>OY720105.1:14035061-15445896 GCA_963082835.1 Leptogaster cylindrica | reverse complement strand
TAGCCATTTCGACGTTTGTTTAGACCTACAACCAAAGTTATCCAAAGTTATATGAACAAAGGTGGGTTTGTATGGAATTCCTATATAACTTTGGTTGTAGGTGTATGCAAACGTTGGAAATGGCTAAACAATCATAAACTATAGTTAAATCGAATGCTTTTCGTTTGTTTATGATTGTTTAGCCATTTCGACGTTTGTTTAGTCCTACAACCAAAGTTATCCAAAGTTATATGAACAAAGGTGGGTTTGTATGGAATTCCTATATAACTTTGGTTGTAGGTGTATACAAACGTTGGAAATGGCTAAACAATCATAAACTATAGTTAAATCGAATGCTTTTCGTTTGTTTATGATTATTTAGCCATTTCGACGTTTGTTTAGACCTACAACCAAAGTTATCCAAAGTTATATGAACAAAGGTGGGTTTGTATGGAATTCCTATATAACTTTGGTTGTAGATGTATGCAAACGTTGGAAATGGCTAAACAATCATAAACTATAGTTAAATCGAATGCTTTTCGTTTGTTTATGATTGTTTAGCCATTTCGACGTTTGTTTAGTCCTACAACCAAAGTTATCCAAAGTTATATGAACAAAGGTGGGTTTGTATGGAATTCCTATATAACTTTGGTTGTAGGTGTATGCAAACGTTGGAAATGGCTAAACAATCATAAACTATAGTTAAATCGAATGCTTTTCGTTTGTTTATGATTGTTTAGCCATTTCGACGTTTGTTTAGACCTACAACCAAAGTTATCCAAAGTTATATGAACAAAGGTGGGTTTGTATGGAATTCCTATATAACTTTGGTTGTAGGTGTATGCAAATGTTGGAAATGGCTAAACAATCATAAACTATAGTTAAATCGAATGCTTTTCGTTTGTTTATGATTGTTTAGCCATTTCGACGTTTGTTTAGACCTACAACCAAAGTTATCCAAAGTTATATGAACAAAGGTGGGTTTGTATAGAATTCCTATATAACTTTGGTTGTAGGTGTATGCAAACGTTGGAAATGGCTAAACAATCATAAACTATAGTTAAATCGAATGCTTTTCGTTTGTTTATGATTGTTTAGCCATTTCGACGTTTGTTTAGACCTACAACCAAAGTTATCCAAAGTTATATGAACAAAGGTGGGTTTGTATGGAATTCCTATATAACTTTGGTTGTAGGTGTATGCAAACGTTGGAAATGGCTAAACAATCATAAACTATAGTTAAATCGAATGCTTTTCGTTTGTTTATGATTGTTTAGCCATTTCGACGTTTGTTTAGACCTACAACCAAAGTTATCCAAAGTTATATGAACAAAGGTGGGTTTGTATGGAATTCCTATATAACTTTGGTTGTAGGTGTATGCAAACGTTGGAAATGGCTAAACAATCATAAACTATAGTTAAATCGAATGCTTTTCGTTTGTTTATGATTGTTTAGCCATTTCGACGTTTGTTTAGACCTACAACCAAAGTTATCCAAAGTTATATGAACAAAGGTGGGTTTGTATGGAATTCCTATATAACTTTGTTTGTAGGTGTATGCAAACGTTGGAAATGGCTAAAAAATCATAAACTATAGTTAAATCGAATGTTTTTCGTTTGTTTATAATTGTTTAGCCATTTCGACGTTTGTTTAGACCTACAACCAAAGTTATCCAAAGTTATATGAACAAAGGTGGGTTTGTATGGAATTCCTATATAACTTTGTTTGTAGATGTATGCAAACGTTGGAAATGGCTAAACAATCATAAACTATAGTTAAATCGAATGCTTTTCGTTTGTTTATGATTGTTTAGCCATTTCGACGTTTGTTTAGACCTACAACCAAAGTTATCCAAAGTTATATGAACAAAGGTGGGTTTGTATGGAATTCCTATATAACTTTGGTTGTAGGTGTATGCAAACGTTGGAAATGGCTAAACAATCATAAACTATAGTTAAATCGAATGCTTTTCGTTTGTTAATAATTGTTTAGCCATTTCGACGTTTGTTTAGACCAACAACCAAAGTTATCCAAAGTTATATGAACAAAGGTGGGTTTGTATGGAATTCCTATATAACTTTGGTTGTAGATGTATGCAAACGTTGGAAATGGCTAAACAATCATAAACTATAGTTAAATCGAATGCTTTTCGTTTGTTTATGATTGTTTAGCCATTTCGACGTTTGTTTAGACCTACAACCAAAGTTATCCAAAGTTATATGAACAAAGGTGGGTTTGTATGGAATTCCTATATAACTTTTGTTGTAGGTGTATGCAAACGTTGGAAATGGCTAAACAATCATAAACTATAGTTAAATCGAATGCTTTTCGTTTGTTAATATTGTTTAGCCATTTCGACGTTTGTTTAGACCTACAACCAAAGTTATCCAAAGTTATATGAACAAAGGTGGGTTTGTATGGAATTCCTATATAACTTTGGTTGTAGGTGTATGCAAACGTTGGAAATGGCTAAACAATCATAAACTATAGTTAAATCGAATGCTTTTCGTTTGTTTATGATTGTTTAGCCATTTCGACGTTTGTTTAGACCTACAACCAAAGTTATCCAAAGTTATATGAACAAAGGTGGGTTTGTATGGAATTCCTATATAACTTTGGTTGTAGATGTATGCAAACGTTGGAAATGGCTAAACAATCATAAACTATAGTTAAATCGAATGCTTTTCGTTTGTTTATAATTGTTTAGCCATTTCGACGTTTGTTTAGACCTACAACCAAAGTTATCCAAAGTTATATGAACAAAGGTGGGTTTGTATGGAATTCCTATATAACTTTGGTTGTAGGTGTATGCAAACGTTGGAAATGGCTAAACAATCATAAACTATAGTTAAATCGAATGCTTTTCGTTTGTTTATGATTGTTTAGCCATTTCGACGTTTGTTTAGACCTACAACCAAAGTTATCCAAAGTTATATGAACAAAGGTGGGTTTGTATGGAATTCCTATATAACTTTGGTTGTAGGTGTATGCAAACGTTGGAAATGGCTAAACAATCATAAACTATAGTTAAATCGAATGATTTTCGTTTGTTTATGATTGTTTAGCCATTTCGACGTTTGTTTAGACCTACAACCAAAGTTATCCAAAGTTATATGAACAAAGGTGGGTTTGTATGGAATTCCTATATAACTTTGGTTGTAGGTGTATGCAAACGTTGGAAATGGCTAAACAATCATAAACTATAGTTAAATCGAATGCTTTTCGTTTGTTTATGATTGTTTAGCCATTTCAACGTTTGTTTAGACCTACAACCAAAGTTATCCAAAGTTATATGAACAAAGGTGGGTTTGTATGGAATTCCTATATAACTTTGGTTGTAGGTGTATGCAAACGTTGGAAATGGCTAAACAATCATAAACTATAGTTAAATCGAATGCTTTTCGTTTGTTTATGATTGTTTAGCCATTTCGACGTTTGTTTAGACCTACAACCAAAGTTATCCAAAGTTATATGAACAAAGGTGGGTTTGTATGGAATTCCTATATAACTTTGGTTGTAGGTGTATGCAAACGTTGGAAATGGCTAAACAATCATAAACTATAGTTAAATCGAATGATTTTCGTTTGTTTATAATTGTTTAGCCATTTCGACGTTTGTTTAGACCTACAACCAAAGTTATCCAAAGTTATATGAACAAAGGTGGGTTTGTATGGAATTCCTATATAACTTTGGTTGTAGGTGTATGCAAACGTTGGAAATGGCTAAACAATCATAAACTATAGTTAAATCGAATGCTTTTCGTTTGTTTATGATTGTTTAGCCATTTCAACGTTTGTTTAGACCTACAACCAAAGTTATCCAAAGTTATATGAACAAAGGTGGGTTTGTATGGAATTCCTATATAACTTTGGTTGTAGGTGTATGCAAACGTTGGAAATGGCTAAACAATCATAAACTATAGTTAAATCGAATGCTTTTCGTTTGTTTATGATTGTTTAGCCATTTCGACGTTTGTTTAGACCTACAACCAAAGTTATTCAAAGTTATATGAACAAAGGTGGGTTTGTATGGAATTCCTATATAACTTTGGTTGTAGGTGTATGCAAACGTTGGAAATGGCTAAACAATCATAAACTATAGTTAAATCGAATGCTTTTCGTTTGTTTATGATTGTTTAGCCATTTCGACGTTTGTTTAGACCTACAACCAAAGTTATCCAAAGTTATATGAACAAAGGTGGGTTTGTATGGAATTCCTATATAACTTTGGTTGTAGGTGTATGCAAACGTTGGAAATGGCTAAACAATCATAAACTATAGTTAAATCGAATGCTTTTCGTTTGTTTATAATTGTTTAGCCATTTCGACGTTTGTTTAGACCTACAACCAAAGTTATCCAAAGTTATATGAACAAAGGTGGGTTTGTATGGAATTCCTATATAACTTTGGTTGTAGGTGTATGCAAACGTTGGAAATGGCTAAACAATCATAAACTATAGTTAAATCGAATGCTTTTCGTTTGTTTATGATTGTTTAGCCATTTCGACGTTTGTTTAGACCTACAACCAAAGTTATCCAAAGTTATATGAACAAAGGTGGGTTTGTATGGAATTCCTATATAACTTTGGTTGTAGATGTATGCAAACGTTGGAAATGGCTAAACAATCATAAACTATAGTTAAATCGAATGCTTTTCGTTTGTTTATAATTGTTTAGCCATTTCGACGTTTGTTTAGACCTACAACCAAAGTTATCCAAAGTTATATGAACAAAGGTGGGTTTGTATGGAATTCCTATATAACTTTGGTTGTAGGTGTATGCAAACGTTGGAAATGCCTAAACAATCATAAACTATAGTTAAATCGAATGCTTTTCGTTTGTTTATGATTGTTTAGCCATTTCGACGTTTGTTTAGACCTACAACCAAAGTTATCCAAAGTTATATGAACAAAGGTGGGTTTGTATGGAATTCCTATATAACTTTGGTTGTAGGTGTATGCAAACGTTGGAAATGGCTAAACAATCATAAACTATAGTTAACTCGAATGATTTTCGTTTGTTTATGGTTGTTTAGCCATTTCGACGTTTGTTTAGACCTACAACCAAAGTTATCCAAAGTTATATGAACAAAGGTGGGTTTGTATGGAATTCCTATATAACTTTGGTTGTAGGTGTATGCAAACGTTGGAAATGGCTAAACAATCATAAACTATAGTTAAATCGAACGCTTTTCGTTTGTTTATGATTGTTTAGCCATTTCAACGTTTGTTTAGACCTACAACCAAAGTTATCCAAAGTTATATGAACAAAGGTGGGTTTGTATGGAATTCCTATATAACTTTGGTTCTAGGTGTATGCAAACGTTGGAAATGGCTAAACAATCATAAACTATAGTTAAATCGAATGCTTTTCGTTTGTTTATGATTGTTTAGCCATTTCGACGTTTGTTTAGACCTACAACCAAAGTTATCCAAAGTTATATGAACAAAGGTGGGTTTGTATGGAATTCCTATATAACTTTGGTTGTAGGTGTATGCAAACGTTGGAAATGGCTAAACAATCATAAACTATAGTTAAATCGAATGCTTTTCGTTTGTTTATGATTGTTTAGCCATTTCAAAGTTTGTTTAGACCTACAACCAAAGTTATCCAAAGTTATATGAACAAAGGTGGGTTTGTATGGAATTCCTATATAACTTTGGTTGTAGGTGTATGCAAACGTTGGAAATGGCTAAACAATCATAAACTATAGTTAAATCGAATGCTTTTCGTTTGTTTATGATTGTTTAGCCATTTCGACGTTTGTTTAGACCTACAACCAAAGTTATCCAAAGTTATATGAACAAAGGTGGGTTTGTATGGAATTCCTATATAACTTTGGTTGTAGGTGTATGCAAACGTTGGAAATGGCTAAACAATCATAAACTATAGTTAAATCGAATGATTTTCGTTTGTTTATGATTGTTTAGCCATTTCGAGGTTTGTTTAGACCTACAACCAAAGTTATCCAAAGTTATATGAACAAAGGTGGGTTTGTATGGAATTCCTATATAACTTTGGTTGTAGGTGTATGCAAACGTTGGAAATGGCTAAACAATCATAAGCTATAGTTAAATCGAATGCTTTTCGTTTGTTTATGATTGTTTAGCCATTTCAACGTTTGTTTAGACCTACAACCAAAGTTATCCAAAGTTATATGAACAAAGGTGGGTTTGTATGGAATTCCTATATAACTTTGGTTGTAGGTGTATGCAAACGTTGGAAATGGCTAAACAATCATAAACTATAGTTAAATCGAATGATTTTCGTTTGTTTATGATTGTTTAGCCATTTCGACGTTTGTTTAGACCTACAACCAAAGTTATCCAAAGTTATATGAACAAAGGTGGGTTTGTATGGAATTCCTATATAACTTTGGTTGTAGGTGTATGCAAACGTTGGAAATGGCTAAACAATCATAAACTATAGTTAAATCGAATGCTTTTCGTTTGTTTATGATTGTTTAGCCATTTCAACGTTTGTTTAGACCTACAACCAAAGTTATCCAAAGTTATATGAACAAAGGTGGGTTTGTATGGAATTCCTATATAACTTTGGTTGTAGGTGTATGCAAACGTTGGAAATGGCTAAACAATCATAAACTATACTTAAATCGAATGCTTTTCGTTTGTTTATGATTGTTTAGCCATTTCGACGTTTGTTTAGACCTACAACCAAAGTTATCCAAAGTTATATGAACAAAGGTGGGTTTGTATGGAATTCCTATATAACTTTGGTTGTAGGTGTATGCAATCGTTGGAAATGGCTAAACAATCATAAACTATAGTTAAATCGAATGCTTTTCGTTTGTTTATGATTGTTTAGCCATTTCGACGTTTGTTTAGACCTACAACCAAAGTTATCCAAAGTTATATGAACAAAGGTGGGTTTGTATGGAATTCCTATATAACTTTGGTTGTAGGTGTATGCAAACGTTGGAAATGGCTAAACAATCATAAACTATAGTTAAATCGAATGCTTTTCGTTTGTTTATGATTGTTTAGCCATTTCGACGTTTGTTTAGACCTACAACCAAAGTTATCCAAAGTTATATGAACAAAGGTGGGTTTGTATGGAATTCCTATATAACTTTGGTTGTAGGTGTATGCAAACGTTGGAAATGGCTAAACAATCATAAACTATAGTTAAATCGAATGCTTTTCGTTTGTTTATGATTGTTTAGCCATTTCGACGTTTGTTTAGACCTACAACCAAAGTTATCCAAAGTTATATGAACAAAGGTGGGTTTGTATGGAATTCCTATATAACTTTGGTTGTAGGTGTATGCAAACGTTGGAAATGGCTGAACAATCATAAACTATAGTTAAATCGAATGCTTTTCGTTTGTTTATTATTGTTTAGCCATTTCGATGTTTGTTTAGACCTACAACCAAAGTTATCGAAAGTTATATGAACAAAGGTGGGTTTGTATGGAATTCCTATATAACTTTGGTTGTAGGTGTATGCAAACGTTGGAAATGGCTAAACAATCATAAACTATAGTTAAATCGAATGCTTTTCGTTTGTTTATGATTGTTTAGCCATTTCGACGTTTGTTTAGACCTACAACCAAAGTTATCCAAAGTTATATGAACAAAGGTGGGTTTGTATGGAATTCCTATATAACTTTGGTTGTAGGTGTATGCAAACGTTGGAAATGGCTAAACAATTATAAACTATAGTTAAATCGAATGCTTTTCGTTTGTTTATGATTGTTTAGCCATTTCGACGTTTGTTTAGTCCTACAACCAAAGTTATCCAAAGTTATATGAACAAAGGTGGGTTTGTATGGAATTCCTATATAACTTTGGTTGTAGGTGTATGCAAACGTTGGAAATGGCTAAACAATCATAAACTATAGTTAAATCGAATGCTTTTCGTTTGTTTATGATTATTTAGCCATTTCGACGTTTGTTTAGACCTACAACCAAAGTTATCCAAAGTTATATGAACAAAGGTGGGTTTGTATGGAATTCCTATATAACTTTGGTTGTAGATGTATGCAAACGTTGGAAATGGCTAAACAATCATAAACTATAGTTAAATCGAATGCTTTTCGTTTGTTTATGATTGTTTAGCCATTTCGACGTTTGTTTAGTCCTACAACCAAAGTTATCCAAAGTTATATGAACAAAGGTGGGTTTGTATGGAATTCCTATATAACTTTGGTTGTAGGTGTATGCAAACGTTGGAAATGGCTAAACAATTATAAACTATAGTTAAATCGAATGCTTTTCGTTTGTTTATGATTGTTTAGCCATTTCGACGTTTGTTTAGACCTACAACCAAAGTTATCCAAAGTTATATGAACAAAGGTGGGTTTGTATGGAATTCCTATATAACTTTGGTTGTAGGTGTATGCAAACGTTGGAAATGGCTAAACAATCATAAACTATAGTTAAATCGAATGCTTTTCGTTTGTTTATGATTGTTTAGCCATTTCGACGTTTTTTTAGACCTACAACCAAAGTTATCCAAAGTTATATGAACAAAGGTGGGTTTGTATAGAATTCCTATATAACTTTGGTTGTAGTTGTATGCAAACGTTGGAAATGGCTAAACAATCATAAACTATAGTTAAATCGAATGCTTTTCGTTTGTTTATGATTATTTAGCCATTTCGACGTTTGTTTAGACCTACAACCAAAGTTATCCAAAGTTATATGAACAAAGGTGGGTTTGTATGGAATTCCTATATAACTTTGGTTGTAGATGTATGCAAACGTTGGAAATGGCTAAACAATCATAAACTATAGTTAAATCGAATGCTTTTCGTTTGTTTATGATTGTTTAGCCATTTCGACGTTTGTTTAGTCCTACAACCAAAGTTATCCAAAGTTATATGAACAAAGGTGGGTTTGTATGGAATTCCTATATAACTTTGGTTGTAGGTGTATACAAACGTTGGAAATGGCTAAACAATCATAAACTATAGTTAAATCGAATGCTTTTCGTTTGTTTATGATTATTTAGCCATTTCGACGTTTGTTTAGACCTACAACCAAAGTTATCCAAAGTTATATGAACAAAGGTGGGTTTGTATGGAATTCCTATATAACTTTGGTTGTAGATGTATGCAAACGTTGGAAATGGCTAAACAATCATAAACTATAGTTAAATCGAATGCTTTTCGTTTGTTTATGATTGTTTAGCCATTTCGACGTTTGTTTAGTCCTACAACCAAAGTTATCCAAAGTTATATGAACAAAGGTGGGTTTGTATGGAATTCCTATATAACTTTGGTTGTAGGTGTATGCAAACGTTGGAAATGGCTAAACAATCATAAACTATAGTTAAATCGAATGCTTTTCGTTTGTTTATGATTGTTTAGCCATTTCGACGTTTGTTTAGACCTACAACCAAAGTTATCCAAAGTTATATGAACAAAGGTGGGTTTGTATGGAATTCCTATATAACTTTGGTTGTAGGTGTATGCAAATGTTGGAAATGGCTAAACAATCATAAACTATAGTTAAATCGAATGCTTTTCGTTTGTTTATGATTGTTTAGCCATTTCGACGTTTGTTTAGACCTACAACCAAAGTTATCCAAAGTTATATGAACAAAGGTGGGTTTGTATGGAATTCCTATATAACTTTGGTTGTAGGTGTATGCAAACGTTGGAAATGGCTAAACAATCATAAACTATAGTTAAATCGAATGCTTTTCGTTTGTTTATGATTGTTTAGCCATTTCGACGTTTGTTTAGACCTACAACCAAAGTTATCCAAAGTTATATGAACAAAGGTGGGTTTGTATGGAATTCCTATATAACTTTGGTTGTAGGTGTATGCAAACGTTGGAAATGGCTAAACAATCATAAACTATAGTTAAATCGAATGCTTTTCGTTTGTTTATGATTGTTTAGCCATTTCGACGTTTGTTTTGACCTACAACCAAAGTTATCCAAAGTTATATGAACAAAGGTGGGTTTGTATGGAATTCCTATATAACTTTGGTTGTAGGTGTATGCAAACGTTGCAAATGGCTAAACAATCATAAACTATAGTTAAATCTAATGCTTTTCGTTTGTTTATGATTGTTTAGCCATTTCGACGTTTGTTTAGTCCTACAACCAAAGTTATCCAAAGTTATATGAACAAAGGTGGGTTTGTATGGAATTCCTATATAACTTTGGTTGTAGGTGTATACAAACGTTGGAAATGGCTAAACAATCATAAACTATAGTTAAATCGAATGCTTTTCGTTTGTTTATGATTATTTAGCCATTTCGACGTTTGTTTAGACCTACAACCAAAGTTATCCAAAGTTATATGAACAAAGGTGGGTTTGTATGGAATTCCTATATAACTTTGGTTGTAGATGTATGCAAACGTTGGAAATGGCTAAACAATCATAAACTATAGTTAAATCGAATGCTTTTCGTTTGTTTATGATTGTTTAGCCATTTCGACGTTTGTTTAGTCCTACAACCAAAGTTATCCAAAGTTATATGAACAAAGGTGGGTTTGTATGGAATTCCTATATAACTTTGGTTGTAGATGTATGCAAACGTTGGAAATGGCTAAACAATCATAAACTATAGTTAAATCGAATGCTTTTCGTTTGTTTATGATTGTTTAGCCATTTCGACGTTTGTTTAGTCCTACAACCAAAGTTATCCAAAGTTATATGAACAAAGGTGGGTTTGTATGGAATTCCTATATAACTTTGGTTGTAGGTGTATACAAACGTTGGAAATGGCTAAACAATCATAAACTATAGTTAAATCGAATGCTTTTCGTTTGTTTATGATTATTTAGCCATTTCGACGTTTGTTTAGACCTACAACCAAAGTTATCCAAAGTTATATGAACAAAGGTGGGTTTGTATGGAATTCCTATATAACTTTGGTTGTAGATGTATGCAAACGTTGGAAATGGCTAAACAATCATAAACTATAGTTAAATCGAATGCTTTTCGTTTGTTTATGATTGTTTAGCCATTTCGACGTTTGTTTAGACCTACAACCAAAGTTATCCAAAGTTATATGAACAAAGGTGGGTTTGTATGGAATTCCTATATAACTTTGGTTGTAGGTGTATGCAAACGTTGGAAATGGCTAAACAATCATAAACTATAGTTAAATCGAATGCTTTTCGTTTGTTTATGATTGTTTAGCCATTTCGACGTTTGTTTTGACCTACAACCAAAGTTATCCAAAGTTATATGAACAAAGGTGGGTTTGTATAGAATTCCTATATAACTTTGGTTGTAGTTGTATGCAAACGTTGGAAATGGCTAAACAATCATAAACTATAGTTAAATCGAATGCTTTTCGTTTGTTTATGATTATTTAGCCATTTCGACGTTTGTTTAGACCTACAACCAAAGTTATCCAAAGTTATATGAACAAAGGTGGGTTTGTATGGAATTCCTATATAACTTTGGTTGTAGATGTATGCAAACGTTGGAAATGGCTAAACAATCATAAACTATAGTTAAATCGAATGCTTTTCGTTTGTTTATGATTGTTTAGCCATTTCGACGTTTGTTTAGTCCTACAACCAAAGTTATCCAAAGTTATATGAACAAAGGTGGGTTTGTATGGAATTCCTATATAACTTTGGTTGTAGGTGTATACAAACGTTGGAAATGGCTAAACAATCATAAACTATAGTTAAATCGAATGCTTTTCGTTTGTTTATGATTATTTAGCCATTTCGACGTTTGTTTAGACCTACAACCAAAGTTATCCAAAGTTATATGAACAAAGGTGGGTTTGTATGGAATTCCTATATAACTTTGGTTGTAGATGTATGCAAACGTTGGAAATGGCTAAACAATCATAAACTATAGTTAAATCGAATGCTTTTCGTTTGTTTATGATTGTTTAGCCATTTCGACGTTTGTTTAGTCCTACAACCAAAGTTATCCAAAGTTATATGAACAAAGGTGGGTTTGTATGGAATTCCTATATAACTTTGGTTGTAGGTGTATGCAAACGTTGGAAATGGCTAAACAATCATAAACTATAGTTAAATCGAATGCTTTTCGTTTGTTTATGATTGTTTAGCCATTTCGACGTTTGTTTAGACCTACAACCAAAGTTATCCAAAGTTATATGAACAAAGGTGGGTTTGTATGGAATTCCTATATAACTTTGGTTGTAGGTGTATGCAAATGTTGGAAATGGCTAAACAATCATAAACTATAGTTAAATCGAATGCTTTTCGTTTGTTTATGATTGTTTAGCCATTTCGACGTTTGTTTAGACCTACAACCAAAGTTATCCAAAGTTATATGAACAAAGGTGGGTTTGTATAGAATTCCTATATAACTTTGGTTGTAGGTGTATGCAAACGTTGGAAATGGCTAAACAATCATAAACTATAGTTAAATCGAATGCTTTTCGTTTGTTTATGATTGTTTAGCCATTTCGACGTTTGTTTAGACCTACAACCAAAGTTATCCAAAGTTATATGAACAAAGGTGGGTTTGTATGGAATTCCTATATAACTTTGGTTGTAGGTGTATGCAAACGTTGGAAATGGCTAAACAATCATAAACTATAGTTAAATCGAATGCTTTTCGTTTGTTTATGATTGTTTAGCCATTTCGACGTTTGTTTAGACCTACAACCAAAGTTATCCAAAGTTATATGAACAAAGGTGGGTTTGTATGGAATTCCTATATAACTTTGGTTGTAGGTGTATGCAAACGTTGGAAATGGCTAAACAATCATAAACTATAGTTAAATCGAATGCTTTTCGTTTGTTTATGATTGTTTAGCCATTTCGATGTTTGTTTAGACCTACAACCAAAGTTATCCAAAGTTATATGAACAAAGGTGGGTTTGTATGGAATTCCTATATAACTTTGGTTGTAGGTGTATGCAAACGTTGGAAATGGCTAAACAATCATAAACTATAGTTAAATCGAATGCTTTTCGTTTGTTTATGATTGTTTAGCCATTTCGACGTTTGTTTTGACCTACAACCAAAGTTATCCAAAGTTATATGAACAAAGGTGGGTTTGTATGGAATTCCTATATAACTTTGGTTGTAGGTGTATGCAAACGTTGCAAATGGCTAAACAATCATAAACTATAGTTAAATCTAATGCTTTTCGTTTGTTTATGATTGTTTAGCCATTTCGACGTTTGTTTAGACCTACAACCAAAGTTATCCAAAGTTATATGAACAAAGGTGGGTTTGTATGGAATTCCTATATAACTTTGGTTGTAGGTGTATGCAAACGTTGGAAATGGCTAAACAATCATAAACTATAGTTAAATCGAATGCTTTTCGTTTGTTTATGATTGTTTAGCCATTTCGACGTTTGTTTAGACCTACAACCAAAGTTATCCAAAGTTATATGAACAAAGGTGGGTTTGTATGGAATTCCTATATAACTTTGGTTGTAGGTGTACGCAAACGTTGGAAATGGCTAAACAATCATAAACTATAGTTAAATCGAATGCTTTTCGTTTGTTTATGATTGTTTAGCCATTTCGACGTTTGTTTAGACCTACAACCAAAGTTATCCAAAGTTATATGAACAAAGGTGGGTTTGTATAGAATTCCTATATAACTTTGGTTGTAGGTGTATGCAAACGTTGGAAATGGCTAAACAATCATAAACTATAGTTAAATCGAATGCTTTTCGTTTGTTTATGATTTTTTAGCCATTTCGACGTTTGTTTAGACCTACAACCAAAGTTATCCAAAGTTATATGAACAAAGGTGGGTTTGTATGGAATTCCTATATAACTTTGGTTGTAGGTGTATACAAACGTTGGAAATGGCTAAACAATCATAAACTATAGTTAAATCGAATGCTTTTCGTTTGTTTATGATTGGTTAGCCATTTCGACGTTTGTTTAGTCCTACAACCAAAGTTATCCAAAGTTATATGAACAAAGGTGGGTTTGTATGGAATTCCTATATAACTTTGGTTGTAGGTGTATGCAAACGTTGGAAATAGCTAAACAATCATAAACTATAGTTAAATCGAATGCTTTTCGTTTGTTTATGATTGTTTAGCCATTTCGACGTTTGTTTAGACCTACAACCAAAGTTATCCAAAGTTATATGAACAAAGGTGGGTTTGTATGGAATTCCTATATAACTTTGGTTGTAGGTGTATGCAAACGTTGGAAATGGCTAAACAATCATAAACTATAGTTAAATCGAATGCTTTTCGTTTGTTTATGATTGTTTAGCCATTTCGACGTTTGTTTAGACCTACAACCAAAGTTATCCAAAGTTATATGAACAAAGGTGGGTTTGTATAGAATTCCTATATAACTTTGGTTGTAGGTGTATGCAAACGTTGGAAATGGCTAAACAATCATAAACTATAGTTAAATCGAATGCTTTTCGTTTGTTTATGATTGTTTAGTCATTTCGACGTTTGTTTAGACCTACAACCAAAGTTATCCAAAGTTATATGAACAAAGGTGGGTTTGTATGGAATTCCTATATAACTTTGGTTGTAGGTGTATGCAAACGTTGGAAATGGCTAAACAATCATAAACTATAGTTAAATCGAATGCTTTTCGTTTGTTTATAATTGTTTAGCCATTTCGACGTTTGTTTAGACCTACAACCGAAGTTATCCAAAGTTATATGAACAAAGGTGGGTTTGTATGGAATTCCTATATAACTTTGGTTGTAGATGTATGCAAACGTTGGAAATGGCTAAACAATCATAAACTATAGTTAAATCGAATGCTTTTCGTTTGTTTATGATTGTTTAGCCATTTCGACGTTTGTTTAGACCTACAACCAAAGTTATCCAAAGTTATATGAACAAAGGTGGGTTTGTATGGAATTCCTATATAACTTTGGTTGTAGGTGTATGCAAACGTTGGAAATGGCTAAACAATCATAAACTATAGTTAAATCGAATGCTTTTCGTTTGTTTATAATTGTTTAGCCATTTCGACGTTTGTTTAGACCTACAACCAAAGTTATCCAAAGTTATATGAACAAAGGTGGGTTTGTATGGAATTCCTATATAACTTTGGTTGTAGATGTATGCAAACGTTGGAAATGGCTAAACAATCATAAACTATAGTTAAATCGAATGCTTTTCGTTTGTTTATGATTGTTTAGCCATTTCGACGTTTGTTTAGACCTACAACCAAAGTTATCCAAAGTTATATGAACAAAGGTGGGTTTGTATGGAATTCCTATATAACTTTGGTTGTAGGTGTATGCAAACGTTGCAAATGGCTAAACAATCAAAAACTATAGTTAAATCTAATGCTTTTCGTTTGTTTATGATTGTTTAGCCATTTCGACGTTTGTTTAGACCTACAACCAAAGTTATCCAAAGTTATATGAACAAAGGTGGGTTTGTATGGAATTCCTATATAACTTTGGTTGTAGGTGTATGCAAACGTTGGAAATGGCTAAACAATCATAAACTATAGTTAAATCGAATGCTTTTCGTTTGTTTATGATTGTTTAGCCATTTCGACGTTTGTTTAGACCTACAACCAAAGTTATCCAAAGTTATATGAACAAAGGTGGGTTTGTATGGAATTCCTATATAACTTTGGTTGTAGATGTATGCAAACGTTGGAAATGGCTAAACAATCATAAACTATAGTTAAATCGAATGCTTTTCGTTTGTTTATGATTGTTTAGCCATTTCGACGTTTGTTTAGACCTACAACCAAAGTTATCCAAAGTTATATGAACAAAGGTGGGTTTGTATGGAATTCCTATATAACTTTGGTTGTAGGTGTATGCAAACGTTGGAAATGGCTAAACAATCATAAACTATAGTTAAATCGAATGCTTTTCGTTTGTTTATAATTGTTTAGCCATTTCGACGTTTGTTTAGACCTACAACCAAAGTTATCCAAAGTTATATGAACAAAGGTGGGTTTGTATGGAATTCCTATATAACTTTGGTTGTAGATGTATGCAAACGTTGGAAATGGCTAAACAATCATAAACTATAGTTAAATTGAATGCTTTTCGTTTGTTTATGATTGTTTAGCCATTTCGACGTTTGTTTAGACCTACAACCAAAGTTATCCAAAGTTATATGAACAAAGGTGGGTTTGTATGGAATTCCTATATAACTTTGGTTGTAGGTGTATGCAAACGTTGGAAATGGCTAAACAATCATAAACTATAGTTAAATCGAATGCTTTTCGTTTGTTTATAATTGTTTAGCCATTTCGACGTTTGTTTAGACCTACAACCAAAGTTATCCAAAGTTATATGAACAAAGGTGGGTTTGTATGGAATTCCTATATAACTTTGGTTGTAGGTGTATGCAAACGTTGCAAATGGCTAAACAATCATAAACTATAGTTAAATCTAATGCTTTTCGTTTGTTTATGATTGTTTAGCCATTTCGACGTTTGTTTAGACCTACAACCAAAGTTATCCAAAGTTATATGAACAAAGGTGGGTTTGTATGGAATTCCTATATAACTTTGGTTGTAGATGTATGCAAACGTTGGAAATGGCTAAACAATCATAAACTATAGTTAAATCGAATGCTTTTCGTTTGTTTATGATTGTTTAGCCATTTCGACGTTTGTTTAGACCTACAACCAAAGTTATCCAAAGTTATATGAACAAAGGTGGGTTTGTATGGAATTCCTATATAACTTTGGTTGTAGGTGTATGCAAACGTTGGAAATGGGTAAACAATCATAAACTATAGTTAAATCGAATGCTTTTCGTTTGTTTATGATTGTTTAGCCATTTCGACGTTTGTTTAGACCTACAACCAAAGTTATCCAAAGTTATATGAACAAAGGTGGGTTTGTATGGAATTCCTATATAACTTTGGTTGTAGATGTATGCAAACGTTGGAAATGGCTAAACAATCATAAACTATAGTTAAATCGAATGCTTTTCGTTTGTTTATGATTGTTTAGCCATTTCGACGTTTGTTTAGACCTACAACCAAAGTTATCCAAAGTTATATGAACAAAGGTGGGTTTGTATGGAATTCCTATATAACTTTGGTTGTAGGTGTATGCAAACGTTGGAAATGGCTAAACAATCATAAACTATAGTTAAATCGAATGCTTTTCGTTTGTTTATGATTGTTTAGCCATTTCGACGTTTGTTTAGACCTACAACCAAAGTTATCCAAAGTTATATAAACAAAGGTGGGTTTGTATGGAATTCCTATATAACTTTGGTTGTAGGTGTATGCAAACGTTGGAAATGGCTAAACAATCATAAACTATAGTTAAATCGAATGCTTTTCGTTTGTTTATGATTGTTTAGCCATTTCGACGTTTGTTTAGACCTACAACCAAAGTTATCCAAAGTTATATGAACAAAGCTGGGGTTTGTATAGAATTCCTATATAACTTTGGTTGTAGGTGTATGCAAACGTTGGAAATGGCTAAACAATCATAAACTATAGTTAAATCGAATGCTTTTCGTTTGTTTATGATTTTTTAGCCATTTCGACGTTTGTTTAGACCTACAACCAAAGTTATCCAAAGTTATATGAACAAAGGTGGGTTTGTATGGAATTCCTATATAACTTTGGTTGTAGATGTATGCAAACGTTGGAAATGGCTAAACAATCATAAACTATAGTTAAATCGAATGCTTTTCGTTTGTTTATGATTGTTTAGCCATTTCGACGTTTGTTTAGACCTACAACCAAAGTTATCCAAAGTTATATGAACAAAGGTGGGTTTGTATGGAATTCCTATATAACTTTGGTTGTAGGTGTATGCAAACGTTGGAAATGGCTAAACAATCATAAACTATAGTTAAATCGAATGCTTTTCGTTTGTTTATAATTGTTTAGCCATTTCGACGTTTGTTTAGACCTACAACCAAAGTTATCCAAAGTTATATGAACAAAGGTGGGTTTGTATGGAATTCCTATATAACTTTGGTTGTAGGTGTATGCAAACGTTGGAAATGGCTAAACAATCATAAACTATAGTTAAATCGAATGCTTTTCGTTTGTTTATAATTGTTTAGCCATTTCGACGTTTGTTTAGACCTACAACGAAAGTTATCCAAAGTTATATGAACAAAGGTGGGTTTGTATGGAATTCCTATATAACTTTGGTTGTAGGTGTATGCAAACGTTGGAAATGGCTAAACAATCATAAACTATAGTTAAATCGAATGCTTTTCGTTTGTTTATGATTGTTTAGGCATTTCGACGTTTGTTTAGACCTACAACCAAAGTTATCCAAAGTTATATGAACAAAGGTGGGTTTGTATGGAATTCCTATATAACTTTGGTTGTAGATGTATGCAAACGTTGGAAATGGCTAAACAATCATAAACTATAGTTAAATCGAATGCTTTTCGTTTGTTTATAATTGTTTAGCCATTTCGACGTTTGTTTAGACCTACAACCAAAGTTATCCAAAGTTATATGAACAAAGGTGGGTTTGTATGGAATTCCTATATAACTTTGGTTGTAGGTGTATGCAAACGTTGGAAATGGCTAAACAATCATAAACTATAGTTAAATCGAATGATTTTCGTTTGTTTATGATTGTTTAGCCATTTCGACGTTTGTTTAGACCTACAACCAAAGTTATCCAAAGTTATATGAACAAAGGTGGGTTTGTATGGAATTCCTATATAACTTTGGTTGTAGGTGTATGCAAACGTTGGAAATGGCTAAACAATCATAAACTATAGTTAAATCGAATGCTTTTCGTTTGTTTATGATTGTTTAGCCATTTCAACGTTTGTTTAGACCTACAACCAAAGTTATCCAAAGTTATATGAACAAAGGTGGGTTTGTATGGAATTCCTATATAACTTTGGTTGTAGGTGTATGCAAACGTTGGAAATGGCTAAACAATCATAAACTATAGTTAAATCGAATGCTTTTCGTTTGTTTATGATTGTTTAGCCATTTCGACGTTTGTTTAGACCTACAACCAAAGTTATCCAAAGTTATATGAGCAAAGGTGGGTTTGTATGGAATTCCTATATAACTTTGGTTGTAGGTGTATGCAAACGTTGGAAATGGCTAAACAATCATAAACTATAGTTAAATCGAATGCTTTTCGTTTGTTTATGATTGTTTAGCCATTTCGACGTTTGTTTAGACCTACAACCAAAGTTATCCAAAGTTATATGAACAAAGGTGGGTTTGTATGGAATTCCTATATAACTTTGGTTGTAGGTGTATGCAAACGTTGGAAATGGCTAAACAATCATAAACTATAGTTAAATCGAATGCTTTTCGTTTGTTTATGATTGTTTAGCCATTTCGACGTTTGTTTAGACCTACAACCAAAGTTATCCAAAGTTATATGAACAAAGGTGGGTTTGTATAGAATTCCTATATAACTTTGGTTGTAGGTGTATGCAAACGTTGGAAATGGCTAAACAATCATAAACTATAGTTAAATCGAATGCTTTTCGTTTGTTCATGATTTTTTAGCCATTTCGACGTTTGTTTAGACCTACAACCAAAGTTATCCAAAGTTATATGAACAAAGGTGGGTTTGTATGGAATTCCTATATAACTTTGGTTGTAGGTGTATACAAACGTTGGAAATGGCTAAACAATCATAAACTATAGTTAAATCGAATGCTTTTCTTTTGTTTATGATTATTTAGCCATTTCGACGTTTGTTTAGACCTACAACCAAAGTTATCCAAAGTTATATGAACAAAGGTGGGTTTGTATGGAATTCCTATATAACTTTGGTTGTAGGTGTATACAAACGTTGGAAATGGCTAAACAATCATAAACTATAGTTAAATCGAATGCTTTTCGTTTGTTTATGATTGTTTAGCCATTTCGACGTTTGTTTAGTCCTACAACCAAAGTTATCCAAAGTTATATGAACAAAGGTGGGTTTGTATGGAATTCCTATATAACTTTGGTTGTAGGTGTATGCAAACGTTGGAAATGGCTAAACAATCATAAACTATAGTTAAATCGAATGCTTTTCGTTTGTTTATATTGTTTAGCCATTTCGACGTTTGTTTAGACCTACAACCAAAGTTATCCAAAGTTATATGAACAAAGGTGAGTTTGTATGGAATTCCTATATAACTTTGGTTGTAGGTGTATGCAAACGTTGGAAATGGCTAAACAATCATAAACTATAGTTAAATCGAATGCTTTTCGTTTCTTTATGATTGTTTAGCCATTTCGACGTTTGTTTAGACCTACAACCAAAGTTATCCAAAGTTATATGAACAAAGGTGGGTTTGTATGGAATTCCTATATAACTTTGGTTGTAGGTGTATGCAAACGTTGGAAATGGCTAAACAATCATAAACTATAGTTAAATCGAATGCTTTTCGTTTCTTTATGATTGTTTAGCCATTTCGACGTTTGTTTAGACCTACAACCAAAGTTATCCAAAGTTATATGAACAAAGGTGGGTTTGTATGGAATTCCTATATAACTTTGGTTGTAGGTGTATGCAAACGTTGGAAATGGCTAAACAATCATAAACTATAGTTAAATCGAATGCTTTTTGTTTGTTTATGATTGTTTAGCCATTTCGACGTTTGTTTAGACCTACAACCAAAGTTATCCAAAGTTATATGAACAAAGGTGGGTTTGTATGGAATTCCTATATAACTTTGGTTGTAGGTGTATGCAAACGTTGGAAATGGCTAAACAATCATAAACTATAGTTAAATCGAATGCTTTTCGTTTCTTTATGATTGTTTAGCCATTTCGACGTTTGTTTAGACCTACAACCAAAGTTATCCAAAGTTATATGAACAAAGGTGAGTTTGTATGGAATTCCTATATAACTTTGGTTGTAGGTGTATGCAAACGTTGGAAATGGCTAAACAATCATAAACTATAGTTAAATCGAATGCTTTTCGTTTGTTTATGATTGTTTAGCCATTTCGACGTTTGTTTAGACCTACAACCAAAGTTATCCAAAGTTAAATGAACAAAGGTGGGTTTGTATGGAATTCCTATATAACTTTGGTTGTAGGTGTATGCAAACGTTGGAAATGGCTAAACAATCATAAACTATAGTTAAATCGAATGCTTTTCGTTTGTTTATGATTGTTTAGCCATTTCGACGTTTGTTTAGACCTACAACCAAAGTTATCCAAAGTTATATGAACAAAGGTGGGTTTGTATGGAATTCCTATATAACTTTGGTTGTAGGTGTATGCAAACGTTGGAAATGGCTAAACAATCATAAACTATAGTTAAATCGAATGCTTTTTGTTTGTTTATGATTGTTTAGCCATTTCGACGTTTGTTTAGACCTACAACCAAAGTTATCCAAAGTTATATTAACAAAGGTGGGTTTGTATGGAATTCCTATATAACTTTGGTTGTAGGTGTATGCAAACGTTGGAAATGGCTAAACAATCATAAACTATAGTTAAATCGAATGCTTTTCGTTTGTTTATGATTGTTTAGCCATTTCGGCGTTTGTTTAGACCTACAACCAAAGTTATCCAAAGTTATATTAACAAAGGTGGGTTTGTATGGAATTCCTATATAACTTTGGTTGTAGGTGTATGCAAACGTTGGAAATGGCTAAACAATCATAAACTATAGTTAAATCGAATGCTTTTCGTTTGTTTATGATTGTTTAGCCATTTCGACGTTTGTTTAGACCAACAACCAAAGTTATCCAAAGTTATATGAACAAAGGTGGGTTTGTATGGAATTCCTATATAACTTTGGTTGTAGGTGTATGCAAACGTTGGAAATGGCTAAACAATCATAAACTATAGTTAAATCGAATGCTTTTTGTTTGTTTATGATTGTTTAGCCATTTCGACGTTTGTTTAGACCTACAACCAAAGTTATCCAAAGTTATATGAACAAAGGTGGGTTTGTATGGAATTCCTATATAACTTTGGTTGTAGGTGTATGCAAACGTTGGAAATGGCTAAACAATCATAAACTATAGTTAAATCGAATGCTTTTCGTTTGTTTATGATTGTTTGGCCATTTCGACGTTTGTTTAGACCTACAACCAAAGTTATCCAAAGTTATATGAACAAAGGTGGGTTTGTATTGAATTCCTATATAACTTTGGTTGTAGGTGTATGCAAACGTTGGAAATGGCTAAACAATCATAAACTATAGTTAAATCGAATGCTTTTCGTTTGTTTATGATTGTTTAGCCATTTCGATGTTTGTTTAGACCTACAACCAAAGTTATCCAAAGTTATATGAACAAAGGTGGGTTTGTATGGAATTCCTATATAACTTTGGTTGTAGGTGTATGCAAACGTTGGAAATGGCTAAACAATCATAAACTATAGTTAAATCGAATGCTTTTCGTTTGTTTATGATTGTTTAGCCATTTCGACGTTTGTTTAGACCTACAACCAAAGTTATCCAAAGTTATATGAACAAAGGTGGGTTTGTATGGAATTCCTATATAACTTTGGTTGTAGGTGTATGCAAACGTTGGAAATGGCTAAACAATCATAAACTATAGTTAAATCGAATGCTTTTCGTTTGTTTATGATTGTTTAGCTATTTCGACGTTTGTTTAGACCTACAACCAAAGTTATCCAAAGTTATATGAACAAAGGTGGGTTTGTATGGAATTCCTATATAACTTTGGTTGTAGGTGTATGCAAACGTTGGAAATGGCTAAAAAATCATAAACTATAGTTAAATCGAATGCTTTTCGTTTGTTTATGATTGTTTAGCCATTTCGACGTTTGTTTAGACCTACAACCAAAGTTATCCAAAGTTATATGAACAAAGGTGGGTTTGTATGGAATTCCTATATAACTTTGGTTGTAGGTGTATGCAAACGTTGGAAATGGCTAAACAATCATAAACTATAGTTAAATCGAATGCTTTTCGTTTCTTTATGATTGTTTAGCCATTTCGACGTTTGTTTAGACCTACAACCAAAGTTATCCAAAGTTATATGAACAAAGGTGAGTTTGTATGGAATTCCTATATAACTTTGGTTGTAGGTGTATGCAAACGTTGGAAATGGCTAAACAATCATAAACTATAGTTAAATCGAATGCTTTTCGTTTGTTTATGATTGTTTAGCCATTTCGACGTTTGTTTAGACCTACAACCAAAGTTATCCAAAGTTATATGAACAAAGGTGGGTTTGTATGGAATTCCTATATAACTTTGGTTGTAGGTGTATGCAAACGTTGGAAATGGCTAAACAATCATAAACTATAGTTAAATCGAATGATTTTTGTTTGTTTATGATTGTTTAGCCATTTCGACGTTTGTTTAGACCTACAACCAAAGTTATCCAAAGTTATATGAACAAAGGTGGGTTTGTATGGAATTCCTATATAACTTTGGTTGTAGGTGTATGCAAACGTTGGAAATGGCTAAACAATCATAAACTATAGTTAAATCGAATGCTTTTCGTTTGTTTATGATTGTTTAGCCATTTCGACGTTTGTTTAGACCAACAACCAAAGTTATCCAAAGTTATATGAACAAAGGTGGGTTTGTATGGAATTCCTATATAACTTTGGTTGTAGGTGTATGCAAACGTTGGAAATGGCTAAACAATCATAAACTATAGTTAAATCGAATGCTTTTCGTTTGTTTATGATTGTTTAGCCATTTCGACGTTTGTTTAGACCTACAACCAAAGTTATCCAAAGTTATATTAACAAAGGTGGGTTTGTATGGAATTCCTATATAACTTTGGTTGTAGGTGTATGCAAACGTTGGAAATGGCTAAACAATCATAAACTATAGTTAAATCGAATGCTTTTCGTTTGTTTATGATTGTTTGGCCATTTCGACGTTTGTTTAGACCTACAACCAAAGTTATCCAAAGTTATATGAACAAAGGTGGGTTTGTATTGAATTCCTATATAACTTTGGTTGTAGGTGTATGCAAACGTTGGAAATGGCTAAACAATCATAAGCTATAGTTAAATCGAATGCTTTTCGTTTGTTTATGATTGTTTAGCCATTTCGACGTTTGTTTAGACCTACAACCAAAGTTATCCAAAGTTATATGAACAAAGGTGGGTTTGTATGGAATTCCTATATAACTTTGGTTGTAGGTGTATGCAAACGTTGGAAATGGCTAAACAATCATAAACTATAGTTAAATCGAATGCTTTTCGTTTGTTTATGATTGTTTAGCCATTTCGACGTTTGTTTAGACCTACAACCAAAGTTATCCAAAGTTATATGAACAAAGGTGGGTTTGTATGGAATTCCTATATAACTTTGGTTGTAGGTGTATGCAAACGTTGGAAATGGCTAAACAATCATAAACTATAGTTAAATCGAATGCTTTTCGTTTGTTTATGATTGTTTAGCTATTTCGACGTTTGTTTAGACCTACAACCAAAGTTATCCAAAGTTATATGAACAAAGGTGGGTTTGTATGGAATTCCTATATAACTTTGGTTGTAGGTGTATGCAAACGTTGGAAATGGCTAAAAAATCATAAACTATAGTTAAATCGAATGCTTTTCGTTTGTTTATGATTGTTTAGCCATTTCGACGTTTGTTTAGACCTACAACCAAAGTTATCCAAAGTTATATGAACAAAGGTGGGTTTGTATGGAATTCCTATATAACTTTGGTTGTAGGTGTATGCAAACGTTGGAAATGGCTAAACAATCATAAACTATAGTTAAATCGAATGCGTTTCGTTTCTTTATGATTGTTTAGCCATTTCGACGTTTGTTTAGACCTACAACCAAAGTTATCCAAAGTTATATGAACAAAGGTGAGTTTGTATGGAATTCCTATATAACTTTGGTTGTAGGTGTATGCAAACGTTGGAAATGGCTAAACAATCATAAACTATAGTTAAATCGAATGCTTTTCGTTTGTTTATGATTGTTTAGCCACTTCGACGTTTGTTTAGACCTACAACCAAAGTTATCCAAAGTTATATTAACAAAGGTGGGTTTGTATGGAATTCCTATATAACTTTGGTTGTAGGTGTATGCAAACGTTGGAAATGGCTAAACAATCATAAACTATAGTTAAATCGAATGCTTTTCGTTTGTTTATGATTGTTTAGCCATTTCGACGTTTGTTTAGACCAACAACCAAAGTTATCCAAAGTTATATGAACAAAGGTGGGTTTGTATGGAATTCCTATATAACTTTGGTTGTAGGTGTATGCAAACGTTGGAAATGGCTAAACAATCATAAACTATAGTTAAATCGAATGCTTTTTGTTTGTTTATGATTGTTTAGCCATTTCGACGTTTGTTTACACCTACAACCAAAGTTATCCAAAGTTATATGAACAAAGGTGGGTTTGTATGGAATTCCTATATAACTTTGGTTGTAGGTGTATGCAAACGTTGGAAATGGCTAAACAATCATAAACTATAGTTAAATCGAATGCTTTTCGTTTGTATATGATTGTTTAGCCATTTCGACGTTTGTTTAGACCTACAACCAAAGTTATCCAAAGTTATATGAACAAAGGTGAGTTTGTATGGAATTCCTATATAACTTTGGTTGTAGGTGTATGCAAACGTTGGAAATGGCTAAACAATCATAAACTATAGTTAAATCGCATGCTTTTCGTTTGTTTATGATTGTTTAGCCATTTCGACGTTTGTTTAGACCTACAACCAAAGTTATCCAAAGTTATATGAACAAAGGTGGGTTTGTATGGAATTCCTATATAACTTTGGTTGTAGGTGTATGCAAACGTTGGAAATGGCTAAACAATCATAAACTATAGTTAAATCGAATGCTTTTCGTTTGTTTATGATTGTTTAGCTATTTCGACGTTTGTTTAGACCTACAACCAAAGTTATCCAAAGTTATATGAACAAAGGTGGGTTTGTATGGAATTCCTATATAACTTTGGTTGTAGGTGTATGCAAACGTTGGAAATGGCTAAAAAATCATAAACTATAGTTAAATCGAATGCCTTTCGTTTGTTTATGATTGTTTAGCCATTTCGACGTTTGTTTAGACCTACAACCAAAGTTATCCAAAGTTATATGAACAAAGGTGGGTTTGTATGGAATTCCTATATAACTTTGGTTGTAGGTGTATGCAAACGTTGGAAATTGCTAAACAATCATAAACTATAGTTAAATCTAATGCTTTTCGTTTCTTTATGATTGTTTAGCCATTTCGACGTTTGTTTAGACCTACAACCAAAGTTATCCAAAGTTATATGAACAAAGGTGGGTTTGTATGGAATTCCTATATAACTTTGGTTGTAGGTGTATGCAAACGTTGGAAATGGCTAAACAATAATAAACTATAGTTAAATCGAATGCTTTTCGTTTGTTTATGATTGTTTAGCCATTTCGACGTTTGTTTAGACCTACAACCAAAGTTATCCAAAGTTATATGAACAAAGGTGGGTTTGTATGGAATTCCTATATAACTTTGGTTGTAGGTGTATGCAAACGTTGGAAATGGCTAAACAATCATAAACTATAGTTAAATCGAATGCTTTTCGTTTGTTTATGATTGTTTAGCCATTTCGACGTTTGTTTAGACCTACAACCAAAGTTATCCAAAGTTATATGGACAAAGGTGGGTTTGTATGGAATTCCTATATAACTTTGGTTGTAGGTGTATGCAAACGTTGGAAATGGCTAAACAATCATAAACTATAGTTAAATCGAATGCTTTTTGTTTGTTTATGATTGTTTAGCCATTTCGACGTTTGTTTAGACCTACAACCAAAGTTATCCAAAGTTATATGAACAAAGGTGGGTTTGTATGGAATTCCTATATAACTTTGGTTGTAGGTGTATGCAAACGTTGGAAATGGCTAAACAATCATAAACTATAGTTAAATCGAATGCTTTTCGTTTGTTTATGATTGTTTAGCCATTTCGACGTTTGTTTAGACCTACAACCAAAGTTATCCAAAGTTATATGAACAAAGGTGGGTTTGTATGGAATTCCTATATAACTTTGGTTGTAGGTGTATGCAAACGTTGGAAATGGCTAAACAATCATAAACTATAGTTAAATCGAATGCTTTTCGTTTCTTTATGATTGTTTAGCCATTTCGACGTTTGTTTAGACCTACAACCAAAGTTATCCAAAGTTATATGAACAAAGGTGAGTTTGTATGGAATTCCTATATAACTTTGGTTGTAGGTGTATGCAAACGTTGGAAATGGCTAAACAATCATAAACTATAGTTAAATCGAATGCTTTTCGTTTGTTTATGATTGTTTAGCCATTTCGACGTTTGTTTAGACCTACAACCAAAGTTATCCAAAGTTATATGAACAAAGGTGGGTTTGTATGGAATTCCTATATAACTTTGGTTGTAGGTGTATGCAAACGTTGGAAATGGCTAAACAATCATAAACTATAGTTAAATCGAATGATTTTTGTTTGTTTATGATTGTTTAGCCATTTCGACGTTTGTTTAGACCTACAACCAAAGTTATCCAAAGTTATATGAACAAAGGTGGGTTTGTATGGAATTCCTATATAACTTTGGTTGTAGGTGTATGCAAACGTTGGAAATGGCTAAACAATCATAAACTATAGTTAAATCGAATGCTTTTCGTTTGTTTATGATTGTTTAGCCATTTCGACGTTTGTTTAGACCAACAACCAAAGTTATCCAAAGTTATATGAACAAAGGTGGGTTTGTATGGAATTCCTATATAACTTTGGTTGTAGGTGTATGCAAACGTTGGAAATGGCTAAACAATCATAAACTATAGTTAAATCGAATGCTTTTCGTTTGTTTATGATTGTTTAGCCATTTCGACGTTTGTTTAGACCTACAACCAAAGTTATCCAAAGTTATATTAACAAAGGTGGGTTTGTATGGAATTCCTATATAACTTTGGTTGTAGGTGTATGCAAACGTTGGAAATGGCTAAACAATCATAAACTATAGTTAAATCGAATGCTTTTCGTTTGTTTATGATTGTTTGGCCATTTCGACGTTTGTTTAGACCTACAACCAAAGTTATCCAAAGTTATATGAACAAAGGTGGGTTTGTATTGAATTCCTATATAACTTTGGTTGTAGGTGTATGCAAACGTTGGAAATGGCTAAACAATCATAAGCTATAGTTAAATCGAATGCTTTTCGTTTGTTTATGATTGTTTAGCCATTTCGACGTTTGTTTAGACCTACAACCAAAGTTATCCAAAGTTATATGAACAAAGGTGGGTTTGTATGGAATTCCTATATAACTTTGGTTGTAGGTGTATGCAAACGTTGGAAATGGCTAAACAATCATAAACTATAGTTAAATCGAATGCTTTTCGTTTGTTTATGATTGTTTAGCCATTTCGACGTTTGTTTAGACCTACAACCAAAGTTATCCAAAGTTATATGAACAAAGGTGGGTTTGTATGGAATTCCTATATAACTTTGGTTGTAGGTGTATGCAAACGTTGGAAATGGCTAAACAATCATAAACTATAGTTAAATCGAATGCTTTTCGTTTGTTTATGATTGTTTAGCTATTTCGACATTTGTTTAGACCTACAACCAAAGTTATCCAAAGTTATATGAACAAAGGTGGGTTTGTATGGAATTCCTATATAACTTTGGTTGTAGGTGTATGCAAACGTTGGAAATGGCTAAAAAATCATAAACTATAGTTAAATCGAATGCTTTTCGTTTGTTTATGATTGTTTAGCCATTTCGACGTTTGTTTAGACCAACAACCAAAGTTATCCAAAGTTATATGAACAAAGGTGGGTTTGTATGGAATTCCTATATAACTTTGGTTGTAGGTGTATGCAAACGTTGGAAATGGCTAAACAATCATAAACTATAGTTAAATCGAATGCTTTTCGTTTCTTTATGATTGTTTAGCCATTTCGACGTTTGTTTAGACCTACAACCAAAGTTATCCAAAGTTATATGAACAAAGGTGAGTTTGTATGGAATTCCTATATAACTTTGGTTGTAGGTGTATGCAAACGTTGGAAATGGCTAAACAATCATAAACTATAGTTAAATCGAATGCTTTTCGTTTGTTTATGATTGTTTAGCCATTTCGACGTTTGTTTAGACCTACAACCAAAGTTATCCAAAGTTATATTAACAAAGGTGGGTTTGTATGGAATTCCTATATAACTTTGGTTGTAGGTGTATGCAAACGTTGGAAATGGCTAAACAATCATAAACTATAGTTAAATCGAATGCTTTTCGTTTGTTTATGATTGTTTAGCCATTTCGACGTTTGTTTAGACCAACAACCAAAGTTATCCAAAGTTATATGAACAAAGGTGGGTTTGTATGGAATTCCTATATAACTTTGGTTGTAGGTGTATGCAAACGTTGGAAATGGCTAAACAATCATAAACTATAGTTAAATCGAATGCTTTTTGTTTGTTTATGATTGTTTAGCCATTTCGACGTTTGTTTACACCTACAACCAAAGTTATCCAAAGTTATATGAACAAAGGTGGGTTTGTATGGAATTCCTATATAACTTTGGTTGTAGGTGTATGCAAACGTTGGAAATGGCTAAACAATCATAAACTATAGTTAAATCGAATGCTTTTCGTTTGTTTATGATTGTTTAGCCATTTCGACGTTTGTTTAGACCTACAACCAAAGTTATCCAAAGTTATATGAACAAAGGTGGGTTTGTATGGAATTCCTATATAACTTTGGTTGTAGGTGTATGCAAACGTTGGAAATGGCTAAACAATCATAAACTATAGTTAAATCGAATGCTTTTCGTTTGTTTATGATTGTTTAGCTATTTCGACGTTTGTTTAGACCTACAACCAAAGTTATCCAAAGTTATATGAACAAAGGTGGGTTTGTATGGAATTCCTATATAACTTTGGTTGTAGGTGTATGCAAACGTTGGAAATGGCTAAAAAATCATAAACTATAGTTAAATCGAATGCCTTTCGTTTGTTTATGATTGTTTAGCCATTTCGACGTTTGTTTAGACCTACAACCAAAGTTATCCAAAGTTATATGAACAAAGGTGGGTTTGTATGGAATTCCTATATAACTTTGGTTGTAGGTGTATGCAAACGTTGGAAATTGCTAAAGAATCATAAACTATAGTTAAATCTAATGCTTTTCGTTTGTTTATGATTGTTTAGCCATTTCGACGTTTGTTTAGACCTACAACCAAAGTTATCCAAAGTTATATGAACAAAGGTGGGTTTGTATGGAATTCCTATATAACTTTGGTTGTAGGTGTATGCAAACGTTGGAAATGGCTAAACAATCATAAACTATAGTTAAATCGAATGCTTTTCGTTTCTTTATGATTGTTTAGCCATTTCGACGTTTGTTTAGACCTACAACCAAAGTTATCCAAAGTTATATGAACAAAGGTGAGTTTGTATGGAATTCCTATATAACTTTGGTTGTAGGTGTATGCAAACGTTGGAAATGGCTAAACAATCATAAACTATAGTTAAATCGAATGCTTTTCGTTTGTTTATGATTGTTTAGCCATTTCGACGTTTGTTTAGACCTACAACCAAAGTTATCCAAAGTTATATGAACAAAGGTGGGTTTGTATGGAATTCCTATATAACTTTGGTTGTAGGTGTATGCAAACGTTGGAAATGGCTAAACAATCATAAACTATAGGTAAATCGAATGATTTTTGTTTGTTTATGATTGTTTAGCCATTTCGACGTTTGTTTAGACCTACAACCAAAGTTATCCAAAGTTATATGAACAAAGGTGGGTTTGTATGGAATTCCTATATAACTTTGGTTGTAGGTGTATGCAAACGTTGGAAATGGCTAAACAATCATAAACTATAGTTAAATCGAATGCTTTTCGTTTGTTTATGATTGTTTAGCCATTTCGACGTTTGTTTAGACCAACAACCAAAGTTATCCAAAGTTATATGAACAAAGGTGGGTTTGTATGGAATTCCTCTATAACTTTGGTTGTAGGTGTATGCAAACGTTGGAAATGGCTAAACAATCATAAACTATAGTTAAATCGAATGCTTTTCGTTTGTTTATGATTGTTTAGCCATTTCGACGTTTGTTTAGACCTACAACCAAAGTTATTCAAAGTTATATTAACAAAGGTGGGTTTGTATGGAATTCCTATATAACTTTGGTTGTAGGTGTATGCAAACGTTGGAAATGGCTAAACAATCATAAACTATAGTTAAATCGAATGCTTTTCGTTTGCTTATGATTGTTTGGCCATTTCGACGTTTGTTTAGACCTACAACCAAAGTTATCCAAAGTTATATGAACAAAGGTGGGTTTGTATTGAATTCCTATATAACTTTGGTTGTAGGTGTATGCAAACGTTGGAAATGGCTAAACAATCATAAGCTATAGTTAAATCGAATGCTTTTCGTTTGTTTATGATTGTTTAGCCATTTCGACGTTTGTTTAGACCTACAACCAAAGTTATCCAAAGTTATATGAACAAAGGTGGGTTTGTATGGAATTCCTATATAACTTTGGTTGTAGGTGTATGCAAACGTTGGAAATGGCTAAACAATCATAAACTATAGTTAAATCGAATGCTTTTCGTTTGTTTATGATTGTTTAGCCATTTCGACGTTTGTTTAGACCTACAACCAAAGTTATCCAAAGTTATATGAACAAAGGTGGGTTTGTATGGAATTCCTATATAACTTTGGTTGTAGGTGTATGCAAACGTTGGAAATGGCTAAACAATCATAAACTATAGTTAAATCGAAGGCTTTTCGTTTCTTTATGATTGTTTAGCCATTTCGACGTTTGTTTAGACCTACAACCAAAGTTATCCAAAGTTATATGAACAAAGGTGAGTTTGTATGGAATTCCTATATAACTTTGGTTGTAGGTGTATGCAAACGTTGGAAATGGCTAAACAATCATAAACTATAGTTAAATCGAATGCTTTTCGTTTGTTTATGATTGTTTAGCCATTTCGACGTTTGTTTAGACCTACAACCAAAGTTATCCAAAGTTATATTAACAAAGGTGGGTTTGTATGGAATTCCTATATAACTTTGGTTGTAGGTGTATGCAAACGTTGGAAATGGCTAAACAATCATAAACTATAGTTAAATCGAATGCTTTTCGTTTGTTTATGATTGTTTAGCCATTTCGACGTTTGTTTAGACCAACAACCAAAGTTATCCAAAGTTATATGAACAAAGGTGGGTTTGTATGGAATTCCTATATAACTTTGGTTGTAGGTGTATGCAAACGTTGGAAATGGCTAAACAATCATAAACTATAGTTAAATCGAATGCTTTTTGTTTGTTTATGATTGTTTAGCCATTTCGACGTTTGTTTACACCTACAACCAAAGTTATCCAAAGTTATATGAACAAAGGTGGGTTTGTATGGAATTCCTATATAACTTTGGTTGTAGGTGTATGCAAACGTTGGAAATGGCTAAACAATCATAAACTATAGTTAAATCGAATGCTTTTCGTTTGTATATGATTGTTTAGCCATTTCGACGTTTGTTTAGACCTACAACCAAAGTTATCCAAAGTTATATGAACAAAGGTGGGTTTGTATGGAATTCCTATATAACTTTGGTTGTAGGTGTATGCAAACGTTGGAAATGGCTAAACAATCATAAACTATAGTTAAATCGAATGCTTTTCGTTTGTTTATGATTGTTTAGCCATTTCGACGTTTGTTTAGACCAACAACCAAAGTTATCCAAAGTTATATGAACAAAGGTGGGTTTGTATGGAATTCCTATATAACTTTGGTTGTAGGTGTATGCAAACGTTGGAAATGGCTAAACAATCATAAACTATAGTTAAATCGAATGCTTTTCGTTTCTTTATGATTGTTTAGCCATTTCGACGTTTGTTTAGACCTACAACCAAAGTTATCCAAAGTTATATGAACAAAGGTGAGTTTGTATGGAATTCCTATATAACTTTGGTTGTAGGTGTATGCAAACGTTGGAAATGGCTAAACAATCATAAACTATAGTTAAATCGAATGCTTTTCGTTTGTTTATGATTGTTTAGCCATTTCGACGTTTGTTTAGACCTACAACCAAAGTTATCCAAAGTTATATTAACAAAGGTGGGTTTGTATGGAATTCCTATATAACTTTGGTTGTAGGTGTATGCAAACGTTGGAAATGGCTAAACAATCATAAACTATAGTTAAATCGAATGCTTTTCGTTTGTTTATGATTGTTTAGCCATTTCGACGTTTGTTTAGACCAACAACCAAAGTTATCCAAAGTTATATGAACAAAGGTGGGTTTGTATGGAATTCCTATATAACTTTGGTTGTAGGTGTATGCAAACGTTGGAAATGGCTAAACAATCATAAACTATAGTTAAATCGAATGCTTTTTGTTTGTTTATGATTCTTTAGCCATTTCGACGTTTGTTTACACCTACAACCAAAGTTATCCAAAGTTATATGAACAAAGGTGGGTTTGTATGGAATTCCTATATAACTTTGGTTGTAGGTGTATGCAAACGTTGGAAATGGCTAAACAATCATAAACTATAGTTAAATCGAATGCTTTTCGTTTGTTTATGATTGTTTAGCCATTTCGACGTTTGTTTAGACCTACAATCAAAGTTATCCAAAGTTATATGAACAAAGGTGGGTTTGTATGGAATTCCTATATAACTTTGGTTGTAGGTGTATGCAAACGTTGGAAATGGCTAAACAATCATAAACTATAGTTAAATCGAATGCTTTTCGTTTGTTTATGATTGTTTAGCCATTTCGACGTTTGTTTAGACCTACAACCAAAGTTATCCAAAGTTATATGAACAAAGGTGGGTTTGTATGGAATTCCTATATAACTTTGGTTGTAGGTGTATGCAAACGTTGGAAATGGCTAAACAATCATAAACTATAGTTAAATCGAATGCTTTTCGTTTGTTTATGATTGTTTAGCTATTTCGACGTTTGTTTAGACCTACAACCAAAGTTATCCAAAGTTATATGAACAAAGGTGGGTTTGTATGGAATTCCTATATAACTTTGGTTGTAGGTGTATGCAAACGTTGGAAATGGCTAAAAAATCATAAACTATAGTTAAATCGAATGCCTTTCGTTTGTTTATGATTGTTTAGCCATTTCGACGTTTGTTTAGACCTACAACCAAAGTTATCCAAAGTTATATGAACAAAGGTGGGTTTGTATGGAATTCCTATATAACTTTGGTTGTAGGTGTATGCAAACGTTGGAAATTGCTAAACAATCATAAACTATAGTTAAATCTAATGCTTTTCGTTTCTTTATGATTGTTTAGCCATTTCGACGTTTGTTTAGACCTACAACCAAAGTTATCCAAAGTTATATGAACAAAGGTGGGTTTGTATGGAATTCCTATATAACTTTGGTTGTAGGTGTATGCAAACGTTGGAAATGGCTAAACAATAATAAACTATAGTTAAATCGAATGCTTTTCGTTTGTTTATGATTGTTTAGCCATTTCGACGTTTGTTTAGACCTACAACCAAAGTTATCCAAAGTTATATGGACAAAGGTGGGTTTGTATGGAATTCCTATATAACTTTGGTTGTAGGTGTATGCAAACGTTGGAAATGGCTAAACAATCATAAACTATAGTTAAATCGAATGCTTTTTGTTTGTTTATGATTGTTTAGCCATTTCGACGTTTGTTTAGACCTACAACCAAAGTTATCCAAAGTTATATGAACAAAGGTGGGTTTGTATGGAATTCCTATATAACTTTGGTTGTAGGTGTATGCAAACGTTGGAAATGGCTAAACAATCATAAACTATAGTTAAATCGAATGCTTTTTGTTTGTTTATGATTGTTTAGCCATTTCGACGTTTGTTTAGACCTACAACCAAAGTTATCCAAAGTTATATGAACAAAGGTGGGTTTGTATGGAATTCCTATATAACTTTGGTTGTAGGTGTATGCAAACGTTGGAAATGGCTAAACAATCATAAACTATAGTTAAATCGAATGCTTTTCGTTTGTTTATGATTGTTTGGCCATTTCGACGTTTGTTTAGACCTACAACCAAAGTTATCCAAAGTTATATGAACAAAGGTGGGTTTGTATTGAATTCCTATATAACTTTGGTTGTAGGTGTATGCAAACGTTGGAAATGGCTAAACAATCATAAACTATAGTTAAATCGAATGCTTTTCGTTTGTTTATGATTGTTTAGCCATTTCGACGTTTGTTTAGACCTACAACCAAAGTTATCCAAAGTTATATGAACAAAGGTGGGTTTGTATGGAATTCCTATATAACTTTGGTTGTAGGTGTATGCAAACGTTGGAAATGGCTAAACAATCATAAACTATAGTTAAATCGAATGCTTTTCGTTTGTTTATGATTGTTTAGCCATTTCGACGTTTGTTTAGACCTACAACCAAAGTTATCCAAAGTTATATGAACAAAGGTGGGTTTGTATGGAATTCCTATATAACTTTGGTTGTAGGTGTATGCAAACGTTGGAAATGGCTAAACAATCATAAACTATAGTTAAATCGAATGCTTTTCGTTTGTTTATGATTGTTTAGCTATTTCGACGTTTGTTTAGACCTACAACCAAAGTTATCCAAAGTTATATGAACAAAGGTGGGTTTGTATGGAATTCCTATATAACTTTGGTTGTAGGTGTATGCAAACGTTGGAAATGGCTAAAAAATCATAAACTATAGTTAAATCGAATGCTTTTCGTTTGTTTATGATTGTTTAGCCATTTCGACGTTTGTTTAGACCTACAACCAAAGTTATCCAAAGTTATATGAACAAAGGTGGGTTTGTATGGAATTCCTATATAACTTTGGTTGTAGGTGTATGCAAACGTTGGAAATGGCTAAACAATCATAAACTATAGTTAAATCGAATGCTTTTCGTTTCTTTATGATTGTTTAGCCATTTCGACGTTTGTTTAGACCTACAACCAAAGTTATCCAAAGTTATATGAACAAAGGTGAGTTTGTATGGAATTCCTATATAACTTTGGTTGTAGGTGTATGCAAACGTTGGAAATGGCTAAACAATCATAAGCTATAGTTAAATCGAATGCTTTTCGTTTGTTTATGATTGTTTAGCCATTTCGACGTTTGTTTAGACCTACAACCCAAGTTATCCAAAGTTATATTAACAAAGGTGGGTTTGTATGGAATTCCTATATAACTTTGGTTGTAGGTGTATGCAAACGTTGGAAATGGCTAAACAATCATAAACTATAGTTAAATCGAATGCTTTTCGTTTGTTTATGATTGTTTAGCCATTTCGACGTTTGTTTAGACCAACAACCAAAGTTATCCAAAGTTATATGAACAAAGGTGGGTTTGTATGGAATTCCTATATAACTTTGGTTGTAGGTGTATGCAAACGTTGGAAATGGCTAAACAATCATAAACTATAGTTAAATCGAATGCTTTTTGTTTGTTTATGATTGTTTAGCCATTTCGACGTTTGTTTAGACCTACAACCAAAGTTATCCAAAGTTATATGAACAAAGGTGGGTTTGTATGGAATTCCTATATAACTTTGGTTGTAGGTGTATGCAAACGTTGGAAATGGCTAAACAATCATAAACTATAGTTAAATCGAATGCTTTTCGTTTGTTTATGATTGTTTAGCCATTTCGACGTTTGTTTAGACCTACAACCAAAGTTATCCAAAGTTATATGAACAAAGGTGGGTTTGTATGGAATTCCTATATAACTTTGGTTGTAGGTGTATGCAAACGTTGGAAATGGCTAAACAATCATAAACTATAGTTAAATCGAATGCTTTTCGTTTGTTTATGATTGTTTAGCCATTTCGACGTTTGTTTAGACCTACAACCAAAGTTATCCAAAGTTATATTAACAAAGGTGGGTTGTATGGAATTCCTATATAACTTTGGTTGTAGGTGTATGCAAACGTTGGAAATGGCTAAACAATCATAAACTATAGTTAAATCGAATGCTTTTCGTTTGTATATGATTGTTTAGCCATTTCGACGTTTGTTTAGACCTACAACCAAAGTTATCCAAAGTTATATGAACAAAGGTGGGTTTGTATGGAATTCCTATATAACTTTGGTTGTAGGTGTATGCAAACGTTGGAAATGGCTAAACAATCATAAACTATAGTTAAATCGAATGCTTTTCGTTTGTTTATGATTGTTTAGCCATTTCGACGTTTGTTTATACCTACAACCAAAGTTATCCAAAGTTATATGAACAAAGTTGGGTTTGTATGGAATTCCTATATAACTTTGGTTGTAGGTGTATGCAAACGTTGGAAATGGCTAAACAATCATAAACTATAGTTAAATCGAATGCTTTTCGTTTGTTTATGATTGTTTAGCCATTTCGACGTTTGTTTAGACCTACAACCAAAGTTATCCAAAGTTATATGAACAAAGGTGGGTTTGTATGGAATTCCTATATAACTTTGGTTGTAGGTGTATGCAAACGTTGGAAATGGCTAAACAATCATAAACTATAGTTAAATCGAATGCTTTTCGGTTGTTTATGATTGTTTAGCTATTTCGGCGTTTATTTAGACCTACAACCAAAGTTATCCAAAGTTATATGAACAAAGGTGGGTTTGTATGGAATTCCTGTATAACTTTGGTTGTTGGTGTATGCAAACGTTGGAAATGGCTAAACAATCATAAACTATAGTTAAATCGAATGCTTTTCGTTTGTTTATGATTGTTTAGCCATTTCGACGTTTGTTTAGACCTACAACCAAAGTTATCCAAAGTTATATGAACAAAGGTGGGTTTGTATGGAATTCCTATATAACTTTGGTTGTAGGTGTATGCAAACGTTGGAAATGGCTAAACAATCATAAACTATAGTTAAATCGAATGCTTTTCGTTTGTTTATGATTGTTTAGCCATTTCGACGTTTGTTTAGACCTACAACCAAAGTTATCCAAAGTTATATGAACAAAGGTGGGTTTGTATGGAATTCCTATATAACTTTGGTTGTAGGTGTATGCAAACGTTGGAAATGGCTAAACAATCATAAACTATAGTTAAATCGGATGCTTTTCGTGTGTTTATTATTGTTTAGCCATTTCGACGTTTGTTTAGACCTACAACCAAAGTTATCCAAAGTTATATGAACAAAGGTGGGTTTGTATGGAATTCCTATATAACTTTGGTTGTAGGTGTATGCAAACGTTGGAAATGGCTAAACAATCATAAACTATAGTTAAATCGAATGCTTTTCGTTTGTTTATGATTGTTTAGCCATTTCGACGTTTGTTTAGACCTACAACCAAAGTTATCCAAAGTTATATGAACAAAGGTGGGTTTGTATGGAATTCCTATATAACTTTGGTTGTAGGTGTATGCAAACGTTGGAAATGGCTAAACAATCATAAACTATAGTTAAATCGAATTCTTTTCCTTTGTTTATAATTGTTTAGCCATTTCGACGTTTGTTTAGACCTACAACCAAAGTTATCCAAAGTTATATGAACAAAGGTGGGTTTGTATGGAATTCCTATATAAGTTTGGTTGTAGGTGTATGCAAACGTTGGAAATGGCTAAACAATCATAAACTATAGTTAAATCGAATGCTTTTCGTTTGTTTATGATTGTTTAGCCATTTCGACGTTTGTTTAGACCTACAACCAAAGTTATCCAAAGTTATATGAACAAAGGTGGGTTTGTATGGAATTCCTATATAACTTTGGTTGTAGGTGTATGCAAACGTTGGAAATGGCTAAACAATCATAAACTATAGTTAAATCGAATGCTTTTCGTTTGTTTATGATTGTTTAGCCATTTCGACGTTTGTTTAGACCTACAACCAAAGTTATCCAAAGTTATATGAACAAAGGTGGGTTTGTATGGAATTCCTATATAACTTTGGTTGTAGGTGTATGCAAACGTTGGAAATGGCTAAACAATCATAAACTATAGTTAAATCGAATGCTTTTCGTTTGTTTATGATTGTTTAGCCATTTCGACGTTTGTTTAGACCTACAACCAAAGTTATCCAAAGTTATATGAACAAAGGTGGGTTTGTATGGAATTCCTATATAACTTTGGTTGTAGGTGTATGCAAACGTTGAAAATGGCTAAACAATCATAAACTATAGTTAAATCGAATGCTTTTCGTTTGTTTATGATTGTTTAGCCATTTCGACGTTTGTTTAGACCTACAACCAAAGTTGTCCAAAGTTATATGAACAAAGGTGGGTTTGTATGGAATTCCTATATAACTTTGGTTGTAGGTGTATGCAAACGTTGGAAATGGCTAAACAATCATAAACTATAGTTAAATCGAATGCTTTTCGTTTGTTTATGATTGTTTAGCCATTTCGACGTTTGTTTAGACCTACAACCAAAGTTATCCAAAGTTATATGAACAAAGGTGGGTTTGTATGGAATTCCTATATAACTTTGGTTGTAGGTGTATGCAAACGTTGGAAATGGCTAAACAATCATAAACTATAGTTAAATCGAATGCTTTTCGTTTGTTTATGATTGTTTAGCCATTTCGACGTTTGTTTAGACCTACAACCAAAGTTATCCAAAGTTATATGAACAAAGGTGGGTTTGTATGGAATTCCTATATAACTTTGGTTGTAGGTGTATGCAAACGTTGAAAATGGCTAAACAATCATAAACTATAGTTAAATCGAATGCTTTTCGTTTGTTTATGATTGTTTAGCCATTTCGACGTTTGTTTAGACCTACAACCAAAGTTGTCCAAAGTTATATGAACAAAGGTGGGTTTGTGTGGAATTCCTATATAACTTTGGTTGTAGGTGTATGCAAACGTTGGAAATGGCTAAACAATCATAAACTATAGTTAAATCGAATGCTTTTCGTTTGTTTATGATTGTTTAGCCATTTCGACGTTTGTTTAGACCTACAACCAAAGTTATCCAAAGTTATATGAACAAAGGTGGGTTTGTATGGAATTCCTATATAACTTTGGTTGTAGGTGTATGCAAACGTTGGAAATGGCTAAACAATCATAAACTATAGTTAAATCGAATGCTTTTCGTTTGTTTATGATTGTTTAGCCATTTCGACGTTTGTTTAGACCTACAACCAAAGTTATCCAAAGTTATATGAACAAAGGTGGGTTTGTATGGAATTCCTATATAACTTTGGTTGTAGGTGTATGCAAACGTTGAAAATGGCTAAACAATCATAAACTATAGTTAAATCGAATGCTTTTCGTTTGTTTATGATTGTTTAGCCATTTCGACGTTTGTTTAGACCTACAACCAAAGTTGTCCAAAGTTATATGAACAAAGGTGGGTTTGTATGGAATTCCTATATAACTTTGGTTGTAGGTGTATGCAAACGTTGGAAATGGCTCAACAATCATAAACTATAGTTAAATCGGATGCTTTTTGTGTGTTTATGATTGTTTAGCCATTTCGACGTTTGTTTAGACCTACAACCAAAGTTATCCAAAGTTATATGAACAAAGGTGGGTTTGTATGGAATTCCTATATAACTTTGGTTGTAGGTGTATGCAAACGTTGGAAATGGCTAAACAATCATAAAGTATAGTTAAATCGAATGCTTTTCGTTTGTTTATGATTGTTTAGCCATTTCGACGTTTGTTTAGACCTACAACCAAAGTTATCCAAAGTTATATGAACAAAGGTGGGTTTGTATGGAATTCCTATATAACTTTGGTTGTAGGTGTATGCAAACGTTGGAAATGGCTAAACAATCATAAACTATAGTTAAATCGAATGCTTTTCGTTTGTTTATGATTGTTTAGCCATTTCGACGTTTGTTTATACCTACAACCAAAGTTATCCAAAGTTATATGAACAAAGTTGGGTTTGTATGGAATTCCTATATAACTTTGGTTGTAGGTGTATGCAAACGTTGGAAATGGCTAAACAATCATAAACTATAGTTAAATCGAATGCTTTTCGTTTGTTTATGATTGTTTAGCCATTTCGACGTTTGTTTAGACCTACAACCAAAGTTATCCAAAGTTATATGAACAAAGGTGGGTTTGTATGGAATTCCTATATAACTTTGGTTGTAGGTGTATGCAAACGTTGGAAATGGCTAAACAATCATAAACTATAGTTAAATCGAATGCTTTTCGTTTGTTTATGATTGTTTAGCTATTTCGGCGTTTATTTAGACCTACAACCAAAGTTATCCAAAGTTATATGAACAAAGGTGGGTTTGTATGGAATTCCTATATAACTTTGGTTGTAGGTGTATGCAAACGTTGGAAATGGCTAAACAATCATAAACTATAGTTAAATCGAATGCTTTTCATTTGTTTATGATTGTTTAGCCATTTCGACGTTTGTTTAGACCTACAACCAAAGTTATCCAAAGTTATATGAACAAAGGTGGGTTTGTATGGAATTGCTATATAACTTTGGTTGTAGGTGTATGCAAACGTTGGAAATGGCTAAACAATCATAAACTATAGTTAAATCGAATGCTTTTCGTTTGTTTATGATTGTTTAGCCATTTCGACGTTTGTTTAGACCTACAACCAAAGTTGTCCAAAGTTATATGAACAAAGGTGGGTTTGTATGGAATTCCTATATAACTTTGGTTGTAGGTGTATGCAAACGTTGGAAATGGCTAAACAATCAAAAACTATAGTTAAATCGGATGCTTTTCGTGTGTTTATGATTGTTTAGCCATTTCGACGTTTGTTTAGACCTACAACCAAAGTTATCCAAAGTTATATGAACAAAGGTGGGTTTGTATGGAATTCCTATATAACTTTGGTTGTAGGTGTATGCAAACGTGGAAATGGCTAAACAATCATAAACTATAGTTAAATCGGATGCTTTTCGTTTGTTTATGATTGTTTAGCCATTTCGACGTTTGTTTAGACCTACAACCAAAGTTGTCCAAAGTTATATGAACAAAGGTGGGTTTGTATGGAATTCCTATATAAGTTTGGTTGTAGGTGTATGCAAACGTTGGAAATGGCTAAACAATCATAAACTATAGTTAAATCGAATTCTTTTCCTTTGTTTATAATTGTTTAGCCATTTCGACGTTTGTTTAGACCTACAACCAAAGTTATCCAAAGTTATATGAACAAAGGTGGGTTTGTATGGAATTCCTATATAAGTTTGGTTGTAGGTGTATGCAAACGTTGGAAATGGCTAAACAATCATAAACTATAGTTAAATCGAATGCTTTTCGTTTGTTTATGATTGTTTAGCCATTTCGACGTTTGTTTAGACCTACAACCAAAGTTATCCAAAGTTATATGAACAAAGGTGGGTTTGTATGGAATTCCTATATAACTTTGGTTGTAGGTGTATGCAAACGTTGAAAATGGCTAAACAATCATAAACTATAGTTAAATCGAATGCTTTTCGTTTGTTTATGATTGTTTAGCCATTTCGACGTTTGTTTAGACCTACAAGCAAAGTTGTCCAAAGTTATATGAACAAAGGTGGGTTTGTATGGAATTGCTATATAACTTTGGTTGTAGGTGTATGCAAACGTTGGAAATGGCTAAACAATCATAAACTATAGTTAAATCGAATGCTTTTCGTTTGTTTATGATTGTTTAGCCATTTCGACGTTTGTTTAGACCTACAACCAAAGTTGTCCAAAGTTATATGAACAAAGGTGGGTTTGTATGGAATTCCTATATAACTTTGGTTGTAGGTGTATGCAAACGTTGGAAATGGCTAAACAATCATAAACTATAGTTAAATCGAATGCTTTTCGTTTGTTTATGATTGTTTAGCCATTTCGACGTTTGTTTAGACCTACAACCAAAGTTATCCAAAGTTATATGAACAAAGGTGGGTTTGTATGGAATTCCTATATAACTTTGGTTGTAGGTGTATGCAAACGTTGAAAATGGCTAAACAATCATAAACTATAGTTAAATCGAATGCTTTTCGTTTGTTTATGATTGTTTAGCCATTTCGACGTTTGTTTAGACCTACAAGCAAAGTTGTCCAAAGTTATATGAACAAAGGTGGGTTTGTATGGAATTGCTATATAACTTTGGTTGTAGGTGTATGCAAACGTTGGAAATGGCTAAACAATCATAAACTATAGTTAAATCGAATGCTTTTCGTTTGTTTATGATTGTTTAGCCATTTCGACGTTTGTTTAGACCTACAACCAAAGTTGTCCAAAGTTATATGAACAAAGGTGGGTTTGTATGGAATTCCTATATAACTTTGTTGTAGGTGTATGCAAACGTTGGAAATGGCTAAACAATCAAAAACTATAGTTAAATCGGATGCTTTTCGTGTGTTTATGATTGTTTAGCCATTTCGACGTTTGTTTAGACCTACAACCAAAGTTATCCAAAGTTATATGAACAAAGGTGGGTTTGTATGGAATTCCTATATAACTTTGGTTGTAGGTGTATGCAAACGTGGAAATGGCTAAACAATCATAAACTATAGTTAAATCGGATGCTTTTCGTTTGTTTATGATTGTTTAGCCATTTCGACGTTTGTTTAGACCTACAACCAAAGTTGTCCAAAGTTATATGAACAAAGGTGGGTTTGTATGGAATTCCTATATAAGTTTGGTTGTAGGTGTATGCAAACGTTGGAAATGGCTAAACAATCATAAACTATAGTTAAATCGAATTCTTTTCCTTTGTTTATAATTGTTTAGCCATTTCGACGTTTGTTTAGACCTACAACCAAAGTTATCCAAAGTTATATGAACAAAGGTGGGTTTGTATGGAATTCCTATATAAGTTTGGTTGTAGGTGTATGCAAACGTTGGAAATGGCTAAACAATCATAAACTATAGTTAAATCGAATGCTTTTCGTTTGTTTATGATTGTTTAGCCATTTCGACGTTTGTTTAGACCTACAACCAAAGTTATCCAAAGTTATATGAACAAAGGTGGGTTTGTATGGAATTCCTATATAACTTTGGTTGTAGGTGTATGCAAACGTTGAAAATGGCTAAACAATCATAAACTATAGTTAAATCGAATGCTTTTCGTTTGTTTATGATTGTTTAGCCATTTCGACGTTTGTTTAGACCTACAAGCAAAGTTGTCCAAAGTTATATGAACAAAGGTGGGTTTGTGTGGAATTCCTATATAACTTTGGTTGTAGGTGTATGCAAACGTTGGAAATGGCTAAACAATCATAAACTACAGTTAAATCGAATGCTTTTCGTTTGTTTATGATTGTTTAGCCATTTCGACGTTTGTTTAGACCTACAACCAAAGTTATCCAAAGTTATATGAACAAAGGTGGGTTTGTATGGAATTCCTATATAACTTTGGTTGTAGGTGTATGCAAACGTTGGAAATGGCTAAACAATCATAAACTATAGTTAAATCGAATGCTTTTCGTTTGTTTATGATTGTTTAGCCATTTCGACGTTTGTTTAGACCTACAACCAAAGTTATCCAAAGTTATATGAACAAAGGTGGGTTTGTATGGAATTCCTATATAACTTTGGTTGTAGGTGTATGCAAACGTTGAAAATGGCTAAACAATCATAAACTATAGTTAAATCGAATGCTTTTCGTTTGTTTATGATTGTTTAGCCATTTCGACGTTTGTTTAGACCTACAACCAAAGTTGTCCAAAGTTATATGAACAAAGGTGGGTTTGTATGGAATTCCTATATAACTTTGGTTGTAGGTGTATGCAAACGTTGGAAATGGCTCAACAATCATAAACTATAGTTAAATCGGATGCTTTTCGTGTGTTTATGATTGTTTAGCCATTTCGACGTTTGTTTAGACCTACAACCAAAGTTATCCAAAGTTATATGAACAAAGGTGGGTTTGTATGGAATTCCTATATAACTTTGGTTGTAGGTGTATGCAAACGTTGGAAATGGCTAAACAATCATAAAGTATAGTTAAATCGAATGCTTTTCGTTTGTTTATGATTGTTTAGCCATTTCGACGTTTGTTTAGACCTACAACCAAAGTTATCCAAAGTTATATGAACAAAGGTGGGTTTGTATGGAATTCCTATATAACTTTGGTTGTAGGTGTATGCAAACGTTGGAAATGGCTAAACAATCATAAACTATAGTTAAATCGAATGCTTTTCGTTTGTTTATGATTGTTTAGCCATTTCGACGTTTGTTTATACCTACAACCAAAGTTATCCAAAGTTATATGAACAAAGTTGGGTTTGTATGGAATTCCTATATAACTTTGGTTGTAGGTGTATGCAAACGTTGGAAATGGCTAAACAATCATAAACTATAGTTAAATCGAATGCTTTTCGTTTGTTTATGATTGTTTAGCCATTTCGACGTTTGTTTAGACCTACAACCAAAGTTATCCAAAGTTATATGAACAAAGGTGGGTTTGTATGGAATTCCTATATAACTTTGGTTGTAGGTGTATGCAAACGTTGGAAATGGCTAAACAATCATAAACTATAGTTAAATCGAATGCTTTTCGTTTGTTTATGATTGTTTAGCTATTTCGGCGTTTATTTAGACCTACAACCAAAGTTATCCAAAGTTATATGAACAAAGGTGGGTTTGTATGGAATTCCTATATAACTTTGGTTGTAGGTGTATGCAAACGTTGGAAATGGCTAAACAATCATAAACTATAGTTAAATCGAATGCTTTTCATTTGTTTATGATTGTTTAGCCATTTCGACGTTTGTTTAGACCTACAACCAAAGTTATCCAAAGTTATATGAACAAAGGTGGGTTTGTATGGAATTCCTATATAACTTTGGTTGTAGGTGTATGCAAACGTTGGAAATGGCTAAACAATCATAAACTATAGTTAAATCGAATGCTTTTCGTTTGTTTATGATTGTTTAGCCATTTCGACGTTTGTTTAGACCTACAACCAAAGTTGTCCAAAGTTATATGAACAAAGGTGGGTTTGTATGGAATTCCTATATAACTTTGGTTGTAGGTGTATGCAAACGTTGGAAATGGCTAAACAATCAATAACTATAGTTAAATCGGATGCTTTTCGTTTGTTTATGATTGTTTAGCCATTTCGACGTTTGTTTAGACCTACAACCAAAGTTATCCAAAGTTATATGAACAAAGGTGGGTTTGTATGGAATTCCTATATAACTTTGGTTGTAGGTGTATGCAAACGTGGAAATGGCTAAACAATCATAAACTATAGTTAAATCGGATGCTTTTCGTTTGTTTATGATTGTTTAGCCATTTCGACGTTTGTTTAGACCTACAACCAAAGTTGTCCAAAGTTATATGAACAAAGGTGGGTTTGTATGGAATTCCTATATAAGTTTGGTTGTAGGTGTATGCAAACGTTGGAAATGGCTAAACAATCATAAACTATAGTTAAATCGAATGCTTTTCGTTTGTTTATGATTGTTTAGCCATTTCGACGTTTGTTTAGACCTACAACCAAAGTTATCCAAAGTTATATGAACAAAGGTGGGTTTGTATGGAATTCCTATATAACTTTGGTTGTAGGTGTATGCAAACGTTGAAAATGGCTAAACAATCATAAACTATAGTTAAATCGAATGCTTTTCGTTTGTTTATGATTGTTTAGCCATTTCGACGTTTGTTTAGACCTACAACCAAAGTTGTCCAAAGTTATATGAACAAAGGTGGGTTTGTGTGGAATTCCTATATAACTTTGGTTGTAGGTGTATGCAAACGTTGGAAATGGCTAAACAATCATAAACTATAGTTAAATCGAATGCTTTTCGTTTGTTTATGATTGTTTAGCCATTTCGACGTTTGTTTAGACCTACAACCAAAGTTATCCAAAGTTATATGAACAAAGGTGGGTTTGTATGGAATTCCTATATAACTTTGGTTGTAGGTGTATGCAAACGTTGGAAATGGCTAAACAATCATAAACTATAGTTAAATCGAATGCTTTTCGTTTGTTTATGATTGTTTAGCCATTTCGACGTTTGTTTAGACCTACAACCAAAGTTATCCAAAGTTATATGAACAAAGGTGGGTTTGTATGGAATTCCTATATAACTTTGGTTGTAGGTGTATGCAAACGTTGAAAATGGCTAAACAATCATAAACTATAGTTAAATCGAATGCTTTTCGTTTGTTTATGATTGTTTAGCCATTTCGACGTTTGTTTAGACCTACAATCAAAGTTGTCCAAAGTTATATGAACAAAGGTGGGTTTGTATGGAATTCCAATATAACTTTGGTTGTAGGTGTATGCAAACGTTGGAAATGGCTCAACAATCATAAACTATAGTTAAAGCGGATGCTTTTCGTGTGTTTATGATTGTTTAGCCATTTCGACGTTTGTTTAGACCTACAACCAAAGTTATCCAAAGTTATATGAACAAAGGTGGGTTTGTATGGAATTCCTATATAACTTTGGTTGTAGGTGTATGCAAACGTTGGAAATGGCTAAACAATCATAAACTATAGTTAAATCGAATGCTTTTCGTTTGTTTATGATTGTTTAGCCATTTCGACGTTTGTTTAGACCTACAACCAAAGTTATCCAAAGTTATATGAACAAAGGTGGGTTTGTATGGAATTCCTATATAACTTTGGTTGTAGGTGTATGCAAACGTTGGAAATGGCTAAACAATCATAAACTATAGTTAAATCGAATGCTTTTCGTTTGTTTATGATTGTTTAGCCATTTCGACGTTTGTTTATACCTACAACCAAAGTTATCCAAAGTTATATGAACAAAGTTGGGTTTGTATGGAATTCCTATATAACTTTGGTTGTAGGTGTATGCAAACGTTGGAAATGGCTAAACAATCATAAACTATAGTTAAATCGAATGCTTTTCGTTTGTTTATGATTGTTTAGCCATTTCGACGTTTGTTTAGACCTACAACCAAAGTTATCCAAAGTTATATGAACAAAGGTGGGTTTGTATGGAATTCCTATATAACTTTGGTTGTAGGTGTATGCAAACGTTGGAAATGGCTAAACAATCATAAACTATAGTTAAATCGAATGCTTTTCGTTTGTTTATGATTGTTTAGCTATTTCGGCGTTTATTTAGACCTACAACCAAAGTTATCCAAAGTTATATGAACAAAGGTGGGTTTGTATGGAATTCCTATATAACTTTGGTTGTAGGTGTATGCAAACGTTGGAAATGGCTAAACAATCATAAACTATAGTTAAATCGAATGCTTTTCATTTGTTTATGATTGTTTAGCCATTTCGACGTTTGTTTAGACCTACAACCAAAGTTATCCAAAGTTATATGAACAAAGGTGGGTTTGTATGGAATTCCTATATAACTTTGGTTGTAGGTGTATGCAAACGTTGGAAATGGCTAAACAATCATAAACTATAGTTAAATCGAATGCTTTTCGTTTGTTTATGATTGTTTAGCCATTTCGACGTTTGTTTAGACCTACAACCAAAGTTGTCCAAAGTTATATGAACAAAGGTGGGTTTGTATGGAATTCCTATATAACTTTGGTTGTAGGTGTATGCAAACGTTGGAAATGGCTAAACAATCATAAACTATAGTTAAATCGGATGCTTTTCGTGTGTTTATGATTGTTTAGCCATTTCGACGTTTGTTTAGACCTACAACCAAAGTTATCCAAAGTTATATGAACAAAGGTGGGTTTGTATGGAATTCCTATATAACTTTGGTTGTAGGTGTATGCAAACGTGGAAATGGCTAAACAATCATAAACTATAGTTAAATCGGATGCTTTTCATTTGTTTATGATTGTTTAGCCATTTCGACGTTTGTTTAGACCTACAACCAAAGTTGTCCAAAGTTATATGAACAAAGGTGGGTTTGTATGGAATTCCTATATAACTTTGGTTGTAGGTGTATGCAAACGTTGGAAATGGCTAAACAATCATAAACTAAAGTTAAATCGGATGCTTTTCGTGTGTTTATGATTGTTTAGCCATTTCGACGTTTCTTCAGACCTACAACCAAAGTTATCCAAAGTTGTATGAACAAAGGTGGGTTTGTATGGAATTCCTATATAACTTTGGTTGTAGGTGTATGCAAACGTTGGAAATGGCTAAACAATCATAAACTATGGTTAAATCGAATGCTTTTTGTTGGTTTATGATTGTTTAGCCATTTCGACGTTTGTTTAGACCTACAACCAAAGTTGTCCAAAGTTATATGAACAAAGGTGGGTTTGTATGGAATTCCTATATAACTTTGGTTGTAGGTGTATGCAAACGTATGAAATGGCTAAACAATCATAAACTATAGTTAAATCGGATGCTTTTCGTGTGTTTATGATTGTTTAGCCATTTCGACGTTTGTTTAGACCTACAACCAAAGTTATCCAAAGTTATATGAACAAAGGTGGGTTTGTATGGAATTCCTATATAACTTTGGTTGTAGGTGTATGCAAACGTTGGAAAAGGCTAAACAATCATAAACTATAGTTAAATCGAATGCTTTTCGTTTGTTTATGATTGTTTAGCTATTTCGGCGTTTATTTAGACCTACAACCAAAGTTATCCAAAGTTATATGAACAAAGGTGGGTTTGTATGGAATTCCTATATAACTTTGGTTGTAGGTGTATGCAAACGTTGGAAATGGCTAAACAATCATAAACTATAGTTAAATCGAATGCTTTTCGTTTGTTTATGATTGTTTAGCCATTTCGACGTTTGTTTAGACCTACAACCAAAGTTATCCAAAGTTATATGAACAAAGGTGGGTTTGTATGGAATTCCTATATAACTTTGGTTGTAGGTGTATGCAAACGTTGGAAATGGCTAAACAATCATAAACTATAGTTAAATCGAATGCTTTTCGTTTGTTTATGATTGTTTAGCCATTTCGACGTTTGTTTAGACCTACAACCAAAGTTGTCCAAAGTTATATGAACAAAGGTGGGTTTGTATGGAATTCCTATATAACTTTGGTTGTAGGTGTATGCAAACGTTGGAAATGGCTAAACAATCATAAACTATAGTTAAATCGGATGCTTTTCGTGTGTTTATGATTGTTTAGCCATTTCGACGTTTTTTTAGACCTACAACCAAAGTTGTCCAAAGTTATATGAACAAAGGTGGGTTTGTATGGAATTCCTATATAACTTTGGTTGTAGGTGTATGCAAACGTTGGAAATGGCTAAACAATCATAAACTATAGTTAAATCGGATGCTTTTCGTGTGTTTATGATTGTTTAGCCATTTCGACGTTTCTTTAGACCTACAACCAAAGTTATCCAAAGTTATATGAACAAAGGTGGGTTTGTATGGAATTCCTATATAACTTTGGTTGTAGGTGTATGCAAACGTTGGAAATGGCTAAACAATCATAAACTATAGTTAAATCGAATGCTTTTCGTTTGTTTATGATTGTTTAGCCATTTCGACGTTTGTTTAGACCTACAACCAAAGTTATCCAAAGTTATATGAACAAAGGTGGGTTTGTATGGAATTCCTATATAACTTTGGTTGTAGGTGTATGCAAACGTTGGAAATGGCTAAACAATCATAAACTATAGTTAAATCGAATGCTTTTCGTTTGTTTATGATTGTTTAGCTATTTCGGCGTTTATTTAGACCTACAACCAAAGTTATCCAAAGTTATATGAACAAAGGTGGGTTTGTATGGAATTCCTATATAACTTTGGTTGTAGGTGTATGCAAACGTTGGAAATGGCTAAACAATCATAAACTATAGTTAAATCGAATGCTTTTCGTTTGTTTATGATTATGTAAGTCAAATGCTCTTTTAAAGCATAACTTGACTTGTGTTTTTGTATTTGTATGATTACCTCTTTCAATTTCCTTACAAATCAAATACCCTTATTGGAATCTCTTGTTCGCTTGGAAGTTGAAATGATAATGAGTCAAACTCGAATGCCTGCCGCCTTTTTATTGGAATTTCATCCCTACTATAATCAATTAAAAGTAATTTCTAACAGGTGTACAGGCAGACAAGTAACCCTAATTTACAAGTATTTTTAATATTTTATTATCATAGTGTTTGTAAAGTAACATAGTAAAATTTATAAGGTATTTTTCTTAATTTCAAATCAACACATCAATGACAAATAAATAACAACACAATAACAACAGTAACACAGTAACATTTTGACGTAAAACTTAAAACTAATTTATAATTCTTTAAGTTCCTTGAACAGTCGGAAATGGCTAAACAATCATAAACTATAGTGAAATCGAATCCTTTTCGTTTGTTTATGATTGTGAAGGATTTCTGACGTTTGTTTAGACATACAACCAAAGTTATGGCACCAAAAGTGTTTATGTATGGTTTTCCTATAACTTTGGTTTTTTGTGTAAACAAACGTCGGAATGGCTAAACAATCATAAACTAAAGTGAAATCGAATCCTTTTCGTTTGTTTATGATTTTTAAGGATTTCCGACGTTTGTTTAGACATACAACCAAAGTTATGGGACCAAAATTGGGTATGTATGGTTTTCCTATAACTTTGGTTTTTGTGTAAACAAACGTCGGAATGGCTAAACAATCATAAACTATAGTGAAATAGAATCCTTTTCGTTTGATTATGATTGTTTAGCCATTTCCGACGTTTGTTTACACAAACAACCAAAGTTAAATGACCGAAGGTGGGTGTGTATGGTATTCCTACAAGTTATAACAAATGAAATACTCTCCCTTCCGTCGAAAATATTAATTTCAAACAGAGACTACTAAAGTCTAAAATATAACATGTTCAGAAAAAACATTCTTACAAGCACCAATTAATAAATAAATTTTTTTAAATATGTGTTCTTCAAATTGAAATTTATAGACAATTCTTTTCGAATTATATCACCATTAAAATATACTAAAATTAAGCACTCTGTTTTAAAAGGGCGCATGATGTTTGCTACTCATCGCAAAGTTCTTTTCACGAAAAAAGCTTCATTGGGAAGTCTTTTGTATAGTTTATACTAGGCTTTGATAATAAATAATTTATAATAAAATTAATATCCTTCAAAAAATCAAAACTCAAAAGCATAAAAATGGTGCATGTACAGGAAAAAGTGGTTGTGCTCTATGCCCACCCTGGTGAAGAGTAGCTTAACTACACGCTTTTTGCCATCTACCGCATTCTCGCGGAACATTTCTCGCTTGTTTCTTTCTTGTACTTTTACACAACTACTTATTGTTTTGCATTTCTGCGGACTGATTCTTTACTGATTTTACTATCCCACTATAGAGAATGCGATTCAATTAACAGTAATTGACAGCAATTTCGCCTGTCGCAAGTGGAATTCTTCATCAATTATCAATTTATATAAATGATTCAGAGAGAAACAGTTTTCTATATGGAAGGGATTGTGTACGTTTTTGGGCTCGAACTATTTTCTTCATTTTTGTTTGTTTTTTTAATTTTTGATGTCCGAAGTCTGGGTCTGAGTTCTGTTACTTTGGTTTTTTTAAAAATGTGTTGTTCCATCAGAGTTAATTAACAAACATTAACATTTCAACAACAGATATTGAGAAACCACAGAGATAAATTTCCATTCGCACGTACTCTCATGTAGTTTACAAAAATAGTAATATTTTGTTTAATTTCATTTGGAATCTCTGGAATCTAATTATATTATTATTTTATTAATTATATATATTCTCTCAAGTAATTTTCGTTTTACGATCTGGTAAAGTGTAAGAATATTAAGTATAATCTGAATCAGATAATTTATAAATAAAAACAAAAAACAAAATTTGAATGTGACGTCAGAGGGGTTTGACTTTGACATTTGTTCTTGCGGCCGATTCTGCGAAACAAAACAAAAAGTCAACTCCCTTTTTTGGATTTCTCAAGGGTTCTGAGGGATCTGACTTTTTAGGTTGCGATTGTGAATGTTACTTGTATGTAGTACTAGAGATAGGGGAAATGAAAAAGAATGCCACAGCGTTGCGGCGATGCTTTTGCGAAACGACATGGCTAGATTACGTACTAGTTAGTCCCTAAATGCACTTCGCACTTAGCTCTCTTTAAGTGCTTATCTCACTTTTCCACTTAATTACTTTATTTGCGTTAGCGTCCGCCATATTTCACTTAATTCTTTCTGGATATTGAGAATAATTTTTGCGTTTAAATGTTCAGAAATTGTTGTTTTTAGTTAGAAGTAAAGGGTAACATGAGACGAAATACAAAATCGCATATAATTCGTAAATTGGTTTTCGGATAACATGAAATATTCATTGAAATAATAGTGAGCATTTAAATCGAACAAATAATGAGTTCCGATGAGAATAAGAAAGTAGCAAAAAAAAAGAAAATCCAATCCAAAGAAACAAATTCGGGGCCGGTAGAAAAGAATGATCTATTATATTTCTCCAGCCGGAAATTGTACTAGCAGCCAGCAAATTAAGATGTATTGTTAAAATTTTAGAGAAAATGCACTTGTAAACTTTTATAATTTATTTTATTTTACGAAACGCGTCGCACTCTTTCGTAAAATAAAATAAATTATAAAAGTTTACAAGTGCATTTTCTCTAAAATATGGAAAAGTTTAAGCAAGTGCCTTCGAAAAAATCTATAAACTATTGTTAAAATGTTGGAAATTAATTTAGAGGAAGAAATTCAGATATAGGAAGAAATTCAGATTGCAGTGTGCGGGCAAAAGTTAGCTAGGGACAAATTGGAAATTGGGAACGAGCCATGAAAAATCTAAAACAGGGACTGGACAGATAGCGACCGCGAAAAAAGTCTAAGGGCAAACCCCTCCTGACATCACATTGAAAATTTTTCGAGATGTGTTATAAACAGAAAAACGAATTTTGTAAAATTTTTGTAATTTTACTTTATTGAACCTCTATGCAAGCCGAATAGTTCGTTTTACCATTTTGAAATAGATACCGAAAAATGATGACGATGTAGGTAAATTTCATAATACTAAAATAATAATAAATAATTGAAATATTTTTAGGAATGAGAAAAAAGGGTGCCTTGGAGGAATTGCGGGGCCATAAGAAATACTATAAGAATTCTACTAAATATTACTATTAAAATAAAGCTGTTAATTTATGTTTTGCCAAAAATGAAAAAAGTGCAAAATCATGAACAATGAAAATTCAAAGAAGTTCTATTAAAAGTTAATTAGGAATTTTACATCCTTAAATGTTTACTAAATGATGTTTTGCAAGTTGGTAACTATAGTAATTAGTAACTATAACTTTCAACTTCAACAAAGAACCCCGCACAAAATGTATGGGAAAAAGGGGCCGGTGGATTTGGCTGAAAACTACTAAAAAAATCCTACAATAAGACAAAATTAAATAGACAAAAATTTATAAAAAATTATCAATAATTGTTGTTAAGAGAAAGAAGTGCGGGTTGTTTTTATGTATTAATTTTTATTTTTGTTCTCAAACGAAAACTAAGAAATAAACTTTTTGCTTTGAGAAAAGGCTTTGTTTTTCTCATGAACCCAATAGGATAAACCATCAGTACACAAACAAAATTCGCGAATTTATATACTCGTTATCATCATCGGTATGATGCATATTGTATGCGTACCTAATTTTAGTATTTTTTCGTATACTCAAAGTCACTATCGAAGTGATCATCGTTATAGTTACTACTGTCATCATATCGACAATTGTGACCTCCGTGGCTGGTGGTGTGACTGCCGGGATTATCATCCCTTCTTGACCTTTCACGCCTTGTATGGGTGCCATGGGTATTGTGCGAGCCGAGAGTTCCAACTTTTCCATGATTTCCGCGATTAGCATGACTTGATGTGGAATGATGATGATGGTGAGGACTGGAGACACTCATAGGACGACACTGCGACGAAGGGGGAACCAGATCGTCGTACCGGGGACACGAATGATCTCCGATGGGGGATACGGATTCGTAGCGACGGGATAACAACGTGAACTCCTGATGAGCACTGCACAAAGTCTGCAATCTGTGGAGCAGATCTGATTCCGGGATATCACGCAAGTGCAAAGTCCGAGCTACTGCGGTCCGGAAGTGCTGAAGGTGCGACAGGCGATGATTGCAGTCGGCCAATTGCGCTTGCAGGCGTGAGATGTCGTGTTTTAGACTCTGCCATGTAGAATATAGGACTTAAACTTAAGTAATTATTCTCTATGTAATCAGTCTGCATTAATTATAATTTGACCTAATTACAGGTACCCTTAAAAGAGATAATAAGGACACAAAGAGCATCAAAGGTTTCCTTTTTAAATTTCGAACAAATTGGATCTTTTTAAGAAAACACTTATTGTTTAGTTATTTACTAACGTAATATCTACCACAGACGAAATAGAAAATCCACTCTGTAAAAGCAGTAATAATATTTGTTTTACTTACATTAATAAGGACTTCATCTCTACATCGTCTCTCTTGGGAGGATTCACTCGCAGCTTGCAATCGATCCTTCGCCGCGTTGAGCTGAGCCTGCAAGCGCGTATTTTCATTGTCTAATTCACAAATTCGTGTAGACAATTCATCAATTTTCTTGGCGCGTTCCAACGAAGCTATCTGTAAGGAAAAATACAAAACAAATTCCATATATCCACCTCAAAGCCCCCCGCCCCTCCCCCTCCTCCTCTCATTACCTTGTGCTCAACAGCTTCAGCTAATTGCCCTTTGACCTCAGCCAACTGAGTTTTAGCCTCAATTAGCTGCTGAGACAATTTTTCTGCATTCTTTTGCACCTTCTTAACCCGACCCAAGGCATCGTCACGCTCGCCCTGGATATGACTCCTGCCCCGCACTCCTTCTTCAAGCAGCGAAATTTTTCGTCGAAGAAGCTCCAAATGAAGATCCCTTCGCTGAACTTGTTCCCTTAAGACCCGCACCCGCCGTTGCAAAGTGTACATTGCCGAAGTCTAGAAAATAAGGATATCAGAAATGAGCCAGAAGTTGGAGTTTCTTGAAGACCTCCTTCAGTGGTATGTCATGGCAGGATCTTTCCCGTCTGAGCTTAGAGGATCCAGGTCCATGAGGGTGATGATGCAGATGGGGATGAGTGTGGTGCTCCCAGCAATTCTATAATGTATAAAATATCAAATGGATCCTTCCTACTAACTCCCTTTTATATTTGCAGGTAATAAAATATCATCACCTTGTCGCAAGCGTGCGAGTGATGCTCGTGATGAGAAATGAGTCTTTCCGCCCTCTCAAGGAGACTTTCGGCCAGAATTGTGGTATCACTTCCTGGTGCGGGCGGAGAGGTGCATTCGCCCCAGCAAAGGGCTCTGGCCAAGCGAACCAAGTATTCACTGAGCGACTGATGATCCTGACGAAGATCATGGATTTCCTGATGCGCCTTCTCCAGTTTCTCCTCCAATGAGCACTTTTCTGCTTGATCGGTGCGAAGTCTACAGTTCAAGGTCTCTTGGGTCTCTTTGTGACGGCACGTTTCGTTGTTGAACTGCTCGCGAAGGGTGTGCAATTGCTGCACAAGCATGCATGATATAAGATTACAACAAGCAATCAAGCATAATATAATGTATGTTTCATTTACCGTTGCTAGGGCTTGATTCTCACTCAAGGTTTCTCGGACTTTGTCCTTGACCATGGTTTCGCAGGGTTCGTGGGCGCCCACCATAGATGACAGCGATTTGAGGAATGTCATGCGATCATTCTGAAACCTGTCCATTGTGTTTTGCAGTCGGTGACATCGCGATTCGAAGCCGCGAAGTTCTTCGCGCAGCTTTTCACTGTTGATCTCAGCTTCCGCTAGTCGATCTCTCGTGTTGTGAAGATCCCTTTCTGCTTGTCGACAGCGAGCTTCCAAGTCGTGATTATGGCTCTGAAGGGATTCCAATTGCGAGGACATTCTCTGTTTATCTACGGCAGCAACGGTTTTGGCATTGATCAATTCGTGTTCGCATCCTGTTAGACTTTCGCAAGTAGTTTCCAGCTAAAACAATTAAGTATTGCAAAAAAATGGTTGTAATGAAAAATTCGCACATAGTACTCAGTACCTTTGTCCTCAGTCTTTGAAGTTCGGCTACAACTTCGCCGGCTTTGCTCACCACACAATCTGGTGAAAGTTGAACATTTTCGCAGGCGTCCAATCCCAGACAGCAGCAAAGCTTCCGGACAAGCTCATGCATCTGAGCCTTGGCCTGCTCCTTGTGACTGATCTCGTTCGTTAGGTCAATCTCCAAACGCCTCACGCGTTGCATAAGGTCTTTATTCTGGTCATCGGCAGCTCGCTTCTCCCGCTGGATCGTCTCTATCGTGGAATCACAGCGCGTCTGAATATTGTGCTCGCGAGCCTCCGCAGCCTGCAGCCGACTCTGCAGCGACGCTATGAGAGCAGACTGTCGAGCACTTTGGGTCCGCAAGGACTCGCACTCCGTTTCTTTTGCACACAGAGCACTTTTGCTTTCTGTAAGCTTCAAATGTGAACCATATCCACAATTAACATCAAGTTAATTATTTACGTATGATAAAAGCACTCACTTCGGTCATCAGTCGATCCCTTTTGTAGGACATTGCAGCCAGCTCGCTGCGGAGACTGGTCACAATGTCCAAGGAGTGAGCCATGTGGTCCACAGGTCCGTGGTCCCCAGTACATGGCGGATTGGACTGTGAACGGGAACTATTTTTAGTGCACAAAATAAAAGAAAGGATTTGGAAAGAAAACAGAGAAATGCCAAAAAACATACAAAATATTGTGAAATATTTGAAATGCAATTAATCCTTTTCTCATTTTCAACAATATTTCTTATTTCGTCAACAACTTCTATACAAACAAACAGAATGGATAATTCATTTATATACAAAGTGCATCCTCAAACATGTACACTCTGTTTATTTCCATGCAAAATAAAAAGAATTTCAAACGCTCTATATCTATTCAAAAATAAATCCTCGGGTGATATTAAGAGTCTTCTGACCCAGCTTTGGCCTTGCACCGGAGCTACTAGATTTCTTAACCCATTTATCAAGTATATGTGCCACTTGCACCGGCAACATATCACGCCGAACCACTTGATGTCCTTCCGGTTCGCTTCCATTACCACGAGGCAAACCGGAACCACTAGGCGGAAGCATGTCAAGCAATTGCATTTAGGATGAAGAAAGGAGAACGTACGTAGTGGTGATGGGGTACTCCAGCGGAATGGTGGGCATGGCCAGGACCAAGATGATGATGATGGTGCTTTGACATGTCAGCCGTGCTCTTAGAAAGACGTGAAATGCACTTCAATTATTCGCCGTCAATTAGCACGATACGTGAGCTTCTTTCCGGCTAAAACAGTTTCGCGTTCCGTAACCGCCCCGCACTAAAACTAAACTGCAACTAATCGCCTGAGTCCTCATCACTGCTGCAGGATTCCTTATGAATTCCATCAGGGAAGTTATTTAGGTCGTTCACATGGACGACCGGCACTAACTTGCTTTTATTTATTGCTTGTACAACAACAAACTGGGAATCAGTACATTCTGGCAAATCAGGAGTCAGACTCACCCTCACGAACACTCATCCTTTTATCCTTGATCCCCTTTCGAGTTGTGAGCTAACAATGGCTCAATTTAATATTAAATATAGGAATTTTGCCAGACTGCTCCCTGTTCCTCCAGGATCGACCATTGGAGCGGTACCGTTATCAATGTCAAGGCAACCCTGCTCCTGTTTACATGCACCTTCATTAGACATTTCATGAAATTCAAAATATTTTATGGAGACTTCCCGTGATAAGTGCATAATTCTGCGGGTTCCCCCATTCCCCCAGGGTTATTTATGGACTTACCTTTTTCTACTTTTTCTGAAAACATTCACTTTTATTAAAGCTTGTTATCAAATATCAACAATCAATTATAATAAAACAACGACCAGAATTTGTTTGTTGGTTATTTGTTTTTAAAGGACGAGCGAATTGATTCGCATAATTTTTTATTGTGTTATTAAATTTGGTGAATGAAACGAAATGAATTTTTTAAATAATTGCAATTCATAGTTAAAAATTGTTACATTGTTTGGACAATATAAGTTCAGATTGGTTTCCGTTATTCACAACGAAACATTTTGCAATAGGTATGTGAAACATTTCTTCTAAACATGGTTTCAATAATAAATAACAATATTTACAATAGGATATTTTCAAAAGGATAAAGAAACTTTTTAAAAATTTATAAGTACTCCCAACCTAAATTTTTATTCTTTTAGCAATATTAAAATCTATTCATATCAATTGATACTGAATTTTTGATTTATTCTAAACATATTGTTTGAGGTAACATAACAAAAAAAAGAAACAACAAAACTTATTTACAATAATTCAATTACCTTGAAAAAATCTTGGCAAAGAATATCGAATATCTGCCAATCTTCTTCGGTGTTTCCAATGTGGTGGGAGGACATTTTGCACAATATGTGTATTATTTTCCACACTAATGACAACTTTGCAACAAAGAACACAAGAAAGCTGAACTGAAACACGTTCGGATGTATGAAGTGTATTACAAACAGCGATACAACCACACCATGCCCAAACTTGTCACCAAGGACAAAATATTGAATCGTCTGTGGCTGAAGCTTTAAGGAAATTTCGTTGAAACCAGCTCCCAAAGGAGCTCCCCATTCATCCTGGTTTCTTTAACGGTCCTTTCCAGGAATAACAGAAGGGTGTTTCCAGGCAATAAACTACTGCAATTTACGGAGGATTTTCAATGTTATTGAACTCTCTATGCGAAAACCACAATCGACTAATACTATTTGAAACAAATTGATGAAGAGGGCCACCCCAACTACAGGGCTAAGTGGCTGCAGCAGCGGGCGCCAATATTTGCGGTGGGAAGTTTTGTTGCGCTGAAGTCAGTTTGAGGGCTGAACGGGCGCGGGCTGCTAAATGAGTTGAACCAAAGAAAGTATAACTTGCCGGGCTACCCGGTCCTTAGTCCTGCAGGTGCACAGAATTAACATTAAATTCGGTGTCACGTAAAATGTGACGTAACACGGAACGCGAATCATGACACATTATTTAAAATCAAATATGAATAATTCATATTACAATTATTGCAATTATTGCAAAGTGTTTTAAGGAATCCAGAAAACTCGATTGAATATTGAATACAGAATTACAACAAAATATGTCAACGTTCGTTTTATTATATTATTATTTAGCCAATATGGCGACAATTTTCAAAATGTTGACACTACTTTTCATAATATAATATTGCGCACATTATTTAGGTTATTTTGTACTTTTATGGCTGAAAACTAATTTGAATACAACCGATATAAAGTCCATTTATCGAAAACTATCTTTACGTCAAGAAAAATTTAAAAAAAAAATACGTTGCTCATATTGATAACCAATTTTTGCGTAAAATACATAAACAAAACATGGAGTCATATTACAAACAAATATTAGGAAAATACGGGCAAGGGGCATCAAGTGCGGATAACTCAATCTCGCCCGAAATGTCAATAGTATTGGAAAAATTCGACAAAGAAATCCAATCGAAATTCTTAACAGCCCACAAAGAACTGTGCCAATTGGCGGAAAAAATAAACGCTACACAAGAAGGAGATGATGATTCAAAGGTAAACCGCAATATAATTAGTTTTATTATAGTAACTACTTGAATCCATTAATTAATTTTCACAATTCTGCAGGATGTGCCAGTTATGAGTTCCGCAGACGGGATCACTGGCAGCGCTATTGTAGCAATTATGATGAACTTGTGCAATCATCTGCAGATCCTGCATTGTCGCCTAAAAAAGGATGCAACCAACATCCGGAATCCTCACCACATTTTCAGTTGGTCCGTTTCGGACTTCCTGCAAAGAACGATGTTGGTGAACAACAATTACGTTGATGAATTCGTTGTGGCTCATGGAAAACACCTGAATTTAACGAAGGCTATAAAAGACATTTCTACCATTCTCGGCATTTTGAATACCTGGAAAATTGACATCGAAACGAGCTCATCGAATTTCCAAGCATCCGGAAATAAACTTAGGTATTTCAGTATTTGTTAATGCAATTTCTTTTAGTTAACATCAATTTTCTGTGTGACAGGGAAATTCTAGAATTGTTGTTCCTGCAAGCAAATATTATTCCAGCGAGTAATTATAGCAATATGATGATTGAAGACCTTAAAGAAACCAAAACAAACACACAACAAATTAGAAATGATTTCGAAAAATTAGATGTGATAAATTTCTCGGAGGAGACTACACGACAATTGATAAGTGTTTTATATTTAAATATATTAGGAATTATTTTCATTTGAAGCATCTCCTCCACATTCTGGATCAGATCAAGCAGAGGTATTTGAAGAGCTTCGAGGCAGCCCGAGTGGAACAGTTCAAATTGAAAATGGAACAGGACGAAAACAAATTCACCAACGAGGCGAATGAGTACAAGGATAAATATCAGTTTGAAGAGTATTGTTTCGAATCCCTGCAATCTTCATTTGAACGTTCAATTGAAGTAGTATACTCACAAAAAGCACTTTAAACAATGCTTAACGTTATTGTGAATTTCGTTACAGCACTATAAGAGTAAAATTGATGAAATAATGCAGAAATACGAGGAGGACTTTGAGAAGTCTGACTTAGAACTTTCTCGCACACAAGGCCAAATTGATAGCATAAATGGTATGTTTATTCATTATATAAAAAATTATCATTTAATACCATAATTTCCTTAAAGCAAACATGAAAGCAATGGAAGATCAAATTGAATACTTTAAGGCAGAGATGAAACGACACAAGGAAGAAAAGGAAAGAGAAGAAGCGGAAAAGGCTTGGGTAAAATTAAAGCAAAATCTTTAAATGGGAAATTTTTTACAATTTTATTGCACAGAGAGATGCAATTAAAGCTAATCTTGAGACGGATAATGCGCAACCATCGACTACAAAAACATCAAAGAGCAAAAAGGACACGAAGAAGAAAAAAAAGAGTAAGAAAGGTACAAAAGGGAAGAAGGTTTAACAAAATTAGAAGGTTAAGAAATATATGGAGATTGAGATTTGAGAAGGGAGCAGGGCACCTAAGAACATCTCTCAAGGAAAACCGAATGTCAACGATTTTCGCCAAGATACACTTGTAAATAACTGGCAATAATAAAATATAATAAAGGCCCTTTTTCAATTTATTGATACCTGCCTTAACGACCCTCGTCCCTCGTGTATTGATGCTCGAAGACGATTTATGCGTGTAAATAGCGCAATTATCGGAACGAGGGGCGAAGGCAGTGAGGTGAAGTCTGCCTCCTTAATAACGGCTTCGCAGTGCGCAGAATGCCCACAAGGCACAAAAAGAAAAAAAGTGGTTGGCAAAGATGTGGAAGTGAAACCATAAAAGGAGAGCGAGCATAAATATGTTGCAGCATAGCTACCACCAGTTTCTGATATCCTGATAGCAAGCTTAATCCATAAAACCTTCCCTAATACCTTTAGGGAATTTACGCTAGTCCTACCTGCCCTTCTAAGGACAACTTCCTCCCAAGCTAGCAACCTGCGTCGCGTTTCCTTCCGCTGAGGACAGGCTGAGCGAATGCTGCAGAGCATTGTAGTTGTTTCTTGTTTAAGGTGGACGAGGATCTGCCGAAGAAGTTCCTAACCCGCCCGACCCTTGCTTGGTTGTGCTACATAGTCTGCATATCAAGTGCCAGGACTGTGTAATTCGAGAAAATTGGTATGTGCACAACGGACTGAAGGACAGGACAGCGTCGCGCTGTGGTTCTGGGCTCCTGGCAGATCTGTAGTCTACATAGTCTGATGTTGTCGGTCATTGAATTTATGTGCATATTACGAATAAGGGAGGAGTAAAAAAAAATAAACATCAAAGGGAAGAGAAACGTTTGCGAGCGAGCGCAAAGTAGAATGTAAATTGTGGGCGATTTGTTCGTGTAAAAAATAATGGCGTTTCTAAAATTGAAAACTCATTCAATTTAAGTCCTCTTACACTGTTCTATTATATAATCTCTTTAAAACTGTTCTCTTATTTTCATATAATTATGCATATAAGATTATAAGCAGCTGAGGCGTGTGCACCATCTGACACAAGGAACAAAATCTTATTTAAAATTTCCCATGACTCCAAAACAATAATTTTGTTATATTATAACAATAATGATTTAAATAATAAAAATGTAACTAAAAGCAAGATAAAGACAGTGGAACATTGCGGAACAGATAAGCATAAGCATCTACTAGGAGCATATGACAGGTCACCCCTCACCCGCTTCGTGAAACAGTCGAAAAACATTTTAAAATGGCTAAAGATGTTGCTCTTCAGTGCAAGTCATAAATAAGTTCCACTGCAACTCACAAGCAAGCAATTGTGCAGCAAAAGACGCGGCAAAAACCCGCCTCCGTAGTTTCCGTTTGGTATCAGCAATCGCCAACGAGAGTTGAACGAACATTTCCTATAGTACCGATTGAAATTCGTTTGCAGCCGAGCCGCGTCGTATTCCGCGGGTTTTAAGCGCGAACTTCAAAACGTTCAAGGGAATTAAAGACTCTTGCGAAAATTAACTTCTGTTTCACTGTGCCCCTGTTACTAAAGTCGACAATATTCGACTCGACGACATTACGGAATCCGATTTCGACTCGTTTTAGCTCAAATTCCACATTGCTCAGTCAACTAGTGCAACCGGGCTGGGCGAAGCGACAACTACTTGCTGCGGTCGCTGGATCCCCGTTACTAAAGTCGATACAATTTCACTCGTGTGCAACCGCGGAAACTAGAATCGAGTCATCCAATCGATATCGACCATGCTTGCAGGAGGGCATTCGTTTTCTTCAAATCCACTCACTCAAGATGGCGGAGTTGCTCCCCGCCTGTGAACGGTTGTTTTCGATTTTGTGCGCGATGTGGACGGTTCGAAAGCGCTAAATCCGCGCTGTAGAACGGAGCATGTGGGGAGCACTGGAGTACGGCCTGATTTTCTGGGCTCCTGCTGGCGTTCTACAGCGGATGGGTCGAAATAGACCCATTCTAGATGTGTCCCGCAGTGGAAGACAACCATGCAGACGATCCGCGAAGCATTCATTGACGAGTCCGAATTCCATCTGCTGAATTGCGAAACGGCTTATGAGTCTCGCAAAATAAATGTGCAGATTTTGTGGTTTATAAAACTTCAAATCGGTTTGCAACAGGAAAAATTAAATGTCTACTTTAAAAAGAAAAGCAGCGTGGAAAGCTGTAAACAACTACCGATCAGGAGCTGCATTATAATAAGATCGATGTATTCATTTACTTACTGTCGGACTTTTAATATCACAATAAAATTACTGATTTTTGGTGCTGGCGAGGCTATTTATTTAATTTGATCATTGTATACCTGAAAATTTGTATCCCAAACGATGTCTTTCCTGTTTGCAGATATGAGAAATGAAATTTTAAACATCAATGATAGCCCTGGCCTTACTGTACACGCAGTATGTAAGTAATCGAAAAGACGCCATCGCGGCATCAAGCCTCATGGAGTGGTGACATGGAACCATCTTGTCCATTTTCCTCGCGCAAATGAAATCATTTTAATTTCGCACCAGGAGCCCATAAGTAACAGCACACAGACGCTGTTCACTGAACGTATAGCATTCAGTTCATTAAAGCTCTGCTTTAAAATGCCACGACCGCGTGGCTGTTGCCCGAAGTACACAATCGTCAATCGAGTAAATTTCATTTCAGGCGGCTACTTAAATGAAGTAAGAATACGTGGTGCTCAGTTCACTAAAAACTCACTTTGTCGCCGCTAGCGGGTAACGGATTTTGTACTAGCGAAATCGCCTCGGATGGGACACGAAAATCATAATGGGCAGCAGGGCAAAATGAAATGCTCGCCGAACAAATGGCAATTGCATTAATGGAGTGCCGTTCTCAATCTGTACGGCATCATCTTCACTCTTACACATTTCCTGCACATATTTTGAATTTCGTTCGCTCAAATGAAATCATTTTGAATTATCACCAGGTGTGCAGAGATATGAACAGCTTCGCACCTCGTCACTTAATTCACACGAGTTTTCGCGGGAACGCCATTTTGCCTGCTTAAGTCAATTCTCTTCTTTGCTACCTGATCTGAATGCCACAATTCAGAATGTTTGGGAAATTTTCTCTTACCGCGTATTCTAAACTCGTAAATGAATTTACAATGCTCTGTGAGGTTCAGCAGCAATTGTTTAGGACGTAAAAGGAATTCGTTACTTTATTAATTTTGTGTGGGCATTTTCAGTATTTTCACAGCATTGATTAACCAGAAAAGGAGAATGTACAAATTATATTGTTCGTATCATCAGCTTCGCGGCGAGCGGGTGAATGTGCGGATGGAGCGTTTCATTTGTTCCCGGTATCTAGCGTTGTCAGCGAAATCGTTTTGATTTCCTACCAGGAGCACAGCAAACTACAAAAGCAGATAACGAAATTAAGTGCAACAAATTCACGTACAATGACGTTATATTGTGGTTCAATGAATGGTTCACAATCATTGTTATACCTCTGACCGCATCAGGCAAAGTGCGCTTTTGTGAAGGGGAGTTGCACTTATGCAACCAAACGCTGTGTCGTGTTTATTTAGGGCACTTATATGAACGACTGTACGACTTCGGCTGTGGTTCGCCACGCTTGCATAGCGGCGTAGTTTTGCAGTTTGGGCGGCAAAGCGGCTATCTGCAGTTTCTGGTTGCCGTTCCATTATTTCGAGGCGGCATGTTCGCACGAAAATTTCCGAACACTTTTGGCGAACGATGTTTCCAAACCGCCCACCCACCAAGGGACCGCTGCAACTTGGAAGGGCTGCCATTGATTTCGTTCGCCTCTAAATTACAAATAATTAAGCAAATGGCTGAGTAAATTGTGTGTTTAAATAAGTAACGTAATTTTCGAAGACAAATTAAAGTATTCGCTAATAATTAATATTATTATCAACAGATATTAAAACAATTCCTTCTGACAAGTGATAGCGGAAATGGATAATTCACAATAACTAAACTGTGTGTGCATTACGAATGGATGCCAACGGAACTGTTCCAGATATTGTTGATTGAAAAATTTTGAGTGATATTAATCCAACTTTTAATTAATAATATTTATTTGAAAAATATTTTCCCATCAAGATTAAAACAATGGAAGAAATGCTTTTGTTTTCAATGCAGAGTTGCTGCAGAAATCGTTATCTGCCCGTTCTCCAGCATATTTCAATGGAGTGCACTCCCACTTCCCAGCGTTGCTTTTGTTTTCAATTACTTACATACTAAAATGGCTAAAAAGAAGAAGCAGATGCAGTTGCCCTGCATCTGTGCTGGGCTCCTGTAAAAAACTCAAAATGGTTTCGTTTGCGCGAAGGAATTCAATGGCGGCTGATGGGAGCTAGTAGTGGAGTAAGTAGAGAAGACACTACCCAGCAATTTTATTAGAAATAATTGTCGCGCAGGAAGCGTTTTCAAATATGTATTTATTCCCCACTCACTGGCCGACATGGGCTCCTCATACATATTTCTAGGTAACTAGATTTTTGCAGAAAAATAATAGCATTTTGACTCGGCAGTTGGAAAAACAGTTGCCAGACTGAAGCAATTTTATTGCACTTTGTGATTATGGCGCAACTTTGCTCTCGAAAATGCTACCTTGCTTGCTTTACCAAATTGTGACTGGTTGTTAGACAATTTTATTCAAGTAAATTTAATGCTATGGAATCGTAGGCCAATGTTGAACTGATATCAAAGAAAAACTATATAAATATAGTAAATATAGTTTTCACAAAATATCTAGCTCAAAACTAAGTTATCTCAAAATCACAAAGCACTTCACCACACCCAGACTCAAGCCTCAAAATGCTGTTGCATTACAAGAAACGTATTATTGCTCTTAAGTGGCGACTGCTGGACTCCTGTTCTGGCGTCAAAATGGTTTCATTTGTGCGAAGCAAATTCGACGAAGCGTGACGAAACCTGCTTTCCCAGAGCGGAAAGAATAAGAGAGCCCAATCATCAAGCAACACAATTCTTTTACGATATTTATTCATCAAAATCGTGCTGCTTTTCGATTTTTCCGCCTTTTACTGTGCTGTTCGAAACCCCTGTTTACCTGCTGTAGCTGATGGTTTCCTAATACCTGTTTGAGGTGACTTCGTTTGTGCAAAATTATAGGACCACTATCCCAGCAAATCCGAAATCCACAAGCCACAAGAGTTGTAAATGATTTTCAATGGCGACTAAGCTGTGCTGTACATGAAAAATGAAAGAATCGATGCTCTTTTCTTGTGGACCACAAAGAGAGTTCATCAATTCCACCAATCAACGAACTCGCGAAGCGTAAGATCTGCGGAAGTGTTGCGGCGGTTTGTCTGCTAATTATCATGCGTCCCTCATGCCACCATGCAGTGAACTCAGCCAATTCAAAAACACTCAAACTTCCTTGTTTGAATCGGCTTTAATTATTTGTAGAAACAACTGTCGCGATCGGCTTATCAGAGCCACATATGCATGAGACACGAGGGAACTCCGACACCGCTAACGAAACAGACCTGCTACGTTTCTGGGAGCCCAATACTCTGTCGAGATTATTCATTAAATCAAAATCACCTGACAGACCATTAAAAATCCGATGAACAGAAGTTTCTCATTTTCAAAAACTTCTGTAGGCATTTTCGCGGAATACTTATGCAGTGACATTTTTATACCCTAGAATCCTAGATGTAGGGTATATTAGTTTTGAGCGAACGTTTGCAACGCCAAGAAATAATGGTGATAGAAAAAAAGAATTATATATTCATGAGTAGGAAGTGAAAAGAAACCGTTTAATGCATGTCCGTCTGTCTGTCTGTCTGTCCAGACGATAACTCGAGAACGCGTATAGCTAGAGACTTAAAATTTGGTACAATAATATTTCATCAAAATTGCAAGGTCAAGCTCGAAGATGAGCATAATCGAGCAACTCCTTCTCAGTGTTGCTATATAAGCCTGAATCATTTTTATACAACAATTTTGATTTTGTTTACTGAATGTTTACATTTTGAATTTTTTTTCGTTAAATATTGTTATGAATACAAATTTTAATTAATTTTTTGGCAGAACTTTTTTTTGCACGGTCTTTTTTTACACGATATTAAGATTATAGAAGTGGAAGTGGGGGTGGTAACCATCTCCCTTGGGGCTGTACAATTTAGACCGTGTGTTATATCAAATTAAAGCTCTTTAGTGCAGTTATTCGTGTTGGTTATTGGGGAAATTCAGGAATTCTTTCATGTAAATTAAAAACGCACTGTTTATAATTTATTCTATTTTTATTTTAAATTCTTCACAAGTCTTCACTTCGATGTCTCGCCAATAACTAAGGACTAACCAAAGCTAGCAACTTACATTTTAAATTTCTAACCTGAGTAACCTTATTTACATATAACTATATATGGTTAGCAGATGTTTTTTACTTCGATACATATCATGAACTTGTCCTTCGAGGAAAGGACTAATTGCTTTATTGAGGTGTCCGAGCAATTTGCATCCGCATCTGCATCTGAAAATTGCTTAGGCAGAACCCTCATAAAACAATTAAGGCATGCTGGAAATTTCTTCTAATTTAAGAAGATTTATTTTTGCATTTTTTTCAACAATTCGTTATTCACTTTTAGTGATTGCACAGCTACAAATTAATATAAAAAGAATTAAAAGAATTAATATAATAACAATGTTAAATTAGCACTGAGAGTGTAGAGATAAAAGTACTATCAAATGGCATTTTTTTTCTTCAAATGTCTTTCTTCTAGTACGTCTAAATTTTTATATGGAATGAGTATATTTTTCTATTTTTCTATGTATAAATTAGGTTTCATGTTATTACTATTTATCTTTAAAACAAAGAACAGTTTTTCAGTGTATTATTTTTTTTTGTATTAGATGTAAATGAAAATTTGGTAAAATAAAATCATTCTTATTTAACTCCACTGAATTTTAATATATTTAATTTGCCTCTTTTCATAGTAAAAATTATTTTGGATTTCATTACGAGAAAAATCTTTAATTTTTGTAAAGATTTTCCTGCTGTTTAAAATGTCCTCGAAAAAATCAGTTTAATAAAAAACTTATGCATCACCTGAAACCATAGAATATTGTTTTTTATTGCCTAATATAAAAATTATATAGTACAAGTTTCTTAAGATTAACAGAGATTTGACCTTATTTCTACATGCTAACGCTAGTTACATTTCCCAGAAATACTATCTCAATTTTAGACGCTAAGATTATAAGATTTGAATTTTGTATTTTTCCCGAAAGTATAGAAACAAATTTTTCTTTTAAATTCAGTCTGCAGCAATGTATGGTCGGTTTGTTTTAAATCTCCAGTTGTTCTTTTCTGAAAATAGTTGCATGGAGGGATTTTTTATTTCAAAAAGAAATCAATTAAAGATAATTAGTTAATTTGTTTCTTGTCAATTCGCACCTCGCGGTTCATTGACACTGCAAAAATACATTGAAGAAATGCGGTGTTTTTGCGGTGTGTGCTCACAACCTTCGAAAAGCACCCGTGACTAACAAGTTAGCAGATAAACAGAAACACAACCAAACCACGAGACTCGACGCTCGGCAGCTGAGTTCGGTTCCTCACGTGCGTGCGTCACAAAAACGTTGAGCGAGCACCGTCGTCGTATCTCTTCGCACCGGCTCTCGTATGTCTTCATTTGCTTGCTGCGAACATGGCAGCCTGGTGAGTGGGATCTAAAATTTGACAAATTTGTGATGTTGATTGCTGTCGCTTCTCCTTTTTTCTTGAGAAAGGCAGGCAACATGCGACGAGTCGGCGTGCAAGCAGAATATTGTCAATTTGTCACCAACTTGAACTCAATTCACCACGAAAGCGGAAAGACAGCGAATGCATTTCGGTGTCTCGCCTCTTCTTCGTCTGCTTTCTAGGGAAACGGCGGCAATATCTTCAGACGACTCGAGACCTGCTACTTCTTATCGCACCCTGGTAAAATGGGTTTGAATTTTTGACAAATAAAACCGCGTTCGTAATTTACTGCGGTCATTGGAAACAACTGCATTAGACAAAAAAGCGTGTCTCAAATCTCAATGCTGGAATAGCAAGTGTACAGCAAAATGAGGCTTTGATCGGAACACTTTGGTGACGGCAAGATAAGAAAAAGCGGCGAACACGTTCGCCGGCCAAAAGTGTAGTTGCAGTTCTGGGGCCCTGCTCCAAAAGTTGTAAGGATCGAACAGGTTTAGTTTTCAACCGGAGAAAATTTTCGTGGCAACAAAAAGCCATCCATTTACGAGTTGAGAGAGTCTCCAGTTTTCCTTGCAAGATTTGTTTACCATTTTGTGCAGCGTAGTTTAGCACTTCGCGGAACATGTTTCCCAGAATGCTCGAACACTACCGGCGGCGCGGCGCGGCGTGCGTCTGTTCAGCCAACCACGTTACCACGCACACGTGCTTTTAGCAGGTACCAACTGCTATTGCTGCGCGCCTCGTACTATTCCGGCCTAAATGATGCTCTTCCTGCTCTAGTTTGGTTGTGCAGTGTTGTTCGACGTGGACAGCGCAGCATCTGAACTTGGACCACTGCTGACAGCACCGCAATTAATTTTGCTCTCGGTTGGCGGAGGTGGAGTAAACGAAGTCAATGGAGGCAAACCGCCTCAGTCACATAACAATTTTGCGCAAAACTTATGACACTCCAAACGACTGGGTTCGCAGCGAATAAGTTCGCGAATCGCGCGGTCAGTCGTCAGTGGTCAGCCCATTCAGCCGTGCCGTCAGCGCACCAGACGGCACCATTGATAACATATTCCACGTCTCCACTCCATTGCGCGCCAAATTCTGTCGCGCTTTTACTCTGTGGCGGTTTCCAGTCCACCGTTTCTGGTCGCCTTTGATGTAAACTCGAAAAACGGCGGCGTGTTTCCTGCTAAGCTCTGCCGCCACTTCCACTGCAGTGCCCAACTCCGAACTATCAAGGAAAAGACCCGCCCGACACGAAGCTGGCGAACCACGTGCTAGGCAATCAATGGAGCGCGCCAGAATGCAGCGTCCATTGGAATAGAGAATAAAATAGAGCATTCTGTCACGAAATATTCGTCGTTAGTGGTGCCGGTTCCGAAATTCAATGGAAAACTCCTGAGAATGCGGAGAATTTTGTGAATTCATTTTGATTGGGCGATCAGGGATTGACGGAATCCACGTCGCAGGGAATTCTGAGTCTGGCAGGAATGCGGAGCCGTGGGAATTCGCATTTTCGACATTTTCTTAGTTGTTTCATACCAGGAGACCAAAGACGCACACCAGCCGTCTCATCCACTCGCATGCGGAGAAGAATGGTTGGAATTGGAAGCACTCGATTCCGAACAGCCGCGACAGTATGCCGAAGCACTACCGGAACTCGGAAGCCATGTGCGATAACCAGTCGCAGCGGTGGGTGGTGTGGGAGGATCTCAGAGCTTTTCAAACTCGATTTATATAACAGAAGAGTAGAGTGTAAATTCAGACGCGAATGACAAGACAGCATAAATTTATTGTTTACGTCTGAAAAATTGTTTACAGATAAAATATTTAATTGGCAATGAACATAGTAAATTCCAGAAGGAAATAAAGACCCAAATAAAACCGCACAGTAACAAAATAATTGGAAAATACTCAATGGAATTTATTTCATATTTATTATTTTATTTATTCATTTATTTACGTTAATTTAGAAAAATGTGCGGAAAAATTGCAAATATTTTTTATAAAAAATTTGTAGAATTTTTTCAAAATGAAATCTTTATCAAATTTCCACCCTATCGAATAAAAAATTTACAGGTTCCAAGTTCCAAATAATATTACTACAAAAAACATTAATAAATTAATTTATTAAAATTTAGTCTTAAAATTCTATGCCGAAAGAAATTATTATCATAAATAATATGATAAATAACTCTGATCTGATTAGAAAGGCATTTTTTCTCCCTCGTTATATTAAGCCATGGGTTTTGCTTGCAATCTTAAATATATGGAAATAAGTCCCCTTTGGAACATCCTTTCATCGATTTCCTCCCTTAGAATTTGTTTTTCTCATTGGTCCAAATACTGGGCATGTCAATGTGTTTGTGTACAAATAAATAACAAACAAACTGCCCCAGATTTGTAATTGCACTCTGAGTTTTCCATTTTCATAGTGAAAAGTCCGCGCAAATCTTTCCGCCGGGTTAGTAGTGTTGGGGCGGAAAATTGCGCGCATAACGGCGCCGATAGTGTTCCGCCATTTTCGAATAGGGAATCATAGAAGTAGCAAGAGTTTGTCGAGGACTTGAGGAGCGCACAGTTCCCGCAAAAACTGCGGGTTTTCCCGGCCGGTTTAGATTCCTTTCGATTTTCCTTACACCAACAATGCTTCCCCAGTGCTATTAGCATTTCATTTGCAGTCCGTAACAATTGAGAAAATGTTTGAAAATGTTTACAACCAGTGAAAATGAAAGGAAACTCCATTCTTGCACTTAACAAATTTTCCTTATATTGAAAAAATATCGAGCGTCGTCGCGACGTCAATAGCTTTTCTTGATTTCGTACCAGGATCACAGGATCTAGTGAAAGTCTCTGTGGACGGTGGACTTTCCCGGAACAACAAATGGAAACACCCAACACCCCAAAATAGAACGACCGTCCAACAAGAAGGGGGTGTCTAAAATTAGAAACCCTCAACTGCTTCTGCGTAGGAAAACCAATAAACGACGAGCAGAGAAAATGCATTTCGTTCCGTTCAGGCCGCGGATGTTTCCCCCCGTTTCTAGGCACGCGTCGAAGGGTGCCGAAGGCCAAAGGGTGCCGCTCGGTACGAAAGACACTCTCTTTCACAAGGATGTCAGCGGTCGACTGCAAAAAATTAATACAAGTGCCTTTTTGTGATGGAATCCTTTAGAAAAGCATAACTTGCTGAACGTATATAAGAAGTAATATTATTCAAAATATATTTTTACCTACACCAAATTTTTGCCAAATTTTCACAAACCATAGTTGCTATATAGTTTCAGAAAATATCATCCTATTGTACAATCCGAAGTGTTGAAGGACTTCTGTCATTTCAACTGATGGATTAATCAATTATTTAAATTAAATTTTCATTGACTAAGTTTTTCTTAAGGTCATAGTTTTTTAAAATCTGGTTTCCAGATTCTGGAAATTAAAGTTTCAAACAAGTCAGTTAGTAAATCAATAAACCAAAATTAAATTCAAATACGGTAGAATCGTGGAAACGCTGATCTATTCCAAATAGGTTCACCTCCTCGGATTTCTTCAAGTTTTGGAACAAATGAACAATGTAACAATATTTGGTTTGTGTTTTAAGGTTGCTGCTAAACTAAGCATGAGATGGAGAAGTGCGTACTTATCCTGATGAGACGCAGTTTGATTGCTATGGGCATACAACTGTTTATCGTATTATAATTATTCATATTTTAGCAAAACAAATTTGAATTCGGGCTTTTTATGCAATCTGTAGTTTGTTGTGTTTATAAGTTAAATGCTGCTATTTAAATTTCTAAAGTTTCGTTTTCAATGCACCGGTCATTGAATTTGCAAAAACTTCCTGGGAGAGGGTCACCACATTACTAAGAAATGTTCTTATTATTTGCATTCCTATAAGCCCACAGCGCAGAACTATAAGATCCGTGATCCGATTGGACCGGTACTTTTATATTGCATCTGATATTGTATTTATTTGATTATTTGATATTGTATCTGATCATGGCTAAATAATTTCGATATGTAGAAGTATCGAATTTGCCCTTAAGGCATAGGGAAGATCTGGCAAAAGTATCGGCGCTACAAGATGCTAATTGCTACGGCTGTAAAACCACTGAACAAGACCCAAGAGACAAAAAATATAAAAGGACTGATCACCAAGTGAGAGGAATGTTGATTGTACCTGTTTCAAAAAGTAACTAGTGTGATTTTTCGAAACAAAGTTTAAAGAGTCGAAACGCATTATTCTTGTTAGAATGCTTGAATAACATACATAAAATATTTCATCATAGACGCAGAATTATTCATGTTACGATTTTGTAATATTGATGAACTGTGGACTACAGTGAGAACCCCTATAATATTATAAAGTAAAAACAATTAAGTATTATGTTAGAAAAAATTCTGGCGATTATGTCCACTTAACCCGCGAAATTACATGCATTACATTTTTTAACGGCTTCTGAAGCATACGTGATAATAAGGGGTAAAAGAAATTATTTTTCTGCGTGTCAGTTGAAATATTATTTATCTATCTTTAAAAGTATCCCCAATTAAAAAAAAGAACTTGTTTAATGAGCATTCTTAAAATTACGAAAAGATTTGTTAATATACAAACCATAATATCATGTGTCACCAGTCACCACCAACCATTTCGTCAATTCAAACTCTCCCTCAATGAACAGCAATTAGCCGAAGGAACAACAACAAAGCATCGAAAACATTTCATACGCGAACGGGCGATTTCTCATTTTCCCCTTCACCAAAGGCCAATAAAGCGCTGTTATCAGTTATCACCTCCCCTTTTGGACTCCGCTCTTCCGGCCGACTCCACCAGCCCAAAATTACACAGCGGGAAGCCCGCCACATGTCTCAAATGCAGCGCCTGAACCGGCGAAGCGAAATCTCACGCGATTCGTCTGCTGCGTTGCTGGGCGCCTGGTGTCCCATCTCGGCAAGTGGGACTGCCTCAATCGTATGACGGCGCTGGCTGGCTGAAATCGGCCGCGAAGTCGCCACCACGCCATGCCCTCTTGGGGGAGCACCTTGCCATAGTGGTAACACGCCCACATCATTTGCTTCCCAAAAGCCCGTTCCCCCAGCACCACCACTGCCCGCCGACCTTGACAAACTAATCTCTGCACCACTTATATAATCTAAAGTCTAAACAAGTTTTCCGGGTCACGACACCCCTCCGCACACGAGGTTCCGTCCACACCCCTAGCCAACTCCCCTGGCTGGCATTCGGCGCCACCCGCCCCAACTGGAAAAATTTTTATTGTCGGAGAATTAATCCCTTTCATGTGCATGGAACTTTTTAACAATTTTCTCCGGTCGTTCCCCAGCAGCGCACAGGTGCAAGTTGAGGAAGCGTGGCCATGCCACCCGAGGACGGGTTAGATTCTGCCTCCATTGTTGAGAATTCTTGTACCGAGAATCGAGATGGTGTGAAAAAAGTGACCCGGTATGAATTCCTTTCTGGAATTCATGTTTTCCTGCTCCCTGAGCACGATGCGTCATTTTGACTGACGTAATTCAGACAGCTGTCAATCGTGGACAAAATCCGAAAATACTCCCGCCCTCTCTGCACAGAGTAACAAAGGGGTGGGAGTTGGGAGAGGTGGTTATTGGTTTTTTCAGGAAGCAGATGGAAACTGAATTGTTCGTGCGATTGTCCCACCAACCACCCCTACCGGCACGCGCTACAGCAGGTGGCATGTTATTTTGCGCGGAAAAAGCAAAAGCGCCAGTAAACACGGGAGGTGGAGGAGGCAAATCGGAGTTCTCAGATCACGAGGGGAGCAAGCAATTACTAGACAGACGTAGAAAGAAATTTCCAACCATCAACCAGAGAAACGCGGGGATACTCCCCAAGGTGGATGGAGAAAACACGAGTATCTCGAAATTCCATTCTAGTGGTGGCAGCGCGTTGTTGTACTCTGTACGAATTCGATGAGCGGTTCGTCAGTGGCTGACTACCAGTGCATGCTTGCCTGGTTGAATTACCAGTTGGGGATTTCCCATGTGACTCTTCCGATACACTCTGCTGTAGGCGCCAGCTACTCCTACCGTTAGTTGCAGCCAAATGGGCCCCCTTATATCAATCCAGTCCTCCTCTGTGCAGTGCCGGTGCCCACCTCTGGTCCATTAGTGCTCGATGCTGAAAAGCTGGGGGACACCACTCTGCACAGAATGATTTTTTTTTTCAGTTCCATGCCCCGCAACACTCGTCACGGTGGAGGGACTCGACTCCCTGATCTAATTGAAGGCAGAGATGGCAGAGTATCTGCTCGGCATAATTCCCAAACAAGCTATTTGCTCCCTTTTCTTATCTCGCCATACAATGGGGGATCACATGCCTGGCTTTACGAGCTTAACGGAAAAATGAAGAGGCGATATTCTCGCAATTTTGTCCGCCGAGGAATAGGTTACCATAAGAACGGTGGCATTTGTCTTCAATCGTTTGTTGGCGCCTTTGCAGATTGTGCCAGCTCCAGCTGATGTGGGGGAACAGCCGGGAAGGGGCAGTGCATCATCTAGCTGGCAGTCAAAGCGATGCGAGAGGAGTACGGATCCAATTGAGGTATTAAACCCAGAGGAGTCTCGAATTGCCCCAAAGTCGAAAACCACTAAAGTTTTGAAGTGCTCTTTCTTAGGGGAAGAAGGCAAAACTTGTTCGTCCACTGAATCCGGTTAAAGGGGAACCTAGAAGGCGCGCCTATATGGAGAAAGTAGAGATCATTCCACGGCTCACGAGAATCATTCGCTTTTGTTTTAAAAATGAGCAGCGATTGAAGAGCGACGGAATTGAGGAGATTTCGACAAATATTTGCGGCAGTGGCAAAAGTTGCAACCACGGTCGAAAGATTCCAAACTAAACGGCTGCGAAATAGCAACAATTGTTTTGCAGCTGGCCCAAAGAATAACTTCACTTTCTGCGAAATTTCTTTCATCTACATTTAAAAAGTTCTTTCTACCTGAAAATCAAATGCCGTAGTTTGACAGTCTTCGTTCTTTAATTTAATTTTCCAAGTTCTTCAGTTATCCTAAATTAAAATTGGTAGATTCTGCCAATTTCCAGCGCAATCCAAAAGAGAGGAATTATTTTTAAGAAGGCAATTTTTGTTGCCTGAGGATGCGATTCCACAACTAAAATGGTCACAGCTCGTCGATGTGAATGTTTAATGTTATGAAATAATTAACAACAGTATTTTCTTAAACTTATTTATTAAGTTTAATCAGCAAAACAAATTGTGGAATCTTAACGAGAGCAGATGGACACCTGCCATACGCGGATGGTGTTGTCTGAGTACCCAGCGAATAGAGTTTGTCCGTCAGTGGACCACGCCAGTGACAAACATTGGGGCGGATCGGCCTTGGACGTCTGCGATACAACTTCTGGCCGGAGTTCCTCCACTGTCTTCTTGCAGGCCAAATCCTAGAGAAATATGTGTACATTAAGAGCCAGTTAGTCTCGCAAAAGACAAAACGACTTACCCAGATCTTGATTGAGGGCCCATAGGCGACACAGAGCCAGTACCTGTTGGGGGAGAAGCAGAGCGCGTTGATGATGTCGTTGTGCTCCAAAGTGTACAAGTTTTTGCCGTCATTCAAGTCCCAAAGGAGTGCCTTGGCGTCCTTGCCTCCAGATGTGCAAAGGGAACCATCGGGAGATACAGTGACTGTGTTCAAGTACTCCCTGTGGCCGTGGTGGTTGTTCTTCAGTTTGCAGTTAGCCAAGTTCCAGACTTTGACGGTGCGGTCCCATCCACAGGACACAATGATTGGGTTGGAGTGGTTGGGCGAGAATCTAACACACGACACCCAGTCAGTGTGACCATCGTCCTGGATAGTGTACTTGCACTCGGCAAGGGTGTTCCACAACTTGATAGTCTTGTCCCGGGAACCAGATACAATTTGCCTGTTGTCGGCCGAGAAGGCAACTGAGAGGACATCCTACGAGGAAAGTCATGTAAAATTCTCCATCAAATTTGATTCGAAGTAAGTAAGGACAGCAATTAATTCAATCTTCTTACTTACAAATCCACAACTTGGGCAAGCGACGAAAGCCACTCAAGCTAACTCCGTTGCATGAACATTTCTTCTGCCTCGCAAAGGCTCAGATTTGTGGTGCCCAGTAAAGTTAAACTAACCTAAATTCCTATGTCGGCACCACATCAATTCTAAAACCCTAGCTAAACCTGACCAAAAATAATCACAGTCTGTCACACCTTGGTATGGTCTTCAAAACGACGAGTAGTTTTTCCTGCAGCCAAATCCCACAAACGGAGGGTCTTGTCCCAGGATCCAGACAGGGCGTAGTTGCCATCTGATGAGAGCACTACATCACTGATGAAGTGCGAGTGTCCGTACAAACGCTTTTGAGGAAATCCATAGTTTGTCTCATCATCACGCGTCAATTTCCAGATAATCAAAGTCTTGTCTGAAAATTTGACGAAGAACTCATTAATACCTCGATTTATAATCAAGGATGATGAAAATAACTCCAGATTTTCTCTGATTGTACTTGTGAACAAAACACGATAATCTCAATTAGGAAGTCAATATGCACAGAGGTTAGAACTTACCTCGAGACGATGATAAAATTGTATCAGGATCTTTTGGATTTGTTGCAATTTGTGTCACCCAACCATTGTGCCCAACAAGGGTACCACGCAATTGTAAAGTCTCTGAGGACATTTTCACAAAATTAAAGTATTTAAATTTGTCGAACTCGACAGTACTTTCTCACGAAGAGTCGGAAAAGAAAGGAACGAAGTTACCTTCAATTGATAACACTTTAGTGTTGTGGAACGTAATTGACCCAACAAACTGAAATCAGTAGTGCCATCAAATGTGACATGCAAAAACAAAAAATAATTAATTTTGAATTAATTTAAAAAGATCATCTGGTAATAACAATTTATTTCTTTTGATCAGGAAAAATATATTTTTGTCGCATTGTTGGAAAATTATGTTGTTCTAAGTAACCTCTTCCGACTGATGTCATATAAGTAGTCCATTTTTATAATTAATATCATTTTAGTATAAGGCGGCATTGTAATTTTAATTAAATAATGTTATTTCTTTTTTACACTCATTAGATTTGAAATGATTATTTATACTTTGAATTTTGCGACTACATGTGTGTGGAATGTATTAATTCCCAATTTATACGTGACGTGTCGCCTCTGGTTTCGGCAGGCAACGCCGAATCTGACGTCACCGTAAAAGTGCTGAATGCTGAATCAAAATTAAAATCGGCCATTTTGTGCAAGTGTGCTTGCTGTGTTTGATGAATCGTGAGTGATCACAATTTTAAGAGGGATAATAATTGTTTTTTCTTAATCAATTATTGTCAGATTTACCAAACAGTGTTCTGGAATTGTTAAGTTTTATGTGGAGATAAAGTGCATATTTCTGTAAAAGAAGTTTTTCGTGTTTGGTGGGGAGAATTAAGTAGAGTAGAACAAAAAAAAAATTTTCTTCTCGTTTAATAGTCCTTCACAATTAAGTTTTCGGAATCCGGTAACAGTTTGTATGACATCTCAAAGCATTTTAAACGTATTGTTGTGAGAAGAATCAAGTTGTAAAAAAATTTACCGGAATATCGGAATACTTCAAAGCCAGACGATATGGAGGATAAAGCCACTACTAAGGATCTGGATCAGTGGATTGAGCAGCTTAATGAGTGCAATCAACTGACAGAAACGCAAGTGAAAACTCTGTGCGATAAGGTATGCCATTGCATAGAATATATTTGTAGAAATTCTTGTTCCATTTTCACCAGCAAAATAATCCAACTACAAGCTAACTCTGCGTCCAGCGAAGCCCTCGCACACTTGCACACGCCCGCGCACACAATGCAATAAAATCCGTACAGAGCGAAAATATAAGACAGAGTGACTGACGGTGTTTAAAATTAGAAACGGTCCCGCATGAATTTTACTTTTTTTGTTTCTTTTTTGCCAAAAAATGACGGGCCTTCGCTGACAATCACTACAGCGGCAGTCGAGCAACGATTCATCTCGTGACGTAATCGAGGAATCGTTTTTGCCCATCGATTGCGTTTTGCCAAAATTAAAGCCGTGGACTAATTCTGGAATTCCGATTGCAACGTGATGGAGTCAAAAAGGCCAGAACAGTATCGACGATCGTCTTATTTACGGTTGTTCAGTGATGCTTCAGTGGGGGCGCTCAGATTCTGACATTCTGGTAGGCTCAAAATACCGATTTTCCGGGAAAGTCCAAGTATCCCTGTGTTACCCCGCCGGCCCCTCTTCAAGGTTGGCGGAACAGGTGACTGGTCGCTTACCGAACGGAGGCCGGTCGACGACTATGTGAGTCTCATGAGCCCGCAAACTTGATTTCAAGGGTGACAAGCATCGCGTAAAAGTTCGTCAATTTAGGTCCATATTCTTAATGTTGCACGCTTGCTTTTGAAACTACCCATCGCATCAGTCGTCAGCCCCACACTTTCCGGGATTGGGTATGAATTTCCACAGCTGTTGCCAAATTGCGATTGCAGCTGGTTATTTTGAATTCTAACCTGCACTTATTATCACTCAAGAACAAAAAAATGAAAATGTTCTGCATTGAGGTAATGTGACGCTCCATTTGACATTCCAATTTGACCCGTCTTAAATTACATTTTTTACATAAGAAAAACAAAACAGGAGAAAACAACTTTGTGTACTTTTGATAAGCCGAATACAAAAGTTCACTTTTACTTACTCTTGCACTGGATAAACTTGAGTAGTCTAGTTGCCCCAAAAGCAGGTTGTTCATTTCAAGTTTATGATTTAGGTGGCTTAAAAACCACAATACATTCACACAATATTTAAAATTTGCAACTTTGTTAGCAGAAAATCATTCAAGCTTGTTCACATTTGTTCATTTGCGCGTCATCGACCTGATTAAGTGCTTCTTTGCGATTCGGTCACTCTCGCGATTTCAAATATCAAAGCAAAAGAGCACGGAATTGAGCTCCTTTCTTCCTCAGAATCACACAAGCCCCTTAAAACTTTTTTAGTGGTTTTGTATTAGGAAAAAGAAAAAAACCATCTTCGAATTGTGAGGGAAAATTTTGAGCCACAAGGGAAAGGATTTGGCTATTGTTTCCCTATCTTCCGCTGTGTTTTGTGCTCTATGCTTCTGATTTAAAACAATGCAGTTTATTTGTTAAAACATAATTCCTTAAAAAATAGTACCTAATAAAAATAGAACTGCTACAGCCTTTCAGCCCATAGACCATATAAACTCATCCCTGAGACAAATTTATCCTCTGCATACGTGACTTTGCTCCTTTCCATGTCACGTTATCATCAAGCTCTGATTCGCGTTCATCTCTATCTCGATAATAACGAAATAAAATTGGCGTCGCAATCACGAAAGGCCCAGAAGTTCGGGTACACTACGAAAATAGAACCCGGAAAACGAGACCAAAATAGATTCTATGCCGGATGGATCCGATTTGATTGAAATTTTGGGCAAAAGTTGCTGTTTAAAGTGAGTTCTGAATGGGAGTCGAAAGCCCACTCCACTCCAAAGTGGAGCAGCTGCAAACGCAGTTGGCGGGGAAATAAACGCACCACGTGGAGTCAACAACCTCGTTCAATCCACCAAAACTACTGTAACTTGGCGAATTTAGTATGAAACCACGTTTGAGTTTGATTTTTGGAGTTGAGACCTCTCCAAAATTACGGCGATGAAAACTGCTTTTGAAATGAAAACATATTCAGCGGAATTGCTGAATTCAGAATTTGTTACTTTATTTTCAGACCATTGCGTTTACTTTGAAGAGATTTAATAAAGTAGCAAAATATTTTGAGAATGTTCCTCAGTTTTCGGTCCGGCATTCGTGTGTTGCAGCAAGCACACTTGATTGAAGTCCTTCTGAGCTCTTGAAACTTTTCAAACGGAAATATAAACTTTATTCCACGCAACCGAAAAGGAAGCGAATGAGAAATTAAAATCCCCAAATATCTTTCAGCATTCGAACGCTGAGTAGATCTTTATTTAGCCACCATTAACAACATTCAATTATACTAGAATTAGAAATATATAATAAATAGCCAGAACTGCTCGCAGAAAAGTAAATTTCCCGGAACGGTTGTCCTTAATGCTGTTGCTTTGCAATATTTGGAAAGCAAGACCGAAATTTAATTCTCACAAAAACGTAGCCTAGGGCGCGGCGCGGTGGTGTGGTGAAAAAAAGGACCCCTTGAATTTTGTTCATGCAATCAAGGAGTATATTACGGTTAATAAATTTGTCAGCAGTTTCCCAATGCTCATGTGTCATTTCTGCAAATAAAACCAAAATTACACTTGGATACTCAAAATTTACTAGAATAAACCCAATGACAGCTGCAAAAACACGCAAAAATTAATATGAAACAAAGTAAAATCCAATTTCGTGTCGATGCGATTTTATTGCCAGGAGAGTTCGTTGGAATCGGTCGTGATAGGAGTGCTAAAGTGTTCAAGGTTATTGACCCCCATTCGACTGGTTTCAGAGATTCAAAAAGTGGTTGAAATTGCGAGCCTCGCTGAGCAAAATCTCCCACCAACATTGCTCAGGTGATAAGATATTTCAATATCACCGAATGATAAAATACTTGCAAAAAATTATTATACACACTTACAAATTCCGAAATTAAATTATGCAATGACGATTAGTTTGAGTAATAATGAAATTTTTTTGGCTTTCATAAAATAACGCTTTCGTCTATCAAGTGCGAAAATATCTCCGTATTTCTCTCCTCAGAAAGTTACTGGGGAACGATTTTTATCTCACTGCAATTTTCTCATTTTAAATCCTTTCACCCTTTTTAGTGTAGAGAGATTATTTCAAATTTATATAATATGAAAAAAGAAATAGTTTCAAAATGTAGATGATTACTACATCCAACAGTAAATATTATATTCTTTTGATTAATTAATTAATAGTAATTAATTAATTATTATATTCGGTTTTGTAATAGCACAACTCATTTTTTGAACGATACATTATTTTAACCCAAATTCCAAAATACCAAATTAAATTCAAAATATGGTTTTACACGGCTGATTTACTATAGCACGATTTATTGACAGTTTTGATTTTATTTATGAAAAAATCAAAGTAATTTACTTCAGTAACTGGAAATGACTGCTTCTATCTCATGAAACGTCTTTTTGAAACTTTGTTGGAAAAATTCAAAAATGTGGAATTTATAAAGGAAAAAGCATAATGGAATTGCAATAAAAACAAGAAGCGCAAATAGGGAGGAATGTCATAATAGAACATAAAACTATTGTGCCCTTCACCCTCGAGTCGACAAAAAAATTGTTGTACAGAATCTTAGTATGATCTTATATTGTATAAGAAGTTATTTCTGTTTAAAAAATCATTGAATTTATTGTTTTTTTTTTTTAATCAACAAAATTTTTTCTAAAAATAAGATAAATTCAAAAAGAGAATATACTTATCTTGCTAAAAAACTGATTTAGATGCTATAAATAATACGTGACCACGAATAGTACTCGCAATGAATCAGATCTCTTTAATTAATGGCGGAATCAATACAACAATCAATCAAACTGTAATTTAAATATCTTTCAATGCCGCAAGTTAAATTGGGTGAATCTAAACCTATGCAGACGAACAAGCAACATTTAGTCGACTTATCTATATTTAATCCGATTCGCGAATATTTCTATAAATCTTCGACTTTCTTTCTAAACACCATTTTTTGGGGAAATTAAGCATCCGCCAAAGAGAAGAGAGAAATTCTCTCCTTTTACGAAAGAATGAACGAGAAAATGTGTAGAGGTCATCTAGTGTCGACTGATAGCGCAGTGTCGTCTGGGCAATAAAGAAGATTTTCCCACGGTGTCGGGGAGGGGGAAGGGACACGAGCGGCAGGTCTCTCAAACTGTGCGTAGGTCATTCTTAAAAATGGACTTCGCGACGGTCGAATAGAATAGAGTTCAATGTCACCGCGAAATCCTTGGCTGGCGCGCAGCATCCCAGCTCGAGCGCTGTTTGTTGCTACGAACTCGATCCGCTGCTGAATGTAAATAAGCCGCGCGCATGCCTCTTGAAATTACCACAAAGGTACAAAATATTCAAAACAATGGGCGCAATGAGTTTAATTAGTTGCTCTGGAAACGAGTTCCGCAAAAATGATTCAAATCGATGCTCGACATCGCGGGGAGAACCGTTTACAGTTACGTAATGATCCACGCGCAAAAGTTGCATCATCCATAATAAACTGAATTTTGTATTTATTTATTTTTAATTTTTTTTTTATAAAGAAAGACGGAAATTCGTCTGAAAATATAATTCTTCTTTTGCAACTGAAAACATCTGTTTCCGATGCAAAATTATTTTAAATCCATTCTCAAGTAATTTTCCATAAAACATTTACTAAATGTTAGAATTATTCCACTATACAATAAAGTTAAGTGCTATTTAAAAAAAGAAGAAGAACAGTAATACATTTAATATTCTTTAACCCTTTTAACCTACTTGCAACATGCCTCTCAGATTCTTAATTGCTATTTGATTAGTGCCGCCGAAGGGAGGAGGCAGGGACGCGTGTTGAGACTTGCTACCTCAGCACTGCTCTAGTAGCAAAACATTTTATATTCATTTTTCATTTATTATTTATTACTGCCTCACACTCATGGCGGAGGAGGGGGAAGTTTGCTTGATTTAAGTAAATTCAAAATACTACATGAGCAATATTGTTTTTATAGACTCCTTTTTCACTTGATTGAACTCGAAAGTGTAGGAATTTTTCAGAATTACTAAACAATATTCCACAACTGCGAATCGTTTTTAGAAACAGAACGAGGAGAATTTTCACTTTACGAAAATTCGCATAAATTGTTGTATGAGCGAAACTGTTGTATATACAAGAATTTCTGAAGATTCCCGATGTGTTAAAGTTAAACAATGCTGTGAGAAAATTTTAGGTATTTCAATTTCAGAGTTATCGATTATCTTGAAAATGCAAATGGAACATTTTCAGTCTCTGCACGTCATTCACATTAACCATAAGCACTTTCGAAAGAATTTCTCTGATAAACCTTTCCTGATTGTCCATTAAAAAAAAGCTATTCACATAATAATAATCAGCAAGGTTAGCACGAAATACTCGTGATTAAGTTGAGTGATTACTCAGAGCTTATTGCGCAACATTTTACTACATGAACGGGTGAATTTCCGGCTGAGTTAGGGAACTCTTAACGGGACGAGCAGAGCCCACAGAGGAAGCTCTCCAGACACTAATGCACATTGCACATTGCCCAAACAGGTGCCTGCGAAAGTCTCTCGTGGACTATCGTAGGAGTTGCCGATTCCAGCGATTTCAGTATCTGGTTTTCAGATCTGTATTAATTAGTGGAATTATTTCTCTCGACCAAATATCGTTTCCGAAATTCGCACTTCACACCACGCTTGAATCGTGCTCCACCCGAACACAGGACGAACGGCTCTGAATAATGCAAGCCTTCACCCAATTCGGCCGACGTTTTTATTTGTAACATGCGAACGCAGCAACAAAAAACTAGATCAAATTAGATTTTAAAAATTATCAACGAAATCTCGGGGAGGAGGAGACATTAATTTAGACATATTTATAGCGAATTAAAAGCCATAAAAAAATTGCAAACATTAAAAGTAAAATGAGTTTCCTTCGTCTTCTACTTTTGCAATGTTTGCTGTGCACCACTGTCTTACGTTCGTTGGATATCTGAATGAGTTGTAATTTATTTCATTTATGATTTTATATATCTTGATGACAATTTTATCCCATTCAAAAATATCTCTTGCCTGTTTTTTTGTTTTTGTTGGACAAAAAAAGACATCATTAGTGAAAGTGCGCCATTTTGCTGTTCAAGGTCAACCACAATATGCCAATGTTTGATCAGTTAATGATCATGTTTAAAATAAACTAATTCTAAAAATAATCCCTGTAACTCCCCCCCACCCCAGCCCTCTTGTCATTGGTAATGGTTCAATGAAATTTATTGGCAAATAATTAAAGCAGATAATTGCAATGGCGCCCGTCCAGAATTGAACAGCACATTTTTACCATTATTTGATAAGTTATATTTCAATTGATTTTAAGCATGAAATTATTTTTCAATGTTTTCCTAAAAATTTTCTTCTCTTTATTTCAGGCAAAAGAAATTCTTGCTAAGGAATCGAATGTCCAAGAAGTTAAATGTCCTGTAACGGTCTGCGGCGATGTCCACGGCCAATTTCATGATCTTATGGAACTCTTTCGAATAGGCGGAAAGTCTCCAGACACAAATTACCTCTTTATGGGTGACTACGTTGACCGTGGATACTATTCCGTGGAAACAGTTACATTACTTGTTGCATTAAAAGTTCGATATCGCGAAAGGATCACAATTCTTCGTGGCAATCATGAATCGAGACAAATTACTCAAGTTTATGGATTTTATGATGAATGCTTAAGAAAATATGGGAATGCAAATGTCTGGAAATATTTTACTGATCTTTTTGATTATTTACCGCTAACAGCATTAGTTGATGGTCAAATATTTTGCTTACATGGTGGATTAAGTCCATCAATTGACAGTCTCGATCATATTCGAGCACTAGACAGATTACAAGAAGTTCCACACGAAGGACCCATGTGCGATTTGTTGTGGTCTGATCCCGACGATAGGGGTGGCTGGGGTATTTCACCAAGAGGAGCTGGATACACATTCGGACAAGTAAGTTACCCTTATGGATCAACGATAGATTATTGTTTTTAGATTTTAAAAATTGTTTAAATTTACGGAAGCTTCTGATTTACTCTGGAGTGTATTTGACATTCATTAGTGGATTATATTCTCCCCTAATAAGCAAGAGTGTAATTTACGGTTTCCCTCTCTTATCTAATCAGAAGCTGATTGAGAACAGTTGACTCTAATATATTTAGTGACTCATAAATGAAGTCATTTCATATATGCACACAAAAGTCTCGTGCATGTAAAGCGCATGCGATTTTGCGATCGTGTTCAGAGAGTAATGATCATTGCCATTTTCAATACGTAAGCGGTTTTAATGTTGATGTATGTACAGTGTGCACGATTCGGATTACAACTGTGCAATTTGTACTCATTTTCAATGAATTTCATTCGTATAACTGTTTTCTTTATAATTTGTTTTCTATTTTTTCTAATATTGTAGCATAAGTTAACCCTTTCGATTCGTGTATTCTTTTCGTCCCAACAATCCGGGATTTCCATATTAGAACTTGCTTTAATATTTTTCTTAAAGTAGTAGGAAATGAATAAAATAGAATGTTTTTGATAACAGAAAACAATTTCTATATTATATTATTAATCCTTAAAACTGCGAATAAAAGAGATAAATACCAGGCTGTTAAGCTTGTGGACGTTTGAGCGAAAGGGTTGTACACGATTGCAGCTAAACATGCTTCTTTCTGTCCACCATTCCAATCCGTAACTAATCAATCAACTTGCTTCCAGGATATTTCGGAAACATTTAACCACACAAATGGTCTAACACTAGTGTCGCGTGCTCATCAACTTGTTATGGAAGGATATAATTGGTGTCATGATCGCAATGTTGTCACAATATTCTCAGCGCCAAACTATTGTTACCGATGCGGTAATCAGGCAGCTCTGATGGAACTAGACGATTCACTTAAATTTTCATTGTAAGTATTGTTTACTGAAATAGCAATCAAAATATCAAAAAAACGATTATTTTGATTTTTTTCTTTTAGCCTACAATTTGATCCAGCACCAAGGCGTGGGGAGCCGCATGTCACGCGAAGAACTCCTGACTATTTCCTCTAAAAAGAAACAAATTTAAAATTTAAAATAATATTAATTATAATAATAAAAAAAAAACAGCATATATGCTAGAAAACAAACAGAAATCGTTTATGATTAATAATTATTATTACTATTAAAATGAATTCTTTGCTAAAAAAAAATAAAAGAATGAGAAAGAAAAACAAGAAGTTTCAAAAAAAGAACAGATAGCAACTGTTTATATAAATTTATTAATATTAAGATGTATTGCATTTTTTAAGGTCTTGTTCTTGATTCGAATACTGAAAAGTAATTATGGTTCATTTTTGTTTTTGTGGTACCTTTTGACGAATATATTTATTTCGCCTGCAATTTTCTAAATTATTTTTTATTACTAAGAAGGAATTCGTGTATTTTATCTTTTGATATTTCTATTTATAGAACTAATGTGATTTTTTTTTTCTTATTGAAATTATTTATTCGAAGAATCAGTATTGACATAAACGGAACTTTTGTACTAAACAGAAATTTTCAATTTTCATAATATTATTGAACAATAAAAGCTTTAATGTAAAGTTTTTTATAAAGATGTCGCCAGGACTTAAGTCCGTAGTTTGAAAAAATATCGATAGGACTGAACATAGAAAGATTTTCTATTAAATTACATACTTGTATAAGAAAACGTACGAGGCTTGCTTTTGTTTAATTATTGTATCATTGGTAAATGCTGATCAGTGAAGTAGTATAGGGAAATTGAATTCTAAATTAAACACTTTCGACTTCATCAGCGGTGGCAGTGCCATTTCAGTACATGAATATGTTGTAATGTGTAATAATATGGGTGAGAAACTAAAACCATTCGTAATTATAAAAAGAAAGTATTGTTTTATTTGTCTGATTGATTGATTATCTGCAGGAAAACAAAAAGTAGGAGTAGCGGCAGTTCAATAACGAACTATATTTATTTCTTGCGTTGGTTGTTACTTTGCTGTGCCACGCAGATCGCGTAAATAGTTGTATTCCGACCGAGATTGTCTAGGCGAGGCTATAAGCTGATTTTCTTAGAAGATTTTCTTGAAAAATACTGGCATGAAATATTATTTTCTGATAATTATTTTGTATTTGCTGAAGAAATTAAGAACGGGATGAAACGCTGAACAGAGGTAGTGATTTTAATTGTATCATTGGGAGTGCAATTTGTAATGCTGTGAGAATTATAACATATAAACATTACGCATATGATATCTACTTTTTATTATTCACAATTTATTTGGTAAGTGAATTATATAAAGGAACATTTCTAAAGTATTTTATTTTTAATCGGATACACGGATAAAAAAGATATTTGGGTACAATAAATTATTGTGGGTTTATTGGTACCCAATTGCTAAGTTACTGTACTTTTATCAAAAAAATATGAAAACAAAGCTATTTATATAACAAAACGTTTATAAGATAGTGCAGGACAGTAGAATCTCGATAGGAACAAGACTGTCGAAAGCACGCCTTCCTTGGTAACAAGTGCATTTTGGTCGGTCCCTTGAATTGCTATTACACTACCATTACTCTCGATTAGAAGAATGCCTGATAACGAGGTTCTACTGTATATAAAATAATTGTTAATTGTAATTTTCCATCGCCTTCTTATCACAGTTCGATCATATTCATTTTAACTGTAAAACCGTTGTGATATTGCCCGTCTGAAAACACATTTATTTCTTATAACATTACTAGCAGTGTCTAATGGTAATGCAAAATGAAACGAATTCGTTGTCCCTATAGACCTTATGAGATGCAAATTTAGCAACTGATTGGTTCCGTTTTAGAAATAACCTAAACTGATTTAATCGCCACTGTTTAGCAACGACTAATCAATATTCATGCCTGGCGTCCGCACTATAAAGATAATAAATATTATATAATATGTTTATTAATGTAACCAATCCATTGTTCGATGGCAGTGAAATTAATCATGAATATTTTTGTGTAACTAGGAAAATTTCATACGATGTGCCATATTTTGTCGAATGGCTTAGTTATTACAATTGAAAACGGGGATGATTCACAGGGAAGCAGCTCTGTTAACTACCACTTCCTAATTAGTAATAAAAATAGAAAATTGTACATTTCGTGTTTTGTGTAACAGAAGTAGAATTAGACCTTAACCAATGCAATGAAAACGACACGAAAAATTTTATAATTTACGAAATCAATAAATTGTATAGATGATTTAGTTATCAATTTTGTTTTAATATAAGTTTCTTGTTTAATAATAATTATTACAAAAACAAACAAAATTATATTACCCTAAGTGGGAAAATTTGGAAAAATCGAGCATTGTTAGAAATGCCAGGACTACAAACGACATGTTTAAATTATAACATAGAATGCTAAAATATTGCTAAAAATAACTACAAAAGAACTATAGAAAAAAAAAAACGAAAACGTAACAAAGAATGGAAATGAGAAATAGTAAAACTTCTTATGTTCTATTTAAGATCCCATTCTCTACTTACATGTATAATCCTGATTCAAACAACGCTCTTGATTTATCTCAGTATATAAAAAATCATTTGCATATTCAATACAAAATATAATTTTCCCAAATATTTGTTATCTTTAAAACGTAAAATAAACTGAATCTTGAACCATTTTTTATACCACTCTTTGTCATTTTCATACCAAAAATATAACGAAGTACATGCAGGACATTTGTTTGGCTATTTCCCGATCCCAAAAAAAGTAATTTATATCTAAATTAATTCAGTGATTTAATTGAAATTTTAATTGTTTGTATTGATTTCCTTTTAAAAATTTTCACAATATTTTTCGTCTTTTGTCCTTTAAAATGTTGAAGTGAGAAATGGTTGTGTAAAAATTCTTTGATGTAATAATATTGTAGAGGTATTAATGATCGACAGGATGATCTGAATGCCATGAGAAGGAACCGTCCGAACCAGACCGTGCACCGAAATCAATAAAATCATCACCTAAAGCGTCCACTTCATAAAAATCTCCTGGAGGTCTTTCTGCAAGAATTATTTCAATTTTCAAATTGTGTAAAATAAAAATGTCTCACCGTTACTTTCACTGGATGTCTCTAGATTTCTAGCCATGACAAATATTAGAAAAAAAGCAATCTGAAACTGAAATCGTGCTTGTTGCTTGGATATCTCATGACCGCAGTTACTTACCACCGTCTTGATTGCAAACTCCATCTCACTTGTTACTCGCTTCATGAAGCGACTAGAAACTAGATGGGGACTGGAAACAGTCTTCCCGACTGGGTTTATATACTCCAAGAATCTGTGGTGTTCAAGCGTGACAAGAGGTGAGGAAAGTGGAGGACTGAACTGAAAGTAAATCGCAGAAAACCTCTCACACTTTAAAAGCATAGATCTTGGTTCAGACATTTTCACAGTTTTTGTTAATAAAGTAATTGCCGAACTATAGTAGTTTGGTTAGCACGAATTCCAGTGACAATTTAAAGAAATTTCACTTCAACAAGTTCTCAAAAAACAGTTGGTTTTCTGCGGTTTCAACTTTCCCTTCAATCTAATTTAAATGCTACTGAAATAAAAAAAACGGATGCCCTTTTAAATAAACTGTATTTAATTGCAGCGATTCACTGACAAGGTTAATAGAAATTTTACATTACACAACATAAAGTATTTATAAAAAAACTAAATCATTTATATACAAAGGACAAAGAAGTGAAAGGAACAAAATGTTTTGTTTCAAATCCAACTCTAATATATCCAGGAGTTTAGAGTTACCATCTAAACTTAAAACTAAATGTAGATTTGTAAATATTTATGAAAACGATTATCTATGTTTAGGGATGAATAATTTTTTTTAGGTCAATTTAATGAAATCTCGTAACTAATTAACCGAAAAATTACTTACATTTATAGTAAAAGCCTTATATTATACGCATTATAGCAATAATGCTAATTTAATAATATTGTAATGTGCCGTTTTTAAAACGAGATGCATTGTGGTAAAATTTAGTAACAAAAGTAACCAACAATTTTTGGACGTTACATGGAGCCGTGTTTGTAGGTACATTTACTCATAACTTCAATATAACATTTATTTAATAATTAATTATTATCGTCCTTATGATACATTTTTATGATATTATACATAAATTGTTTTATCACAAGATGCATGCAGACTCAAAAATCAATTTTAAGTCATTAATTTAAAAAAATAACGCATTCTAACTTGTCGATGCCTTTGAAATAATTTTTTCAAATATGCGAAAATTGCTTTTTCAGTTTTATTTTAACAAAAATTATTTTAAATTGTTTCAAAAATTTGAAACTTTAAAATAATATTTAATTCTAAATTAATATTATACTTCACTTTTTATTAAATCTGCCATCAACTAAATACTATTAATCCTTTCTAATCGCGGATAGTCTACGAGATGACTTATGAGACTTGAAGGGGCGCCAACGAACTGCCACACTAAATAATGTAGGAATAATATGTTTGGAAAATACAGAAATACGTTTAGAAAAGGTAACGGTAAGTGTAGCAAGAGAAAAACAGAGAAGAAAAATAGCAATTGTAGTGCAAAATCCAACTTATTTGTATTTTTTTTATTTTGAATAGAAATTTCCAATTAAAAAAGAATCACCTGATTTTAGATTAACAGCTACTGCTTTTTAGAAGAGGCTATACGAGAATTCTAGCCTAGTAGCAGGCTGAAAGATCGAATGGATATCAGGTTGAATTTTCAATCCGCGTTTTTGAACAGTGTTGAAATCAAGTATATTATAAATGATCACATCTCCGTCCTCACATCGCGATCGGGACGAAGTGTAGTCGAGTCGAGTTCAACTCGGTTTCAACTGAACCTGTTCAACCTCGCATGTAACATGTGTATACGTGGTGTATGTTACGAGAAATGTTTAGCTCCTGATCTGATAACGACTGTAGATATGTGTGTTCAGTATGTATGTAGATCAGACTTTATCTTAAGGCCCATTTACACGTTAAAGAAGTTTCATCCCGTTAGTTTTTTTTTTTACTATACGATCAAAAAACAGAAGAATCTCTTTATAAAATTATCGTGTGTGGACCACATCATAAAAACAAACGAAAATTGGGAAATGGGGGAGCGAAACGCCTAAAGCTCTCGTTGGAATTTTTTTAAAAGGAAATTTGTATGATTTCATTCTTTAGCCTCCCAAGAGATCCTTAAAATGGCGGTCCTGCTAATACTCTCTACTCATAATAACAAGTTCATTGCAGTGACAAGATTGTTATTTTCCAGGAACAGGATTTAAAATTTAAACTGGTGATCCATATAAAACAATATCGCGGAACTTCCAATTTTCCCTGAAATACTCTTTGATTTAATTGGAAAGATTAAATTGAAGCTGAGGTTCCCGTGATTGTGCGAACGAAGTTGTTTTGGCCGCATCACTATCCGTAAAGGTGTTTGACAAACGATTAATTAAATATAGCATTTCCGCAAGTAGGATTATTACTAGTCGACTGTTTGAGAGCAACTTTCAACCCAAAAAGGTTAATGTAACTTAAAGCATCAATAACCGCAGTTAAACGATTCAACTTTTGACGACAACGTTTTTTTCATTTTTGGTTTGTTATTGGAACCGAGTACGAAAAAACAAATTATAATCCCCCTTGAAATTTTGCGTTTTCATTAGAATTCAAAAAACGAATAAAAAAAAAATCCGCAATGAAATTTGGTTCAAAAATCGAGTGTCATTTGACAACGGTCTTAACAGGTCGAAGCTGGACGGATTTTGAGGGGCGAAAATTGAGGAATCAAATATTTAAAAAATCATATTTCCGAAATTGGTCGAACTATATAAATGAAACTCAGAATATGCTTTATGTTCCCTTAGTATGGCTTTACCCAGTTTACAGGAGAGCTGCTTTCATAGACCGAAAAACCTGCGAAAAAAGTTGGATCGTGCAAATGCGGTTAATGTTGCAAGCACTTTTGTTCGTTTGTGTACAGCAAATCTTATAATTTTATCACATTTATGTACAGGTAGGACTTACAGCTTCAGCTGAGTAAAATCATGAATCCGAGACTGTAAGGCAAAAATAATTCAAAATAGTCAACTCCAACTTAACGACTAACGAAGTGTTTGTAGTGCTACTTGCAACATGCAATGCTTGTTTTTACTTAGTACAAAAATTGAAATATCTAAACGAAGAATGCAAATGTGGTGAGAGTCAATTCAGACTCTTTTGTGCATGTGTCATACTCACGTAAAATTATAATTGTAGGGCTCCACGTAAGTAAGTGTAATGACCGGGATGAATGGTAGTTTTAGGTACTGTATGAACGGCATTAAGCAACAATTCCAGCCGATTTAGCTCTGAATAAGACGATTGAGATGATTGTGATTCAGTAAATTAGATTTGTCGGGAACTACATTTCCATTTAATTTTTCGTTTCTTAAAAACAAATCGGAATTCGATCCGGCATCTGTAGTGGATCCATTGTGCTTGCCGTTTGTTATTTTTTGTTCTGAGGGAGTTGAATGGCTTAATGCACCATTCTGGAACTGCGAATGGCGGCTAAAACGATGCTCATCTTTCTTGGCAGGTGTGGCAATGTTTTCGTCGGATGCAGTTTTAGTTGACTGATTGCTGCTATTACCGAAATCTCCTCCACCCAACCTAAGTACGTTGTTTGTTTCCACATTTGGATAGTCTGGTATTGCATATCCTTGTGATATAAGTAAGTGTGCAATGTTTATTTCATTGCCTAGAAAACAGATGAACAATTTATGCAATTATCAATTAAGTTGAGAAATTAGTACCTTCAGAAGTATCAAACAATTCAACACCGGGTACTGGAGAACCTTCTCTCCTAGTATGATTCGGGTTCCCTCCTTTTGGTCGTTCCTTATATGTCACCACTCGAGAGATCAATTTTTTCCAGCTTGCAACTGCAAGAAGGATATTTACATTGCTGTTATATTTTCATTGTAGCTTACCGTGGGCAACTTCTTCGAACTTAGCAATGGCTTGTTGATCCCAAGCGACTGTGTCATTAGTTAGTGCTGGTTTAACATGTGCCAAATAACATTCAATTGCTTGAAATCTAAAGTAACTAATTTATAAAGTCTGCTTTGTAAAACTGAAATCCATTCTTACCTAAGAGTCAAGAAATCAGTTCGTAGTTCGAAAACCTCATAAGGTGCAACATATTCGCTGTCGCCGTAATCAACAAAATATAAATCGAGAACAACATCCCTTGGATTGTATTCGTTGGGCAATATTGCAATAATTTCCGCACGATACCATTTGCAATCATATTTGAAAAGGGCAGCAACTATCTGTCCCAAATATGGGTCGGCAATTTTGTGAAAGGCTTGATTTTCTTTATTGCTATAGTATTCAGTCATGTCATCAACTAGCTCATCCAGTTTCCGCGACTGTGGACCAACAAGTTGGAGCCAAAATTTTGCTGGGGACGCAACCGCTGAAACATATACTTCCATAGACTTTTCGTTGTCAGACAAACTTAGTTTTTCCCTTAGTGGCACTTGCGAGTTCATGGACACAAGAGACGAATGCGTACTAGACACACTATTTGTAGGACTACGTCTAGGCTCTCTCTTCTGTTCAGACTCCTCCAAAGAACGCCGACACACCTCGTCTTCCTTCACCTTTTCCTCAATTAATTTCCTTGCGACATTTACTTGTGTCCGACTTCCTGTGATTATTAGGCGTCGATTGCTATTCCCTGAATTTCTATCACCGGTTTCCACCGAAACTTTCGCGAGAGATTGTCGGCAAATTTCTTGTAAACATTCTCCGCATCTACCTAATTTATTTTACTATCATTTAGTAATCATTCTTAAAAGCTATACTATGGTAATTACCTATTACTTTGCCATAGGCACTTTGTGGTACGAATATCTCCTCCCGAACAATTGGAGACCGTAAAATATCTTTCATTAACATCTGCTTTGCTTTGTGAACATTTTCCCTGGAGCCTTGTATCTCACAATATTGGTGATTATCGTCTTTGTCTCTGTTACATCAATTATTATAGATTATAGAAATTACCAAAAGTATTTAAGCAATCAAACTTACCTAAACCTAATTACAGTTGAGGTTTTCTCTTCTATTATTTTCAAGTTTGCACCACTCCTGCCCAAAAGAACAGGGATACTCTCGTTGGGCACTGTTAATTGAGCGGTTATGTTCTTGGGGCTATTTTGTGATCTTCCATCCACGAGATCAACATCCTCATCTTCTTTGTTCCTGAAGTAAACATAAAGCATAGCACCTCCTAAGCTGCACAGCCCTAATCCAAGTATTAGGTTAAACGTCGGTGTTCGAAACATTTTTGATTAATTAGCGCCTTGTCTGGAAAAAACGACTAATATCTGTATTCTGTAACTGTAATGATTTATTACGCAACGCGATATTCAACATGAATAATAATTACTAGCTGTCATGTGCATGCATAAAAAACATTCCATTGCGACCAGATGGAAGTATCAAGACGCAGGAAATTTTTTACTACGAACGTGCTTATCGCAGTTTATTTGAGAAATTTCCAGTTGCAGTGATTGAAGTAATAGTTTGGAGGTAACATGTCAAAGGTTGAATCAAATATCTGTAGACACGAATTTATAATTATACAGTCGAAATTGCCTACGCTTGCGGGAACTCGTTTAACAGTTTTCTGCAAGAGTAAAAAACCCCGAACATGTAACGGAATTGTCCCCTGGGGAGTGGAAACGACCTAAACTTAAGATAACTCTGTGCATCGCGATAGACTGAGATTTGAGGGAGACCCGCGCAGGAAGTGCAGCTCACATTTCTGGCCGTTATCTATTTGGTTTGTTATTACAAACAAGATTATCAAAACGTAGTCTTGTTCTTATTTCTAAACAAAGTGGTTATCTTGCAAATTTGCGAGCTGCGTCTAAACAAATGTACCTCGATTTGTTGCAAACAAAAGTTTTCGCAAAATTCAATGACATGGAACAAGTTCAATTAAATATTTTCCGTTAGCCGAGGAACTAGAAGTGTTCTCTTGTTACCGTAGCTGTCAACTGGAGTCGTCCTCAGCCGGCTAACATTCACGCTCCATTTCCCATGTAAACAGATGTCGTTCGCAGTGTCAGGTGCAGCGGCTGCCTACAGTGCACTAGTGCGGTTTTGATTCGCCTGATTTCAGCCATCATCATTCATCGCCCCATCACTCTCAGAGTCTCAGCTGGGGAGCCTCTGACAGAGCAACGTTCAGAAGCATGTGACTTGAAGTGGCGAACACTAATTTTAGGACAGTGACATAATTGCCGCGTCAATTCTCCACTGGCCCCCGCATGTAAACAAACGTGCTGGAAAGCTAATTCCTTTAATTATGTAATTAATTCGGCAATTGTCTGTTCCGGTACTCTTTCAAGTTGAAGGTAAATGTGCCCTTGTTATGGAACCGATACCCTCCCCCGTTGTCGCACTTTGGCCTTTTCATTTTTATTATTAATTGTAGTGTCGTTGTCATCTGTCCTATTTTCGATCATTTTTTTAATACTTTACGAAAATAAACTGTTGTTCTCGTCGACTCCGAAAATAAAAGCCGCGAAGGTCACACTTGTTACCCCACATGCGGGGCGGGTATGAATAACATAGTTGTTTCATTACTGTGTTCAATAATACTATTTGTACTTCTTGAGTTTCACTTTACACTTTTTTATTTAACGATTTCGAATCTTGTCAATCAGGTAAATTATGCAATGACAATCGGAGAAATAACTTTTTAACCACTTTTACTACAATACCACAATCTTACAAATTTACTTACTTTGATTCTGTGGCACGGTTATGAAAAACGGTAATACTCCGATAAATATTTTTTTATATGGTTAGGTCTTAATTAATCTATTTATGGAAACAGTAAATAAAAACTCACTTTAAGAAGAGGGCCAGAAGTCAGAACTGAAATGACGGAAAAATGTATGGACTGGTATTCAGCACTCAGCAAGATTCAGCACTCCGCAGCATAAAAATTGTAAGAATGGAACAGAGTGTTTCATTTCCCGTTTCGTTCCAATCGTCATGTTTAAATTCCTACTCGTCGTTTGTCGATAGTGCATTTCAAAATCATTTTCTTATTTTCTCAATATGGCTTTTGTGTTACAACAATTTTGCAGCCGCGAATAAATCCAAAAAATAGTTAACCAGTCTCATACGTACGAAGTTTCTATATAATACTTTTAGTTAGTGATCATGACGTTGGTTGTTAGTTTTCGTATAAACAAAGGGAGTTTCATAGGAAATACCCACAGGAATTTTTTTCTCTCCTTTTGGCACATTAGAAATTAGAATTAAGGACACATGAATTGTGATGATACCTATTATTACAACCTGTACACCATAATTTATTGTTTTTATTTATTTAAGCAACTCTCAACGCGCATGGACAAGCATTATTCGTAAACGTCAAACTAGTGTAGAGATTTCGTGTTTTAACTTTTAAGTGCTGGAATATAGCTGATTGAAAAAAGCATTAAATAAACCATGCTTTTTAAAGAATTAATTAGATTTTCAACACAGCATAGAACCCTTTATTGTTATTTAATTTTAAGTGTTTGGATATTTTTATTAATAGCAGGTGAGAAGTAAAGTATACTGATAGTCTTGTGTGCTGTCCCCTTAACCTAATTAAAAATCGCCTATAGGTATGTACAAGTACATTGGCACTACAGGTAGTGTCAACAGCTTAAATTTTTTGAATGCAAAAATTTACATGACGAGCAATTCGAATGAACAAAACGCTAAGTTGAGGAAATACAGACAACACTGCAGTCCCATTGAAACGCTCTTGCGAAAAGATGATGGCGGTATTCTCGATGGGTGGAAACTGCAAGGCGTGCTCCTAGTTATAAGGTGGGTTTGTTCCGATGCGAGATTGTTCAATTATGTCCTCCCTAAGTCCATAAGTTTATGAATTTAATAAACCTATGTCTTTTGATTCTATAGGCACGGAGATCGGGGCCCCATGTCCCATGTTAGAGGAATATCAGCCGTTGACTGTGGTGTCGAAAATGATAACTTGTTGAATAAGTATGCTCTTCAAATAGTAAAATGTTTTACCCTTTTGTATTCGTTTTGTGTTGCAGGTACAAAGCTTTCCTACTGAACGCTTCCAATCCACAAGGCGCCAACCATATGTACTGGAATAAGATTGGTCCTTTCCATGGATTCGCTCTCTTACCGCCTGCCTCCAAGTCTTGTTTCCTAGGGCAATTAACTTACAAGTGAGTGAAGTGCCTGCCCTGATAAAGGGTAGTAATTTATTCGGTATCAATAAAGTTCATTTGAACCATTCTAAGTTTTTGCAAACAATAATGATGTGAGACAATCGAAAAACAATTTTTAAAAGTGAATGACTGTTTGAGAATGATACTATACAACATTTAATTTTTATTCATAACTAAAGCTCTTTTTATATTTTATGGCACAATGAAAGAAATCCGTTTTTTAAACTGTAATTTCATCAATTTAATACCCCGGTGGTCATAATTTGCTCCATAAGGACTAAGGAGGGTGCCGCATTATAGGATATATCCATCCAAAGTAACTGCGTTCGCAGTTCAGCTGCATTTTTTTACATTTCCAACTCCGAGTCTTTCACAATCAATTTCTGGTCTCCTAATAAAGTTTTAGGACAAATCGATTGCTAGAAGTGAATTTCCCATAAAAATGTCCGTACTCGATTGGAAAGTGTTATTGAAATTTCAACTTTCAAGGAAATATATTATTTTATTGCCTTTTGAAATTAATTACCATGGGGATTATTTGTCCTCTACAATTGCAAACTCTCAATCTTTCGTTTTACGTTTCTTACGTTATTTAATTTATCTGGGAACAATCTAAAATTGTAGCTCGTGCTGAAATTTAGTGCAATTCATTCGCGATTAGGTACTACAGGTGAACAGGTCAATTCCGAATTGATAATATTCAACATTGCCTACAAAATATTAATCACTTGGAAAAACATATTCCGTTTGGTGATAACAAAGTCACTCAGAACTGAGACCTTGCAGCGAATCTGACTTCGCTCGAAATACTCACCACAGACATCTTCTTGTGTGCCATGATCTCCTGATACATTCGGAGCAAACAAAACATGCAAGGAAAACAGAATTTAATTAATTAATTGAAAATGTTGATCACTACATTAAATACACGTACATAGTGAAAAGCTGCGTACTTCGCTTTAGAGTATTATTTATTTTAAAGAAAAATTCCATGATGAGCTGTTTACGTTTTACGTAAATACACTTTTTCGATTCCTGATTAATTTTGCTGGAATGTAAATAAAGCGTTCAATTGACTTTTAGTTGTTCATGTTAAACATGCAGAAGTCTGCAATTAGATCGAGACCAAGTTCGAGAGTGACGCGTTTGCTTTCACTCGGAAGCGAGCCAGCGGCAAAGGTGCTCCTCTACTTTCTGCGTTCCTGTCTCGAAAACACGATGATGTCACATGTTCGGAGCTGCGTACTTTCCGTTCAAGTAACGTTTTTGTTTTCTTTCCAGAGGAATAGCACAACTGTCGCGTATCGGGGACATTCTGCACCAGGTGTACGCTCATCCATTGGGACTGCTGCTGAGGTCACCGAACCACAAGACCAACATCAATTCGACTCCGCACACCCTCCTGAACTCTGAGGAAGTTGTGGTCTTCTCCACTCGTTATCGGAGGACTTTCCAATCAGCGATGGCGTTAATGTTCTCGTTTCTGTCCCCGGAAAAATGGATTTCCCTTAACGTTCGTGAATCCCACAGTATGGCGTTTTGTTTCACGGACTGTGCATGTCCTCAAGTTGATGTCCTGCGCAAGAAGTTGTCCTGGTACAGTTCAAATCAGCTGGCCCAGCATCCTGCGGTTGCAGCTGTCGTCCAATGGCTGGGTCAGTCCTTAATTCAGCACACGCCCAACGTGTTGAGCAGTCCCCATGAAGTAATGGATGCTGTGCTGGCTCTTCTGTGCCATGACTCCCCGCTGCCCTGCAAGAAGCCGGGGGATGATAATCGAAAGAGTTTCGCAACTGCTGCGCCGTCGACGACAATAGATCTGAACGATGTCATCAACATTGATCAGGAGGATCTGGTATCGAACTCCTTAGACGCGCCCATTGCGAAAACCGAGGAAAATGACGCACCCCCTGAGGGATGCATTGAGTTCAGTCACATTGCCGCCCTGATGTCGTACACAAACTGGCAGTCCTCCAAGGAGGCTATTCACACGTTCTACCATCGCACTGGCCTGCTCCGAGCGTACGGAATGATCCGCAACATTGTTAGTTACATGCTGAAGATGATTTCCGGGGACAGAACCAAGTTTGTGCTGTATTCTGGACACGACTGGACAATGCAGTACCTCACCGCAGCTTTGGGGATCGACACCGAAACCACTTTCATTCCATACGCCTCCAGAATGGCCTTTGAAGTCTATCGCAGCGATATGCACACGGACTACTACTTCCGGGTGGTGTACAATGGAAAGGACGTTACACGACAGATTGATTTCTGCGAGGGTGGCAAAAGTCTTCGGGTGACCAGAGATAGCCGCGGCAACAAGGCGGACTTGTGTCCAATCGAGAATATCATCCGTTTTATCCACGATGATTACTTCGCTCCGCTGAACGCGACTAACTTCAAGGACGCATGTGCCGTGCAAAGGACCAACGAATTTTGAACATGTTCTCGGAATTCTATATTCATTGTAATCAATTCAATTCGAGCTGTGATAAAATTGAACAAACGTTTTAAATTTTAATGTACTCTTAATGCGAAAAGAAGAAATAACGATTTTAAGAACGACACATTCAGTGTTCTAGAATAATTTATTGCTCCAGAAATATACATACGAATTAATTAACTCCGGCACAATTGTTTGCGAAATTTCTACGATTTAATGGCAGCATTTTCGAGTCTCTTCGTAATGAAATTTCATCTTCCACATCTAAATGATTTGCAATTAGCGAAATCTGTGTCCTTGAAACTACAAGGACATATACAGAAGGAATTTGATACTAGTCAATGTCAAGCTATCTTTGTTTTCCTACTGCCAAGGATGGAGATCCGTAATTAGTTTTCACGCTTGCAGGATATTTTCTAAGTACTTACATTCTCCGTCCAATCCTCACACAGATTGCTTCTCAATTACAGGAAGCAAATGGATTTCGGGAGACTACCGCTGCCAACACGGATTATCGTAGTGTTCTTTTGTTCTAAACTTAAGATAGACTAGAAAAGAATCAATCGAAAAATACATATCATGAAAACGTTCTACCTTATCTGACGCATATCATTGCTGTTAAGAAATCTTGGAAATCTATTCAAAAAATATGTTTTAATTTATCTAGATAAATAAAAATCAATTTGAAATGTTTCTTTTAATTAATTAATTGAATTTCCTGAAGTTGAACCAGCCCAAACTAAATGACTGTTTTGATGTCTCCTAATTGAACTTGTTACAATGGAATTACTTTCATCTGAACACATTTTCTAAGTGCACTTCTGTGCTCCCAAGTGGAGTTGGAGAAACCGAGAATTGCATTCTCATCGATTGTTTGTAGATAGCAGCCACTGCAGTCACAGCCCGCAGGTACACACTGCAAATCCCCACCGCCCCCCTCTCTGTGAAACTGCTCCGGTTCAGTATGTAAGCACATCACCACGGTGGGCTGGGGAGCGCCGTGTCCGTGTCGTGTGTGTACGATGGGTTGGTGTAAGCATGCCATGTAAGTACTTACGACTGCAATTGAATTGAAGAGCGTACTTGGGGAGGCGAGTACCTATGCCGGCAGTGCACAGTGTAAAGTTTCGCTGTTACCGACGCTGATCGCCTGGTACATCTCAGTACTTTGTGTTACTTCGAGTCGCTGACTTTCCTCACACTCGCACGTTCTTTCTTCATGTCAGCGTTGCCGTTCAATTTTCCAGCTTTTCTCATTTCCCTGTATGAATGAACCCTCCTTGTGTAACGTGGAGTAACTTCGTGGAAAGTACACGCAGGTCACATGTACGATTTCGGCGGGATTTGGTGCCACCTTGAATTTTAATGAACCCTTTCAGTGTCCGATGGTTTCCGAATACATTTCTAAGGAATAATTTAATTTATATAATATTGTATGTAGCTAAAAGTTTGAAAATTGAAAGTACTGCACGCTTTTTCCTTGATTCATATAATATCAAAAGGGGATTCCTGAAAATTAAATAATGTACTATTACCAAATGATCCGTACTAAAGTTATGTACTGCTATAACCAAATATGTATATCAAAGAAATGTTGCTTTGCTCTGTTTATTATGACAACATGACTAACCACGTCCCACGACGCACGCTCTTTGGAATCGAAATGATGAAATAAAAAATTCAATTATAAAGGAGAATACTGTTCAAAGCTGAATCTTTTTTACTGTAACTGCAGCTTGCAGCATGCAGGTGCTAAAAAGCCCCAATTAGTTATTCCTCTCAAGTGTGATTCCATTCCACAACAACGGCCAATATAAATCGCTGCAGCCACGCTGCGGCTGCTATCCGTAAACACGGCAACGGAACCAGAGTTTGCGTCTTTCACTGTTGCGTTGCTGGGAGCGCAGAGAACCCAGCACGCCGGATATCCAACTCCAATCAGATCGCAATCCGCATTCCGCAGTTCTTTCCCGCCAAGAAGCGGTGCAACTCGATGCGATGGCGGCTACTTATTATATCACAATTCACATGCAAGACTTTCCAAGTTTCCACCTCCACCTAGCATTGTAACTTGTAAGACCGGAGAGCGAGAGATAAAAAATATATAATTTATTATTATTATATTCCACTTGCTTAAATGCACCAGGAGAGCATAACTTTCAGCCAGTAAACACACACTGGCTGGCACGCAGCAGCGACTTTTCCGGTTCCGCTGGAATGCCGCGGAATTTCGATGGCACGCCATCAGATGGCAATGCAATGCAAACAATTTTCACGCAAGTCCAGTGATGGGCAAACAGGAAGGAAATTGCGACATTGCCGTGGGTTCTCGATTTTCACCGCCTCCGCAAATGTGCATTTCCAATTTCTATTGGACTCTATCCAGTAGTGTGTCCCACTGTTCGGAATAGTATGAAATAAGAAAATCCAACTGGGCGAGCAGCGACAGCAGCAGTGAATCCAAGCGGATTCTTGAGTTGCCATGTTGCGTACGAAAACATACAGCGGCGCTGTGAACGCGACGCGTACGTGAACCGACGACGAGCGTGTAATTGAAATTTTCAATGGAAGTTCTTATGCATTACTTCAGAATGAGCTGTGAGAATTTTGCTTTTTATAATAACAATGACTACTTTTACTAGTTTTAAAAAAATCGTAATAATTGTGAATTAAAAAGGATAGCAAGAGCATATTGATAGTTGTGTCCTGGTTCAACGGATGCATCTTCGACTTCAATCTCTTTCAAATTTATGTGTTCCAATATTTGTTGTTTTTGTACCAATAAAAGTTGTTCCTTGCCTTATCACAAATATCGTTGAGAGAGAAAGAGAGAAGTTTATTCATATAACAATTCCTTGAATACATAATTTATTTATAGGGTAGTACTCTTCATATTTCCTCTGAATAAGATATTAAATGCCCATTGTCCTTTAATTTGACTTTATTAAAAAAAGCCGCTTTAATTTATTATTAGGAACAGTTCAGGAATTCAGTATGGAAGCAAATACTGAAATGTGAATGAGAGATTGAGGAAAACGTAAATAAATTTACATTTGGAATGTACAAATTGTTTTTATTTGATAATAATACGTTACAATCTTTACACGATTAGTATAAGTTCAATTTGAATTTAATGTTATAATTATTTACTTATACGATGTGTGCCTTTTGTGATTGTTGATAAGGTCGTTGCTGTCTTACTTATGTGGTAAACTGTGGTTCTGAGGAACTGTGACAATTGCCTATTACAATCAAAATTGAAACAATTCTGTTACTCAAAAAATTACAAATAACAAATTACGTCCAATGTGATGAACCTCATGAAATTGCAAATATGGTCCAGAAATGCTGAGTTATAAGGGCGTAGCACGCAATTAAGCTAGTAAATACAAAATATATATAGACATATTGGAATAATAGATATAATTGAATAATAGAATTGAGCACTTCACATTATATTTGTGGAAAGCATCTGGTTCTTTGTTACCTGCGGTTTGATTTAGTTTCTCCAATCCGCGTGTATTACTTATAGGCCCCCGTACTAGCACCGTTCTGAACAAATAACGAATTTCGTGTAAATTTAATGAAGAACTCTACTACATCTTCACCAAAAAAATAATGACCAATCACTAATCAAAAGTTCAACAATTGTAATCACATTGTATTCGGTGATTTTTTCATTGACTTGGCTTTGGGAATCCTCTGACCAAAGCATGTACGGCGACATAATTACTGAGATAATTCGTGATAACGATTTATTCTGATCCAGGTACCAGAAACATCGTGTAATATACCTTAAGTTGTCGTAATTTTCTTAAGGGTGCTGATTTATGATTTTGAGTATTTCTTGTTTTCCGCATTGTTCCATAGGTTGTTGAGCTGCTGACATGAAGTTCTTGTAGAGCCCAAAAGTCAGTAATGGTTCCATTGACATCCTGGTACTCAGGAGGAAGTGGAGGACTGCCATACTGTTTGTCAATAGAATTTTTTATTATCTTTAGCTTTGCGCTAGCTGAAATATATTTGCAATTAGATTGTTTATTGCATAGCAATCAATTTCTCACTTACAACATTCATCGCGTAGTAATTCTTCCTTGCATAGTCCGAGATCAATTAGGCAACAGACACACATTTCGATTACAAAAGAAATTGTCCTTTTTGTTGAATATAAATGCTCTTTCAGAGTAATATTAAAAACCCTTTTCTTTTTGTTCTTTTCAACAATTTCATTGATTTCACTAAGGAAGACTTCAATATTCTTCGAGGCCTTATCATAGAATGCCTTTTGTTCCACAAGAAAATCTCCAATACTGTATGCTATTTCTTCCTCCTGCTCAATTAAGTTAAACTTTTCCGTCGCCAAGCAGTCGCGTTCTTTTTCTAACTTTTCCTCCCACTCCTCTTTATCAAGCTCCAGTTGATTCATCTTGGCATTGCTTTCCTTCCACTTCGATCGTTGCATCTAAAATATGATCAGGGTACATTTTAAATAGAAGGAATTGTTTACAACAAAGTACAACTAACCTCATACGCCTTTTGTATACTGTTGTATTGTTCCAAATACCGAGAAACTGTTGATCGATTCATATCCGTGGAGTCGAGAATGGCTTTTATTTTTTCAATAATTGCATTTCCAATTATTAACATTTCATGTTCCGCAATTGCGGATTCTCGGTTTTCTCGTTTTTTGCAGCCTTTTCTGTGCAATGTTAATGAAGGAAACTGAAACAAATTCACATTAAATAAATAAAATTTCTATAAAATTAGCAATTTTTTGGGGGATCGCTGTTTGAAAGCTGTGGAATATTAACCGGTGAGCTAAAATCGACGATACAAATTCAGGCACTTTAGTACTATGTAGTTATCACAGAAGGGGAAACCAGACAATTCCGATGCACGAAAATTGCCCATGCTTTGCAATTCAAAAAGCGCAGAAAAGTAAATTTTTCGTGTTTGTGACTTGTTGCATTGCGATTTGTTGAAGTTAGCAATCGATTTGACGCCGTATAACAACCTCTTCAACGTGCGAAATTTCACCGTAATTAGCGCTGCATCAGTTTTTTTTTTATTTTCACAAAATGGCGTAGCTTGGATTGCGGCTCAAGTGACGTCCATTGATGGAAAATGTACTTTTAAATAAAATAATATGCGCTCCTTTTTAGATACAGCACTAAATGCACGAAAACACGATCCAACATTTTCTTAATTATTATTTTTCCATTACGTTGATAATGCGGCGATTATCCAAATACAAGGCACAGGCACTTCGAAAAAATATATGTAACCAAGGAAAACGTCGAAAATTACGTCGTGATTTTTTTAGTTTTTATGTTAATGTAATTATTTATGTTACCTTTGGGCCGAATAGGGCACAGAAGATATTGCGATGCACTTTCAAGAACTGTTACACTAAAATGTTTGGCAGGACAGAACTTTTTATGCCATTCGAGCAAAATTCACAACTTGCGCCTTTGACAAATTTCAGAGCAATGAGATGAGAAACGTTCGAATTGAACGCCACAGCTTCTCTTCCATTTGAGCCGGTGGTGAGTTTGCACTGCATATTAGCATAGGTCACAACTCCAAAAAAAGCAATACTTCAATAAATTTTCTTTTTTTCAAATTAATTGAAAGCTTACATTTTTTAACATTCCCCGCAATAATAATCAATTGATTTGTGGTTAATACATATTAATTTGTTTAATTTTATGTGGGAAACTGTAGCGTACAACTCAGAATAATTTAAGCGTGGTTTCATTCCAGTACAATAAAAAGGATGATAAATATTTCTAATATTGCTGTTTTGAGCATTATACTCTTGAATACCAATAGAAATATGTTTGCAATAACTCAAAATTCCCGCCCGAAATACAATCGTCGCCATGTCCACATAACCTTCAACAAAAATATGCCGCTCTATTTAATTTTTAATTTGATGGTGGTTATGTTAATTAAAGCATATTTTTACTTTCAATTTTCACATTTATTTTTATGGAAAAGTTCTACTCCATGGAATCCATGTTCCAAAGCTGAGTAGTTCCCCACTCCCCAGGGAAAAAAGGATTGAGCTCGTATTTTCTCACAACTCGTTTATTTTTGTTGAGTGTTGAGTCGATTAAAGGTACTTTCTTTCGTTTTCACTTCAATTTCCTCCCAAAAATTGAAAATATACCTCTTATTGTTGTTGTTTATTGATTGCACACATCTGTTGCTCTTGAATTCAGTTTATGAAGGAAGAGTTTGACAAAGAAATTTTATTAATCGTATTTATTATTCAATTAAGAATTTTTCATAAATAGAACATCTATATTATAGAGTATCTGCTTGGCTTAAATTGTTCAGTAAAACAGAAAACCGAACATAATGAAATGTGAATAGGTAATTCTTGTTTCTCTTCATGTTTTATGCATTGTACATTGTATATTTCAGTAGGTTTCCCTATAATTTGGTAACTAAAAATATTGATTAAGGAATTAACATTTAGTCGAGCTTAAAATTAAACGAACTAAAGAACAGTTTTGTTTTAATTTTATCAGTAGGTAGGTATTATTTAAAATATTATTCATTTTGCAGATTATAGTCGTTATCTGCAAATGAAATGCGATTCAACTGATTTTATATAATTGAGTTTAATTTTACACCGTTAAAATTTTTGAAAGAAATTAACTTCTAAGTCTATTTCAAAGATATAGTAACTGTATGCCTTTGAAGTATCTTAGATTATGTTATGTTGATTAACCTCCTTTCCAAATTAACTTTGGTTTGTACAAGTAGCTTCAATATTGACTATTGACTGGAATCCCGTTTACCCGGAACGTTGATTGACGCATTGATTGACGATTGAGTGCGCAGACGACAAAAGGCGTCCAGTGCGCAGAGCTAGGTGCCTTAACCTGTTGTTCTTGCGTTCCAGATGAAGCATTGAAGCATTGAGTGGGTAAGAATAATTTAAGAACTGGGGATGTTTAAGCAAGTTCATTATGAAAGCGAAAAAGCGTTTCACCAACCAACTTTTCAAGTTTTGTCTTACTTTTAACGTAAAAGTTGAAAATCTCAAGCTCAATGAAGAAAGCTCAATGGCTCAGCTTTTCGGACAACAGCTTTGATTAAATGGGTTATCAGAAATTTTAGAGCCAGACAATCCTGACTTTGTTTACAAAAGTCAAAAAAAAATACATCCTTGTCCCATGCATCCAACATGTGGTCGCGCTGCACTGCGAACTTGGAAGTTGGAAGATGTGTGGAAATGGCACAACCACTTTTGGGACTGAAGTCATTTTGCTCATTTCTGAAGCTCCCACATTTACTTTAATTTATTTATGTTTAAAATTATTTGGAATAATATTGACATTTAACTTGTTCGTTCTCAGTACTCTCAGATTATGGAGAAAACATACAATACAAATTACAAAGCAGAAATAAACAACGCTCTTGGTTTTTACACGAGTTTTTTGGGAGAGGTATTATGTTTAATTTACATCGTAATATGGATAATTAAAACTGCAATGACTTTTTCGTGTTTCAGTGCAATTCAAAATACAGTATGTTAGTTAAACCGAATAATATTATTTTTTAAAAGTATTCTTTAATATTGTAAATGTAAGTTTTTATTTGCAAAGGTTTGAACTGACCATTTTTCATTCCTGATAGAAATCCAACTGCGCCTCATCAGCATTTCCCTTTTTTTTCGATGAGTACGCATTTCTCTATCTTATGTATTTGTTTTGTAGCAACTTAAATTAAAATAAAATATTGTTGCGTTGTTCCAATAACTCGAACAAATCCAAATAAGGTAAGCCCGACCTGTCTGAAATGAAATGCTATCAAAATATTTGGTCATCTCTTTGGGAAACTTTCTTTGGCGGGGCGGCGCGGCGGGGAGATACATTTGCAGCAAATTGGGAATTGAATGTTGAATCGATGCAGGGCTTTTCGAACGCTTGAGGAACTTTTTTTGAAAAACTTCGAGTGCTTAAAAGGAAGCATAATAATATTTTGGACTTTGCTTATGTACATTATACTTGGAATGAAAGTACATCCATACAAATTCGGAAGGAGAGCGCAGTTTAGGTGAACCCTTTACGTGCATTTGTTTACGGTAGTTTGGATTACGGGGAGTTGGCGGGTTTTTCGGCTGGATGGGCTTTGAACAGATACCGGTTTAAGTTTCTTTTATATGAGCTTGTTAATACTGTGAAATCTGCGAGAGGGTAAAGCTCTAAAAGTTTGTTAACGCAACTTGGAAGTGCAAAAGCATTATGACGCACATCAGCACCTGCTTAAATTCTTAACTTGCTTTTGAACAGAAGAAAAGTTTTTGTAATAGGAGCTAAAAACGATACCCTCAATTCCCATAGAATCTTATGCATGCAAAGCTGAATGGAATCAGCTAGCAAATATTACCCGAAAAAACCGCACTTTTGCAGCCCCTCAAGTATGTACTTCCATCATCTAGCGTAGAAGCATCTTTCCCTCTGGCAACAAAATCGTCGCAAGCAACACCGAATGTGGTGTTGAAATCGTACAAAGTAACCGGAGCGCAGCAATCGATGTCTCCGCAGCAGGCAACCGTGGAAGTTGCAATTCGACAATTGAGGCAATACGAGATCTGGTGATGCTGTCACACAAAATTCGGTTCACCTTCATCATGGAAAGCTCTTTAGAGAAACAAGTGCCGAAGGTCGACCTGCGGTGACTTTTTTTAACGACTTTGTTTACATTACATACCGGTTGTGTTGGCCACGTCAGCAGGCCGAGTCGAGCCCCCACAAAATGTCACTTCAAACGGCAATTGTAGTAATGACATGATTGGAAAATTGCGTCTGCAAACTCAGGTAGGTTGTGGGAGCACAGCAATAAATAGACAACAAATCAGTCGGTCTTAATTAGCTGCCAGTAGTGGCGAGGAATGCGGCGCAAATGCAGCTCCTCCTGGCTCTTCAGATAAACAATATCAAAGATGCAATGGACACTTGTTTGTCGTCCAAAGTGCGTTCTTTGAAATTGAAATCCACTACTTCTTTCTATGCACGTGACTGAAAATGCAGCTCGAGCACTTGGCTCCATGCGGCAGCAATTTGAAAAATAAATACTTTTTGCTGGGTGCACGCAGAATTTGTTTGAGGCCCCATTCGAACATCCTATTGCACACTGCGAGTACTTGAGCTAAATTTCGCATCCTATTATGCAATCAGTCAGAAAATCTTAAGTAAAGTCAAAAAGATGGATAGTAATGCAACGAAATTTATCACATCAGGTTGGAGGCACTGGAGATGTTTTCCTCAAAGGTATACAGTAAACATTGTAAGACTAACATCAATATAATAAATTCAAAAACATTTGAATAAATACACAAGCGAAAGTAAGTTTTTGCGTTTTTAGTAAACAAATCAAAAACGTGCGCACCTGTTTAAATGGCAGTGCATAACTCGGCCCCAATATTACTCACTGGAAAACCCAGAACCAAGGATAACTAAGACCATCTGAACACTGCGAATTCATGTCTTCAACTCGTTGCTGTGTGTCTTAATTGTGGTGAAAATATTAAAATTTAAATCATGAACGCAGGTCGCAGGTCCATATTATGGTTTAGCAAAAAAACAATTGCTTTTTATAAGCTAAAAATTCTTCTGAGTATTTTGTAAAAGAATGTAATGTACAAAAATATGATCTTTCAATTGTGATCAATGTTCAACTATCTGTTATTGTTGAATTAAATTTAACCATTGTCGGTTATGTTCAGTTCAACATTTGCACTTAAATAATGGTCAACAGACAACAATTGAAGTGCAAATTTGATTACCACTTTCCTTATATACGATAGCAAAAAACGGAAAGAACACTTCCTTGATTATTTTATCAGCTCTCATTTAATTGCAGCCACTTCAAATTGTTTGATAGTGTCCCATAAACTTTATACTGTTAAAAATACTGCGTAAATTTGTTGATTTATTGCGAAGATATTCGCAAGGAACGTCGCAGTTTTGTCTCACGCAACTTTGTTGTAAATCGAGAGCCCTAAAACGAGCCTTGACTCAATATTTTTTTAACTATTGGTATAACATTAATTGCTTACAGTTTACAGTAATTCTATGCTCGTAGATTAATTGGCCTAATTATATATACTCACTTTGCTGCTTAATTAGAAGTTCGCTAATTGAGAGTTTCATCATAATCAACTATTAATTTTATCAACGTCAATGCATTGTTAGTAACAAATAAAACACCAACTTAAATATAGCAAATAAAGATTGCTGCTAAATGTCGCTGATCCCATTTTAGCCTTTTTTGTACAACACGATCATCAATTATTCATTTCTGTACAATTACCAATCACAAATAGCTTTTTTTTGGAGTCAAACAAAGATTCTTATGCAAGATCCAGAGCATCTGACGGTTTACAGAATATTGAATAAATGTTTTTTATATTAATGTCAGAAGAAATCTTGTGTTTTGCTCAAGGACGAAGATCAGCACTCAAAAGCAATCTCTTGGGTGCGTTGACTTCATTTTACATTTCTCCTCAAATCAGAACTCATGAACATTGCAAGTTTTGTTTATCTATCGCAATATACTATATGTATTTGCGCGATCCGTGATCCTTGCTTTTGTAACCAATTCATTTTGGATTTTCATTAATTTGACTTGCAAAGTGCAAACTTCTTGCTTTAGTTATTTACCTACTTACGTTTTTTCCCACATGTTTGCATAACAAAATGTTTTCTAATCACTTTCAGGACCGTATGCTAAAAATGACTTCGAAGAAACCATTTTCTGCTAATTCATTTCACTGGAAAATTTGAAACTGAAATCAGGGTAAACAGCAAAAAAAATACTAGCTCCCAACCGCAATAAGCACTGCGATTTTCTAACTGTGTTTACGCAAAATATTTTAAGTATGAATTATGATACAACAACTTGTAAATGTATTATAAAATATTTGAAGATAATATTACTGCACTTTATAGCGTCAAAGTTATATTTCTCGAACTATATCAAGGCCGTTATTTATTATTTTTTACCACAGCAAATTTCAACATTTTCAGAGTTCACACCCCTTTTTGCAAAAGTGAAATAATCGGACTTTCGTACATGAATAATGTAATTTATTGTTAAATTGTCTTCCAGATGTTTTAATTTGCGAACATCATCGCAATGATCTTGATTGTGAATTTATTGTTAATAAATGTTGCAGAATTACATAAAATTAAAGTAGGAAAAAATTATGATTTGCCTGTTCAACGAAATTTGAGAAATATTTTTTTAACTAGTAACTATCTCAATATTTTTTATTAATTTACAAATTGCAAAGTTAAATTCTCTGTCTCTGACTCTCTGTAAATATTTCCTTAGCTGCACTTGTAATTCTAACTTCCTCGTACAAAGTGTATTTTAACATTATAGCGTTGCTTAATATTTGCGCAGACTTTTATGCAACACAATTTTATTGCAATCTAATCTAATCAGTACTAGTTAATAGTTATTACATAAAACTTTAGGAGTTGGTCGTCTTGAGTTTCCGCAGATTTTATCGATTTCGGAGGCGACCGAATCAATTTCAAGAAGCAACACTTAAATTGATGCTAAATTTAGATGTCCAGACGAACTAGTTTTGATAACGTTGATGGTAAATAGTTAAAATATTTTCATCGACACTTAAAAACTAGAAGCAAAGATAATAAGCTGGTTTTCAGTTGGATTTTGTGTTTTTATCAAATTCGGACACAAAAATATTCCATTTTTCAAGTGCAAGAAATTAACAAGAAACTTTATCAAAATAACAATATGATCTCTTTATTTTTCGTTGTTCGGGAATCCCATTTCTTATCTCTTTTCCTTTATTTTTAAGATATTGCATTGTATTTGAATTGCTTCAAGTTAATCGGATTTACGGAAATGCGTCAACATTGACCTGAAAATTTTCAAAGTTCAAAAAGCAAAGAAAGTTTCAGTAAAGTGTTTTATATGTTAATAATCTAAATATTGAAACCATCAATTTTGTAATCAGCTCGAAGCCTAGAAAAACTATCGCGCCATTATCAAATCGTAAATGTAACAGGAGCAATAAAGAATACACATTTTTAGTTGGCTTTGGCAATCGATGGCTGTGCACTGGAAATGGGTTTCTGATACCAAGTTATCGCCTCTGAACTGGGTGCAGTGCTGAGGATAGCTAAGCACAATTTTGTTTACAAAGTAGATTAGAACAAGTAATCGCATCAACAATGTATTTTACAGCACTGACCATCGCGTTAGTTGCATAACACTTGTGCTTCTATTCTCGGCCACTGTCGCCGGCTTCACTCCCTCTTCCGCAAATAATTTTCAAATGTTTACAATTCGAATTGTATGAGCGCAGAAAATGAAATTAATGAAATTCCACGGCATATCACTCATTGCTTAGGCAAACATCACCAGTTGTAAAGAATTTGTAAAAACCATAGATCAATTAGACACGATCAGGCTGTAGAGGGTGTACCAGTTGGGAAGGGGGTGGTGGCGAACTGCGTCGCAATTGCGGTGTGAAAAACAATGTTATGTATTCCTTCGCGCAATTAACTCAGCGTCACCATCTAATAAAGTGTAGCTGTAGGTAATATTCTAATTTTTACGTAGCAAATAAACAACATCCCTCCCGCCTCCCCGCATCCCGTTCCCACCCACTTTCTGACCGCGTGCAGCGACTCACCACAAAGTGCATACTCGCGTGTTTTCAACTCAAATATGCAATTCTCTATTCCTCGACAACATGCCATTTTGCAATCGGGACGGGCAACAATAAACTTTTTCTGTTGTTTGTTTTTCTGAGGTATATTGTATCGTTTTAGATTTTTTACAGGGTTATTTTGTTGCGGTGCACTTTTACTACTACTCCGTCTTGGGCTTCTACTATTGGGCTTTAAGGAAAAAACAAAACGGAAAAGAACTGCATGCTTATTGCAAATGTGCCACTTGTCGAAGTCTTAGAATATATTTTAATGAGTACTTGCATTTAGACTTACACACAAAAAACGTGTAAATTGCTTTGTGACTTGGGTGCCAAGAAAATTGTTTACAAACATCTGCAAGATTTTAGATGTAATTAAAAAATTCTAATTTATGTAAATTAAATTTCTACAGTGATTATGAAAAAAATATAACATAAATCCAAAATTCGTGAGTAATAAGTCGATTAATATAATTATTAATAATTTATTTTGTGAGTCATTTTTTATTATTCGATCGTTGTTTCCTTAAAATTTATTTCTATAGCAAAAAATACAATACAATACCATCCCGAAAATAAATAAAATGTAAACAAATTGTTAATTTGAAATCAGTATTAGCATGTTTGATTGTTTGCGGTACACAAAAGCTGCGAATTGTTGTTACAGCTCAGCTGCCGTGCCATTTGGATTACAAGGTTAATTAAGCTGATAAGGAAATCCTTGAATCCAAAAGAACTCATTAAAGTCAACTCGGATCACGTGCGCGAGAAAGCCACAAATGTGGGGCCAAATATTACGACGCTAGTCTGATGTAATCAGCTATCATCTTCGAGTCATCCAACTCTCCAACGGCAAACGTTCTGATCAGATTAAGCTTTCTTCTAACCATGCTAAAATCTAAACTAAAACCAAAAAGTGCCACAGTGCCTGCAGCTGACGCATGTGAATTGTGAATTTGCATAAATACTATTTTTGATTGGGCAACAACAAAAGCGGTCAGAAGTTGCTGCGACTTAAGGTTCACCCCCGAAGATATTCACATTACACGTGCCACGTCTGCAGTTTATCCGAATGAAATCGGAGGCGGTCCCCAGAATGCTGCGATGGCAGAAAAATCGCGCAACGCGCATGACGCACGATCGCGTTTCTGTGCATGGTCCCCCGCACGTACGAATATGTTTATTTTTTTCTTGTGGTGGATTTGCCAGTGAAAAAAAGACACCAGAAACTCGTATCGGTCTTGATCATCAACCCTGAGGAAGTCAGTGATCTGTTGTTGTTTTTTTTTGTTTTTTTTGGCACGTTTATTGGCAAAAATTGAAACGAAATTAAATTATACGTATTTGCACAAAAAACACTGGATGATGAATATTTATAGGAATTCCTAGTTTCAGTTTCAACTGCTAGGAAATGGAAACTGCTTTTTTATATTCAATTTATAAAAATATATATGTTTTTAAAAATTAAAAATTTATTTCTTAGACAAATTTAAGCCACTTTTACACTATAGGTACAGCGTTTTTTTTTTTTCAATTATACGAAATAGTTGAATGCGTTTTAAAGATGTTCTTTAATGTCCTTAATTTTCTTTTTATATAACCCTTTTCTAAATTTCGTGCTATAATTTTGGATACCGAAAATAGTCAAGTTTTCTAATTTTAGTTTTTAATGTATTCAATTTTATTTTCGCCTACTAAAAATATCACGTGGACCTAAAAATAAATATACATCGTACATGAACTTCACGAATGATTTCTATGTGCGTTTTCTACGCATCTCTACGTAAATATATTTTTTGTAAAATTTTCCGTCAGCGCACATTATCACAATTGTTTAAGATTTTTAAAGATTGCTCCAAATTTCTTTTTATTCAAAATATCCACGCGTAGTTTGAAATAAGATTATAAAAGAGTAAAATGGCTCTTATTTGATATTCTGTTTAGTAATCTACACGCGCTACTTAGATGAAAGTCCGATAAGCGGTCTCATGGCTTTGAAATGATGAATAAACAAAAATCGTGTAATTTATATTTAAATTATCGCAATTACTTATCGTAAAAAAAAAATTATAAACGTTTTATCGCAGATTACCAGAAAAACATTAATCATTTTTTATCAGTATGCCATTGGCATAGTAGAGTACTAACTACTCTTAAATAAGCGGTATGAGATCTAATACATATATTTTGGAACCTATACCTACATAGTGTATGTATGTACTATAATGTACTTACAATGAAATTTTTATTAGCTGATGCCTGATTAGGTACATATATCAAAAGTAGATACATTTTAGATAAATCCAATCGTAACTGTACTATAACTGAATTATTTTGAATAAATTATTCCATGAAAATTTCAGGAATCTTAGGAAAATTTTAGGAATAATTAGTCCACGATTACTGTTAATTCCGGATGTTGTAATATACAGCGAAATGGGAATCATTTCGGAGTGTTATAATTGTTTTATCACATGTGTCCGCAGTGATCGGAGAATAGCCGTGATATTCCGGCTGACACACTTTGGAGTCTAATTATACGAAACCATAAACGCCTGAATGTGACCTCGTTTTTAATGTTCCCGAATTCAAGCTGGCGCGATCGGCGAACGTGCCAACGCGCATTCGCCGGCGTCTGTAATATCAGCAAAAAAGATTTCATTCCAATTTAAATTGCAATTTCACTAAAATTGAATTTTTCTCAACGCATATATGCAACTTGAATGCAACAAGCAATACTTAATCAATTTTATTTTTACTGCCATGTTTGTCACAAACAAACGCCAAGCCGCGAACCTGGTAAACAAAAACAACACGCCCATCACTAACACGTCAAACAAATTTGTTGTTTTTTTTTAAGCTTCAACTGCTCCCACTGAAAAGTGTTAATATATTTATGCTATTATCTGGTACAAGTTTGAGTATGTGGCGCCCGCGTACAGAAACTTCGCGCAACGGTTTATAAGCGGCTCGCTCATCGTTCTAAAGCTTAGTCTGAGCTTGTGAGCTTGAACAGAACGGCGAAGTAAACGTTATCAATCAGTATCCGGGATTTTGAAATTCGAAATAACTAAAGTATTCCTCAATACGTTTTTTGCATCAAATCAATTTTGTGAATCGTAAAAACAACAACTAAGTGTAATAAGTTGTGCTGTGAATTAAATAAATAAACTAATAAAGTAAGGAAGTTAGTGAAAAGTATTTGAAAAATGTCAGCATCACCAATGGCCAGGCAAGCTTGTTCCCAGTCCCAAGAGATCCCGACTAGGAAAATTAGGATCACGGATGCCTCCGAAATGCCGGATGTATATGCTTCCACACCTGGTGGAACTCTGTACTCAACAACACCTGGAGGTAAATAGATGAAACTGTTTTTTGAAAAAAAAAACATTATTGTAATAATGTTTTGAAGATGCAGTCAAAAAAATTCTGATTGTAAAACAAAATTTTCGGGTTCAAAAAATATCAAATAAAAATAGTTCAAAATGTAAAACAAACCTCATAACGGTGTTTACCTACTTCCAAATTATAAAAATTAGAAACTTGATTGAAAGGCATTTTTTTAAAAATTAATAATAATGTGCTAGTAAATCATTATTTGTAATTAATTCAAATAACCGAACGGAAATCGGATAGAAATGCGTTTCCGCTGAAAGTTTGTTTTGAAAAATGATCGCTCGAATGAGAATTAATGAGTGTTGCTCTGCTGACCATGAGCCCGAGTTCACTTCCGAAAATGCATCGCGTCAATGCGATAGCAACTAAATTTAGTTTCGCTAAAACGCAGCGTGAAAAATTATTGCTAATTTCCTGCAGCTACATGCTTGCCGGAAATTTTATTATTCGTTTGCTTTTGTTTATAGAAAATTTAGTAATAGTTGTGCACTTTGAAAAAACAAACAAATGGAAACTAGGTGATGATTACTTAGAATAAAAACGTGAAACCATTCCAATCGATGAAACTTCAGTTTATTTAGCACGAGGATTTTTTCGCAATTTAACACGCTTTGAGCAATTGTTTAATCGCAAATAGCGATTATGAGAACTGACCACTTGAAAATTTGTTGGGCAAACACTTTCGGTTATTTCTATTCAACTGAACAAAACAAACAAATTGCCAGACCAGAACTTGAGGCATGTTCTCAAACATTTTTAGCACGCTGCTTAACAAACACGTGTATTTATTTCAAACATAGTGCGATAAGGATCCTATAACTCATAAGTAACATGAGTAATACTCCAGTTAGTGATCGAATCGTAGTTGTGTTTAATTGATTGATTCCATAGTCATAGTATTCTCGAATGTTTGTAAGCATCGCGATCGCCTTGAAGAGTTGAAATACTTTCAAAGCAAGAAATGTTGATATAACGGTTTGTGCAAACGTCTGCAGCATGTTGCAAAAATATTTTTCAATTTGTTTTACGTAAGAGTATTATTGCAATACGAAGCAAACATAAACGATATTTCTGTGTGTGAGCCAAGCAAAATTAAATAGAGCTCCACATCAAACGTAAATAGTGCGGTTTATTTTCAGAGGAACGCGTATCGTCGTTTAAATAGCTGCCAATTTGCATAAGCGACTTGCAATGAAACTCATTATTTTGTGTCACCAATGTTTACCTAAAGAACTTTATTCATATATAAAAAGGCTTTTAAATATTAAAATCTTTATTGGTCGCAAACATAAAATAAAATTAATAGCACTCTGAGATTCTACAGAAAACTACGTTCACTAATTTGTATTATTGTTTATTTCAGGTACCCGAATTATTTACGAGCGCTCCTTCATGATGAATTTGAGGAGCTCGCCGTTGAGCCAAACCCCACCGAAGAATATACCAAATTACTTGCTCCGAGGCCAACCACATCAGTCCCGATCCAGAGCGCCCGCTCCAGTGTCAAAATCTCCACCGAAAATTGATGACTCTCAAGAGCAGTTCCATTTGGATCTCTAGAGTACAACAGGAAACAGGACGAAACTAATGTGTTTACGCCAGGAAGTTTATAAAGCTGCCAAAATAAATATTCATGTTGGCACGCTTCTGGCCAGAACTGCAGCTTGTTGTACAAAGCTATTAATTTTAAGGTAGATTAAGTTTATGTATATCAGTCATATTGACTTTCTTAAATTTTGATTTGTCGTTAAGTTTTCATTTTCAAAACTCTTCGAATGAATCCTTTGTGGGAAACTCAATATAAATCAAAATTCTTGTGAAACAGTTCGTATAGTAACGACGTAATTTAGTTGTTCAAAAGCTTCATTGTCGATCGACAATGTTTTGTGATACACCAAAATTTCTCTATATGTAAGAAACTAATACGATATAAATAAAATAAATAATATTAAAAGCTCATTTGACAATATTTAATGGACTCAGATGAAAAAATCATTCCAACTGCAACAATACAATACTGAATAAAGTAACAAAATGGAGGTTTTAATTGTGTAAAATGCTTTTAAAAAAAAATATTTAATACTATGTCTTCTTTTTAAAAGTTGAGTTCTGTTTTAATGTGTTGACATATTTCGATCATATCTTGTTATTATAAATACTGCAGTGTCGCAAAAGGAGCGCTAAATTGAAATTAGAAATCATCCACCAGCATTGCGTCCGAAAAAAATTTCTTATATATACTCATAAACTGAGCAACAAAAGCCTCCAAATGAAAAATAGGTTTCGCTCCATTTTGCATTCGGAATTCGTAGAGAGCCGCGATTTCCAGAGTTTTTGCCTTCAGCGCCATATCGCAGTTCTTCACAAGATTCTCCACCAGTCCCTTGAAGATCATATCCGATGGTATTCCATTGGAGAGCAATTCATAAAGTCGTTCGCGTATTTTTTCTAATTTGGCAGGAGTTTGTTCCGAAATGATTTGATTTGCAGTCTCCTTCAGATACACTTGCCAGTCTAGTTCTGCGATTGGCTGGTTAGCAGTAAACGGATATTGTTGCACTTTGCAGGCTTCTAACAATAAAATTGCCCTTCTCAAATTTCTTTCAGATTTGCTGATGATCCTGTCGGCTAAGGCATCTGGCAGTGAGAGTCCTTCCTTCTTGCAAACGTTTTGCAAGATAGTCTTCATTTCGTCTTCCGTCGGGGCAGACACTCGTATGCCCAGGCATCTACTTCGGATGGCAGGGATTACTCGAGCAGTGGAATTTACAGAGAGAATTATTCTGCATGTGGACATGTACTTTTCCATGGTACGCCTAAGAGCGTGTTGAGCATCTTTCGTTAGTGCATCAACTTCTGACAGAATAATTACTTTGAATTCCCTTTGCCCGGTTGAATCAATTTGGTGTGTTTGTGCGACTTGTTTAATTAGATTAATAACAACTACTCGATCATAAATACCGGCATCGGATGGATTCACTTCCAAATGATAATTACTGCCGATGACCATCACTTCAACTTTGCGATTCGATGGAGTTGTAAATTGCATCATATCGCTTTTTAGACGCTCAACACCGGTTCCATAAAGTTCCTTTAGAACGCACATTATTCTCGTCTTTTTCCCGGCACCCGACGGTCCGTAAAACATGAGGTGTGGGAAGTCGCCTCCGGCACATAAGTTTTTGAGCTGAGCAGCTTGTTTCTGGGAGCAAATTGTTACTGATAAATGTTTTACAATTTAAAGCAATACTTACCTTGTGATAGTCCAATTTGGATAGTTCTCTGGGTCTATATTTATCCACCCACAAAGACATTTCTGGTCTTTTAATAATTTGACTTTGCCGGTTTTGAAATCATTGTCAACGTATCTTCTTCTTGCTTCAAATTTCCAGCTCATCCACTTTCTATGAATAGGATTGGTGGTAAAACAATATTGCAGTTTGAAATCAAATAATCCAAAAAACCATTCAATTTAATATATTATTTAAATTAATTACTTTACTTATAATTACAGCTGACCAATACTAAATATCACTTTACATAGAACGAACATTTTTTTTAAATAATTGCTTGATTTGTTGTTATCTCCTGCTAACAGAAAATTTTGTATTTTTGACTGAAAGTCTTCAGTTTTTCGGTTTCGTATTTGCGTTGTTACTTTCTTCAGCCATCTTATCCCTCATTCGCAAGGAACGAATTCCTCCGTTTTGCATATTTTGCAATGTTGTAGCACCAATGGAAAGCCTAGGTACACCCATATTTCTTTTTGCATTAATTTGCTTTGTGGATCTTCGACTTGTGATTTTTAACGGCTTTGTTTTTTTTGTTTTTCTTTGCAAAGCAACTTCAGCTTCGTCTTCAGATTCCTCAGACTCAGTTTCCGGAATAATTTTTTCTTTCAAAGCTGGATTTTTCGAAGATGATGGTGCTGATCTTTTGGAAGCTAACGATTTTTTCGCTGCTGATTTTTTAGAAGATAATGTTTTTTTCGGTGCTGGTATTTTCACAGATATTGCTTGCTCCGTAGCTGGCTTTTTCGAAATCGGCGCTTTCTCCGAAGTTTTCTTCTTGATGGATTTTTTAACTTTTTGTTTGTCGTGCTTTTTTAGTTCCTGTTCGAGTTTCTTTCTTTCTGAAGTTAATGAAAAAGAACCACTCAATCCATTAGTATTGGATTTGAGGACTCCTTTAGCAATAAGTTGCTTCACAGCTTTTTTTATATAAGACGTCGATCGATTCGTTGTCTCCCTATCCTTTTCCGCATCAATGTACTTTACGATTGCTTTTAAGGAAGACCCACGTTTATTACCCAAGTTAATAATTGCATTTGTGATCAAGAATGCTAAAGAAGAGCTGTTTTTCTTTGTAACTACAGTCTTTTCTTTCACTGCTTCTGAACTCATTTTTTAAATTTTTCTGTAAATCACTTCAGCGCGTGTGAAATTTATTGTAGTCTAATTTAGTTGAATGAAATAATGAGAGGGGTTTTAGAAATAATATTATTCCTGCTAAAAAAATAACAAATGTTCACGTTTGCAATTTAACATTAAAAGCTGTTACCTTTTCTAAATAATAAGAAACTACGGCTACTACTAAGAAAGTGCGGCTGTCACAGAGCCAAAAAGAAACAAATTAACAAACACTATTTTAACTAACGGTGAACTGGCATCTGTTAAGTAAATGCAATGTAATTTTGTATGTACTTAGATACAAATACAAGTGTCTAAGTTCCATAATAATTAAATTTTTATTATGCAGTTAAAATGTACATAAATAATGATATAAAATATATTTGTTATTTTGCTGCTGTTTTCCTTTTTAATTAAGAAAGAATTTTATTGTCGTTTCATTTAAATGAAATGCGGCTAGCTTCACTCTTGTTGTGACATTCCTTTTAAACATTCATAAATTCATACTTTGGCGCGGTTTTAGTTGGGTCGCTGTTGAAGCTGTCGTGTGAATTGATTTCAATCAGTGAAACATATCCAAGAGATGGATATAAACGACGCTGTTGTAACTTGTGCTGTAAACATCCAATGGAGCAATTCTACTGGTCCGACTGGCCGCAAATTAGTTTATCGCACAGCAACGTTGCGCTTGCTACGAAATGATATTCGCGAAATATTTGTAGAGGTATCAAATGAAAAGGCCAAACCAATGAAATTCAAGCTGAAAGACGTAACGGTACATAATAAATTTATGAGCGAAGGAAAAGCAAGTATTAATTTCACAGCAGAGAAATGCATCCTATTCATATCGAATGCACCTCCCGCGCCCCTGATGAATTTCCTCCGTATTGTGTTCTTCAAATTAAATGGAAACGAGAACGCTTCAGAATCTGAGATGCGAAGGAAATTACGCACTCATATGCTATCAGGGAAGCCTAGCAAATTCGAGGAAATTAGTCCCATAACTAATGCAGAAATGATTAGAGCCCGCAAGGCAATGGTTTTGCCCAAGTCGAGTTTAACAACCCCTTCACCTCCACTAAATAAAAAGCGCAAACTGGAAGAGATTCGGATGAACGGCGGTTCAGACAAGTGTCCACCAGCAAAAAGATTGTACCAATCATGTCCTTTGGCTGAGGAACAGCTAACACTGAACGAGGAGCAGAAGGCAGTCCTGCAGGCCTGCCTGAGTGGCAAGAATATATTCTTCACGGGCTCCGCTGGGACAGGAAAGAGTTTCTTGCTAAAGAGAATCCTGTCGGCCCTTCCGCCTGACGGCACAGTGGCAACAGCTTCCACTGGAGTGGCTGCTTGTCTTATCGGTAATTCCTGGAAAAGTGTTGTTAACGATGTTAATTAATGTTAAATGGTTTTTTAGGCGGCGTCACAATTCATTCGTTTGCTGGTATTGGCGGTGGAGACTCCACTTTGTCTCGATGTCTAGATCTAGCATCACGTCCGGCTAGCGCGCAGAACTGGCGTAGGTGCAAACGACTGATAATTGACGAAATCTCAATGGTGGACAATGATTTTTTCGATGTCAGTAATTAGTTTCTATGTAAGAACAGCAGTCAGTAACAAGAGTTTTCCATTTTCTAGAAAATCGAGACAGTCGCTCGGCACGTGCGGAAGAACGAAAAACCATTTGGCGGAATACAATTGATTTTGTGTGGTGATTTCCTGCAGTTGCCTCCAGTTGTGAAGAACGACAAGTACAATTCAGGTAACGAGAAGAAGTTCTGCTTCCAGTCTAAGACTTGGGATCAGTGCATCCAAATTATATTCGAACTGAAGCAAGTTCACCGGCAACGAGATCCAGAATTTATAAGAATCCTCAATCATATTCGAATCGGTCACGTGACTGAGGAAATCACGAAAACTCTGGTCGCAACTTCAAAGCAGAAAATCGAAGCGAATGGAATCCTTGCAACTCAACTGTGTTCTCACACGAGCGACGCGAACACAATCAACGATTCAAAGTTGCAGAATCTCACCGAACAGGAAGTTATCTTTAAGGCTGACGACAGTGACAACGCGATGTCCAAGCAACTCGACGCCCAAGTACAAGCGCCCGCGAATCTGGTGTTGAAGATCGGCGCCCAAGTGATGCTACTGAAAAATATAAACATTTCGTCTGGTCTTGTAAACGGTGCCCGAGGAATAGTGACGAAATTCAAAGATAATCTTCCTGTAGTTAGATTTAAGAACAACCTAGAGTACGTTTGCAAGTACGAGAAGTGGATCATAAAGACGCCGGGAGGTGGCGTCATCACCCGGAAGCAGATACCACTGAAGCTTGCTTGGGCATTCTCTATTCACAAATCACAAGGATTGACTTTGGATTGCGTGGAGATGTCTTTGTCGAAGGTCTTCGAGGCCGGCCAGGCGTATGTGGCCCTTAGCAGGGCCAAAAGTCTGGAATGTATTCGAATTCTAGACTTCGATGCCAAGCAGGTTTGGGCTAATCCGCAAGTGCTGCAATTTTACAAGAACTTCAGACGACGACTGCACGACTTGCCGATGATTCCTCTCGGAGACAAGAACGGAACTAAGAAGATTGGCGCCAAGCAGACCTTAACAAAAATTAAGAAGAGTCTTATGGACAAACCGTTGGTGACAATTTGCTGATTCCCACTAACGAGGATTAATGTGAACAAAGTAGAATTTATCTATGGAATTTGTTTTTATCAAAGTCTATCGACATCATGGAAAATCAAAATATAAGTAGTTTTTAATATGCGTCTTTTGTTATAAATTGCATTCAAAAAACTTCATAGGGAAACCGATCAAGTGTTTGGAGCCAACTATTAAAACTGCATGAAGTTGCGATTAATTCCTCTATTTGTATACACACCTAATTCCAGCTCAAGTTTAATAACATTCATAGCCGCGCTAGTGTTCCGCGGTTTCCCCGGTCTTCATTCCTGTGCCCACTGGTCCGTGGCGCCGTTCCCAAATCAGTCGGTGCTTTTGCTTCATGTAGCAATTCCTAGCATTGGCGAAGGCGCCGAGATCACCATCTAAAAAGCAAAATTAATGACCTCCGATTTATCACAAACCTTAAATCATGTACACTTAATAAACCAATTTTCCGCTGCCTTTTCGTATTCTTCCAAGAGTGGTCGACACTTTGGATCGATGTTTGGGCTCTCGTACATGACGCAGTCCTCGAAGCGTTGCCGCAAAATCGTCACAATTTCATTGTCCACCATTCGATCCCGACGGAATTGTTGGTTCGCCTCGAAGTGGCAGACAGCGTCGTCTGTGTAGCACTCATCAATTGTTGGAACACGACGAAATTGTTGGTGATACCATGGATATTTCTTTTGATTTGGTTCGACAATTGTCTCTGAAAGAAATTTTGTTGTTTGAGGTTATGGATTATGTAATTCACAAGCAAGATTTTCGATAGTACTCAATGTGAGTTCATTTTATTTTATTCACTGGAACACTAAGTTAGCACGCTAAAATTGTTAAAATACCTCGAAACCAGACGACAGGTGCTTCAATTACACTCGCAACCGTATTTGCAAAACGTTGCATTGGACTCCGTCCTTCAGCTTCTGGCATCTTGATTTTGTTTCCAACTACAACTATAATGTTCATATTAGTTAATTAATGCATGTTTTTAAAAACTCAATCTGGAAAACTTTTTCTTACATTTTTTCAATAGTCTACCAGTCACCTGTCAACAACAATAACACAGCAGTGGCAACAGTGGCAAAAATGGTAAATAAGTGTAGTTAACGTGTTGCCCATTTTGAGTTAAATGGCGTTATACAAACAACAAATTATTTTATAACCGTAAACTTTGCTATTGTAAATACAATTTTCAAAGCAAATTTTAAAAGATTAAATTATACAGCAACTTTCTATCTTTTCGTGGTGGATATTACAAAATATACCATAGAAAAAATTAACGAAGCTTTAGGTCTTCAATGGTTACGGAAAAGATCAGTCAGTCTCACCTGACTGCAGTAAAATTTGAATTCACAAATTTCTCGTTGACTGATGATCTTAACTGCTTTCAGCTACCATCATCATTACCATATTTTTTCAGAATTTCTGAAAGAGTTTGACTTTTTAAAATCTGCGACTGATAACGGAAATTTGGGAACAATTACGTACTGAAGTTAAAGGTTATGTTAGCTATTCAGCTATTGAAAAGTGCGAAACAGCGCTTCTATTGGCAAGACCGAAAGCTCCAGTTCCAGAATTCGGTAAGTAAGCTTTGTATTAAAAAAAAATAGTGCGTTGCGATCCCCTAAATTCCTACGTTTTCTATTTGAAATTATATTCAAAAAGGAGAGTTTGTAATTATTTCTGTTTTCTTGTGCACTCTCTGTAGTATGTATAAAAACAGAATATTGTAAATTAATATAAAATGAAATTTGTTTTGCTTGATATCCTTTGCATACATCTTTAAATAAAGTATCCAATTTGTAAATTTTTCATTCAATTCTATTCTATTCTAGCATTCTATTACTTCGCTCACCGTTGGCAGCGTATTTTGTACTAGCCGGGAATGAGGATTTCCCCTGATCTACTAGTTTTTCTCAGAGAGTTTTTACAGAAACTCACTTCGAGTGGAAACCCACGGGTTCAATTCCTGGCTTCGGCAGGGACCGACTTTTTCCGCATTTTTTGTTTTTTTTGGTTAGATTATGGGTGGAATGCACGCAAGGTATGTTTTTGTTGGAAAAATGTTATAAAAACAAGTTTAAAATACTTAATTTAGATGAAGCCAGAATCCTGATCTCGTCGGGAATCGAACCGAAGATGTTATTGTAAAAATAACGAAAAACAAGTAACAAAAAAACAAGAACAAAAATTAATCAAAAAAATACGACGATAATTTATCACATTTTTAAATCACTTTGTTAAATGCGGCAAAAGCTGGTTAGGTAGATCGAATTTTTTTATTATTAAATAATTTTGCATGCAATTCCGAAGTTCGCATGTTTTTTATTTGGTCATTGCCAAAGTAATTCTTTTTTAAATTTTTGAGACGCCGTTTTTTCACGAAAGCTGGATAAGCAATTTATATTACCGAAATCCGCATTGGCTTTCAGTGAATTTAATCCATCCAGAAATAAATCAGGAAACTTGTTTTCGATGAAACGATTTCGCGCTTCGATATTTCCCAAAAATATTTCAATCGTGAAATTTGTCAGAATTTTTAAAGGTGCTGTTTGATTTTGGGTTAATTCTGCCGGGTGCACAGAGCAAATGCGGCTGATTAAAATCGTAAACAGCTTTACATGCCATTTTGCAAAGTTCGAATTTAATTAGTTCTTTGACCCTGTTTGTGATTTCATTTTTCACTTAAAGCCTAAATATAGAAAAGTTATGTGTCCTTTTCACACTGGTTGCAGATATTTTGATGGTGTTGCCAGGCGGATGCGGTTGCAAATGATTTCTTTATTATTTAAGGCTAGAGTTAAATTAAGGAGTTGGAATTATAAAGAATATTGAATGAATTATTAATTAAAAAGTCTTCATTGTTATCTTCAAAGTTATCTTTCAGTAGCTGAATTCCCCTGATCACAAAAAACCTGATTCAAGAGAGTAAACCAGAAATTTTGCAACATCGCGCGGCAGTAGAACTTCCATTAGACGGGTATTATTTAGTGTTATCTTGCGCAACCCAATAGCTGAATAAGACGCTTGAGCGTTTCAGTCCGTTTCACGCGTTTTCATGTGGCGCGCACTAAATAGCATTTTTGGTTTTCTTGGATTTGTGTGCTGTATACAAATCACACGACACACACACATTGGCAAGCACACGTTGAGCACGTTGGAAATTGGAATACGGCAGCGATATAGAATGCGAGTGCAAAAACACCGTACCCATACATCTATGGCATTATACGCTGAGCCCTGAGGCTGAACTGATGAACATTAACAACAGTTAAGTGATATAGAGTCTGCATATATATACAATACATCGGCAAAACTGCTGTGAGCGCACTCACACAGTCAAATCACCACATAAGAACGAAACACAACGAGCTTCCTCGGCGACCGCGGCAAAATCGTGAACTCGCTAGAATTGTTTTGGTAAATGCCGGAGGAACAGTGTCGGTGTAGTGCTGTGTCGGTCGCGAATCGGAAAAAGTCAAATTTTTGCATATTTTTGAAGAAATTGTTTGGGTAATTTAACGTTTATGGCTGCCGCAATCAGTGGATAAATGTGCGAATAGTGCGTGAACTAAATTAAATTATGGACGCCTGCTGTCCAGCGCCACTCAGTCAGGATTGCAACGTACGAGATCGCGGCCTCACGTGAATTTTGTTTAAACTTGACCTTTTGCGAGACTAGGAGGCAATTAGAAACTGCAGTAAACACTAAACAGACGAAATCGTTTGCTTTCTGCATCCTTGTGGGTTCGGTGTTAGTGTCTAGCTTGGTTTTTGCGTAATTGTGGAAAGAGTCGCGCCAGTCTGCGGTCACCGCAAATTGCTCAATAACAAAATATCGGGCCCGGCAACTCAGCGCCGTGCAAGGAGCCCCCCCTACAGCAGCCGCCCCCAGGTGCACCCGTTCTGTCAGGTTTTCTTGTGCGGTGATTTTTACTGAAGGCATTTTAACATTGCTCGGGAGGGTCTCAAGATCTTGTTTGCTGCAACGAGGAATAAATGACGGCATAATTAATTCAAAGTACAAAACGTAAGTGATAAGTGCTCGCACACATTAATTTTTAGATCCGCAGTAGTTAACGCAATAGAACTAGTTAAACATGCTCATCGCAAGGATTGCCGCAGGATTGATGACAGGATGCAAGTGTGCCCAGCAAGCGCCGGGATCACCGGGACAGGATGCCAATCATTGGGATGGAGGTCTCTACTGTGTTTTCAGTGCATTACCCGCTGACTTCTACTCGGTACTTGACTAGAGGCAGCAGGTGTAGTTTTTGTTTGATGAAATTCACATCAAAATTATAAAGGATAAAATTTTACAAATTCCTTTCGCGAAGTGTTCGGTTGTTGTCGAGTGTTTTTAGTGCGCGCGGGAGTTGTGACCAAAGCTCTGGATCACCTGTAAAAAAGTGGTGTTATTCAAGTGCCATCGACAGCTACTTATATAGAGAAATATTTGGTAAATACTAAAGAATTCGCGGGAAATGGTGTAAGCCGAGAATTGCCTCAAAGTTCGCTGGGAATCTTCATCGGTTGGCACTGTTCCTCTCCGTTGATGTTCTAATTCGAGTTGATCGAGTGTCGGAACGTGTTTCGATCTAAAAATAAAGGCAACCCGTCGGCTGTTCGTTATTTACACAAATATTTGCTCGAAAACAACATTGATATATAACCGAGTGATTCGAATACGTTTTTTGTTGTGCTCGTCTCTGGGTACAGCGGGGACTAGGGAGGCTTGCGTGCCGATAATCGCGCCTTTGGAGACGTTGCCGCGGGCCGACGTCCTTGTCGTCGCACCTCACCCCCAGTGGCATTGAGTGCACGCGATCCATTCTCAAGATGACAGAATTCGTGACACCCCAGCTGCGCACGGTACTGAAGACGTACCAGAACAGCGCCACAAAGAGCCTCCAAGGACCTGGACAATCCCTTTCGCATCACAACAGCAACACCCTCAGTCCTGGCATTGTTGTGAAGAAGGAGCTTAGCTCACCGGAGCCTCTTGATGTGGGTGAAACGGCGATTTCCGTGGTGCCACCACCGCCGGAAATCCCCCAGCCTATTCTGACGGCGCCCGACACGGGCAGGGGAGAGCTGTACGAGACAATACTCGAGGGTAAGCCGATCGGGTGCTTCCTGTTGGGGGGCGAAATGAGGCTCTGCCTGCCGCAGTTCCTCAACAACGTCCTCACCGACTTCACTCTCGACCAAATCAATAGAATTTTCGATGATCTCAGAATCTTCTGCTCCCAGTGCACCCCCGAGCAGCTAATGGAGTTCAAGGCGGCGAAAATCCTACCTGATGACGTCAAGGCCAGCGGCCTAATCACGCGGACGGACGCAGAACGCCTTTGCAGCGCGCTGCTCCATCGCTCGGATCGCTGCAACGTGGACATTCCGAAGGGTGCTATTTCGTTCAAGGTCTACCATCGCTGCTTCGGCAAGTGCGAGGGCATCTGCACGCCGGATCTCTACTCCTTCGATCGGCCCGCCTGCATCATGTGCATGGAGTGCAAGGGCATGTTCTCGCCCCAAAAGTTCGTGGGCCATGTCCATCGGCAGAAGGAGAACCGCACGTGCCACTGGGGCTTCGACTCGAGGAACTGGAGGAGCTATCTGCACGTCGCCCTGGACGTGGAGAATCGGGAGAAGTGCACCAAAATGATGGATGATCTGCGGGATCTCGAACAGCAGGAACTGCTCAACGCTCAAAGGGATATGTCGTGTCTCAAGCGAAAGGTAAGTAACTTGACGCCAATTCGAGCCCTTCCTGCGGTTCTGCTAACCGTAAAATTTTACTTTGAGAGCTGTTGTCATACCAAGCAGATAACGGTACAACTATGTGACCCTTCAGTTGAGGACGATGGCCCAAGGGTAGGAAAACAATTTTCCTACCATAATAGTCATTTTTGAAATAACCCTTTCCTTCACTTTGCCCTGTAATGTAAGATTTCTGCTTATTAGGTAACTGCAAATTAGAATTTTTAATCTGGTCATACTGGCTTCCAACGATTAACATTGAAAACAAAATGTTCTGGAAATGCTCTGCTAAGAATACGAAGTTTTGAAATAGTTAATTATTGTAATATAATATAAATTCAAAATTTATTATCTTTTATGTTTAGAGCAGTTGCATTTCACAGTTACTGATCAAATTCCCAGTCATAAATATTTTTGCATAAAAACCTCTTCCTCGTGTTTCGGCAGTGTTTTATCTGAATTTATTACCTGTTTTGTAAACACTTTCTAAGTGTAATAATAATAACAGTATTATCGCAAGACGAGCATGTTTTCCAAAAATGTTTATGAAAAATTATTTGTTCTTAACAAATTTTTGCGCACTTGATCGTCGCAACAAACGAAACTCATCTCTTACGTAAATATTATGTTTGATTTTGGTCGAAACAAAGGAAAATTTTGAGAGTATGTTTATTAAATGCAATTGGACGACATCGAAAACAATTTCAGGAAACTCGTTCACCGGGTGACAAAGATTCAGAATTATTAATTAAATGTTTACCGTAAGAGCACATCTTTTGTTACTCAGAAAATTTCCTGAAATCAGTTGTAGAGATTTTTTTTGTAATAAATGGAAATATAACTGAAAATGGAAAATGTATAAAGACACATGAATTGAAATAGTAAAATATTTTGAACAGATACTATATTCTTTAATATAGTTTGGAATGCTATACACCACATAAACAGTCGAACATTTCATCTTTGTCCCATGAGTTACTTCTTCCTTGTTCTCAGGTCAAAGCCGAATTTTTCATCTCACACTTTTCTATCCAGGAGCCTTGACGACGACATTTTTAATTAAAAATTATTGAAAAAAAAAAATTATATTGTTGTTTCTTAGCAAGAAGCGTCGACATTTACTTTTATCACATTTAAAAAAATTGTAGGAAGTGAAATTGTCACAACGTGATCTTTTGCAATTGAACTGCGCAGACTGCGAGGCCAAAACATGAATAAAATTCTTATTTGAAAATATTATCTTCATAATAAAATTGTAGTAGAGATTAATGTGGAAGAAATTGTTGAAAACAGTGAAATGAAAAATTGTATTAGTCGTATTTGAAATGTTTTGTGTCTTATTTTTATTATGCTTCGGTTTGCGGAACTTTTTACACTGTCTTATCGAAATATTAATCAGTGTATTTTATGTTTGGTCGAATGCAGACTAAACTTCTGTCCTTATCGGATTTTATGGCAGCTCGTGTGTTTCGAGAAAAATAAATTCATTTTTAAAACAACGCAAATGAAAACAAAATAACGATAATAATTTTGCACTCTGCTGTTTTTAAAAACAATCTTCGTATGTTATATATATTTTTCAATGTGTATCACTCAAAGTTTATGGTCAAACTGAAAGTTGTTTCTCAGAAATTAATATTACATTTTGCAAGTAATTTATATAATGTTTTTTAGTTAAAACTAGTCAAAACCTATTTCTTATTTAATATTAGTTTTGCTTAAAATCGTTTTTATTTCATATTCCCTGTAATATTTTACAGCACTTTATAATATTCAGTTGAAAAGCGGTTTTCATGTGCATCTGAACCCTGTTCATATTAAGCTGCAAACAAAAAAACAATAACAGTAATGACAATAAAAGTGCACCATATACAAACCACCGAAAAACACGTTCTGGCAGGAATTGCCGACCAACCCAGGAGTGAAGTCTTGTTCCCGACTTGTATCAGCGGTCGGTCGTGGTTGCCTTCGTCGTTCTCCACACCCTAAGAGGAGTCCGAGAAGCTCCAAACAGCCTCCTGCCTCCACTTTCGCAGAAATCACTTCTAGTGGAGCGTGCGAGTGTGAAAAACAAGAAATCCCTGCCGGAGCAACGAAGACGGCGACGACGATTGCTGCTGAGCTGGTCCGTTCAATGACACTTTCACTGCAGACTACAGAGCTCGATGATCGTGGGTGGGGGGCGCCCACGAGGAGCATCCCCAACAAGAAGCACCCTGAAAAGTTTTCATTTCTTTTCTCAGCACAGCAGAGGAGCACCCTCGGGTTGACGTTCGCCCTTTGTCCCCTGTCCTTCGACCGTCCTCCAAGAATTCTGGCATCTCTTCAGTTTCACCGTTTCACGTCGGTCGCGGAGTTCTATCCGTCATCGAACCCATTATGACGAAGCTGAAGATTCCTTTGCTTACTTGTTTTTTTACGCTTAATCCTTTCTCACCTTCGGGAGTCACATGGTGGACTACAGGGAATATTAATAAGTTCGACCTTATTTGCGTTTCACGAACCACACTTTCGTGTACTGCTTTAACCGAGGGAAAATTAATGCAGTTTTGAGCAGTTTTTGGCAACGCGACAGTGGCGCCGCGAATATGTCAATGTCGTCAAAAAGGGCAACACGTAATAATAATTGAAAACAAAAAATCAAAAGTAATGCTTTACTGCAATGACCTTTTTGTCTTCCTGTTTTCAATTAGAGCCCATTGGGAAATAGACGCCATCAAGGAAAGGATGTTTACAGAATAATTTAGCGATAAAAAGAGCCACAACGGACACCGCATCGCGTTGGCGTTTTTATGTCTCTGCATTGCCAAAATTTAATCAGTAAACATAAACAGTTGAAATTCAAGAGGATTTGCATTTCATGAAATTAACCCTCCGCCATTTTATTTATGGATTCCGGTGAATAATCGCGTTGTGTGATTCAAGCGAGCCGAGCTCGAGTTCGAGGTGACATGAATTTGAAGCCGCGATCAGTTTTCATCGAACTGATACAATTAGCAGTCATTAAAGCCTTGGACTTTTGTTATGATAACAAAGTGTTTGATGTCGTATGGATTTTTTGTTTCCATTTTTATTTTGATGACGAATATAATTGTTTTGCAATCAAAGGACTTTTTCATAAATTTTCTTATTGGTGGAACAATGTTGTCCTGAAATTTGTCTCAATCGGAAAAGTCTGGAGATTTTCAAATATACTGTATGACAACAATTTTTGATGCTTTGAAAATGGGTAAGGAAGACAAATGTACAGAAAACACTTTGATCCTTAAAAAGGTCAGTTGTTGCTTGTGTTATTAAAAATCATTACCTAATCACTTTCTAAAATTCGCTGGTTGACGAAAATTGTGTGCTTGTACTTAGGAACAACTCTTCTTTTCAATTCGGTTTGTTTTTTTTTTATTTACTTCCAAATTTAGTTAATTTATGCGAGAAAATACATTAAAAAATAAACCACTTTCACGGTTCTTTGATTACATTTTAAAGATGTTGGGTTTTTTTTGGTAATTAATCCATTTTTTAGAAGCACTCTTATCGCGATTAAGTCGAATATGCAAAATCCACTCGAGAAGCCATTTGCCATGAAAGGGAAAATCTTGTGGCACATTTCCTTGCTTTTTGTGTATGAAACTTGGAATTTAGTCGAGAGCTCAAGGCAACAGTTGTATTTTGTTTAAGTGAGCGCGAAAAATGTTCGGTTCGAAAATCGTGACCCCCCGGCATGTTGTGGCCCATGGGGGGTGCCCCTCCCTCCCCCGACACCCATTTCAAACATCTCTATTAAGTTGGTGTGCATCGTAAAACTAGCATAAGGTCAACTGGTCAACAACACCAGCCAGACGTAGACGTCTGTGGCACATTGTTTTACCTTCGGTCCGTTTATTACCGCATAACTTTGCATTTAATTAGCGACTTTGAGTCGGTTGTTTTGTTCATTTCCTCCCGCGTCCCGACTGTCCGTCCGCTAATGTTCGTCACTTGTAATTAAATTCATTCGCGAATGCTCTTTGTTGTTTTTGTTTGTCCAACATTTTCATAATGTTGCCCTCGAGTCCATCGCAATCTCGGCTCGAAGGCGAAATTGTTTGCATGCTGCGCCAACACGATTTGCAATTGTTGGAAATTTTCGCTGGACAAGTTCGTTGAACGCTCCTCAAATGCGAAGGAACTTCGAGCTGCTAATTACCTTACTGAGGCATTACGACTTGACTGGATTTGGTTTTTATTTTTCATTTGATGAATATTTTCGTGTCAAAATTGTGCCACAGTGTCATTCCTGGTGCATTGCATTGCTAGGCACTCGTGAACTGCCCCCACCCTCCCCTGGTCAGCATCAATGCTCGTCGCCACGCTCTGAAGTGCAATTTTTCTTTTGATGGAGCTGTTGCTGGGCGCGAAGCTGCTTTTCGCCTTTTTCTTGTCAGTCTCGCTGTTGTCGTCGTCTTCTGTTGTGTCTGTTCTCACTAGCGACGTATGCAATTTTCGCTTGTACAGAAGAACTGGCCGCGCAGCTGCCGTGCGTTCCAGAAGCAGCAGCAGCAGCACATTGACTCCGCGGTCCGCCACACTTGACTTATTGTATCAGATTCAGATCCCATGTCCTTGGCTGACGGTGACTTTCATCGCGACCAAGCTGCGCTCTCGGTGCCATTTTCATGTTCAAGTCACTTGGGTGAGGAGCGAACAATTGCATAATTAAGAGTGCAATTATATCTGAGATACTTCATTTTGCGATGCAATGAACCCATAAAAACCAATTCGCTGGCTCCGATGGCGTCTTCAGGGCGACGAGAAAACGGCAAGATAATTTTCGCTCATTGTTCTTCCAACAGACAGTGCTAATATTTTGTCGCACTTCGATACCATAGTTGCTTGACGACGATCGTTTTCCCCATAATCCATTATTGTGTCGATGTCGCCCAGAATGAATAATATTGAAATTGTAAATTTACAAAATCAGAACCAAATCATTAAGAGTTTTTCACACTCTCTGAATTCCTCGGTTTCATCCGACGACAGTCATTGTGCGAAATGGTTTCTTATCTGCAACAGGTTCCTTGTGTCAGCAACTCTTATCAGTTCAGATTTTGAGTTTGCCTTTGATAAACATCACTTCATTATCGTCGCGCACTTTTTCATCGTCACTCTTATCACCACGTCGAGCTCGCAAAGGAAGTAATCTCGAATATTCCAAGCTAACCGAATAGAAATAAAATAGAAAAGGAAAATAAAAACACCATAAAACTAAAAATATTAATTTTTAATTTAATGTGGTGGGAAAACTCGCCCTCAACATTGCACTTGTGGGCGAACGGTAATCACGGGCACTTGTCGAGCTCCTCGTCCTCGTCCTTTGCCCGCGGTGTCTGGTAATGGGTGGGCAGACGGCAAGTGCCAATTAAGAGTTTTATTATATGCAGGTAATCACTGGTAGCTCCATTACAGTGTTTGCTTAACAATTTTGAATATTTTTAAATAATTCAATCTAGACGCTGATTATATCTGCATGTTTGCATGTAATTTATTCGGTTGAACTTTTACTGGGATGCCGTTTTTTAAAAAAATGTTTCGATTATGTAAATAATCTGCAATTAATGACATAAGAGTATTCATCATTGCGATGGGCATTTATGAAATATTTCGAGTGTGTGCTGCAACTGGGAGGAGGTAGTTTCAACTGAACTTCGCTGCATTCCGATATCACAATGATGAAAGTAACTTCCAGTTCCTAAATATTAAAATTAATTTTGCGGTAAGAATAAAAGTTTTATAGTGCCACTGGACTTTATTTTAACATCATGTTCACTGTGATGTACACTATCTAAAATAAATGCTTTGCGAAATGGATTAATCCGATATTGACTGTTTTAACGCAAGTGCCTTTTGTTCGTTTGTAATTGAAAGAAGACAAAATGTTATATTTTTAAAGCGCGAAGAGTTTTTACGCATTAAATCCAAATACTACTTTCTGAACTAAATTGATAAATAATAAATAATTCATTAAATAAAGAGTGAATTAAAAGGTATTCTCAGTACATATAATATGTAGTAGCCTTAAAAGCGAAAAGTTAAAGGTGCTGCAATAAATCCTTTCCATCGTTTGCAATTTTGATTCGAATAGATTCTTCTACTTTCCCAATTTTTATTGTATTGTATTTAAAATTCATAAAACAATTGATCTAAGCTAACGTCCTTGGCTGCTTCCCTGGCTCGCTGACTCTTTCGAAACGAGTTCAAGCGGGCGCGGGAAAACGCTCCAGCGGTAGTTGCACTGTTGCGGTTGAGTTTCTTGCTGGTGTCCCGACGGCTCCGGCGAATCTCATGTTTTCAATGTCGCCGCATGGTCCGTCACACATCGACAGCGCAGCCGCAGCCGTCACCGCCATGCTCCTCTGCCCCGCTGCGCTGGCTTAGCTCAAATCAGTTTCTAGCGACTGACAGTAACTATAGGCCCTGGATATGCAGCTGACACGCAAGGCTTGCGAAGTCACGAAACGGTTGAGAATTTGTGGTACTCGGGAATTGCCGCCGCTCCACGTCGCTCAGCCTCCGCATGTTTTTTTAAAAACTGCGCCGGAGCGCTTTCCTGACTTGAATCCCGCTTCACGTTTTTTTTTTTTGTTTTTCCTTCTTGGGCGCTCCTATAGCAAGACGACCGTAGCCGCAGCTCCCCTGATCTGATCCCCCGTGTGTCGCTGTCGTGCTCTTACTTCAATAACTTCGCAATCAACTCGACGAACCCATCAAAATTTGGCCAAGTAATGATTTGATGATCCGATCGCCGTCCACTTAGGCCAAGGTGCTGAGGGGAGCCGGTCAGCCGTTTCGCGCGAGCTGCCCGAACGTGTCACAGCAAGACGTTGACCGCCACCTTTTCACGTTCTCCTCCGGCAGCCAAACGAAAGATTGGACAACAGGACGTGCTTAAATCGTGTTAAACCAATGATCTTGTAACATCTTTATGCTTTTTGGTTAAAATCATTCAACTTGCATTGAACATCGAAATGATGAAACTATTCTGCCAAAGATATGTGTACTAGATTGGGTTATCTGCTCTACTATTTAGTTCGATGTTGACATCACACTCTGTACTAGTTTTCTTACTAGAAGGTGGCTGGTGAGTTTGAATCACATCGCCAAATGCGACCCGTGCACTCGAACGTTCAGCATTCGTCGGAATTTCATGGTTGAGCGGTGGTAATAAATGCGCACCGGGGACGGTGGCGGCTCCAAAAGGGCGGCACAAGTGCCAGCTCCTGCTCGATGGCGGACATTACAGTCAGTTCAAGCTTGCACAGCACAATTCTCCTGCAATATCAATCTGCAGTAGAAATGTTTTCAGACGATTCAAAAAGTTCATCATCTCGTTACGGAAACCAGTTCTTCGTTCAGCAATGGCGGATTCCAGGAGCAAATGCCCGGAAATTAACGCCAGAGATGGCAATTTCAGTTCCAGTAGCAAACTAGGGAGCAAAATTAAAAAGAGTTAATTGTGCAGTTGTGCAAAAATTCGGTTGCAATTTTTTCAGCGTGGGTAGGCTAAAATGCGTTCAATAAGTTATTGAGGAGAAAATCCAGATAAATTTTCAGAGTTGGGCGCCGCACGTTTTACCGACTCATAAAAACCTTTTATGTCTTCTGTAACAAGTTTCGGTACTTCCCCGTGCAAATGCCACGTCTAAAGTTAAATTGTATCGATAAAATCCACAAGATTTATGCGTTTCCATTTGTTCGTGGACAGGTTGCAATTTCAGGCAGCGAAGTTAGTTAGGCCAAGGAGCACTGGGGTGGGATGAACTCTCAACACCTTCAGCACTCTACGCTAAAATGGCTCCTTGCAGTTTTAACGTAATCTAAAACCATTGACGTAGTCGAAACGATTTATCAACCTTTTATACCTATGTATTTAAATTATTTTATTTACTTGAATTGTTTACGAGTCGATTTAGCAATAAGGATCAAATGGCGTCGAACTACATCAACGTTTTTAATGTTATCGTTTATTTTTGCAAGTGAATTACCAATTTGACGTCAATTTAATCTTAATCAGTAAAAAGTGCACCAGATAAAGTGCACTTGAAAAGGTTCGAAAACCCAACAATTTTATCCATACTATGGAAACTAGACTAAAACTAGAATTTTAAATTCACACAGGTTAGTGTGGTTTTTGCAAACAGTTTTTATATCTATTTAAAATGGCAAAGACATAAGTATTTTCTAATTCTCTGGGCATTTGAAACATTCGCGAAAAATTTTTGTATTTAACTCAAAGTAAATGGCTTTGAAATATTTATATTTAGATTTTATGTAATAGCCAGCGATAAGAAAACCTTGGTTTTTTGATGGTAATTAAAGACCGAAAGGAATTTAAATATGCTTATCGTTGAAATTTCTTTTTTCGCTTATCATTTCGAGATAATTTTTCCCACGGTTCAAAAAAACAAATTCATATTTTTATTTTGTAAGGAATTAAATTTTAATGAAAATATTTATCTGTAAATTTGAAATCTTACAAAAGTATTTTTGGATTAAAACAATGAAATATCTTCTAATACTTTAAGTACTTTTGGATTTGATGTTCAGAAGTTATTCCAAAGTAATTGGATAAATCGAGGATAATTCTAAGTGTCCCAAAATGCGATCGCACTCGCTTTCACGATAATTGGGAACTGTTTATATATGTCCCTCGAATCTGGCGATGAAGATGTGGACTGTTCTGTTGAAGTTGATTTCGTGTTGGTTGTGAATTTCAACCTTCCTTTTTATATATGCATCCAAAAAGTTTTTTTGTGATATGAGTATGACACAGCGGTTGAATGCATTGAATTTCATGAGGAATCTGTTCAACATAAAACAATTAATTAGAGAAGTATAATAACAACAACAACTATCGAATGCAACATTGTTTTCAGTTACCCAATCCTGGAGGCATTCATTTTCAGAGGATATTCACGACATACCAGGTGCTCCTTGCAGCCAGTGTCGACTTCGCGTTCCAACGTTGATTAAAATGTGTTTCCTTCATCCTTCACTCTCACAAAATCAATTACGATGTCAACTCAAGAATTCTAATTTGTGTATTCCAGATTTTACCTTAGCGCAAAACACAAAACTCTCAACCGAAATTCACAAAATGACTAATGGTAAAGTTTCTTGTCTTTTTTATATGATGAATTGCCCGCGAAAAATCCTGCAAATTAATGTTAGACGACAGCGAAGTGACATTAACGGATTGCCCATTCAGTTGCTATATTAAACGTGCTAAAATAAACACGGGAACGACTTCAACAAGCGACGCTGATTTTCTGAACGGAAACACAAAATAAATGTTCGTTCAGTGTTCATTAAAAATTTCAAAATGAAGATAAAAATTCCTGAAGATACAAAATTTTGGATGAATTGTTATTATAAATTTCCTAGTTCAATTACACATACTTTGGATGCTCAGTGGAGGAGGAGTTTTCATTAAAAAAAAAAAAAAAAAAACACAAAACTAAAAGTTTTAAATATAAAACTCTTCCTGATAATAATGGCCGCTTGCAAACCGAGTTGGTCACACCACATTGACATTGGCAATTCTCCCTGGGATCCTCGTGGATTTTCTACATAATTAACATAATATTCCCTAGGACTATTTGGAAATTCATTTCGACTACAAAACTTCTAGTGACTAATCCGTCGTTTGGCTGTAAAAAAACGAATTATGTGAAAAAGTGAAGCGAACTCTTTCGATCGGCCTTGCTAAAAATAAACGCCCGACACGGCTGCGGGGCTCTTCGAGTCGACCGCCTAATATCCCAACAAGATTTGAGCGATGCTTAAGACAATCGGCCAAGCGAGAAGAAAAGAGGTGGAAAGTAACGAGTTGTGTCTTCTCAAAATTTTGTTGTACGAAGATTCGAAAAAAGGAAGAAAACGACAAATGAAAAAAAAAAATTAATGCCTCTCTGAGACAGGTATTTTGGGGACTTGGGGGGGTGAATGCGGCACTCCACATGAGCGTTGCGAGGAGCACCACTAAAAAGTTTTCACAGCTGAGTTTGGCCGGCGCGGCATTGCGTTGCACGCTAGAAATAAATTCCATGCCGGTGCTGAGCCCAGACGGCCAGACGAAGGAACGCACAAATGACCAGAAGAGGAAAACCCGCTTTGCCGGAGAATTATCGTCGCACGCACACTACCTTCACTCGGACGCCGCTTGACCAGAGGGAAAACAACGACAAAAAAGAAAAAAAAAGGTCATGACGGTTTTTTTTTACTCTGGATTCTACGCATAAATCTCCGCAACGCGTCTCATCGCATTTCCTTAGGTCAGTTTCTCAGCGAGTTTCTTCATCCGAACGGAGAGTTCTGTCCATTTATTTTTGGATCACTTTGGTGAGCAGTTCGTATTTATGGTGCTGCTCTCGCAAGTGTTCCGCCATTTTTTTTTTTTTTTTTTTTTTTTTTTTTAGAAATTGAAGAGGAATATCAAAAACCCCGAGATGATATGAAGTTTTTTCTAATTGCGTCCTTCCCTACCCCGACACCGAACGCCTTTCCCTGTTCATTTCCACGTTATGAGTTTTTACTTTTTTTACGATCGACAGTTGTAACGACTGCCGCATTTACTGGTAATGATTTACAAGAACTTTTCGAACGATTAAAGCTGGCTGTGCCTAATTGAAAAAAACACCGTTTTTACACCTTATTTAAATTATAGATAAGACATTTTTATTCTTGGCTAAAAGAAGAATCTAACGCATACTCTTGAAACAAAGCAGTCAAGTAATGACTTGAAGAAATTAACAACAAGGGTAGGACAATATATCCGTAAAATAAGATGCAATTTGAGGTACTAAGAATTGAGAATTTTTGCATTATACTAATTGCGTTTTACAAGAAAATGTTGATATTAAAATTTTTCAGAAATAACTTGAACTCGGAGATGTTGCAATTTTTCCCGATTTTAATAATTCATAATCCTTTGAATTTTATTTATGCAAAAAAAAAAAAAATCTCGAAGTTTGATTAAAATGAAATTGTAAATGTATTTGTAACGCAGAACACCTTTCGTGGGAAATCCACTTTGGTTCGCTACTTTCTGATGCATCGGAAAGGTTCAAGATTATGAGCAAATCAATTCATCGATACCCATGAGCGTTACATAAAGTTAGTTAAGGTGTCATATACGGGGAGAGGTGATAAGGGTGTCGTGCAAGTGGTGCAGTCCACCTCAAGATTGCACCCCGCAACCTCCATGTCCTTCCCTTCCCTTCCTTCCTATTGTCATATGAAGCCGTCGAGTGACTGCGCCAGATAACAAGAAAACTGCATCGAGGGGAAAAAACAACAAAAACGACGAATTGAAAAAGTAGCTAACTCGGTGGTGATCGGTGGCATGCAATCGTGATGGTGCAAGGGAAAGGGGGATGAGGAGCAAACACTTATTGAAGAAAAATTATTGAACTTTGCGCGATGGAGTCGAGATTTGCCACCCCCGTCGCCGCGCCTGTCTGTCTATTTGTCGTCTACGTGTGGATTGTGTAATCACGCAATCAGCCGCGGGGAGGGGCGCAGTCACGCCAGTAGCTGCCGAGACAGTGCGACTTCGGTTTTATTTCTTACCTTGCACTTGTTCAACTTTTTTTTTTCATTTGTAGTTGTTCAATTTTTCTCAGTTGCTATTTTGTAAAGCTCTTTTTATCAGAGCATTTCTGAACAAATTCCACGGGTGTATTCCCGCCTCGGTTCGATCGTGGCATTCAATTCAGCTGTCATGCACTTTGTTCCATCTCTTCCTGCTGCCGTTGCTGCGATATTCTGCTGCAATTTGCGCCGGATTTCGTGGAAGATTATATTTTTTTGAATGAATGGTACGTGGGGTTAATAAATAACTATATTGGCGCCTATTATTGTCGTGTCAGTCATGTACTTATTTATTTAATTTTCTAGTTTTCTCCTCTGTTAATTCAGCAAACATCAATTCCTCGGTGCGTCCCCATCCACTTCCCTGGATAGTCTTGAAAACTTTTTGTGTGCCAATTCGTTTTTTAACAGTTCAATTATGCGTGGCCTCTAAAGTGGTCAGTGATCTGAGTCGCGACTACTATTGTGTATTGCAAATGATTCAATTTGATTTTTTTCCACGCTCCTGCAAATTTTCCATCAAGTGATGTCAATGGACTGATTTGATTGCATGCGAATTCGGTTAATGTCTGGTTGACGGCTTAAAAAAAATATAGGAAAACGACGATCAGCAATTGCGTGCCTACATAAATACTGGCAGCAAATACTTCCTGTCGGATCTCCGGCAGAATATTGTTTTGCAATTTGCACCTGAGCAAATGCTTTAAAACAAGTGTTTTTCATTACAGATGATATTTAAATACATAAGATAATAAAAGCTGCTTTAAAAAACGTGTGCACTTGCTACTGCAATATTCTCGGGGGAATGGGTTGATTAGATTTCTGCAATGAAATTTGCTGAAGCCACTTGAAATGACCATTATTTAATTATCATCTGATGCAGCAATGCAACAACTGCTGCTGTTGCCAATGTTTATTGTGTGACGAACAAAATTATGTATGAAATTAGATGTTTTTGTTTAGTCTTCTTGACAACTGCAACGCCACGGAAATTGGGATCCGGATCAGTTGAATGATTTCAAAAATCTGAAAAAAACACTTGAGGATCAGCACATTTTCATTGCAGGCGTTCGATGCATGTCAGAGGGCTATTAAAATATTCCGCAAAGATCGAATTAAAATTTGCGATAATAAATGAATTATCAATTCGCAGAACATTGCACTCTCCAATTTGTGAAGATCAGCTGTTTTGTATCTACGGTTAAATTTCATATTGAATTTTTTTATAATTTGCTGATTTCACAGAACTATCCTGTCTGACGCTATTGTTGCCACAGTTTTGCGAAATGCAATCATTTAAATATAACTTTAATTGTACAAATGCTACAAAACATTTAATCGTTTCATTGAAATCCATATTAGCGGTGTACTGTATGCCACGTAATAAGGGATGTTCATGAAAAAAGGGTGAGAGGCTGTTGTTTATTGATTACAAATATAAAACAAGAGCGGAAGGGGAATATTATAATCCAACTCGGATGTGTTTACTTTGAGCCCCCTAATTATAAAAGCCTCCTCGACGATGCCTCTAGAAAATCGCTTCCCCGATCTGAGTCCTAAACCTATTAAAAAACATCTTCACCTTCATCGGGCTCGTATTAGATCAGCAAACTAACGCAACTCGCCCTCTTGGCGTAAGCAAACATTCTTGGGGTTTGAAGACTTTTGCGAATATGGACGGAGTACGTACAAGGACTATCATTAAAATAACGAGGGACGCATGGATGACCTGCAGCATTGATCTCAGTTCGCTTCTCCTGAAGTGAGCAGCTTCCTGGTGGAGCTCTGCTTGAGTACTTTCCTCCGGTGCATCGCCCCACAACAGTCGGAAATGTTTGAGCTTCCGAAGCCGCAGAACTCCCGATGAGGAACGGGGGATGAGGGCATCACCATACATTTCTGCCTTATCTTCGGGTGTTTATTAATCCCATGTGAACAACAAACAAATAAGGCCTCGAGATTAGCCCATTGTCGCGTCAGATCGGGGTTAATGCGTTTTTTCCTATTCCTGCTGCAGTACCAGCAAGTGTTCGAACAGCGATTAACAATCGCACTTCCCCTATTTTCCATTTGTTACAATCGCCGCCCGTTGGTGTTATTTTTTCTGGATAATCTCGGTAGGAAATCAATTCTGCGTCTGTTAGTTACTGTAAGTTATCAAGGACACTCGCTAATCTGTCTCTCAAGTTTACTACAAAACATAGAACACGACTACCACCGAAGTGCAAAGTCCCCGCGAATATTTCGCCTAGCTGCGGTAAACAACTGCATTTTAATAACAGTCGTAGACTTTATTGTAAATGAACGAAATGCTTGCATTCAGTGTGCTGCTGCAATAATTGAACTTACTCAGCATGCAAAGATAATTGCTCGCTGCAGTTCACAGTTCAATGGACTTGTGTTCTAGAAAACTGCTAAATGTCATTTGTACTTGGTGCCATTCGAAAAGAAAGTGTTAGAACAATTGCGATTTGTAATTTGGTAAGGATGAAAATTCTAAATTGTTTTCTTTCTATACAAACATTTTTCAAATGAATTTAATTTATATGTTTAAAAAAAATCTGAAGTAAATTCTTGGTAGTTTTTAAATGTTGTTTTATAAGGTAAGAAATGCTTTCGTTTTAGAAAGTGGTTATATTATCTTTCCGATGCCTTTTTACAATATCTTAATATAATATAATATAATAAGCAAAACTAAATTAGAATTTAAGATTTTGTTTTCGACACGAACCAAATTACTCTGCAAAACAGTTTAAAAAGTATAGAAATTTCATCTGCATTTCTCTACTCGTACAAAGGTTGACAACCACATGAAGAGAATAAACAATGGATCAATTAAATTATCTCAAAAGGACACTGAACTATCCTTTTTAGATATTATGTTCACTCGAATTGTTAAAAAACCTTTCAAAAGATGAACTTCATCAATGCAACAACGGAACGCGTGAAGTGTAAATCAGTTTTCCATAATATCCTTTGCCAAACAGCTCCTGATGTAAATTATTCCTTCCTGCAATCTATTTAATACGGAATGAAAACAGCACAAACAATTCTCTTTTTGCTTGTTTTGTTTAATCACAATATCTGCATATCTTTTGGCTCGAACCTGTTTTATCATGGATCTGTTTAACGAGTCCCAAGTATATTGTTGGGCTGTTGGCATGCAATTGATTAGAAGTCAGATTTCTCAACCCCTTTCTGATGACAGGCAAACCGAAAGGATGCATCTGCAGTTTTAATTATTTGCAAACCTCTGACCCTCATTAAAACACCGATCCTGGTGGTGGCATGCAAGGGATTGTAATGGGCAGTGAGGGGGGGGGGGGGGGGGGGCTATGCAGCCTTAAGAGAATCAGAATCGTTACAAAATTACTGTGAAATCCCCTTAAAACATTTCCGTGCTGCATCATCTCATAACTTTTAATCCATTTACATTACCATTCCCGAGAGGGTTGTTGTAGGAATCTCCTGTGAAGTGTTATACCCACGATGGAAAAAAAAATAAATGAAAAGAGAAGAAGAAGTGTTAAAGTGTCCAATTTCTTCCATCCTTCATCATGCCGTGCACCCTGCGTAGCTCTAGAAATTTGCAGCAGCGCGAATTGAGCGACTTTCCGCCACCAGTCCTGTCCGCGAGCCCCCCACTGCCTTCCCCATGGCACAGCATTGAGCCCTCCTGCCTGCATTTCATAATTTAAATCACGTCGCCGACTGGCATTGCGGAGTATGAATTTGAAAGGCATCACTGAATCAGCAGAGTCCCTCCGAACGCGGCCAAGGGTTGCTATGCAAATGCTCTGGCTTCCATCATACCCTCAGTCGCTGACTCCATTGTATACACTTCCACTGGAACTGCTACAGCAGCAGAAAGCAAAAAAAAAAAGAAAATGAGAAGAAGCATAACGAAAAGGTAGAACATGGGGTGTCCAAGGACGAAGGGGGCGAGACGTGGCCGAAGTGCATAGAGTGCATGGACGACACATATAAGTTCATCTACGTGTATATCACGTGCATAGTTTTCTGGGCATGCACTTTCTTTTAATCGCAGGAATGAATGCCACAAGGGAGATCCTTTGCTGCAGGGGTCGACAAGGGGGGGATGGTGGGTGTCGGGCACGTTAACGATATAGGGAACGACCCCATTTCACTGTATATTTTTTTTCATTTTTATACACCAACAAGAGAAGTTGCAGGATTTTCTTTGTTTTCCGACGTTTTTCAGTAGAGAAGTAGCACAAGAGATTTAGATGAACACGAGCTTGCTGCAGGGATGACTGGGAATTGGAAAAATGAAAAAAATCGGTGTGGAGGGGCCGGGGGTAGAAATCGGACGAGTTATTATTATTGTACTTCCACAAATGTTTTTTTTTCGCTGGCAAAAATTTTTCGCTGATGAAAGATGAGCACAATGACGAGAAACAAAACACGGCGAAATTTTATTTTTCGCGTGCATTCCTTTAATATCGTGCAGATTTGAGCGCATCAGATTCGGTTTTTTTAATTTTTTTAATTTTTTTTCCCTCATACACAAATGAGTGTGAAGTGGAAAAAAAACCACCGCCGAATGAATATTTATACACACGCGGAATTCTAAGCCGAGTGATGGTAATCATCCAGGCCTAGAAAAGAAGTGCACGAAAAATTTTGTGGGAGGATGGTATGTTGCTGAGGGCTGAATCGGTAGATTGAGGGGGGTGGGGGTAGAGGGAATGTCCTATTTGATTAGCAAAGCTACGTTGGATTCTGGCGACTTTTGTGTTTGTTTTTAAAAGACCTCGATGCAGCTCTAGCAATAGATTACAATATCACGAGGGTGATGGGGTAAGGAGGCCATGAAAGAGGAAATTGAGGGGGATGAGGAAGGTTTGTTTGGTTGGTTGGTTTGTTCATAGCAAAACAAAAATCAGTTAGCAAAAAGCAACATTTACAAATGTGACTTGTTCGACTCCTTTTAATTATGTGAAAAGTTTTCGAGGGGAGGAAAATTGTATTGTTTCCTTCCAGTTTGAAGGTTATGATGCAGGACTAATAGCACTCGGATTTTTGCGGTGACTCGTTTCAATTCCACCTGCTATAATTACGTACCACTGCGGAAAAATTAAAGAGAAATTGTGTCGAATTAAGAGATTCCATTCATTCAATTCTAAGCCAACCTGTGTTCTTTCTTTATTGCGAATTTTGTTTGTTTTTGTGTGACTATTGTAAAATGTCGCGTCAAGGTTCTGAAGAAATTACAGTTTTTGTTTCGCTTTATAGTCCTTGAACGTATTCATGTATTGAGAAACTATAGTAGCACTTAACTTGCACATATAAGCTATTCTGTGTGCAAATACATTTTTGTAAATCCCTTAAAAACACTCCAATGAATAAACAAAATAAAATACCATTTCTACTAGGTACATGCAAAAAGTTTTTATTTTCCCTGCCAGACGTCATTCCTATGCTTATGCTCCTCATTAAGTATGGAGATTTTTTTTTTCATCACTCTTATGTCATTTGTTTTTCTTTTAAATTTCCATATTTTAGCCACACAAAGTTCTTTGGTGGTCTTTTTCAAGCATTTCACATGGTGTGTTTTTTGTTTGTGCAGAAGTTGAGGAGAGAAGTGAAGAAGTTCCTCTCAGCCTGACAAGATTGTGTCCAGACAGCGTTTTTTTTGTCTTTGTTTCGATCCAAATTCTGTTCATATTTTTCAGTTTTTATTTAAACAATGAACTTTTTTGGGCAGATAAGTAAATGAATAACATTTTAATTGTTTTTGAGATCAACTTTTGATAAACATGAAATAATCTTATCAGCGATTTTTGTAAAGATCAGAAATGAATTAACATAACAACAATTGAATTAAAATTTAAAACTCTTGATCAGTTAATTAGAAAGGACAAAAGTGTACAAAATCGATTTAATTTCCCAATGAAATTTTAAGATTTTCCCTTAAAAGTAACAGAATCAGGAAGGAATGAATCCCTTCAGATGGAATATTCAATTATAATGACACAAAATCCTTCTTCTTGAGCACGCAATACTCAAGAGTGCAGCCCTCAACGGCGCATCTTAATGCTTCTCTCCCTTTGATGTGTCTTCACCCCCGCCCACGATACACACTTCCACGCAACAGACTGCATGAAACGTGTGTAGCATTTATGAAAATTAGTGCAGTGGAGGAAGCTAAGCTGTCACGCACCGAGGAGTGGGTGGATGGATGTTGCTTGGAGGGTGGTGGTTGGGCGGTTTTCGAGGGTGTGCGATACCGATTTCAGGAGGCTTGGTTCAATGTACTATCTGCAGTCGAATGATGTCATGAAGCGCCGTGAATTTAAAATCGATTTAGGGTATTTCAAGGCAAATTGAATGGAAGAATATCGGATTTTGTCATTTGTGTTTTTTTTAAAGTTTTTGTCGCGAGCCCAAAATCACGAATAACAAAAGCAAAGCAATTTTTTTAAACTCAATTCAGATCTGCTTTTTCCACAATAATTTTTTGTTTTATATTTATTATTACGGGCAAACAATGTTTGGGGAGTTCCCAAGACATATATCTCGTTGGATAGACTCTTTCGAAAACCAAAAAGAGTTAAGCAATCATTGAACAGAATACGGCACGTGTTTTAATTCAAGTGTTATGGTAATTTGCAGCCATTCACAGAATCATTTGTAATTTCAATTAATTTCCATATAATAAAGCGTTTAAAAATGGCAAACCTCGCAATATTTTTACAATCAATTTTTGCCGCTCATTGGTGGACATTAAAGAATATACTATAAAATTAAAAAGTTGAATTAGTCAAAATAGGCAATTTTGAATTGAAATTTGTAGAATTTCGAAAGTGCCTATTTGATATTTGACTTTCGAAAAATTGTTGTTGTTGCTTGAATCGCTTCAAATGGGGTAATTTTTAAAAATTTTACAATCTGAATTATTTGTTTCTAATTCCATTGAGGGGACCAAACAAATATATTCAATATGTTGATATAAAGATTAAAAACAATGAAATAATCTTTTCAAGTTTGTTCTTCTTTATTTGCAATATTTTTCTTGAAAACGCTTCAGTCTATCATTCTATATATCTCTTGATACGTTATCTGCATATTGAATACGGCATTTCCAATTATATTGAGTATGTTGAGTACATGCCATAACAATTGCAAAGCACCAACCCTTTAAACTGTTCAGAATTGTTGTTGCACAATACAACAACGTTGTTTTTGTGTGATTCATGTCTGCTTTAAAACAGAAATCAAGTGTTCGTTCTTGAGAAATATTATTATATATATGTATTGCATTCTTCCGTGAAACAGCGTTCGTTGCACAACAGACAGTGTGAGATGGATAAGTTTTAGGTGTGCTATCCAACGTTTTAGTCTTTTTTGTTCTCACTCAGCCAGAAAATCATTTTCAACAAGATACAAAATGAAATTTAAGAGGCACGAAAACGCATAACGACGTCTACATGTCAACTCGACAGTTCCAACGCGATTATGCCGCGATATACAAGGGCTTGGTTTCTTCAACTAAAGCAAAGTTCACATTTGCTTCTCGTCCGATTCTTGCAGCTGCCAGGAGCAAAAGCTGAGCTGGAGAGCTGCCACAGTCTATCCCACATCTTGTCTTATTCCGGCATCAAAATGTTGTGGTCAACCGAAAATCGGAAATAGAAACGTGAGTGAGGAGACAAAATTTCGAAAAAATCTGCACCAATTTCGCGAGAATGGCAATAAAAATTCACTGAATACCACCAACCAGAAGTCATTAATATTTATTAGGTATTTCTGATGCAATCCGATGTATCCACCCAAGCCCCAAGAATAAGCTTTTCATCCACTCCCTCGGCATGACTTGTAAGGTAATTTGTTGAGCTCCGAAACAATGTTTGCGGCGGCCAAAGCAACTTGAGGAGAGACAGACACAAGTCGACGACGGCTGCCTAACATCACCCATTTGTTGTGGGTCCCCGACAAAGTTTATCTTATTATCATGCACCAGTGTATCGGGGTCCCCCTGGTCCGTTGCAATGCAACAACAATGGAGGCTGGAGAGCATCTAATCCAAGCAATTTCTTAGGAATAGAGTCGTTGTGGAAGGCCGCCGCCGTCGATGCTGTCACTGCCAATAAAGAGCGCAGCGATCAATCAGATAAAACTTGAGCTAAATCGTGCAGAATAAATTCTGTGCAGTGCGCGTGCTTTGAATCATTATCATGCAATTTCCATTTTTAACTCGAAACTCCTCAACAGAGTGAGTGTTGGTGTGTACGCCCGGCCAGAGGAAGCGACGCGAAAAAATTGAAAATGTTTTAGACCTCATGCTCCGGCACCGCTACAATTACTAGCCAAAACTAGCTTAACTCACGGGTTCAGCTCGAATTTTCCCTTCAATTGTCTCTCCATTTGACATGTCTAACTGTGCGTGTTGTGCCAATGTCAATTTGCATGTCAAACGAAAAATGCCGCACTTCTAAATTCAAACAAGGCCTTCAATAGAATTTTCCTTGAGATTTCCGCAACAATTTTCTTTCAACTGTAAAATGTGCCGCGCAACGTTGTTGCTCTTTTTATTTTGCTGTATTTATTCTGTTTTTGTTTTATTCATTTTTGTATTATTATTATTGGTGTGGACGTTCGCTTGCAACGCTTAGCCGCGCTCACATTTGATGTTCCTGCCGATCAAACATGCACGCGCACTCGATCCTCAGACTATTTAAATGGGCGAATTAAAAACAGTGTGAAATGATTAATGAACACGGACAGCCAAGATATTGTTAATTATTGAAATCTTTGTCGGATGTGTCTGGAATTGCTATTTTTAAACGATACAAGCACACAACTTATGTGCGTTAGTTGAATTTCAACTTTAGACGGAATGCAATTCTTCCATTACTTGGTTTTTCTTCAATTCGTTATAGTTGATAGGATCAAAATATTTATGTTGGGAGACTGCAAAATCACGGCATTTTTGCAGAAGCGGATGCAAAGAATGTTGTTTGGTCTCCTCTGTGACGAAATCCGATGATATTTTAGAGCACTGGAATTTTGATAAATGATATTTGTACAAAGGAAAGTACGGAAATAATTTTATTTTTCTAAAATTCTCCATTATTATCTAAACCTTGGCAATAGATACTATTATATTAGAAATAACAAAATGGCTATGTCGAAAGAATTCTAAATTCCTCATTATCTATTATTTTATTTGGCATTATTGTCATTAAATTTTTGAATAAAGGTTCATATAGGACTGCAGCTACACGAATTAAATGTACAGTATAAAATGAAAATGACAAAAAATTAAATCACTGTTTTCGATACTTAACGAAAAAAAAAAACTATGAAAAGTTTATTATTCGCATTGCTGTGCATTTTTGTTCGGTTTTTAATGATCTGTGATTTTGTTAAGTCTGTCATTGCTCCTCCCCTTTCAAAATAGGAATAAAACAAAATTTCATCTGCCAATTAAAATGAAATTCAAACAAGAATATTTTCTCTTCTATAATTTCATTGTTGAATGTAATTCCATTTAATTGTTTTATAATGTAATGAAACAAAAACCGAGTGCATTCTGCATCCAGTAGAACTTGCACTTCATCATTCCTATCAGGAATACTTGAACTGAAAACCAAGTTGAGGAAATATTAGAAAATTTTTCTATTACGCAAGTTAATCTCGATAATTAGTTCAAATCCGATAAAACAGTGTCAACATCTCCATTCTACATACATCGGAAGTATAAAAATGGTTTTAATTCACCGGAGTGAGAAAACTCCCCGAAGGCCCAATTAAAATCATATCGGAAGGAATAGTGGAGATCCTGCGCTATTTTTTATTCTTATTATGTATTTTTTGTTAAAAAAATATTTTCTGCATACTTGCAGCAGTATGAAAACATGAAGAACAATTCAAATTATTGTGATAGCCTTAAATAATGCGATTTAGTTGTTTTACATGATGCTAAATATGAAGGGAAGTTTTCTGTTGTTGTTGTTAATTTTTATTAAACAATAGGCTACTCAGTGCCGGATAATTAATACCTGCGCTCAGAGTTTTCATTTACACGCTATTCCATGTTTCCACACACCACGTGAGGACATGCACTTCCGAATAAATGAACTACGTTAACAACAGCGTTAATAAATGCGGAAAGGAGAAATAAAAGTTTGAACGGGAAAGAGATGGAAGATAGAGGAAATATATATATAATAATAATAATATTTCAGGTCGGCTTTTAAGTCAATACAGAAACTCGTGCATTCATCCGCTGGTCCCGCATTTACCATGTTTAACCTTTTGTTGGAAAAATATACTCGACCGTAATGAAGAGGATGGTGGGGTAGAGGAGCACCAGGGAAATGGAAGCTCGTGAAAAGTGCGGAAAGTTGTGCCAGCATCAGCTCCAGCAATTCTGAACGACTTTGTTCCACATCTATCTCAGTGGGCGCTGCAAATGGGAGTTAATTACGCCGCACAGCCGTTTTATTTGAATCGATGCGAATAAAAATTTCCCTCGAATGCCTACAACCAGTGGGACCTGAATACTGTTGGGGGGGAAAAAGTAGTACATATAGCGATATGTACGAGTACGTTCCATTTCAGCTGAAATATAAAGGCCGAAAGAATTGCTGCATCAACCACCGAAGAGAGTGGGTGGGTGGTTGCTCTCGTTCCAGCCCTCCGCAGCTCGGATATGTACCGTCATATGCAGATATCCGATACTTATATATATATACTAATGTTGATATCCCGCTGGCTTTTCCTCCCCGCAAAGCTGGAAAGTTTCCCTTAGGTATTTAGCTGTTGACTTCCCATATTAACTGTGGATTTGCAGTCACTGTGATATGTACGGATTTCGAGACCGCATTGCGTACTCTCAAAGTTTTGGTTCACCACTGTCAGAAGGGTCTACAGCAGGACGCCCGTCACCCCCAGTCATCATCCCCCTCCCTCGTTCCCGACCCCACTACTCTACACCCTCTTATACGTAGAACTTCCATGCCAACAGAATAGGAATTGTCTTTCCAGGGGCAACGACATTTCTATACGCCTCGATTTTATGCCTCCGCAGAATTCATCAACTTCGATGGAAAAATATCATACAAACTGGCACTATTTTTGTTCGTATATTTGTTGTTTTGTCCTCATTATTAATATTGTAAAAATGAACAACACTCTTAAATTATTTTATCAACTTCACAGAAACTTTCCCTCGATGAAATTCATGGATGGTTAATGGCCGTAATCTAATAAATCTTATCAGATATTATTGTGGTAGGTCGAACGACTTCTGAGCCAATATGTCTCATAAATTGTGGAAGGTTGAGGAAATTAAGACATTTCATTGATTTTCACAATCCTGCTTGTTTTCAAACAGTTTTATGCGACAGACTTGCTTCGTTATTTTTCAACGCTAATCCGAAATAAAATAACAATGGAAGTTTATCAATATTTTATGTAAAGGCTTAAACATTGATATTTCAATAAGAGGTTTGCTGAAAGTATGTGAATTAGCCTCGTTGAATTGAAAACAAAAGCGATGCTGAATAAACAAGAGTTTCTGTAATTTACGCATTTTCAAGGAGACCCTGGATCAAATGCAAATCCTGTAGGATCAACATGAGTAAAAGAAACAATCAAATTGAGATTGATGAAATGTTGGTATCACTGCTGAAAACAATATGTCTGTTGAAAGTTTGATATTGTGCATACAAAAGGATTTGCGTACTCAATTTGTTTAACAGAATATTGAATATTTTATTGTTTCAAAATTTTGTAACTGTTAACCATATGTATAAAAGCAAATATGTGACTAATGACTGCTTACATCACCATTCACCCCAACAACGAACGCTCAGGGTCTTTTGCCGTTTTGTAATGATGTCTTACTGAAGGTTCAACGCTTATTTAAACAGCTGCGCGGACCATCTGTAGTACTCGAAACAGTGTCCTTTTGGTACTGTTCCACCTTCTCCGCTGACACCTGAATTTAACTCCATAATTTCCTTGGGGTCAAATGAGCACAAGAACAAATCAAGCACTTTTAAAATATAATAATAAAAGAAGGTCCTTTGAAAAGCTCAGCAAACAAGGGAAAAAATATTTTGCAAAACAGGGGACATTGCATTTCTCCACAAATTACATCGTGACAAACATCAACCTCCCAAATGGAACAAACACATTATAAAAAAACAAGGAGTAACAACACGAACAGAACGAAACAACAACAACCCGTAGAAGAAGAAGAAGCAGATAAAACATAAAAGTGATCCTAGAAATAATTTTTGTTTGCCATGGAAGCCTGTGAAGTGTGTTTTGTGGAGGCTCGCCTGCCGTATTTAGAACTCTGAGCTATATCCATCTTAGGCCCTTGGCACCAGAAGCAATAGTATCTGGTCGGGAGCGTCCCTTTGACGAGAGTGCAATGAACCCAGCAAGGGTTTGTGGGGCGACTCTCCTTCTTTTGCTGGGGCCGCCAGCAGCAGCTGGGATTTGTTGTGCCGGGGCAAAGGATCGGATCGGGAGGGGTTGAAATGATGTATCTCATTAGTTCTTTACATTCTTTCGGTTCTTGACTCTGATTCAGTGCACGCCCATCCCGCCCTTTATTGCGGGTGGGAATTCCTTGCCTGCGTTTCTTAAAATATGTACCTACACAAAGACGGGTGGGAGGACAAGAACGGCTTTGTGTGCTTGCAAGGAAAAAGTGAACCCTTCCACCTCTTCTGACGCAGTCTAGAACACGAACCAGATTCCCATAGGAGCAGCCCGGAGGAGAGCCTACAAACAGCCAGAGCCTTATCGGCAGTGCAATCCATCAAAGCTGAAGCATCTCAGGGGGGATGCTGGAGTACGGTTCTGAATTAACCAAATAGGCCGAATGCCCCGTCATCTGCAGCGGTTGATAAATTCTATCCGTTGTCTTGACCCTCGAACGGGCGAAAGCGTTCCGGTATCTGGGCATGAGATCCCGAGTGGGCTACAGCGTCACACTACGACGGGGGAAACCTCCTGCTCAGGTGCTATCTGGTCCGGGATGAGTGCTCCCACTTCGACCATAATTACCGAATCATAATAATAATAATAAACGCCCTGGATGCGGTGATTGCAATCGCATTCATCACCCGAACACAGGCGTACTCGTTGTTCCCCATCTGAGACTGAGAGATGGCATAAATCTCCCGGGAACAGAAAATAGGAACGAAAATTAATGTGCTGCCACTAAAGGCATTTTGCTGCAAGTGTCTTCCTCTGTCCCGATTCATCTCGAGATTCCTGTAAGATTGAAATAGAAATGTGCGCGCTATTTTGGCCGTGCTTAACTGTAATTCGTGCGACATTGATAAAGTGCAGAGAATTTGTGCATTCACATGACGAGATGCGGCCGTGCACAGCGACAACAGGCTGTTGCATCGCTGCTAACTGTTAGGCCGCCCCGTCTCACCCTCAATGCTGCTGCAACATCAGCAATTGTATAAGTGCATTGAATGACAGTGGCACCCAAAAACAACGAGAAGCCTTAACAGATAGTTTCTGGTTTTTCTTCAAGACGTCGACATGTTCCTGTCCGCATTGGAATTTGTGCAGTTGCATTGGACTCATACCAAAATCTGCCAACGAAAATTAATAATGAAAATTTCCAATTATAATTTGCTGAGAGCTATTTGTAGTCACCACCCGTGCTAATTGAGGGTGGAGGCGATCTTTGCGGAATGCATTCTTTATTTCTGTGCGATAAATTTCCCACCCCTCCCCCAGAAAAGAGTTATTGCCGCGCACTGCGATTCCTGTTCGCCATTTTAAGTGGCCATTTAAATTAGACCTGAACTTGTGAACTGATTCATTGGCTCTTCGAAATCGCAATTTAATGTTCACATCAATTACGCTCACATCTTCTTTTCCAATTACAATCTGTATTTTCATTATTCACATAATATCATTAAAATTTTTCTGCATAAATCTCAACAATTCAAACAATTAACTATTGTTTTTCTCTTTCTTTGCAGGTAAGAATGCTTACAGCAGTTCACTGTTTATTGACATTAGTAAGTAAATCTGAATTTTCATTTTGTTTACACCAGCCAATTCCAATTGATCGTAATTCGATGATATAAGTTAGTATCTTAAGTGGCAGGAATTAGTGCACGTAAACTAATTCTTAAATGCGCATTTCATGAATTTCTGTCCTAATGGCACTTTTCCATCGACGCCCATCATGATTTCCACTAATTTACTGAAGAATAATGACTCACACATACACTTGCGGACTGCGATCACCACTCGAGAAATTGTGTAATTAATTTGTGTGATTTGTTTACACGTCATTTAGTAATATTGTGCGAACGAATGCGATTTCCGAGGGAATTGTTGATAGATCGAAAATTGGTTAAATTTGCGCGCTATTTGCATCGTTATATTTCATTTTTCCGGAGCAGTTGCAAATTGCTAGAAATATTAAAAACAGGAAGGTTTATTGAAAAGATTTTGCAAATACATATCACATTGTTACCTACATAATAGCGTCATCCCTCCAATTGTGTTTTGTTATTTGGATGTCTATCTTTAATATCATGTGCTTTGGATTGATCACAATTCGTGGGAGAAATTTTTATGTGAATTGGGCGAAATCTTGAACATTTCACCGAGATAGAATTGAATAAATTTCGCAAGCAAAAAACAATGTTTCTATTATAGCATTTTGTTTGTGTATGTAAATTGTATGAATTGCTATTTACATATATATTTTCTTTATTGCTGTGAGGGAGGAAATCAATTTGAAATTAAATCAAAATATACAAATAAGAAAATGTCACATAAACACCCTGATGCATGCCAACCGTATTTACATAAATGATTTAGATGTCTCTTGGAGAAAGGTTTGATGTGCGGCAAAGTTTTCATTCTTTAGCAACTCGTGCTCGCCTTTCTTCGAATTTTCCAATTTTGTACAATAGCAACAGAAATGTGAGTTTGCAACAGAGAATGTTCATTCAATGTATCAATTTTCTTTGCAATTGAAGTCGAAATGAATCCAAGTTGTGTGGTTTGGAAACACGTGCCTTCCATATCAGCCCACGCGGCATTTAAATTGGACAACCAGTTTTTACACATATTGTGCAAAAGTTAATTACAAAAATAGATTACAACATATATTCTGTATACTTCTTTTTTTTTATATAAATAGACAAAAAATCTGTGTTTAAGTTTATAAACATTTTATTCAATTTTTAATATTAAATTGCTTTTCAAAATGTTGAACAGATTCTTGTCATCTTGTCATCATAATATATCATTATTTATTTGTTGTTTTTGAATTTTTGGAACGAGTCATTCGCTATTCTGAATCAATAAACAATTATACTCTTTCTAATGAGAACTGTGCGACATTTTCATTTGTTGATAGAAAATTCGATTTTGTTGTGAGTATTTGAGTGCTTTTCATTATTTATTTTTTATAAATTGATTTCAAGAACCTTAAGCTACTTATTTCCCATTTTTAATGAAGCCAGCTAAATATCCTGCAGTACCCCCATTCCTTGCTGAAGTGGAACTGAAGGACTTCCATTCTGCAACATTCCTTTTATAGATAATTATTTCTCCCTTCACTTTCCAAAGCCTTTTTTGCAAGCTTTTCAATAATCTGATTCCAATCTGGATGCCACTTTGAATACTTTGCTACAGAACTAACTTAATTTGTTCTTAAACAAGTGAGGACACGGAATGTAAACAATATAATTAAACTCTGTTCAATTTTAAAATCTGTTCATGTAAAAATGTCATTGCACTCCGTTATTTGTAAATTCATTCACAAAGAGTGTCACAATTGCCTTATTTGTTGTAAAATATTAGCAACAATTTACATTTTCTAACCAAGAAGACAATGTTTTCAAATTGGAACAACAATTTGTGAAAATTGTTGCTCCAAACATGTTTTTGAATTCCATCAATTTTTTTTTATTGTTATGAAATTTCCTCATGGAAAATCGTTTTATAGCTGCGCACAAAATCCGTTTGACCTTGTGGTTAACATTGAAGAAAATACAAATATTATCCTCAACGTATGCGCAATTGTTTTGAAACAATTGCAGCAGCGTTCAGAAGAAAATGTTCAGATTTATGCGGCGATTCGCAAACCATGCCGATGGACTCACTCAAGGTTTCTGTTTTGCTGTGACTGCATCACTCAGTTCGAGGGGCAACTCTGCAGCCCCAAAGGAGGGCGCACACTTATGCCTGAAAAAATGCAAAATAATTCCCATTGTAAGGACGGCTCATGGATAGCGTCAAAAATATGAGCGCAAAATTCAAATTTCCGCCATGCCTGAACTTCAGCTGCTGCATTCAACGATGTTTATGTAAGTACCCGCGAAGGTGGCGGAGGTCAGGGGTTGCTTGAGACGGAGGAACAGCTCTTCTACGGTTCGAATGTGCTGGGTTGGCACCGTCTGCAGTGGAGGAGTCCCAGAAGTCGCATCTCATGATTAATTCATCAGAAGCCTTTCTTCGTCTCTGCTGCTCTCATTAAAGTGATTGCGTCCTTTGCTTCTCATATAGCTGACACTTCCCACAACATCGGATCGGACTGTGTTACGTCCCCAGACCTTCCCTCTCAGGAGCTTCTCAATGCTGTGATACTGGCTACATCGAATGCGATCGGCCATCGTGTTCTGATCTTCAACTTGGGCCTCATGCAAATTTCATGCTATAGGAAAGAAAAAAAGCACCACACCAAGATACTTCATTTGCATATTATACACAAGCGAAAAAAGTTGTTTATTTTAATTTTTTGTCTTCTTTTAAACAGAGTGCAAGGGAGCTCTGGTTGCTCTGGATTTTTTATAAAGCGCGTGGAGGATGGAGATTGCGACTGCTGCTGACATTCATCCGCACCAGGCGATCGCACTGCCGCCAGCCAAAACGATTCAATTGTGTGCGTGTATGAATATTGTTTTTTCCAGTCAACAATTTTTTCTGTAAACTTTTCTGGTATCAGTTCTCGTTTTTCATATGCTTTCGAAGAAAAAGAAAGCCACAACGAATCGCGTCACAAGTTGTGTGTCGCCGGCGTTATTGTTTCAAGTCTAGACAGAAATGCGGCCCCCTTGCCTTCGTAGTTGCCCCTCCTCTTTGAGATGGCTCCATTTTCAAACAAATGTAAGCAGTCGAAATGGGGAAAAACTAGCGCTGAAGAAAGAATTTCATGTGGCGGCATTTTGTAATTTGTTGTGTCTTTCATTTGGCTCGGCGTGGGCTGTAATCAAATTTCATCCAAGTGTGACTATTTTCTCGTTGCGCCGCCGCTGCTGTGAAACATCGACAGCAGTGGGCGGTGGCAACAGTGAGCAAGGTCGTCCAGCAGGCTCACATACAATAATTATTATTATTGATAAACGTAGGTATATCTGGGTCTGAGCCTGGGTGGCCAAGGAACAGCAACAGCACAGCACCAGATTTCTGTCTGTTACAACAAGAGGCCAGCGCAAACAAGCAGCCGAACAAACAAACAATTAGCGAAGCCCGCAGACGATTTAATGCCATTGTTTGCCCGTCTCAAGGCTGAAGAAAGTGTTTCGCGATCGGAATCATCACGTTTTTGTGAAAATTTCGCTAATTAAAGTTTGTTTACCCTTTACCAGTATTCTCATACTCTCCCCCTGCCGATGTTCATGAATCACATCAGATAGACATACTCCTGGGTATCAAGTAATAAACTCCTTGAGTGCAACTCCCCCGTTCTGCCACCCTTGTGTACACTGTACAGTGTACAGTAATTCACTGTGGTTGTGTGTGTGTGAATGCCATTTCCCAGCAATAAATTTTCGGCGCTTCACCTTGAGAGGTATAAAGTCGCGCTCTGGAAGGTCAATGGAGAGATTCAAATGACTTCGGTCGGAATTGTGCTATTCGGTCGGAGTGGTTATTTTTAGATGAGTTTTTACGGAGAAGTGAACGAAGGCAAACTTAGTCAAATATGTATGAAGCTCCCAAGTATCTCTCTGCGAATCTGATCAACTTCACTTATTCGTGGGAATACGAAGAATTGCATTGGAAAATAATTAGAAAAAGCATTGCAAAGAATTTTCATTTTTTGTGTTTTTCCGATTGTTTTATTGGTTTAAAAACATGTTCAAAGAGTTAAAAAAAAAACTTGTGGGAGTAAAATATTTTATGCAAAGGCATAAACAAGGAATCTACAAAAGTCTTTATCGCGTCCCATTTTGAACACAAATTGTCTTGCAAGTGTCTGTTCCGGATGATAAGGATAGGGAAAGGATTTGGGGAAAAATGCATTGAAGATGAGTTCATGAACCGGGAAGGGTGGAACTGCTCAAATCCAGAAGAGGGAGGAATGTGTTCTTAAGTTAATTCTTTCTTGATTGTTGAATAGTCCCACGCTAATTTCGAATGGGGTGGGTAATTACATACAATCCGAGTAGACCACCTGGAAACAGTAATCATTAAATTCTCGCAAAATTTTAATGAGAACACATTCGCCTTGAATTAGTTGCGAGTCTCGCGGTCGCAAAACTGAATCGGTGCGATTTGCGTCGACGCTGTTGTGGACATAAGCGCGATTCCAACGATAAGATAATTGCTAACATCCCCGGCTGTGATCCAAAAATATATCTAAAACGACAGCGGTCATATAAATCTTGAGACTCTAATGGCACTAATTAATGTGTCAATGAAAGACATTACTTTGATAGCGCAATGCCGAGCCTCAATGGACAAAGAACCAAGGAAGTATCGCGTCGCAAACAATCTCGGTTGGCCGCGGGAATGACTTGAGGCCGTTTCACCGCAAATTTGTTGTCCTCCGCTGACTTTGGCACTTGTACTAGTGCTAAATCACGTTCAAAATTGTCTGTACTGCACGCCAGATCCTAACGACTTTAACGCAAAGAGACGCATACGCGGCAAAGTCTTCTTAATTTATTACGCGCCAAGAAAACCGCCGTTGAAATTTTTATCCGTCATTTGCAATTTAGTTTAGACGATTGCTAGCCCGAGACGTGAGAATAAACGACGAACGTTATGAAATTTCCACGATCCACTGATAAATTAGTGAGTTAAGATAAACCAGCCGCAGCAATGTGTAAGAAAATTCCGAGACTTGAAATGCAACTGACGTATTCATGGCTCTATGTTGTGACGACGCGACGGCGAAGTCAAGAACCGCATTATTACGCACCGCACGGTAGGAAGTGCGTTAGTCACAACAACTACAACACTAGGTCCTTCGAAATTTCTCTAGAGCTAATTTATTTTCATTTATTTTTGATAGTGCTGCGAGATGCGATGAATTACTGAGAACTTAGTCCAACTAATTTCTATATGTCTATCAATTTGTCTTACGTTGGCCACGCTAAAATGTGATTATTTGTGGAAGTGGCTGATTAAATGGTGTTCTTACTACAGTTCTGCATGCCGAATGTTTACGCCAAACATCAAAGCAGGTACTGGTTCATTGAAGAGCGATTCTTCCAGAACAGCATAAAAGCAAACTTTGGTTTTCGGGGTTTAACTTACAATAAACCAACCCTGACCCATTTACTGAGCCTAAAAAGACCACTATTGATTGTTTAGGAACATCACTTTTGGTTTTTTTAAACAGAGCCCAAAACATTTTATTCAACATAGCAACAAATCAACAAGATTTTATTCACGTTGCTACCAAAAAAATCTTATTTGCAATTCGCATTGCGCTGCTGCCACCATGACTTATTTATATGCAGCAACATCTTTATGTGGGTGGAAAAAACATTGTATATCATTACGAAAAAGATTTAATAGTTTTCCCTGAAACATAGGAAGAAGAGAGGGAGATGCTTTGTTTTGGGAACCGTAAATTAGCCCCTCTCGACTTACTGTGATTTATGATTAAATTGAACAACACCTGGACACTGCCTCACCCCACAAACAATGCAGGCAGTGCATATGAAACCAACGCAAAAAGGGCTATTTATAATTTGCTGTTGTCATTGCTGATAAAGCTTGTTTACGCGAATGCAGGCAAAATATTAGCAACAAAGCTATTTGCGATAACATAGCGTTATCTTTATTCCAAAACTCTTGTCTTCCCCTCATATTTCGCTCAAACAGTAAAGCTCGTGTCTAAAATTATCAACGAAATTTATCAATCGCCATTGCGAACGAGGTTCATACATAGACTTGATGCAAAACTTATGCAGATAGCGGCGCATTGCATTATGAAATTTTGCTTGGGTCCGGCTGGGTCGGGGTGGCGCGAGGAACGTTAAATGGCGAGACCTTGAATCGTTATCGCACTTACCAACAGTCTGCAAAAATAAGCACCGTCTAGCCGAATCCCGAAAGTGCACGTACACAACGTCACTTGCCGCCGTCCCACTCCCGTGTGTAATTGGCGAGCTTTCGAGAGCTCTTTATCGGCGATTTCACATAAACGCGAAGCTCCCAACATCGGGTATGCGATCCCGTTCTCCGCGACATTCATCGTCGTTCAACACACCGACATTGGTATGCAAAAAATAACAAACAAAAAAACAAATGCCAGCTCACTTATTGGTTGCTGCTCCATTGTGCCGCAGACACGGCACCCACTGGTGACGCCATCCTCATTAAGTGAAGAGTGACAACGGTGCCCAGGTGAGGGCTCCACCAAACGGGGACCAACATGCCCCTCGTCGTAGCCTCGTTCACGAAATTCCAGCACCCCCATCGGATTGTGGGTGCTGCACGGTGTGAAACAGCAGCAGCAGCCACGCGGCTTGATATATTTAGGCGCGATATTGAATAAATTATTGTTACAACCCTGCATGAGTTCCGCACCAGGCGCCGCACCCCCTTTCGCGAGCTATTACAGTCGATTAAATTTGAAAAACAAATACACTCTCACGCAAAGCCATGACCTCTAATCCAAACGGCAGCAATTTAAGGTTATTTTGCAGAGAAATTCCGCGATAACGCACAACGGACTCGGATTTTCGCAAATGCTAATGGCAAATTTAAGCAGAAATTGCAGAACAGAACGCGTCGGTCGCAAGGTCACGCGATAGGTGATTTTTTTTTCTCATTTGCCACGCCACGTTAGCAATTATTGTAATTGTAGTGCAATGTGCGGCGGGCGGGTGTAACAGGGGCGAAGGGTCATGGGAATTAGTTGCGTAATTGAGGTGAGATAGACCGGTCATAAACATCTAAGTGCCTCAGTTACTCGCTCGTATTGCAGCGATAATGAATTTCGCAACTGGCTCATTTGCTGCGGCTCACCTACAGGAATTACGTAACTGGTCACTCAAGTCCACCTAAATCGATTGCAACGACGACACTGCCGTCTGCCTCCGGGGCAAGAGGATATGCGGTAACTATGCTCGTTTCCAGGAAATATTGCCGATATTAACCTATGAGGGAAACGGAAGTGAGCCGTAGAGCAACGTGTTGTCTTCGGTCCGTCAGGAATTCTCGATGTCGAATGTTTGCAAATTGATCTAAAAAGTCTTCCTGGGATCCAATGAATGCTTCACTGTGGTTTCACGGCCACCCTTTAGGAGAGCGCCATTCGTTTATAACCCAAGTAATTTCCGGCTGCGGTTTAATTCGAGCTCACTTGCAAAATTACTTTAAAATAATTAAAAGGTATAATGTGCAAATGCAGGTTTTTGATGCAGGTTGAATGCAGGCTGCTGATTCCAAAGAAAATGTGGAAATGTATGCGAGACAAGAAAAAAAGTGCAGCATGCAAGTGAGGCTGAATTGCTCGAAATTTGTGTACTTACGATGCACGTAATAATTCCTCTGTTGCAGTTAATTACTGCTGTTGGAAGACTCCCAATTGTAAGCCAATCCGAACACAGGTAGTGTAACCGCGTCTCAAGGTTGAAGGAGCAAACACTTTCGACGCTTGGCACGAAAGTTCAGAAGTCACATCTCGTCAATTGCAGTGAATTGCAGGAGACGGACACGATCTACTGGTCCACGATGAGATGATGACACAAAGATCTCCAGCAGGAGTGTGGGAGAGCAGGAGGAAATTAGTCTGGAGCTCTAGCATCAGCCCGGTAGCAGTGAACTTGCGGCCGGTGGGCGCGAGTCATGGGATGTCGAGAAGTGCAAATTACTTCGATGGAGTCACTGCATGAATGCTACTGTTCTGCTGCTGCTTCTGTTGTTTGTCCTCTTTCGTCAACAAAAACGAAAATTTTCAATGCCCTCGGGGGGCAAGGATGGGAATGAATGCTAATTACTCGTACCCTGGATTATTCAGGTAGTTGGGATTCCAACTACAAGGATCTTCCATACTGAGCGCTAGAAGAATAGGGTTGCAGTCGATATCCCTGCCCAAGTGGCTGAGGTGTGTGTATGTGCAGATGCTCAAAAGAACTCTTATGAACTGTTTGCTTTTTTTTTCAAACCACACTGTGCCCGAGTTGCTGTTTTTACTACTGCAGCAGCACATAAAACATACGAAGAAGATTTTCCTGGCCAGCGGATTTACACAGAAACACCCATGCCACGTAATCACACAAGGAGGTTGCAGGGAAAAAAATTTAAATTAAAAAAAAAGAAGCAGAAAAAAGAAAAATATCCGAGAAACTAGGACAAGCATTGAAAACTCTTCAAGGGGAACAAGTGAAGAAAAAACAAAAGAAAAATTTATGCTAACGACAACGAAACTAGGCTACGAATGGGTTTGTCACCCGTTTCAGAGCAATACCCGACGACATCGCATCCGTCGTCACAGCACCAGCAGCGGCAGCAGCACCGCAACCAGAAGAACCCCAGCAGAGCGGTAGCAGCAGCTCCCCCTGATCCTCAGGGCTTTGTGGTTGTGCCGGAGCTCAGGTTTGGGTGGCTGCCAACGCCGCCCCCACCGAGCAGAGCAACTGCCACTGGTACTGCGCCTCCAGTTCCACTTTTCTGGATTTCCCGGCAACTTAAAAATATGACTTTTCTGGTCGCACACAGATCACAGCAGTCTCTCTGTATTCTGGGTCTATGGGATTTTAGGGCAGAAGGAAACCCATTTTCATTTTGGTTTTCATCCAACTGAACGATTCCTTTGCTCCCTGTGCGAACCATTTTCACTTATTGAACCCGTTCCATTCATTGACAGCAAAAAAAAGATAATAGAAATGTAGCTCAAATGCAAAATACAGCTAACGGGGGTGGATTATAAGATAAATTCCTGGATTTAGACATCCACAGAATGATGATTTCAATACATTTTCTGCAAAGTTGCGTTTTCATGGCTGCATTTTGTATACAAGCTGCCGGTTCCCATTGTTTTGCGGTCGTTTTTCGTGGAACCAATTTTTCAACAACGCAACTGACCTACATTGCGTCACTACAGGAAACTTCGTACAAATATTAGGAAATGGAAAAAATGAATGGGATTTTTCATTTCCTGTTGAGATACTTTTAACTTGTGGCTCCCCGTATTAATTAGTATTAATGAAAGCGGAGCTACTTAAAAATGGGAGCCTTTTTCAGTTTTCCCTCACCGAAAAAGGATTAAGCACATTTTTCAGCCCTGAGATGTGCAGAAGACCTTAATGAAAGAAATCTGGAAGTGAAAGAGCGAAAATGAGGCCGGGGAAAAAATTATTTTGACCGGAAATTCAACCATTCTGCAACGAAGTCGAAGTAATGCTACTAGTAACTCGGGGGCATTGTCCTGCTGAAAATAGCCGCAACATTTGATTTTCACAGGCATTTTTTAATATCCGAATTACGATTGTAGTTCAAGCCTTTTTGTATTCTTTTAATTAAATATAGGTATAGGTACCTATTGCGGGGAGGGGGATTACATACAAGTCAATGAACTTGTATTTAGAATTTATAAATGTCGCATTAATAATTTGATATGGTTTAGCAGTAAGTGTGTCATTTTGAAATTGAATTCTTTACGACGCGACGTGTCTTTAGGATGACTAAATTACTGAGGAAGTTGTCTAGTCTCAATCAGGGTATAAAACTTGGAAACATTTAAACCAATGGACTCCGCTGTTTTTGCGGCAGTCCATCGTTCCCTGAATATAAACAAACCAACGCATTTACCCACTGACGAAAGTCAAAAAAATACGCCTTTCTGCAAGATGATCGTAAAAGTTTTGCACCAAATATGTATGAACAAAACCGTTTTAGTGCCGCAAACATTTTATTTTCAGCGGGAGTCGTAAAAAACTACTGAAAATGGGTGTAGGACGAGTTTGGTACATCGCGGTAGGGCGATTTGCAGCATCCGCCGGGAGAACAACGCGCACAAAAGTAAGTAAATGGACGCTGCTCCACTCCAACTGCGCGCGGCCCACCACCAGCCCAGGCAGATCGTACACGATCAACACAAGACTCCACTTATTACGCGGTCATTAAATTTTACATCACTGGGCGAACGAGTGCCTCGATCATACCCAGTTGATGCCACTCAAGATCGAGGCGACCGATAATGCGTCCGCTGAAGTGCGATCGCGGCAAAAAGAACAGCAGTGGGGCAACAACAGCTCACAGGCGCAGAAGGCAGCAGCCACGAAAGAAAAATGAACGGCGGCGAGGTGGAAGGCCTCTGCATTGGACACAGCGACGCCAAAGACGCCACGAGGAAAGGCACAAACCTGACTTTAATGAAGAAAGATGGAGGTGATGAGCCTCGGCTCACCAGTCACCATTGAAAATTGCAAAACCGTTAAACCAATTTCAGGTAATACCGCTTGCCTTGAACTCGCCTCGACTGTTTTCCCGCAGGTAGGCTGGCTCTGGCTGCATGGCGGCTGATGGCGCAGCGTCGCTCGCTGCTGCTGTTGATGCTGCTGCTGCCATGTCGGCATGATCACGTTTGTCGCTGACGATGATAAAATTTGAATTTAATCAATATCGTGGGCTCGTCAGTTGTTCTTCCGCGGATTAAGGTTTGGGATCGATTTACTCTTCGTCTCGAGTGAACTGGGATGGGATGCAGATCGACCGTGCCATGTCTAAAAAACCCTGCAGGTCCGATGACTGAAAATAAACCTCGCCGATTTCTTAATTGCCCAACAGTAGCCAGCCACCGTAGTAAGTGCAAAGATTAGTGGCTTATAAAATGTTTAGGATTTCATTTTGGCAAAAGTACCAACCAAAAATTTAATTTATCTGAAAGTGTTTTTGAAAATTGACCCATCCGCCATTTTAGACACCAAAGTGTGAACTTTTTATGAGCTTCTTCAGGCAATTAAAGCTCATTGGCGGTGGGTGTGGTCTTTTTTGGCAAACATTTCGTTCCAATTTTCAGAAATGAAGGCCGAACTTGTTGCAGTGGGCTTGTAAATTCATTTTCTGGTTTTTCAGCAGTAGTCACAAGCGTCGGCGGAACAATTTTGCAAAGGGGTCAACGGGTAAGAGGTATACTCGAAACAAATCTCTTATTTCAAATTAAAAGAAATATTTATTTCAGGAATACAATACCATTTGGTTTTTGATGTGTTTTGAATCATAGAGGCTTCCGTTGGCTCTTACAATAATCAAAATATGCGTTTACCATTTCCCTGAATACTGCGAATTTTACTTGTAAATCAATCTGTTCCTTCTGTATCCTCAATTTTGTTTGCCTGCATAGCTACACTTATAAATATTAATCCGAAACGTCAAGGTATCAAATGTGTGCCAATCATTGCCACCCCCAACTCGTTTCGGATTACACATGATCCCACTCTCGGCCCCAAGAGACCCAGGGTCGTTGTAGGCTTGTAGCCAATACTTGAAATGTTTACATCAAGGTTCACATGTAGCAGACAAATTTAACTTAATTTGCCTTCAGCTCCTTACAACAACTAAGGACCGTTATCCTAGAAGGCATTGGTGCTTTTAAGGGCAGGCAGGAAAGCACATCAAGTAGTGGGGCTGCAGCAAATTGCTTGGAGAGGAGGAATGAAGGCTGAAGTTTGAACGAAAAGTCCTCCATAGAACCCAGCCAGAAAGGTGGTAGTCGTATATCCACAAGCGCTCATTAGTCAAATTGACAAGTCACGTTGATGGCAAAGGGAGGTGTTGACGTGTAGGCGGAGAATCTCAAGGCCGGTCGTTTGGACTTGGTTTCGATGTTCTGTCGTGCTTCCTTGAGGCTTCGATGGCTGGGATATAAATGAAAGTGCGATGTCAACATGTCTACCAGTATTGATTTTATAGCTTAGGCAGAATGAGGCAATCAAAAAGCTTCTTATTAAGGTACGTTGTTTTAGGAAGTCACGAAAGTGATTCTAGAGGTTCAATAAAGATTTTCCAGTAGAAGAAATAGCTGTAATCGATGAACCTCCAATGGGATTTTTCATGTAACACGGTCGATGGTTTGTTAGAAGACGCAATTAATACAAAAGCAATCATCTTCTCGCATTCTAAAGCGAAAGTTACACTATTTGTATTTTAGTACCTACATAATATTGTTGACATATCTTCTTAAAGAGAAGAATATTTAATATCTTCTTACGTCAAAGAGTATTGTTTTAAAAATTATTAAACTTTTGGGAATAGAACATAATTTTTCTTGGTCTTGCAAGCTTTGCATCAAGCATACAAAATCTCTCATTAACATATTCCTAAGTTTGATCAATCAGCATGGTTTTTACCTCGTTGTTTCCTGTTTACAGTTCTGGATAATCAATACCTACATCATGTTTTTTTTTACAATAAATATTTTTCGTTTTTCTTTTCAGGTAAGCAAGATTTTAACTTTGTGAGTATCGAATTGTGCTTGTTAATAATTTAGGATTCAGTCCCAAAGGTAGGCAAAACGTAATTAATTATCTATAACATCATAGAATAAAATTTTGTATTATGATTATGTTTACGTTTAATGTATATTTTATTTATGATTATTTTCTTCATCAATAGATCGTTGCTTGAATCAAAAAGAATAAAAATTTTAAGAAAGGAACGGTTTTTATGGTTTATCAATGCATCTAATTGGATTTTTAATTCAAATTCGTTCTCTTTTTTTTATTTGCATAATTGCTTACAAAAAGTGTTGCACAGTGTTCTTAGCATTATTACTCAATTGTAAAATCCTCGACACTGTAATTTGCCCATGTCGATTTAGAAACCCACCATCGAGGCAAAACCTCGCCAGGTTGTCTTTGATAAAAACCATTTTCCATTCAAGTTCATCGATAGCCTCGACTCATTCCGACCATTCTGCTGCTTGCTAATCTCCTTCAAAATTGCGTAATTAGCACAAGCTACGGTCATGCTTGACAGCACTGGAGAAAATGAGGAATTAGTGAACGATAAGAAACTGAAGTGGACCCTAATGCAAAAACGAATGGAAACAAACAACAAGAAGAAGAGCAAAAACAAAGATGGAGGGCTCCAAGTTGCCTGGGGGCTGGGAATGGAAATCTTCTCCAGGTCTTATCGTGATTGCATGTCTCTAAATAAAGACGACTATGGGAATTATTTTACGCATATCTGGCTGGAATCAAGTGGTGACCGGATACTCGACTAGAAAGAAGGTCACTTCCATCGGATGGTGTTCCATAAAACAATAGTCGACCAATCGCCGATTACGGTAATGTCGTGCGTAGCAACCCTTTTGGTTCTTTTGCCCGATCGTGCTAGTGCTTGTCTTGCTCTGCTGGTGTGTTTCTTTCCTGTTTGAAATGGTCGTGCACTCCACCATTCTTCGAGGACTGGGTTGCACATTCACATCCTAATTTGGCCCAGATTTGCGACGCTGAGAGCGAACAGGAACAGTTGCTGTGCCACCGGCATTTCTAGGCGCAATTTGCGTTCTGAACAAGCCCCGTTCAAGAGCATCCTGAACAACTTAGTTGCTATTAAAGTAATTTCCACCAAGACCTGATTTGTTTGGGAAAACTATACCATCACTCGGCTTAGGGGGCTTGAGGAAAATAAAAAAATAGGTCACATGGCAACATGTGCAGTGAGGGTAAGTTTCCGACACAATTTCAAGTTTTTATTTTCTCATGCTTTAATGAATTCTAGGACAAGTGGTTTGTTCTGCGCTCTCACACCTTCCACCCCATCCCCTTTAATTTTCTAGTCGCATTCAAGTTGCCCTACTGCCTGCCGATTCAAACCACATCCCTTAGCGCCCATTCATCCCTGTCGACCAACTACCCTTAAACATTGTACACTCAAAAACACATCCATGAAACCTTCCCTTCTTGACAGCAGCAGTTTCACATTTCCAGTGCAGCGCTTCATTACTTCTGCTCAGTTGTAATCATTTCAGCTTTCGAGATTTCCTAATGACTCGTTGCTGCTGCTCTGCTACCTCGGCTGGTGGAGCTAGTCACTTAAGGAAGGAGGAGCTGCGGCTCCAGCAGCCGCAAAGTCTTCCTCTGCGCCATATCATTCAGCCTTGTGCTAAAGACGCTTGTACTGCACTGAACTTAATTACACATCCACTGAAATTACCTATTCAAGAGGACCTTCTTGTTCGCGAACTCGAAGACTTAAAAATGTCTACACAATTTTTAAAAAAGAAAAAGAATTTTATGACAAAAAAAATTGAAAGAAGAAATTAAGGAACACGGAAACATACGCTTTCTGCACCAATTACCACTTTTTGTGCGACGTAAAATGCTTTCTTGAGAACATGGACTTTTCAAGACATAAGATCCTAATTACGCTTTTTTAATAACGCGCTATTCACTGCCCGCCGTGATGCACTTGCAATTGCCATTTTGCTTTTCTGAATTTGGGATATCAATTATATTTATACCTACACATAATTTTGAGAAATAAGAGAAAAGAGATCATTTTCAAAAATACTTGGTTGAATGTAACGGATTTTGTTTCTTTTAAACTTATTTTGTTATGATATATAGCGAGCGGAATATGGTGCTGTGCAAAATAATAAGCACAAACCTTTATTGCAAATTTTATTCTATTTTTTTCCATAGTTGTTTCCGTTGAAAAAATTTTTTTTTCTCATTTCCAGACATCCTACATAAAATTGTTCTCACCATTTTCGCAGTATTCCTTTCCCATAAACAACTTAAAACTATCCTTTCTATTTGATTCAATTTCTCGTCAATAATGAAAGTGGACAAGGGTTAACTCTACACCTGCCCAATCATCATCATTCATCCATACTCAATCGCATTGGAACATAGAAAATCCATTTCAATCGATTGTGCAAAATTTAGTTTAGTCGTGCATAGCTGTCTCCATTCATCTAATAACTGTCACACCGTCCACGTCACGAAGTGCTTCTATAACCAAATAATTTAGTTTGTCTGGGCTACTAAACTAGCTGTGGCGTTGTGGCCAAAATTGTGAAAACAATCTGACGCTTGAGAATAGAAGGCAGTAGAAGGGGTTGGAAGGACAACCAGTCCTTTATGTGTACCCTCTGGGTCGGATATGACAGGCGGCATCGAAATGTACAGGGTGCCGGGATGACGGAACTCGATTCAAAATAACTCAATTATTAAGGATACATTCATAAGAGCAGGATTCCGTAGAGGATTTCGTGTTGGTCTGACTGGTCCAGAAGTTAAGGAGTGGTTGATGTTGAATGATGTCGTCTACATCCTTTTTCCCCAAAATATCTTTCTGTTCTTCTCTGTGCCGAATAGATTTACATGAAATTTTTTTTAGCTATACACACACCCATACATAGACGAACTTTTGAGAATTTGAACCCATTAGCCTCGACATAAATAAAAAAACAGAAAGCGTTATTAGGTAGAGGTGGGTGTAAAACGTAGCTGGACAACCTTAACTGCTTCAAAGTAAAATGTCGTGTTGTCGTAGCATGCACTACTTAAAAAACACAACACCAACATAAGGCGAAGGGCACCTCCAATGGCGGGAACGAAGCGTCGATATTAACATCATCGTGGCGTCATCATTGCCATCATAATCCAAACAAATAGAACCCTGGCACCAACGAAATCTCGTTAATGTGAAGGAGCCACCGAGCAAAAACACTAACAACGGGAGGGCAAACTTGCCAGGAATCAAGAGAAAAATATCATAAATAATATGGGGGTATCTCTAGCGAGACAGACGCCATTCAAAACATAAACATAGCCGCCATTAGAACGAGCAAAAAGTACCGTTCCTGTGCGTCGCATTAACCCACACACATACAGCTATATACTACACACGCTATCGAATACAGTCAGCAGAGTTGTGTTCATTCTGGAGTTTCGCGAATACTTTTTTGTACTATTTTTATCTGGTTTATGTCTCCCGGCACGAAGTAAATTTCACTCCTTGTCTCCCATTCCCAAAGTGGCCGTCAGTGGGAGGAAAAAGGATCCCAGGGTGAAAGTAAAGCTCGCGTCACATTCAGAGGGTTGAAGAGGAAATATCCGTGGAAGCACCAGCAGCGTCTTCACGAAAGTCAAGAGATAGCTTAACGGTATTATAAATAAATACACCTTCTGACTGGTGTGTGTGCACAGGCACGATGTTGTCCTCGTCGTCGCCATTACTGAGCCGAACCGGCATCGCCGTTGTGACGCTGAACAATGACGCCTGCGTTCCCACCCCAACTTTTGGCACATTCGAAATCCTCCAGGGATGTTTGCTCGTGTCCTGAATACATAACTGACACATAATGTAAAGCTCCCCAGCACAGGATTGTGTGAACACATGGAACCCTCTAGACGACTGCACACAGTTACAAAGCTGCAGACATTACAACAGACATAGACAATAATTATTTTTTCGACTCCTGCCAGACATAACATTGGAGCGTTGGGCACGCCACCATGCAGACATCCCGCACAGAAATCGTACACCCACATCAACACGCCAGCGCCAACGCCATACGTAGCCGAAATGTGTAAATAGACACGGCAGCATAACGGTCGTATTCGGTGCTCAGGAAACCCATCTCATCCTTGCCGGCGGCCAAATGGCAGGGGGTGAGTGGGCATTGGGGAATGAGTTATCGTTCTCGGCTAAATGCCAGAATGGGAAGGAGCTCTCTAACGACCTTCAAAAAATCAGGTCACATCTTGCTAGGGATGAGAATGGGTTGCCTGGCTGCCACCCACTCTGTTGAGAAACTCGGGCCAATTCGATTTTATGTTGCTCCGTTTCAGAAAGTGGGGCCGGGCTTACAATGCCGGGCTTTTCACCCTCTCGTGTGATGTGCGCCCCAAACTCAACACCGTTAATAAATGCCAATTTCACAAACTTCTCCTTGGTACAATTTTGCGCTTCAGCTAATGACAAAATTCGCCTTACATCCGGGCCCAGGGCTCTGGAACTTGGGAGAACTTAAGACATATGGGTCACACTTTACAATCGTGCTGTGTAGTAGGTCTGGCGTTCCAAGGACTTTTTGTTTTGTTTTCCATTTGAAAAGTACCAACACTGTTTGAATGGAATTTGACAAATTGTTTTCAGTAAGAGAAAATTATTTTTGTCTGCGTCATGTCTCAGGTTTTTTTTTATTTATATTTATTTATTCATTGTCTACATTTCAAAGAAATACTTATTTCTGAATGAATGTTTTTACTAATCAAATCTGAAAAGTTGGCACAAATTTTTTCCGCGAGAAAGGTACATATGTTATGTATATTATGGAAAAACGTAATTTGAATGAAAATGAACCAACGTAAGAATTTTGATTTTACGCACTTTTAATCAATAAAATGTTGCAAATTGGGGCTCTTTCAAGGTACTGTTTATTGTTTATTAATGTATATTTACATTGTACATTGGAAATGGAAATTGACATTTTCTAAAACGATTCAAACCACTTGAACAATTCATTGCAACAATGAACTTCTTCCTACTTTATTTTTTCTTTATAGTTTATAGAGTTTATAATTTTGAGTTCTTTGTACATATATGAAACACCATAAAAACAATTGATATGCACAAAAAATACTTGTTTTTTTTTGTTTCTTTTCAAATGTCATGCAATCTTCAAAAAGGTGATAAGAATAATTATAATGATTACAATACGGATGTTATCGATTGTCAACAAAATTCCCAATTAGCTGCTGCAGTAGTTTTAACGTGTCAAGTACTCCAACTTTGATTTCCACTTTGGTTTGCTGGCTTGATGAAAAACATGCTCACCAGTTCATCATCCACTCTGTGTTTTACTTATGTTTTGTTTTTTGTTCTCTCTGCACAAAATCCATCAAACAAATTTTTAAACACAAAGTTGTTTGTAAGTTATTCAGTTGGATTCCATTATCAAATTTCCACTAGGAGAAGAGAAAAAACATTTGAGGATATTTCTCATAGAAAATACCACAAAAATGAGAAAAAAAAAGTTTGTACAAGAGTTGAAAGAGTTATTGCAAGGATATAAAAGATTTACAGGCATCGACCTCTAGTTCACTCCTATCCTTTAATTTTGTTCTATTAAAAATAAAAGAAAACAGAACCAAATATTGCGAACAATACACTTTCAGTGGAGAACTGTATGAAAAGAAAGCATAAAAACTTGGAAAATGATGCAATAGTGTGGGGATTGGGGGGAGTACTTTACCAATGGCTTTCATCAAGTCAAAGAGTAAAAGGCTTTTCAAGGGGTTTTGTTCCAAATGATGAAAAGCAAAAGCTTTTGAGTTTCATTCATTTCATGGTCAGATTTAAGAGAAATTTTGTTGAAAACCAACGTTGAAAACCTAAAAGCATATTTATAAAATATCCTCGTTGAGGCCATTTTGAATATACAAATATATTTATTATACATCCATGGAAACGTTATTAAGAGTCGTAATTGGCCAGGACCTCTTCTGAATTTTAAAAGAATCACCGAAAATTTAGAGAACTGCAAATCACACAAATTCGCTTGGTTGCAGGATGATGTGAATGATATTCTGTTGAATAAAAAACAAGAAAACACAGTAGTAAATGGTTTAATAGAACGAAAATTCATTAAACCAGGTATTCACATTTTTTTTCGGATCTTTTCATGTTTTTCGGTCTTTCATGCATCACAGTTTTCATAAAAACCAAAAGTTCAAAAGCTGAACATTTTCTACTCAATTGCATAATGGAGAGATGTAATTTTTGCAATATTGTGCGAGTTTTAAAAATAAAAATAAAAAAAAAAGCAATTCGCAGCGAAGCTTAAAAAGAGCCGAATAAACTATAAAAAAAATATCGCAAGTGTTTTACTCCTTTATACGCGGTTCATATCCAATTTCTATAGTATTTTGTACGTATAATATGAAGTTGTATTCATTTGAATGGCGTTGGTAAAAACAATTGCATTTCGAAGTTCTACAAAGTGTCATAATTTTTTACTCTTTGTTTATTTATTTCTAATAAAGTTAATATGAAAAATATTCATCGCATTTCGTAATGATTTCATGCTTAAACTAACATTGAACACGAACAAAGATCTGTTAAATAATTGAAATGAATGAAGTCTTCTTACTATTGTTGTACTATAAAGAAAAACAATGCACCATATAAACTTGAATTGATACAAAAGCATTGAAAGGATTCACTTGGATTTAACGAGACGTATAAGATATCAGAAACCTTTTATTGTTGCTTCTATTTTTCCCTGTTGGAATAACATCGTTAGTTTGTAATCACTTAGATAAAGACAACTTTAAATAAGCAGGATTACAGAACAGAAGAAGCACAAAGAGTGGATTATTTTTGGGTATGGTATCGTCTTTAATGTCTACATGAAAATTTGTTGTTTGCGAACAGTTTTCCGACCATTGTTATGCTGACATAGAAAACTTTGATTGAATTTCAAATAAAATAAAAGGTTGTACAAAATGTTGACAATTGTTGCAAATGATTTTTGCCAGCGGCAGTCTTTATGATTCGCAAAAAAAAGGACGTGAGTTTTCAACTCACTTGGGGTGATTGAAATAACACGCAATTCTGACCTCAATGTAAACGTCCCTTCAGGTCACGTTAAATGTCAATTCATATTCATATATTTATTTGCATATCTCATATTAAATCTATCGTTCAACCCTTAAATCATCAACTAAAATTTCTTATTGAACAAATTCTGAATGACATCCATTTACCCACTGTAAACCCAGCACTTGACGGGTAGTTCCGTCCGAAGCGAGAAATGTTGACGTAGGTAGATACCACCCTTACAAAAGGGAGTCTTCCTGCCCCTTTCCGCTTCGATCCCTGCCGGAGCAGTAAGCAACCCGAAACCTCAGACTACCCCCGGTTGGAATAATGGCGGGCTTTGTACATAGGCAAGGCAGACGTAAGTGTGACTCAAGTCTTCCTTCCTTTTAGCTTGGCTACAAGAAAGCGTTTTGTACCCTCTGTGGACACCCCTCAGCCCCCTTCAGGGGCTATTATTGTAAATGGGGTGCACGTGTTCGTGTAACTTTAAAAATGTCATAAGTTTCCACTTGCTAATCGTGAAATATGAGCCCCTCCCTTCATGATGTGTTTTGATTTCACATTGTTTTTTATTTTTTCGTTTCTTAGTTCCTATTCTTCCTTTTCACTATTATTATTATTATTTGCGCATCATCTAATCTCCTCCTTTCGGATGCCGAAATATGTAAAAATGCTTCTTTCCAGACGATTGTTTCGAAATCGATTCCAGATGAATGAAACAATGGGATCAGACCACTGAGTTAGGATGTCTTATAAAATTTGTTTTTGATGTAGTCTCATTATTTCATGAGACTTTTGCTGATATTTGCTTTTGATAAGATGCGACATTTTGAGCAAAAGCAAAACATGTTTACAACAACGGTTATCGATACTTTGTGTCTGTAATTCACTATAAATTCACAAACAAAATCAGAGGAACATTTTTTGGAAGTTTCTGTCCTTTATTTGGAAAGATTTTATATGTGTCTTGTTTATCCTTATTCTCACTCTATCTTTATAATTGTATTGGCATGGGATCCAACGGATTTTTTTTTTCAGAAAGTTCACCTAAATGTCGAAGTGATAAATTAAAAGTAAATCGATGATAACTCACAACTTCAATTGGTATTTTCCGAACATTGTTGTTTTTGCTAAATAATTCTTATGTACCGTTAAATTTTCATAAACACTACATTTCTTTCAAATGCCAAATATGTCCTTAGAATATTCACTTGGAAAAACTTCTTCTAAGAATTTGTATCGAGACGTTCAATTTTAATGAATTATTTATCCTTTGATTTAACAAAATTAATTTGTCTAATGAAAAAATACCGCAAATTTAATATGAAATTGAAATATTGCCAAATCTTTCTGGGAAATTGGTCACTTTTCAAAAATTGGGGATTCCTCGAATGCAGTTGGTCCTTATCCAAGTGCTTTTAGTAATTACAGGAATGCAATTTGAAATGATTAAATCAAATTAAAGTTTTTGAGGTCACAGGGTTTGGTGGCGGGTTTGAAAGTGTTAAACTGCTTTCTTGGCTTCTAATATTTGAGAAAAAATAAATTCGAAAAAAACATTCTTAAAAGCATATTCTTTAAAGAGATGTGTTTGGACCTATTTTGTTGGAGTATTTTGAAATATAACTAATTTGTTAACTTTGAGTTGCATTAATTGTTCAGACACTTATACAGGCTATTTGACGACGTTTACTTTTGTTTATAGTTAGTGCTAATGAAATGATGCTATATTTGTTGTTTTTATTAGATTTCTTTGTTTTATTCCAAGAATATTTTAATTTCAGTAGCAATTTTTACGAAAATATTCTTGACATTTTTCAGAGTTAATTTAAATTTCAATCTTATAAAAATAATTTTGTTTGTAGAAAATATTGAGCTTTACTTCCAGCAGTCAATCCTCTTTTTTTAATACTTCAAATCAATACCACAACTCGTTGCTTAGGATTGATTTCTTGTCAGAAATGTTATACAAAAAATAAGCAGGTATAATATTTCGCACCTAATGAAAATGGTCAAGCAGATTATTCACAGTTCTTTCGTTTCGCTATCCTCGTAGAGAAGTCTAAGGAGATGGGGGAAAATGATCGGATTTAGTTGGGATTTTCACAGTTATTGGTGTGAAATGAAGGATGATATAAGTATTTTTACATAAGATGGATTTGGTATGACCAAAACTACGTGGATATTTTTTACTCAAGGAATAGTTTCAGAGTGTTGACCTTTTGTAGAAGATCATTTCAAAAATGCACTTTCGTAAGTTATTCATGAACAGTTTTCAAAATACATAGAGTTTTTGAGCGATTTAGTTAAACTACAAAAAGTACTCAACTATTGAGGCAATTCTTCTGAATAATGGTTTTACCTTGCCATACACAATCTTTCTCCACAATCCACATGCATCCGATAAGTAATTTCCATTATCCATTGTGATACCCTCGACGATGTCCCACAGCACAAACGCAAAAAAAAAACGACAACGAAAAGAGAAAAATCAGCAAACTTTCAAATGGGGCATCTGGCAACACAAAACTAAGTTCGTTACTTCCCAAATTGAGATAGTCCTTGACAGAGGAGGAATCGGAATGATTCAGAACAAATTCAGTAAGCTGACATCAGCATTGTGCAGACGTGAAATGACAAAGTGTCCTTTATACCAGCGCATGCACACCGTATCCTCATGGCAGTGATCCAGGGGAGCGGAAAATATGTCATGGAATTGCCACCATATAATCAACTTTTGCCAAGCCTCACGCTTTTAGCATTTATAATCGCAGAACACACCACGGCCACGGCAGCATTACCAGGCTGGTTGAAGGGTAAAGCGGGACGCTGTGGGGGGTTACTGAATTCATAAAAACGAAAAGGACCTATGCCAGCAATAAATTATCAAGTTGTCGACTATCGATTTTACATGATGATGCAGGACTCCGAGATCCTCTTCAGCGGCCCACCACGTCCTGAAATTTCCTGGATTCTAGTACACGCACGCACATACTTTCCGTTATGATCGAGCTTCCACACGAAAGCTACAATAATGGAGCCGGCAAAATTGGGGCCACATGCAGCGATTGCAAAGCTTTCGTAGCGTCGAGCTGGGGCTTGTCTACGTCGCTATGTCCTGGAGTTGTCTATATAGCCGAAAAGTGTAGTAGATAGCGTCCCGACGTCGTCTGTAAGCTCTTTGTAAATAAAACTCCGATGGGTTCTTGTGTTTCATACATACGGAGTAAATGGTCCCCTTTACGTCTCCCACCGTCTTCTATCTCACGATTCATTCGCCCACTCTACGAAAGGAGCAATGTTGCGGCGCTGTTGGAGCTATTCTGGGAGTTCTTGAGCTGGAAAACAACAACAAGGACGAACCCATTCTGAATGATTGCGGCTCCTGATGGTGGCGGATAATACGGGTGTCCTACAGGGCAGAAAGAGGCTGGTTGGATTTATCTGGTTGCCCCCGGTGGGTTCGATGGCAAGTAAATGACGGTCGGCTTAATGTATGGTATAGGCTTCTGTGCTCCCCACTCTAGTGTGTGTTCTGAGCCTTAGAGAAATACGACGTTAGCTCAGACCGCTGTCAACCCACACCCGGCCGCCTATAAATTTTGACACGACCGACGCACACTTACGTCAGCATTACTACGGGAGTTTTTGTGGAGCGGACCACCCAAACAATTCCCTCTTTATAGCGACCGACGAGGTCGTTACGTTTTTCGTTTTTACCCCTGTCATACTAAACTGGGTTGTCATGATGGAACTTTCGTTCGTTGGGTGTGAGGAGCCTTCGTCCTTGGAATTTAGATGTTAGGTAGACACAAGATATTCCGCCTTCTTTTTCACTCTCGCTTTCGATTTTGTGTTCGGGTATTGCGAATGGATTTTCGAAGGCGAAGAGAAATTCCCCGAAAGCGCTAAACTCGCTCTAAGCACTGTGGAACAATTTTCCGGGAGTTTCTTTAGAACTGGTGAGCTGGGTGGGGGATGTTTTCAATCGTCACTCGTGGGTCCAATTCAGTTTATTTTAGTTTTTCACCGGCCAACCGACTTGCAGTTCTCTGTCGCCTTCATGAGCCCAGTCGTCATGGTCCTTTGTCTTTATGTCCCCAATTGGTTTTTCTTGGATAGCATTATAAAGCCGAAAGGAAGCATCCAATTCGCCCCAGGAGTAAAGTGAAAAAACAAGGCAGGCCTAAAAGGGCTCAACTCTTCCACGCTAATAGGACTCCGGGGGGTGGCGGTGGCAAAACAGAATCGCATCACTGGGTTGACTTCAGTCCTACAGCCTAAATTACCCGTCGTAGATACAGATAAGAGATGAGACACAGGAGACTGGCGTCTATATTTTCTCAAGGCTGACACAGTCTAGTCCGAGCTGTTGTTTTGCGGTAATGGGACGAGATAAAACAGGACGATAGAATAAAGGAAGGGAGGGGATTTAATTTGGAGTGGCCGGAATTAGGTCTTTTGTTGTGTTTTGTTGTTTCCGCTCGAAAGCAAATTTACCAAATTCGAGAAAATGTCTGTCCATTTTCGACGGAAAGGAAACGAACTCGAGATAATGAGTACAAGTAAATTGCATGAATTAAACACAGAGAAAAACTGCAGAGACTATTCGCATTCTCCTCTTCTGATTTTCCTGTGCTTGACAATAACATTGCGAAGTGTATCGTAATTACTGAAGATACCCCATTAAGGAGACAAAGAACGAGGGTAAGATGTAGTGATCCTTGAGATTCAATTGCTTCAGAGTGGGGTCCGATTAATTATTTCACCTTCATTCATGCAAGTCAGGACAATTTCTGCACATGAATAAAGTTAAAAAAAAACAGATGATAATTACTAGCAGTTTTATGAGCGCTTCAACAAAATCCTCAGTTTTTATTTCTTTTAATAATCTCGTCACATTTTCGCAATGCTTTTTCACGCCATAAAAGCGATTGCCTGGTTACTATTGCTACCAAGCTTCGCTTTCACGGACAAATTTGTAAGATGATAGATTAACACCAATTTACATAAGTACGCCGCGATAAAAGAGTTGTTTCTTGTGTTGCGCCTCGCAAACCGCATTCTGTTTGGCGCGGCCGCAGCCATTGAGGCCCACATAAGTCACGGCTTCCTTTCCAAATGGTATTCGAAAAAATCTGAAAGAAAATGAAAAAAAATTTGAAGACAATCTCAACGACTTCGGATGGGTGCTTAGTAATTATAGCAAATAAAACAGGGTGCACGGCCACCAGTGCTGGCGGGAAACTTCAAAGCGTTGCGTCGGCGCGACCAACTTTGCATATGGACGTCGGGGAATTCGCTGGCCATGGACGCATACGGCGGGGCTGTAGTGCGCAGCTAGCGTCCTCCGGAGTCTCACGACGCACGCCTTAAATTTGGCATTTCACTCAATTAAATTAGATCGAATTCTTGTTTATTCGCATTTTGTGGCATCCATTTTACGGGGTGATAAATTCACTTATTTGAAGTCGTCAAAATCCAGTTCATGCATAATTTGCCGCATAAAGTAGGTGAACGGGAGTTAGAAGTCATGACTTGGAGTAGGCTGGAGTTGTGCGCTGAATCGTTAATGCACCTATCAAATATTTTTATGAATATTAATTAGGGCATAAGCACTTAGTTCCAATTTGGAAACAAGTATATAAACCTTCGTGGGTGGATGAGAGGTTAGTAAGTTCTAGTTTTAATGCGAACAAAATATTTGAATGGTGACGAGGTGGTTTTATGATCGAGAATCAATTTTGCGTTAAGTGATATTTTTTATTGAATTAAATGCAGATCATCGGAATCAGTTTTAATTAGCTTCTTTTATATAAATCAAAAAACCATATTTGAACTAGGAGTATAATCAATAAAATCAAATAAAACAGTATAGAAAGCGAAAATGGAACATTTTCAATTAAGTTAAAAATTCATCTGAAATTATTCAGTTGTTGATTGAAGAAATTCTCACAACATGTAGACATATTCCGTGATCCTTGAATCAAAAGATCTATAATTATATAAAGGTCAGCATAACAAAACCGACAAGTCCAAGTTTTTTAAGTCAGCTCTAATTTCTTCTTTTTTTTTTATCCACAACCATCATCAATCAGGGACGTTAGTGAGAACCCCTTCCTCAGCACATGCTAACTACCTAAATTCAATTTACATGTTTAATGTCAACAGTAATTGGTCTTCCGCAAAGTCCTGATAAATATTCAAGGGAGGACCAAAGTCTTGCCTGGTTTCCTCGTGTCAATCTGTCGGAGAATGTTTTTTGCTCTGGCATTTAATTGCTGGGAAAATGTCGGGATCCGAGACTATTTTGTACGACAAATTCCAAAACAAACAAAATGTTTATTTCCATTCGAAAATTTCCTTCCGCTTTGCGAGTGAAAAGTCCGTAAAATGGAGTAAAAGTGACTAACTGACCGGATATGTCCTTGCAGGGATGGTCAGCCATAACACTTCTGCTAATTTCGGTTCAAATCCCTGTTCCCATAGTTTCCCTTTTTTGTACCAAATTTAGGTTTATTTTTTATTTTGGTTTTTTTTTTATCATCGTGCACGGACTTCGTTCCACTCTTGATTCGGGTTAGTCCTGGAATGCGACATTTGCGGCAAAAGCGGCTTCAGCTGTTGGGTGGAAAAACTGCTGGCACATATTTCCCAGAGCCATCATGAAGCGTGGGAGTTCCCACATTACAAATAAATCTCTCGAAATGTCCGACATTAAATTTCTTGCTCATCTTGCTTGTTGTAGCATACAGGACCCACGCTGGATCGTCGCCTTTCAATGATCGTGCTCCTCTCCGTTGCCGATATTCGTTCTTTAATTTTCGGTGATTTTTTTTGTTCTAATTTCTCGACTTAAAGTTTTTGGCAGAAAAACTTCTGCAGAAACGAAGCGAATACCGTGATGTGAAAGAAAGGAACCAGAAGTGATTCGGAGGAACGCGGCTAGGGGAATCCTCTGCCAATGACGTCCAGTTATTGCTCAGCCGCCCCCGCATTCGGAGATGCGGCGATGCGTAAAATTCGCACTGCACCTACCGCCGACAAGGCTCTTTTCAGAGGTAGGATACATAAGCACTAAATCAAGTGAGCTTTAAGGGTCAATAGAGGTTAGATGCGGTAATTGCTTCTCCAGCCCATTAAAGCCTGTCAGACCGAGTTCGTTTGTACTCCGGGGAGAACCGAGGAAAGTGAAAGGCCGTTTCCATGAGCACACAAAGTCACAAACAACCGGAGGGAAAACCTTTTACCGGGAAAATGGTTTTCCGTTTCATTCGGAATTCTCGATAGTCAGCATCTGTGCCTGGATTGAACCAATTCCAGGATGGATGGATTTCAGGGACCAGGGACTCCAACAGAATTAATAAGCAGGACTGGGTTCGGGGTAAGTTTAGCTGCCATTGCGTTCATGCCTCCCGTCATCGTCCTACCGGTTCTCATTCGGGAAGTCAACACTGCTGTCGGCAGATTTCCACAAAATTAGATCCATTCGTTGCCTTTTGTTTTTGAGGCTCAATTGCGGTAATCAGTGCAACTGTCTGTGGAATTCGTTACCGAATGCTATCACCGCCCCGCAACCACCCCCTCCATCCGTACTAAGGACGAATCCCATTGGCACAGGATTCTAAACACGTTTCAATTTTATTTAAACAGCTTGCCTGCAAAATGACAGTCAGTACGTCATTTATTTATAGTGAATTCGGAGCCCTGGGGATCCCTGCACACAGCCAGGAGATCTCATTTCTGCGTTGATATCTGTCAGGTTCTATCTAGTGGGTTTGAAAGGCGCCTCATTCCCGCACAATTGTGGGTGGGAGGGATGATTAAGATTCTCAAAAAAAAAGGAAATACAATTCCCTTGAGCGCTGAGATGTCACTGGCATGCCCGTAATGGTACGGGGGTGAATTGATGATATTTTTGAATAGGAAAGTTATGCTGATGACGTATTGGGGTCATATCAGACCAAATTCAATAGTACTCCTCTCTGACACGCGGATCTCGATGTCTCGCGGCTGTGCTATGACAATGCCGAGTTGAATGGAGCCGCCTTGCAACTGTAGAAGTTATAGTATCATAATCATGCAAATCACTTCATCATCGCTGACCGGCGACAGCAGCGTAATAAGGTGTCAACCGTAAGTGACTTACAATCCCAAGAGTTAAATGCTGATTCCTATATTTTTCACAATTCAAGCAAAGAGCAGATCATCAACAATCCGAGCATACAACGCATTATAAGTAAATGTTCAGGCGAGTGCGCATTGCGCAATGAATTCAAATCCTGTGATAATAAATGCAGATGCGAGTTGTTCCGGAATATGCGATGATAGCCCGCCGAGTGAATGGGATTATAAAACAAGAAAATCTTGTATTTATGTATAATAAATATGGAATTGACTTTTTCAACAGGATTCAAGAATTCATACAGTTGATAAACAACATTTTATTGGGAAGATTGATTCTAAAAGCTACACAAGAAATACGACTTCAAACTGAATGTACAATAAAATTTGCTGCTATGAGTATTGCATGTAAAAATATTCGTTAGTATATCAAAAACAAGAGATCATCAGTTTGCAACATTTTGCATTTGCAGAAGAATATCCTTGAACTGGATCATAATTTGTTTTGTAACAAAATTGTTTACTAGTTGTGCAAAATTTTATGCTTCTGTAGGTGGTTAATAACAAATGAAACAATACGTTCTCCTCGTAATCTAAAATGACAAAAAATTCTGCAATAACATTAACTACTCGCATCAAGCAGCAATCGACTGCAATCACTCTGACCTCAATAAAAGGCGCAGGCAAATATTTGAAGACAGCGAGATCCTCCCAGAGTGTATTTTCCTTGTAAATAGCCGAAATTGGTTTTCCTGCAATAGTGAATTTTTCAAAATTTAACCCAGTTTCGTTGGATGTTGCATATCCTTTCAGCCATTGATACGTTCCCGTTCTCTTCTTCCGCACTGAAGAGCATTTTCGCATTAAATTGACTTCAATTTTCTTCACCAGACCAAATCGTTGAATGCTAATTGACCTTTGCATTGCGATTTTCTCTATTTTTGCGGCAAATGCAGCAGTGTCCCACAATTTTCCAACGCCGAGTCAACCAACTCGGCTGGCACCCAGCATGAATCCGAAATCACCTTCGACTCGGTACCAGGCATCAAAACCCATCGCTGAACGATATGTAGTCATCTGTAACGATACCGTCCGACCGAGGTGACCTAATTAAATTGAAATATCGACTTTGCACGAAAGCCAACGATTCGCCTCACAAAACACACGGCTCACTGTCATCAAGCAAAAAACCAACAGACCATAGCCCAAGGTCGCTGAATACTAGTAGCTTTTTTATTTTGTTTTTTTTTTTTCTCATTCCAAACGCTGCTGCTGGAGTCCAACGGTGAACTTTAGCTGGTGTCTCCCCAGTGGTGCACTTTGAAGCTGCAGCCACAACCGCTGTGATTGCAGCTCAGCATCCACTTAATGGATGTAGAATGGATATCCGCTGCCATTCAGATGACATTGCACTCGAATTGCACTGTGACAGCTGGTGTTGGTGGGGGTGGTGGACTGTTGGTGCTAAACTGCTAGAGAGCTAAGCGGAGTCGGACGAACGGTTGAATTACCTCCTCGTAACTGGCATGACCTGACTGCAGCGTTCTTGCATGGCTCTTACCTTTGCTCAATTTCAATTAGCGATTGCATTACCTCCCATTCCCTCCACTCGCCCGCCTGCCACCTGGTTTAAACCACACTCCAATGCAAGTCACTGCACATTCCACGAAGTTTCCGTTGTCGTTCTTGTTGTTGAGTTGTCGTTATCGGTTGCATTGTTATTATTGATTCATGAGAACAACGACATTCAACATTGCACAAGCGGACATATGTTGTCTTGGTCATTGGGAGTGCATTGTTGCGCTCCGTTCCATGCAGCGAGTCTCTGCAGTGTCATATGGGTTTGGTCGGCACATTTCTTATCTTCGGTCTGCATTTATTTGCAAGAGGTAAACATCGCGATGCACGGCAACTTCTTTGATGGTAATGTCAAGTTCCACATTTCAGCTGCCATCGTGTCTAGCAATTCAATCTGCATCACATTAACTAGAAAACGCTTATGGATACCTTTTTTTCTTATTCTAAACAAATTTTTTTATGCAACTGTGTTGCTCTGTGTTCTTCGCTTTGCTCTTCATTTTTGTATACATAAACGGTATTTGTTTGAATAGCTGACAGGATTTTTAAGAAGCAATTCTATAACTTTTGAGACCAGTTTCCCTCCCCCCGGTCAGCATTCCCGATATGGCTCATTTATCTACTACAGTACACCCTATCATTTGCGTCACACTCGGGTCCAGAAGTCGCATTGTTATATGCGCTGTGCTGGGATAATGCAAACATCAAAATATTTCTGCAGCGTAAGCAGCCGAAGGAATATCACGTTCTGTTTTGGATATGGAACTTTATAACATCGATATCTACTTAAAATGCTTGCTCTGTCTATCGAGCAATCAACCGAGCATGCCTTATCGCCTTATGAGTGCCGTATCGGGTTCATTCTAGCAGGCGATCAGATTGCACTTGATGCATAGGCGCAGTGAAAATCTGAAATTAGCTTCAAATCAGCAGCTGAACGGAAAGGTGAGGATGCAGCAAGCAGCAGCAGCAGCGACGGGAACAACGAAAGCAGCGGATGCACTTCGACTCCGCCGGCGCGGAGATTGCATAAATCTTGCAATTAATCATAAAATAAAACGCACACGCGTTCTTCTTGCAATTTATTACAATTAAACTATGAGGCTTGGCCGCGCTGGCTGTATCTTGCTCCTGCTGCTGCCGTCACTACCACTATCCGTCGTCTGGGCATTTCGCAATGAAGAAAAATTTCCTGACGACGTATGCTAAGTGCCTCCGCTGATGGGGCTCCGTCGCTGGCGAGCGGGTCATAAAGCATTCGCGGGACCACCATTCCCATTACCACCGGCTGCACGAAATGTTATGTAAGGTGCATGCGCACGCGCAGTAATTCAAGGCCGACTGTCATTACCACGGCAGATCGTTTTGAAATTTATGTGCATTACTTGCTTCGCTGACTGTGCTGCAACTCCCACTGCGGGAAATTTCAGACGATTTTCCTTGCAGCTCGGTTTTGAGGTGTTAGAAGCCAAGGTTGGGACCAGTATTAGTCGTTTTTTTTTTTTTTTTTTTGTTGTTTTATGCAAGAAATTAGAGAAACAAAATTATTAACAAATTTATTACGAAGCTAATGAAGGTTGAAAATCTGTCCGTTTAAGAACTTGAAGATAGAAAGGAATTACCTTTTGGTAGTCTTCATCATTAACAGTCGAATTAGGAAATATTTCTTTAAAGACAAATATTTCTGGTTTCTTTATAAAGTTTTGTTCATTAAAAATTTCTCAAATTAATTATTAAAGAAAAACCAATATGAACGTTCAGAGTTTTCAGTTGTTAAGCAAACATTTTGAAAATATCTCAACCGTAATTTTCAATTTCGTAGACAAAATTTAATAGAAAGAATTGTTTTCTATTTTGTTAAAACCCTTTTCACTCACGAAAGTTGTCATCGGTAACGGTTTTTATAATATGAAAACATATTTCTCTAAAGTCTTCTCAGTTGCTGCTCAACACGTGTGCGATATTTTTAACCAAAAACTATTGGGTTCGAAACTTGTCTGGAAAAGGATACTTTTGTTTTTACGGTATGGGTAGGAACGTTAATGGTTGAGATTTTAGTTTCAGAGTGCTCTCCACATCCAAATAATACCAAGAATAATTTACATTCCTGCACAGTGTACTCAAAATAACTACATAAAGAGGTTAATCATTAAATCCTTGTGTCTTAAAATCTTTTCATCCTATTGAAGTCTGAGAAATAATGATTTCAAAATATTGTTTTTATCCTGAAACCCAAAAAAAAACCAAACTTTTCTAACTCTGGAGCTGTCACTAAATTCCCAAATAAAATTGTGTGGGAGCACTTCACCAAGGAAACGTGTTGAACTGGAAAAGTACCTCATCAAGTGTATTTTTTTCCCAATCGGACGATGAACTGCGCTGGATCGTCAACAACAACGAGTACGTTGCCCTGCGAAAAAAAAACACTTTGCCAGGAGCAAGGATATTATCTGATGGAATGAATACTTTTCATCTCCGAAATTATATCCAAATGAGGTTCATAAAATTCGTATTTGTGTTACAACAAAAGATATGAAATTTCACACCTCCCATTCGCCAGGAACTGGAATAATTAGAACCTGTTCCTATTTTGGGGTTTGTATGCGCATTTGCCATTTTGTTCGTTGCTCACATCGGCAATCAGAACAACCGTGATTTATTTCTCCAGGTGAGCCTGACAAAAAGTGCTTTCTATGACAGGATAAGAGAAGAAGCCGCGAATAAAATTGCGACGAGCGCGTTGTGCCGCCGCGACTGCTCAGCTGCTCTGTCGGTCCGCGTTCCGCAATTATTAGTGAAAAATGGAAGACAAGATAATTCGAATCATTTATTTTGGTTAAGTGATGGCGGCTGTTCGGCTAGATAGAATGTGCCGACCAACAATGTTGCCTCCTTGGACGTATTAACGGAAGTTACGATAGTCGCTGCAGAATGATAATTGCTGTGGCGGCGCTTCTGATTAGAGTCAGCGTCGTATCTTTTGCTGTCGTTACCCGAGCCCGGGTAATGGGTTTGCTCCAGCTTCTGGTTCATTGTGCGGCTGCCGTTCAGGAATTATGTACCAGGGATTTGTTGTTAATTAAGACGTCGTCGTCCATTCCTTCGGCATGGCAAGAGTTAATATTTCTCCAACCAGAGTCTTTATCACTTCCCTGACATGAATTCCAGCGGGACAAATTCAGCGCTTCTTCCTCGATCGCTCGATGTTGTGGGTTAATGTTTGCTAATGGATACCAGGTGTCGTTAAGGAGTTTCACAAATTTCTGTTTGCTCAGCAAAACCTGATTTTAATGGTCTATTGATTTATTGTTCAGTTTAATAATGGTTTTCATAAATTAAAACTGTTTTCACATTGTTTATGCAAAAAATTATATTACATAGGTACATATTGATTCTTTTATGAATTCTTAAAAATTCTCTCCATCTTATATTCGTTTCTGTAAGAAAAAAATGTTTTTTTGAACAGAACTAGTGCACAATTTCTAGAATAGTAAAACTCCTTGTCTAAATAAATTTTTGGCGTCGAGAATTCGCTTTAGTAGATGCCCCCGGTGGCCATTTTTATTTTCCACCTCAAAAATCTCGTCACTCTGATATTTGGGCCACATTTATGAGGAAAATGATTTCTAGTGGCAATTTTAAGTGGTTTCGATTCGTGATCACAAATAATAATATTCACCTATTTTCTCATAAACCTTCAGCTCCGGCATGCAATGTTGTCCAAATATGTATTCTTCGTAACTCGAGTCATTCAACATTTTCAATATAATCGCAGTTCATAAATTTTGTGCATGGTGAATTGAAAATATTCCAAAGAGATTGTAAGAATTCTTTTTTCAAATTCCACTCCGTTGCATCATCAAATATTTATGGTTATTTCTTTTGTTATTGTGTAAATAACAATATAAATTTTACTGACTATATCAAAACACATTGAGTGCGGCAAAACCAAAAAAATTCCTTGACTCTGACAAATCAGTGCCTGTTCGCGAATGATAACTTGAATGCACATCAATAAAGGTATCTTTGGTTTGAAAACATCGTAAATACATCCATTTCATGCTCCAGTACTATAAATTTGGCGGTACAAAGCGCGGTATTTTGAAAACTCAAAGGACTCACACTGCAGCATATTACCGCATTGGCGCTGCGCCAGCCATTAATTTCAGTGTTTGGGCCGCTGCGAATTCCACTCGCTTGTACAGAATTGTTCACGCTTACGTACTTTATTAATTGGTCATTTGACAGTTTTTACAGCGCTTATTAGCCCCGAAATAGCCGCCACATTGCTGCTGCCGCGAGAATCATTACAGCGCGCTCCTGAAATAGGACCCAGGCGCATTTCTTTCTGTTTGCGGTCCAGCAGAAATCCAAGTGCAATCGTAGATTTTGTTTTAGTAATGCTTTCATGAAATTCGCTGGTTTTCCTTTTTTCTCACAAACAAATTTTTTGAGATTCAAAACAGAAAGATGTTTTCGCAAAACCTTAGAAAAAAAAGTCTTATCAACAGTTTGAATCCAATCAAATTCCAGTATTTCTCAATTTGTTGGATGTTTCAAATCTTACTAAAAAAAATTAGTAAGTGGCTATCAAACTAAAAAAAAAGAATAGATTAATTAGTTATAATTTGGAACATATGGAAAACTGAATATGTAATTTTCGTTGAAATTAAGAAACTTCAAGTGCAAGGAAATTTGTCAAAAAGAACAACAAGAAATAGAATTCGAATTGAATTTTCTTTTAATTATGATACTTTAAGTAAATTTAGAACTCGACTAATTAAATTATACTTAAATTCTACATTTTCCCTTGTAGTTCATGGTTTGAAAATAATTTTGTTATCGCTTATATTTTATAACCAATTAAATCATTTTACTAATTGACTTTCACAGTGATAGTGCCGCGACCATTTCCACTTACTCTAAACGAAATTGCTTTCGTCTAATTTTTCTGATTACCCAAGTTAACCGAAAATTATTCCAATCCCTGTAATTTACTTACTCTTGCTCATTTCCAAGAATTATAGTATTTTATTGCCAACTTTATGTCCCTGCTTTATGTAGAAATAATCTCCTCCACCGCAACTCTTTAATGTTTGCGTGGAAAGCGACATTATTTCGTGTCCCTTGCCAAAAGCCTGCTGATATTTTTAGACTGATCGCGCTACACATGTGGCGGATTCTTTTTATAATTTTTTGTTGTCTTATATTTTATATTTTTGTTTTTTGAACAATTTCATGGTGTTCAAAAATGTTGTGATTATGATTAATGAAAACATAAATTCCGTGTGTGCAAAATAATTTCATTCACAAAACTATTTTGACCGGATGCTGAAAGCATTGGCATCTGTTCGCATTTCTTATCGGCCAAATATTCTAAATCGTCTTAGATAAACATTTCTGGCACTAATGATGAAAGTGTGTGAAACAATTAACTTCAGATTATTTCAATTGTTTCTGTTACAATTAAGCAACTCGTGCATCAACAGATTCAATCTGTGTGAAGAGTCTTTGCGATACGCATTCAAATTGTTTCCAAGCAAGTTTTTGATTACAATCTATCTGATCATAGATTTAAGAATCGTGAAATTTATTACACTTTCTTTAATTTTTAATGTGAACCTTTAAATGGCTCATTGACTCGTTTCGGGGTCGATTCAAAGGGTCTTATGCCGCGCCGCTGCAGTGTTATGCAATTGGCAATAAAACGTACTCAAAGATCTATTTGCTGCAGTAACGGTCGTCTCTTATATGTTTAGACTTGAAATCTTGAATCAATCACTACTAGACGATGGCAGTATCAAAAGTTAAGAAAAGCAAACACTCGGGACGATGCTGAGAACGCCGACGCAAGCGTTTCGTAAACAGAGGATTCATCAAAAAATTTATCTTCACGCAAGATGTTACGGAGGAGGCATATTTCGTAGAATAACAAACTTTCGTAGAGCTCCCGGACACAGTGCGGGGGTGTGAGGAGCGTTCACAAAACCGCTCAAAGTTTATGCTACAGAATTATTACGAAAGTCGGTAGCAATGGCGGCGATGATAGTGTCGGCGGCAGATTCTTGTAAACAAAGCTTCGGTGGTTCGGCGGTTCGTTTCCTTGGCTTCCTTGGCTTCTTTGGCAGTGAGCCTTTGTGCTATTTGATACTAGCGGCCGCCCGGCCCGTTAAACGACTCACACCATCGGCGCGGGCTGCTCCCAAAGGGCAGTGTTATCCGAGACTTATGGGGATCTTCTTTCGTCCAAGCACTTGATTCCGTCTTTCCTGTGATTGGGCTCGAAGGGAACGCACCCGCCATTGCCGCCACAGGTGCACCCAGTGTCAACCGGGAAGTTGTGGTCGAGCGGCGTGGGAGGCCATGTTGACGCACTCTTTGAAATCAACGCCACGAACATACATATCAGGTCTGCTTTTCCACCGTTGAGAGGATTGATGTGCTCTCCCGTGGTGCAACGAACAACGCTGCACTGATTTCATTGGGTCATTCACGCTTGACGTAAACTCAGAAAGCAAAAGTAAACTCTTTACAGACGTAGAGAATTATTCATTTCCTTTCCCAGTGGACATTGATATAAAATACAGGCTATTTGGCGAGCAGCCCCTTTCAAGCAACTCGTCCTTTGTTTACTCCAGCACTCGACAGACGAAGTGCATGATGTAATCTGTCTATTGATGGTGCAACGATGCAATACACACAATTTCAAACAAAACCACCCATGGAGCTTGTGGTTCCCCTGAAGAAATCTGCAAACCTTATTGGCATGGTTCTTAAAAGTACGCAAAGCCTTTTACAAGTCTTTGATAAGCTTTGACAACACTCCTTTCTAGGGAATTAAAGCAAATTGCTTTTGCGGTATTTTAGCATGTTGCTGATGATAATGAACCTCAATCTTTAAGAAAGCTTCCACGTTTTCTATTTATTTAATCAATGATTGTAAAATGTGTACGACATATAATTAAATAATATGGAATAAGATTATTGTATATTTACTATTCTTAATTAAAACTTTTGTGTTTCAGGTAAATGATTACAACCGCGGTTTGCAGAAAATGAAAAGATGTTCTCGCATTTGGTATTTATGTATATATTATAAGTTATCTATTCTACTCATATTTATTTCAAATTCTTATGCATGCAATGCAACTGAGCGTAAGAGTATGCATTCTTGAAAACAACAATGTTATAAATCAAGTCGCGACAATATTTTCAGTTTGCATAAATTGGTATGCAGGGTGAACTTTTTTCCTGTTTACTAAATGTGACTTGAAACGAAAACTTCATCGTTGTCGAATTCAATGGAAAACTCCAATTGGAGTTATTCTTTGGATTAATAATGTTCAACATCCTACAGTTTCCGATTAAAAGTGAAATCGATAATAAAGAAACGATAGTATCCAAATCCAGCTCGATTGTCTTCCTTCGGGGCCGCAGACCCGCGACTGATGGGTGCCCCGGTGCGTTTTGGACTTTTTGTCAATAATTCACCCACGGACGAAACCGACGAAAATGCCTGGGATTCGCGAATGGCAAAAAGTTGTAAACGCCGCCGCCGAGCCCATCTGGGGCCCGCGGACTGCGTTGCACAAACAACAGCATCACAGCCAACGATCTCGTGTCGGGTGACAAATGAACGGCAGATAACCGCGTGACAAAAAGCAGTAACAGCGCAGATTTCTGGTGATTAATAAACATGTTGAGCCCCAAAAAAATATTCAACTTCGTGCAGGTCAATGTTTTCTGGCACACTGGGAAATGTTATCCGTGGTCATTGATTTACACAATCCAAATTTCACCGTTTCGCAGAAAGTTCGTGGGGTCGCCATTTGCATAACACCAAAATTCGATGATTGTTTCACTTTTGGTTTTACGAATTGATTTGTCTGCAATGCTGTGGTTTTGTAATTCTATGTGTGACATACAGGAGAAAGTATCCATATTGGTTTTAATATAGAAGTATATGTTTATTATTCGAATATGTTTAAATTAGAATTTAAACTGAATTTTTAGAATTTAAAATTACTTTACTGAGTGTTATTCGTTGTATCATGCAATGAGCTTTGACAATTTAGGCTGTTCATTATAAATTAAATATTTTAAACTATCATCTATGAAGAAACAATTTGTATTGTTGAAATTTTTGTCATTATTACAGAAAATGAAATATCAAAGAATTTCACATAATATTAAATTTTTCAATAATATATGTAGGTCATTCAATAAAAAATTTAAAAAGTTTGAACAAACAAAATAGAAGTTTTGGGGAAAATCCCAATTTTTGGGTGCTATTGTCACAAATAAATTTCCGCAAAATAAAACAAAATACGAAATTTCAATCGAATTCGGTTGTGCCGCGAGCCTTCCGTTGGTTTTTGTCAACACCTGCGAATTTATTGCTGCAAAAAAAAAAAAAAAAAAAACCACGAAAGAAGTCCCGAATGAATTTCCGATTTGCGAATTAAAAATGAAGCATGCAAATAAAAATAATTCACTGAATTTCTTTTGTATTTTTTTAAATTGGACTGGGCTCCACTATGAGATGATAGCAAACCGCCTACTCAAGTGGTCGACTTGTTGATTGAGGACTGTTCAATTGGAACACGGCTTTTATTATCTACCAGCCAAGTACACACTGTCGACAAAAATATCTTTGAGGATAAATAAGCAGAAAAATTTGTCGTTTTTTTTCTTCGTCAATGCGGCTCAGATATTGCAGAATTGTGCACAGAATTGATTCATGAACAATGTCAATGAGAGCGAAAACCTTAAGGCGGACAATTGTTCCATTTTAATATTTTTGTAAGAACGATTCAACAAAAAACCAAATAGATTTTCCTTCATCGACCATTATAAATTTCAAATTGAACGAGGTCATAATTTAAAAAAAAAAAACAATTACTATAACGATGCGCTGAGAGCAACAAATCTTCCTGGAAAAACTCATATTCTGGTTAGTAAAAAACACGAAGAATTTTGGCGCCGGTCTAATTATCAAAATCAATTTACTTTGCGATTATCATTTCTATATTGCTTTGCAACAGATATATTTGTATATTTTTTGGCAAACTCCAGAGATTTTGATATAATTTTTGTGTATACAGTGGCTATTGAATGTGCACTTACACATTTTGAAAGATCAATATCATCGAATTTAATATCGTTGAAATATTTTTGAGAGACATTTGGCAAAAATATTTCATTAAATTATTGAAGAAAAACACAAAAAATCACAGTGATTTAATTAAAGTGGTGTTTCTTTTATCAAGGTATAATATATTCACAACAATGTTAATAGAAACGAAAGCTGATTTTAACATTAGGGAATAGACAATATTGTATTCGAAATTAATAAATTTGCTCCAAATATCCATTTGCTTTAATTGGTGGGAGTTGTCATGCAGATATTGTCAGTCAAAACTGATCATGTCAGCGCTTTTCCAGGGAATTTGCGTTGCAGAGTTACGGAATCCACAGGATTTATCTACTGCAATCGGCTCGTGAAAAGCTTCACACGTTCCATTATCTCTCAATTACCATTCATTCTCCACGAGCTAAGCCCAGTCATTAGCGATATTACCTGAAGTATTGTTTAATGCTAATGGCCGCTGTCGCTGCACGCCGACTAAGTGCGCCACAGTTTTATTATAACATTTTTACATTTCTGCTATTGTGTATGTATTTGAAAAAGAATTCTGCTCTATTTCGTCCAACAAGAAAGCTTTCAGAAAATATGACGTGATTATATTTGTTTTATACAGTTTCCTTCAATTAAATTGAGTAACTTAAAATTAAATACATTTGGAGGTTGCATTGACAAACATCCTGTCAGAATGATCCTCTGAAATGTTCATAATTTATTGTTACGCTAATTAGGTTCATTCTCAAGCAGTTTACCTAGAACTAATAAAAGTACGAGACCAGCCCCTCATCAAATGGAAATTTCACCTTTTTTGACTGACATTGACGAGATTTCGGAGATCTTCAAAGGTAAAAGGTCAATTTTTGTAGTCATTTCCCACGTGTGGAGCCACAGTAACCGGTTCCCAAAGATTCACCTTGAAACAAAACAGCGTCGACCTAATCAGCGCACCTTTTCGATCAAGTGATCATCATCTATCTGCACATGCTGCCATATGTTCGCAAGTAGGATAAGTTCTAGGAATCCGAGTCCATAGTCCAGGAGCACCAAAAAATTGCAATTCGCAGAAGGTAACAATATCTTCCTGGAAGGTTCTCTATGCATGTTTTAGTTCCTTTTTTGCAGCATCTATCGACGAGCCCCACTTAATTATAATAATTGGTCGGTTACCTTAGTTTCTACCATGAAATTCATATCATCGCAAAAATATCCCATAAATGGTTTGAATTTCTTTGTGGATCCTTTCTGTAGTAATTTTATACATTTTCCAGTCGCCTTTGTGACGTATGCACATGAAATGGGATCCTTTTTGTGTTACACCGGTATAGAGGGTTCAATGAAATCTTGCGGCCGCTGAAAGTCAGGCACGTGGAGGCATAATTGCATTTGAATTTGGCGGATGTTTTTCTCTGCGAAGATTGTTTTCTATTTTTTTTAAAGGTGTTTGCGCGTAGGGAAACAATTGGAGCAATATTAAAATTTATTAAAGTTTGTTATCATAGTTTTAAACGGTGTTTTTACTAATAGCTCTTTTCTCTCCAGTTTTATCTCTCACATGTTCTTCATTTTTAACAATTATTGCCATAAATAATATTTATGTAGTTTCATATTTGCTCAGCAGTGTTTTTTGAAATAACAATAAAACTTTTATACCTAAGTTTTAAAAAGTGAAATCATCAATACTGACTTGAATGGCATTACTCTTTTAAAAAATGGTTTTCTCTTTTTGATCTTTTGGAAAGTTTGTATTTTTTCTTCCTGGAAGGGTGAATTCGAATCTTGATTTTTCTCTACGCAAATAGCAAACCATTCAATTCTAAAAAAAATTAATAAAAAAATCTTTGATTGAAACAAGTCGTTGACCTGTTTGCAAAGCCCAACAACTGCGCAATCGCTTCCACATCTAATGTTCGTTTTTAGCTACACGACTCCAGGGAAATCTGAAGAATGCCCCTAGGGAAGCCTCACCAAGGCGCGATTCCTCCCTTCCTGGGTTTGTTCACCTCTTACCCTTGAGAAAATCTAGGCTTTTTTGTGGCTCTCTAATCGCCAAACAATGCATCTAGTGACTAGTCCAAGATCCCAAAAACTCGGGAACCAGATTAGCGAGCGACAGTTTTTGGATGCTGCCGCTGCGAAGAAGTTGCCCCGAGAGTCCCTCTCCAGTTTCTTAGATGTTGGATCATCATCTCGTCGCAGCACGGTAACCAGCCTGGTCTTGAATATGAATAGACTTCAATTGGGGAACTCGCCTCTTTCGTGGCGGTCACATCGGATATGTCCACTGGATATGGGAACCATTGGGTCCACGCTAGTTGCGAATCGCGAGATGTAGTCAGTTCAAGTTGGCTGTTTTTTCTTCTTTATTAAATCTATGCACATCCTCTGAGTGCATGAACCCGCCCCGTCATTGAGGTCATTCGAGACATGAAATTTATGCGCAGTTTTCATGTTTGATTGCGAGAATTATGACTAAATTCAAGGACTTCAGTGCAATGGACATTTTTACCCTTTTCGATGACATTTCCCGAGCTTGGGGTGTCTTCGTCAGGCCATCTACTGGCAATTTTATTCGCCCAGAACTGAATGTTTAAAATATTTTCTCGATCCGGATAGGATTTGGGATGGATTTGTTAATGAGTTTCAAATTGTTAATAAATATTTCTAATACACAAGTTCTTTAGGCAAATTAAACAAAATTTTTCTGTACATCTATCGAATCGTCATTGTTGTTGATTGATTTCAAATTTTAATGTGTATGTTGTTTTGATCTGAACACGGATTTGTATAAACAAAAATTTGCCGTTCTATTATTTTTTTTTATTTATTCCCCTATTTGTTTCCCTGACAACATAAGAAAAGCTGGAAATGGAAACTCACCAGGAAATGCACCTTGACAACAGCTTCTGTCGAAATTGACAAGTCATTGGACGTTGGAGCAGTGCTCCCTTATCTACACATCTTTTAGGATAAACGAACCAGAAAATATATAAATAAATAAAAAATATCTTCTTAAGAGGAATACGCCTTATAGGTATTTACATTATCTAGATAAATTATTTCGTTCGGAAAACCTTTAAACAGTGAACGGATAATACAAAATCCAACGCTGCTCTAATAAGAAAAAGGACTTTATACAACAGTGGTGTATTATTTTATTGAGTTGAACTAATGAGAGCTTTGATGAATCTGGGTCTTCAAAGTTTTATACCCAATAAAGAAAAAATGATAGTCGGCAGAAAAGTCCCTAGTTTAGGAAAAAAACAAATAAATCTCTCGGCTTGATGTTGATTTTTCATTGCTTCTTCTTGCGGTTGCCGTAATGCTGGAATCAAAGGGTTTTATGGTAAAATTCCATTCACTGCAGCTTTTTGTTACAATTTTCCGGACAATCTATCAGTTAAAAATCTCCCAAATTTTATTATCTCCTTTACGATGCCATCTAATATGTGAATTTTTATAGCGTCCATTGACGCCCGCATTAACCTAAAAGCATTGTGTCATACCCGAAGAGAGTTGTTGTTGCCGTTGTCCCTTTTTCGACAATAGAAAGTGAAACAATGGCTCCAGCAGGATATCGATATTGATATCCAGCAGAATAATGCCAAGCACACGTATGGAATCTTCCACAGTCCCCGAAATTTCTATTGTGGCGTAAACCGCTGATATGGCACGACGATGGCTTGGTCATAGATCCTGTGGCTAGGAAACGAAGACCCTTCGTCCTTGTGTACAGTGACAAAACTCGTGCACTGAAATTATGTGGCAGCCTCGAGAGGTTATTGACTTTGGGGCTCAGCTTTCGTGGAGGCTCTCCTTGTAGTGCATTATTTTGTGGCTCGCTCAGAGCAGGAAAGTTCATGAAACGAGGAGCGGTCATAAAAAGCGCCAAGTGAACGAACTCCATCTTCTCGGAATTCGCCGTGGTCGATGCCTAATTACGTCCGCCATGATTTCAAAAGGTTATGTGTGATGGAATTCTAACATAATCCGCGGACAAAAACTGCATATATTACAGGCGACTACGACGACGACGAAGGTGCTCCGAGGAGTGCCCACAAGACGGCGACAGCCACTTCGAAAATATCGCCAAGAGCTCCAGAACGATTTTAATTTATCACCCGCGCTTTTATTGGCCTTTTATTTTACAACAGTGCAAGATGCGCGTCGGCCACGGACGCCAGCCTGATCCGCCTCGTTGAAGGAAAAACTGAATAAATTGTGTATATCTGTCCAAAAAATTACATATTAATTTGTTTGTTTCAGTTTAAGCTTTTCTTTTAAAAATGGTTTTTTAACAGTGATGTTCCAAATGTCCTTTTTAAACACTTTTTCATTGCGCTATTCAGAAATGTTTAAGGTTTATGTTATCTATAATATATTTTTGATCATTTGAAAATTACATCTTTGCTTACATGTTTCTATTCGTATAGCATACGAAGAAGTCTTAGAAAATAGAATTTTGCTTATACACAAATTAAAGCATATAAGAAGCTTGATCAATTAGCTTTTACCGAGATTAAATTCCTGTGTGCCTTATTCGGGGGTTTCCTCAGAGTAGCAGCCAATATCGTTAAGTTCTTATTTTTCAGCGAATTTGCCTCCAACTAAAATCAACTTTTGGAAATGGCCACAAAATTTAAGCTATCAAAGCCGAATGCGAAATTAAATTTTTAAGGCAAACATATCTCCATGTCCTTCCTGCTTGGACTCAGTCATGCCTGCCTTACCCTCGGGCTAGGGGAGCAACAAGGTGAATTGAAATGGATTTTTTCTTCCTTTTCTTGTTGTGTTTTTTTTTAATGAAGCTACACCCAGCAACTGACAAAATCCATATTCAAAGTTCATTAACATCTGTGGAGTATCCCTGCGGGGGATTGGGAGGAGAAAGTTACTAAGGAAAACCTTTTCGATTCTGCCTCCTGCACTAGTTCAATGACACGATGGAATTAATCACGTCAAATTAAACACGAAAGGAAGGGAAAAGTATAAAGGGAAAAGGAAAATGTTCCTGGAGCAAGTACACTTTCAAAACATTTCAAAACATAAGTGAAAAATACCGAGTGAATGAATGAGCAGCGAGGAGAAATGGTGCTTTTGAAACTCCCCTGAATAAGTGCATTTTCAAGAGCCGAATTTTTGCAAATTAATGACTGGAACGGGCGTAGAACTTTCTCGTAATTACTTGTTCCCGACTGCAGAAGTGCCTTCTGGCTGCAACACAATGTTTTCAAACAGTGGAAATTGCACGGTACTGGATTCGCGGGGCCCGACATTCAAATGAGAACGAGAACGACGACAGCGGATGACAGCGGGTGGGAAAAAATTTCGTTGGGCTGAGGTCCTTCTGATGACCCTTTGTTTGGTACGGAACTCATGTGTCATTTACGCACTCACACTAAGCCATAAATTAAATTGTGAAATGTGAAGGGATCAAAGCGGAGCAAACAGGATCTAGTCCAATGCAGCTTCATCATTTGACGTGATCGCAACTGAATCTCATGCGGTCATGTGCGCGTTCTTAAAAAATTGTCCATCATGTCCGCATTTTGCGCTGTTCTCATTCACTAATGTCGGTAATAAATGTGCACAACATAAATAAATAAAAAGAACCCAACAACGACCACATTCCCGTGATGTGCGCAGGGAACTAGTTTAGTGGCGTCCCTTCCAATTACCCTCCTTTCGCCCCTTATCAAATGAATTCTCGTGTTCGTTCTGCCAGGTCAGAACTCTTTAAATGCTTCAAGGCCTCCGATGTTAACGAACTTAATTCCCAACACTACTCCCCTGCAACAATTGTCCGCGTTCGCGTTTTATTTCATTTTGTTCGTTTTACTCCTTTTTCTTTCACCTAAGTGACATGGTTTGCGCCCCCTTCATCAACCCTTCCCAACAACTAAATTTGCATTCCCGGAGATTTTTATTGTGTGCAATATTCACGGAGCAATCCGGCACTTTTGTTGGACGGAGGTTGCTTCAAGGTTTGATGGATTTTAGGTTTGGAGAGGGGAGGCCATCTTGATCGATGGCGGCAGGGAGAGGTGTGAAATTATGCAATTTTATAAGCTCAATTGTCCGCAACACATTCCGCAGGTTTGTGCTGAAATGTAAACGATTTATGGAGTGCCCTTTGTTTCGCGAATCCCTTTCCTGCAGAGATAAAAATTTTGAATTACTTATTTTTCCCCATTGCGATTTGTGTGTTGACTGTTGAGAAATTTTTATTGCCGATGTTATTGTAAAATGTCGAATAATTTTTTAAACAAGTTCAGATTTAATATCAATCACTTCAATCGAAGTCGGTGTTTTGTTTCTCGTTCATTTACCAATTGGTACAATAAATTAAAGCCCAGTACCTAAAGCACCCTCTTACCGTCTTACGGTGAGGATGGGGTGGTAGTGATCGGTATTTGAAAGAGCATATTGGAAGGTAGTTGGTCAACAGATTAAAGCTTGAGACGGGAACTTTGGCTTGTAATTAAAATCGTCTCAGTTGAAGTTTGTATTTACATTAAATCCACGATCGTCATGTCTTGTTTCTTTCAATGGCTTGTTGTCATGAACATTTGCTTATGTTTAGTTGGAATCTGCGATACCAAGGAAGTATACTGCTTTCATGATAATATAAATATTATCTGATACAATTTATTCTTGTGCGCAACGGAAGAGTGTCTCGCCTTCAATTCAAATGGCGTCGCAATAAAACAGTAGATCAAAAGAAAAGAGCTGACGGGAAGTCTAATCTAAAGGTGTGCCTTTTCTGCGCCCCGCAGACATTTTAGATTTAAACCACGGAAGCTGACCGCGCAATAATGGCTTGAAAAGAACCGAAGGTTGGCAAACTTTTACGCCCTGAAAGCTGAATGACGCTACTCCTGTTCTGTTATAGCAATTATTCCATATAACTGACAAATGCAATTTCCAGTCAAACGTACCGAGGTAAATGCATTTCTAACGATTATAGCCGCACGACCATCAATTCTTGCTCGTGGTTAGAAAAGAAGGTAAATGCGACTCTGGTACAAATTGAAAGACACCGGAGAAAGGCCCCGGAGGGATCAAGTTCGCGCGAGCGCGTTTAAAGCGGCGCTTCTCGGCGGTACATCGGCACGGAATTAGCTCCTGTTCTAGCCATTCTAACAATCAGGTGATGTACAACTTTTTCACCGCAGTCAGTCAACTATGCTGACTTGCTCTAGCCTGCAATCACTCAAAATCGAATTCACGCCACTCCGACAAGCGTTCATGTGGCGTCTTCTGGGGATGCTCTTTACCACAGAAATCCTCCTCCAGTGTCTGATGGCTCAGTTTGCCTCCAGGTGAAGAAAGAAAGCCAAATGGGCCGGCCTCTGCTGCACACCAGCGACCGCCTGACGGCTTTCGAGGAATCCTCTCTAACTTTCTAGTGCTAGTGCTGGTGCTGCTGCATCGATAGCAAGAGGAATTTATAATTATAAGAGGTCATTAGAGGAGAAGTAATAATTGCATCACCTGAACATGCAATTAACAGTGCGCTATCATTAAAATTCCCACTGTTGATGAGTCTCGCGCCCCAAGGAAGGCGAGAGAGGAAGTTTTCTTTCTGCTGGTTTTGTTCTTCTTTGCATTGCACTTATACTTAGATCGACTTCGTCATGCGGCCGAGAGCCACTATATACATACTCGAAGATGTTGCGATTTTTGTTACAGGAATTAAGTCTTGCATTTTGAGGCAAACAACACAAGACAGTTTCCGTTATGATTCAGAGAGTTTTTATTAACTCACGGTTTACATCAACCCACAGGAGCCGTAATTGTTATGAACAGGTAATGAACGGCACAACTCAACAGTGCAGAAGGTTTGCCGGATGCAATTGTCAATTGATCCGGGAGTGGAGCAACCAAGCCTGCCTGGACACACTTGTTTATCGATACAATCGCTGCAAATTAAAAGTTTTGTTTAGATAAACAGAGTATTTGTTTATCATATACGGCATTTACTGTTGATTAACTTTAGCAAATGAGTCTAGGAAAGTTATAAATGATAACAATTAATATATTAAGGCATCTCCGTGCGGACAAATTAATTTAATCAAAGCGCTTCATTTAAAGTTGGAAATGCAATTTGACATAAACTTCACGATATTTGATATATTAATACTAATTATTCAATATTCACCACAGAATCAAAATGCGAATAATGAAATTTATCTGGTGGGACATGGGTTTCCTATTGCAGAAAATCTTCCACGAACAATCCGGATCCCACCGGGTGACGGAAAATCAATTATCGGAAAAAGGGGAACACCAAAAATCTACATTACTAACTCATGCAAATTGGCGATGACGGCTACAGCTCAGGTACCTTATTGCCTGGCACGGTTCCTTGTCAATCGTGCCACCCACGCCCAGCTCTGACAAACAACGATGCCCGGCGACAACGTTGGTCGTCGGCTATCTTCTTGGCCGACCCTGTCATTAAATTGCCGTGGACACTTGGACAGTCTGCGAAGCAGTCGCGTTGCCCAGATCCACCACTAAATTTGGATTTATTCCCGCTGTGGGTGTGTCTCGGCGGCGATATCCGCGGTGGCTTATGAACGGCCGCATAAACATTTGAATGTGGCCCGTAAATAACTGCAACTTCCAAAGTTGAGTGAACTTGAAGGCGTTGGGAGTGGAGCCATCGCATCAGCAACTGGTTGCACTGACTAACTGCACGGAAAGGTATGAAATTAATGGGATTTCTGAAATTTTAATTAGCCGCTGATTTGCGTAAATAGTGCCTGAGCAGTGTTCACCGGCGCGGCGCGCGTCTCCACGAGCCGAGCTTAACCAGTGCACGCAGATAGGCCAAACGGCGGCATCCATTGCTGATTGCAGCTTACCGGAAGGCGGCTAGGCTTCGCGAGCAATGAAATCTTATCGGCGGGACACTTAGCTGGTAGTCCAGACCTTTCAACATTAATTGAAACCATGTACGCTGCGAGATAAGCCTTGTAAATTAGGCGCAACTAGTTTTCCACAACTTCCATAGGTTACGCGAATGCGATGAATTTTTGCGACGATTACTTCAATGCGACTGTGTAATGAGCGGTGATTTGATAAAGTTAAGAGTACTCAGCATTATCGATGCGGCAGGCGATGGTTCTCTACGGGATTGGGATGGGAGAGAAAGTTGTGGTTTTCCAAATACGGAAAATATACAGATGAGTATCAGTGGGAAAATTTGTAAGAATTCGCTGCAAACATTTTCAGTAGTGTTCCTAAAATACAGTAATGGATGAAGAAAAATCTTGCTGTGTAGTTGTTTGTTTGATATATCTAACGATGATATTGTAAATTGAAGTAGATACATATGTATTTCAAATCGCTATTAAATTTCTTAAAATTTTCGTTTCCGGCACATCAACATGGTATGGATATTACAACAATATGAATACCTATAACAAAAAACGAATTAGGCTCAAAATCAAAAACATTTGCATGTATAATTCAATTCTTATCTAAATCAGCAGTCTTACATTACACCGTCCTAGACCATGAAATTAACATAACTATTCAAATTTGTTTTCGCATGATATCTTATTGTTCTTCAAATTCTACCTGGAAGACGATCTGATAAAGATACAATTCAATTTTTCAAAGTGCTCTCGTTTATAAACAAAGGAAATATCAATGGCAGTTTCGTGTTGGATCGATCCAGTGTGCGAAATCCAGTGACCTCGGACGACAATGGATTTGCTGGTCATCATTGCAGTCGAATTAGGGAACAATATGCATGGTTGAACTGTTGGGAAAACAGTGTATGTTCTGGGATTGACAGAGAGAACCCTTACGAGCCGTTATAAAGGTCTCTTAATTGCTGTTAACATCAACAGAATTTTCGTTTAATATTTATTCACATTTAGCAACCGTACTCTTAATTTGATTGCATTGTAATTTGTGTGTTGATATTGTGCGAAAAATTCACATCGGACAGTTTATGTGACATGAAATACAACTGATTTAAAAATTTGTGCATTTTCCGTTTCCGTGGTCCACGAAACTCATAAAATATTAGAAACAAAAAGCTTCAGCCTTCCGAATAGCGACGAATTCGTGAAGAGCGCACTCCTAAGCGCATTTTACGAGCTAACCTGATTTTCTCGAGCACCGCGGAAATTTATGTCAGCGCACAGTTTTATAATAAACAAGTGCAAATGTAATTGCTGTGCAGCGCATGGCACAGTGCAATAGATCTGCTTTCTTTTTCCAATAGTTTTCTTTGAACATAACTCGCAGCAATAAAAGACCTTGACAATTTTGTAATATATGAAGGCAGACCGCGTTTTACATTGGTGCTCCGGTCATTATCCGTCTACCTCTCCTCTCCCAACATTCCCCACATTGCAGATCGAATCATTCTTTGAACTCATGTGTGGCAATTCAGAACCCATAAATTGCAGGTTTCCTTTCTTCTGCTCCCGCTGGCTAAGGAAAAACAACCCCATTAAGCACTATAACGATAAAATGGAGACCCGTAAAATACCGATCTTTTCTCCGTTATGAGACTCAACCAGAATCCACTCGAGTGTGACAAATCACAGAGCGCAGCAGACCCAGCAAGGTCTTTCGAGACCACAGCAGCCGCGATATTGCTCCACGAAGCCCCAATTGGGACGTTCGTCTGGTCGCTCTTTTAGTTTCTCGTCGAAGATCACTGATAGATAGCACTTAAGTGGAGCCGGAACAGAGACCTCTGCTCCGCGTCACTCTGTTGCGATGGTCGTGCACGGAACCTTGCCCCAGACTCCAGCTCTCGATCATCATCAGAGGACGTACGCTGTCGCCGGTAATGACGGTGATGATCGCCATCATATGGTTTTATGACGGGCAAGTCTCTGTCGCGACTCGCGTACTACTTTAAATGCATGGCGAATTTGTTTGATTGGTTTGAAAGAATTTTTGAAATTAATTTCGATTTGGACAATGACCGCTTGAAGCTGCCGCTGCTGTATTTCATCGTGTTTCGGAATTTGTAAACAGATGATATCGATTATGCTCAACACGGAAGACATCGTCACAGCCACGAACTCGGATTGCTGTTCACAGCGTTCGTGGAATCTAGTGTGATTAATGTTTTTCAATTTGCCCTTTGGGAAATTGACGCGCTTTGAACTTTGCCATGCGACTAATCTAACGTTCTAGACTTGAACAAATTATTCGACTTAAATTTAGGCATACCACCGGGGTGTATTAATCACTGCAAGCATGCTGCGAACACTAAAAAGATCACCAATTTTCTGAGTAATATTTAAGTACTTGTGGAGAGTGAGATTGTAAGTTAGTTCCGTGCAGAGGATATTATAATCATTATCTTCATCGCATATGGACATGCAAGAACTTTGTCTAAACTTGTGCATGTGCATTGTTGCGCCTTACAACAAATTATAAAATTTCAAATCATCCCTATTACATCTTGGTTGTTAAATATTCTCAAATGTGTTTATAATGCTGTAATTTGCAACTGTGTATTAAAGATAGTCCTTCCATATCATCCCAAAATCAGATCTATAAATTACATACTTTGAAACGATCACAGCTTACTATGCATAAAACGCGCCCATAAATTCGCTTCAATAATGGAAACCGCTGCCTCATCCGAGTCTTCGAATTGTGTGCAGTTATTGTTTATTTTCTTCAGTAATTCGAACGCGTTTGGCCATTAAAAAAATGCAAGCGTTATCAGGGTTAAAACGCATAGTAAACGAAGAGCGGCACCCTTTAAGCGGCGCAATGTCTGAAGAGCCGAACTTATCTATGTCGAAGAAATCCAAGCCGCCGACTTCTTGGGACGGATTGAGTACAAAGTGCAGAGCACTGCAATTTGCATGAGTAATGCTATCACGTTGGGAATATGAATGAAGTTGTGGGCGCGAATTGTGAAATCAGACGCCAACGACCTATTGACGGTCAGACTAAGCCGTGGTGCAGCTGATCTAGCGCACGAAGGCTGTGCTGCTGGGCCGTTGTTGTTTCTGCAAGTGCAACGCTTGCACAATTCGAACGATGCTTCGTGGCCGTTGAACATATGCAATATGCATTATACACTGTTTGTTGATAAATGCGGGTAAAAGTGCTAAAGTGCAGTAATTGCACTCAGGGCAACTGTTTGAATCTAGTGTGCATCATTAATCATCATCTGGCGGGAAGAAGCGCAAGTTTTTGCAAATTGGACGAGGTCTGGAACGTGTGTATGTGTGGGTTACCACTGGAGTTCCAACTTGGAACATAAAACCATGCTAGACTTTGCTAGTGATGAAACAATGGAACAATCACGCCGGCGTTAATGACAATTGCGATGGTGATTATTTCCTGTCGTGAAGTTTCATTCCATATACGAATACGTCGCTCTGTCGTACAATCGACGTGCAATCACGCTGTCTTCTTTGCTAATTACTAAATTATTCGTTTTGCTTTCAAACGGCGTCAATACAAAATACAAATTGATAGTTTTACATAAGGATGTTATATATGAATTATCTAGACTTTTATGTATATTGTGTATGCTTTGAATGTTTCCTTCATTTTCAAATTAAATTAAGACGTAATTTTTGTTTCTTCTAGGCTGAACTGATGGAAGAAGCAATAATCATACCGCCACCATGCAAACGTGAACCATTGGACATTCCGTCGAAGAAACCTAAAATGATCGATGAATCGACATACCTTTTGGACTATCAGAGATACCAACAGGCGCTGTACTATGCACATTGTGCACAAAGGGAACAATTGTCTGCCTTTAGACCGTGGGCACCAAAACCAATTCTTCATTTGCCATATGCATCAGTAGCAGCGGCAGCAAGTGCAGCTGCAGCGGCTGCAACATTGCCATATTTCAGTCAAGAACCACCAGTATTACAAAATCCTGAAAGGGTTGTTCGGCATACAGAAAGTGAAAGATTTGAACGTTCATTTCAACCAAATGTTGCACTTGCACCGCGAAAGAGTATATTGTCGAAGGAAAGGGAACGAGAAAAGGAAAGAGAAAAGGAAAGGGAAAGGAAAGAGATTCATATTAAGCAGGAAAGGCCATCGTCACCGGATGTTATTGCACAATCACCAGATGCGATGCGAATATCATCGCCATCGAACACAAGCAATAGTCTTAATCAGCATCACAACAGACATCACCCACCTCATGAACATCAGTCACATAATCAATGTACAACGAGCACCACGACGATCTCTTCAAACAACACCAATCATCGAAGCTCGTCGGCACCTGTTAGCCCAGAAGAATTCTCGGGATCAAATGAAATAACATCATCCACATCACCAGTACCAAGTACGAATAATAATGGTTGTAACAATACTGTGACACCGGCACCAACGACACCACAGCAGACGACTGCCATTGTGTCCCCAATAAATCAGAAAACTGCCGATAATATGATCGTGTGCGTACCGAGTCGTATTCATTTAAGTAATATTAACAACAATTCGAACTTAATGCGTTCACCAACACCGCCGTCTATAAGAGAGCAATATTCGATAAATAATAATGTTAAGACTCGCACCATTCAAATGCAATCACCACCACAATCTTCGTCATCCTTGTCTTCCAGTGCAGTAGGCTTAGCAAGCGGTGCTGTCGGCAGTGTTGTTGTGAAAAATATCACCAATGGAGTGTCTTTGAGTACCAACTCCGAATTCGAGTTGTCCACAGACACCGATGATGACAGTTTGATTGGGGAAGCGGACAGCAGTAACATGGCGGCACCATGGGACATTGCTGCCGAGGCCTTGAAGGATGTGCAGCCTGGCGAAAGAGATAAGGTTCTTCAGGTAATCAAAATGCTTATTCATGAAAACTCACACTTGAGACAGTACAGCATTGAAAACGCAAAACTCCTTCAAGAAACGCGTCGTTACAAAGAGCAAATAGCTGAACTTCAGCAGGAAATCCAACATCACCAACGACAATGTCCTCTGCTGCAGACGCAATCATCAATTAGTACCTCGACCACTACCAACAATGTGAAGCAGAAAATTCCAGGCAATGGGGGGGTTATTGCAAAAGCCGAGAGTTGCTTGTTGTCCAGGAGTGAGACGACATCGACCACAACCGCGTACCATCAGAAACCTGAAGCAGAAAAAATTAAAGTGCCGCTTAAAAAGTCTTCCAGGCGCAGCCCCGAGGACACAGTTGTTGTACTCAATCAGAGCCTGCGGGATGAGGTGATAACTGAAATCAAAACTGCCGAGTCCAGTGCATGCACATCACCAACGGCCGGAGCTAAGGTGTTAGCAACATCAAATACAACGAATTCAACAAAAATGGCGACCACAACAACAACGCAATCCGCCTCCCCGGACTCGGCTGAATTCGAGATGAAACGAGACGCCGCCACCATCAAGTGCGAATGAAGAAGCTAAAAACTGTGAAGAATAATTTTAAGTTAAATGCTTTAAAAGCCATTTTAGCGTAGAACTGTTCATTTGTAAATAAGTTTACCCTAAATTATTTCTAAAAGAACAAAAAATTAAATTGTGTTTAGTTCGTGTAGGTTGTTGTAAGTTGTAGAAAACTTTTCGTATCTTACAATTAATCAGTCCACCATTGAATGTAGCTTGTTTTTTGGCAAGTGCTTTGTATAGTATCCTTCGATAGTGTTCTTATGTAAAAAAAAAAAAAAAAAAACAAATGAAAAATTGCAAATTTTAGTACAATCGCGTAGTTTGTAGTTTATGTACATAATATGCAATGTGATAAATTTGGATATCCGATCAGGTAAATTGCTCTATGACATTGTTGGTTGTAGATTCGAATGTCTGCGGAACTTTAAAGTTATCAACGTCTTCTCGTCTTGGAATCGGTCTGTATCGATTTCTAAGCACAAACAACATACGATAGCACAATAAATGTTTGTCGGTCAGCGAATAACAAGTGCCGGCACATGCCTTGAAATTGCGCAAATTGACTCCAATTAGCGTAACAAATCGCAAACATAGAGTTTCTGCTAAACAGCCGGTTTGTAAAAAATATGTTTACAATAAATTCAACTTTCTGTCCAAATTGCAAATATATCGTTGTTATTGTTATTTCAAAAGTTACATTTGGCGTCGTTTTATATTTCTCTTCTCTCTGTTGTCTTTTATTCTCAACTATGAAAATCAATATTTTAAAAATATTTTATTTCAAAATATCATTTTATTATGTTTCGATTCAATAAATTTCATTTTCAAATTGTTCAATAAGGATATGCTTTCATTGTTCTATATGGAAATAATGAACCCACGAGCCCACTCAAAGAAGAAGACATCGGAGGTGTCCTTGCGCAAGAGAGACGCTTTCTCAAAGTGGTTTCAAAATGTGCGAAAATCTCGATCTTGTATTTAAAAATAAAATTATTCATACTCTCAAATGTGATTGTTCTAAGAAGTTTTCGAAATTTTCATCGTTACCTTAAAACTGCCAAAAGACAAGATACGCAAGAATATTACTTTCCTTAATTTCTTCGTGCGCTTTCAAATTTACTTTGAACAAAACCCACCAAAATTGTAAATTTTCTTTTAGGAAATTCAATGAAATCTATATTTGAATTATTGAAAGAAATCATATTAATTATATTAATTACTCATATATGATAAAATATTTAAATCATAAGAAGAAAAGGATACAGCAAGAAATGTAAGGAAACGTAAAACAAATTTACTCTGTTTTTGGACAGAGACTTAATTATGGTGTGTGGAAAAGGAAATAGACAAAACAAACACATACAATTAAAAACGAAAAAAAAAAATAATAATTTTAAAATATATGTCACAAAGTGACGGCTTTTATTATATAATTAATATTATAATTACAAAATAACTTAAGGAACAAAATACCCATACAATTTATTAAAGTGCAGAAATTACAATTTTAAAATATAAACTCGAACGAAATTAAATTTAAAGTGAAACAAGTGATGTTGTTTTTCTGGTTAAAGAAAAACAAAAATTTATATATATATACATATATATATATATATATATATTATTATAATTAAAATAAAAAATAAATGAAACAAAGACACAAAATTATTTTAAACTGGTTAAGTGAACAATTAAATTGTTTCAATTGCCATTTCTGTTTTGTTGAAGGAATTCGTCTCTTGCGAGCAGTTTTGTCGTTATTAATTTTTAGCGAAAGTAAATAAAACCGTTTATATATAAATGAAATTATATAAATATTTATATCTAAGACAAATTACCGATTAAGGTTCGCTATTCTTACTATCGTTTGTCCTTAGTTCTCACTTTGAGTTGTATCAACTGACTTTTATTCAGTTGTAAGTTCTTGTTTTAATTTTTTTTTTATTTCATTTGAAATTGTTTATATAATTTATAAAATTTATATATATAAATATTGTAAAGTAGATGAAAGAGTAAAAATAAAATTATAAATTTAACGAGGCATTTTTCTTAATGGAGAGATTTCCTCATTTTCCTTATTTCAGAATTTTGTAGATTTATTAAAAATAGATTAAGGGGAAATACCTAGTAAAAAAAAATGGTAAAATGAAAATCGATTATTGGATTTTTGCATAGGTATTCGTTTAGTACTTACTATAGCGCTCTGAAAAATATAAAAAGTCAGCTAAATACGGAAGCATCGAAGATAATCCTAAAATTAATGGCATAAATAAATAAAATTTTTGTCTATTAAAATTTGTTCTGGGAGCCTTGAGGTTTGTGCATCGACTAACGCACTGGCTAGCACCTAAAAATTAGTCTAAATTGAGAGCCACTGAGAATCAGGCACATTCTAGCTGAATTGCAGGCTGAATTTGTTTCATTTGCCGAAGAATCAGGATGATGTGGTTCAGATAGTTCAGTTTTGCAGAAATAAGTGCTTTTGCGAGAAAGGCAAATTTGAATTCCATCTGAAAAAGCAGAGATTTCGAGTGATTTCAGGAAATCCATGAAGGTAAGCTAGACGTAAACCACCAATTTTTTCAACTTTTTCATATACATATTAAAAAGAACGTCTTGTCCGTGCTCATTATTAACATGGCACTTTTAGGTTGTTCCCATTTTCTTACCCGGTGGCGCAAGTGTGTCAAAAATGCGGGTTGATTTGATGTCAGCTGCAAACTCAGTTTGAGTTCGTTCAGAGTTTAGGAATTTGGCACTTTGCATTTTTTAACTTTTCTTCACATTTCCCACAACAATCGCGATTTTAATTGTTTCCGGTTTGATTACTTGTAAATAATTGTTATGACGATGCGCTGTTGAATGGATTTCAAAGGTGCATTACTTGCAGTTTGACAGATTAATTCTTGACCTTAGTTTTGGTTTTCTGTAATCATGCTTATTTGTCCGATCCGATATCTGATTCTGGTCACACGGCAGTTTTCGATCGCCTCTGGGAGGGAGCCAAGTAATTTGTTTTTCGTTTTGAACCGGTGCAGATTGTTTTGATATATTCTATGTGTTCATTACACATCTCTTGGATAGTTAGTTGATCAGAAGCAGTTGTACCAGTAAGTTGAAACGTGAAATCACCGTTTGAGAGTTCGATAATACTGTTCTGCAAGTTAAGGTTTGATTTGTTCAGAGCACGGTCTTTAATGAGAAAATCAACGTTCAGTGGATTAGAGAAACTGCAAGATGGGCCAGAAAATACTGTATCGAATCATCTGGCTAACGCTAGTAGTCATCGCTTCACTGTATGATGCTATTCGCCTGACAGTGGCAAATATTTGCGTTTTCTGTTCTCAGCTGGTGAGCTCACATGGTGCATGGAATGTTAGCTCGCCGGAAGAAGTAGACTACTTGAAAGGATGCAGAGGTGACTGGACTAAAGTCCCCAGACATTTAAGCATTGTAATTGGGTCGGAGAGGATAAGTACTCAAATACTATCTAAAATCGCATTGTACGCTTTAATTTGCGACATAGACTATGTAAGCATTTACGACATTAAGGGACAACTCAGCCTGGATGATGTGAAGATGCCTCTGAACGCTTCTAATTGCAAAGTGAGTAAGAAAAGATTGATCTGGTCGATACCTGGAGACAAGCATAAAACGAAACTTCTACACTACAAAAACGGCTTCGAAAAGTCCTTAGAGGTAAGTCCCATTTTCACAATTTGCTGATAATTTCAGCTGTACCAATTGTTTCCCCTTCAGATTTCAGATCTTTCCTACAATGAGGGAGTCCCACTTCTAGCTGAAATCTGCAAGGAGTTCTACGAGAACCGTGACAACCAAGAGATAAAGGAAGCTATGGAGGACAGGACCTGCCTAAGTGATCTCATTAACAAAACGTTGAAGGGAAAACTAGGCGATTTGCCTGACGTGGATTTGGCCGTCGTCTTTGAAAAACACACCTGTACCTTTGGCCTCTTACCCTGGCACACGGGGTTCACTGAGTTTTACACCATTCCAATGGCCAAAACCTTCGATGTCCACAAATTCACAGAAATTTTATACAAATTCTCAAAATGCGAACAACGTTTTGGGAAATAAACGTGATTTAATTACGCTAATTATTGTATTTTAATTTCCTCATCGTTTAAAAGTAATTGCACATTGCAAAGTAAACGGAACCAGATAATTATTAACCATAACTGTTTTTTTCGTCAAAAACACGTTGTAAACGTAATATAACGTCCAATTTATGTAATTGGATTGCGACTAATGGTCACGATTGACTGGATGTATTTTATCAATTACCAGGGTTGAATATTGTTCTTTGTCAGTACAGATTTGAACAACATAATATCTCATACAACATCAAAAAGTGAATTTGACCTCGTCTTTATAATTAACATGTTCAACAATTCAAAAAGTTTAATTAGCGAGAAAAAAAAACTTTTCTGTTTTGGGACCATTATTTATTGTGCTTAAAGAAGAAAATGAAAATATGTAAAAAGTATCAATAACGAAACGATTGTCTTCTGAGCGAAGAATTTAGCAATTTTTGCATCTACTCGTTCTAAATTAGGCACACCAATTCAAGAATTCCTTAAAAAATATAATGCTGAACTTATACGACGATCTTAGAACTACATATTCGCTTGCCCCTTACGATGGAGGAGCGTCTCGCTGGGGGAGAAGGTTGGAATCAGGCTCGTAGTCCTCTTCCGAAATGTTATGGGGACCAGGACCTACATCTTTGATTTTGTCTTGAACTGTCTGGAAGCTGCTACGAATTTGATCGAGCGCCTTCCCTAGCCCACTCTTGATTTGATTAAATTCCTGAGTTACCAGCGACAATCTGCCCAGCAAATAATTTAAATTGGAGTCAACCTCTGCCATTCGGCCAGTAATCTGAGAAACCTTCCCCTCCATGCTGTCCATTGTTGTAAAAGTGCCGTTAACATAGGCCTCAGTTTGTCCTTGCAATTTATTCAAAGCATCTTTACTGTAGGATATTTCGCTGTGCATTATTTCGATCTGCCTCCACACATGACTGATCTCCGACTCCATTGTCGAGCTCAGATTTTGCAGAGCCTCGAGATGATTATTGACAATCGAGCTGTCGATATCGTCGAATCTCTTCTGCAACGTCGAGTTCAGTTCGTTATTTTGCATTCGTATGAATTCCCCAATTTTGAGTAAAATTTGATGAGTTCCGTATTCCACTTTCCGCTGTGTATCCAGAATATGATCCGATGTTGATAGAAGTATTTTGTCGAACTTATTGAACACGTCGAATCCATCTCGCAGCGCCACGTAACTCTTGTTCACCTCACCGTAGAATTTCTCAGCAGTTTCAGACGACTCTGTGACGCTTCTCAAGACTTCGTTAATTGTATTTTCCAAGATTTCATTTGACTCCTTTATTCGTGATGTGGTTTTTGCTAGAGCTGTGATTTAAACAAATATGCATTTCAATTAATATAGCCAACGTGCTAAAATTTATTTACCCTTATCTGATGTGGACAAGACATCCAGCTTGGTCTCTTCTATCGCCGCCAAAGTGTCGTTAGCCAGGCCTTGAAGGAATTCCTTATCAAGCTGAGTTAACTTGTCGTTAATTTTAGGGACTTTCTGCAGCTCAGCTACATCTGCAGAAATTTGGTCAAGGTAAGAAGTAATCTTTTTTTCAAATTCTGAGTCCTCTGCAGCTGCAGGCGCCTGCGTCACTGGACCAGTAATGTAGAAATGAGATAACTTATCGTCAAGTTTCGAAATGACTTCATCCGTTGTTGCCAATTTCGAATCAACCAATTTTTTAGTCTCATCTAAAACATCCTTGGACGTCTTCAACAAATCTCTCACATTCTTCGAAAGTTTATCGACTTTTTCTGTAAGATCAGCACTGTGCTTGAGACTCTCCTCTGTTGCTCCTGGCCGCTGGCTGAAGCAAGCATTGTTCTCCATCATCCATTTAAATATCCCCTCCAATGCCTCCGCCATCTTGTCCGATTGAACGTTATATTTTTCTTCTTGCTAAAATTACTTGTGCCGTTATCAAAATTGAAAGTTTCAGCTTAAAAAACTTACAGCAATCAGCATAGTTTCGATCTGACTCACACGCTCATCCAAACGGCTGAAAATTCCGCTCATTGGCTCATAAGCTTTTTGGCCCTTTTGTAAGGACTGCAAAGCTCTCTTTACCAACTCACCCAATGCCCTTTCTCTGTGTTCGTGACGCTCCAATTTGTTGTCCAGTAAATTGTATGAATGGACCAAGGACAGTATGGAATCCCGGATTTCCTCATTTCTGTCGTTTGAATTTGTTAAAAATTGGTAAAAGTGAAACTTTTGCAATATTTGAACTCGCTAAAATTATTTTAAACATCTTAATTAAGTTTTTGGAATAATAATATTAATAGGTGTCACTAAACTGCACACATCAATGAGTACATAAAAGTAAATGGAAAGTCGAAAGGAGAATCTTAAAAAAACGCGTGCGTGGGTTTGCCGGAGAGTTATTTATGAGCACAGTAATCCGACACTTGGTCATATGTGGGAACTGTTGACGACATTCATCGAGACATTCATCATCGGCACTTGAGAATTATATGATCGTCTCGGGTTTATTTAAGGACATGCAATTAGGGCAAATGCATTATGTCCCCTTGGTGCGGCTGAAGTGATCCATTATCTACTAAAAAAAAGTACATCCCGAATGTCATGGAGTGTCGTAAACGACTGCATCTTGCGTCTTGCGGCATCTGCCAACTGCACCGGCTCAAAGGATTTGATTGCGGGCATTTTATGTAATTAGCGATAGCATCAGGGCAACACTTAGTGGAAATAGATCTAAACTTGGTTGTGAGATCGATTCGTTCCGCACTTTATTGCTTTTTAATAATTGAACAAGTGCACTGCGGAATTGGATTTGTAACGGTATTGGGTCCATATGCGCTTCAAACATTTCAACTGGTTCACTTACGTAACTTCTCTGGCGGCTGCTGCATATTGGAATGCGTCCGAAATAATTGTGATAGTCAAGAAAACTGTTAATAACCCCTTCATCGTGCCAGAAAAAACACTTTGACGAAAAAACACTTGTGAATCTGTAAAGATAAGAGAAAAAATAGCAACAATTTCAACGAAAATCATTGGATAACATTTTAATTATTGCAAACATTATTTTTACAAATTACAATAACTAATAAGTATAAAAAGTCTTAGTGCGATTAGATTTAGATATGCACAACAATTCAATCCTATTTTAACATTCATACATTCAATTCATGAGTTCATAACACTTTGGACTTTGGTTGGATTTTATTTTCATTAATAAAATTTTTCCATTTTACTAGTGAGCTTTTTGAGTCGCACAAATATAAATATTGTTTGGTACTTCCGACAAGGAACAATGGCGATGGCGTGTTTGTCCTCAACGGGTTGTTATTTGAATTGAAGTTGCCCATTTGCTGTAGTCTGTCTACACGTTGCGTGGGTGGCCACAAAATACTTCATAAATCATAAATTAGAATATAAATTATAAAATCGTCTGCTTTTCGGAAATTAGTTTCTAAGATCTTGGTTCAATGTTACCGAACAAAGAGGCGATTTGCGTGACACCGCCAAGCAACATCGAACTGACTTCCTGCACGATCTTCATCATCGAACTCATTTCGCATGACCCATGTTGATAAATTGATACAACTGCAAACTTTAAATTGGCACGCTCGCGAAAATAGAACTTTGCCGGCTCCATGAGCGTTCAATGTTTCCAGAATCGCCTGGTCGCTGGCGCCAGGGCTCCTTATGAACGGACGGGACGGTCTGTTTGGATTCCGCGAGTCAAGGAAATTGGTACGATTTCCCGGTCCCGGATTGTGTGTTCTTCCTGTTTGAGGAGGCAGTCCGTCAGGGAATGCATGGCTAGATGCTATTTACAGATCAGCCAAGGGTGCACTCTAATTTGAAACACCATATGGAGTGTTTCAACCTCAAAGGAATACTGGGGAATCCTTTCAAGAACGAAATTTTTTTTTTATCAAGCAGTTCGCCTTCGACAAATATACAATGCTAATTGTATCACTCCGGCTTCTTTTGGAAAACACTTATTCACTTAAAGAATAACATTTACGAACGAAAGCGACTTGGGAAGGCAACATTTTATCATAATTATCATTATAAGTGCGGCGTGTGACTGTGTGAGTAATCTCAAGGCGCATAACATTTTCCATAAAACATTTCAACGATTTTGTCATCGCGCGAAGAAGTCGTGATTGTTTATAAGGTAATTTATTACATTGCATCGTACATTTGCCAATGATGAATATCTCTGGATTCGATTAAACAAAAAAGAATTTTGAGTCACAACCTGCATCATCTTTCAATGAAAAATTTTTACGGAAAAAGCAGTGCAGTTTTCTGAAAATTCATTCAAATTTTTGTTATTAACAAAATTCTATCTTGTGGTTCAAAATTATTGTTGAATTTCTATAGAAGTAATCTATATAACTGTTGCACATATAAATTCCTTATCAGAACTAATAATGATGTAATTTCCAGATTAATTAATTTCTAGGTTTATTGCAAATCTCTATCTTCCCAGAATGTAAAAATAAAAAGCAGTCGATTATAATAGTCTGTAATTGCAAAACAAACAGTGACCAACAAAATTCCAGCAATGAGAAACTGGTAAATATAATATCCTGATTGTTCTCTTATGGTTTAGTAAAAATTTAAAACGATCCTTCTTGTTTTTCAGATAAACTCAAACAGGAAATTGCGCGTTACTTTTGAAGCACTTGCACTCCTTCGTATTTCAGTAAATTCCTTTCACAAACTCTGTGTCACTCTATACCCCATTTCATTAATTAATAATAATTGATTCCTGCAGATAGTGCGGTTCACCCTAACATTTTACTATGCTTATCTTGGCAGACTTTAAAAAATTCAAGATTAAAAGGTCACTTGGCTCTGACTCCTCGAAAACAATTTCGCGGAAAATGAATTGAACTTAACAAAGAAGTGATTACAACAAATGCATGCGTATGGATATATTTTAATTTGTTTTATGCGGGATCAATGAATTCAAACTCATCTAGATTCTAGAGTAGGCAAATGATCGCCAGCGTTCCCCATGCATTTCATGCTACTCACTCAGATGGAGTTTCCTTTGAAGTATTCCGATTTCAATTTCCTTAAGTGCACAATTCGTTCACGAGTCAATGCTCTCTAGACGGGTAATTCCACTTTTATTGGAAAACCAAAAATCGGACACAAATTGCTAGGGAGCAACTTACTCACTATCGATGAAGCACTGGTCCTTGCGCGGGACCAATGCAAGCACTACTGATCTTATTACAATGATCCACTGATCGTACTCGATCGATCCTATAGAACGCGTCATACACAGAAGCAAAGATCAGCCAGACTAAGTGACTTAAGTGTTGCGTGGAATAAAGACCGAACAGAAGAGACTGCTCATTCCAATTTCCGAAAGCGAAAAAAATAAACTGATCTTCGCCTAGGGTGGGAAGCGATCCTGGATCGAAAAGGACGGCTTAACTTCTGGGCGCCGACGTAGACTCGCGGAGGGTGGATACTTCGTGCATCGCGTGCATGTAGATTGTAGATTGTAGGCTGAAGAAACTGTTGTGATCTTAAAATAGATACGTCCACGGGGAATGAATTGTAATCAAAATGAGTTGGTGCAATACAACAATACATTTTTTTTCATAATGCACTCTAGCTGCGTGCGTTATTTTCCGTCCGTATAGGTAAAAAACTCAAGAAGATTATAGTAATTTGCTATTCATACACGAGTGTTTTCAGTATTCAAATTAAAATCACCAGAGAAACAAATCAAGTTAATAGTGCAAAATTTAGAGACATTTCAGTTTATGTAAAGTTGTTGGAGTTTCAATATCCTTTCAAATACTTTGCAATTAACTTTATCAGCATAATTTCTCAATGTAATTTAAATGGAAAAAAGATTAGACCATAAAGCATCTGAGATAAATGTGCTCAAAGCTCTACTATAATGGGACAGCATATTAAATATATATTTATACGACGAAGCCCTGAAAAGGGAAGAATCCAAACTTTAAAAATTGTAATAGCAGCAAACCGTACAAGGCTGCAGTAATGTAGTAGAATCTATCTCTATTTTGAAAATTACTACGTTTCCATGCGGGGTTCAACTCGAGTTGAACTCGAGTTAGTGGTCATGGAAACGCAAGTTTCGTTAAATCCAAGTTAACTCCACGAAAAAGGTCGGGTTGAGTTGAGGTTTAACACCAAATGCCAACTATCAACTCAACTCCTCAAGTACATGGAAACACTTCAGGTTAAGCGGCCGTTTTATTAACTCAACGATAACTTAACTCCAACTCAACCTTGCACATGGAAACGTAGTAAATATGAGTATCGACATGAACCAATTCAACGAAACCAATTTAACGACTGATCACATTCAGCTATTGGCAATCGATGCTTACAACCCGCAATTCCAAAATCTAGAACATGTGATGACAATCTGTCAATTCGTAAATGTTTTCTTTTTGCAAAGTGTGTCCCCGTTATGCAAGCGAGGTTTTTATTGGTTATTTTGAAAAATGTTAAGTAAATGATGAAAATTCTGTGCCAATCCAAAAATGCATCGTCTAGGAAACGCCGCTTTAATTAATATACGAAGTGTTATGGTGCAAAAGTACCCATGTGCTGAAAATCGGATTCTAGTGACAAGCTATGAATATCAACACAAGCCAATTCTAACAATATTTGGGAGATCACCAATTGGTTTGATTATTTCCACTTAGAAAGAATTGTTTTCTAGAAAGATATTTTATTTCAGGAAATTCAACATGTGTTAGAGCACAGTCCAGCACACCGACTGCAGAAAATTCGCTCTTGAAGAAACGCAAGCGACGTAGATTCCGAGATTCCCGGTTTGTCGAATTGTTGCAAGGTTTCAAATAAAATGGTTTCATATTGTAACGTTTGATAGCTCGTATTTTAGTTACAGACAGTGCCACAAAGCAAATTACAACAAAGGTAGAAAATCTTAAATCGCAAAACCTTTCTAATTTCGTTTTGAATTCCGACCTTCCTCCTTCAAAAAGAAGTGAACATTCTAAAAAGTCTAACAAGAAAGGACTTAAGCAACCAATAGAATATCAGAAAATTAATTTAGAAATGTTCGACACCTGCACAATGCAAACAGGTGCTTACGATGAGAGACCTATGATCTTTGTGGGGAAGAACTGCAATCAGGAGGAAACCAAAATTGATGAAATATTGCAAAGCTTCCATAATTTCAAAGAAATTATTGACGGTATCAAAGACGAGTACCAAGATGAAAATGCTTACTGGTAATTCTAATGAGCGTGTTTTTAAATTTGTTACTTATATATATTTTCTAGTGAAAGCAAAGTGTTGGATGAAAAATTGGACGAGGAATTGGGCGATCCAATAGAAGATATTCACAATACAGAAACAGATACACCTGCTGTATCATTTAATAATACACGCTCGAAACAAAAATCACAAAAGTAAGCCGACAATTCTTATTAAAATTAAATTTAAAAATATATTATTTCTTTTAGATTTAACTCTAAAAACTACACAACAGAAGCGAACGAGAAAATGGCGAAACACAAATCACTTATGATAAATTTAACTGCTTATCTCAATGTATGCATTTCCGTTGGCACTGTTCAGCGAGGCTCCAACACATTGTTATACTACAGAGATAAATATAAGAAGCTGGGCAATAATCCAAATTTAATTGGCATCGAGCCTTATAACATTATTTTGCATGGGTATGCGGCCACCGGGAATCACGACAAAATGTATGGTCTTTGTAAAATAATTCAAGCCGATGAAATTCCATTCAATTGTCAAACATTCGCTGCACTTTTTGAGTGTTTGGGACGTGCGGAGCCTTCGGAAGGCAGCGACAACCTTATTCGAAAATACAGAAACAATGCAGAGAGAATGGTAATGAGAAATTGCATATGAAAAAAACATTACTCTAATTAATCCATCATTTTCAGAACTTTACCTTAAACGATATCCTCGATAAGAGTAAATTTCAATATGACCAACGAGAAATCGTTTTGGATGCCATTCGAAGAATAGAGCCCGACTTCACTCCAATCTACACACCTCCAGATCTAGCATACTGTAATCCTTTATTAGAAAGTCTAAACAAATACGTGAAAGATTTTAAATGTGGAGACAATTCTGAACTGACTGAAAACAGTGGCAATAAAATCATGAATTCCAAGCGCGGTTTCACAAAAGCACAACTCCAAGAATTTGCGGAACACGAAATAAAGAAGGAGTTGGATGGATATCTTGCGGTGGAAAGCGTAGAAAAACAACAAACAGCACATGAGCCCACGTCAGCTATATACGTTAGTAGTTGCTGCAGTTTCTAATCAATTTCTCATAACCATTTCCTTCTTTTTAGAAAACAAAATTTGAAGAGCTGCAAAAAACATGGCGAACGCAAATATGTGCTGCAATCAATAGAAATTTGAATATTTTGAGAGCTCAAAATAGATATAAGCCGCAAGAAGTTATGACTTATTATATATACCTGAAAACCTTAAATCCTTCACAATATGCAGACATTATCCTAAGGGAAATAAGGATACTAGCTGAAGGTTCCGAAACGTACAGTCCTGCTCTCACTCAGCTCTATAGGGAGCTAGGGGAGAAGGTTTATGCAAAGTAATGCAATTAGCATAATTAATTTTCAAAATAACAAATTCTTTTGCAGATATCAAATTGAACATAAGAAAAATAATGGAACTCTTAACAAAATTGGAGAAATTTATAGCCAATATTGCGAACAATGGGAAAAGTCTATTACGAGTGATAACTCCAGGCAAATATGGCAACGCTTGTTGCATGAGAATCAATCGTGGGGTCCCAGCATGGATTTGAATGAAACCGTTTGGCCTCGACATGTTTTGTACAATATTGGGCGATTTTTGTACAACGTAATGATGAGAGACATTAAAATCGATGCAAACATCACGCGAACGCAAGGGAAAATTAAATCGCAAAATCGTTTGCCTGCTTTTTACACAGTGTTCAGAAACCAAGGCAAAACTGTGAAGCAGGAAATTAAACCACATCCTATTTTATCGCGGTAAAGGGACACAAAAATAGTATACCGAGAGTTCTAATAACAATGCTCTTCCATAATTTTCAGTTTGCTGCGATTATCACAGCAAAAGAACTTATTTTTTGATGCTAGTTTGGTGCCGATGCTGTGTCCCCCACAGCCCTGGACAACTCCTGTAAATGGTGGCTATCTCTTAAAGAACTCCGAACTCATCCGATTACCACATCAGGTAGAATCAATTTGAAATCTATTTCACATTTATCACGCTCACGATTTTTAAAAAGGCTGTGCAGCAATGGAATCGCATTAATGAGTCCGATTCTCGCCAACTATATCCAGCTTTGGATTCGTTGAATCAACTTGGTAGTATAGCCTGGAGGGTTAATACAGATGTAAGGGTTCATTTACCCTGTGTGTGTACGTTTTGTTAAATTTCAAAATTCTGCAGGTTCTGGATGTGATTTTAGAAGTATTCAGGAATGGAGGTGACGAAAAACTAGATGTTCCTAAACCACCTTCATCCTTGCCGCCTCTACCGTCGATTTCCTACAAAGACGCTTCCTTGTCGAATGCGGAGAGATACCAAATATTTAAAGACAAACTCATTCGACGACGAAGGCAAGGCGAAATGTACAGTTTGTGGTGTGATACTTTGTACCGACTGTCCTTAGCCAACCACGTAGGTGCTCTTTTATTTTCATGCTTTTTTGTGGTTTGAATTTCTTACTTTCAGTACCGAGACAAAGTGTTTTGGTTGCCACATAACATGGATTTCAGAGGCCGGGTATATCCTATTCCTCCTCATCTAAACCATCTAGGTTCGGACTTGGCGCGATCTATGCTAGTATTCGATCAAGCTCAGCCTCTAGGTGTGGATGGGTTTAGTTGGCTTAAATTACATTGTATTAATTTAACGGGGCTAAAAAAGAGGGATTCAATTCGAGAGCGACTTCTATACGCTGAAAGAATAATGGATGATATTATTGACTCAGCAGATCATCCCCTAACGGTAATTATTGGTTTAGCTAATAAAAAATGTATTTGAATGTAAATTTTAGGGTCGTATGTGGTGGACCAAATCTGATGAACCTTGGCAAACATTATCATGCTGTATAGAAATCGCAAAAGTAGCTAGATGTCCTGAACCAGAAAGTTAGTCGGATGTCACAGACTTTTTCTTACATCATTGTATTAATATATTTCTTGTACTTTTCAGAGTATATGTGCCATTTGCCTATTCATCAAGATGGATCATGCAATGGTCTTCAACACTATGCTGCTTTAGGGAGGGACACTGCTGGCGCTTTTAGCGTAAACTTGGCATCATCAACAGTTCCACAAGATGTTTACAGTTCCGTAGCAGCACTAGTGGAGAAGAGCCGCGAATCTGATGCTGATAACGGTCTTCATGTTGCCCAGATACTGAAAGGATATGTTCGACGAAAAGTAATTAAGCAAACGGTTATGACAACGGTTTACGGAGTGACAAAGCACGGAGCCAGGCTTCAAATAGCAAAACAACTTAAGGACATTGATGACTTTCCGAAGGATTGGGTCTGGCCAGCTTCAACATATTTAACAACGAAAACTTTTGAGAGTCTCAGAGAGATGTTTACGTCAACAAAAGAAATACAGGACTGGTTTACGGAGTGCGCTCGCCTAATATCATCTGTGTGCTCCGAAAACGTTGAATGGATTACACCCTTGGGTCTCCCAGTTGTGCAGCCGTACTCGAGATTTGATTCTCGCAGTCAATTCGATAAAACTGGATCTAAAATCAAGGAACACTTTCACATGGACATGTTCACGAAACCAAATGTGATGAAACAGAAGAATGCCTTTCCTCCAAACTTTATTCACTCCTTGGATTCCAGTCACATGATGCTTACTTCTCTCTTCTGCGAAAGAAAAGGCATAACATTTGTCTCAGTTCACGATTGCTTCTGGACACACGCATGTACTGTACCTGATATGAATAAGGTTTGTCATTCCATTTCGATCATATAAGGAAAAACTTGATCCGTTTTTATAGATTTGTAGGGAACAGTTCGTGGCACTGCATTCTCAAGCTATCCTGGAAGACTTATCGAAATTTTTGGTACAGAAGTACAGCTTTATTGAGAAGTAAGTGTGCTTTATTTTCCAATAATATGCACACATTGTATTGTATACTATTTACAGAGAAATTAAAGACAGTAAAAAATCTGCGGACATATCGAAGCAGAAGCTAAACAAACTACTCCAAAAAGTGCCCCAGAAAGGTAAATTCGATCTTAAAAAGGTTCTTGAATCCGTTTATTTTTTCAGTTAGAAGATATTTTTCGTTCTTTTTTGCTTAGAATTCTAGTCTTTATAGGAACTCTGTACTTTGATAAGTTTATTGTTAAATAATAATTTTTATGAAATGCTTTTGGTCTTATATTTGGTTCATGGAAAATAAGCTAACGAAACAGCAATATTATCGTACCGATGTTCAGGTTTATTAATAGCGTTCGAATTCATCTTTCTATGAAATTCGTTGCTGATAAATCCCCTGCAGCGCAGGGGAATAAGATTTATTCGTTGAGAAGAGCAGTTATAAAGAAATGCGGGAATTCGAGCATTTGAAACAAAAAGGCATTTGTCGCGACCGTTTGTCTCATGTGGAACTTATGGAACTTGTAGATACTAAATAAGTCAAAGAGAAAGCCAAAGTGTTCAGAAAATTGTTATGATGTTCATTTGAATTCACCTTTAGACTTGCAAGGACAACAACAACACAACTCGACAACTGCTCTGACAGTTCTCATTTTGTGCAGCCAATGGGAAATAAGCACGCACTGACTAGGAAATATAGGTAGAATAAGTTCGATTAAATTTGTGAATTAAAAAATTTCCATGTTGAATAAATGTTTAGACAATAAGATCGTCGTGACCTAAACAAAATGAATAAGATTTTAATTTGTGGTATTCTCCACTTGATGCTGTGTATTTTGTGTTCTTTAGCCGGTCGTGATTTTTACAGAATTTTGAATGTAAGTAAAAGTGCATCTTCACACGAAATAAAGAAAGCATATCGACGTCTTGCCAAAGAACTACATCCCGACAAAAACAAAGATGATCCAGATGCATCTAAGAAATTTCAAGATTTGGGAGCGGCGTACGAGGTCCTCTCGGATGATGAGAAGCGGAAAAAATACGATCGTTGTGGAGAGGAGTGCCTGCAAAAAGATGGAATGATGGATAACGCTGATCCTTTTGCCAGCTTCTTTGGGGATTTTGGATTTCATTTCGGTGGTGGGGAGAGCCATCAACATGAAACACCACGGGGAGCGAACATTGTCATGGACTTGTATGTAACTCTGGAAGAATTATACACTGGGAAATTTGTAGAATTGCTCAGAAACAAGCCAGTCTTAAAGCCAGCTACGGGCACTAGAAAATGCAATTGCAGACAAGAAATGGTCACAAGAAATTTGGGACCGGGACGCTTCCAGATGATGCAGCAGACTGTGTGCGATGAGTGCCCCAACGTAAAATTAGTGAACGAAGAACGCTTGCTGGAGGTCGAGATAGAGCCTGGAATGGTTGATGGACAAGAAACCCGATTTGTGGCTGAAGGCGAACCTCATTTGGATGGAGAACCCGGTGATCTCTTAATTGTTATCAAAACCGTCCCCCATTCACGGTTTCAAAGGAAAGGTGATGACTTGTACACCAACGTCACCATTAGTTTGCAGGTAAGTTTCGTGTTCAATTATATATACAGCAATGGAAATGCTCTTATTAATAAAAATTTGGCTCAAAACTCATTTCGAACATAATGTGTTTTAGGATGCTCTCGTCGGATTCTCTTTGGATATTGAACACCTTGACGGTCATCGTGTTCAAGTGACGAGAGAAAAAATCACTTGGCCTGGAGCCCGCATTAGGAAAAAGGGAGAAGGTATGCCCAACTACGAGAACAACAATCTCCAAGGAAATTTGTATATTACATTTGATGTGGAATTCCCCAAGAAAGATTTGGATGAAGAACAAAAAGAAGGTACGTGTAAATTATAATGGAATGTTTCTCCTTTTCCCACTTTAGGGCTTCCAACATTTTGCCATATCTGGAAAACTACTTTTTCAATACTATTTTCACTTATCTTTTAGATTTAAAAAGAATTCTGGATCAGTCATCTATAAATAGAGCATACAACGGGCTGTAATCGTACTTCTTACCAAAATTAAATTAATTTATGATCGTAAATTATTTCTGTAATACATAATTTTGTTATGTACAAAGTAGAATGTATATAAATTTTTTTGAGTAACAAAAAGCTATTTTATTTTTTTAATAAACTTTCGGAATTTATAATTATAGTAAATCCTTTTTTGATAATGTAAAAAACAATAAAATAAAAATGCTCATACATAATGTTGTAAAAATAAACTTAGAAAATTTATTTCCATGGAATTAATTACGGTACTAGAAAGTACATGTCACTTCGTTCTATATAAAGTCATTTAAAATAAAAGTTAAAATATTTTATATCCCATCCCTTGGACAGCCATCATGATCATCCGGATATTGCTACACAGTGAGCTCTTCGGATTTGTTGACAGGAAGCACTGGCAGTTCCGATAGAGCTCGCTCATCACTTTCGGGGCGTGCTCCTTCGTGATAGGATCACTTTGATTTAAATTCAGTATCGCATCCGACAGATATCTGGAAAATATAAATTAGCAGCTGCATGCCTCCATTATAAGCGTGTAATATACCTTTGCTTGATGTCGTTGTGGTGATTCATATCTGCGGATATTTGTTGAATCAAAGATAAAAGAACTGTTTGTTCCAGAAGGCATGGGTTGAAAACGCTTTTATGATCTGCTTTCTCTAGGGTGTATTCTACCAATGACAGATCGTTCGCTAGCAAGGCCTGATGGAATGCCTTATTTATTTGTCCCTGGCTGAGTAGAAGTTTAATTTGATCCTGAACATCGTAGACAGAAGGCGCTGGAGTTTGAGCTTGAGACCGAACAGCAGACAGAACTGAATCTTCCAGTGATGCTGCTTGAGATGCAAAACCTTTTTTCATCTAAAAACAAATCATTAAAAGTTATCAACATAAATTATTCCAATCATACTTCTTTTTGAATGATATCTGCCACGTTTCTCACTAAATTGGTTTCCAAGTTCTTTAACTCTTTTCGTGTTTCTACAAGATCGCTGCTCTTTTGCTTCGGCAGAACCACATCCAAGTGCTTTCGGAGTTCATTTACTTTATCTATAATCTCCTCAGTACTGTCTTGCACTGGCTGCACTTGGGTCAAGTAATTATCGAATTGGTCCATTACTATGGATATGAAGAATATTGAGGATTGAGTATTAAGAAATTCTGAACTTTTACCGTCTTTGATTCCCATTGAAAATGTTTTGTGTAACTGTTTGAACATCTCCTGAGATGATTTTTCGTAAGCTGGAATCAAGATGTTCTGCAATGAGTCAATGTACGTTGTCTTGAAACCATTTTGAACGCCAATTAATACTGAGTTCCCAAAAGCATCAATTATGCTCTGAAATGAAAACATAATTCGTAAAAAGTATGCTACTTCAGGGCTTAAGAACGAACCTTGCTTTTGCACACTTGTGCTATATTCTCCTTCAGCAATTCATCGGTTGAAGCCAATTTCTCTGCCACGTCGATTTGAATTGTCTGCTTGATACCGTCCAGTTTGGCTGCCACTACCGGAACTACACTTCTCTGGATTTGTGCTGAGAGTATTCCTTTCAAATTTTCGGCTAGTTCATTGTAGATAAACTGGCTGATGATTCTATTTACGTCGTCACTGAGGGCTTTGCTGTGAGAATTTCTATTGGTATTGGTACAGAATTTTGAGGCTATAGTTATCAGCACTTAGTACTCACTTGGTTGCTACGAACGCTTCTAATTTCTGGTTATGCTCCTTTTGATATCGACAAAGGTATTCCTCCAATAGTTTGGATAATTGCTTTTCTAGTTTTAAAGTGTAATCTCGAAATTTTGTGGAATTGTCCGATTTGATCTTTCTCATCTCAGTTACTTCATTTTTGAGTTTGCTAATTTCTGAAGATTGTGATTGAACAATGCCTGAATCATGTAAACAGTGATAAATTAAATTGTATTTAACATATTTGAAGAATTACTTATTAGTTGACTCATTTTTGTGTTCAACTCCTTTAATTCCGCCTGCTGTACAGTCACATCGTTGCTAGAATCCTGAGCATCCGCATTGCCATATTTTGCTGTGTTACGGACTTCCACTTTCTTGGTCCATGATGATGAAGCCAGCGTCTTATTTTGAGAGTCTATCAGATTGAGATGAATATTGGAGAAAGTATTCATTTATATGGACTATAATACCTTCAGTTGAATTATCTTGTTCGCCAAACTTTTCATTCATGATTTGTGCATTTGATGGTTTCTCGTCATCTGCAGTGTACGTAACTGGTTTCTCTTCCGCTGGTGTTTCATTGTAATACTCGGTACAATTGAAGTCTTGAAGGCACATGATCTCCTGAACCTCACGACTGGGACTGGATCCACCACTAATTATTTCTGTATTATGTCGAACTTCGTTGTTTTCAGAAGCTGTAAAATAGAATTAATGAATACTTCTTGAACTTGGCATATAAGTCGGACAAGTAAAACCTTTTTGCTTTGCCATTGCGTCCTTTATTTTCTGATGTTCTTGATCTTCAATCATTTTGTTGTTAACTAAATTTAACAAGTTTACATTTTCTGCTTTGTTAATAGAAGCAGAAGATCCCGTGACACTAGCCAGCATTAAAATTGTCGATAGTACTTCAGAGCTGACACAATCTGGAGATTTTTTACCTGCATTTTTTCACTATTTAATGAATCTATAAAAGAAAACGATTACACGTACCTGCAGGAGCTGAAAATGCTTCTGGCGTCATAAGGTTTACTTGTGGGAAATTCTTTCCTCCTGCCGCAGAGATCCTTGCAGGTGAAATTGATTTATTTTTTTCCGAAGAAGAATTTAATTGTTGAACAGGTGACAACGATATTTTCTCTGCAGTAGACATTCCATTGTGATCGCTGGAGTTTTGTTCACGAGACCCGGTTGAAGTGTTGGAGACATCAGTGAGTCTATCTTTAAATCCATCAGAGCTATCATTTGAAATTGAGCTCTTGACTTCGCAAGTTTCGTCAACAGTCGGCTGGTACAGAATGTGGCATTCTTGGACGCTTTTCGGTTGAACAACAAACATACGAACAACAATACAATACAGAGCACCGCTGTCTTCCTCGTAATCTTCCATTTCTTCAAGGAGATAATTATCACCGTGATCAAATTTATACTTCCTTACAGCCGCGTCAATTATTGAAAAACTCAAAATCGGAGACTGCAATGGAAACTCAGAAACACTTTTTATGAAAGCGGTTACAGTTTTGTTCCTTGCCACATCTTTCCTCTCCTCGATTGAATTAGACGTAATCAAATCGCTCTCTGACTTGTCTTCGATAATTTCATCTTTCACGATTTGGAAGACATACATGGAGCGCGATTCGACGTTCGTGGCCACTAAATACGAAGAAGTTTGGTCCACTTCCGCTAAGAATTTTTGTTTTAGCTGCTCTGATGGCGAGATCGAAACGGTTTGAAGGCATTCCCAACTGCCGCAGTCCCACACCTTAAACTCAGTATTCTGGTCAGCGCCAGTAATGGCATGTTTCCAATACGAACTAAGATTTAGGAAATAAAGTCTTTATGTACATTTATTGAGAAATAGCTAAGGTTTCGATTATATTCAATGACAGATACGACTAAAAACTTACTCGGGTATTTTTGTCAAATTATCAAGGAAAAAGAAAGATGAAACCGCTTTTCCATTATGAGGATTCCATTGATGAAGGCATCGTGGTTCTTTTTCGTGAAAGTAAACCTAGCGAAAAGAACGTATTAGTTGAAAAATCCTTTTTGCAGAGTAATTCAAAGGAAAGTTCTGCTAAAAAGGTTGCTAAGCGTTACCTGGTAGAAACGAATGTAGCCATCTTCACTTCCAACTCCCAAAGTAGAGCCATCAGGGGAGAGGGTCACCCAAGTAATTATTGAACTGTAATCGGATAGCTTCAAGTAGCCTTCCGTAATATCCTTCACCTCGTGCTTTCCTATCTGTTAGTAAGGGTAGGTAATTAATGCCTAGTGCAGGAACCAATCTAGAGGACACTTACTCCATGGGCACTAATGATCGCGTTAACATTAAAACACTGAAATGTACGGCGGCGCGACCACACTATCAAGTGGGCAACTTCGTCTTCTACGTCGTTAGACTCCTCGGGTACGTAGGGACACCAGCAGACTTTGTCGTAAATGGGAACATGCCCCGAAATGGGATCCTCAATGTGCAATAAGAGATTGCATATCAAATTTTCTGAGAGCATGTCAATCTTATGAATATGCAACGAGCAGTGATCGATGCATGCCAAAATGCGATCCTTCTCCATATGGGCGAATTGTAAGTCTAAAACTTCACCCGACATGCCTTTGATCAGAGCTCTTTGACCAGAGTTCGCGTTGGCCACTCTTACCATTCCTTCCCCGCCCGATACTTTGTTATTCACTGGAAATTAGGATTAGTTCAGGGGTTTTCCAAACCAATGGTTTCGGTGCTTTACCTTTAATAACGTAGGCATAGTGTTTGCCATCCATATGCACAGCAATCAGATGTCCTGGGTAATTTTTTGTTTCCCACTTGTAGTCCACGATATTCTTTAGCTTTACCTTTGAACTTCCGTGATCGTGGGTCCCAGCACTACCCACAATAGTCACATTACGCTCACATATATCATAACATTGCTTTTTGTCCTCACTTTTGAGGGTTCTGTGAAATGGAATATCATACCTAATTTTTAGAAGGCGCAAGACAAAAGGAGGAAAATGAGGACGTGATGTGGTGAGTTCGTTGGAACAAACCAGAGTGAATGTAAGTTTCATGCTTTGATACCGCGCATGATGTATGGCAGCATTGCAGTAAATTGCAGTTTTTTAAACATAGTTTTTCTAAATTTAAGTGTTTAGATATGTCGTACATGCTAAGGTTTCAGCTGCACGAGTTCATCTCTTTATTTTGGCTATAATTGTATTCTAATCGAATTTGCGCCTCAAAATGAAACACTAAACTAAACATGCAGGCATTTTAGAAATTTATCAATAAAATCTTAAAAAGTATGTTTTATAAATATAATGTAACATTCCGCAACAAGTATTCCATACTTGTTCAGTTCAACTTGAGGTCCGAATTCAAACATCAAAAGTTTTGATGTTTGTGCATCAAAATTGTACTTATAAAATACATCAAACAACCCACTTAATAATAATATTAACCTAATTTAAATATATTAAAATAATATTGGTGGCAAATTTGAAGAGGACATGGGTTAGTTTTATTGAGGCTTTGGCATTTATAACTGAAACAAATGCGGCTCATTGCTCATCTCTTCTAGGAAAATGTACTTACATGATAGTTGAGGTTATGTTGGAAGGTTGTTTCAAAAAGTTACTCATCTTGTTTCGAATTATTGAAAATATTGTTTTTAACCAAGCAAATCTAGAAAAACTATAAAAATTTATTGCATTTTTTAACACCACGAATGCCGCAAGAATGTTTAACCGCATTACATGACCGGCATCAACTTAAAAACACATTTCTATAAATGAGAACAGTTATTACTAATATTATTATTACAGATTACTATTTTCGGCACCCGAGTTATTACTTGATAATTATTTTAAGTAATTGCAGAGATTCAAAATAGATTTGACAGCACTTTATTTTGGCGAGAAAAGCTTCCTCTGCAAAGCGTGCTACTTCTTCTCATGGCTGCAAGCGCCAAGCTGCCGGCGGAGAGATGTGAATATGTGATGACGGGACGAAACGTTGCAACGTTTAAGTTTTGCAAAAATTTCGGCAGAAAAAAATCTGTTAAACTGTATGTATCTGCATAGGTAAGTGATGCAAAGCACAAAAACTTATCATTTCACTTACAAAATTAATGGATGCTTCAATTTGTTACATAAATATAGTGTTGCAAGTGCTATTTTTAATGTATTTATTTTTTAAATAACATTTATTTGTTTATCATTGTTATTAGATATGATTCCCAAATATTTTAAAAGGAAAAACAAGGAAAATGCATTTTAAAAGAAATCACAATTGGTTCAATCCAAAATTTCAAAGCTGCTTCTTGCATTAAACAAGAAGAAGAAAGTTTGTTTTGAAATGTAGTACATGTGAGCCTAAAAAAAGACATTTGTTAATTTCGCGGTGATATTTTTAAGCTGCAATGAAAATTCTACGACTGAAAAAAGCGCAAAAGATTTTGAACTTTTACGCCATGAACTTTAATTATCGTGAACCTTACCAAATACTCGTCGATGGAACATTTTCGCAGGCAGCTTTACAAGTAATACAATATTGTAACAAATTTTTTCCAAAATAAATTGACAAACTACGTTTCAAATGACACAGAATAAAGTAGCTATTGAAGAACAACTGGAAAAGTATCTACAGCATAAAATCAAGCTAATTACTACACAATGCATTATTCTGGAAATGGAAAAGTTAGGTCCTGTGCTCACAGGCGCCACTCTCATAGTGAAGAATTTTATCGTTCATAAATGCGGACATGAGGGGAAACCAGTTGTGGGATCGTATTGCATTAAATCGATGGTATTTAACGCTAGAAAAACAATTACCAGTACGGCACGTTTATGTGTATAATTTCCAGATTAAGGAAAACAGGTACATAATCGCAACACAAGACCAGGATCTACAAGGCTGTTTGAGGAGAGTTCCTGGTCAAGCTCTACTTTACCTGCATAAGTCAGCACCAGTTTTGGAAGGTCCTTCAGACGCCACGAAAAAAAAAGTGGCAAAGAAAACGTCTCGGATGTTAACAAAAGGTGGACAAGAATTAAAACGATTGAAAATGGAACAAGGAGTGGAAATTGCCCCTGCTGGTAATATTAGAGTAAAGAAAAAGGGATCGAAAAATCCGAATCCTTTGTCTTGTAAAAAGAAGCAGACCAAGAGTGAAGAATCATGTAGTGGAAAGTTACCAAATAATTCCACAAAAGTTAAAAGAAAAAGGATTAAAATACCTGGTCATATAAAACAACATTTAAAGAATATATCATAACTTTGTATAAGCAATATTGCTGTTTTCTCTTTGTTTGGTTCCGAATTTGATTCGCCACTCTAAATTCGTTTGAATAACTTTTAGACCAATGAAAAACTTTCTTAAATAGGAAATCGAGATTTATTTGTAAAAGGAATACAAGAAATTGCTTCTATGCGATGTTTTCGCTGTTATATTGCTAGTAATAATAAATCGGCTTGATTGTGGAAAAGTCGTATAAACATTTGTATAAATAGTTACAATTAACCAATATATTGTAATAAAATATAAATAAGGACGCTTAAGTGAAATAACAAAATTTTACCTATCGCAATAGCAGTACATTTTCAACAAGTAATTGTCTATGCAATAGCTTTGCTTTCCGTAGAGGTTTGTTCGGCTTATTGTGCCGGTTATATCAATTGAACTCTGCGACATTCGGACGGTAGCTTCAAACTCACCCAACCCAGGTTTTGTCTGGATGCGAACAGTGATGTCGGTAAGAACGTCGCTCTTGGCTTCCAGCGTTATATTCTTGTTGGCGGAGGCAACGTTCGCCTCCAGTATGGAATTGAGGTAAATACCGCGGCACTGTGGATATGGTTGCAGCTTATCGTTGATGATCTTCACAATGAATCGTGCCACTCTCTGAACTCGGGGATCATTTGTTGGAATGTCCTGCTTTTCATGGCATGTACACCAATGCGAAGCTATTGATGCACTCTCACACGTTCGCGACTTCGCAATGGGCAGAAATAGACTAATTCCTCGTGGCAATACGTCCGACTCCAACAGCTCCATCGACCTCTTACGTATAACCTCAGGATAAATGGAATGCAAATCACTCAAGTCTTGTAAAGTAGCATGAACATCAAATGGTGAGGTCAGTCTATGACCGTTTTGCTTCAAGTTCGCCAGCGCTGAAGGATACTGTGTGGCAAACCAAGATGGTAGTAATAGATATAAACACGGTTGACGCTCCTCCATCATTCCTTGATATGTTTTTCGAAATGATCCCCATCGCAGGCCATGATCACTCATGAGGAACAACGCTGTATGGTTAAGAACTTTAGTTGTATTGAGCAATTTTATTAACTGTGCAACATCCTCGTCTATGAGAGCTGGCATATTGAAGTAGTCGTGGGTCATCGCTACCGTCCAGAAGAACGAAAAAAAATGCTCCTTTTGTAGCTGCGGAATCAATTGCTTTATATATTCAAACACAACATCAACTGGTCGTCGGCCACCGAGACACGAATAACAATTTCCTCGCTTCATGGATCCGACATATTTTTCCATTTCTAGGAGCAAAGGCCTGGGGTAGAAGTCCGTGGGCTGAGTCTTGAAACCTCTTCGTAAATAGTTGAACAAACCAAGAGATCCTACGTCTTCCATGAACACAGTTTTGTAATGCAAATCGCGAAACCGTTTCCAGATCAAGGGGCACTTATCGTAACTCTTGTACTTTTTCTGCAAGCAAGCTAGATGCATTTCATTCTCGTCGAGTCCACTCAACACAGGTACTAAATTAGGATAGGTATTATCACCAACTTTGTTATAACCGAAAAATTCAACAGCAGTAGAACTGCCTTTTATCAGCGAAGCAGTTGCATTCATCTGCCGTAAAAAGTTAAGATGGGAAACGCTGTCGATACCGATAACCATAACGGACAGCCGAGAATCGTTTCGGACCGAAGATCCCTTAATCGTTTGACTGAGGGGAGGGGTTGTGAAGTGGAAATCCTGGTAAAAGGTGTTGTTGTTTTCACTATTTATGCAAGTAACTTTAACAAACTCAGCTGTAATCTTAACGTTATCAAATAAGTTGAAAGCAATCTTTTTCTTCTCGTAAGAATTCTGAGAGTCTGATTTTCTCCTGAACGATTGAAGATAGCACATTATCTTACTTGTATCTGATATGTTGAACATTTCCACGATTTCAGTAGGATCCATATTCAGCACTATTTTATTGCCCCGTAGAACTGTAAGTGGCTTCTCACAAATCACTGGCTGCAGTTTTTGCATAAATTTGAACACATTTTCGTCAATTATATTAAAGCTGGGCATTTTACATCCTTCTGTATCCACAAAATAAGCTTTGCTCGTGTTCGCAATTTGCAACGGTTTCGAAATCAAATCGAAACGATCTCTCAATTCGACAAGCTTTGATTTTATGTTGAGATCTATGATTACGTACGAAGCTAGACTTATGCATGCGAAAATTATCAAAAATCGCTTGCAGTGATGAGACTTGCTGATGGAGTTTGTTGACTGTCGACTGCCCAAAATAATTCCAGCACCATATTTCATCCTAAAATAAAGTCTTCTTGAGAAACTTAACCCATTATTAATACAATTCTATTACTCTACTTTTTATGCACGAACGTTTTCTCCTGAAAATAATAATGAAACAGATTTAATATGATTTAATAATCGAGAAGTTTCAAATGTAATTGTTTGATAAAGTTGAATGGAAGAAGTTGTGGTTTTTCCAGCAATTTATTATAATATATAGAATTGTTTGAAATCTTATCAATATTTGGAAAACTTCAAAATATATAATACATGCGTTCACAATCAAAAGAACTTCACTATTCAAAGAAAACTTACAACTAAACAATGAATTTGTTAATGTAAGATTTCCTGCCAACTTTGTTGCACTATGGAATACGTTGGGCGAATCGAATTCTACTTGCGTTTATTGTTTTTAATTTCATTTTACAAATTTTAGTTTATGTACTTCTTTTACATAAAGAAATGTTCGCGTGATGTGTGTTGCAGCTGGGGAAATTAATTTCACGAATCATCTAATTATATACAAATTTATTTTAATTAAAGAATCGCATAATATGTGTGTTTTTATTATTATTAAGTTTTCAAATTTCGTGGAACTAAAATAAATCTCTCCTGAGTGAGATGTTAACCAGCAAATCAAATTCTGGGTCAGAACTCAATCCTTAACCGACCTAGAAATGCAGATTTTTTTTCAGATATGGTGAACGTTTATAGAGAAGTGTTTACTAAACAAAATTGTAAGTTTTCGTGGTAATGATTCCGAGACTCTTGGTTCATTATCCTCACACAAAAATCGATCAACCAAACCACTCAACCGTTACATTCAATAAATAGAAGCATTCACCTCAATCTCAAGGAGCTGTGCACCTTCGAGAAATTTGATAAAGTTTTCCGCAAACTGAAAAGCAAGGAGTCCCTTATATACGTACTTGGAGGAAAGTGAAGAAAAGCAAATCTGGCCGTTATCCTTCCAGGATAGTGATGGAAAACACTGGTCACGATATGTGGTGCACTCATTAACTTGGCTCATTTGTTACATTAGCCTGCGACACTGATTCCTCCACCGATTTGGATTGCTTTTGCTGTTTTCTGATGGTAGATACTTTCACTCCTTAGTCCTTATCATAAAACGGCTCGTGACAGATTCGGAGTCTGCGTACCGGTTGCCTAGCAACTTTCGGGTCCATTGGCATCTCAATAGTGTACTGAATCTACTTGCTCGAGTTAATATCAGAGAAATTAACAAGGCAACTCAGTATTAGTGTCCGTTTCTGGAGACGATAATAACGATATAATAGGCATACAAAGTTTTTGATTCAACCGATTACATTTTCGGCATATGTTTCTGAAAACCTGCACTGAACATTCCGGCTCTTTAAATCTTCACCAATGAACAGGCATTACTGAGTTTATGAAGGAACTAAATTCGCTTATTAGTAGATTTGACTCAATAACAGCATTTCGGATGTTATAATCAATCAATCGCATTAATCACGATATTTTATCGTCTGCGAAATTTCTGAACATTTTTTTTTAATATTCCTTGTTATATGGGATAGGTTTTTAATGTTTTTTTCTTTAGTTGAACTATTTTTGAGTTCCGTTAAAAAAAAACTTGTTTCAAATTTCGAGAGTACATCTAAAACGGCGATGGATTAATGTCACCCATTGACCCATTGATGTGCACTATTTCTCAATTATATATTTACTATCTTGTATTTCACTAATATTAGCTTGAATATACAAAATCCTTTTAAACTAGTTGGCAAATGCTCTGAGCATTTTGATTTTTTTGTCTGCTAACACAAAATAATTTATATAATCACAATAAAATATCATAATGGAACATAAAACGCATTTAAATTGTAAAACAAATGTGCATAACAATGTTTTAAGTACATAATTTTATTAAATTTCAAAAACTTTCAAAACAATGATGATCATGGAAAGAATATACATCGAATGAACCGAGATGACTGACAGTTGAACAAAGTTTGTTTTGAAACTGTTCGCGACCGAATGTTAGTGACAATGCGTAAATTTTACGCAAAGAAATATAGTTAAAATGCTTTTACTGTGAAATAAGGACTCCACAGTGTAATTAGGTCCTTAAAGTACTAAATAAGCGTAAATTATAGTGTAGATGAACCAGTTTCCGAAGTATTTTGCGAGCCAGATGAACTCCGATGAACCAAATCTTTTACGAAGGATATCTTGTAAACGGTTTATCGGGGATTTTTTTTATTATTTATCCCGTGATCAGCAACCGAAAATCTTTCAGAAAATACACAAAATTTAATTTGCCGCAGTTGTCGGTATCTCCCCGAGAAGACTATCTCCAATATTTTTATTGAATAATACATAATCATAAACATTTTTAACAATAACAAAGTCGAAATATTATAATAATTAAAAAAATATTTCTTAATAGCTGGCAGCCCAACACAACTGAAGATAAACTGCGAGGCCATGATACAAAAACATAAGGTAAAGTACATTTAACTAGTGCTTCTACCATATTGCGTGTCACTGGCCTGAAACGTCAAACTTTGTGCTGTCAATATCATTGTTTACATATTTTAGAAAACCAAAAACTGATTTTAGGTTTAATAATTAAGGAGAAAACAGCGTTTTATAATGGTGAAGTGCATGAATTTAATGAGAATTACTTATTTCTGTTTAAATCTGATACAAGCAAACCATTTTTGATTTCTTGAGAAGTTTTCTACAGTTGAATCGTAGGATTTAATAACAGCTGCAAAGCTATTCTTCAAATTAAATAGCTAAACAGTTTTTCTAATCGACTTTTCTGCTAGTTCTAAGTGCAATTTACTTGATGTTTGCATTTGTTTGTTTACCTTTTTAATGTCAAAAATTTTGAAGTTTCAGGCCAGTGACGTCACAGTAGGCAGTTGTCAAATGTGTTTACCTTAAGTTCTTTGTATGCTGTGAGGCAATCTATCAGCCAGACTTTTTGTTTGTTTACTTCGTATTACAATGAAGTGCTAAAAATAAAATTGCTAATAAATGCTTTTACGAAGCGGTCTGGATATGTCTCTCGCAGAAGGATCTAAGGAACAAGTGTGTTGTTCGAGGCAAAATGTTGCCTTCTACGAACACCGGGATTTACACGCCACAGCGATGTCGGTTGATTGGAGCGGTCAATGGGTGTTATTAGCTGGCAGGTAAATTGAATTCCCTAAATTAACGCTATATGCATAAATAATTGCTCCTACTTTGTTTACAGGAGACATCTTGCCTTGCAAAGATTAGACTGCAGTGAAGATAACAGTCTCAGAAAGTATCACAGAAACTCGAAGTATGATGTGTCCGCAGCTGAGTGGGCTATTTGCGAGAACAGTCAGGAGTACTGTGCTATCGCGGTTAGATTACATTTATTACACATTTGCCTTTATTTACAAGTCAAGTAATTGATTATTTAATTACTTGGATATGTCTAGTAACAAAATGAATGTCTCCAAAAACAAATTTTCAGACAAGTCAATTAATCGAAGTGGTAACTTGGAGATCTGGAGATATCACATTGAACCACTCCTTGAGGGCACACACCCGAATGGTGACCGACATAGATTGGCATTCTAAGGAGCCGCATTTACTAGCAAGCTGCTCGATAGACACATTTACACATTTATGGGACTTACGCGATCCTAAAAAGCCGATATTATCCCTCAGCGCTGTTTGTATGTGTAAGTTTGAGTTTGAAATTAATATCATATTGTGTTTTACGCTAACACAATAATTTATCATTTTGAAGCAGGAGCAACACAAGTGGGCTTTAATAGGGTATCTGGGGATTTGTTAGCAACTGCACACGACGGTGATCTGAGGATTTGGGACATAAGAAAAGGATCGTGCCCCATTCAATATATCACAGCACATTTAGCGAGGTTGAAAGCTTTGATTCCCCAAATTTGAGACGATACTGTAATGTATATAATTTAGGATTCATGGTATTAACTGGAGCCATACCCGTGAGACTTGCTTGACTACAGCAAGTCAGGATGGCACTGTTAAATATTTCGATGTAAACAATCCGAGGAGGGCAGACAAAATTATTACAACCCCGTCCCCTGTTTGGCGAGCAAGATACACTGTAGACTATTCAATGTTATCCATTCTTGTGCTATATAATACAAATTTCATATTCCAGCCCATAGGCAATGGTTTAATTACTATTGTTGTGCCGCATTTAGGTCGCGGAGAAAATAGTCTATTGTTGTGGAGCCATAACAAACAGACTGATCCAGTGTGTTCGTTCATCGGTCATACCGATGTAATACTTGATTATGCATGGAGACCAAATCGAGACAATGCAACAGAAATTGTTAGTATATCACTAGAAGATCATTATAAAAGCTTTGAACTTTGCTTTAATGAAGCAACAACATTAGAATCATCAAATTATTAAGCTCGGAATCAAAGACATTCTTTTTACCTTGATCTGCTATATTTTACAATAGGAATTCATCACATGGTCAAGAGATCATACACTTCGCATATGGAAGATTGACGATGCCTTGTTAAGACTTTGTGAGCCTCCCAACACAGAATTTGATGACGACGGTAATGTCGCACAAATCCGCTGTTTATTTGTACTGAAATTTGTTCACTCTAGACACTTGGCACACTGGAAAGATGTTCACTAACAATGAGATGATTGAGAAAAACTTAACTGATCAACAAACTTCGTGCTCTCTGCAACACGAATTTTCCCTACTAAACACAAACATACCTCACATTGATATTGAACTTTTAGACCCCATTAAGCGATACGCTAGTGTGAAGATTTCAGCAAATGGTTACACAATAATATTACAAGTACTTTTCAGCTTTTTCTAAATATATTATTTTATAAAAACTTGCTTTCAGGTACATTTTCCGCTTGACTATCCCAGTCCAAATGTGTTTCCGGAATTCGAGTACCTTCCAGGGACATCGATAGATGAAAATTTGTCAATTTCTTTGATGAAAGTTTTGAAAAATTGTGCTTCACAACGAGTAAAGAAAGGTAGAAGTTGCTTAGAACAATGCCTCCGGGCATTAGTGACGGCATTAAAGAGGGTATATTGCTTGAAATATAAATTCTAAATTCACTCCTTACGATAACCAATTTTGTGAATAGTCAACTGTGGGAAGTGATAAAAACCAATTAAGATTGCAATCACCTCGGCTTGAGGGTGCTTTAAGCGGTGCTCTTCACGATGCGTGTATTCCTTTCCCAAGGACATCAGGTGCACGATTCAGTAATGTAGGATATTTGGTGACGTTCTCACAGCCTTTGCATACTAAAAGAATTAGTTTGAGGCATCAAAATACAACTCCAAGGTACCTATTGAAAAAACTAACTCATTCACATTGGAAAACCATTACACACTGATAAATTCGTTTTCAAGAGCCCTATCAGCAATAAGCGGTGGATATCTAGGTAATGTAATGGGGTCCCAGCCAGTTCTATATGCACATAGGGACAGCAGTACATCCACATTTTACTTGCAAGATCGTCTCAGGGTACGGAAAATATCAAAGGTGAAAATGACCCAATAAGATCATACAATTTTTCAGAAAACTTCTAGAAATCGATCATCCCAAAAATCTTCAACTGGAGCAGTCATCCACTTTTACGATGCGGCGAAGATCTTGAATATTAGCAAAGAATTGGCTCAGCGTTATATATTGAATAAAATGGATATTGTAGGTAAATTATATGCAACGCGAAAGCACTTACAAGATCTCATTAGCTTGGACACTTTTCACATAAAGTCTAACAACCACAATAAATTGGTACCTTTATGTTTATACGTAGGAACATGTCAGCACAACAAACAAGTGGTCGAATCAGTCGGAAGAAGTGAATTGGTGCAAGTTTGGCATTTAGCTGAAATGATAGCATTATCACCCACCCCTCACGAGTCTGATTGCGATATGCTCTTCGATCAAAATCCATTTAAGAGATACTTGCTAGAATCACTGTAATTTTATACTCTCGTATGCGAACAAACGCCTATTAATTTTTCTCCCACAGAATTCTACACTTTTCAAAAAATGGGGATATTCAAACTGCAGTCATGCTTATTTGCACTTTCGATAAATATTCAACTGAGTCAGATATGGCGTCCAGTTGCGGACGTGTGTCCAATAGAAGCGTAAGTTCGAGGTTTTGGAGTTGTTAGGTTCTATTTATTTTCACGCATGCATCTCAGCCCACTTCGTCGCCATATCATACAATTGTGCCAGGGGATTCGGGAGGACAGACTGTTTCGCTGGGAATGCAATTGAAGCAGCTTCGGAGTAACTCGTGGTCAGATTCCTTAAATTGGTTAGACTGGAAGAGTTTATCTTGTGATATACCACGGTAATTTGATATTCGAATAGTAATTAAAGTTACAATAACTATTTTTCAGGCCACTTCTCAGTAAATCGAAAAAATACATGTTTGATAATTTAAAAAAAATTTATGCGGAGGTTTTATATGGGTGGGGCTTTTTAACAGTTAGAGCAATGGTAATGTACATTTTCGATTTAATTGTTAAAATTGTGCACGTTATCCCTTTTTGGCTTAGATACTGAAACATTTAAGTCAGCCTTCTGAAGCTCCGCAATGTGTTGAATTTGTTACTGAGTGCCTTTTGTGCAATCGTGTAAGCAGGACTCCCTCTTGTAATTACTGCCGAAAAGCATTACTATACTGTGCTTTGTGCCGACTTCCAGTGAAAGGGGCCGCAAATGCTTGTCTTTTATGCGGACATGGAGGACACACTGAGCATTTAAAACTGTGGTTCGAGGTAAATAGTAAAATGATCTTCCTATCATCTGTATGTGTCATCAAAACCCAATTTCTTTATAATAATCTTTATTATTAACAACTGAAATACATTCTTATTTACAGAAGCACGAAATGTGTGCTTTAGGATGTGGTTGCCACTGCTTACGGGAAACAGCTAATTTGTTGCAAAAAATGATTTAACTTTAATTATTATTATTAACATACCCAATATATGCATAAAAAACAAAAAATCAATTGTTTGTATTTTAATATTTAACTGACTATGTTCCTGCTTAGAAACCTTTTGAAGTCCACATATTGTTCTTTTTTGATGTGTCTGTTACGGATTTCAATTTAAAATAATGCCCCACAAAAGTGCAATGGTTGATTTTTTAAACAGAAGTACTGCCAGATTAAATTATATGCAAATAGCTTTCTAGACAGCATTTTTGAAGACACGAATGTTTTAATAATAAAATAATATCATATAATTCGAAAATTCGCAGTACCTAATCTCATTCAACAGTACAATAGAGACAATTATTATGCAAAATATTTGTGGAACTCGTTCCACGTTTCACAGGATAGTTTCGGAAGTTTAATTTTGACATTTTCATGAACGGCTTATATCAACATCAACAGCTGATTGATTGCGGTTTATTCGGTAATTATTGTTGCGAGGAATTCGACGGTGAAAGTTTTTTGACTAAAGAATTAATATTATTTTTCAAAGGATATGCCGCACGGAAGAAGAAAAGTGCCATTTAGTGGCAAAAAGAAAAAGGAACAATTATGTATGAAAAGACAGAACAAAGGTATGGATAACATCAAATGCAATAATTTTTTGGTATTATGGAAATAGAAACGAAGTTAGAATATGAAATACTGCTATATATATTTATATAATAATGTTTAAAAAACAACAACCAAGTTCGTATTAAAGTGAATAAGTTTGTATGTTATTAGGTTTCGTTATTAACAAAAAATACGGTGATTCTGATGATAGTGATGATGGCCCATTGGAAGATAATGTTCAGAAAGTAAATGCACAGCCGTTTAAAAAGCAGCATCCAGACGTGAATCGATTCAATTTGCAATTCCATAAGGAATCAAAAGCACACATCGCCTCAATGAAAGACAAGGCTCGCTTGCCTCTTCAAGTACAACCGCAAATTGAGCGGGAAATCGACTTTTCGTATTTTGATGGTTTCGATTTTCCAACCAGACCACCTTGGGACTACACAATGAGCAAAGAAAGGCTTCAATTTAATGAAAACACATATTTTACGGTAAGTTTTCTAATATCTACTGAATATACGTCAAAATATTTAATTAGGATTTAATGTAATTTTTTATTTAAATTCACTGGAAATAATTTTCAAATGAGCAGGTTAATTAGTAAATACATATATTCAAGTATTTTCGAAATAAATTAATTTTAATTGCAGAATTATGTGAAACAGTTGGAAAAACGAAACCAAGAAAATCCCTTAAATGTTTTCGAGTTAAATTTGGAAACTTGGCGCCAATTGTGGCGCGTGCTGGAACTGTCGGACATAATTTTAATTATAGTTGATGTACGCTACGCAGTAAGTGAATATCGAGGAATTTAAATATTGTGTACTACTAAGCGTTTTATAGGTTTTTTTGTATCCGCCGTCGCTCTTCAAATACATCACTGAAGAGACGGAGAAAAGAGCTATTTTAATTTTAAACAAAATTGATTTAGTAGCTGCAGACTTAGTTCTAGCATGGAAGCATTACTTTTTGGAAAACTATGCAGGTCTTTCAGTTGTTTGTTTTGCATCGTATCCCGCGAATCTTCTCAAAGGTGAATTTAAAAAGTATTCGAATGGCAAACATAAAGTTCTTCCTCTTAGGCTTAAAAAAAGGTAAAAGGAAAGCGAATTTTCATTTTGCAAGTAACGGAGCTTACAATATATACAAAGAATGCAAAAAACTGGTTGATAACGAAGTAGATTTAGGCTCATGGGAGCAAAAAATCTTGGAAGATTTTGCTTGCGCAACGGACGATTTGGACGGGGACTCTACAAAAGTAGAGAATACTCACAAAGAAAGCTATGAATTTGATTTCGAAAAACCGGTTAAGTATAAAAATGGAATCTTAACAATTGGTTGTATTGGATTTCCCAACGTGGGCAAGTCGTCGATTATAAATGCCCTAAAAGGACGTAAAGTTGTAAGTGTCAGCAGAACTCCAGGACACACGAAACATTTCCAAACAATATTTCTCACAGAAAATGTTAAGCTATGTGACTGTCCAGGGCTAGTGTTCCCTTCTGCAGTGCCGAAATATATACAAATCATTCTAGGAAGTTATCCCATTGCACAAGTAAGGGAACCATATTCTACCCTCAGATATGTCGGAGAGAGAATAAACATTCCCGAAATATTGGCACTCAAATTACCACCTGACTGCAATGAATGGTCCCCCATAGCATTATGCGAGGCTTGGGCATGCAAACGAGGGTTTCTGACTGCGAAAGCTGCACGTCCAGATTACTCTCGAGCGGCGAACAATATTCTCCGAATGATTCTGGATGGAAAAATAGTTATAGAATTTTATCCAAAGAAGTATTTGGAAAAGAATGGTGAGTACGCTAGAAGCATCCATATATATTTCATCCTTAAGGTTCTCATTTATTTGTTTAGAATACTGGAAAAGTCATCCTGAGCTTCAAGAGATTATACACACTCAGTTTGGTAAGGAAGGTGGAGCTAAAGAATTGGGTTCTTCCGCAGAATCATCTTCGGAATCGGAAACCGATAGTAATTAATTATTTTATTAAATTTAATTTGTAAGCATATATAATATTTCTAGACTGTGCTTCTGAAGAAGAAGAAATACATCCAACGGAATCGAACAGCGGGAGGAGAGAAAATATTTTCAGTATGCTTCAAGAAGAATAAATACAAAAAAATTAGCGCAATTTAAAAATAAAAATCCACGTTTGTAATCTGGACAGATGTTAACAGTACGTTCTGTATTTTAATTAAACCTCGTTTAAAAATATTATCTGGTTTATCTTTGAAAGTAACCTTCATGTGATCCATTCTTGTTATAAAACAACGCTATAAATTGAGTGAGAATTACGGGAAAATCTGAAATAAGGAAATCTACAAAGTTTGGTGCATAATTTATTGAGCAAAGATCCATTAGTTTTCTATGATTAGCTATAAAAAGTATGCCCGGAATTACCAAAGATGTTCCCTCTCCACCTACGCACTGTACTCGGTTATCTACCAAAAAGCATAAAGAACAAGTGTTGTATTATTTGTCTATACTTCGAGCTGACTAGTCCACTCTCTCTCGGTCTTGGATTTCAATTGCAAAATTGTAATAAAAAAGGGAAGTTTAAAAGTCATTTGTACTCATGAACTACATAATTTATTTCACAACCTAGGAAAGAACAACTGAAAATTCGAATTCGTGTATGGTTTCCAATAATACCATTCAACAATTAGTATACATAATTCTTTTTTAAATCGCAATTACTCGCTATCTGTTGCAGCATCTCCGTAGTGAGTCTTCCCTTCTTTTGTTAATAAATATGTAAATGCCCTAAAGATATTAAAATTTGAATAACTTCTTTCATTGTATATTATATTGTTCTTACTCTAACAGGCGTGCGTCTGCAGAGTTTTCCTCAATAGGTCCTGGATACAGCGCCTTTTTCTTCAATAAATTTTCCATTCCTTTTCGTAACTCTACTAAAATTTCGATTGTTTCCTGAGCACAGTAAATCCTGTGAGTAAATATATTTAGCATCAAATAAGAATATAGAACGTTCGCTGTTACCTGAATTTTTTAGCTACCAAAATATAATGTTCATCCCTCGGAGTGGTGCAGATGTTCATGTTATCGCAGAATATAATAAGTGCTAGCGGATGTATCATTGTAGTATCGTACAAATTAACTCCATTGGTCTTCATTTTTAAGTAGTAAACGAAAAATCTGTAAATGAAACTTAACAATTTTCCACAAATTGAATATTCTTCTTTTTACCGAGAGTCGAAATTTGATTCTTGAGAATTTACTGAGCCTGGATGAAATTGAACTTTTCCGTCTTCGGGTGTTACCATCGTGCTTATTGGTCTAACCTTATTCCCTCTTCGCTTGCTTTTTCTTGAAACAAATAAGTACATGCTCATTCCATTAAATTAAAAGGAATGTTTTAAATAACTTACTGAAGAAACGCAATGTTGGGATATAAACCTGAACAAATTACAGCTCTTAAAACCTTCCTGTTGTTTGAATTTGAATTATTTTCGTCGGAGCCAATATCTGAATTGCTTAAGAAACTGCGGAAGACATAAGGTAGCATTATTTTCGAAATTAGTAACACGTTCTAACAGGAAATTCGTTTAGAATTTCTGTCTCTATTGAAATATTTCTGAATAATGTACCGTGCTTTGTGTAAAATTCCACCAAACTGATCTTTCATTTTTTGCAACTGGCTTAAGGTGGAAGTATTAAGGAAATTCTCGTAGCAAAATTCTCTCTCCTCGCGACCATTTCTTGCACAACGAATTTCTTTTAAGATGTTTGCCAGCATTAAATGATCGCTTCTAGTGTCACCAGCAAATCTGCATTTTATTTCATCCACTTTCTTTTCTTGGTCTAAATAAAATATTTGAAAAGTAAAACGTTTGTAAATATGAAGAACGTCTTACTTAGAGGAATATAGAAAGCATCCTTGAAAGATAAACTTGCTGCAACCGATGTTACAGGATCGATGCACTTGAAAATTGAAGCCATTAGAATCATCTTCCCAGTTTGTGGGTCTAATGGTAATTTCGCCAAATGCAAACCAAGTGGAGAGAGTTCCTCTCGCTCGTCAAGAGCATGTAACCTGAATGATAGCACTATAAATATTTTACAAATGAGTAACATACATTACCGTTGAAGAAGTGTTAAGCTATTCTCAACTAGTTTTACTGGTGGCGCATCAAGTAAGGTGCTAAAAAATTCTCGAACGTCCTTTATGCGGAGTAGTTTTATTGAAAGAATAACATCATCTAGTCTTGTGCGAAGAATTTCTGGTTGTGGAAATTGATCTAACAAGTGTTCTCGAGCTCTACCAAAGAATAACTGCTGTAAGTATAAAATATTTGCAAATATTTTAATTAATTGTACCTTGTGTATAAATGATAGCACACTCCTGGCTGAACACGGCCCGCTCTTCCCCTGCGTTGTTTCGAATTTGCCACGGAAACCCAATGCTCTTCCAGTGTTTGAATATTGGTTGAAGCTTCGAATCCGCTTATTTTCATTTTACCTTCAATGATCAATATTTGTAATTCTCGAAGCAAATTAAAGATTTTATTTCTACCAGTGTTAATAACATGCACAACGTCATCAATAGTTATAGAGGTTTCAGCTATATTTGTTGATAATATGATTTTGCGAACTCCCGGACCAGGTCTCTTGAAAATCATACTTTGGTATGCCGTTGGCATCATTGAGTGCAGTGGAAAAATTATAAATTTATCTTTCTTGAAGATGCCCCATTCATTTAGTTCTCTGTGCAGCCTGGAAATTTTGTCATACCCAGGAAGGAAGACCAGTATTGCTCCACTAGGTTCGTTAAAGGCAATATGGCGAATCAATTGTTTCAGCAAATCCATGCTTATCTCCTCTGACTGAGGACTTGTAATGCCCTCTACTACGTACTTCGGATACACATTACTGATCGAACGAGCGTATGGCGCTATCATAGAAGAAAATTCCTGCTGCTTTTCAATCGAAATTGTCTGGAACAAAAGACATTGTAACTTCTATGTATTCACTACCCATAAGATCTCTGTACATTGTTTCTTGGTCGACCATATCGCGAGTCTTTTGGAGACTTTGAAAAGTTCACATATCCTATTAGCTTTATAACGTCTTCCAGATATAGTTCTTTTACAGGAAACAACGTTCCATGTACGGTAATAACAGGACAGTCCCCAAAATATGTTGCGAATTCGGTAGTACAAAATGTCGCACTCATAAGAATTATTTTTAAGTCCTTGCGATACGGAATTATCTAGAACAAAGAATTCACAAAAGTAAAACACTCTCATTTGAATATTCTTAAAAATTCAGTAAGTTTACCTTTTTCAAAAGCCCCAGCAAAATATCGGTTTCAACATTCCTTTCGTGAATCTCATCCAAAATAATATGCGAAGCTTGCATGAGCAGGGGATCTTGTTCCATTTGCTTTAACAAGGTGCCAGTTGTGCAAAAAGTAATCGAACCTCTCTGCCTTGGTAGGACCCTAGATAAAGTATACGTGATAAGTAAAAGGGTGTTTTTCGATTTCACTCAACTTTTCTAATCGAATCTGATATCCAACAGATTTTCCGAGTTTCTCGCATCTTTCCCAAGCCACTCGCTGTGAAACTGTAATTGCCGAGATCCGTCGTGGTTGAGTGCATATTATTTTGCACAGAGACCCGCTTTTGTTTTGGATAAATGTATTCAAAATAATCTGAGGTATCTTTAAACAGTTTTGTTGTATTAAAACAAATCTAATTAACAATTATCGCTCTTACTTGGGTGGTTTTACCACATCCAGTGTCCCCACTAACAAGAATAATTTGATTTCTTTGAATCTCAATTAAAATCTCTTCTTTCTTGGAAAATATTGGAAGGTTTCTTCTACTATTTAAGTTCCTTTGATAGCTCTCACTTTTTTCTATTTCAGTCCACTCTTCAAAAAACTTAATGTTTAAATTCGCCTCGTTTTCTAGACCCACGGCATTAGAAAGTGTGCTTTCAATGAATTTTTCGAACGTTGTACTTTTCAAGCGTTCAAAGTATTTCTCGAACTCGCTGCAATAATAGTTAACACTTTCGTCCGCTTGATTTGAATCCAACAGCTCGCGAACTTTTTTAATGACTTCTGGGGTGAATGATGAAAGTTTTACTGACATGGTCTATAGCACAATAAACAGTTCCTCAATTGAACAGCTAATCTATTTGAAAATATAGTTACTTACATTTTCCTCTTGATTTTTTGTTTCCTTGGCCTTCTTTTTTTGCCGGTCTCTATACCACAACCCAATTTCTTTCCCACGCAGGCCTTTTGGTGGGCGACTTGATTGCTCGTCATGGTGCGACTCTTCATCACTTTTCGATAACATAGTACCAGATTTATGCGAATATCCTTGCTGCATTAACTATGAAAATATGCAATTATTATATTCTAGCGTTATTGCAGATGTTCGTACCAATCTCCTTTTACAAGTGTTTACTTGTTTGAATATTCTCCCAATACCTTTAGAATCCAGAATTTTCGAAGCTTTGGAATATGAAAAAGTACGAACATAAGTATCGTTTATACAAATTATTTTATTTTACAATCAAATTATAGAATAATGGCGTCCAGGGTACGCAAAATTAAGGCTCACATGACACTTGATTATTACATTTTCAATTTGAAATATAAATTCTGGGAACAAAAGTGGCGCAACAACATATTGCTTTTGATAAATACAATTCAAGCTGAGATGGACAATACTTCCACTTCTTATTTTTACTATTTTTCAAAGTTCTGCTTTTTTACTTACCGGAATCCGTCGGTTGCATATTATTTAAATTCAACGTTGCATATTATGCTAACGAAAGAATACCGTTTGTTAAGACAGTTAAATCGGGCCCACAGAAAAAAATGATTGTAAACACGAAATCTGACAGCTAATGGCGGCCTTATCATACTGAAAAAATTTAAAGTTCTTCTTCGAAGAGAACGCAAAGATTTTTCAAAGTAAAGTGGGGAATTTTATGAAAGTAAAATAGTTGTGTTATATCCACGTAGTTCTGAGATAATTTGGGGGAAATATGAATTTCCAAAACATTTTTTAAATTTCGCCAGTGAAAATATCTCAGCAGTGGTGGTGCTAATTATGGTGAATTTTGTAAATTATGTTTGGTTGCCGTCTCGCTCGGGCATACATGTTATCTTGGCTGACTCCGAAAGTTCGAAAATGGGTGCTGTACTTCTGTCATTGTCAAAATCATTGTTGAGGAATTTCTTGTTTGTTTGCTTCTTGAATGGGATTGATACAACTCTGATTAATTATAAAATAAAATCCAAAAGGTGTTAACCGTAACAAAAAGGAATACATGTGGATAATTCAAGCACCGCAATTGGAAATAAACATAAAAACTAAAATCGAAGTATCAACAAGTGTTCGGGGTTAAGCGGCTGTTATTGTTCATGACGTAAGATCGAATAAAAGTATGAGCTATTTTTAAAAATGCACTTTGTTTCTAATTCCATTGCTGTTTATAAGGTTGAACGACAATGTCAAAGCATGACAAAGCAAAGTCTGGTGGTTTACTGGAAAGTTGGTTTGGGCGACCGAAAACCAAAACCAGGGGATATGGAGCGAACTCAGGAAGGCCTGTTTCCACAACAGACGGAGACATCATGGATCTGCAACAGCTGGAAATGGAACTTAAACGATTACCAGACGCTGAAGTGGATCAGAAATTCGCAGAAATATTCGAGGATATGAATATTCCAAAGGACAAGAGAGAACCGCTTTTATCGAAGCCTATATCTGAGAAGCGGGAAATGTTGTTTATACATCTGAAAGGTAAGAAGGAAACAATGGCAGAGTTTTTCAATTCTAAAAATCAATTTCACAAATTTTCCGTTACGAAAAATGTATAAAAAACGAAGAAACCATAATTATTCGACTTGTTGACTTGTAAAAACTAAAAATCGTGAAATTGGAAGATTATATCATGTTCCATTAAATACTCTCATATTCTAAAGAGGAAAAACTAATCTTATACTTACCTATTTATTAGGTACAATTATTAAATCAGGCATAAGGCTTTTCAGTGAAGTTAATAATTAGTCGAAAAAATATATGGAATGATTCAAAGCAGTTAATCTAAAAATATTTTAGAAATTCATGGTCGTGGCATTCAGCGAGAACTTTTTTTCCGTTCTACCTATCTGTGTTATTGAGCGCATTTGTGTTTTTATAATACATTTGTTTCTCTTTTTAGGGAAAAATTCCACGGATCATCGTTCAAATTCCCGATTCGAAAAACCGTATGACTACATTGAGTATTTGAAAACTGGGGAGCATAGTGAGCAAAAAATTTGCCAATGCATCAAGAGTCTTCGGGTGTCTCTAACCAACAACCCTATTAGTTGGATAAAAGAATTCGGCGAGGAAGGAATCAATGAAATTGTGAATGTATTACGAAGGAGTAAACGAGAAAACAATTACGAAAATGATGTCGAACTGGAATGCATTAGATGCTTCAAAGCAGTTATGAATAACACGTGGGGCTTAAATCTGATTTTAAGACCCGATCAGCATGCGGTGGTGTTACTTCTGGCTCAAACCTTAGATCCTCGGAAGCCATTGGCAATGTGTGAAGCTTTAAAGATTTTGGCAAGTCTTTGTCTGGTGCCCGAGCGTAAGGGCTACGAGAAAGTCTTGCAAGCGATTACGACCGCCGCTTCGACGAAATATAAGAGTGGAGAGCGATTTAAGTCAATTGTAGATGCACTCTTTGTTGAAGAGAAGCACGATTCTAAGAGAGATCTGTGCTGCCACAGTTTAATCTTCATAAATACGATAACGAACACTCCGACTGATTTGAATTTTAGATTGCATCTGCGGTGTGAAATTATGCGAATGGGGCTGTACGAGAAACTAGATGTACTGACAGATATTGTAGAGAAAAGTATCAACTATAACTTAAAGTTGCATTTCAAAATATTTAATGAAATTCGTGAGGATGACTTTGAAGAATTTTTTCAAAGATTCGATAACGTTAGATTCGAATTGGACGACTTGAACGATTGCTTTGAAGTACTTAAAAATTTGGTCCTAGATTCAGCAGCCGAGCCATTCTTCCTCTCAATTCTGCAGCATTTGTTGTATATTCGAGACGATCACCACTACCGACCAGCATACTATCAATTAATTGAGGAATGCATTTCTCAAATAGTGTTTCATAAAGGTTTCTGCGATCCAATTTTCGAAAACAGAAGCTTTAATATTGACACCTCGCTGCTGCTTGACGATATCGTAGAGAAATCAAAAGTGAAAGAAATAAAACGAATAGAGGAATATGAGAAGAGGATTGAGAGCCTTGAAATCGCAAAGCAGGAGGCCGAAGCAAGGGCATCTCATTTGGAGGAAAAGCTAAAGCAAATAGAAGAAACAGGCGTTGTCATTCCTTCACCGAATAAGCTTCCAAAAATCAATATTCCTCCACCACCACCTATGCCTGGAGCTAATGGGGCTAAGCCTCCACCACCGCCGCCAATGCCGGGAGGTGGTGGCCCCCCTCCACCGCCACCAATGCCGGGGATGGGTGGACCCCCTCCACCACCACCAATGCCAGGGATGGGGGGTGCACCCCCTCCACCGCCACCACCCGGAATGAGAGGTGTGCCACCTCCGCCAATGATGGGAGGCGGACTGCCACCCATGCCTATGAATTGCTTACCTCATGGACTCAAACCTAAAAAGAAGTGGGAAGTCAAAAATCCAATGAAGAGAATCAACTGGAAAATCATTCCGCCGCAGAAAATGTCCGAGAAATCGTTTTGGATAAAGTGCCAGGAAGATAAGTTGGCTTCAGAAGATTTTCTTAACGAGCTTTCGGTTCTGTTTTCATCAAAACCTGTTAAAAAGGACAACAAGGACGCTGTCGATAAGCCGACTACTTTAAAAAAGAATGTGATAGACCTCCGTGTCTTGGATGGAAAAGCAGCGCAGAATCTCGCTATTCTGTTGGGAGGTTCTTTAAAACACTTATCCTATGATCAAATCAAGTTGTGCCTCCTGCGGTGTGACACAGATATACTGTCTACTAATGTTCTTCAACAATTAATCCAGTACTTGCCGCCCCCAGAGCAACTGAAGAGATTACAGGAAATAAAGAGTAAAGGTGAACAGTTGACAGGTGTAGAACAATTTGCGGCTACAATAGGAGAGATCAAAAGATTGCTACCTCGATTACATAGCCTCAACTTCAAATTGACCATGCCAGACATGGTGCAAGACATCAAGCCGGACATAGTCGCCGGCACAACTGCCTGTGAGGAAGTGATCAAGAGCAAGAAGTTCTCGAAAATCTTGGAATTAGTTCTTCTTATCGGACGGTATATGAATTCGTACAGTAAGAATGAACAAGCGTACGGTTTTGAAATTAGTTTTCTCACCAAACTTAAGGACATGAAGGATTTCGAAAACAAGCATACGTTACTCCATTTTATGGTGGACGTTGTTGAGAAGAAATTTCCTGAGGCGTTGAATTTCTACAATGATTTGTCCCATGTAGACAAGGCGTCCCGGGTGAGTTTGGAGACGATCCAAAAAAGCATGCAGCAAATGAAAAATTCCGTGAAAAACTTGGAGGCGGATCTAAATAACAACAAGGTGCCACAATGCGAGGACGACAGATTCCCCAATATTATGGGCAAATTTGCTGCCGAGTGCCGCCAACAAGTGGACGTTTTAAGCACAATGCATGTGCAAATGGAGAAGTTGTATAAGGAGTTGGCGGAATTTTTAGCTTTTGATCCGCAAAAGTATACAATGGAAGAATTTTTCTCTGACGTCAAAACGTTTAAGGATGCTTTTGTGCAGGCGTATCGAGATAATGTGAGACGACGAGAGGAGGAGGAGAAAGCTAAAAGACTACAAGAAGCGCGGGAACAGTCTCAGCGCGACTTATTAGAAAGACAACAGCGTAAACTGGCATTGGTTGATATTGATGGCGCGCAAACACAAAACGATGTAATGGACAGTTTATTGGAAGCCCTGCAAACTGGTTCAGCATTTGGAAATCGAGATAACAGACAAAAACGACGCCCTCGTCCAGCAGGTGCCGAACGAAGAGCTCAACTTAGCCGTAGTCGATCGAGAACCAGAGTGAATTCTGGCAGCCTAGCGACCAGAGAGATGCTAGCAGACGAAGTATTATTTGGTTCCACCTAGCAATAATATATTGATAATGAGTGTACATAGAATATTGTTTAATAGAGATATCCTATAACGACACAATATTTATGCATTTACAATAACTTAGATTGACTGCAATAATTACGATGTTAATATTAAAATTTATATGTTGTGCCAACTGAGATGTGCCTTATCTATGGGCGTCGCACATTGTCCACTCTATTGCGTTAGTGATACCTAAAATAATTCGCACCACTTACGCCCAATTTTTAACAGGCATGTACATAAAAATCGTTGTTTATATATTTTTTTAATAATTTTATATGATATGTAGTAACGGAAATAAACCGCCTACTTTAAACTTTAGTTTCTGTTCATTTTTCTTCAACTCAAAAGCACGCGTTATAGAGATTCGGTTTATAACTGCCCGAAAGAATTTCAAGATTAACTATGAAGATTTGCTTTGTGGCATTCGAGCATCGTTACCATCGGAAGGGTTGAAATAATTTGATGTCAACAAAATTCATAATTTTTTGCCAATCTGAAAACGATATGTACCTATAATATATTACGTTGGTGTAATCAATACACATAAAAATCCCGCACAATATACAAAGTGGTAAATATGATCTATGAAGCAAAATATACAATACAATCTTTTTCTTCTGTAAAACAATAATGAGTTCAATTATAAACTCAACGAGATGAAAAGAAACTCTTGGACAAGCAGGTTTGAATGGTTGAAATTTTCCTCTCCAAAGTTTTATTAGCAGGCTTAAAAGTTCCACAACCTTTAGTTGTTTTTATGTTTAGGATATGAAACAAACGCTGGAAGAAACTCAATTTAAAACCATGGTCTTAACTCCATGAAACATACATATACATTTTCCTTATGAATTTAAAAACATTTTCTGCTCGCAGTATTGCTGACTGAAAATAACGAGTAGAACTTTAATTGAACCGACTAAAGGAATAACTTTAATTCCTCATTAGTTGCATCGGAAGGTTTCCCCGCATAATTTATGATTTTATTGCACCTTCGCCGGACCAGCGCTGTAACCGAACAAGTACAAAGAACAGTGCAAGGCACTCGGAAAGTGAAGGGTAGAAATTCCAGATGGAAATCATTTATTGCACCTCAATAAAATTTTTAAAGTGCATTTTGTACCCGAGTTTTTATTCATTTTCAAGGAAAGACTTGTGTGAAGTGACCGAAGATAGAGATCCTGCCTGCTTGGTCCAATCCTAGGACTACTACCGCTCTACGGGGCATGTTCGGCTTTAATTATTGGTCCATTTTAAACAGCATAGTGGTTCAGGAAAATTTAATTGGTTCGCGGATCTTTCTATAGTCTTGTTTATCTTTTCATTGAGACGGAACGAAGGTAACTTGTTTTTGCCGAGAGTTCTGCCTTCTCATGGCCATTTTCTCAACCTTATCTTCCACTGACCAGTCGCTGACCAGCAGCAATCGTTTTAACACGCACATGTGAAAAGCGGAGTAGACGACACGTGATCCGGCACTCGGGGTCCCCGCTGAGAATGTTTTTACTGCCTCTAAAAACAAGAACCAGAGAAGCATTTTGGCATTTCGGCATATTTTTCATCTTTTGTATTGAAATGTCCTTAAAAAAATGATCTGTATTAGGAACCACAATGAAAAGTTTTCAAACAAACATTCTTCAGGTTATTTTGTTCTCACGCAGTTCAAGAACGTTAAAAGGACTTCAACAGCAATTAGTCAGGTTTATTTCAATTAAGCCTTTGATTAACTTAAATTTAAAATTATTATTATAAAACTTTTTAACATAATACCTAAGCTAAATAAACGTTAATAGCAGGGCAAATAAAATCAGAAAACTTGCACTAGTAATATCTTGTGCGAGTTGACTGCACTATAATACTACGTAATATAACTTTTATTATCAACGTTTGCGTTTGCGGTTTCAAGTGACTGGAGTAAAGGTTTTCGATAATATTGTATCTTGATAAAAATATGTAGGTACATATAACAATTGTATTTAACACTAAGACTCTTTCAAAAACCGTGATAAAACTATCAAATAAACATAATCGTTTACAAGCACATTTAAATGCAATATCTTAAACATATGGCTTGGGTCAGTCAGTATTTAAGTACTATTTGTTTAAGCCTTTTTATTCATATTAAGCTCATCTTCTCGAACATATTTCCTAACTACCTTTCCCAAGAACAAAAACTAATTTAAAAACTTTAGATCGTTACAATTTTGAACGAAAAAGGAAAAGTCAATGAATCTTCAAAATTATGCGTCTCATAAATTTCCAAAGTTGTAAAAATTGAGTGTAAAACAAACTCACATATTCCGGAAAGTAAATGATTTTATTATTTTTTTAAGTACATAAGCAAATTATCATCTTACTTTTCTTAATTCTAAATTGGACACCTCTAATACTATATAACAAAACATATAAGTGCTGTACAATACATGACAAACAAAGAAGTTCGCGGCACGTTGAACAGCTCCTAAATTGCACAGTTTTTTTTTTTCTTTCTTTTATATCAGAGGACGGATAAAACGTTCGATCAAAACGCTTTTGATTTTATTATAGCACAAGAGTTTAAGTTTAGTTAATAAGCGTGCCGCGAATGCCCTTATATTGCCGTCGTCATTCGCTTAAGGCCCCAAACAACATTTGCTTTTAAACAAGAAAATACGAATCTTGGACGCTGATGGCGTAAACAGTGATTGCACGATGACCCGAGCTAATTATTCGTTCAATTTTTGGTGGACAGTATTAAAAATTAATTGCAATTTTTCCATTGTTTCTACAATATATCGTTACGATAAGTTTTCCTTGAAGTAATTCATTCAACTTCGCGTTAATATTTCAAGTAAATAAATAAAATGTTTCAGTTGTGTGTTCAAAAAAATAAAAAACAACTCGCCGATGTGAAAATGAGAAACGCATCTGCAGTATTACAAATATTGTTGGCCGAAGTTTATGCCTCGTATACTAAATCCTATTTATTACAATTGGGCTTTCAACTTTAGATTATGATTAATATAATCGGGTGCACCCTTATGACGACCGCACCCCAGAAAAGGTTATTTTGACAATTCTGAGGTGCTCAAGGGTTTTCTTCAGGAAGTTCAAAAATGATATAAGTTCGGACCATTGGGCAAACCCATTGGTGGCATTCCCATTGCCATTGAGCTCATCTGATGTAAGGGATGTTGGAGATGTAGACCTGGCTCTATTTTGGGCTTCGTTTCCATTAGGGCTGCAAAATCAGATCCATGCGACACGGCCAATGTTTCGTCACGTTTTTTGTTCTGTTTACGCTCCTTCGCTCTTCGATTCTGGAACCATATTTTCACCTGACGCTCTGATAGTTGAAGAGTCTGTGCCAACTCGGTTTTCCGTCGGATTGTGATGTACCTCGATGTGTGATACTCCTTCTCTAGCTCTAATCTTTGAAAGTCTGTGTACACGACCCTGTACTTATCTTTCGTCCTCGTTTTTCCTGCAAAGATATAATAAACCATGTAAGGATTTTGTGAATTAAGATAAAAAAATAAATTCAGATGAACTAGTCTTAATCACATGCTGTTCGTGCAAAAATGAGCTCAACGAAGCCAAAATGAGCCCTATGTATATCTGGCCTTTGTTTTTTGTTATCAATAAAATCTTGGCCGAGAAATGCGCAATTCGCGGAAAACATTCCGGAATGATAACGATTCACATTCAAAATATATGCGCGAAAGCAAAGTTCTCGTAGGTAAGACACCAGCGTACACTCTCGAGGTAAGTCTCATGACTTACCTGGGCGCAGAGCGTCGTAATTGTGGGATTTGATATTACCAACCAATTCGGCTTGCTTCGACAGAGAAGCCCCCAAAAAGTGGCAGCGGAGAGTATATTCAATGACGAATTATATCGCAAAGTTGAAGAACCGAACCTACTGTAGATACTCCGATGGGAAGGAAACATCGGTATTCAGACCCACTTACGAGCCTCTGGGTCGGGGTAAGTCCACACGCTTGCCCTTGTACATCATCCACGCCAAGGCAGCGCAGCGGCGCGCAAACGCCGACAGCAACATTGTTTGCCGTAATCCCCCGAAAAGTTTAAACATGATTAGATGTGTTTTACAGCATTTTTAACGCTGAACAAATAGTTTGCGGTGTACACAGACGTTAAGCGCGCTTGATAAGCCAGATAACTGCTCCATTGCGTGATATATTTCGTGTCATTCAGCAAATAGAATTAAGCAATTAAACTTATCTATTGTTCGAAAGCGGGTTATAGTTGTGATTCAAAGTGTGGGGATCCAATCCTGGAACAGAATGGAATAAAAGAATTCTCGAACTGGCTTAGCCCTAATCCTAAAGAATTTTGAACTAGATTTTATGATGGCTCCAACATTTTATTGTAAACTATTAGTTATCTACCAAAAGTGCTAATTCGCTATGATAAGCGTCAAAATATCAAATTCGCTGTCTGATAAGATCCTGTTATTGCAATACATTCGCAAGACATCAAATAACTGTATGGATGTACCCTTGCATGGTATCTGCCGAAATGGTTCTCGCCGAGAAGTCTATCAGCAAATCGATTTTCGAAGTGAAGAGTCAGTTGATAGGCGCAGGACATGATAACGTGAACCCTCAAACGATCATAGCAAAAGTGATCGACAATCAATAATACTTCAATTAAGCCGCTTATCTAAACGTTTCGAATTGAATTGACGCTGATCACTCCTGTCAGAACGCCCGTTCCCATATCGGCCAATTGTAATTGTATTGCTCTCGCCATAACGCACTTGTACTTTGGAGTAAACCTCCCTATTTGTTCATGTCACTTTCTGAATTAATGGTGCCCAAAAGGAGGCATATAGCGACTTTTCCGTTTGCATATGGATTTGACTTTGGATTTTTATTCATTTGGGAAAAACGTGGCAGAGCTTGTAAACTGTCTTCTTTGATCGTTTCGGTCAAGTAAAATTTTTAGAGACGTTAATTTATGTAAACAATTTATATTACATATTTTGAAAACTGATTAAAACTTTTCAGATAGGTTTTCAGTCTTCTTATTAGTTATATTTAGAAAACTCAATTTAATAATAACCCGACTTATGAAAAAAATGTTGATTTATTCAGAATTAGAATTTAATAAACCATTTCTAAACAGATGAAAATTGGAACATAAGCAACAACAGATTTATTACAGCTTAGCCATTTCTATTTGTTCAATAAAACAACACGTGAAATGCACCAGATGGTGCAATGCGTGGAACAACCGGTGTTGTGTTAACTCTTCCTGATACAAAAGGACCTCGGGGATTAACCATTGCGGTGTACACAAAATGGCCACATTTTGCGAAAACGCCTTCAAAACAAGCCATCTCCTGCTGGTTAAGAGCAGGCTCAACGACTTATCTGAAGTCCTTCTCGACTGTCATTTGACATGATACACTGTCATCACGGGAAGCCTCTTCTTGGTGGCAAATTTCTGTCACATTACAAAGATAACTCAATTAGAATAAGTGCGACAGGAGGGGCCACATCGAGCGCCTCGGGAAACATTTATCACAAGGCCGCTTCGGGCACATTTTCGCATCTCAGACTCCCTGCTGCCATTTGTGCGGCGACAATCGTCCCGTTTACAGGAACATTTTCTGCGGTTAAAAAGAACATCACCAGCCCTAAATCAGCGCTCGTAATTTCGTGAATTGCACCCCGGGGATAATTTCAACCAGCAATTTGTTGTCCATCCCCTTTTTGACTTTCTGGTTCCAGAAAATTGTAACTAGTTAATTTGTAAACCCATCTGAACTACCGTTTCCATCGGAGGTAATTGCTTGGACGATTTATCAGTACGAAGAAGTGCTTTCAATGACTTTTTAATGAATTAATAAGGTTAATACATGCAAGCTCAGTTTAGAAAAAAAACTGATTTGCAAAAACTATAAAAAAAATCCCCATCATACTATACTAGTGATATCCACTCAAAATGACGCAATTTTTTTTCGCTTGTATCATAATTGTGAATTATAAATTTTAAATAATATTTCTCACCCCCAATACAAATTTGTGTTTACATTTTTCAAGGAGATCAATGAAATATTTTTTTATTATTTGAAGACTTAAACTTCTAAACTTTGATAGTTCTTCATGTTTTATTATGAAAGACAATCATAGGAGTGAGCAACCTTCGAGAAATGGAAATAGCACTCCATCCGGGGACCGGGAAAGTTTTGGAAAACTTGCAAAACCGTGCAAAAAGTTATTCAATTATTGTAATTAACGAGCTCTGCGTTTAAAGTTATCAAAAAGCATGCAAAGAAGGAAGGTTTTCTGATTCTCTAAAATTTCATCATCGTTTAAAAAAGTTAAAGGTATTTTATTAGGTAAATCTCAATCCTGTAAGTGTAACTATATACCTAAAACCCTGCTCCGGTTATCGTCTGAAGAGACAGACAGGCGGACGGCCAGACGGCCATCAATAAAACGGTTTCTTTTCCCTGAATATGTAATATTCTTTTCTTGCATAATTATTTCATGACGTCCGCGTCCGATCAAAACAATATACAGGGCATAAAAGCTGGCAGTACGCATTGTTTTGAAAATTATTTTCCACGAAGCAAATTTAAATTTTAAAAAACACTAGCATTTTTCTCGTCCCATTTATGGAACTATTCTATCTCATGATGAAAATATGCGCTGAATAGTGAAAATGCGCTGCGGTGAAAATCTTTTGATATGATCAAGAATCCATTCCTTTCTCAAGCAATAAAACCAGTTTTTTGTTTGGTTTCAAACATCTTTTTTTCAAAATTTTATTTGTAAAAAAAGTTTAGACATCTCACAAAAGTGATAAAATTTGAATTCTTTGAAAGAGACGTTTCAATACAAAACAAAGCCCAAATCACAACGTTGAAAACGGTTGCCCAATTTTATGAGTAATATCGCTGCCCGATCTCTTACGCCTAACAACATTTATGTGTATTCAGTAGAACGGATGAGTTGATACCAATTAGCACGAAATATGTAAGGGACGACTTTACTGGAGGATCCCAAATCGGTAAACGATAAATTGGAAAATCATTTTTGGAGATGTAAGGTGATTTCTACGTTCAAATGTGCTCAGCATTGCTTTTATGATTGATTAATGTTATTACTTTGGTTTAACTTTATTATACAAGATAAAACATTAATGATTCTTACAATAACAAATAACGGAATCACACTTAGAAGTTATTTGCACAATCCGACGCAAGAAGTTTGGCGACATGAAATCTTCGAGAACCAACGTGTCGCGCGTCTCCTTCTCATTCGCTTGTTGTACAATTTATGGCGACTTTATTTGTTTATAAAATATGATAGTAATTTTCATATGATAGTGCTTTCATTTGATTGGGTAACGATGATAGTAAATGAGATACAATTTAAAAAAATACTGAAAAACTCCAAATTGAATTTTATCGGAATGATATCTAGAAAATTCAAAAACTTTTCAACGCTCTATATAATTCAGCGTTAGCAGAATCAAACATTATTTACAATGTTGAAAATGACGAAAAATCAAATTCTGCAAAATAATTCTTTGTTATTTTGCTTTGTATAAGATAATCAAATCCCAGACGATTTACTTCATTTCCATTGATTTCTATTAGACATGAAAATAATGCAAGTTAAGTCTAATTGATAAGCAATTATAGAAACTGGAAATACAGCAGGAAGCAACTAATTATGCCAGATTTTATTGAAGGAGAGCAAAATTTAATTACATCAACATCTAAAAATACTCGGCTCACGCAAAAACGTAATAACAAAGATACATATTTACATCGGGTCGACGTTTCTTCAGCTACGAAAAAGAACAAAATAAAATTTATGCTGCCCTCCATTGTTCATAATTTATAAAAAAAAAAAGAAAGCACAGCTCTTGACTTCCATGCAATTATGAAAATGGAAATTGATTATAGTGAATGTAGCGAATAATAAAAAAAACGTAAGACATGAACACGAAGGCACAGCATTACATTGAGGAAAAAATTGTAATGGTTTTAGTCGAGTGCGGTCAATAATCTGCGCCCATTCGCTTCCTTTCCAATATTTAGCACACCGCCAATCCCTCCAGCACGCATCTGCTGGTTTCCTCTACAACTGAAGAAGTCAATTCAAACGAACGAACCCTAATAAGGGGCCATATAATTAGTCTCCCCTTTGGCGTTGCTCACCTTACGACACAACGCGCCCGCAGGGGTAATAATGGCTGCCTCACTGCCTGTGCACGAACAGGTCCCAGAGTTCCCATTGGCTGAAACTTCCTTCACCCGAACGATCAGGTCTTTCGAAAATGGCGCACTATCTATACGATAAAGTCGGACATCGCGTGCGGCGTTCCAAGCACGCCAAGGCGCACTTGCTTTGATGCTATCGCAGACAATTTACAACCCAATCAAAAGAGGCCCCAAGCAGTAACTGGCCATGCATCTATGCTAATTTTGTGTAATCCAGAATTTACAACATCAGGACAAATGCACAGTCCCAGCACATAATAGAAAAGCATCATGCACATGCACACACCAATTTGAAAGCTTAAATGTAACGGGAAATTCACATTGTGCCTACCGCTTGGTTCCAGAGCAGCCAGGTCGTGTAGCGCCGCAGCCGCGCTCAGCTCCAGCTGTCCTAGACATGGGAAACAACAAATTTAGTGCGCCCTCGTAAATAAATGTACAATAAATGCGTCCTTAAGCGGATATTAATTGTGAGTTTATAATCCAATCGGGGATTGTAAATAATACTTTAAATATAAATAACCATCGGGTGATATCAGTCTTATCAGCGCCAGACCAGGGCCGAGATTCACAACCATTGTGTGTTTAGTGACTGCAAAATTTATTGACTCCTAAATTGCTTTATGGCCCCAGCGAATGGGTCGCAGGGAGTACATAACTCATCAAAAAGCTAACAAAACATTTGAGCACTATAACAATAATTGTTGCAAATAGCCGAGGAATGGCGTTCACCTGGGCCTTGCGCAATAAGTATATCAAGATACTTGGGGACACTTCGCTGGGATTCTCAACGGGAACTGATTTGCAAAGTGATGAAAATCGACAGAGAATTGAGAGTTTTTTATTGGTCAAGTATTATGTTTTCATATGTTTTTTTTCCAGGATAACCTTAATTACTTTTTTTTAAATTTATGGAGGTATTGACATCCAATAAAAATTACAACATAAACAATAAAATTAGCTGTGGGTACATGTAATTTTATTGTAAATGATAACAAATAGAAAAAGCAAGATCCATTGCTAAGGGAAAACTCCACCCTGAAAAATAGTCACGACTCACGTGCTATGTATGTAATAACGAACAAATGCACCTAAAAATCCCCTTCAGTCATCAGTAAATAAATACCAATTGGGCTCTAGGATATTTAAATCTCGCTAGACTTAACGGGATTTCATTCAAATTGATAACGAATTCGGCGCGGTTGCTTTCTAAACAAAGCTCAGCAAGTGCAATTGTGTTGCTGTTATAATTCGCATGTAGGATTCTGTTGATCAACAAACGACTTCAAATATTGCGTAATTTAATATGTTGATTTTTGTTAATGCTTTAACAATATTAAATTTCGTAATCGAGTCTTGAAAATTTTAAAGCTTTTCTCTGAGGATTCAATATTTAAGAAAGATTTCTGGCAATAAATCCGATCTCATAAAATGTAGCTTTTGTTTTTCATATGGAAAACAAATCAAAGATAAGGGGTTAGTATCTGTTTTATATATGAACTAGCGGGACCCGGCGTGCGTTGCTACGCCCTTCCGCGCCTACGTCCCTAAGCTTTCTATTTGAAAGTATATTATTTTTGGTATTTACTTAGTGTTGCATCTAAAAATGGCCATTCGCAATTATTCTTTGTTTTCTTGTGTAAGGGTACACTATTGTATGTAGTTTGCAGAGCACCACCCTTGACTGAAAAAAACTACCCGCAAACACGATGTAGGTAATATATTACATAGAACCGTTTCCCGTAGGTCGGGTTACAATAATAGTGTGTTAGTTTGTTTTCAGTTAAGGGTGGTTCTGGGGGGTTGAATCAGGATAGTGTTGCTAGTTCTCATTGTGCTTTATCTAAAGATGCAAGAATGGTCACTCTAAGTTAAAACTCCTAGAAGTAGGAATAGCGTTCCATCTCCTATTTCCCCTTCTTTGGGGGTGCAATTGTCAAAAATTCTGGTACACGTGTCTTTATTTCTAACCAAAACGCCAACTACGAATTTTTATGAATTTTTAACTTCAAAAATGGCGAATTTTCACAGAAACTTTCATCCCAAATTTTAACCCCTAAAGGGTGGAATTTCCAAAAATTCTGTTTTTTTATTTCTAACAACAAAAAGCAAAGATACAAATTTTTATGAATTTTTTACTTAAAAAATGCGAATTTTCAAAGAAACGTTCATCCTCTGTTTTACCCCCTTAGGGGTGGAATTTCCAAAAATCCTGATACACGTGTTCCTTTATTTCTAAGAAAAGGCCCAATACCAATTTTTTTGATTTGCGTTTACTTCAAAAATGACGGTTCTTCATAGCAACTTTCATCCCTTATTTAACCCCTTGGGGGTATCGATCTCCACCAAACTTCACACGATCCATCCCGAGACTATGCTATATTATTTCTGAAAATTTCATTAAATTCGGTTAAGTGGGTTAGGAGTTTATAGGGAACAAAAAAACCACATCCTCTTTTACATATTAGGAAGATGTTGATCATGACTTCGTTGCGTAAGTTTGTTTTCATTATTGTTGTAGCATCTCAAACTTAAAAAGCATTTATTTATAAAGATGCCACAATGAATATAAACTTTAATAGTTTAACGACAGAAAAATTAACATTTTCTATTATGAAATATTTATAAGTACATAATAAAATCGGTACAAATAAATAATAAACTTTTTATCTTTATTAGCAGCCAATTGTTTCATTCAATCAACATCAATCATGTAAAAGCAAATTCATCAATTGATCAGTATTTTAATAACCATGTATTGCAATTGCGGGTATATTAATTTTAAGCGTCCGGCTGCAACGCTAAGAAATAATTGCATCACAAAAAAAGAAGTATCCATGATTGAGAAGTGAAAGGGAACCATTATATGGATGTCTGTTTGTCTGTTGTGTGTCTGTCCAGGTGATAACTCCAAAACGCTTGGAGCTGGAGGATTCAAATTTGGTAGAATAACATTTCGTTAAAACTGTAAGGTCAAGTTCAAAGATGAATAAAATCGGGCCACTCCTTCTTAGTAGTATTATTTATTAACCGGTTTATTTGCGGTTATTCTCTACCTATAGATAAATAAAGCTCACAGTTTCATATTTAATAATTGTCGTTCTAAAAAAACGTATAGTATCGCGAAGCGAATTATTAAAACATCATCTTTCACATCGTATCCTTTGAAACGTGCTAATTCAAATGTTTGCATTTCGAGTAAATGTGTTTATGATAACGTCAACAAGTGAACACTCGTTCATCATGCTGTCATTCCCGCAACATCCATATGCATATAATAAAACGTTGTCAAATTTATTCCGTAAACATTTTTCAAACGATTTGATAACGACATTTCAGTGTTCAAATGTGCGGGGAGATCATAAATAATCGAGGTGGAATTGCGGCAAAAGTGATTCGTACATGGAGTTCTATTCCTCCTCTGAACCGTATTCCTCGGAGGGCGATTAGATACTTCGAAACTCAGACAAAAAAGAAGTTGGGAAGTCCTGCAACAAGGAGGGTCCAAGCCGTTTCGGTATCTTAAAGATCCAAATAAAATAAAGCAGAATTTGTTGGTGAATCTTTAATTTCCTCAGCGCCATGTAGTGGTGAAAAATCCATGAAAATGGTGAAAACTTTTATGCAATCTCGATCATTCAAGGAGAATAAATTACGTATTTGTTTTCAATATTTTCGTGACCTCTTTGGTTGTTGATCGAAAATTAAAATGCTTAATCAGACTGATTCTGGTTTGGAGATTAGTTAAACCCTGGAAGGTTTTCAGAAACAAGCCACAATTTATTTAATTTGAGTATTTGACAGCGGGACTTCTTGATAAGATACTCGACTCGATGCACGAACAATTTTCAATTCCTGATTTTTATCTACTTCCTGCTTATTCAGTTAAATTAAAATTAATGGAACAATAGGAAAAAATGCGATAATTGCACAATTATACCAAATGAACTTTAGCTAGAACTCTTCAGTTTGGGCATCCCAAATAAGAGTTGACTGAGTTTGCGCAAAATTCTAAGATCACCTTAACTTTCTGGACCACAAAATCCAAGAAATTTGGGCACTTTTTTCAGTTTTTCGCCTATAACTCGAAAACGGTGCATCTTACAGAAAATCGCACTTGTTTCAAAATTAAAGAGCACAAAATTTTACGTTTCATGAACTCCTTAAATGTCAAATTCGATTAAGGGGTTTAGCAACAATCGGTCGTCAAAGTAGAAGTAGCTCATCTTAGAAGTTTGCGCAAACTCAGTCAACTCTTATTTGGGATGCCCAAAGCGGATTAAAATCATTTCCAACTATGTAATATTTTTCGGGAAACACGGCCCTTTTTGGGCTTATTTGCCTGGGCTAATTCAAAAAAATCGCCTATGTTTTCTTTTTGGCAATTGTACACAACTATACTGACATAATGTACGATAAAATGTATGATTTCATTCTATGGTATGAAGGCACTTTATAATAACATATAAATAAGTGAGGAAGAACTTATACTTCGATGTTGATTTTAGATGTTTCCTCGGCTTTGCTCCTCAAATAAGCTAAGTACACTTGAGTAAGTTATAGCAATTTCGCACTTTTTACCTCCATGAAATATCGGAGTCACTCTAAAACCTTGGCGGAAAATTTATATTATCATTATTCAATATTCATATTCATCAACAGTTCCTTTTTTGAATAAATTGAAGTAATTTACTTGATAGTATTTTATTATATTTTTCCAAATTATGTATTATTCGCGTAGTAGCCTAGTATTTTTGGATAATGCTTTTGAAGAATTTTTAAAAACCGTAACTAGGTACATATTGTAATATTATGTATGTACATATATAGGTACTATACATATAATATGTATTTATCTTTTTGTTAATCGTTTGCGATGGAATTGCTTGCATATAAAGTTATTGTTAATATGCCCGAAAAATAGTCACGGACTCTTTTTTTCTGCCTTTCGGAGCAACGCAGCCTCTCGGCATGGGTAGCAAAATATTTTGGAAATAGTAACCCTGAAAAATGAGTCATGACATTAATCGTGTTATCTCTGCAAGGCGTTTTATTGCTGCTCTCTATTCTCCGTAGCTGCTAATTGCCGAAAATCCATGTCCGGACAGTCCGGTTAAATATGGCTACTTCTGGTTTATGGCGGTCACCGACCTTGAGACCCAAACTTCACAATTGCTAGGATGAGTTTAAAAGGATGCCGAAAATTTTCTTCAGAACATCTGAAAACCATTTAATTGCTATTCGAAGGTATATTTTCGTGCCCATGGAAACAGACGATGTCGTCAGCTTACAGGGAAAAACGTGCAATTTTAGGATGCCATCAGGACTTCACTTTCAGAATTTCTTTAAATTTATTGCTGCCTTAAAAAAACGGTTCGTATTTAACTGATATTTCGCATTCAAAATTATTTTCATTCAAGTGTTGCGATAGTTGTTGGATAAATATTATAATCGTTCCTTGAAGAAAAAGGAACATGCAAAATTTTTGAAATTAGGGAAAGTATAGTGAACCATCCAATGACAAACTCATGGGTACCAGTGGCAATGGCAGTGCACATTGCCCAAGATTAACATACTGAATTCAAAGATGTTTAATGCAATTGCCCGCTGACTCGAAAACAGCTCGAAAAGAAAAGCATTGGAAAAGTGAAATCAAGAGTCATGATCAAATGCAATAAATATTCCTTACAAGCGCGCCACGAACACCATCTGGTGGCGTTAAGTGCATTCTCATACAAAACGCAAATCAAGATTTTTTCGATTTTCCGGCTTTCCCTTTGTTTTTTCCGAATTTTCTTTTTTTCTAAACCACCCCTATATTGAGACAAACCAAACACAAAAGGAATCATTCAAATCGGTCGAGCCGATCTCGAGTTTTTGCGAGACTAACGCAATGCAACTGATTTTTATATATATATAAGATTTATAGTAAAGTAATGCAGTAATAACAACTCTTGAAATAAATTCCAATGCTCTTGCTTTATCTACTGAAAGTATTTACGATGAATATAAAATCCTTTTTGCTTTGACAAATGTTTCAAGCACTTTTAAACCCACTGAAATCAAAAGCCATGCGAATTAAATACCAATCGCCGTTATTCTTTTCAGTTAGTTGTAATATTTCAATATATTATATAAGTTACACACAATTAAAATTTTCCATGGAAAGTGTTTATTTAATTTACTTCATTCAAAATATAGAAATCGGAACAATATTAGAGGAAGTTAAAACCCTCAGTATGTGCAATGCTTATACTACATAATATTATGCAAAAATTATTGCTTCTTATTGTATTTTTAATAATTGCTATATTTTGTTGGAGGCATTAAAAATTTATAAATATTGTGACCATTGTTTGTTCAGTACAAAATAATTAAAATTTTCTTGAGTTTCTTATAATCGCATTTCTTTTTAAATTCGAAATTTCTTCTTTTGGCATTTTATACTTTTAGAGGATTTTTCGTAAAAAACCTCTCCCTGTCATTATGTGACGTCATTTTAGGGTACTGAGATCTACATTCTGTATCCCCGAACTTGCAATTTTCTTTGTTCATATCTGTTGCACCGTAACGTGCCTACGTCATTCACGTCTGTATGAATTGCAATTCACAGGGACTAATTTTTTTCAGCAAATATAATATAATCAGCCAATTCCGGATTGAACACAATATGCCCCAATCAGTGAGTGGAAAATAAATTTGCAAACTGTACTTGTTTTAAATAAATCCAAAGACAAATCTGTTATCCTCTCTTGAATGCAACTGTGAAAATATTGCTTGTATGTTAAATGTCGTTTGTTGTCCAAATAAACCGAAATATTTTAACAAAGCCGAAGACTGACCGAAAAGTGTTTGTTTATGACTGACCAGACCAGGAATCGGGACTTGGGAGCGTTAATCAAGATGGGACAAAAAGAGACGCAGCCGATCAACCTGCTGACGAACATCTCAATTCCCATCGAGCCGACATCTTGTAATTTACGAGGGACTGCTTTTGATTTATTACCAGAGACAACGGGTGCGTTTTGACGCTCGCCCTACGACTGGGGATCCAAGTAACCGCCTGACACGGATAATTGAATTTTTACAGCTCCAAAAAGTTTCAAATGAATTCAGCATACTTCATTACCTGGTGTAGGCTGAGTGGGATACGCTGGTTTCTTCATCCACTCGTAGTATTCGCTTTTGACAGGTACAGGTCGATTGTTGTTGTTGTGAATTGTAGCCGAATTGCTGGCATGTGGAGAGGAGGATTCCGGGGGCACTCCCGGACTGGACAGCTCGCTGCCAGTTGCGGACACTGTAATAGGCGGTGAGGGCTGCACTGCTTCCGTTAGCGTGTCTCTACTGCTACTTTCGTTTAGTTGACTATTAACGGCATTATGCTCAATTAGCTGTTGTTGTTGGAAATTATCATGCGCAGGGTGCCACTCTGAGCCACCGCTCTGGTGAAACATGTGTGGATTGTAATACATATGCTGGTGGTGTGACGACTCCATCCCGCTCAAGAACTGATTTGGCGGAGCCGGGTGGTAATTTGATGGAAACCATGCCTGGGCCGGCGGATATGCCAAATTTGCGGAGTGCTTTTGCGAGTACGGCAGCGAATTGTAATAAGACACCATTTTCGATTTCAGAATATTATCTACTTCAAAATCTATTGCTAAACTATTTGATTACAAAACAAAACCACAAACACGAAAGCTGACTTTATCAGCCTCCGTCACAGCTCAATCACTTATCACTTCATTTATTGAGATTCAAATTTTTATAGTGCAATCAGTGCCAGCGGGCAATAATTTTTATCTCCTGATATCACTCAACGAACAATTACACTTTTTAGTTACAAGCGCACATTAATTCATCGTTACGCCGAGGCACTAGTTCAACACAGAATAAGATACTTCCTTCCACTCGGAACTCACGCTCGACTCTCAAAACCGTTTCTCGTCTTCTCGAAATGCCGTTTCATGAAGCGACTGTAGCGGTTCAAGATGGCTTTCGTGCCACACGCTATGTATTGCTTAAGGGAGGGGCCTCTGACTTGCGATAACTTATCTTCCTCTCACTCATTCGCCTTGGCTATGTGCCGATGATCCGCCTCTTGTGTACAGGTTGAGTTGAAGTGCAACAATTTTACAAACCGGGTTCTTAAGGGGAGAAGGGCGACCAGTAAATGACCGCCTTAAAAGGCATGTTGAGGTCCATTATCGCGATTGGAATGGAGCTTCATTGTTGCCGCAAATGGATTTTAATGGCTCATAAAGGACGGAGGGATGGATAAATAGTATTGGGTTGGTCTTAGGAGTTTTTATGCTCGCAATCCATCACTCTAGGTGACATGCGTTCGTGCACTTGGCATGCATGCATGTAGATATGTAAATATGAACTAACGAGAAGTTTTGCTCCTAATTTTTCTCTTTTTAACATATTGGAAATGGCTGACATACATATTTTGATTTTATGAATTGTAAAATAATATTTTGCGATGATCTGATTCAATAAAATGTTTTTAGAAATGTTCAAAGTATTACGCCGCTAACTGCTAAGTATATGTAAGTAAATACTTCGTTAAAATTGCAAATCAAGTTCGAATATGGACAAAATTGGGCAACACCATCTTAGTGTTACCATATATCATCTGAAACATTTTTATACTTACATAAAATGATGGCTTAAAAAATACATACCTACATGTTAACTTTCTTTCGTTGATTAGGTATTTTTAATTGTTATAAAAATATAAATGCTATAAATAAATGATTTGCACTGAACTTTCTATACACGTGGGTCTGTTTTTTGTTCTCGAAATTTTGTAAACAAAAACCTATTTTTTTTACATGCTTCTTTATTAAGAAATGTCTCATTTTACTATTGAACAATTTTGTTCGCGGTTTTTTACGCGATTTTTTAAGCAACGTTTTTTCCGTTTAAAAACCAGGTAGTTAGGTATACTTAAAAGCAAAATTTGCTGTTATACTTACAGTTACATGTGCATAAACTAACTACATTTTCGTTTTCCTTTCTAGTTTAAATTAAATTAAAATCAGGTATATTCGGCTCAGTGCGATCATGTTATTGATTGAAATGTTTGAAATATGTATTTCGAAAAGTACGCAGATACAAAATTGATTTTGAACTTTACAAATCTTATTGTAATAAAAAATATGGTTATCGACATTAAGGACATATTGGTTTATTATATTCAATCTCCGAGGTTCTGTGACAATGGTCTTAGGAAATGCCATAAAATTTACTGCGATCGTAATTGAATGGCAGCAGTTGGAAACCACTCTTTGGTAAAATTGTTCGGTAATTTATAAACTCGCCTCAGACGGTTTGTTATTTTGAAAATTGTTGTAATTGTCTGTTTAAGATACTGAGTACATAAATAACCTACAGCAGAGGGCAAGGGTTATTGCGTTGGCTCAATGGGTTAGTTAGGATGTGGTAAAAGTGTAACCCAATAAAAAGGACTTTCGAAAATGATAAACTAATTATTGAGGTGCGTGGACAGTTTTAATAACATTTAATTGTAATTTTAAATTTCGTAACAAGAGTGCTTAATTATACCTACTATTTTTTTTTAATTTTTGCCGTACAGCTCGAAATCAAAACGATCGTTTTCCGATGAAAATAGTTTTTTTTTGTAAAATTCTTTAAATTTACTTTTACGCAAGAAGCACGTATTTTTTATTTTTCTGTTAGGTATATTATTTTTCTTCAAAAATTTTTAAATATAATGAAATATTGTCTTGTGCTTAGTATTTTTATTTAAATTTAGGGCTGCGGTGGAAAATTTTCGTACGCAAAGTGAAGGAACTTTTCAGCCTTCCCAGAAAACGGCAACTAACGTAATTCCCAAAGTTGGTTCCTGTTGCCAATTTAGCCCTGGAATCGAGGTTATCGAAAGTGATCTTCAAGGACTTCGTGGGTTTTTGTAAACTGTTGTTGCTGGCTTGCATTTATGACACCATAAAGGAACAACGGTTCCTTTAATCTCGTCTGCAGTTTTTGCATTTCGACCCGCGCGTTATTGCTGCAGAAGTCTCCTTCCGCTGAAGTAAAGCGAAACCTTCGAGGTGCGAACGGTTTCATAAATTAAACGACTTGCAAAATTTGATTCATCTTTGAATTTGCATCCTTCTCTGGTGTCGTTCAGGGACACAAAAAAGGACATTCTGGAAAGTACTGTCATGAGAGTGAAGTTTTTATTTGGTATTGTTGTGAAATTTGAATAAAAATTTATTCAGTCAAAAACTATAAATAAAAAATATATTTAAAAGTACCTATTGAAAATCCAGTAATCTCTGAACTTACTCCAAAAAACTCAATAATTTCGTTGTAGAAAGAACAAACGAAAAGAAAACGTTTAAAAAACTAAAACACGACTGGACAATTTGCCAATTCAACAGTATGAAACACCAACAAGAGAAATCTTGGGGATTCCTAAAATTATGTTAAGTTTCTATCTGCAATTTCCCATCACAGTACAAATTTCAGCCCTCCGTAATCGTGCGTTTTTTATTGCTGTTACAAACAATTTATTTATTTAATACTAGCCGGTGTCTACCCAGTTTCATCCGGGGCGGTGAAAATCCCGTAGGTCGGGTTTCAATAATAGTTGGTAAATTTTTTCAATGGAGGGTAGTTTTGGGGGTTGAATTAGGATAAAGGTTGGTAGCTCTCATTGAGCTTTTTTTCTAACCAAAAAGGAGAAATACCAATTTTATTGAATTTTTTACTTAAAAAATGGCGGATTTTCATTGAAACTTTCATCCGCTATTTTACCCCGTCAGTCATGGTGATTTTTAATTTACAAAACATATTTTAATATATTTTATTTAAAACACGCGCATAGTGAAAAAAGCAAATATAGAAACAAAAAGGTGAGAACTTAAAAAGAAAAATGTAAACAAATTTTACCATGCGCATCATCATAATAGTCTATATATATAAAAAGACAAGTCCTGACTCACTCATCAACGCCCAGCCCAAACCCTTGGACCTAAAAAGCTGAAATTTTGTACAGAGTTTCCCTTTATGATGTATACAAGGAATAAGGAATGATATTTCGAAATTCAACCCCTAAATGGGTAAAATGGTGGTTCAAAATTTGTATGGCGAAACAATATTAAATAGACATTTCGATTCGAAACTTCGTAGGAGTACTCCCAAAAATAAATAAGCAAATACGTCTTTCGTGATTTTCCGAAAATCAACCCCTTAGGGGGTGAAATGGGGTAAATAAACCTAATAATCGACATGGGTGTCGTTATTTAGGTTTTTTGGGACGTTGACTGCGAAAATGGCAGTTATTTCGAAGTCTAAGACGGCGGACATGACATAACATTAATTAAATTGTTTCCAACTACAAACTCTGATCTCTGAATGACTACCGTCCCCGTGATCTAAGTAATATTATATAAATGTGAAAGTCTGGATGTTTGTCCGTCAATCACGCCGAAAGCCTTGGTTCAATATTTTTCATTTTTTGTGTAATTAAAGGTAATACTTATTCCAACTAAGAACATACGTGTACTTTTTTTCAACCCTTCAACCCTTAAGAGTGTGAAAAGTGGTGAAAACGGTTTCTCCGGAACCACTGAACCGATTTCCATGAAATTTGGAACACTTCTTCTTCTTCAACTTGCCTCATAGGTTAGACCGTTTCAATTTTCACAAAGTCATGATAGAGTATTGCAAAATGTTCAATATTGAATTAGAACCAAGCTAACATCGTTGATTGAGCTATTTGTGACATATTTTGTTCAATAAACTTTTTTATAGCACTGTCAGATGATGAGATATATGGACTTATTTGTACCCATAGCGGGGGCGTAAGTGGGGAAATTCAAATGCGCTGCGCGACCCCTAAATATTGTCCGATCGAACTGACCTTTGTCTCAAAATAAATCATCTTGAAGGGAGCACCGAATTCAAAAACGGCCTGGCAACATTTCACTGCTTTGTGAAAAATGAAGCGGTCTACTCATAGGTGCTCAAGAAGAACCGGTTTTTGGAAATTTCACCCCTAAGGGCCTAAAAAGTACGAAGAAATTTTGCATGAAAAACCACCACTTTTGAAGTATTATAAAAAAATTATAAAAATTGTTATTTGGCCATTTTAGTTAGAAAAAAAAACTCAATGAGAACCATCCGCCTATCCTAATTCAAACACCCAAAACCACCCTCAACTAAAAAAAAACAAAAATTAAATTATTATTATTGTAACCCGACATAAAGGAAACAGTTCGAATAATATGTCCCTTTGGCAGTAGTTATAAATTTAAAAAGTAATATTTTTTATATATTATGATTTTCACCGACCCGGGTGAAACCGGGTAGACACCTGCTAGTATACCATAATTGTGTATCTGGGAATGGGATAATAGTCAGTTGCACATGGTGTAATAATTTATGTACACAAAATATAGGTAAATAAAAATCTTAGATAAGAACCATTTCAAATAGAAAAACTTTTCACCATAATTCTAACTATGAAAAGTCAAATCTTTCAAATTTCCCTGATAATTGCCCATTTCTCAGATAATTGCCCAGATGGGAAAATTAATAATTTGAAGAAATTTTGTACTGGAGCTATATATTAACAGGATTGCAGGCTGATAAAAAGTAGCGTTGAGATCAATTCGGCAGTATATAAAGTAATGTAGAAAATTTCATGAAAATCGATCCAGCCGTTTTGCAGTGATGCTCGGACAAACTAATTACCCATTACAGTTTTATTTATATAGATAACACGTACGACCACTGGATAGATGAAATTTGTATTGTAATGGGAAATTGCAGATAGAAACTTAACATAATTTTAGCAATCCCCAAGATTTCTCTTGTTTCATACTGAATGAATGAATATCAAATTGAATGTGATTATTATGATAACTAACAAACATAAAAATAAAGTTTTAAATTGTTAATTATTATTATAAGAACCGGGGACGGGAACCGACGACAGTCTACGATGGTCGAAAATAATGCAAACAAACACTGGATATAATTTAAATAAACATTAACGACAGCTGACAAACTAAATAAAAATAACCTAATAAGATGGTCAAAGCACAAAAAATCTTAAGTTTCTAGAAAGAATGCCGAAATTATTATAGGTATATTTTAAATTTGATATTGCAGGGGAGTGGCGTAAATATTGGCAGCGTACAATGAGGCAGGGCCTTGTTTGGTATTTAGCAATAATTAGTAGATGAAATCTGTCCGGTGTCATAAGTGTGTTAGTTAGTAACCCAACTTTGTCTCAGTAACAGGTGCGATCAAGCGCGTTTAATAGGTCTTGTGAAAAAAATAAAAAAAATCCATTTTCAAATTTTTTGTTAATTTGTTTCATTCCTTAACAACATCTAGTATTTTTAAGACATTTGTGAAAACTGTATACGCAAAGACTCACTTTGATATTCTCTTTTAAGCATCATAATTGATTTTGCCTTATCTTCAATTTTTCTCATAATGTCAATCATTTTTCAAAATAGAAAACTTCACGCGGTTCGTACAAAGTGGCGCATTAATTAGGTTTGTCCAAACTCCAATGACAAAGTTGTTATGGTTTTTAAATGATTTATTGCCCTTTTAGCTACGACATATTGTGTACTTCCTTAGAGTGCCGAGGAAATACTGGAAAAGCACTTGAAATGTGCTAATATAGATAAATAATATAAATAATATCCACTGGTTTCTATATTTGCATTGATTGCGATTTCGACTATGATGATAAAGCCGATCAAAATTTTTTAAATATTTCCACTTACTTAACCTATTACTCTAATAAATTTTTGAAAAGTATCGAATATCTATTGCATTTACTTCACTTTTCCTCGAAGAAATTGCACTTTTAATAGTGCGCCACATTGTACGCACATGCGCAAAGAGGTCCCTGCAGTTTTTGAGCTATATTTCCGAAAATACCTACAACTGAATACTGATTTCTTCAGTGATAACAAAGTTTAGTAAATTTCCTTTCGATTCATGCCTTCACAGTTCACTCCTGGTCTAAGCATTCTTTAAATATCCTTAAGAGCTCTAAAATCAAAACTGAGGCACATTGTACGCCACTGCCCTACTTATGTACCTATATTTATGAACTCAGAATTTTCTCCTCTTTCATTTGACATCCTACTCGATGGGTACCATAGAATCTTTTTTTTTTTAAATCCCCATTTTTTCGGATGAAACATCCGCCATATATTGATTCTGTTCGTATAAAATGTAGCCTATGTGACCCAGAGAAAAATAACGAATAGATTGACACCTCATTCATCAAAATCGGATGAGCAGTTTAGGCGGAGGATCACACTTAAACCCAAAGTCACATAGACCGCTAAAGTAATATTACCCTTTTTTGGCCTTGCCGCAATCGGGTAAAAGCATATCAAATAAAAATAAACCAATGCAATTATCTACTAATAATTACCTTTACCTAATCAATTTCATTCATCGCAATGTATTGTATATTATTATTATATTTAAAATAAAAGTAATTCACTTAAACTTTTAAGTCTAGATAAATTTATGACGCCAAGACAACTCGCAATTTATTTTCATGAACATTTAACTAATACGTTTATAAATGTTTATATTTCACGCAAATGAGCAATAAAAAAGTACGAATGCAAAATTCTCGGTGGATTCAAAAATTAACGACGTAAAGCGACGGTCTGAAAGTAACAAAAGTCCTTACGAAATACGCCGGCATTTCACAAGAATTTATCAATTTGTGAATAATTAGCCGCCATATTGAACATAACAGTACACAAATGTACTCAGGATTTATCGCGGTCTAATCTTTACGGCGGAGCGGATTAACGCGATGAGCGGTGCTTTTGGGTCTTATTTGTGGACTTAACGCCTTTAGGAAAAATAGATATTTTTCCGTTTTGCATTGAGAGTTCTTGAAAAATTGTATTTGAAAAGTTTATCAGCTAAAGTTTTATTTACTTGGACGCTTTTTGAAAGCCAGGCGAGATCCTTCATTTTAACTTGAGGAAATGTTTTTGCGTAATGACAACTGCGTTTTACGATTGCCTACAAATGGCAAAACATTAATTTGTAATTTGATGAATTGGTTGGACTTAAAATTTACGTAAGTACACAACATCTTTCTAAATTATTTACCCTGACTATAGTGATTTTTTTTCCACGAATTGCTTGATTATTTTGTAGAAGTTCACAACGGTGAAGAACAGTCAGTTGAAATCTAACAAGAAAATGGATTAAAATCCATTGCAAAGTGTACGAAAAAATACCCAAATAAATAATATTATATTCTCAAGCGTATTTCATAATTTATTAAAACTTGCTTCGAGAATTATAATAAATTAATGAATTAAAGTTATACTCTATCATGAAAATAAATTGAGACTTCAGTTGTAGCCGTAGAGCACTTTTGAATTCGTTTCTTCTATATTTCCTACATTTCCGGCAGTTTCTTCTCGCTTTGATACTCAAAATAGGTGACGAAGATCCTAATCATCTCCACGACATTTAAATTACATTTTTATACCCTACAATCTAGATGTAGGGTAATTAGTTTTGAGCGAACGTTTGCAACACCAAGAAATAATCGTCACAGAAAAGAAAGAACTATATATTCATGATTGGGAAGTGAAAAGAAACCGTTTTATGCATGTCCATCTGTCTCACTGTGTGCCTGTCTTTCTGTGTGTCTGCTTGTCCAGGCGATAACTCGAGAACACTTATAGCTACTTATAGCTACTTGTAATTTGGTACAATAATATTTGATTAAACTTGCAAGGTCAAGTTGCCATATAAGCCTGAGTCGTTTTTATACAAAAATGTTGATTTTGTTGACTGAATGTTTCCATTTTTAATTTTTTTTCGTTAAATATTGTTATGAATACGGTTTAAATACTTAATTATTTGTCCGAAATTTTTTTTGCACGGTCTTTTTTTACACGATATGAAAATTATAGAAATGGAAGAAAACGCCGGCAGTTTTAAGATGGTAAACGTAATGGGATTTACATGGAGTTTTTTGATATAGAATGAATAAATTAATTGGGATCTTTCCGGTGGGGTAAATTGTTTTTTATATTTTTTGGGGTTGTGGGGTGGAACCATCTCCCTTGCAGTTGTCCAATTTAGGGCGTGTGTGATATCAAATTAAAGCTCATGCTGAGTACTATTATATTAAGCAGTCGCAGACAACTAACCTTAGTGACATAAGAAAATGCATGTCTAGATTTTTAGATAGAATGAGTATAGTTTTCTACATCTAGGGAATTACGTAATTGGTGTGACCAATTGCTTGTTACGTCTTATTAAATGATATTAGTATTCTAAGATTGGTCAATTTTTAGATTGGAGTTCGCTAGGAAGTGGCCAATAGGATTGGCCAATCAGTAAATGAGAACCGTTTTGTTGTCCATAACATTTACGTTAACAATTTTGAATTTGCAATAAGCAACTGAATTACTTCAACGTTCTTAGTCTCTAAATTTTAATATCTATAAAAATTTCGATTAATTAGAACATTTGAATATTACTTAGATTCGTATGAATAAATAAAGTAAAATTACCAAAATTTTACAAAATTCGTTTTTTTTTATTTGATCACCTCTCGAAAAATGTTTGAATGTGACGTACTGACGTCAGAGGGGTTTGACTTTGACATTTTTGTCTTGCGGCGATTTTTGTAATATTTGCAAATAAACTCAAAAGTGACTAACTACTAACTAACTCCCTTTTTGGATTTTTCGAGGGTTCTGACATTTGACCTGAAGACTGAAGTTGTCGCGCAAATCGAAGGTTCAAACCAGGTTCAAATGATTATGAAAATGACGCTGTGCGAAAGCGCCTCTAGCGGCTAAACTGTAATATCTTGCCAATCATCCTCAGGGATTATCTTCGATACTCAAACCCGTCCTAAACTAGACTTGCGTCTAGCTTCATGGCATTGAATGACATTTTGTTGTGACATTTCCATGATTTTGTGAAAACAATTTTAAAGTTCCTTAAGATATTAAAATATCTGCTATTTACAGCAAATAATCGTGATTTATCTACACGTACCATAAAGAAGTTCAACAAACCGGAAGATGCTGAGTGCGTGGTGGCAATGGTGCCGTCTTTGTGCCAAATCAGAAGGGAATCAAGTTGATATTTTTGTAAAACATGCAGAATTACCGAATTTATCCGAGATAATTGAAAAATTGTTTCAAATAAAAGTGAGTACATTGCATTTGTTTCCTATAAAGAATCGTTCCTTGGAAAAACGATGTGTGTCCTCCGAGTGTATTTGAATATCTGCTGATTCCATTAATTTTAGATAAATCCTACTGATGATGGGCCTACATCAATATGTTCAGCTTGTTATAACGTAGTAAAAAGTATGGCTAAGCTCCGAGACCGTGTTAAGAAATCGCAGGAACTGTTTACTGCAATTGCTCTCGAGAAAGTTAAAATGGTAGAAACAGACCTTGATATGCTTCGAAAGTATTATACGAATGGGTCTTCTGTTATTCAGTTGACAGACAAGTCCACAGACACCATGGACTTGTTAATGAATTTCATCCAAGTTGACGAGCACCAGGAATTCCAAAACAGCTCGGTATACACTGTGGTAGTGCATAAATCAAGCGAGTCACAGGAAGAGAATCTGAATAATAGCGATGCACCAAGCATTGACATCATACAGCAGAATATAAAGACAGAGCAGGAGGATAGCAACGAACAAATTGAAGTGCTCGCGACGATTGAGAACAGTTTATCGGACAACGATAATATGGATTGCAACGACGAAGAAAACCTAGCTATTAAGGCAGAAGAGGATTCAATTCCGGAAGAGACAGAAGTAAAAATTAATCTCAGGAGTGGAGTGAAGCGGTTAAAATTTCATTACCCGGAGAACAAGTGCGAGGCTTGTGACAAGAAGTTTACCAGAGCCAGCACATACAGACAGCACATGAAGGCGTGTCCGCAGAAAACGAAACCTGCCTTATTCCCGTGCTCCAAGTGTGACAAATGCTTCCCGACAGAGAAAAGGGCACAACAGCACGAAGCCACGCACTTGCCCCCGGAGCTGAAGATGATTTACCCTTGCGATTTCTGCAACAAGAAGTTCACGAAAGCAATCAATGTAACCGCTCACGTTAAAGCAATTCACATTGGAGAGAAACCGTTTATTTGCGAGGAATGCGGCAAGACGTTCAGCACTAAAGGAGCGCTCAAAGAGCACAAGTACACGCATATAGATGAAACTCCATTCCAGTGCTCAAAATGCCCGAAAAAATTCAAAAATCTACCACGGCTAAAAGTAAGACTAACGAAAAATCTGTAATCTCCCATATTTAATTAATGCACTTGTTTACTGCAGACTCATGAGGATACCCACAACGACACAACCTACGTTTGTCCACATTGCGGCGTCCAGTTAAATACGAAACGAACACTGCAAATGCACATGGTCGTGCACTCCGATCAGAAAAAGTACAAATGCAATTACTGCGGAAACGAGTACAAGCGGTCGAAGGCTCTCAAGAACCATCTCATCCTCCACACGGGATTAAGACCGTACACTTGCCCCTTTTGTGATAAAACTTTCGCAAACGGCTCGAATTGCAGAAGTCACAAGAAGAAGGCTCATCCACTGGAGCTGGCTGCCATGGAAGCTGCGGGCGAAAAAGGACCAGTGACGAATATGCCAAGATTAGAGCATCTAAAAGCAGTGTATGTTTTTTTTTTTATATTTTTCTCTTTTTAAAAGTACTTCTCCAGAAAAAGCCTTCATCTATACTTAATTCTTATGATTGGCTAGTAAGATTTTTTTCATAGGGCAATTTCAGCTCTTCCCCAATCATCTTCTAATCAACCAGACGACACAACTTCTTCACAGGATTCCCTGCCTTTAAACGGAGTACAACGAGAACCTGGAGCTTTATACCAATTGCAGTCGCTCGATCAATTGCAACAGAATCATCAAGATTCATATCAACCGAATATTTTCGAGCAATTTGATGTATCCCTGGACACATAATCCTACGAACTACACAAACTTGTATCGTTCACATTGTTTGTTATTACTTATTTAATAATTGTGAGAATTTTTTATGTAGTTTTTAAGCACAAAATCTGGCAATCAGGAATATTTTAATGCATTAAACATGACCGTTTATTTAATTTGTTGTACAATTCTTTCAGTATAAGAGCAATGCCAAAGGAGCAATTTCTGAAATATTTTGCAAATCAACTTTGAGGGAGAAACATGCTTTTCCCTGAACAAGAAGGATTCGCGGTAAACAACGACAAGGCGTAATTAAAGCCTGGAAGGCACTAAAGATTTGTTTCACTGCTTATAACAGAAGGACTGTCCCTAGATATCACTGGATATCCCTAGCATTGGTCCTCAATACGTCTGCAATTTCGACAAAAACTAAAAAGCGCCTGTTATGCAATTTGTTGGGGGACCGTAAATTGATCATATTTTCCCATTTCTACTTTTCTTCAAACTATTATTCATATACAATGGTCAGTCCGATCGACACAGATGGGCAATTAGGAATACTAACACTTGTGTTCCTTGAATTAAAGCTTGAAGCTCTATTCTTAGAGCTCGGTAGAAGGATATAATACATTTTTTTACAGCAACGTGTAAATAGGCTACTGATTTGTGCATGTAAATTCATGAGGGATACCAAATTTGCATGTTTATGCAAAAATATTTCGGTAAGTTAATATTTTGTGGACGGTTTCGACCACCTCCTTGCAAGTCCTCAACTACAAAAAATAAACTCATATATCAAATGCGAGGGAAGCAGCATCGTATGCATGTTTCCTCTTTAAAATATGCACTCACTGAAGTAGCAGCATGCACTTAAAATTCCCATTCACATTGTTGAATTTGCTCAGCATCCATGCAGAGCCATTCTTCGTGTACCGCAAGTTCGCTTTAAGCAAAAACCTTCTAAAGGATTACAATGTTTGTTTACCGCACACCTATTTGCTCTACATCAAGGATATTTATCTCGAGAGTTTTTGTACGATAGTGCGCCACTTTAATACGTTCAAAATTAGCGCTTTTCTGAAGTATTCTTAGGTCTTAGGCCGTCCACACGATGTCCATCAATTTTGGAAGCGCCATTCGTCTCAGCAGCGTTTCACATCCTTTACACTAATCCAAATAAAGCCTGGTCTAAAGAGTTCCATGGCTAAGCAATTAAGCGATGAGGAAAGACACATTTAATTAAAGAAGAAAATAAACTTAATACTGTCGTCATTCTGATACTTGTAAAGCAGCCAGCGGAGAAGGATCGGGCAGAGGATTTTATGTAAAGCAAATAAGAGTACAAAAATGTGAACGTGATTTCTTTTTTTATGTTTCCTTGCAGTCTTTTGTAATTACACCGGAAAAATCCACAGTCTGCTAATAGGTCGGCGGGGCGCAGTGCAAAGAGTGTGGCTCTTAAGTGGAGTCCAGGCATCCTTCCACTAATCCAATATGTACAGTTCCCGCTCCATGAAGCCGACATTATTCAAATTAAGTTCACGCCAATTAAGTGATGTGGGAATTTCTGTTGATTTTTAGTTTTTACATTTTCCAATCGTAGCCATTTAAAATTTTTTACTAGAAATCGGGGGGTAGTGTTGCACGTTTCAGGTTGTCCTTAAACGATATTGTAAGTAGTGTTTGGTGCAGGTCAATGCAACACTCGCTGAAGTCCTTAAGTGATTAGTATTGACGGTTGACGGATAAAGGACAAAGGGGAGGATGCACACCGGAAACAGAAACACTAAATGAAAGACTATTTTTTAAAGGTACATCTGCTTAAAAGCGTCTATTTTCGACATTGCGTATTCAGTCAATCGATTTATCTCCTCTGTGGTTGGTTTATGGCCAATATCCTCGACCAAACTCCGTTTCATGATGCTCCTTTGGTAGTGATTCGGCAAATTGACCTAAAACGAAGGAGTTTTTGGTTTTGTGTATTAGTTTCGAGAAAATTAACCAAAAGATTTTATTTAGATGCTCTGCAGGGATGCAGCCCCGAACATGTTCAAACTCACAAACATCCTTGAAAGCACCCAACTTCGGGCAGAATTGAAAGGTGAGTATTTTCAACTTAATGCTGAAATCCTTTAAAACATTAGGTAAGGGCTTTGTAATTGGCCACGTGTGTACCTATTAAGTAGGATTACTATGATCCGGTGCTAATGATATATGCTCCTGGAATCGTAGGATCCTCAAAATCGGTTCAAGTTTATTCAGAGTGCATTAAATGAAACTTTGCACCCGTGATTGCATCAGATTTACTTGTTTTCGATTTTATGAAGAGCTTCTGCAGTTGTTGCACTCATAAGGATATTGAAAACAAATAGCAGGTTCAATTAAGCATTTTTGTTAACGTATCACGTAGAGCAGGATGTTGAGAGCAGTAATTACGAAATACTTCAGTCAATGTTTTAATGAATAAAGAACTTTTAGGTGGAACTATTCTTAATGGATTCTGCTTTCAGCAATATTTTATATATGTGTATGTCTGTATGTACATATATTAGAATGTGGAGAATGTAATATATATACATTAAACATTACCTATATGTATGCAGGTAACATCAAAAACTTACCTTATGCCTTGCGATCGACTTAAGGATCAGAAAGAGGATATAGAAGCTGAACCATACTGTGAAATACAGAGGAATGTACCAAAGCTTCCTGCTCAGATAAAAGTAGCTGTATTTTTTCACTCTAGGCTCCGGTCGCTCAGTTGTTGTTGTCGTCACCAGCGGGGGAGGGGCTGGAATATGGTGATGGTGGTGGTGGGGATCGTCATATATTATGTCTGGGAATGAATCTAGACTGTGGCCACTAAAATAATTGGGCAGTGTGTCCCAAGGACCATGCTGACCGTATTCAGGATGTGGTCCATGATCCTGTTGGTCATTCGCATGATCCTCATAGCTGTGGTCATCCGGTGGAGGATCATTCATTGGCATTTGTTCCGCCATCAGTTCCATAACTTGATCGCTACTTAGACTGTCGTGATTGTGAGCATGCATAAATTCGGGCGGTGGAGTCGGTGGAGTATCTCCATGATCGCCTTCGTCCTTCACTGCGGTGTTACTACCATCATCCATCGAGCTCGTGGGCTTAGAATTCATTTTGCTTCCAATATCATCTATCGGGGGATTTTTGAGATGATTGGGTAAATATTCTGGACTAACTGGTCCCACAAAACCACTGAAAGGGTTAACAGGACCAGCTGGTGGTGGTAGATAGCTGGAAATGCTTGACTCTATTTTTGTTTCGGAAGGTTTCGGCGAAGGACCGTAGTTCGATCCTAAATTTGGCGGGAAAGCGAACAGATCTTTTTGGGAAATTATAGTATCCGGAGCTGGCTGCTGTGGAAAGGAGTACACATATCCCTTTTTGTTTCCATTCTGCTTGTATAGTGACGATGCAACGGCTTCTCCCGGGGTGTACCGATCTTGCGCTTCTCCTAAGTTTTCGATCATCAATTTACAAAAATTGTTCCAAAATGCAAATCAAATCTTACCTTTTCCTGTCAGTTTATCTAACTCCGGTTTATTGGGAGGTCGAGGTCGGTAAATAGGATAAAAATCTCCCGGAGATGGTTTATTTTCAAAATCAGGTTGCACTGGTCCAGAAGAAAGTCTCGGAGGGTTGAACAATGAGAGTTGCAATGGTCGGTGGTAATTGCTCGCTCGACCTGTGAAGCCTGCGGTTTTGTCAGAAATCTCCTCCGAATCCGCTGATGCTGCAGACGTGTTAAAACTGTTGAGCACTGTTTGTTTATTATTATTCACTAATTTGCTTTCAAAATATTACACTTTTGGGAATACAATATCCGTATTCAGCGCTCGGTGTATCGTTGGTCCATCACTGAATTCCAGCCCGACATTCGTGTTCGCTCCAGCTCTGAATACTTTCGAATAACAATTAACAAAAGTGATTATTGAACAAAAAACAACAAATACAACAACTGGATGAACTACTTTAATTGCAATCATTTTTACTGCACGATTAATTTTTTTCTGAAATTACAGGAGCAGCAAAACTTTTTCCAGCCATCCAATTTCTGCGCTGCTTTCTGCGTTATAATTTCCGCAGTCAGACTTCCCACCCAAAGAGCCCCCCCAGAAATCTTCTCACAGTTCATCAGTGTGGTCTCCTTTACGGTACTTTACAAGAAGATAACATTGATAAACGTCAGATGCTCCACATAGATCGCGTAAATGCTATATTCAACACATGAAGAGCCGAACAATTAACATCCCTGCACGAGAGCATCTTTCCTCTAGATTCACGGAGGTGCTAATTGCTAAGAATATTTAAGCAGTAAAATTCTTGGTTTTGGTTTTCTTTCAGCAGATCAAGTTCATTATAAATGGATCTATGGCAAACTATCCGTCAGCACTTCCTTGAACGAGGTCACTGGAGTGCTCTAGCGAAATTTTATATTGTTGATGAAGATCCTACACCAATTGAATCCAGCAAGGAATCTAATTGCAGAGTTTCATGTCTTCAAAGTTAAGTGGATTCTTAAAGCGATTTGCATCAAATGATTGCTCAAAATGTTTCTCAAAATTTAAAAAAAATTTGATGCATATTTCAATAAACCAAAATCTATCAATAAAATCCTCGATTTGCCATTAAAGAAATTTATTTTGTTGTTGTTTGTTTCCTATTTAAAGCACAATAATCCTGGCCAAGTCAAATTGATGGAGAACTCTGGATTGCTAACGCTCGAAATCCTGTCAAATGCCAAGAGCGACAATTTGCGATGCCTCAAAGTTGTGCAGTAAATGACCCGAAATTCATTTAGTCAAACGTTCTGCATTGTTCGTTGCAGCCCGGCTTCCAGGATTGCAAGTCCAACTTCAGCTCGTCCTTATCGACCTATAAGAGTTTCCGAATGCATTCCATTTACTAAATTTTCATGTGCAGCAAAAACGAATCCTTGGGAAGTGAGCTCGAATTGGAAAATTTACAAGTTGCATGCGAGAAATCCTTGCCTCAGATGGATCCTGAAGTGATTATTGTACCCATTGTGCCCCGCTCCCCGGGCCGCAGTCACAAACTACCATTGGCCACAATCGCTCAATTTAGATCGAGATTTAGTGAATTTTAATAGGATAAAGGGATGAGACTGTCGTGTAATTAGCGGTATAACAGGCACAGGAGCTGATAGTGTAACTGCCATGGCAAGGATTTAAATCTGCCACCTTCTGAGCCGACGGTGTGGGGGGCGACAGGAACAGCCGGCCGAGCTGCTCAGTCGAGCCTGCCTACGAGCACATTTGAATATAATCAAGTAGAAAGGGGATTATCCGGATGTACAAACTGGCTAATGACACCAGACATTACTACAGTTATATGCGGCGGTGCCTGTCGGGATAGCCCCAAAAAAATTCCCCACTGCCGCCACCACCCCCATTCCCATCCCCACCACTTTGGTTAACTAATTCCAGACTGTAATTGTTTTTCCGTGTACGGTGCTGCGGTTGAGTTTTAATTGAAAGTTCACTTATAAGGTTTTCCAGGACTGATTTACTGCTCCTGCATTCGGTCGCAGGACGGAAGATTAAAGTGGCACAAATCGAAAAAGTTTTAGATTTTTCAGTTGATTGCGCTCAGAAAACAAACAGTTTTCCTGGGGTGGGGAATGAGGAATGGGGATGGTGGTGGGCCTCAAATGGAAAAGCAAACTAAATTGAAATTTCGTTAAATCGCTCTTGTTTGATGCTATCGAAAAGGCAGATTATTTTTACTAAATTGTTTTACTTAAAACGTATTTTCAGCACATGTTGATTTTGTGGAATTTTCAATGCACTTTATGTTCAAATGAAAAATAAGTTCCATTCAATGGGTGTGAGACTTGCCGATTTTATAAATCGTGGCTTTTTTTAAAAAACCTCAATATGTGCAAATCACAGGAAAACGTTTTTCAGACTGACATCAACATCGGTTTTCAATCTGGTGGCGTGAATTTATTCAATTTCAATTTGTGAAAGTATTTATAGAAACAAAAGGGTTAGCCTTTAATTCGGTTACTTGAATTGTGGACTTGATTCAGCCGCGAGATTTTAGTCCGTTGCTCTTATGAAAGGAAACAGATTCTCAAGCTGTATAGTCTATACCTATATGTATCTATATAACAGAAACGAAGGTCGACATTAAATGGAAAATCAATCTTTTTATATAAAAAGAAATTAATATAATATTCTCTGATAACAAAGAAAATGTTATATTTTTATATTACCTAATTATGTTTTTTCAAAACATCTAATTATGCTGGATTGAACTCTTGGAGCGTATGTCGTATTTGATTTTGATACTTGGAGTATGAATCTGTGAACTAAAGCTTTTGCAGCAGATCTTCCTCATTATTTTGTTCACTATTATTATAGCAAATTGTAAGGTTGGTATTATTTATTCTATTATTGAAAATAAGCCGTTTCTCCTGGCCGTAATCATAAATGGATTTGGTTTTGTCCTTTATTCGAAACCGTCCAAATCTATGAAATCGAATTTGCTTTCGTATTAAACCTTATTCCTCGCTGAAAACATAAATAACAAATGTTCTTTGCTGGTTGCACCAAAAACGTAGAACACCAGTAATTGAAGGTTTTACAAGTGCGTGAATTGGGCCATCATGTACCTGGTTAAAAACGCCGCACGCGCCTCGAATCTCTCCGTTGGCGGCTAAAGTTGTCCATCGTGTGCTAAGTGAATATTTAGCATAACAGTTAAGAAAATTGTTGCATGCTACTCGTAATCTGCATACATTATTAGAACATCGTATTTTTTCGCTTAATACTTTGTTAAAAATACCGTTACTGTTTGTAATGTAAATTTTGTCTCGCAATTTAGTTGTATTGGTGAAGTCAAACGTAAATCAGATTTTATAGGTTCGTCGTTCGTGTCGATTTGCAAACAACTCTTTTGGGTGTAAATTTTGTAATAATTTTATTCTCATTGAACTTTTTCTAACGCAAAGTTTACGATGTCATCGTCATCGATTAACGTTAACATACACATAAGACAAATAAACTTTTGGAAAATGAATAATTAATATTCCGCAACCAATTCATTTGCAACGCTTTTCAATTCGAAATATTTATTATACATTGAATTACAGTTGATAATACATTAGGGAAGATAATTTCTTCTATTTAGGGAATTATCTAATACATATTTAATAACTAAATCAAATTGATTTCCTGTTTGTTGTAAGAACAGTAAAGTCACGGAAACTCTGGGGCTGGGCTTTTCGTGTTCAAGACATAACGATATTCAGTTGAGATAATTACCAGGACCATCAATCTCTTATCATCTCTGGACCAGGCTAATAAATTGTCGACAATTCTTCTTGCGGAGGCGCCTTCTTCCTGGATGGCGGCGCCAGCCCACAATATGAAGACATTCACTGGTCGCTGTTTATCTTTTCTATTTCTATAGTTAACAAAGTTAAGAGGAGTGTGCTCGTGGGGTATTCAGATTCATGGAATCGAGATTATGGATGGTGGTATTGTATGTGTGCGAAATGACATGGATTTTGATTGCTTCTCTTCCGCTTTGGATGGTAATTGAGTTCACCGAGTCGGCACGACACGCGCAGTAATTAAGTATGAGTAATAATTAAGAAACTCTTCCTGTGTCCAGAGTTTAATTATCGCACATGGATTAGCTAATTAGAGCAACCTCTCTACACTCAAATTAAAGGAAATATATAATAGAATCGGAAACAATTCTGCATTTCAGTTAGATTTAATTTTGAAATAAAACTAGCCAAATTTGCTTAAAGCAGTAAAACAAATAAATCGTTTCACAAATTTCCAGTTCAGCAGGCAGAACCCTACTCTAGATTAACAAAAATTTCGTATTAAAAATCAAAACTCATATACCCGTTATTAATCGAGGAATACCGTCCATTCCTGCAGGAGTGTAGACTACGGTGAATTTCCGATGTAGGTAGTCCCTGATTGGTTTGGAATGTGGATACTAAATCAATACAAAAATCTGAACGATTTAGAGTGCACAGAAGGTGGACGTTCAATTAAAATTCAATCTCCATGCCTAGGAGTCGGAAGCAGTCATTTTTCGCAGAGGACACGAATTCGGGGGATGGTTATGGGATGCAAAAGACCAACAGAAAAAAACAAAAAAAAAAAATGAAGGAGGAAAAAACCTCTAAACTCAAATCGATTTGCTCTCTTCCGGGGCCGTACTCAATATTTCTAGCGCGAAAATGTATGGAAAGGTGAATGATAGGGTACTAACCGTGGGGATGAAGAGGAAAATTAATTTTCCTAATCTGGATGAGCTTCTGGTTATTTGCAAGGATACAAATTGGTATTGGCACCGGTCGCTTCCAATTACTAATGAATAACTCAATTTCCTTTTGTCAGAGTTGCTATTCCAAATTGAACACCCATGCGGAATCAAGGAATTCTAATTTAAAAACATTTTCGTGGAAATGGCCATTTATGGAGTCGTGAAAAGACTAAATTACGAGAGGTTTTTTTTTCAATTCACTTAGAAGTTCTTGTGTGCTTGACTGGTGAGAAGATATCAATTGAAGTGCTTCAGGTACAGCAAATGTTAATTGCACGGAAAGAAATGCTACTGTGAAAAAAGATTTTATCGGAAATTGTTGAACGTATTCAGACTGAATATTTTGAATGTTTTGTCACCGTCGTAGTTGTAATTTTGAGTTCGTTTTGTTATTATTTGTTACAGAAAGAAGGAATTAATGCTAGAGAGGAGGAGTGGAAAAGGAGTGCAAATGATTCCAAAAGATATAGGTAGATAATTCTGTGCCATTTTGGAGTACAGAACCATATTTTTTGAGAGTGTTCACAATAATGAATTTAAAGTGTATTTAATGAACAAAAAAAGAATAATTCGAAATAAAAAATCTGCTACATATACTGGAAGTTGAATCAGAGAATTTATCTGCTCTAGTCCATTAGGTCCTTTGAGTTAGAAGACCATGTCCTGGTTTGACAATTAAAAATAGAAAACTCAATAAGAACAAACAATGTTGCAACCGTATTATGAATTTGCATAGAGAGGAATGTTGATTTTACAGTCCCTGTGAAAACAACGTCAATATTGCGATGTTGTTTTTTGTCATAGATATTTGTACATTAGTAAACTTTATTTTGGAAAAAATATAACATTGTGGATGTTCGATTTTGCAATAAACATAAACCGACTCTTGGAGACCTAAATATTTTATCATAGCCTCCAATTGCTAGTAACACACATTAATTATAATTGCAAAATTAGCAACCCAAACGCTTTATTTACTTAACAGAAAACGAATTATAACAGTAAAATGCATCGTTGCACCAAGGAGCATTAAATCTGTTGTATTCCTGCTAACCACGTGTGTATGCAGATTTGTCACGATTTTGTCCTATTTTGTGGCCATTTGCGAATGCAGGTGAAACAATGATTCTGTGGAGAACAAATGCTTAATATATTAAGTGACTTCTAATTGCATGCATTACCTAAGGTAACTCAAAAATGGAACAATTAAGCTGTCAAGATGCACAAAGTCACGGACAATAATTAGCGATGAGTGAATAACATTGTCACTTAATTAACAACTTAAGATCAATGCTCAAAGTAAATTGCGCAAAATTGTTTATGCATTAGGAATTGGAGCTATGCTGGAAAATGTAGGGCATTATCAATTATGGGTGAATAATTAAAAACGAAATCGTTTCTAACTACGCATCCATAAAAATATATGACGATTGACGAAAACTTTTCGCTCTCATTCTTCATGGTCCATGGAGATCCGATGACTGGGCGAGAGACTTGTTAATTAGATCCATGATGAACATTCTGGTGGTAGATGAAATCCAGGTGAGTCGACATGTGTCTAGGAAGTCGGCATGTGACAGTGAAATGAGAGAATATCGCGGATGGATCATGTGTAACCGTTATCACATCGGAAACCTTCTAATTGGGTAAACATGATCTGCAACAAGATCCAGCTCCGATATTATGTAAATTTCATATGTGTGTGTCAGATATCGCGGGTGTTGCACGAGGCTCTCGAATCAGTTCACCACTCTTCCTGCACGGAAGTGCAAGTACCCAGAGAATTTATTAGAACAGTTGTCAACCCTTTGGCATATGCGCCCTGATCCTGGACAGTTATTTGGTCAGCCATGTGAGACTAGGCAAGTCGTTGGTGCGTTTTTGGTCTGTGCTCATTCATCGATTGTTGAGAACAATAATTGGATCATCGAATTTTCTGTGATGTGCTCCAGCATGATTTTTTATTCTTTCTAAGAATTTGGTTTTGTTTTTGTTTTTGTTTTTTTGAATCTAGAACGTGTTAAAGATGACAAAAGAAAACTCAGTTCTGCCGTGGGAAAGTTGTGAACATTTTGTGCCAGTGATGGAGCGATGATTGCTTGTGAATTTAATGTTAAACTTTTCGAGAGCTGTTCAGACGATTCAATAATAATTGAAAAAGATGAAAAATCTGTTTTCGAAGTCGAGAAAATTGGTTCTCTTGGTACATTTTAGAATTTGTTTTGTCGTAATGGGAGCAGTTTTCTGTATGGCACATGGAGCTGTGCCTGTTGGTCCTTTGTCAAAAGTAAAAACTATGTTGGACATCAGTGCACGCGATAGAAACGACTCAAATCCTATGTTAAATTACGAGAATCAGCTTAATCCAGTTATGGGGAACGAATACAATTACGGTGTGAGCGAACACGAAAGGAAACATCCTGAAATTTTAACCGCACCAAAGAATAGTTTGGTTGTAATGCAATCGGAAGCTGGTCCAGTGCAGGCCAGATACAATGCAGCTTTCAAACGATATTTCAATTTAGATGAGAAAAGTTCGGAATGGACTTACCACAAGGACACTACTAGTTATACTGCAACAACGCCCAGGATAATTGAATCAGATGCAAGAGATTCTGGAGGGTGAGTCTGAAATGTATTTTTTTTCGTTCTGGTAATGTTTCCGTTGATTGAAATGTATTATATAGTATTCTTTCTGCACGTTGCGTTGGAAACAAGTTCAACCGTTTTTACATTTAGATTTATATTTACCTATTTAGGATTTGTTTCTATGGTTTCTGTTTTGTGTTTGCACTTCAATTTTGATATATATTTTATTTCAAAAATTTAGTTGAGATGTGCGAGGTTTAAAATTCGACTCTGAAAATCATTTTGTTTATTTAATGATATAATTAATTTTTTCTCTCAGTGGGATTTGAGTAACATTCAAGTTTAAAGGTTGCAAACTTTTAATTCAAAACTCTATACGTATATAATAAAATATATTGCATGTTCAAAAATCAATAGCCCACGCGGAAGTATTGATCCGTTAATAATGCATTGTTTTTTTAATGATATCCTGTTTGAGCTTGGATATCTGTGTAATGTTTAAAAACCGCTTTGGCTTATTTGCTTTCAGAAATTATTAAGGAGTCAAAGGGACTTGAACGAAGCAAGAAATTGCGGTGTATAATTTTCGTGAAAATGTATTTACAAAACCTCCGTTTCACAAAGGGGCTGAAGTTTAAATTTTGGGGTTTGTATATCCTCCGTATTTCTGTAATCTTTTGTGCGATCAATAGCACTGTAATTTTGAGAGTATCACGTACTTATGTGTAGGACATTTTTCCCTCCCCGTTTACACAATACAGAGCCTTAAGAAACGTAAGATAAGCACAACTGAACTGCAAGGACTTGCAGTTAATTGCTGTAAATTATATCATTTGTGAGTAGTACAACCGACAGATTCAAAAATCAAAGCAACTCGGTTACCGCAAAATTTTCCAATCTCGTAGAAATTCAGAAATCCTACACAAAAAGACGAACGGTTTTCAGAGGAGGAAATGAATTCCCCACGAAAATTGTGAGTCCGCGAACGGTTTGACTGCAGCGGCACTCAAACAAAGCAAAGCACTGGCAGAAGCTGAAAGTGCACAAAAGGATTCTTCTTTGAATCGCATCTCACCTAAACCTGATTCAAAAGGAGCTTAATTTGCTGGTGGATGGCTCCAAGTGCTCTGACGGTATATAAAGTGTTTATAATTTAAGATTTCCCTTTGAATTCAAAACAGTTCACGATTTTCCCACAGCGTGTTATCCTTCAGATTACATTCACTCGTGTGGAATATCAATCATTCACAGAATCTGGAAAATGTGATTTGTTTCGGCACAATTTTATTAAATTATCTCCGTTCTCTGATCTTTTCAAAAGCATCCACAGCAGCCAAGAGTTTCTGGCACAAAGGAACAAACCTCAGGAGGTGTGCCAAGCGTATCCAGACATTTGTGGATGTTCCCGATGCGAACAATATGCAGAATAGTTCTTGAGATAGGATTACAAGAGATTTTTGAGATAATCCTGAACTTTAATTGGTACAAAATAAGGAATTTGCGGTAATGTTGCTATACAGTCTATATAGATTGCGTATAATAATGGCTGCCGGAATTCTGTGAGTAACTTCAGTTTGTTTACTGTGTATTCTGATTGCAGAATCCTCAAGGATTTCATCTCTCACAACGACTGTGTTTGTCTGTCGAATTATGATGATTTGCACGTCTGCCATTTCAGGAGATAGCGACAGGGTCCTGTCGCAGGGCGGCAACCCATTCTCAACGCAGCACTTTGATGAGCCATTCTGCAATTGCAATAATTAACAGAACACATTTCCGGCTACAATTATTGATGTTGCACGACTCAATCCCATTCCTGAAACGATCGGCTTCCTTCTGCGGTTTACGAGAACGAGATATGTTGGCTCCGTGTCAAAATGCTACCAGAATCCTGGGAGATTTTGGGGGAGCATGGTGCTCCTTTAATTGGGATGTACCGAAATCCGCTCTGGCTGCTCATTTTCTCAAAACCCCATTTCCTCCAGTCTGGCTCAATGCTGAGAAATCTGCGTAATTATTTTACGAGATTTTGATATGGTTTATCTGATGACTGATGCGGTTTTGAGCTGGATTGTAAGGGGTCGAGGATATTTTATGAAGGTACGATACAATGTTAATGAAGGATTGTTTTTTTGACAGGAATTCAAAAAGGGATTTATTAATTTGTATTTTATAATATCTATAGATGGGGCGGAAGCTTATAAGCAACTAGTTTACTATTCTAGAGGTAATTTATGTCGTTCCATGTCAGTCACACTAAACAGACAATTGTTGCGTAATTTACTCGTTGCTATACATTTGGGTACCTACATTAAAACATTACATTCTAACAAACGAAGATTCCGTTTTCAGTATTGAAAATTTCGAGAGATAATGAATCTTAGCAAATCAAAGATTCAATAGCAATAAAACCAGGATAAACAAATTTTTCAAATCTGTGCATAAGCATTTTCAGTTTCTTCCGGCTTTTCCATAGTTTTAAGTCAAGCAAATTATTTATATAATAAATAGCTCATTCAAGTTAAACCATAATTTTCTTTTATCTAATCTCTTATAATAATTGATTTGTTCCATCTCCTGTTGTTGATTCTAATGGTAAGATAGTAAGGAGAATCCAGAATTTCTTAAAGTTTCTGTGTAAATTGAAATTGATTTGTTGTCGTGAGGTTGAAGGAGTCTCGTTAGTCATTTAATATCCTTCCCACGGCACTTTCTTGTTGATAGCGATGGTTCCTGTTAAAAGTTAACTGTTTTTAAAAATGATGATGAAATTCGATTAAAAGGAGACCATTTCAGGTGCTTAAAGTTACAATATGCGCGTTTATATTTTTAACTGGAAAAAGGTTTAAAGAACCGTACGAAATAAACTGTTAATAATTATTAAAACTGCATTCTATATACATTTAATTAAAATTACTTTCAAAAACAAATATCTTGGTTCATCGGATCCATTAACGATCCTCGCTTATTTTAAAATTAACCTTTATTTTTTTGTAATGTTTCACGAAAATTTCGACTCCAGTTCATTTGCTGCTTATCGTACAGACCCATCCTAACACATTCTGACATAATCCTTTTCAAGACTTCAAAAGGGATAAACAAGAGATGGAGACGTATTCCCTTCTGTTTTTAGTTGACGTCAAAAATTCCTTTGACAAATTGTTTTTTCGCAAAATACCAAATTAAAGGTTAAAAATCCCATTGGATGACAATTATGACGACCCCCTGAAAGGCTCATTACAGCAATTAATTAGAGTGTTGGCAGGTTCTTGCCATTAACGGGAAATTTATCTGAAATCTTTGCAGATAACATTGGGGCTCGTTAGTCAATGGTGTGCCTTTGTCTTCTTGTTCAGGATAATTTGCATCAAGGGTCCTTGTGGTGATATTTGGCTTTCATTAATAAGCTGCGAAATGCGATAATAATCGGATTTTGTCAGAACATAAAGAGCATGATTTGATTCAGATGTTTTTTCAGAATATTATGTAATTAGTAAAGTAAATTACATAATTTTGCTGTTGTTTTAATGAGACCGTTAAGAAGTAAATTTTTTTAGTTTTCTGAATGATTTGTTTACTTTACAACAACAATTTATTTAGAACAAAAAATTCTTAATGACAGTAATGATTTGTAAATTATAATTTAGGCAGGTACGTATGTAATATGTATGATATTTATGAAGAATATTGGCATTTGTGAATAAGTGAATTGGTGTTATATGGGAACACTAAGAAATAAGCGTTGTTCGGATTTGTTCCTATACAGTACATCCAAAGTATTAGTGCACCAATTGCCTGTTAAAGTAGCACAATTAAAGGCGCTTCCTATAAAAAACAGTGATCCTATGGTTTATATAATGTAAACTATCCATTTACAGTATTGCCGCCTATTTTCTATGCGTATATAACTTTTTCCTCGCCGAGGGTTCCTGGCATGATAGATCATTCTGATTGTCCATCTATGTGTGGAATGTACATAAATCCAACGAACAAAAATCACAAGAGCACAGCAAGTATAATGGAATCTTTTCTGATATTTATCTAAGAATTATGCCAGTCATTATTAATCCTTGCGAGTGCTTAATTAACTTTGTTACTTTGACACGCGATCTGATCCCCAAAATATAATTTATGAGGAACAGGAATACACTGAAATGTCCTATGGCAGTTCGTCCTTTTGGGGCATACGAAACACAACTTATAATCGCTGTCAACTATTTCAATTAATTATGAAACAATTGTTGCTAGTCATCATTTGAATTTCTTTTTCCGAAGTTTCGTCTGTGCACCATGGGACGAGTATTGGGGCGTTTTGGACAGTTTTGGGGACTACGATTCCTTTTGAAAATTGAATTTAGTCCTGGTTGTTGAATAACTATGGGAACAACATCCTTGGGTAACTAAACAATTACAAACTTTGGAAAATATAAACGCCTTGTGCTTACACATGTGGGTATTCGGCAATATGTTTGACGTGAAGCAACCAAAAGGAAAATTCCAATAACAGAAATGGAACTTGGAAGCCCCCAATTCGTGGCAGACTCCTTCGCGGTAACTTTGTTTCCTGGTAAGTGGTGGGGATAAGTGGGAAGTTATTCCCGGCAGCGTTCTTGCAGGAAACACAGAGCCAACTTTACGACGAAACGTAAATGAAGTCCAGAACGGAGTGGAACTGTTGTGGAACGGAGTGGATTGTTGTGGGGAATCCCACTCGAAAGGATGCAAACGATGGAATTAGCGAATTAGAATTGAGATAATTGAGACTGAATGAAATACATGGAAAAATTTACGAGATGCATTTCTTTGGTGTATGTTGAACGAAAAGAACGTGACAGGGATTGAGGATGACTTTACTAAAATTCCAGGATATGATCATGGTGCTGATGGGAGTAAGGAAGATTAACGAACGGAAATCCAGATGTTTAGCATCATTTGAATGCTCGACATCACTCACTTTTATGCTCCTCGAAATGTGCACTGAGGGGATTCACGGGTCTTCAAGTGCAACTTAATTAGAAATTCATTTTCCGTGTAATCTTCTAATGGAGTTTCCTTCGCGAAGTTCTTGGATTACCATTTAAATGAAGTTTGGAAAGTTTCGGATATCCAAGAATTTACTATGCATTGAAATAAGTTTGGAAAGTTAGCACAAATAATACAAAAAATGTGTGAATGAAAATAAGAGAACTTCACGAAAATCAGATAAAAACAAATCATATCAATTTTCAAATATTTCGAATGTTTTGAATATATGTAATTCCGCATCAAATATAGAAACGAAACAAAGAGAAGTTTTTGTTGTCAATAACAAACAGGATAATTACAATTAATTAGTTGGGTTGGTTAAGAGACCATTAAAATGATATTAATTGATAAGAGGCTTTCGTTGGATTGCTATTGATGAAATTTCACGTATTGAAAATTTTCGAAAACATGTCATTACTGGTAAATTACTTTAATTGGTTCGAATTAAGCCCGTAACAATATGAAACCAAAAAGCTAATGTATGTTCACATTTGGGAAAGCAATTTAAATACATAAATGATAAATATTTTAGAACATAATTATCCTTCCTGGATGGATGCATTTTTATTACGGGAAATACCAGTAACAATGCGTACACAATAAATACATATGTATATCAATTATATAATGGGTGGATTTTACGAAAAGTTTTACGTCTGTTTACAAATGAAAATTGATTTTAACTAAATCTGTATTGTAAATCGAAATATTAAGAACAATCTGAAAACAATAAGAAAAGGTAAAAGAATGTTTTAAAATAAAATAATATCTTGGAGTTTTTGACTGACTCTGTTCATGATTTGTTGTAAACGCGAACTCATTCCAAGACTACTAGATTACGTGATATTAATACATCTAAAGTCCTTCTTAATTCACTTGGCTTATTGCAAAAACATGAATAAAAGATTTTCCTTAATGTATTGACGAAAGTAATCTTGTAAAATGTTGATGTCAAATTGAAAAAAATTCTCCATTTCTTCCATTTAAAAATTTGAAACTTTTATGAAAAATTCAATTTTAGATACGATGACTACCAATACTATGACGACAAGGAATCCAATCGGAATGAAGATGCCAGTGATTCCACTGAATCCTTTGTAACGAACATAAAAAACATATGGGACATTTTTAGTGCACTGAATACTGCGTGGAATACCGTTGCGGAAAAGGATTCACAGGAGCCGAACTATGTGTATGAGAAAAAAGAGGACGAAAGGTTAAGGAGAAATTCCAATAATATCAGCAATGTGACACACAGTCCTGCATACTATACGCTTGAGGCGCACGAACAATTAACAACATCGCATCCTGTTCGGAGTTCTACAGAGACAGCAATTGCACAAGGACGATATATCAAGGGTGATCCTTTAAAAGGGTACTACGATTTCGTAATTACAGAAGGCTCCTATAAATTCTGGGCAGCATTTCAGGTAATTTTTATCTCCACATTCCATTTATTCAGTCCTTTTCATCCAGAGTTCGGCTGTTCCAAACTCCTTCTTTTCGATTCAAACAAAAAGGAAGAATGCCGTTCTCAGCAAATTTTTAGGGATTACAAGGATCTGATAACTGACGGCAAAATCCATGAAATACTGAAAAGCCAAATGACCTGATTTACATCATTCACGCCATTGCATTGCAACGGATCCGCCTGCAAGTAGTGCAGGTGTGGGGTGTTCTGATGCGTTTGTTTCAGTTTTTCATTTGTTTGGGAAATAGAAAATGATTACACAAATTTATTGGGAAAAGTTAGTGTCGGGTAAATCTGAGTTCGGCAGCTGAATAGATTTCAGTCTATAGCAGAGATGAAGTGATTTGTTGCTTCCTTTATTGAATACAATATGTGGAGGATGTGTATTTTCATGTTGTTTGTTTTTAGATAGTGTTTCCTTGTAGGTTATCCCAAGGTAAATTAAAATGTTGATTAAAGTCAGTGATCTATGCCACTATATTTTGTATTTCTCATTTCCCAGGATCTTTATTTATGAGAAAATTATGTACAGAGACTTCAATGCAGTGTTTTACATTTTATGCGTTATACACATAAAGAAAACTCACAACATAATATACAAGAGAAATTTTGCTTTTTGCAAGAAATTTTCGCTTCATTGAACATTTGTTGTTAAGAATTAATAATGAATAATTCACCTTTGGCTTATTGTAGCTTCATGTTATGAAAGCAGTATTTGTATTGGATGGTTTTGTATTAACAATGAGGACTATGCAGAACATACAGCAATGAACTTTGTGTAAGGACATTTCAAAGTAGCTTTATACAGCATATTTATAAAATCCTTTTAAAATCGGAAAAAATGGAGCATATGAAAATTAAGGTAGAAAACAATAGAACAGTATAAAATAAATTGCTATCTTCGTTTTAAGAGGCTTGAAGCTCTTTGATTTATTTCTTGAGAAATTCTCTTTTACTGCCATTTGCAAAACCCGTTTTCCAGGAATTTTCGTTTTAAACTGAACATTGCGTTCTGTCAGAACCCACGCAGTTTAAACACAGTTCTTTAACTGTTTGTTATTCAAATTTTTCTTTGTATTCCTTTTTATAAAATTGCTGCCTTCGGGGTAGAAAATAAATCTGTTTAGAATGTTTACTTTATTCTCAATGTAGTTAAAAACATTAAAATTCTTAGAGTAGAATATTGTTTTATTTGAAGTTAAAAGCAGTTTTCACTCACCTGAGATATTTTGCAGACTTATGTAATAAAATGAGGCCTTACATTTAGTATCAACTGCATTTTCATCAGACTGTGTCCGATTAATAAAAAATCCGACAAAAACAAGGACTGCTGTTTTTCACATAATTCCCAACTGCAATATTTTCCTATATTCTGCAATTCCAGAGTATACTCCACACAGTAATCCTCCACTTCCTGAAAAATACAAAGCTTTAGCCGGTCATATTACAATCGATTTTTCTTGTTAATTTTTTTTCTTTTTTCCAGCTAGCGACTGCAGTTTTAATCATTTATTCAACATTTGCTGCGATTTATTATTCAAAAGTTAATCCACTTGTTGGGGATTATGACTACGTGGATTACCTCGGAGGTGCCCGATCAATGCCGGACGATTCTGACTTTTCGGATGATACAGAAAACGACAACAGCCAATGGTCAGAGAATCCTTCTCCAACTGCTCCTGGATGGATATCGACTTTGCACAACGATTGGATTCCAAAATTTGGACATACTGTTCAATTCATATTGGAAGCCATCGACAAAATACCCCAACAGGGTTAATTTGAAAGCAATAAATTTTGGTTAAAACAGGTTAAAATTGTAAAACGCAACATATAGAGTTACTTAGAGGACCGGATCCTTCCAAAGGACAGTGAAATGGTTGAAACTGAATCCGTTCACTGCAAATGCCCTTTGAAAGGAAAATCCTCGTTGAATGTTCAAAAGGAAAATGTAGTTTTTCCTTGTAATTTAATTGTTTATTATTTTTTATTTATTTTTAATGTAGTATCGACTAATTTTAATTAAAAACAACTGAAAGAGAGTGAGATTGGTAATTTGTTTTTTTTTTTTTTTTGTTGGACCCAATTAATCCGCTCGGATCAAAGAGACTCCAATTGATTCCGAACTGGTTATAAAATTTCCAATTATATTTTTTCTGCTTTTTAATTTAGTTTACCTCAAATATTTGCCTTAATTAAATCATTTTGCTCTCTTTAATTTTCAAAAGACTCGTTGTCATTTGTTCGGGGACCAGCCACTCGGATAATTCAATAACATTGGGTCGGATAAATGAACCTTCCATCATTGTTGTGTTCTTGTTCCTCAAAACCCTTTCCATTTCCACCCCCTTTTTTCATTGTTTAATTTGCATTCATTTTTCACGTGAGCAGCTGTTCATGTTAACGAACACCAGTCGTTTTAATATAATTTAATAAAATTAATTTGTGCATTATTGCAATGCAACACAAAAATCGTTTCTACTTTTGATGATATGTAAATATTTTATAATATGTGTGGAAACGTAATGCCCGTTTACGTGGAAAAATTTTCCGTAAATGTAAACAATATTAAATAATTATCAGAGTACGAAAATATGCTTGGATAAGAACAACTTCACTATACAGGAATTAAAAACATCAATCACAATTTTGGTAACAATGTTCAAATCTGAAAGCGATACAGTGTTGATTCCAGGATCCAGGATCCAGGAATGGGGATAATATTATGATGATACGTCACTACTGGAAATTACTTTATGTTGTCAATTAGCGAAATATAGTAATCCGTGTTTTGCATAGATAAATTTTAATGCTGGATTTGTGCGGTTCGGTTGCAATGGTTTTATTGATGTGAGAGAATAATCAAAATGTCGGCAAAGTTTCGTCAGCCACATGAAATAAACTTTGTATTTGTTTATCAGCATATCAGGGTTTTATTCTCCATTATATAGTTTTATTACTTTACATCAGAATTCGATTTATACGTATCTCTGTTTTTGAAGGATTAAATTCAATATTAAATTTAAAATCAGTCGAATACGCTAGCACTGCATGATTCCAGGTGCATTTTCTGCTTCCATTTGTAAATTAATTATATAGATAATTAAAACAATTTTTTTTTCAATTGACAGTTTTTCAAAATATGAAATCCAGTTATTTAATTCTTAGAAATTTAGAAGAAGTCTTCTAAAAGCTTGAAACGGTTTAAAACCTGCTATAAAGCGCTAATGTTAAATTACCTAAATTTTAAAGAGCTGAAAAATCCTGTGAAAATTAAGCCAATGTCGCGTTTCCGGAGGGATTTAATGTTTTTATAATTTTCCAGCTCAATTGCAACAAAAGAGTTGCACATGAAAAGATGCTAAAAAGTGTCAATGTCAATGCAATCTCACATGGGAACTGTGACAACATTCCTGCGATGCAACAACGTCACTGCAAGGCATTCTACATTTCCACGGATTATCACAATAAAAATTCTTGCATTAAAATTTTCATAAATTTTCAAGAATATAGTTAAAGTGTGCTCCGCATAATTGTTGACCTTCACAATTGCACTAAAAGCGATGCAACGTAGAAATGTTCCAAAGTAAGCTGCAAGTGCAACAAGTTAAGAGGATTTTGCCATTAAGCGAAACTCGTTGCATTCATTTGGGAATTGCCCTAAATGTGATGTAGTACGCGATTCCATTAAGTAATCAACCTAATCCCGATTTAATGCAGCAAATCCATCAAGACATTTTTGAGCACGAACTGGAAAACGGAAAAATAATGCAAGTGAAGCATCTTGAGCTGCAAGGACTGAGTAAAATGCATTTGAGAAATGGACTGCTTCGAAGCTAGAATTGCAGACAGCTTCCTCAGCACACACTCAGAAGCTCAAAATTCAACTTGCGGTTGTCCACGATCCCCGGATCCCTTGATTCATAAAAAATTCAGGGATGCAAGAACAATGACAAAAGTTTCACTTTAAATAAATGACGTTTTAAAACTGCAAAATTTAAGGGTTATCTTCCAACGTGTTGATACAAAGCGTGTCAGTGGCGCGTTTACTGACTTCAATTCGGATTCAGTTGTTGCAAGGACGTTGCGGGAAGGATATGTGGATGCAGATGATGTTGCACGATATGGAAATTGATGTGATACACTTAAGTTTTGTCAGTCCTTAAGATGTCGTTACTTTGGTTGAAGCGAATGGCGACTTCACTCCGTCAAGTGTTTTGTTTTTCGGTGAATATTTTATTATGGAGACATTTTGGAAATATTAAATATACAGGGAAATGTTTGCAGTGGAACGTAGGGAAACATTTAGGACACAATTTGAGATTTGTTTAACAGTTCTGATTTAGAAGTTAGATTTAAATTATGTTTTTAAATGCAGAGTAACATTTTCATAGACAAGAATAATTTTTTGGCTAAATTATTTTGCATATTGCGTTAACAACTTAATTGAAATTTGTTTTGCGTTTATTTTAATTTTATGATAATAATTGTATTTATAAAGCCAAAAATATGTAAGTACTTGAGCCAAGTGGTATGTTAATTAGCGACTAAAGGGCTTGTAATGCGAAATCCTACAACACTGAACATATAATTTGGAACAAATATTTATAAGGACACTTGTAATGAACGGAAATTGAGGTACAATAAGGAATTTAAAATGTAAATTTGTAATAAAGTAAATGTTTTTGTACTGTGGTGGTGGGGGAACACAATTGTTTTTAGGGGGTCAGAGATATACTGCAGGGGCATGCACTTTCTACCGTAGATTGATACCGTTGAGCAAATACAATTCCTGGAAATTGTTTACTGTGTAAAGACAAATCTACAATGAACACGAAATACTGCGCAAAGAATACCAAGAAATCTGGAATTCTACAATAAATATTGTTTGCCTTGAGATTCATTTTCTGAAAAATATTCAGTGGAATCGCAGTTCCAGTACCTTTCTATAAATACCTAAGTATCTAGGAGTAAAACAGAATGAGTACCAAACTCCAGTTTTACATTGACTTTTCGCATCATTTATGGTGTCAGACGTCTAAAATTCAACATAAACGTGCTAATAAAAAGTTTCGACTTGTCACCATAATTGGTTTCAATGTTGCTCTAACCCTGCTGACCGTTTCCCAAATTACAGAAGGGCCAACTGACACCCTGACCCCCCGGTTGCGCCGCCACTGCTTTTGTGTAGAGTCTCCTTGGCTTAACCCATCATAATAGAGAAAAGTATGCTAAATATATATAAAAAATGCATAATTGCCGATCATAGTCGATCAGCCGAGAAATAACCGAGTGAACACATCGCGCATCGATTTTGGGCCAACCAATGCAATGGGTTGTACTCCGTCCTTGAAGTCGCATTTGGAGTGTTCCAGTTCTATGGTCCCGAATCCTACCGTTACGGACACGTGACGTGGCGAGGAAGTGTGGCATGGCATACAATATGATGTGCAACATAATATGTCATCCAACTTCCGACGTGGCATGAAACATGCAATGGCGGAAAAAGTAAATGAACACGCAACATTAAACGTAATGTGGAACGCGACATAAAACTAAACTGAAATTGTCTCGTCAAACGCACATTGAAAACTAATATGAAAAGTTAAATAAATCGAATGTAGGCATTGCAAAAAACATATACATAAAACATATAGTCATAGTCACGCAATTATTCTCTCTCATTTTATATTTTCTGTCCTGGCTTCCCCTTATATGGCGGCGATAAAGAACTGATACGTATTACGTAATCTTTTTTATACAAGACAGTATTCCCAAATTTTTTTTATTCAATGATATTTTTTTGATATCACTTTGGACATAGTTTGGACATACAAAGCAAACGTATTTCTATTCAAATGACGAAACTGTTATTGCAACTAGGTTCTTTTTCCTTTTTCCTTTTTTTGTTTTCTTTTTTCTTTCTATTAGTAACGTAGCTGTCTTTTTGAAAGATGTTTGTTGTTTAGTAGTCATATAGATACTCGCTGAGGATGACAAATAGTCGAAATGCATCCGAAAGGTTGTTTTGAGTTTATTTGAACATTTGTGAAAAATTGTTTAAATGACCGAATAGAAATTGAATTTGAAAAAAAAAAAAAAATTTTGTGTTTTATTCAGTGGACTTTGCGGTTAGCCAAATTTTATCGTTTTTTGTGTTTACTTGTTTGTACATTTCTCAATTATTGTATTTCTACAAGTTCCATTAAATAAAAAATGAGGTAGTTCCAGTTGGAAATATTGAAGATATCTCTGAAAAATTCAATCTCTGTTAACTGTAAGTATATATATAATTATATATATATATATATGTATAGATAGGTACACCAGATTTGCAGTATTCCACGAAACAACTACTTTGTTGTAATACCTCACGTTGCATGGAGCACGTTTGAAGTCTCCATCCACCTCATATAAATTTCCATCCCCGAGGGCTGGAAGTTACTTTATAACCACGTTTCAGCCACTACACATCATCTGATATTAGTGGAACCATCCATTTTGCTCGGAATGAGCGTGTACAAAGCGAACGGCGGGATCTGTAAATATTTTAGCGAACCATAATCGAAAGTAATCCCAGAAGTATGGAAAACGCTGTGTTGGTGCACACTGTCTAGGAGCAAGATAAACATTTTCCTGGCATACGAAATCACGGTAGGAAGTGACGTCTCTGTTAATTTTGCATGCATAGCCCAAACAAGGAACTGTCAACACTGGGATAGGAGACTGTCGTCGTAGATTTATCGCAGCGGGTAACCATGCATTATTCCACATCAATCATTCATCGCAATTACAAGTTAAGCGGACGATAAATCTGTTGCGATAAAAATTTAATGTAATTCGCGATTTTATCTGTGTACAAATAGATGAGCTCCTGGCCGCAGAATAAAGAATTTCATGTAAAGTGCATCATCCACTGAAATTAATGCATTGAAGGGGGTCGGACGGGGGACCGTCTGAAATCGCGAACACACCTGATGAATTTGCGGAGAATGGAATTCGTTCAATTATCTGAAAGACGCTGAAATCGGCAAAAGAAACCACTGTAGAAAAGGTAAGGTAAAATGGGAAGTAAGTGGTCTTGCAATTAGAATGGTTGGACAGGGACCGGTGAGGAGCGCTGCACGGAAACAAAATTGTTGGCGAACAAATACAGCCCTGGAACCCCAAACAAGCAATGCTGCAAAAACTGGGCAAAGCGCGGCTCGAAGGCGCAGGTAATTGGGGGCCATCGTGACGCGGCCCATCGTGAAGATCATGGGAAAGAGGAAGCCCTGGATAAGCCCGATCGCTGATCAGGCTTGCCGGTATTGCAGACTTAGAGTGCAGAGTGACCCAACTGTTCCGGCTGGTAATCGTCCACCCAGTAGACGATGGAGAAACTGTGGCGACCTGGGCGAAGGGACGCCGGCAGACTAGAGTTCAGCTATTGCTAATGGTAAATCGTAAGCAATCGGTGAAATCAAACACCTCCGGAATCTCTTTTCTACCTCTCTCCAGATCTTCCTCCCATTCCATTTCGTTCCGGCCATCCGCCATGGAGAAGTCGCGGCCTCGAACTGGGCTCAAGTTAATCGTGAACGACTGCGCCACAAGAAGACAACTGTAAATGATTTATCATCAAGTTTCGGACCTCAAACGAAAAAGTTTTTTCCACTTCAGACAATCTGAAAATTTCTTAGTGTTTCCATTTGCGGCGGTTAAAATAAAAAACTACTGTCAACTTTTGTGCCCTCCATTGAACCACACGCAGGATATCCGACGGGAATGTCCTTTGGTCAGTGCTGATGTTGTAAGAAGTTATGTCCGCGGATCAGAAATTCACGCAAAGGATGCTTAAAGTGCGAGACTTGACCAAGTGGTCACTCTCAACGGTGTGATCCTGTGGTGAACTTAGTTCAAAGTGTTTCGAATTTTCAAGGTGATGAATTGCCGCTGAGGAAGGATAAAGTTCAAGGAGGAAGTTGCATCAATTTGGCCAGTGGATGCACCAGGGTCAGGTAAGCATACCACCCACTTGCAGTGAGGTGAAAATAAAATAGTTTCACATTTTGCACTCCACTCCAGAACTTCAGCAACACCAATATAGTTCGTGGTCCAGGGACCACTTAATTGTGTCCTCTCAAACAGGGTCTCTTTAGTGTCAACTGGCAACTTGCAAAGGATTAGGGGGAATAAATTTGAATTTTTATCGAAGTGCTCGACCAACGAGTCTCGAACAAGTTCTATGCTTATTCTTTCCATTCTTCACACCTGCTCAGAAACCATGAACGAGTCTTATTCAATCTGGCGAGGAACATTCAAATCGGGTGATTCACGTTGGCACTTTCCAATTTCCCAGGTATTTCTGTGTCCCAGATAAATCTTCGGCATCTCACTTCCTCAGCTCACACGAGGCGGCGTCTTTTTGGACAAAGTAATCAATTTCCGTGTTGATAAAATTCAGAAACGTCACAACAATCGTTTTTGTTTTATTTTGTTGGTTTTGCTAGGTTGGCGAAGGAATGCTTTTGGATTGGGATTGTTTTTGGAAGAAATTGAGATGGGTTGAAAAAGTAGGTTTTTTATATTTGATTGAGGTTTTTGTATTTTTATTTTGACTGGACTTGGAGAATTGTATTAGAAAAGCAATAGATTTTAGTATTGAGTAATTTAGTCTTCATTCATTTCAGAATTCGCTACTCGCGGTATGTAATCAATTCATAGAAAATTTTAGTGTTCATTTGTGCGATAAACAATAAATACTGAGTTTAAATTTCCTTGTCAGCACGTTATTACTGAAAATTTAAATTAATTACCAAATCACGCACGTGAAAAAAAAATTTAAAATGTTTATAAATAGGTGAGGAATTAAATCAAAACTTTTAGTAAAGATTAGAGTGAGAAAATATTTCTGGCAAATTAATTATTGGTTTTATGTTGCAGGGAATTTTCAGACCAGAACTACTTGAAAGTTATTGAAATATTAAATTATTAAATATGCATATACCAACTTAAAATTTTTATAATCAATTTTTTTCGCATCAAATCACAAAACATGAAAATACATTTTTATTCCTAAAGGAAATGTGAATGAGAATTTTACCAGAGTCAATAAAAAAACGTGTTATAAAGGGGATTATTGAAATTATTCAATTAGAAATATTGCAAAAGTTTTAATTTTTATTAATTTGCTTTGTAACGGTAATTTATCGTTAACAACTAACTACCGCAAAGAGTAGCGCGGAATCACTTGCGCGCATTAACTGCAATCGACCAGAACAAATTACCTGTGTTAATTCCCATTTCATTCGGAAAACTATGCTGTTTTCCTAATTGAGTTAATGCGATTTTCCTAATGGAGGTTTTCACTTTTTGACCTGAAAACCTGCACTTAAATCTAAGGTGCTCGTCTCTGCTCACCAGAACTTTCTATATGAATATTAAATATTATGAATAAATTAATGAAATCCCATCATCACTTTTGGATTTTTGAAAAACTTGCAAAAATAATTGTTAAGCCAAATTCACAACTTTTACTCTCTAGATTTCTGAAATTAACTTCCCTAAATAAGAAAAAATAAAAACATTTGATTCTGATAAATTTGTGGAAAATTTCTCTAAATTGATTAATTATATTAGCCACGAATCACGATTCTACTTTGGATGCACATAAATCTATTTCGACTTCCATCTTGTATTATCGACTTTCCATAAAACATGGTTCTATCTGACATGAGTTCGATTCTGCAATTGGTTGATCAACGGCGCAAATGGCTGGGGGACATTTTTAGGTTAATATCCACATTCCACGTTCCACGGCGCGACGCGACGATCCAGATCGGTTTTGCATCTGGCTTATGTGAGTGTATGCGTTCTCTTCTCTGTGATTGGGCATTTGGGGAGTTCACTTTGGTGAATTGGAATGATCACTTGTAATCAATTCGATAATTAACCTAGTTCAAGAGCTTACAGAACACGATCGTTACCAGTCAAGCCAACAAAATTGAGTAAATTACTCACCATCTTGATGTACCTAGATTAAAAACGAACAAAGGAAGTAATAATAATTGCGAAGTTGATGGTATGGGGAAGATCACGCACAAATTACCGGGTGATCGTGCGAGGAAAGACAACATTGAGTACTCTCATGAGGGAAGTGTTGACCGAGTGGTGACCACAAAAAGCGTGGTGAATTTAGGTGAGATCAGCAACAATGGCAAGTACTCCATAATTAAGGATATTGAACATGGGCATAACTAGCTTGTTGTAAGCGTCACTTACTTCCTTTGAAGAAAGATCCTCGCAAATCACAAAACCAAACATAGTGTTTCCGCTTTTTCTGCACGCTTCACGTAAAGGTAGGAAAGAAGTGTTCTGAATTAAAATATGTACACGGCTTCCTGGATTTGTACACAAAAAATTCAGAACCGTTTTATCTTCCAATTACCGCTTACTTCGTGAGTTCTTAGACCGCAAGAAACGCGTAAAAATTATGAGAAAATAACAGAACCAGCGGCTGCAAAAGAAAATTGCTTTAAAAAAAAGCAATACCTACTAAGAATTGTATCTCGAAAAACACGAAATGCCTGACAAGCAGACCACGGTAAATTAATGTTTTCTTTTCCATAGATCTCTATTCCTTGATTGTTATTACTGCGGATTTTAATCATCTCTTTGCGATCGCAATTCATCCCACGTTTCACCCTCTTCCTATCGGTTGTCAATCACGATTATCGTTGTGTTTCATCTTCGGAGTGCAACACTGTTTTAACTATTGATCTATAATATTGACATCACGAAGATTCTATTCCATAATTGGTCTCAGTATGTGGAAGGAGGATCAAAAGAAGAACAAATAAAAAGAAGTAGCAATGGAGAATGTTCTCAGCAGCCATTGGAAGACGTTGATTCTTCATGCTTGCAATGATTTCAGGAATTTCTAAAATGCTCTTGTTTACCACAAAGTGAATTAATTAAAATCAATTATCAGTTTGGCTTAAATAAATTGTATGCATTAATTTTAGAAATTGTAAATAAGTGTTTACTACAAAGCTTTTTAGTTATAAGCAAATAAATATTCAAATTCCTGTGAATCTTGACGACTCATTTTTGCAAAATATACTCGTAGGTTTTAAAATTTAAAACAACGTTGAATCAGTTTTCACTTTGAAATTCCAAAGGAAGTGTTGGCTGCAACCCAATAAAATACTATCAGCTTGAAGTTAAATACTTTTTACTTTATTGTTTGCTGCAAGGCTTTCACTGGCCTTAAAAGTTATTACCCGGTTTAACAATGACCACACGCAATTTTCCAGTACAATTAAATCCAGTGCGGAAGGTTATCACTGCACCAGAATCTTCTAAACCACTTTCATTGTATTCAAGTCGACTTTCGTCAGTAATAAACTGATTTAATGAAACGCTCTCGGTGGGAAATCGTGCGTTAAAAAGCACTGCACTGGTCTAAAGTGTCCGAGCGAAAAGAATCCTATTGAGGACTGCAACAATATCAAATCAGCAGGAAACTCGCCTAAAACTCGTTGCCAATGGTTCGTTGGTCAGTTCATCGGTTTTCCAGTTTCTTTAAGCATTCTAAAGATGTTATCTGAGCGTCTAGTAGCTTCCCATCTTCGTATAGCTTTCCATTACGCCTTCTCCTCAAGTACTTACTCGTATTAAAATTCTACTTTGTAATTTTTCAGTTTTGCTGCGGAAACAGGATAATCCGGTTCGTCAGCACCAGTGAGAAATGAGATCGTCTAAAAGTGTTCAACTTGTGACCATTCATCGTTCGCTATAGCCGGCATTTGGGCTATTGGAACAAAGTTAATTATTGAAATTTTGCTTTTGGCAGTTGCGGAAATAAGTGGAAAAATTGTAAACAAAACAAACAAAGAGTCAAAAAGTGTTTGATGTGCTTCTCGTGAAACTTTATAAAATGTAAGCTTATCGGACTCGAAAACTGGGAGCCATTTTCGTTTTTTATCGCAAACCTTATATATTGAAAATTGCATTAAATCGTATTTGAATAGCTAAAAAAAAGAAAAAGAAAAAATAGTGAAGAACAAATATAAAATTGAAGTTGAAAACAAAAACAACCCCTAGTACAACAACGGGCGCGTGTGCTTTACTTTCCCTTGCATCCCGTGAAAAGTTTTTTATCGAAATTTTTCACCAAAAAACCCTTTTTTTCATCTCTAGTGCTGTGAAGTTGAAGTGAAAAGCGATTTTATTGCGAAAATCGTTAAGTTGGCGCTTTAAAATAACTGGAAAATTGCACTGAACTGGTGAAAAATAAGAACGAAAATCCGCACGGTTTGAGTGCTCCTGTTTGTTGGTGGGCAATAACTAATTAAGATCCACCGAAAATGATGGACACCGTTTATGGGACAAAAAAATATTTCCAAAGCCTCGGAGGCGGCGGCAGTGACGTCTACAGATCGGCAACATGCAGGGCTGTGGTGAGTGTTAAATGGCGCTTTTACATTCCAGCAGCAGCACTAGTGTCAACAAATACTTTTTTCATTATTCTTTTTGTTTTTGTTGTTTTATTGTTGTTTTATTCTGGATTCGATGTGATTTGTTAGTGGTGGCGTCTGATGGGAGCAGGAAATTTGATACGAGTGCTGAAAATCAAGAAAGCGAAACATGCAAAGAAGCACAGAAAACATTCTTAAGTGTCTTCTTTTGTTGGTATCGAGGTAAGAAGGTGACATGCTAACTTGGTTCTGGGGTCCTCATTTGCCCAGCGATCTGAGATGGATGCACCCATCACACGCATCCAGGAATTTTCTCAGTGCATCTTCATGCACCACTGATAACTGTGTCGATGGAAACGGATCATTCGCAAATCGTAATAATATTGCGTGAGAAGATGATTTGTCGATGGACGACACTAATTTAAGGATACATTTTGGTCACACCAATTACGTGATACCCTAGATGTAGAAAAATATACCCATTTTATGAAAAAACTAGACATGCATTTTCTTATGTAACTAAGGCTAGTTGCTTATTTTGTATTCGCCGTTAACCTGCAACCGTGCAGGTCATTCTTCTATCCACAACGCGAGTACGCGCCCTGTTATGTAGCACAACACCCATGCTGTGGGAAAAAAATTTAGTTTTAATAAATAATATGTACCTAAATGGCATTATTTATAAAAACTTTTTTCATCTTTTCAACAATTTTTAATGAAAGAAATTCGAAATGTAAATGTTCAGTAAACCAAATCAATATTTTTGTATAAAAACCATTCAGGTTTATATGGCAACACTATGAAGGAGTCACCCGATTTTGCGCACCTTTGAACTTGATCTTGCAATATTAAAGCAATATTATTGTACAAATTTTCAAGTCTCTATCTATCAGCGTTCTGGAGTTATCGTCTGGACAGACAGACATAGTCATAAAACGATTTCTTTTCACTTCCCTATCATGAATTTATATTTCTTTTATTTCTGTCACGATTATTACGTGGCGTTGCAAATGCTCACTTAAATACTAATGTACTTTACATTTAGGGTATAAAAACTAGAGAGCTAAATGCAGGAAAACCATTTGTTATAATATTAGACGTACCGAGAAACTTGAGATTAATGTTATATGTTCATCTAAACTGTTTGCCTTTGTTTTAATCTCTGCAACGAAATTAACATAGTTCCAATTACTTTGTCAACTGCGTGAGTTGACATTTTCAATTTGCAACATTTAAATTATATTGCCAACCGCTTGCTGTACGATTGTTTCTGGCGTGGTGTTCCATATCAATCAACGAGCCCACAATGACTGGGGCCCGTTCTGGTCACTGCCGGCACCTCCAGGCCGGAAGTGCGAATTACCTGCCGCTGAGAAGGGGTTGTCTGCGAAATGCCGCCATTCACTGCTCGGGAAATTCACAAGGCAGCAGCCAGTCGGCAATATTTTCACTTGCAGATTACTCAGGTGTTCGCGTCAGGCGAAGCTGGTCCACGGCTCCACGCTCGAAGAAGCCCATCCTAGATGCAGTTCTGGGTGCTCCGCAATCGTCAGCTTGTCGGAGCATCTCAAGTGGTTAGAGCCATATTCCCCTGCGTCACTGCCGTCTCTTCGGTGCAGACCGAATGCGCAGCTCACCGGGAACCGCTCAACTATGCCATAACTTCTTTACCTTCCGTGACCAGGTTGAAAGGGTTTAACGAACTCCTCACAACATGGTGAGTTTTTTGTTTGCCGCGGCAGTTATCTGGCTTGAGATTCCTTCTCCCCTGGCCCCCACAAATGCGAAGATGCCTAAGATTCTACAGGGTTAGCGACCTGCCGCTTCTGCCGTCGACACTTTCCTCAGTGACCACCGATTAACTGGCCGTATGCCGATATGCATGGACCGCTGCCATTTTCGTGTTCACAACGCACTCTAGTAGATTTTCGCGTCTTTCGTTTTCGACTATCCAAAATCATTATTGATCGTTTTTCTTTACCACATGTAGTTTGTTTTCATTCTGAATTGAATTTTAAGCATGATTACTAGCTGTTTTCGAGTTCGTTCAATTCAAACTTTAACAAATTTCTTTGATTGAAATGCAGGTGTGTTTAGTTGACCCACTTCTCAGTGGGTTATTGGCATTTTTCAAATTCTTGACCTAACAATTTTGTATGTAATTTGTAACAAAACACTTCTTTAAAAAAACGAGAACTGATAGCTATGTACATAAAAAACCGTTATTCTATTCTAAATTATATTTAATTTTCAAAGTTTTGAATTACGTCATATTTAACAGAAACATTCAATAAAAATACCATAACGAAGAACATGAGTTGCGTGGAAAAAATATTAAAAGATCTTACTGAAAATGAAAAACTGCAGTTAACGAATATTTATGTCGCTTTCTGGGGAAAACAGTTCGCATCCAAGAACCGTTACATAAAGAAAATTACATGCGAATGGAAAAATCATCGCTTCAAGTAATAACGAGGCATGAAGAGTCCGTTATAATATTTATGCGAAAATTCTGATATTTGTTTTTGCAGCAAAACAGGCTTGATTGTGTTTGCTGTGATTCTTGTTTTAAAATTGAGTTTTTGTAATAAATTTCAGCATCGTCATTTCCTCTTTCATTTTGAGTGCCATAAAAACATATTAATACCAGTATAAATTCAAATTAATTGTGATACCTATTTAAAATTAAATATTTGTTATGGATTTTCTTTGTTGAAAACCAGTACTTTATCTTCAAAACACGTTCCTAGAATTTCAACGGAAAAGGAAACATTACATCATCGAGGTGACGGAATTGTTTACCTTCTTGAGCAGGGGATGAAAGGGAAAAGGATGATGTACACTTCCAGGAACCCATAGCAACTGTGCAGACATCTCTCCAATAGGATTCGCGTGTGAATAATTATGCAATCAAATTAATTAGAGTTACCTGGGAAAATAGAATTTCGATACTTCAAACACTTCAGCATCCATTTCCTTTCGCATGAATTCAAGAAATGCGTGACCTTGGTAATTTATGTAATTCCCCCCAATCGAGTAATTTCTTATTTCATTACCAAGAGCACGACGCACGGCTCCCGCAATCGTAAAAAATGGCCGGCTTCCCTCTGCTGAGTCGGAAGTTTTGGTGCGGCTTAATTCATGTAAATAACTTTCAGCTAGAATTGTTAAGGGGCCGAATAAACTCTTTACTGGGGCATAATACATCACGGGCAGAGCAGGATAATGTAAAGAGGCTTCAGCAGTAAAGTCGCATAAACAATTAGACATTCGTTAAAATGGTAAAGTAAAACATCAAAACAATTTTTTTCTTATAGAAACGATTGGGAGTTGTTTGTCATAACGTGGAACAAACTGAAATGAATGAATTTTTACCAGGAAAGGTCATCGAACTGCACGCGTGCACACCTCAAGACGCCAGTTCGGCTTGAAAGAAGCCCCCACTGCAATGGAAAATAAACCTTAAAAACAAGGAAACAAGGGAAAAATCCGCGGCAAAGTCTCTTGGGTTCTAGAATCAACAAAGCGTCGAAAATGGATCCGGAAGGTAACATGCTGGAATTTACAATTAGGCGTTGCTCACCTTTGGAACGCGGCGATTCGAACATCTCTGTAGGGTTTCCCATGATGGTGCGCCTGTAACGGAGCACAAGACTTAACGCGTTGTCGGAAAACGACCAAAAGACCGATCCGTGAAGGTGTGAGGAAAAAATTCGTCTTCGTGCTGATCTCTTTCAACTTCATCCAATTCATTTAGGCACGGGTGATTTAACGGAACGCGATATACTTGCGCGGCATGAATCACGCGAAGCAATTCCAATTCCAAATTCGAAGACTCGCTGAAAATTTCTGGGCCCTGACCATCGCGGTTGTGCATTTGAGGCTCCCTGGACGGCGCGCATTGTTTCTGGATTTGTAGGTCATCCATCCACTCAAACGGGGCCCGCTCGCGCGGTGAGCGGAATTAATTAAATTCGAAACAATTAAGGTCGAATACAGAGATTTTGTTGGACAATTTTAAGTAAACGAGGAGAGAAATGAGCGGAGTGAACTCATCTGGCCTGCTTCGAAAGTCATGAGTGCATCGGAGAATGTGTGACTTTTGGATGCTCCAGTTTTGCCAGTGCAGATTGATTCATGATGCGAAAAACGAATTTAATCATGCCGGAGAAATATTAATTGAACTTAGAAGCTGCATAATATAGGTACCTGACCATTAAAACAACTAAACTAACTTTTCATCAAGTAAAATATTATGAAAATAATTCCATCTCTATTTGGTGTATTTTTAGCAGCATATTATGTCCTTGTACTGTATGTATTCTTCCAATCTCCATTCAATCAATATCAACTTTCCTCTGCGGTGTGCAAACTACAAAATTTCAGGTACAGGAAACCAATTTATGTGGGTCCAATTTGTGGGTACCCTGCATATCATCTCCCATCTACTTGACTTGAATGCACTGAGTTCATCCCTGGTCGAATTACAGAATTTTCCCATAATTAGGCAATTTAAATTCGCAAACCGACACTTCTGACTGGACACTTTTCTCACATCCTGTGTCCTAAGTAAATTGAAATTTAATCGAAATATCCTTAACATTCACAAAAGCTGGAGGCACCTTCTTGGCACCACACCCTTCTATTTCAATATTCCTCAAGGCATGCTTACTAATGCAACCCATTTCCGTCTATGCATTTTAATTGGACATCCTTTTCCTGTACTATTTGTCTTCCATCCGAGAAGGATATGAGCAAGATTTAAATATAAAACATCGACAAAATTCATTGAATGCAAGTGCAAGGAGTGACTTCCAGCTTGTTGTGTGGAGGACCCACTTCTGTTTGCTGGTTTTGCTGTCGGGCGAAATCTCTTCAAGTATATTCTCGAAAATGCTTGCTGGAGAGAAATATCCTTTCAAGGGTATTATTTCCTTATCTTGTATGTGGGCTAAAAGGGAAGGGGAGGAGGGGGTTTATGAGACTGTAGACACCTCTTCGTTCGATTTGAAAAGTGTTGAAGTTATTTTCAAAGGAATAATGCTGGTTTCTTGCTGGTCCATGGTGGACCGTGCACTCTTTGGTCTCCTTGCATTCGCTGGTAGACAACAAAAGTCTTCATCCCAAGACGAACCTGAAGGCCAAATCGAAAAGCAATAGTAATGGACAAAATGGAAACGTTGGAAGGCTTCAAGCGTGTTTGTGATTGAGGAAAAATGAAATCAACATTTTTTTTATTGCGTGCATTATGAATAAAGACATTCAAACCAAATGCGGTATCCCTTGCACTCCTTTCTGCAGTACTGCACTGCAATGCCACTGGGAGTGTTTTACCACTGCGGGTGCGTTCCCACTAAAAACATTGATTGCGGGTATGTTATACGATATAAAATTAAGTGTCCTTTATGTGAAGATGTACTTCAGACAACCGTGTTAAGATGTTAAGGGAATATTTCCATAGTTCCACCAGATTTTTGTGCTCTAAAATATTTTTTCAGAGTATCTTTTATGACTTGATGCAATTGTTTTTATATATTTTCAGGGGAATGAATACTCATCTTATCAAAATACATTGGGAAGGCGATCCGGAATCGGGCCGTACACACACATGAACAAGCATCCTTCGTACTCTACAGATCTCAGCTTAGGTAGCCAATATGCATATAGTACATGGGGCATTTGGCGAGACCCGAGGAATCTATCACCGTCCACATATTCGTCAAAAAGTCGTCACAGTGTGAAATCGTTTTCTATAATTCTAACAACAGCAGCATTCATTGTCCTTCTCGCTGTTATATCCATTGCCGGACTCGCTCTCTACTTCAATACATTCAAAACGAATTTAGGAGACCGTAAGTCTTATTTTAAAATCGTCTGCAATTATTTCGTTTAACATTGTTTTTAAACAACACTTTCAGCAATAATGGCGTTTGAAGGACGATTTCGAATATCCAAAGGAGATCTATTTACCACAGGCATGAAATACAACCACACATCAGCATATAAACAGAAACATGACTTTTACAAGCGATTTGTGGAAAAGTCCTTGTCGGACAGTGATCTTCAAGCAGCAAGGGTTGATATAACCGGCTTCGGTGATGGTCCTTTGATTAATGTTCATTTCAGAGCATTTATTGATATGCGAAAACTTCCGCAGTACGATTGTCAAAAATGATTTCCTTTTTGAATATATTTTAGTGTATTTCAATTATTACAGAAATATCCACAGCCTGGAGGATCACATAAGAGAGGCGTTATTCCTTGAAACGACCTCCATGAAGTCATTGTACAAATCGCTTCGAATTGAGCCGGACTCCGCTGAAGTGAAGCGCATTCTCGATGACGAGTTAGTAAAGTCGGCAACTTTTGCTAGAGAATCTGTAAGAATTGATTTTAAATAGTGTATTTAGTTTTATTGATTGATATATTTTAGGAACCTCCAACAAGTCAAACACATTTTGAAAAACGTTTAACTAATAAAAAAACTGGGACTGTAGAAAAGACTGTACCGAAGGTTGCAACAACGCATCGGTCAAAAACGAAACCAGGTGATGATGAACCCGACATTGATGTGGAAAATGCTCCAGTGATACAAGGATCATTTGAGGGGTCATTTGAAATAACGAAAACCGATGCCGATATCACAAGGAAGAAGACAAGTCCAACGAAGTCAGTAACTACTTCCACGAAACAAACATCCTACAGTACTTTCTCTGTGAAACCTAAGACGAAGAAAACGACAGTTGAGAAGGTTACTTCCGCGAAATCAACTGAAAGTTTGTACGCACGTTCAACAACGCCAACAGCTTCTTCAACAACGACCATGAAAACAACTATGCCTTTATCAACCGTATCAACGACTACTGTGGGGATTACGACTGCTGTTTCCTTGACCAATTCATCAACAACCGTAACATCTGCGGGGAAGAAACCCTCAACAACTGAAACTACACTTTCAATACCAACTTCTACGGCAGCACAAACGTTTGTCGAAAAATTGGATTTTCCGGAAGGATCAGTCTCGTCAACACAAGTGGCAACTAATAAAGAAGCATTTGATGTTCCATCAGATGTTCATAATCCACCCAAACTCGATGTGAATCTTTTCACCAGTGCTCCTGTTTTGGACACTGAGCCATGGCGGCCAATTAGACCGCCGGAACCTTCTCTTCCTCAGCAGACCAATCCCTCTACCCTACCGAAGTTGAATCCTATGTACAACATGCGTCCGCAAAGTGAAGTCGATGCAATAGAATCTGGCTTACTGCCCAGGAATAAGTTATCTGCTGAAACTACAGAAGATCCTGATAAAGTGATATTATATCACAGTTTCACTAATCCACATTTCATGCCAGGAACCGAAGGTATTGAAAAACTCGGTAATGCTGATGTTAAAGCACATCCTTTGCCAGTTCCATTGATTGATGACGTTATTATACCAGAATTTAGGCCGTTAGGTGAAGGTTCGCATGTTGTAAATGAGTTTCCTCTAGGCATAGATCCTGGCGACAAATTTGAACATATCGGAGGCGGTGTTATTGTAAAGAAGCATGATGGAAATGTCGCTGAAGTAATTGACAGTGTAGACGATGGAATAAAGCTAGAAAAGGATGTTCATAAAAGCAACAGTTCATCAACGACTACACCAACTCCACAGTTTTACAAACCTACGAAGGAAACTACCTTCAGCACGATGCACTCCAGCTTTGAAGACCAACCTCCGACTGCGATCGATCAAATGCTTGAAGAAGAAGAACAACAAAACAATACAGTTACCACAAAATTAACAGAAGCAATCGGAGAGTTCCTGTATGACTTGTTAGATTTGCCAAAGGACGAAAATATTACTGAGGACGATTTTCCAGTACAATCTAGAATTGAACCAGATTTCGACGACAACCTAAATTACACGAAACTAAATGAAAGTGTTTCAAATAGCAACAAAGTCAGAATTAATTTGACGTCAACAACGTTAAAACCAGTCAAACATAACAGATATCCTGAAAAGATACCTGCGAAACACACAGAAAATACAACAAAGAGAGTTCGATTGCCGGGAAAGCCAAAACCATCGTATTCAAATTCGGATTCAAAAACCACCCCAGTTACTTTTGATGATTCTGTTCTTTTCCCAAGTCACTCGAAATGGGAATACGTGAACGGCAGCTCAAGTGCTCTGTCATCATCATCAGTCAATGCGATGCGAAAAGTTTTTAACGAAACCCTTCAGGCATGGGTCGTTGAAAATACCGAAAGACTGGAAAATATATCCTTCAAGGATCTTAAAGCCCAGAAAAACAATACGGAAAACATTCAAAACATTTCATCAATATTTGACAATTTGGCTTCTAAGTTGGGCATTTCATCAGCTATGCCAACAAAAGTTCCTCCGTTTATCGCCTTTTCACAAAACAAGTTGAAACAAGCACAAAATAACCACAATGAAACCAGACATAGGATCAAGGTCACTCCTTCTTTGAAGCCAGTTACAGTGACGAGAAGATATTCTTCAGCAAAACGACCGAATATAGCATCTACTACGACTTCAACGACAACAAATACTCCTGTTCAACAAGCGGAGAATATAAATATGTCACCAGAAATAATCGTTGGTGAAGCTGAAGTTGAAGTGGTTGATCCCACAAAGTATGAAGAAATGCTATCTTCACAATCGATAAGGTCAACAACGCCAAGTAGACCGACTCTGGTCACTTTGCTTCCAGTTCGCTCGAATTCTGGGATAAGGACATTTAGACCAGAAATACTTGTTGGTGAAAGTCGTAAGTTCAACTATCAACCGAAGTATCAGGAAGCTGTAGTGAAGACGGGAATTCATGTGACAACATAAGAAGAATGCGCACCAACCCAAGATGACTAGCGCCACGAGAATATTTTGGTTGTAATAACATACATTACTTAATTGATTAGGGTTAAATTCAAGTTCAACAACACATCAATCATCTAGACTGAGGAGGGAGGCAAATTTATTACCAATTTATTCTACCCTGAAGGCTGGGATTGTGCAACCGCACCCTTAACATTTTGATCACTTGCTCCGAAGTTGTTCAGCAAATTTGGAGTGACTGCATCAAAATCACGTCAAATTTATTTATTTATTTCTAATAAGTTTTCATTCTTTTAAAAGCTTCATTTAGGAAAATTGTTTTTTTTTCTGCTGATAAAATTAGTAATGTACGTTTGTGCATTAAGTAAGTGCCTTTCGTCCTTGTGATCGAAAATAGCTCCAGGTGCACACGTATCCAAAGTTCAATGCAGCAGAGGGGAGCAGTAGTGTTAGTTTAAGAGACGAGGTTTCTTCGATATTACCACTATATTGTAAGAAGGATAAGAACAATAAATTTTAGGAAAATCATGTTGTGTTATTTTCTTCATCATGTATTTCAATAGACTTGCAGAGTATAAAAGAACAAACTTGTTTATATTATTGTTCTTAAGCAACTAGAAGTGAAAGTTTGAATGTTTAAATAATTTTTGAGCTTGAAAAAATTACTTACAATTAGTTAATGTAAGCAATTGCGCAAACTGTTTCTAATTTCTTCTGAGGTTATTGCGGCATTGCACACTTCTTCCTGTGTCCTTGTGTTCCTCAGAAACCTACAACGTTACAAAACTTAGTTGTACAGAGAAAACTGTGGTTTAGTCATATAAGATAACTTGTAAATCATTTTTGCACAAGAAAAAACTGCAAATAACTCGAAGGATGTGGATAGGGGATCGGGGTAGGTAATGTTGTGCCTCTTGGAATATGCAGGTAAGTTTTAATACTTCTGAAGTCTACATAAAACCACTAAAATTTCAAACTTGTAGGAGCATATCCTTTGGATGCAAAATCCAGTAAACTAACAATTTTGCAACCCTCAAAATGCAAAAGACTTCTGGCTCTTGTAAAATTTTCAATTGGTCCCCAGCTAAAGGACGAATGCAGCAAACATTTTCGACTTGAAGCCTACAGGTTCGAGCCTGTTATCGTCCCACAAGCTCTGGCAATTTGACAAGGAAAATTCCAGATTCCAAAAATTTTCATCCCCTTGTTCTATGATTCTACAAGCACCAGGTGCAAGAGAAACTCGCCCGGGTGCACTTCGAATTCTTGTCAAGGTAAAATGCTACGGGCTTACAAGGGGTAAAACTTTTAGGGGATGAAATATTCAAACTAGAAATTTTATTAGGTGGCACCATGTGTGCTCCAGCTGCAGTTGCTAAAGTGCAACTTCCGAACACGCATCCCAAGTGACGCAACAGTTTGACCGGAAGCACTGCTTGGGGTGCATGCAACTCAAACATTCGAGGACGAAGTTAAAAATCGTTTAATCAGCAGCCAGCGAGGCAACTTTGCATGATTTATAGATTGTCCGCTGGGAACTTGGAGGTTTTTGTTAAGTGAAACATAATTACGAAAACTTAGTTGGGGGTCTCTATCGAAAATGTCTCTTATAAAAAAATACACACACTAAGGGGAAAGTTGAAAGAGCAGCGGGAGTGGTAGAGGAGATGCTAAATTACCACGTTGTTAAATAAATTCTCGACTTAATATCCTTTGGATTTAACACGGGAATCGCGTGTGACACAATTTGCACGAGGTACCACGTAATAAAAGGTCCTTAATGGTCAATCGTGCCTATGGTCAGTGCGGAATTCGGTTATGGACAATCAATTTATACTGACGTTGGTTGCAGACAGAACTTGGTCCTTGTAGTTCCGCACAGAGGCGGGAAATTATTTTCCACTGGATCATCATACGGAACACGGTTGGTTACTAATCCTGTGTTATCAAACGCCAAATAACGTTCGCTGTAAAAATTTTTCCATTTAGCTGCAATTTTCCCGTTCATCAATTTTCCTGCTGGGGTGTCGCAAGATGGGGACGACGACGGCGTCTTTCCGGGCTGCTTTACGACTCGTGCTAATGTGACGAGAGCTCGTAAATGATCAACAGCCATGCACCCCTCAATAAAGTGAGATCAACCAGGGTTAATGGGCACGCTTAATTTCAAGCTCTTTTGAATTAACAACCCCCTCGTCCAGGTAATTCTCGTCTTTTTTCTTGATGTTTGGACTTTAGGAAATTCTGGTTCGCCAGATAGAATGGATTTCGAAACAGCCCTAGCCCTCGCTGAGAGATGGGGGCCCTACCTACCGAATTATAACTGAAGTAATAGGAATATTAACTTATCGCCGTGATGGTAAGGATTATCGTATAAGCTCTCGTAAATTATTCAAACTTTTCCACAACTGAAGAACATAAACAAAAGGATACGTTGGTAGGTGAGTGGGAGGCAATCTTCTGTCTTACGACAGGCGCCATTTCGAGTGGATTTTTTTTCTTTGTATATAGAAATACAGAATTAGACATGGAGGCCATTTAGCAACATTTATTTGGAATTCTTCAGAAAAACAAAAGGATAATTTGAGCCTTTTTCAAGGAAAGTAATTCATCACAAAAGATAATTTTTTTTCTGTAGAATGATGGATGCTGACAGCAAATTCAATAATGGATTTCAGTTCTGCACACTTTTTTCTTAAATATTGTAGCAGTGGTTGTTTTTTGTTTGTTCTCTTATTAATCGTTTCTTTCCAAGAATGGTTTAGTAACATTCTGTTTTATAAAAGGCAGTTGCAGTCTTAAAAAATAATAATACACCTGGTATCGTTCTTGAAACATCTAAACAACAAACGCGAGTTTGTTTTTAATAATAATAATGTTTGGAACAAATAATAATAGCTTTTAATGATAGCAAGTATTTGCACAATTGTTTCCAATCATCAATCGTCATATTAAGCCAAATAAAAATAAATTCTATCAATATTTTCAAAACTGCAATTGAACAAATATTGAAAAAATGTGTTTGATCTGTTAAAAAATGATTTGTTTTCTACTTCTATAAAAGGCTCCATTGCGACGACCAGTTGCAGTAGTAATTGCTCAATTGCTTATCAAACGGCAACGAAGTTCGGTTTCAATAAAACAAAAACAAAAATGAGGTTTGCCACTGCGTTTTTAGTGGTGATTGTTCTGCTGCAATTTACTTCCAGCGGGGAATCAAAGAGCATTAAAGAAAAAGTCTCGGAGATGTACAATAAAACTGTTGCAAAAATTAAAGAGAAAATAAATAATTTCAAGCAAGAGTCAATCGCATTCTTCGACAAGGCTAAAGAAAAATTAAATAAAGGATTTGCCGCCATAAAAAACAAAATTAAGGACACAGTAAAGGAGAAGGCATTGAAACTTATTTTTAAGCAACTTCTCTATACTTTAGAAAATGCTCGGCAAAGTGTAAAGGAGGCTAATGAAATTGCAGATGAGAAGTTCTACAAAGCCATGGAAGAGGCTCACGATCAATTGTTCGAAGTCACTTCGCAAATTGATCAATTTGTAGCTGCACAGAAGGCGAAATTGGAGGAGAAGCAAGAGAAGGAGAAAGGGCTTGAGATTCTTGATGACTTTGTCTTGAAGAGTGCAGAAAGTGTTAAAAGCTGCTCAGATGGCGTATTGGAGCCTGTGAAGGAGTTGTACGACTTAACGAAAATCGCAGTGGATCGCGGTCTGGACAAGCTGGAAAGTGTTATAAACGCGGCCTTGAAATGCTTGGACAAAGGTGGAAATGTAAGAAGCTGTGCCGAAGATACCTATGAAGAGGGGCAGAAACAACTAAAGGACATGGGAGACGAACTTTTGGACATGAAGACGAAGTTGTTGGGCACCGCGATGAACGAGGCATCGAGCTTCGTATGCATCAGTAAGACGCGGGCTGGCGTCGAAATGGACAAAATGCGAGTTGTGGACGCCATTGACAGTTTGAACTAGAAAATTAAGTATTTGAACTAAAGCTTGTCTTTTATTTGGACGTCGATTTAGAATGGCTTGAACATTTTATAAAGGAATCTGGAACAACATGGAATCGTATCACTGCTGCAGCTCTGCAAATATTCATATGAGCTAACAATACGCAGTAAATCCTTCTGGTATGAATAAATCTATTCCTGGATCCTTAGGAAAAAAAATCCCAAAATGCCTGGGCACTCGCTTAACTGGAATGAATGGCTTGATTCCGAAGGGCCAAGTGTGCATACGTTGTTAGAAGGCCACGTTGCAGAAATGGCCCAGCAGGAGGGCATTCCAGGAACAAAACCGAATTTATTGCCACCTTTTTGCTGGTGCCAGAATGACTTTTATTATGTTGCAAAATGCCAAACGAAATGCTCTTCTATATATTTTTTTGCATGTTTTTCTCACAAGTGGCAGAAGGGCGTTGAAATTGTGAACAATGCTCGGAAGGGAGGTTCATTTCTGGCTCAGATCCGCATTGCTGAGTCATGTACCAGAGCGGGGTCCTGGTGCCATCTATCAACCAAGTGAAAACGGGGGCTTAATTAAACAGCATTGTATTTAGTGATGTTTCATCAGGATGGCTTCTCCACATCCCTCGGCAATGGGGCAGCCATCGTCGTCGCATTGTCTTGTTGAGCAACATTTTCTCACATAAGAAGTTGTCAGTTTTCAGAAGGGATGAATTTGGGCCAAGCATTTCCAAAGCAAAACGCGTCTCATTCTTGCTGTCTGGAAATTAATTTGCCGGCATAACTTACATGACAGTTATTAATGTTGCTCCCTTCATGTCTGCCATCATTCATTGCAATTGTTTTGAGCGTCCAACCCGACAGGGTCTAGTACGATTGCTAAGGACGACTTCGCGCTAAGTGAAACTGATATTCAGGGGGTAAATGGAGGTACTCCGTACTGGAGCTCTGCAGTAAATACTTTACCCGCCTGAGCCCCACTTGAAGGGAATGCACAACACTCAGGTATGAATTGTTCCTGTGCACCGCGCTGCACCGGTCCTTTCAGCCAGATATGCCCTCTCGAAAACATCCGCTTAGCGAACAATTAACAAATTAGCACGCGAGCTAGAGCAGGGAATGCAGCCAGCCACCTCGGCTCTTCCGTCCGACAAGTGGACGCGAAAGTTTCCTCCATTGCTGCGTCGGTAGTATTCCGTCAAAGGAACCAGCGATTCCCGGCGCGGTTACGTCCTGCTCAACAACTGCAGTAGGGCAGCATGAACTGCCCCGCGGTGGCAGGAAGCAATTTTCGCTCCCGACGAGCAGCGGCACACTCCTTTAGTCGAGTCTAGTTAGTTTGGTGTTCTGCCTGCAATGTCTGGCTGGAAGGAACTCGTCAAAGCCAAAGAACTAATACGTCCTGACTTGAATGCTTGACCTTATCAGATTGCGCTTCTGAAAATTTCACTCCCTCCACGGCAGGTGGAAAAACCCCAATCTGCACTTCGACTACAGTCAGTGAATGGGCCAGGCAGCCGTAGTAAATTGAGTCCTCGTAAGGATACATTAAAGCCATAGACAGGAAGTTGTCGAACCGCTCTGGCTGGAGTCCCGGGCTTAGGGCAGTGTGTTTGACTTTCCGCTTTTGGGGTTGTTGTGGTTTCCAGCTTCACCCACAACTCCCCGAATTTCCATTATCCGCCTTTAGCATGATTTGGCTGTTTTCAAGCAGATGCGAAACAAAAAGCCCCTAATCCTGCGAAAAGACCACACAAAGGAGATACAATCCTGTACAGGAGACTGTTGTTTTGCAGGAAATTACTGTAATTAGTCTGCAATCATTGTCCTTCTTATAAGCTCCATTCCATCAGGCGCACAAACGTAATTGCCCTATAATTCGATGGCCCTTTGCTCACAAGTCAAGGATAAAATCAAAAATTACTTCCCTGCCCACAATGTTCCAGGAGCAGGATGCACAGCTGCACAAGTGCTTTACAAATCGGGATTTGTGGAGCCTGAAAAGAGAAACAAGTTTCGATCATGAATTATCTTAATTGCGAGACGAAGAGAGGAAAAGCATACAGAATCAGGCAGTATAGTACGCCATAGAAATTGATGAGTGGAATCCTCTTATTGTCGTATGTTGTCATTAGGACTTATGAGTGATTGACTTCCTTTCAGTAAGTCCTGTACTGAGAGTGAGTGGGAGGCATCGAGATATTGAATAGGTTGAAAGTCAGGATTAAATAATAAATTTCGGCTTAAGAATGAAAACCAAGTTAAGGGAAAGTAAACGGACTGATTGCAATCTCAGAGGGGTACTTTTATGAATTTTTATGTTTTCAAATATTATTAACTTGGTTAAATTCATTTCGGGCGTTTACTAAAAATACTTTCACTTTTGAAAAAAATCACATATTTAAATCCCATAACTTTTGTCTTTATGATTGCGTTTTAATTTGGGTATTTGTTCAGCTGGGTTTTTCCGCTGATGTCCTTGATTGGATTTTCTACAATGTAATTGGGTCCGCGGTGAATCACATTAGTGGTTTGATTAATAATTTAGATAGACTCAACTCCTACAACATGCAGAAGTCATCCAACATTTATCCTCCTTAGTGAGGCCCCTCGGCAAAGAAGCCTCTCATGGCATACTCAGTCACACTGGTGATGAAATAGCGGAAGCCTAACCATTTCATCGTTCGACATGGGGATGAAACACTTTTTCCGCTTAAAATGCACTTAAAGATCGCGATAAGGACCCTACAACCGGCATTTCCAGATGAGTCCCTCAAACACGTCAATTAACGTCAATTTTCTTTTGCCTTGTCAAGGACCATCCGATAAGAATCATTTGCACTCCAACCTCCACTTGAACCCTTGAGTAACTACCCCCGGTACCCATGACGACAAATTGCCCTGCACTTACCGCAGAGATTGGGGTGAGGTGGATGCGGAGCGGATTCAGTCGATGTGCTTAAGTGGTTTTAATACTTCACAAGTCCGTGTATTGCTCAAGTTTGTAATTTGATAGAATCATCACGTTCGCCATATCTTACCAGGATACATGCTGGGTACAGCCGCGCCAGGATATGTGCCGGAAGCTGCAGGCACAAAGTGTATATGATTCACTAAGAAAACACACCGGAAAACGTGAGCTTACCGCCCCGGAAAATTTGATTCATTTGCGCCGAACTTGAGCAACCCGTTATTTCGCACCGAACCCCCTCACAAGTCACATGCACGTGGGGTGGAAGAGACCATCTGCGCCAGGATAAGTATTTGCGTTCCGGTGCGAGGGTGGATGGTGGTCGAACTTGATTTAAGGTGGCGGAATCGTGATCAAATTTGGCTTGTTGAGAGGATTGCTTTAAAGATTCACAACCACATAACAGCGACACACATCGACCCTTGTACAGTACGTGAAATGTAATACTGTATAGTGTGGAAATATGTATTTGCACATAAGACAAGTACGGATCAATGTTTGCTATACATGTTCTACCTGGTGATTGGATTACAGCCAAGATTAGACTGGATGAGACAATAAAACTTGCCCCGTGGCGTCAATTGTGGCAACTCACATGACCAACTGCCCTTGGTCTAGTTACCAAGGCAATGATCATTTTCGGAGTTACAATTAAATGCCTTCGTCCTTCAATTTACCTTGTCACTGAATCCACATCCTATCGCCTTAATTATGAACAACCATGCAAACCCATCCCTCTCCCTTTCGCTTGTGGAAAGGTCTTTTTTTTCGTAATTTAATGACTTTATGTGCGCGAAAGCTGACACTGACGCTGATTACTAAATAAATTACTAATGAACCCCTTGGGAAAGGTCCAGGATATATTTGGCTGCCTGACAACAAGGATATTCTGATTAATACCAAATGAGGAAGCGTATTAATTTTTAAGGCAGCTTACATTGTCATATGCCTGTGCAGGGAAGGTATCAGAGCAGGATGAATGGCTCGAGTGGATGACTGCGTTAATGACTAAAACTAGTTAATTAGATGACGTACAACCCTCTAGCAAATGCTCTTGAGAGGAACACGAAATGTAATACCTTGGGGTTGTTGTCAATGCTGCAAAGGATGATGAAGAAATCCTCAAAGGTTTCGGCAGTATTGTGGTTTTATAGATGCTCATTAAAAAGCAAATGTGGTCGTGTATTTGCCTTGCGATGAAGAATTGAACAACAACACAATTAATGCGCCATTTTATCCTAAAATAACTATGTACAAACGAAAAATACTGGAATTATTTTACCTGTAATGTTTTTTGATATTTTGATAAGCCTTACAGTGGAATTAGAAACGTACAGAAGAAAAGTGCAGAACGTAAGGAACTTTATGAAATTTCATAAAGAATATTTATGTACCTACTCTAGATTCAATAATTTAAATTCTTAAGGACTCCTTTTTTTAAAGGTTATTGTTGTCTATTCTTTGAGCAATTGGAAAACGAAGTCTACCTAAACGGAAAACACGCAAAATGGAGATTTAGATAAAATGTATTTAAGGAGTTGTTTACCGAGAGAAAAAATCAAAACATTTGTGTTTTTTCTTTCCACATAAAATGCGCAATTCGCGTGTGAGGATCTCAGGATAAAAGGAAATAAAACTGCCGAATACATATTACTAGAAAACATTTTTGGGGATTAACATGCAATTTTTTATGGACTAAGCACTTTGACCAATCAGCAACAAAGACTTCTTTATATGATCCCTAAATTTTTTTTTTCTATTAAATAAATTTATAAATATCAAAAACTAGCAGAGCCCGTAGATCCACTCATGTGGAATACAAAATTATTGCTTAGATTTTTTTAAAAGTTAAGTTGGAATTTACGCGAGTGTGCGACATATATATACAATAATATGTCACAATAAGATTTGGGTAGTTTTTCCAGTAAATGACGGGTTTGAGGGGTTAAATTAGTAAAGAGATAGAGGTGGCTAGTTTTCATTGAGCTTTATCTAACATCCTCAGAAGTTAGAAGATAGCCTTGCATCCTCTATTTTCCGCCTTTGAGGCGAAATGTTCAAAAACCCTAGTATACGTGTTTCCTTATTTCTAACTAAAACCCAAATACCAATTTGTATGCATTTTTTTACTTCAAAAATGGCGTATTACATATAAATACGACTATTACAATATAATACGACGAGTGAATTTATTTCCTGTAGTTACCGTTTGTTACTACCCCCAATAATTTTCCTTTTTCAACTCAGAGTGCATTTCCGACAAATCGCCGACGGCAAATCCGTTTCGTTATCATAAATGAAATTTGAATTGAAATGCGACATTTCCGAAACGAAGTCATAATTGTAGAAACCGGAAATTAGAGATCTATACCCACGATTCTAGATCCTTAATCCCACGATAGGACATGTTGAGGAGTGTGTTTTGTGGTACTTTGATTTAAGCGATAAGCTATTTAAATTTAATAATAGGTTGTAGGCCGTAACTACCCCAATTAGTTACAATTCGAGCAATGCTAACTAGCGGCAAGGATCTTCCCAGGTCCTGTATGACGTTACAGTAAAATATGTAATTATCCAAAGAAACGATGGTGGCTTCGAAGGTGTTTTGTGGGCTTGTTGCTGGCAACGGATGCACGTACAGGACACTAGACCGATGGACAATGGTGGATACACACCGTAGTGTGGCCTACTGGACTCCGGGACCCCTTGGGATTGGTTTCCCTTTTTTGTTTTGTTCAGTTCCAGGGCGATAATTCACTTGGCCCTGAGGGAGTTCCTGTAGGAGGAAAGGTGCGAAAATTAATTAAAACATGAACATAGCCAAGTTATTAGCTTAATTGCATCATAATTTAATCGAAAGGTGAAGGACATTGTTTTTTATTATTTTTTTTATGGTTTTTTGTAGTGTAAACTGAATGGGGATAGCACAATACTATGTTTTAATTATCCTTTCATGAGGACATGATAGAAGATCATTTATTTAAAGCGGTACTTGAAAGAACAATCAAAAGCTCATGATGAAGGCAAATGTTGATTGCTGTTGTGACAGGATTTCTGCGGATTACAGTTATAATCAAATTAGACCTTTGCTGAAATAAGGACACACTTCCTTGTTGTAGGCAAACTTATCTCACTGGAATTTTCCGTGAAGACACATGAGATTATCATTTGATGGATGTGCGCATTTGTTTTTGTCACAGCAAGGCAATAGGAAAATCCTTTTGTTTTTTATAAATATACCTAATAGATAAATAATATATTTTGTGTCTCATGAACGTTTTTTAATTTTTTTTTTTTTTTTTTTTTTTTTGTTGAAAAATAGCAAATATTGGAGATCATTTTAAAAATTTTATACTCGTTTTTCAAGGATTGTCTGACAGGAAAATGTGACAAATGTTTTTCATATGGTAAACAGGATGATTAAAAATATTGTTTAGAATTTTACTGCAGACTTTTACATGTTCTGAATAAATCATGTTAAACATTTTTTAGACGCAGCTTTAATTCTCATTCCATTCCACATCTCAAGATTGTTTTTGTTTCAAATATTAACTAATCAGAATAAATTGGTGTGCAGTCGAGGAACAACTATTATATTCCAAACATTGCAAATATATGTTGAATATTTATGTTAATTAATTTTAAAAAAAGAACTAAAATTCCCCCTTTTATTAATAAGCTTTTCCTTCCGACAAGAAGAAATATATTAAAATATAGTTACCCCTTTCACGTTTAATATTCAAATGAGATGTTAGCGCTAGAAAGAAAAAATTCACAACATTTTTTAATATTCTCTCGAGCGACAAAAGAAAAACAAAATTTGTTGAACATTCTCTATAAATTTTAGCAGTTCGCAATTCGAGGGTGATTCTGAAATAATTACTCACTTTTCTTAAAATGCTAATTATCCAGGTAAACTCCTAACTTCCGTGATTGCTCCTCGGGAAAATACCCAGGAGTGCATTCTCCTCGGGTCTTCTTCTCCTCCAGATAGAGGACATTAGTATGCAAGTGGTCGTCTTGTTACACCAGGCTGTGCACTTTTCCAAGCATAAGTTCACACGCACACCACAAAAACTGCAAGAACATCGATGAATATTCATGATCCAACAAGTTGTCTCATTTAACTAATCAAGAGGTTCAGCCGTCTCAAATGCAGGACCCACGAGCCGTGTCCTGTTCCGTCTTTCCTTGGCCGCACGGAGCTGACGGAGTGAGCCATTTCGAATATTGAATTTTGATGGTTTCTTTCATCCTTATTTTAATTAAACATCCTCGTAACGAGCTGCGGTAATTATCAAGATTTTTCTGGATGCGACTGACATCCTCGAAGCACAAAGTGAACACAAAGAAATGCCTCACGAGTCACGATATTTATTAGCTTTTATAGTATGAGTATATCGTGCCAATCAGTTTTGGATTCCTGACTTCTTCCGATGAGAACTGGACCACTTGTTTCAGCAGTCCGCTCCTCTTCCTTGCCGCACTAATTTCCTGCATTACCAGCGATCCTGCCAAGTTAGACAATGTTATCTCAATGAAGCCGTAATTAAATATCAATGTTAATCAAACGCAAACATCACATTGCAAAAGTAATTAATTACACCCTGACCTCATCACAAGGGGATGCTCATTGACAAGAAATCGGATGAGTTGGTTCGGGGGTCTGTGTTTCGGACTGTGAATGGGAGGCAATTCGGATGTTCCTAGGAAGTAGATTTCGTCCTAACGATGGCAGTTGCCGCAGAAATTGTGGCTATCCGACCGGATGTAACGAATCCAATGGCAGTTGCTATTTGCCGCATAAATGGAATGTACTTAATCACGTGTATGACGCAAATGCGCAACTAGGGTGAAAATATGGAGTAACCACGGTTTCAAATTAAGTCAGACTCTTGCGAAGACAAGAAGCTGGTGTGTGGTTGCCGAGGATCCTGCCACACAACTTCGCATTCATGAAATTGATTTATGCTCCTCTGACACAATTAAATTTCATTTCCATACAAAATTATAAGGTTTGGATTAATTTGAATGCTTTTCAAATATGTATCCTGGATTCTTCTTCTTGATTCATGTATTTCAGCAAAGTACAATATATTAACAATTGAATTAATTAATTTGTAGGTACTCAAACTCAACAGAAAAGCACTCGCCACTCATTGTAAATTAATTATTGATTCTATATAGTTTAACTCCGGGAAATATTGCTTTAATCATTTTCCGTGAATTTCCAGCAATTAAAAACTTTGAACAAAGAAGTAACACAAGCTTTTTATTTTTCCGGACATTGTTCTGCAGACATTACTGCCATGTTGTAAGTTCCAGTACGCCAGAATATTTCAAAATAAATGAACCAATTCTGTCGCTGTAATCTCAACGAACATCGCATTCTTGTCTCAACTTACAATGCCTGGGAAAATAAAACGTTCAACTTTTCGCATCATCTCCCGAGGGGGGGAATCTGTTGGCGAGTTAAGTAGTACAAAGTTTTCAGGTAATTTTTTTTACGTTTTCTCCATTGTTTCCCTTTCATTTAGGACACTGCATCTCGGGACCTCATTTCCTGAGTTCTGCGCGTAACAAGTTGAAAATGAGTCAAAGAGATCAAGAATGCATTTCACCATTATTGTTTTGCCACTCCGCAGAGTACAGTTGGCTGTTTTGGTGCTGCAGGAATGAGTATCCTTAATCAACATTTGTAAGACTTTTGTTGAATATTGAGAAATTTTTACGAAAACACAATCTCTTTTTTTAACACTTTATAGATTCTATTTGTAAAATGTGCTTTTCTGTTATAATCGGAATGCGAGGGCGAAGAGTTCGTCGGAATCCTTTTCGCAATCAGAAAATGCTTTCTCAAGAGATGCCAATTCGGTTCTGTGTTCGTGTCCGGAATAATTAATCAGTTGCTCGGTACAAAACGGGTAAACACTGGACATTTTTTAATGCGTCGAGTAACGAAAACCAGCGAAGGAACAGGATTGTGATGTAAATTTCATTTTTGTATTTTCGTTTGTCTACCAAGAAAATATCAAAACGAACGAAACAGAAAAGAAAGGAATGTGATAGAGTTGGGAATGTCTACTTTAAGGAATTTACGTAAAATTAGCGAATAATTTTGAAATGTTGTTTTTCGCTTTTAAGAAATTAATTTGAGACATTTTCATGTTTAATCAATTCCAATGGCTTGAAATTTATTTACAAGAACAAAAGTTGAAATCAGGATGTAATTTTGTTTGCGTTTGTATATTTATTACACATGTACAACATGAATTTAAACAAAATTTAGTTGTGAGAATGTGATACAAATTCGCGAATTTTCAAAATAAATCTGAAAAGTTTCCTGTTTTTTTTTATTGAATTCATAATATGTATGTTTTCTTATGATTGTTACACATACACACATTGCCATTATTACCATCATCCGAAAACGAGGAACAATGTGAAGTACGACTTTCGAGGAGTTCTTTCCTGCCAAAAAAGTTCCACAAGGACTCTTCATGAAGTGTATACTCGTGTATGTTATGCCCAACAATCCGAAGGTGATACCACAACAAGATGCCACTTCCAACAAGTGCTCCAAGCAATTCTGTCATTTGTTTTAGGTGAGTTTCCTGCAAGGACTTACATACAGCAAACCCATCTCCACCCCTGTGTCCTCTTGCCGCAAATTAGTGCAAGAAATGCGGCAGGAAAACGGTTATCAGTAGAAAATCCGGGCGGGCAAAAATGTTCGTGTTCGTGGTATATTAAAAATAATTTCATACTGTGCACCGGATTCGGGACCTCCAAGTCCTGAGCTCCGACCGTGGCTTATTATTGCCGGAGACGTTGCGTGTTTATAGGTGTCGGTGTCTGTTTTCATGGAGCCATAATTGATTTTGTTTTGTGGGGTACACAACCACTTGGCTGCAGGTAGTTGCTGCTACTTGTGCATTACTTTAGGGAATGGGAGAAAGGGGGTGTTCCATATTTCCTGTCAGATATTATGAGTTTTAAAAGATGGGGTTAGGTGGTGCCAGTACACCAGAAGGAAGTCCCGCAGAGTTCTTGTCAGGACCTTGTCGTATTCGTCTTAAATAAAACTATTCCATACATGCTTATTGCTTGTGTTGGTGCAACGTGCAACCCCAACAGCATCTGTGTAAATTATGAGAGTTTATGAATGCAAACAGGGTGGGTGAAAAACAGTCGGGCATGCTGAAAGCATTCACCAGGAATCGCTGCAATTTTAATTAATATTTAGCGAACTGGGAAACTCACAGACTCGAAGGACTATGAATTCGCATGTATCCGAATTCACTGTGGCGGTGAAGATGGTCCACAATTGCAGTACTCAATAATTCCCACGGAACTCAGAAGTGCCCTCCTTTCCCCTCAATTTATTCTGCAAGTGTTTGATTATTTTGGGAACCACATTTTACACAGAAGTGCTCTGCTGCGGCAGCTGGTTTTGCACCTAAAACCAAGCAGCATGCGGAATTATTAAACGAACGAGCTTAGTTTAACATAATATTGTGACGACCACCCTTTTGAAATTCTATGCCACCTTTTTTCACGTGTCGCCCTGGTGCTAACCCTTTACCGGGCCCCCACAAACGACGAGTCAAAGTGCAGTTTAATCGACGTAGTGGCACAAGTGGTGCAACGTAGTGTTAATGGGTCTAATGTGGTGATACCACCTGCGATCCGGAGTAGACGCTGCCGTAATTTATGACCAGAGCGTGCTTTGCTGGCATTACTTTGTGAAAATCCGCTTTTTGTGGTTCGGAATGAAATTTGCTCTAAAATGAAGTACTTGGCTGTCAACAACTTCCTCTTCCGTCTGCATCCAACTTTTTGCTCCATCAAACGCAAGGATGTCGCCGGAAAAAGTTAAATTGAACTGAGTGGCGTCATCCCTGCGGCCATCTACAAGAAACCCAACTAATTTTGGTGTAATAAAATTGTTATATGGTTGTTGTTGAAAATGTATTTTTAATGAATATGGGTCAAGTTTGATTGCAGTAAACTGATTGTCCCGTTTTCTAGTAGTTTCTGTAGGATTTACATTAAATATTTTATGTTGAGAGGCAATTAAGAGTTTTCTTACTCTTGGACCTTGTTCTGAGTGTTCCATGTTAAGGGGCGATAATTTAGAAATTCTTTCGTTAAGTTGAAACTCTTTTTCGAGAATTTCACCGAAAAGGATGATGATCAAGAGGAATTATTTATTCAACGCTCAGCTTTAAAGTTTCTTAATAATTTTCATTCGTCGTACTTATGACCCATGCTGTACATTTTGCATCGAGGATGAAATTATTTTAAAGAATGGCAAACGAACTATAATTCGTACTTGTAGGCAAGGACAGCAGTCTTGCCAAGAAACTTTTCCTCAGGGATAAAGTTAATTAGATAGGATGACCTCTATGTGCGGTTGAGGATCTGAATCAGTGTTGGCGGCTGCCCCCCTTATGCCGGGATCATGTTTAAGCAGAAGTCCTGCTTGAATAATTAAATTTTATCTTCCCACACAGAAGCTAGTTTTAACTTTCTTAGTTGCTCGGCACTTTTTTCGCGCAATCGATTATGCATTACTAGGCAACGGATGTCCTGGTATCCTGACCAAGTATTGCGCCGGCAATTCGTCTACGAATTAAGACTTCACTGCGAGGAACTGAATGGATTTTCTAAGGGCGTGGTTAAATAGGTACCTATTCGAGAATGATGTTGTTTTTTTTTTAAGGAAAATAAGTTTTTATTTCTCTCTATATTTTGAAAGATGTTTCAATTTCAATCCCTCTTTTCGCAACTTAATATTAATTAACAAATATTCTCCGGAAATCTTAAATTTGCGAATTATAGATAAGCATAAAAGATTTGTCTTTTTAGTGTCTAAAAAAATTTTTAAAATTTAAATTCTTGTATATTGAATTGGCTCCTGAAATTAAAGCTAAATAAAAATCGACTACATAGTTTGTTACAGTATATTTTCTGATACTTCTTTTTCCGTCCTTTTTCTTTGTACAGATTGTTGCTTTTTTTAGCAGGGGCAATTAACAAGAGTAACAATGATTTTTTTGTAAGTATTTTTGATTAAAGAGCATAAAATGTTTTAGCGCTCCAGTTGCTTTGTTATTCGAGTTTTCTTAGTTAATTATTTTTTTTTCTTTTATGTTCGAGTTTTTCCGTTTTCTTTTATCTGATCGTCACGTTTTTTCCTCTTGTGATTCGCAAAAGTGGCTTGTAGCTGAACTGGCAATTAAAAAACAAGGCTGTCTGCCTGTCTACGATATAAAGTTAAAAATAATGAACATTAGCAATTACATATATACTCAACAAATTACCTATAAATTATCCAGCACAAGGTTTTGCGTGTATAAATTCGATTCAATTTTATAACCTGAATTAACATAATTTTCCTTGCAATTTTCGCACAAAGCACAGGTAATTATGCGTTTGCAGGCTCTTTGCTAAAATGCACTAAACTTTCCTCATTAACCTGCGAATAACTACTCCTTTAAGGAGCACTTTCGAAGAACATGGAAACTTTAATGCAAAATCAATGCACCAAATTGAAATTAGTTTACCACATTTCAGCTGAAGCTCTCGAACAGTTGCCAATAAATTTCCACTCAACTCTGCACAAAACCTCAATATTTTCATTAAACCTCACGCAATTTCCCTCCTTTCAAGTGCGTTACAAATATTTCCGGGTGTTGTAAATTGCAATCTCTGGGAAAGCAAACTTTGCATTAATATTCCCGTCATGGGGAGCAGCACTTTGGAGCTGTGGACTGCGGAGCCCACAACAAATAATCTGTTCGGTCCTCCTCGGCCCACCATCAGCAGAATACAATTCCCCCGGGATTCCGAGATGTGCACAACACAGTTCAATTGCTATTCCGGTCCAAGTTACAGCTGGGCAATTAGAGTGATCTGCAGTGAGCACTGAGCACATCTCGTGCCGCTTGAAGTCTGTAAATCTTATACAGGCTGGCGTGATTCAGTGGAATTACCTTTGTTCGAAATTCAATACCGCTAGCCGGGCGTCGGGAAGCTGAAAGGTTTCCTTGCATGGCTTCAAAGGAGAATTTATTTCGCGATAAAGACACCCCTCAAGGCTGGGTCCATGGGCGGCCAACAGTTAAAATGAAATCATCCCCGTAGGCCGTGGGCGGCCCATAAATTCCAGTAACGTCCCTTATTGTTCCTTCTATGTTCCAGATAATTTACTACTGAGCCAGGTGCATCCTGCTTGGTATTCAGGTCGCACAGGAAATGGTTCATGGAGCACGATTTACTTCGATTCGCTGGAAAAAAGGATCCGATCTGACCGTAGAGACAGGAAATAAAATAGCCCCAAAAATATACCTAAGAAAATCAAAAAATTAACAATAGAAAAGGTTTAGTCTGTTATCCGAAAATGGTTGAAGGCCGTTCCGCCATCTAGCCCACGATTTCGGAACTTTTTTGAGACCATTGCTATTTGCCCACACACATCCAAGTATAATACCAAAATAATGCAATTTTCCACACAAAATTTGGAGCCAGCGGCTAGAGTGGTATTGATATGACCAGGCTACCAAGTTTAATCTCGAATTTAGATTCCCACGATTAAAACGAATTTTCATCCGAAAAATGCACGAGATAACGTAAAACAAAAAGCAGGATAAAATAATTCTGGATTCTGGAGAAACTTCCAGGATATGTTTATGAAGTCTCAGGCAAGGAACCTGCAGCAGATGCACTCGAGTTGCACATTTATTCCCAGTTTGCTTTGCATTTTCAACAATTCTCGAGCAGCTATCGGCGAAAATTTTTTTTTTTAGGAAGGTACATATTTTTCTGTGTTTTAAAGTACCTGTACCGTTCAAGATATCCTCCAGACTTCTCCTTTTACTGCGAATTATTTAAAAGATTGGAAGGGTTGTTGTGGGCCTGAAGGTGGCTGCAACATAAAGCCCCTGCAAAATTGACCATGAGCAGTTCATATCTCCCCAACGGAAGATACCCGGGATAATTTTAATTGTTGCTCTCCTGAATTCATATTTGGTCTGCAACTAAAAAGGATATTCTCAGGTGCTTGGCTGGCTGTAATGCGCATCTGTTATTTCCCGTTCGAACGCGTTCACAGAATTTTCGAATTCTTGATATTTGTAAAGATTAATTTATTGTGGCATGATTCCGGACTGGACTTTTTTTTAAGTATTTTTTAATGCTTTTGTTCTTTGTATCCGCGTAACTGAATTCGAGTGGAATCAGATTTAACAAATTTCATGATTATTCCATAAGTATTGTGAAAAGGTAAAAATAATAACTTTTCATTGTTCGACTCAAATATTTGAGAGGATTGTTGCCCGTTTTTATGGGGGCATTAACATTGTAGATATTGACGAAACTTCATGTACACTTTTGTCTTGTTGTAAACTTCAACAAAATCAATAGCAATTTATATCCATTGAAACTATACATATTTTAAAAGAGGATAATTTCAACATCCTTGCTGACTGCAAAGTGTAAATCCTTGCCGAGCGTATTCCGACACTTGTCAATCTGGTTAAGGGAGTATTACAAACCAATTTATGTCAATTATGGGAATTTATTTACTCTGAATTGCTTGGAACGTATTTCTAATCTATTAACACTGGGTCGAGAGTTGCATAAAGTGGCACTTAATCCGTCTTAAATTAGCATCAGACTCGAGCCACCCACCCTGAAACAGGCAATAAATCTGGCCAGGGTATTTCATTAGAATGCATGTAATCCGAACCCTAAGTGTTCACTGTCACGAATTAAGTAATTAACATGTTCCATTCCAGTTCGGGCATAATTTTGAAGAATTGGCAATCTGTGTCTAATTAGGACGTGTGCAATAACTCACTAGGACGCTTGAACAGGCCACGGAAATTGTTTTCAAGGATTCTAAGATGGCAAGGAGCTCGTGACTTTGGCTGGAAACAGAGATAAGGAACAGATTTACGTTATTCCGTTCTTCTTCGTCCTGGCGCACCTTAACACGACAAATATTCACAAACTTCGTATTTTATTTTTTCTCTCAAAAATGAACAAATCTTTGCTGCTGCCGGCGGCTGAGTGCGAAAGCTCGCACAAAAGGAGTAATCAATATTCCCACATGAATCGCTGCCAATAAAAGCTACACTTTTGCTCGAATAAAGATGAATGGGTTCGACCCTGCAGGCGACATATTTGCGTGCAAAAATTTTGCGTTCTTTCCTATCGGTGTCAGGACCCCCTTCCTGGCAAACCTTTACTTACAATTCTTGTGCGAAAATTGCAGAAGAAAGTATAGAAACTGGGTAAAAAGGTAAAACGAAACACTTTTCCGAGGGCCTTAAGTTTGAAAGCGGCTTCCAGCTCCAGGCATCCAGGATTTTGGATGAAGGGGGAGGAAAATGTCTCCAGTTACATGTGCGCCACAAGATTCTTCGCTTTGGCTAATCAGAGGGAGAATTCGTTGTGCCATTGTCACACGTAATGCGATTTATCTTTATTTTGCCAAATTGTTTGCTGGGTTTGGGTACAGAATAAAATATAACAGCGAAGACTGATGGGGGATGTTACCAACGTGGTCGCTTAATATCAAACATTTGATACCACCACGTTTTTGGATCTCAAATTAGAAAGGACTTAGGTACAAGGGCAGACTGCCAATTTGTATAAAATCGGATTTTGCGTGGCAGACAAAAATTTTCCTCGTTCCTTTGACTTGAGGACCTCTGTCAAGGTGCGCCATTTTCATAACATTCGATACCATTGATTTTGTGATTCATCAAGGATTTTTTGGTGAGAAAATATATCATATAAAACTTCCTTGTCGATTTCGCAATTTTAGTATTTCATTGATATTTTTAATACAAAGAACTGAAAACTACGATCCTAAATTTTATGAAGATATCATTATTTTATAATACTTACGCTTCTGATCCTGTTTGAATTTGATTGAGTGGCACACGTAATTTTTATTTTAATTAGAAAAAGGACTCCTAGTAATTCATTACATTTTTGTATTTAATGATAAACACTGAAGTTGATGGTTTTCATTTTTTATACTCAATTTGACCAATCAGCTAACAGAATTATGAGATATAAGCGTTACGCCAAGTTACGCCAGTAGAGAATTTTACTTCTTCTGGCATAGGTACTTATTTTTATAAGAGGTTTTACGCTTTCAAATAATGCAGTAATAAAGAATACTTACCACTCAAAATAATCGCCATTCTCCATTTGGTAAGGAAATATTTACAAATTTACTAGTTTTTGGTTAATTTTATCAACAACCCCGGAATAAAGCAAACCCGATTTCCATGTCATCGACTGCGGCTATTTGGACTTAATTCCTTTGACCGCCCGCTGAGAGTTTCTTACGATTCACAATCAAGGATTGGCGTTGATTAGGCTGGCCTTGATTGCTCCCATTTTGACACGAAACTCATTCTCAAACATGCGAGAACATGAGAGAAAAATGGTCTGAAATTCTCGCAGTCGCCCACGAACAAGAGAACCACAATCCGAAATGGACATTCACACGCGATCAGATTATTTGTAATAAAGTTAGACAAAAAAATCCCGACGACTTTTTATACATTACCCAAAAAATATGAAGAGAAAAAATAAAACGTCGAGCACTAACGAGGGGCAGGCGCGGAGGAAATGGAGCAGGCTTTATTTGTGTATTTACGGCAGGAGCGGATAATTCGAATTAATATCGCGGCAAATGAATGGGTGATTAAATTTGTGCTCGAGGACCTTTCGCGGGGAAGGTCCTTTTCGGTAATCTGGGAGGTGATTAAGGCAATCCCGTCAACTTCAAGTACTTAAAACGGTGCGAAGAGATTGCCGTTTAAAATCGGTTGTTTAACAGAAAATAGCAAAGAAGGATAATCGCCTGGGAAGGAATATGACGTTATCACTGAATTATGTCGACTGTCGCGATTACGAGCGAGCTACTGATGAAGACGTCCTTCAGATTGCTTTTAGCAAAGGAAGCTGCAAGGAAGATTACTCGTAAAGTGATTAAGGATAAAGCTGCACAGTACAACTAAGAGGACTTTCTTTTTTATAGCTTCAACTTACAGTGGAATAGGAAAATGTAAATTTTATTTGTTTTTAAAAATTTATTCCTTAATCGGTCCATCATCCTTTACTTATAGTTAAAATTAAAAATTATCCGGATCGATGGTTCTTAGACCCTGGACACAGTTTTAGGGTAATAATGTACAGTGCTGTCTGACTTTGTCAGTTACTCAACAAAAACAAAATACTTAAAACATATTCAATTTTCCTAAAAAAATCTCTCAGACTTTCTTACTAACTTTTTCGGTTACATTTCGAAAATAATTTTATGCAAAATTAATTTTCAGCTTACATATTCTTTTTAGCTTCTTAACTAAACTCAAATACTACGCTATTATCACGATTGTCGGTTTGAGTAAAAATAAAATTACACAAGTGAATTTTATTTCAAAATTAATTGTTTCGCTTTTCAAAAATTTATTAGACGAATTACTTCGACCATTTTTTTTTTAATTTTTACTAAATTACTGATATGCTTCGAATTTTAAAATTCATATTTGGGGTGTTTCGTTTTGTAATAAACTCAATTTAAGTGAAGACTTTGGGATCTGGTGTATATATACAATTTCTATTTAGACATATAAAAACAACAACTCGGATTTAAGAAATACCTAGACATTAATAAATATGTTCTTATGTGTGTGGTGGGAATGAATTTACATTCGATTTATTTTTTTTATAACAGTTTTAAATGATAAGAAAGTAATTCCAAATCAAAGTTTTAATCATGAACAAGAACAAGTTTAATGTTTATTCCAAAATAACACTAAACGTCAATTAATATTGTGGAAAGAAACGAAAATTGCAATCGGAAACGAAAACTAAGTTGCTGAACTACATAAATATTTACGTACACTTTTAGTATCCAAGTCAATGTCATCCTACGTGATCTACATTCATCTAAAATAGGAATCTGATCCTTATGAATAATTAATCTCTTATAACATAATATCGCATTCACTAAATTCTTCTTCTTACCTAAAAATTGCATTTATGTCACCAGTAATATTTTGTTCACATCTTTTAAAAAATTGTTTTTTTTATTATATACAGATTTCACAAAATCCTTTCTACTATGTACATTTTGAATAGGAAAAGATATATGACTATACATGCGTCCTGACCATAATGTAAGGTTCGCTAAGGATTAGTAATACCAATTTAATTATTATCAGTACCAAACATTGAACAGATGTTCCTGATCGAACACCAATGATAGACACAAATTTTCATTACAGGATCACGTGGAATGTTATCGTTAACACTGGCAGGATAACAATAAAATTTAGCAACAATGATTTTTGGTCTGAATATGCAGAACTGCTTAAGGCGCTTGCATGACACAAAAGGTCCTCGGGGAATATTTCTATAATGGGCAGCTTCCGCCCACTCGTTGGGTCGTGGCAGGTGTTAGCGCGCGCTCGCTGCAAAGGAAGAAGATAAATCGTTTTTGGTAAAATCTTTGGTGCAAGAATTTCACATTCTTCAACTCACCAGTAACATTTTACGCATTTCGTCCTTGGACAGGACTCGAATTTGGGCGGATTCGCGCAGCCATCTCCGCAGCCAGTGTCCGAACCACACAAGTCCACACTCGCATTCAAGGGGGTTGTTGGATGTGTCCAGCCCACCGATAATACTTCTGGTCCCCACAGTGTCCCAAAATGTAATATTTGGATAAAAGCTGTCGGCGGCCAGCGATGCTATCCGATTATCTGAGATGTCGATAGTCAAGTGTGGAACAGATTTGAGACTGTAGAAAATGTTTGGCGGCAAATCCGAAATTTTCGTATTTCGTATTCGAATCTTAAGTTTGTGATTCCTCGCTAGACCAACAAAAGTGTTGCTTGTTATTGTGTGAACATTTCGTCCATAAATTTCAACAATATTCAATTTGGTGTTGTTTATGAATTTCGCAAACATCTCTCCAGTGATAATCGAATCTATAACATGAAGATACAATTCTTGCAGGCCTGGCACACGTGACACAATATCGCCGACATGTGGGGATGACGTCAGCCAAAGACGACGTAAACTTCTTAATTTGGAGAACACAATTGGATTGGGGATCTGCTTTATATCCATCAGATTTAATTCGTCCAGATATTTCAACGACACTGAGTCATGAATTGTAATTCGTCGCAGTGGGTTGTGGGACAAATCCAAGGACTTCACCGAGTTTGGCAAATGTTCAGTGATGCTGCTTGCATTTACGATTTTGTTGTTCGACAAATTAATAACACGCAAATTTTTCATTTCGTGAAATGAATAAATGTCCTGTAAGAAATTGTTGCTTATATCAAGATTAGTTAGATATGGCAGTTGTAGACTTGGAAGAACATAAAGTCCCATTCCGCGGAGGTTCAACATTCGAACTCGCGGAGTATGGAGAAACACCTCCTTCAAATTGCTGGTGACCAAAGGATTGAAACTGAGATCCAGACTGGTTAAGTTGTTGAGGAATGTGAATGTGTTATCTGGAAGTACTGTGATCTTATTCCTGGACAAATTCAAATCAAACAAAAACTGGGAGTTTATAAACATGCTGGAGTCCAAGTACTCCACATTATTTCCGGCGAATTGTATATTTCGAAGAGTGAAGCCAACGTCCGAAAATGCCGGAACTGGCCACACTGAAAGGAAGTTGTTCGATATGTCCAAATATTCGAGTCTGGTATTCATGAAAACCTCTCGTGGCAGAGCGCGAAGTCTATTGTTACGAAGATGGAGGATGCGAAGTTTTTTTAGATTTGAAAATTGCTCAACCTGAAGTTGTTCCAGACGATTCGAGCTTAAATCCAATTCTTGAAGACTATTGAGACCTTGAAAACTTCGTCTTCGAAGTGACGTCAAGTTGTTGTGAGCAATATTCAGCACCTCCAAAAATTCCAAATCCCCAAATGCGTGATTTCCCAACACTGATAAACTATTGCTCATCAGATTCAACTTCCTCAGGGTGTTGCCCAAATTGCTGAAACTGAGCGAATTCGTCAGCAGATTGTGGCTTATGTCCAGTTCATTTATATAAAGATAAGACGTTAAGTCGTCGTCAAACTGGCTAATTTTGTTGTGACTCACGTTGAGCTTCAGTGGTAGACTGACATTGGAAATGTAGTTGAACATGCGCAATGAAACTACACACAAAGAGTTGTGCATCAAGTCCAGACCGAGCAGACTGGGAAGAAATGCAAATGCCCCATCCGAGATATTTTTCAACTTATTGTGGGACAGATCCAGGTAAGTCAAGTAGTCCAGGTTGAAGAAGCTGTGTCGTTCCAAAGTCCTAATTTTGTTGGACTGCAGATTAATGTTCTGTAATTCACCCAAATAGCTAAATGTCTTGGAGGGTATTCTCTCGATTAGATTGTAAGACAAATCAACTTCGACCAGGTGTCGGTGTACATCCGGAATGAAGAGATCTCTTGGGATGTTAACGATTTGATTGAATCCCAGGTTGATGTAGCTCAACTCTCGCATTGTTGCCAGTGACTCGTTGGTGATTACCTTCAAGTTGTTGTTGTCCAAACCCAGCCACATGAGCTCCGACAACGGACTAAGTGCCTCCATTGGAAATTCATCACGGTACATAGCAAATGATAATTCCAGGATTTTCAAAGTTCGGGAGACATTTTCAAATACAGACGGATTAGTGTAGACGATGTCGTTGAAACTTAGACTTATTTCCTTGATGTTGTAGAGTCCGTTAAATGAGCCAAACTGTAAGGCTGTTATTTTGTTGTTCCGCAACAGGATCGTCTGGAGTTGACTTCCCCAGCCCAGGAATATGTTGTCCGGAATATCCGCGATTGTGTTGTATCCCATGTTTAGGTAAGACAATTCGGTGAAGTTTCGCAACCCCTCGGCAGGGATGCCGGTGAAGTTGTTGCCACTCAAGCTAAGCACTCGCAGGTTGCTGGTGGCTTCCGGTAGATTTGACAAATGTGCAATTTGATTTGAAGTTAGATACAGATACTTCAGCTGGTTGAGGGTTTTAATGGCCCCCGGCACCGCTTGCAGCTGATTGCGCTCCAGATCTAGATACTCCAACGTGTCCGTGATACCCTCAAAGGCCTCAAAATGAATTCTGGTAATCTCATTGAACGCCATCACAAGGTGCACAATGCCGGTACCCCGGAACACACCCGGGGGAATCATTTTCACAAAATTCTTCTCAATGTTGACCGCCCGAATGTGGATGTTGCTGTAGTTGTTCTGGAACCAATCCGACCGGATATCCTCAATCAAATTCAAACTCAAATCTAACTTTTCCAAATGCATTCGCATTACTCGAATCTCCTTGCAGGAAATAGTTTTGATTAGATTATCTCGCAACGAAATGATTCTCAGATCGTACAAATGGTCGAAAAGTTGTTGGGGAAATGTTGTAATTAAATTACGTGACAGGTCAACAGTGACAATGGTGCGCGGAAAAGCCACCCCAGACAGATGGGAAATTCTGTTGTTGCTCAGATCAAGCCAAAGTAATTTCCGAAGTTTTGAAAATGGTCGTACATTGATGTGGTTTAGGGTGGAGCTAAGTGACACATTCCCCCGGGAATCGTCATGAGTTGATCCCAGAATTTCTGAGATTTTGTTGCCAGACAAATGTAGACTACGAAGTGATTCCGATAAACTTCCCCAGTTTCCGTCCACTGTCGTTACGTGATTTCTAAATGAAAGTTTCATGAGAAAATTAGGATTCCAAGGAAAATGTTATCTAGTGTGGGTGTGGGGGACGGGAACCAGAGAGAAACAACTTACCGCTGTGCAACGAGTCTGTTAAGAAGGTGTAAACTCCTGAGCGCATCCAGTGGGAGCTGTTGCAGCTGATTCCCGGATATGTCCAGAGTTAACAGGCTGTGGGTCATCGAGCTGTAAATGAAAGGGATTAAATTAGATTCGAGGTGGACTCCTGGCATCCAGTCGGAAAATGAATTTTCTTGAAATTGGAGCCGCTGTAATCATTTCATGAGACACATTCTCAGAAAATAAACGACATTTTACAGTTACTCTTGAACACTTCCTGTTTATAAGAACATGAATTCTGATTTAAGTTTTGTTTGGTTCATCGTAGGTACGTCAATTCCGAAATATGTTTCAGTTAAGTTTAATTTACAGTAAATACATTTGGATTCCAAAACAAATGAACAAAAGTCCTTTGTGAACTGACTCTTAATTAAACCACGAAACGTCTTAATTTCTTCCTTTTACCCCGACAAAAATGGTGAAAAATCCAAACAAGAAACCACACTAAGCTTTCTGAAGTACTTTTCTCCGTTCATCTGTTTTTCTGATGCTTCTTCCTCGGATCGCATTTTATGTAACAATACTGAATACAACTTGTTGTTTCTTAAAAACATCCCGGAGTGTCTTTTGCAGTATTATAGATATTTAACGATTTGCCTCTTCTAAAATTGAAAATGTATACGTAAGATCCTTATCAAAGTCATTTGAGCAGCAGGGAATAATGGAGACTTTTCTTGTTTGTGTTTTTTCTCGATATAAAGTAATTTGTTTCTTAAAGGCAAACAGAAAATGTCTCAAATGCAGCTGAACGGATGTATCCTTTGGCGACAGGATTTCGTGCAAGACCCCCGCTGGAGGCAAATCATTTCATTGAAATTGCCCTTCGTAGGTCTTCCAACGCCAAGTCTATGGAGTCCTCCTCCTCTTCCCACTGGGAGTGGTTGTTGACAAAGTAATAACAGAAAACATAAAAATTTACATTTATAATTTCTTCCTTCAAGTTTTTGTTGTGATTTCAGATTAAGCAATTACATTATAGAATTAACTTCTATCAAAAACTCGTTATCCTTTATTTGCTCATACAAACGTGATACAGTTTCATTTCTGACACGATATACAATAAAATTCTTGTTGGTGTATCAGTGAAAAATATGATTTCATTTCGTTGCATAAAAATTATCCTGTTTTACTGAAAACATGTTAATTTCCTGTCTCGAAGGAACAATTTCCTTCACAGTGTGTTTGTGGAATCATCACAATAACAATTGGTTTGAACGAATCAGGATGTGTCCTTACTCGAATGCCATCCAGTTCAGGTGATTTCGGATTAAATTGGCAGTGCGTGATCCTCAACCGAAATAACTTATTCACGGCAACTGGTGATCAACATTCTGTCCTTGAACTTTTTTGGGTGATTTAAAATTGTTGTGGAGAATGGGAGGTGGGCGCTACCTAACTTAAAGTGTTTCGGGGCAGAAGAGGCGTGATGCCAGTGTGTGACGGTGTAGCACTTCTGATGGCATGTAGGGCAATGACACCCCAAAAACACATGTGCCCTGCCATACCCCACACAGTTCATTTCTGCAAAAGCGATTCCGGTTCCTCTGCGTTTCCATTTCCGTCGTACTTTCATTCCATCCGGGAAGCACCAATCTTCCCCCTTCTCTCTCCCTGTGAGAAGCAATATGACACTTTCGGCTCACTCGCATGTAAATACCTCTTAATTGGCTTTATGTAAATTTCCGGAGATCGCACGCGAAGACGGTTTGAATACAAATCCTTCCTTATGTAAAAGTTTGTTGCGATTTGACTAATGGCACATATGAGCAGCTCAAGGTTGGGGGCGGGGTGGATTGTCGCAAGATTTAAATCAGATATGCATACAATGATACAAGTATAAGTACGGAAAGAATCAGGGTGAGTGCGCCTGAAGGACAATTCGTGATGAGAGATGAGGCACGTAAGACCAAAGGAAGATGAATGACTTGGTGTGGCGGTTGTTGTTCCTTCTCCAGAAGATTGAGTTCAAGATGCTGCATGAGGCTTTTGGCCCTGCACGAGCAATCACTTACCATAGCAAAATAAAGGCAGCACACTTTATAGAAGTTGCTCCATCTTGGCTTACAACATTCCCCATGATTGTGAGCCCCCGAACGCAGGCAGTTAGTATCAATTCAAGTGGTCTGCCAATTAAGTTGATTGATCCTTTATGGGTACTGCGAAACGCTAAATTGAGCCTGTCACATTTCGGAATCGTTGTCTGAAAATCACGAGCTCTGATGTATTCGAAGTTATTCGACCTCAAAATAACTTTCTTGGCGTTTGAGCCGAACAAACACAACGAAGAAATTTCAACTTTCTGGGCAATGTTCATGAAGCCAATTTGCTTAAGAAGATTCCGCACAAGGTCCTTGCATGCATGTATGCTTTCTTGGGCAACAAAAACAAATTATCATAATCATACCTGAAGCTCCTCTCGGATATGTCTTGGAGTTTGTTATCGATTAACTTAAGCGTTTCTAGTCTTAGGCCTTGAAAGGTTTCGTCGTCAACAGTCCGCAGATGTGTTCTTGACATTTCAATATACCGCACCGAACTGTGCAGGAATTCTGTAAAGAAAAAAGGACAAATAAAACATTTTATAGAGAAATTACTTTTATCATTTCAATTTTATGTGGGCGAATGTTTATTTAAAACCGATTTACAAAATAGATTTTCGAAATCCACTTCAGGGAAAGTTATTGTTGCTATTTTTTCTAGAGATCATCCCCACAGTACAGCAATGAAAAACTTACTTTAAGGTGCACAAAATATTTTACATAATGCTTTTTTCTGCCTACACATTAAATGTTGAAAATTTTGAATATCCTAAAACAATGAAAATTGAGAAAAACTTTTCACGTTGTGTTGTTCAATAAAAAGAAGAAATACAATTATTTTAATTAAATGATAACTTCCTCAAATAAAAAACAAAAGTCATGTTTGTTGTAATTCCAGCAAGACACTTATAGAAATTAACCAACAAAAAACCAAAAACGTAAAAATTTCTTCAAAAAATATGTTAATATTTACCAGCAATTTAATCACGTCAAGAAGAAAAATGTTTTCCTCCCTCCGAAGGTCAGCAAGTTTTTCGTAGGTACAGCAATTACTTACCCCCGTTACTACCACAAGTCATCAATTTGGCTTTACCAACAGGAATGTTAAAATTTTCATAAAACAAAATTATCTCTTGGAATGAAGGAGAGTACCACAGGAGGGGCCGTCGTCCAATGTGGATGGTTACTTTATCCAGGACATCAAAGGGCATACGGGATAACAAAGTGGTGCTACTCAGGAACAATATCTCGTTAAATTACCCTCAAATGTCGGTCGGCTGCCAGGAAGAAGCTAATTTAAGGTAGCCGTAGCTACGCAGATTTTGTGCTATAAAATGTTAACATCCTGCGTCATCCGGTCTTGTCCTTATCGCATGGACCGTTCCGCTGCCGCAATCCAATCCATTTCTGAGTTCACTTTTTAACTTGCACAAGTAATCTTCAGTCCCTCGGGAGTTGGCGATATTCTTTCTGTTACTTTTCCCTTTGTTTTATTTCATATCCTGCCCCGTTCGTCGTTTCATCGCAATCCCCCTCTCTTTGTCTTCCTGATCCTGTTTTCTTCTTCAAAAATACTCGCTTCCCGTTCATTGTTTCTGGCATCATTCCACTGAATATACTTGCCACAGTTATTGTGACCAAAATGTCGGGAAATGTCAGGGGAAAAAATCGTTGTGTTCGCGCCATTGTCGACATGCCATAAAATTACCGCAGGGACTCGAATCAACTCGGAAAGGTTCCTTGCGCCCACTACAGCAATTGTGTTGGTTACTCTTAGGTAATTATTATTGTAATCTGGTTGCTGTCGACTCTGGGAATGAACAAATTGCCTTTAGGTCATTCGTCGCATTCAGACTCCTTAAAATTACTCAAGTCCTTCCAGGATACTTGTGGCATCTGATTAAATTACGTCAATGATCCTGTTGCAGGAAACTAGGTCATCAGCCAATTTTCTTACATTGGTCGTATACTGCGAAACTGCGAAAAGGATGCAGTTTTCCTCTGTAGAACAAGGATGTACCTAGTGCGTAATTTATTGTTGAGTAACAATCGATTGCTATAGAATGGATGTTATTGAAAAAAGGAGAATCATTCATGGGCATCCGCATTCCACATGCAGACACGACAGTATTTTTTCAATTTTGCAAACATCCATCTTTATCGATTTGAATTGCTGATAGCGAGCTGAGATTGATTAATTTTAATATGCACGAAGCCTGGATAATGATGAAAGAATATTCCTTTCAGTGGAAATAGAAAACGGAATCAATATACAATTTTTTTGTGTGTTTCATTACAATAATTGTAATAAATCTCTAATTATGTAGGGGATGCGGAAATGTTTGTTTTTTATGAAAAATTAATCTATAATTTTTTTACTTTTTTTTTTGATGCTATTTCTTTAAATTAGTGACATTATTTGATTTAATTCGGTTTTTATAATGCAATATACTATATATGTACCTACAACAAAGGAAAAGAATTTACAGAAAGAATTTTATATATTTTTGATAACATCTTTTATATATCTCGCTAAGAATTTAACTTCCGGGTGCCTCCCAATTGCAGTAAGCAATATACACAACGTGCTAAAGTTTAATTAATCTTTTAACTAGGCTCTCCCAGGACACGTTACAATATAGGTACTTATTCATTAACGCGTGACTTAAGCGTTACATGTGTTTGCTCAGGGAAACACTTTCCTAATTGAAGAAAAAATAAGATCGACCAGATTAAGTCATTCAGCCTCACCTGCGAGGCGTGCTTTGTGCAGACCATCTTTAATCCGGCCCAGGGGCCAGGACCTTTTTCAACTGCTGGTGTTTATCCTGCAAGACTCTAAATACAAGTTCCGAAATCACCATTCATCTTTTTTTTGGATAGGTTATGATCTGTGTGGGTCCAGCGAATCAGGAACATCACAACTTTAATTCCGGGTTTCCCATCTCGCGAACTCTCCTCCACGGAGCAGAAGTCAAGACGAATATTCTTGCAAAACTGACGTGAAATCTTTATAACTTTTGACTCCTTGATTAATGTGAAGTTTGTTTGCAGATGATTGTTCCTTGGGGCGATGAATAGCGAAGGGGGCGAACAACAACAGGATTTCATGTTGCCAGGAAACTTTTATGGCGTCACATGTTCTGCAGGAGACTCAGATTGTTTGTGTGCTCAGTTTTGATTCTGTTGCAGTAAAACCTCGGGCAAATATTATTTGTATTACTGTTAAATAGTGTCACTTGAAGTGCCAGAATCTGCAATACTTTTTTTTGGTTCACATTTGAACATTATGTATTACATATTTCCTGGCGACATCGATATTTTCACATTCGCAAGGTGGCGCAAAGTACGTTGCAGAGATTTTTGTCCTTTCAGTAGGGAATCTTTTGACATTGCAGTTGTGAAATTGCGCAGTCCAGAATACTTCAAGTTTCACAGAACCCTTTGGCAAAGATTAAATTCATACGAGTTGACGTGGTGCAGAGACTCCATCAAAAATATTCTAAAAGTATTCCGTAGAATGAATTGAATTTGTTGAAAAGCACTGAAACAATTTCATTTTATTACGTTCTAAGTGCAGAACGGGCTTGATGCGAGGAAATGCAATTTTAAATTATGTTGAGCGAGAATTTTAAAAGGATTAAGGACGACGACAACTAGGAGGATTGGAAGAAGAGCATGCGCCCTAAAAGTGGATGTGTTTTTAATGCAAAATGTATTATTTTATTAATTTATTCTGACATAATGCAAAACAAGGGAAAAAGTATGAAAACAGTGCTACAAAGATTTTGTTATCCTGTTAATCGACAACTGGAGATGAGCATTCCAAGACCTATGTATAATACTGGTACGTTACCGCCAGCCATACCGCTTGAGTTCTAGACTCCCAAATTGAATAGTTCTAAGAATCGAAAAATTGTGACCAACGAAAACTGAGTAGTGCCCATTTCGATCACTTAAACTGGGAAAGTTCAATACATGAACCTCAGCGAGTTGTGACAGTGAAAATTTAACACCAATAAATTGGAACAGGGAGACAGTCCTCGTCCGAGAAATGAATATTCAATTATATGTGGAATTGTATTGTGCTAAGTAATATAAGTATTCTTGTGGTAAAAAACAATTAAGCTGAAGCTGAGGAGTCAAGCCACCGAAGGACATTCCACAGAGGAAAAATAAAGGTAACTTCAATAAAGCAACTAATTTTCTTACTTTTGCAATAATACTGATATAAATAACGACGAATACAGATCCAGAAATAGTTCCCGAAAATGTTCTGAAACTAATTTTCCTATACTAATGCTCGAAGTGCGCATTTTGCGAAATCTGATAAAACTTCAAATTTAGCTTGAAATATTTTATGCTTTATGAACACATTTAGAATTCTGTTGAAAATAAGCAAAAATAATTTACGTCGCGTTTAGTATTAAAAATTCTGGACATGTTTTACATATTTCAGAAATTCATTTTATTTGAAAATGTTTTTCCAAAGAAATTGTACTCGTCGATTTTTTTGTTTTTTTTTGGTTCATGTATTTTGCGGAAGAGGGAATGTTTCGTTGGTTATTTTTATAATTCAGGGAAGTTCAAACGCACATTTTGGTGAGCAATTATTTTGTTTATCTGATTTGTGTACGAAAAGAAATAATGAAGTATATTTTATGGTAATAATCACGTGAACGTAAAAATGTCCGACGGAAAGGAACTACTATAAGAACGTATTTCGAAATAAGTGAGCCAGGTACTCCTATATAAACAATATAAATGTTTGATTTTGATTGAATAATTGGTTAACAACTACAATGAAACTGGATCACATTAAGATATTAGGAAATATTAGCATATTATAAAACGCATTTAATATTGCGTTATTTGTTAATAATATAAATAATTCAGAAGTAGGTAAAATCCCTAATTTATATTCATTTCGTATATTTATTGCTAACCCGTGCTCAGTATGAAAAAGCTTTCAGATATGCACAGAAAATTTAGCATAGGTCAAGTCAGTCTTGTTTTGAATAAAAAAACTACTGATCCGCCCACCGCATGGAAAAAGGGTATGCATTGGTAACCAAATTTCAATTCCACCTGCCGCCTATTGCAATTTGTACCTTCCGCAATACCGTTATGTATTACTCGTAAATTGTGAACTCACATCCGGAATCGGTGGTCGCCTCCCCCAACTCGAGGTGCGATCGACTGAAATCAAATCCCCCTGGAAACCATGTCCTCAACTTTATTGTCTGCATAATGAAGGAGGCCTGTTTGAGGGAAAAAGCCGAAAGCCTCCACAAGTTTATAGTGTCGTATCCTGGTGCCGTGGATCTTTTACATAATTCATGTCCTTTCAATGCCAAATCAAGACGGCCTGACCCCATTCCGTCCCCAAAATCCGTTTCGTCAATCTTGATTTAATCTGCATTTACATCTATGGATTTCTGCTCCGGAGGACCAAAAGTCCTGATTGCTGACTCTGTTACTGGTGGAACATGTCCCCTTAAGAACTCTCCTTTCCGGAATTGTTGTTGCATTGTATGTGACTTGGCGCACATCACCATCCGGTTGGATCAGCTGTACTCCCGGGATCCGGTCGAGGACGAAGAATTAGGTTAAATAAATGCTTCAATGATAGCATCAGTGAACTTCAGTTTCCATTGCAATGCAGGAAAAATCAATTTAGAACATTCAAGGAAACCCATTAATGTTGCTGGCTGGAAAAGCCAAAGAAAATATTTTCGATAAAGTTTCCGTGATAATTGAGTGAAAATGCGGGAATGTTGGAATTAACGTTGCTTAACTCCATTTCAGAATGCCCTTTGACCATCCCTATTCGATGGTAATTACGGAGCTATAGATCTTTTGCGGAATCATTCCGTCCGTATGGCTCAGATTCCATCACGGCAGGCGCAGGATATAATTAAACCAGGAGCTCCTAATACCGTCGAAATATTGGTCGAAAGTATTTGTTGCTCTTTTGTGCATGGATGCAATTAAATACTGGAAAACTAAATACATTGCAATTTCTGTCATCTGTCATATTAGATTCGAGCGTAATTTTCAAGGACTGTTACGTCCTGGAATGGTTGCAGATAGACGGATTGTGTCATCGGAAGCATATTATAAATAAAACTTAGTTTACATCTCGGAGTTGTTGATTGCACAGAATTTCAATTAACTGTGTGAGTTTGATTAAGTGGGAACAGAGCGAGAAGGATGGCATCCTGCAAGGATTTGAGTCAAATTATGGGAGTTCGGTTTACTTGGCAGCATTTCAAGTTTTGTTCAGACACAATTTTCATTATGTTCACTGAGATAATCAAATATGCCGAAAAGATATTAATAACAATCTGCCATGTTTGCCTTAATACATATATAGAGAAAAAAGTAGTTAAAGGCGGAGTCTGGTAAATTGTAATTTGTTTAAACCGAAAAAATAAAATTTACGAAAGGAAAAAGTAAATCAACTTAAATCATGATGTGTTTTTTTGAAAGACTCCCTGAAAATACAATTTAATTAAAAATCACTCAATTCTAGGTTCTCGAAATTATTTTAATGGACTGGAATTTTGTGTTTTTACATGAACATTTTAGCAAAATCAATTCATCCTCGATGAGTTTTTCGCTTCCAAGTATTATAATCTCAAAATTAATGAGGCCGTTTACTATGTCCTACTTCTGATTAATTTTATGTAATTTTAGAAAGTTCTATATCCTTGTCAAAGCTGAAAAGGTTACTATATTTCATCCGCTAATGAGAAACCGGTTAAAATGGCGAATATTTCCAGCAGAGGGAAAATTTATTTTTAAAATTTCTTACAGGAAAATTTATTTGATAAATCAATATTAATAAATTTGATTTTTTTAATAAATAAAAGTGGAAATGATAATGAAAAATGAAAATTGAAGGAATTGAGTTTAAATCTCACTAATCCGTGTAAAATTGTCTACGGACCAGTGGTGGACCGTTAGGGGTTAAACTCTGAAGTTCTGCAATTGATTTGTACTGAATGACACCTACAGTAAATTCTTATGTATCCTTTAAAAGTAGATCCTAAAGTATAGCCGCAACTGCTAATGACTAAAATATTTATAACTCTAGTATAATAAAATAAAATATTTCATTGAGTATTTAAAGCATTTAAACTTTCACTATATTTTGCTATTTAAAATAGTTTTCCAAAAATAATTAATTTGTTCCTTCATACAAAAATAATAATTCATATTACCAACTTCATTGTCAGTACTTTGCAGAAAAGGTACGAAAAATTCCAGAGGACTTACACCTATGTATTTATGTGGTTTTTAGGTATGTGTTAAGTCCTGGGAATCGATTAAAAATTTGTTCTGCACATTGTTAGTATTAGCACCAGGAAATTCTTCTGAAGGCACAAAAATGTATAACAAAACTGGCGTAGTTTAAATAGTTTCGCCACATTGAATGCGAATGCAAAAACATACATTGTACAAGAATAATTTGTTGGTAGGAATGTTTGGCAGGTAGTTTTGCGTATGTCTGCAGAATTCGAGGACGAAACAACGATGGCATGGAAGGAAACTTTAGTTCTACTTTTGCCCAAGTTTATTCAGTCGTTAGAACTGGAAAAGGAGCTCGCTACGAACATTAAAAGTTTCCTGCAAGTGGATCGAACTGATGCAGGTAAATTGACTTTTATCTATATAAGCCCGGAGCAGTCCTTAATTTGCCAAGTTTTATGAATGGAATTCCTGGCAGGTGGCATTATTAGACTTGTTTACCAATTTGGCTCGCGTCACTGGGAGCATCCAAATACTTAACCGGAAGTTAATGGTTCCGAAATTTTCTACTCTCCAAGATTTCATAGTTCCAAAACTGGTTAAAGGATGCTAAATGTTTTAGTGGCGGAGATTTTGTTGGAAGTTTACTATTGTAACTGCTTGAACATGAGCATAAAAGAAGTGTATTAAGTTAGGTGCGAGTAATCTCAGCATTTTGAAGCAAGTTTTTATTATTTGCACTCAAATATTATTCTGGAGAGCAATGAAAGACTTTTGGCATTTATTTTGCTACTTTGAAAAGGATCACACATTAATATTTATGTATAAAATTTACCTCTTGTTGATTTTCGGAACAGGCCTATTTTTTCAATGTTGTCACAAATTAACCAAATAGAAGAAAATGGTATAATTAGTTGTATCATGCTCGGAAATTCTTGAACTTCATTAAAAAAATACTGGTCCTCCTACACAGTGATTTAATACAAATTGAGTTATTTTTAAAAATATTGTAAAAATCGGTCCATGGTGGACTAATTTCCATCATATTCGATGTAAAAACAATTTTTTTAAAACATTCTTGTCGTGAATCATTTATTTTAATTTCCCTCTAGGGGCGCAAAAATGTGGCCCACCGGAGTCTTTTCCAGACGGAGGTCCTTATTATAATGTTATTGGACACTGTTGCGTGTAATGACTCCATTTTCCCAATTAAGTGAAGACCCAAGAAAATTTCCCATTAAATATTAAAAACATCCACGAACTTCTAAAACCAAAACGAAATTGTGTAATTTAAGACCAAATTTAGTGTTTATATATTTCCCTATATCGCTTTTCGTAGCAGCAATTGTTGAAATTACTTTGAGAGAAACATATCGGTGCGGGAGGAATTAATACCTCAATCGAAAAAATTGAAATTCATTTTTGCTATTTTGTTTGCTCGAAAATGTTTTTCAAGTAAGGAGGGAAATATATGATAAAATGTTTGCGGTTGGAAGGTAACGAACACTTTTTTCAGTACACAACAATATCAACAAATTAATAAGATAAATAAAAGATGCTGCCAGGGAGAACAACAAACTTCAGGACATGATTGTCTTATTGGCTATTCAACAACAAACACAATTACATGAAATCAACTTTCGTCTATGCTGAACCAGGATATCTACAAGATTTCACCTAAAAACACAAACTAACATTTTAAAAGTGTTTGTTATATTCGTTCAACAACAAGGATGAGTTCCAGATTTTTACGAGGACAATAGAAAAAGATTTGGATCTTCAGCAAAACTTCTGATGAATTCCAAACATGCAATCCTATTTCGTGTATTTCCTGCAGGAGGACGTGAATTCCTTTATGCCGGACCCAGGACATGCATGCACTTCTGCATTTTAACTATGACGAGGATATTACGACAGTTGCATTCAACATACATTGCGACAATATTGCTATAGCAGTAATTTAATAAGAGATTTTAAAAGTTTTTAGTTGTAATTCACAAGAGATTAAACTGCTGAAGTCCACTTAAATTATTTGTTTTATGTTAAATCAATTTGCAAAGTTCAACCAAATGAAAAGCAGGCTTAAAAGCACATTATGGAATTTAATGCGGCAGCTGTAATATAGGATTTACTGAATTCTCTTTTCTTTTCCTTGTTATAACAAAATAATTAGTGCACATGAAATCTTTTATGTTATTGCAAAATTAAAACCGAAAGGTTATGAATTCAATTGCTTTAAAAAAGCAAAGATTATTAATGCATGCACGTTTAGATGTTCTCTAAAAAGTGAAAAATATAAAAAAAAGATGTTATAAAAGTCTCTGCAGTTCTGGAATAAAATCCGTTTAATGCTGTCGTGCCAAAAACTCAGCACGTATATCGCCATAGAAAATACTGCTTGGATCTACTTCCTTGTTTTGCCAGAAGACTAGGTTCACTCAACATTTTCTGTTATGGGCAATAAAAAATGTTTCCCTTTTGTTTCAAAAATGTTTCACTTTTTCGTGTTTAACTTTGGAAAATATTCCGAAAGAATTCTTTTAGCAAAAATAAACTGTAAGTAAGATGTCCTGAATTTTGGAATTTTAGTAAAAAATATTCTTTTTGTTTTTTGTAGAATATTAACTATTATTTTGTTTCCTATTTCACGATTTTTTGATTCGTTGGTAGAAAAATAATTAATTAACAATAAATGACTTAAATAAAACCGAAGCTAAAATTAAATAAAAGTAATAGTATGGATAATCAATATTTTCCTTTCATTCTTGACTTCTCTGGCTCCTTTATTCGGCTCAGCAATTTCATTATGAACAATTAAAATAACACATGAATCTGATTTAATCAATCGTAATTAGTTGCATATCCTTCCTAAACTTCTGATATTTATCTATATACATTCTCCAACTGGAGGTTGCTTCCACGCCAATCATTATCAATTTAATCCTTGATACTGAGAACCCTTGTGACATTCATACGTTTGATTAGAGTTTAAGCCCCAAGGATACGATCTCAATAGCGTCCTTAATCATACATTTCAATGAGTATCCACTTACAGAAGCCAGATATTGCTTGCATCGCACACTTAACCTAAGCAACAAATTTTATGCTGGTAACCATTGCGACCGGAGAATCCTTTTCACCCTCGCACCCACATCCTTACTAGGTTAATCCGATGTAATTTACATTCAAGCGGAACAATTTTGAAATGTTTGCAAAATAGCTCCTGACGATTGAATGGAGATACTTAAAATAGAAAACAGACTACCAAATGACCGGGGAGATGAAAGGACGAAATGCCCTCAAATTCGTAGTCCTTGCTAAAGTAATTAATTTTTAAAAGAATTTTTTGTTTTGGTTTTTATTTCGATATGTTTGTGTATGCGCCACAGATAGAATTGTTGAACTGATTTTTTTTTTAATTTTGTGCAGGTCAAGAACCGTCTATTATTCGATTCTGGAGGCCCAAGTGCACTCAACCGGATTAATGGAATATGGATGAAAGAGATCCTGGGGATCATTATGGAAATAAATTTCCTTACAATCGTTTAAATATTTGTGCAGAGATAATTTGGTAGCTCAGTTACCATTCTGGACTAGGACTGTTTATTGATTGAACTCATTGTCAGACGCGCAAGGCAAACAACACTTCATCCCTCGATCCAGGTTCGAAAGCCATTCGCCGATGTTCGGGCCTATACCCCCTGCCACTTATTTAACAAGAAACGTTTACTTTCCGACAGGATATGGAATTGTTTATCCACATTTTGCTTGACTTTTTCCGCTCCATGGAAATACATCTCGACAGGAACTCCAAATTGATGCTAAAGAATGGTCGCGAAATTTTGCCAGGGGCTTCTGCTGTGTGGGGGAATTTTCATCCCCCGCCAGATCGGTCGAAAATTCTTAAGTTTACAGATGCGAACATATTAACAGATTTAAGGATTTTCCTCATTGTTGGAATTTTCGCGCTACCACCACAACAAGCTATAGTTTGCGGGGGAGCTTAAGCCGTGGCGTATCTTCTCTTCCCCGCAACAAAATCTGGGAAAAATGTAAAATCCCCAAGTGGCTACTACGAAAATTTCAGTGATTTCAGGAGACGTAAAGTAATTGAAAAAGTCATCCTTAGTTGATTTTGGGACCGCCCAAGGAGATCTCGAGTGGCTCAAATGAAATATTCACAGCAACGGATGCGGGCCTAGTCTTATTTATTTATTTATTTATTTATTTCTTTTGGTCTTCTTTCTCGTATTCCAGACCTCAAAATCGAGAATACTTAAATCTTAAATGAAATCAATTTCAGGATTTCATATTAATTCCTTACGATGTGTTCAGAAGTGTACGATCTGTTAAATTTGGACTGCGTCCTTAAAATCGTGTAAAGTCTCACGTTTTATAATACTACATACTTTTGAATTTATATTCCAAGTTATTTCATTTCTAATGCCACCACGTGAAGCTAGCAGGAAGTCCACTTCGACGGGAGGGACTAAAATGAATCTAGGGTTTTATTTTAGAAGGAAACAGGATAGAACTTAGGGGAGAAAAGTTGCTTACAAAATTGTCTAAATATTAGGCTTTTTTTTTGTTCTTGATACGTTTTCTTTTTAATCAAATGTTTACCTACGGTTCGTGTCCGTTCCCCTTTTTTACTTTCTTCACAAATTCATTTTTTTTAACTGCGTTTCTTTAGGCATTTTTTCTCATCTTCATTCACATCAAAATTTAGGATAGCTCCCAAATTTGCATTGTTATCAAAGAAGGTTCTTAGGTTAATGAACTCAAAAAAATTAAGGGTTTCTGCTTCGGGATGAGCTTTGTGAAAGGAATAGAAACAAAATCATATACAAAACATATAGCCAAAAACATACTTACAATACTTGCATTACTACCAGAACAAAACATTTTGAAGAATCCATAAATAACAAGCAACGAGAGACGCCAGACATTTCAACGTGTTTTCAAAAATATGCTTTTTCTATGCTTTCTCCGTCGATACTTCTTTATAGCATTTTAACATTTACCTACAGACGGTTTTTCGATATGAATAGAAATGCTTGTTTTTTTTTGTGTTACTTCACATGTCCAATTTTCAATTTTGTTCCTGATAAAGAGTTTCTTCTGTTTTCCAATTTCCTTTTGAAATGAAAGGAAACGGAAAAAAATGCGAAAAATTCATTTTTCGAAATGTTCCAATATCAGTTTTCGTTTTTCTTAAACTCACGTGGATGACAAGAATAAGGGGGGTGAACTTCACTTTAATAATTTTTTAAAGCTTTGAAATTCATGAGCTGTTCTAATCGAATTTTTGTGGAAAGGAACTCCTCGATACGTTAAAACACATTCACATTGTATAATATATGGAAAATAAGAAAAACAATTTTGAAATTCAAAGTGAAGTGTGAACATACTTTTTTTTCTTTTGAGTTTAACTCGATTTCGATGTGTTGAAAAAAACCAAAGAATTGAAATCGAATAAATATGATATTGATTTTATCTTGCAAAAATACGAATTATTTATTTCAATTTGAAGTCATGTAAATGTTGATAAGGAAATATTTAACTTCATTGAAATGAATATTTTCAATTATTTTAGCATTATATATTTATATACAACATTATACAATATATTACGACATTTTGGGGATGTTTTTTGATCTAACTTATTGTATTTACTTTTTTTTGTAGTGATTGAGTGTTTGTTTTAACATTGCATTATAATCTTTATTTTTTTCTTAAATTTTTTTTACAATATTTAATTTATAATTCATGTCACTACTACTATGCGACTTATTATGTAAAGCAGGTGATCGAGCCCCCTCCTTCAAAACCACAATTATTATCGAAGTACCATTGGGCAAAAGAACTGTTGCTGTTCTGTTTAAGTACGGAAAACGTATCCTTTAGTGATTCATCAGATAATACCACAAGAGTAGTAAATACTTCGTTTTACAAATCCACTCACAATAAATTCTTTTATTTTTCCCTGTAGAGAAATAATTGAATTTACTGATACTTTACCATGACACGTTTCGGAAATAAAGTGAAATTACGCGTCAATTCATGCCATCACCCTTAACGTCCCTGACCATATTCCCCATATTACAACAGAGCGTCCAAACATTTGGAGCAACTCGAAATGCTGAATGCATTGTACATTCCTGTAAAGGATCCTAAAAGAAAAATTTCTACGACATCTTGTGGTTGAACAACAATCAGGGGACGTTGAAATGTCCTCGACGAATTGTTTGGCAACGACGTTCGTTTGTGACAAGCACGAATAAAGCAAAATAAAAATAAAATTAAAAACGCAACCGCAAGCACGTTCGGGGTTGATTAAAGAGCTACCCCACCGTTTACGACTTCGGGGGATTGCTATCAAGGAGGTTTCATTTCCTGTCTTGGATGCCTTCCACTTGTTTGCTTATATTCCTGCCATTGAATCTGTTGTCTTCCATTGGACGAGTAATAAACTCTGGCTACATCACCCCCATCTACAGTGACTGGGACAACACCGGAAGACCTCATTTCTCTGGTACATCACCTTCCACCAAGGAAACTGTGCTACAATTCAAAAGCATCAGGTCTTCTTCCGGAGCAACAGGAAAACTGCATTTGTACATATTCTTTCCGCCCTCATCGCCCACCCCAACCGACGCCTTTTTGTTTCACAATTTATATGGTATACATATTTCCATTTTCGCATCCTTTGGAACATCCCCCAACATTAACACTTTTACTGGATTCTCCTAAATCATGGCAAGAAAAGGATTGCACTACGATAACGGTCTCATTCACGGAATATTAAACTATTTCACACTTACGATACTTACAAGGATTCGGTGTACTTTTGTATTATTAATGCAACAAAACATCCTGAAATTACAATATTTCCAGTTTAGCTTTCGAAAGAGCAGAGCTAGCATCTGCATAGCATGCGAGTTTTATAGCAGGGTTTTTATTCCAGAGGGAGAAACGATGGTTGGGCACAATTTAGTGATCCTTAATGTTTTCGCTTTTCGTATACGGAAAATTGATTGGGATTCTACGACTCAGGATACTGAAGTTCTATAGCAGCAAAAATCGATTTAGTACTATTTTGTGTTCCGACCATTTGTCTGTGATTTTCTTCCATGCAGTTTTCGCAATAACTATTTTAGAGCAGGCTCTCCTTGTGCCGAGGGTTTAAAAGTCCTTTCAATAGTGGCGAACACGTTTAAATGAAGAGTAGCAATGACCGAGGAATCGCTGGAATTTAGTTGTGACTTGTGAGACTAAACAAAATTTTTTATCTGTCCAAGCAATCTTGTAATATGGACAATTTGTATCCCTCCCTTTCCTGTTAAATGAACGAATAAAAGGGCAATTTTAAAGCATTCCGGAACTGAGTGCAGATTTCATATAACAATACATCACCGTTTATTGACGATATGATTTTCAGGTACGGCGACTAGAAATTGACAAACAATGGAATGCTGAAATTGTCTCCAGCGTCACACAGGAGCATACATTTTCACCTCTTTTTACGCTACTGATTTCCCAAAACGACACAATTTCTTGGTTTCAAATTTGTGGAAAAACGACATTTCGAAAATGGAAAAACACTCCATTTCATATACGAAGAATGTTTCATTGTTCACCAAATAATTTACAGGATGTTGCCGATTTACGACAACCATTGCTGTTATCGCGGAGATCTTGTGGTGTTTGCAAAGACATATTCATGATGGATGAAAGCTTTTTACCAGGGAATGCTCAAAGGTGCCTTCTATCTTTTGTGCATTCATCCCCCTCCCCCAAATGCCATCGTCTCAAATCCACTACCCGCTACCAGACACTTTACCGAAATTTTGCTCAATGTGAAAAGAAAATTGCAAACTCTTGACGGGTAAAAGTTTTCGTTTTGAAAATTATGCAGAAGCAGATGAGGAAGAAAGACTAAGTTTGGAAAATGTCGCTCAAGCTTAGAGAGTGCTCCAGTGATGAAATCTAGATTCAAGGAAACGTCAGCTGCTTGTGCTCCCGTATTGTGTTTTATGTAAACGTAAGCGACATCGTAAACTGTGGATGTTACTTGCTCCTCCAGTTTGTGGACTTCTGTCAATAGTGAAAATTATTCAGGCAGTCACTGTTCCAGGTTCTGCAGGAGAAGGACATAAAAGTGCATGCAAAATTTTCGTGAATGCAGCGAGGATAAGTGCGACTTCAATTGGCGCAGCTCAAATAGCTTTCACTTACGTTGAATAATCAAGTACGGCACTTGAAAATTAAATGCTTTTTGTTTTATGGTTACTTCTGATGTTCTTTTATAGTTATTTCAGAAACTTGATCCTTGTTTGAAGGATCATGCAAAATACAGTTTTAGCAATACGTACCTACTTAATGCATATTGCAATTTACCAATTGCAAATTTATTAAGATGCTGTTAAAGAATAATAAAATGTTATTACTTATCTATACTTATATATTTTGTTCTAATTTTGTTTACTAAGAATAAAATGCCAAAGTTCAGCAAAAACATTGAAAATGTGTTAAAATAATTAGATTTATGTTTGCAATGCTGTGTCTGTAACAACATAAAAAATTACCGGCTCTTCAAACACAAGTTCCGTAAAGAAACGAATAAATTAAAACCAACAAACGGTCACAAAGGATCTGCCAGGTCCAATGAATATTTCTTGTCTTGATAATTTGATTAATTGGGAGAGTTCTTCAGGCAACTTTCCGTCCCGAGACTCTTTATTGAAATTTGTTAAAATTCGTTTGCCTTTTCAGAGGCCGTTTAATTAGATTCTTAAACACCTAACACCTGAGGAGATCTCATAATCCCTGAGAAAAAGAACGACTACGAAATTCAACCACAGAAATTCGGGTGCTTTTCTGTGAAACAAAGGATAAGTTCGGATCAAGGTGTCCGCCAAAAGCCCTGTATATTTTTCTCAATTAAATGAACATTTTTTGTTGATTTCAATGTCCATTGGCAGCCATTTTCCACAAATTAATAATTGCCCGAGAGGCCATAACCATAAAATCCACAGTTTCCTTTTCAAATGGCCGGAATATCCTGAGGATTAATGACAGGATGAATCAATATGTTGGAAGTCTAGATATGAAAAAATCTCTTCATTAGGTGGATTTCAGTTTGTTCGCTCCGCGCCTGAAAGTTTTCGATGGGGCTAGACAGGATGTGGTTATAATACGCAACCCTCGTCCACATTTACCATAGACCACCGCTAAGCAGTCCTCATCGCTTCCACCCACACGTCTTTGTCATCATTCCGATGTCAATAAATTCGTCCCACCATATTGTAGGAAGCTTAGTTGCCGCTATAAAGTTAGATCTAGTGAGTTGAGGGGAGAAGGGCATGGAGTTAGGTATGACAGGTGCAATCCAGGCCCTGAATAAAAGCATGACTTGGCAAATATTGAGGGATGACTGGAAATTTTTGTTGATGTTCTGAAAGAAATGTTTACCGATGTGAAAATGCTGAAGTGAACTGTCAGAAAATGGAAGCAATAAAAAATAGAGCTGCAATTGCCGTGTCCTGCGAAGATCAACTTGCAAGGTTTTCTAAAAGAAATAATATTTTCAAAAAATGTGGATTGAAAAGAAACTCAAAATATTAGTTCCTGGTCTCCATGCCTTTTCAAGGCTTAAAAACCATCAAGGATAATGCAATAATTTTTTTATAATGATATATCGAAACAAATTTAAAGGGCTTTTTTCAAATTCTAAAGTCCTAAAACAATTTTCATAATGAATGCTAATTATTCTAAGGAAAAAGGCACACCATTCCGTAATGTGTCTCAACTTTGTATTGTCCTGATTTAAATGTTACTAAATTGAAAAGAAATATTCCGCCTTTATTGTGCACTGAAAATATGTTCATGTGTCAAAATACGTCTAGGAAACGAGGGCAAAAACCCTTTCGCTCTTCCTTAATTGGAGCTATAAAGAAAACACAGAGTCACACTTAGGGCATCATTACAGCCCCAAAGTTAAACAGTGTCACACTCTCGCCCTTGGTTCTACTTTTGTGTCTCACTTGCATAACCGGAGCAATTTGAGTGAGATTGAAAGAAAAAGCTTCTTTGAGTCACGTTTCCATTATATTTGACATGAAATCCGGGGAAACTGGTTCAACACGGCCAACTGAAATAGAAGAAGGAGCCAAGAAGGAGCTCGCATCTCTCATTAGCTAAACATGTGCTCGGCATTATCCTGGGGACGAAGTGTTTCTATTGTATGTCGAAATTGACACGAAATAACAAACTGAAAGTGAGGGAACTTTGAAACTTTTGCACAATGTTGTGGCTGCGAAAGGAAATAGAAGCCACCTTCTTTTCACCCCGCCTTCGTATGTTTCACAGAAAATTCGTCGACGCACTGTCCTGGTAGGTCTGTGAGCAGTTACCCCTTTTTTACTGGTAGCAGCCGCGTTTCTATTTTCACCGAACTTCAGCAGACTTCGTTAGCTGCCGGCTCTGGCACAACAGTCGGAGGAAGTGCACGAGTATCCTTGGCACAATAAAAACGATCTTACAACAAAATCCAGAAGGTTTGGAAAGGATTACCTCTGTTATGAGCCATGCATATTGTAAGCGTGCAGTAGGATTCTGTGTCGGGACTACATATAGTAACCGTGAGGATAAACAGGATTTTTCACTCTAAATTAGAAAAGTTTGTTGTGTTGTGTATGCAACTTTGGTCTGGTTTCGGCCAAACTTTAGTTGAGTTTTAGAAAAATAGAGGGTCCAACACATAATGCTGGAGAATTAAGTTTTGCACCGAGTGCAAGACTCCAGTATACATACAGGTGCAACCTATAACTTTTATCATACCCATTCTCTAACCTGCAATATGGAAGGGTTGCATCGCACGGAATGGCATAAAAGACCCAGGCTGGTGCATTTTCAAATTTTGCAAAAGTCGGTGACTTTTAGCTCCTTATTAAATATGAAAAACAAACTACTTTGCAAGTTCCTTTTAGTGAAATAACATTCAGCTTTCTCACGTTTCTCTGGCTTTCAAAAGGATTAAACAAAAGCATGTTTTCTTTGTGCCATTAACATTAAACATTAAACATCCCTCATGTCTCTATTTAATTGTGTTATTCAAAAGAGGTTTATTAGAATTATATTAGTAAAATTGAATGATGTGTGTATTAATGGAAAACCATTCTTTTTGCTATTGAATATCCATGCACGCATACACACATGTGTCATGGCTTCATGCTATTGTTTCCATAGAAGACAAATGAAACTGATTTGTTTCAAAACACTAATACGGCTAAATATGGTTTCGGATTTTGTAACAAATATCCTTAATTCTGAGAGAATACTGAGATTGAGCATAATAATTGAATTGTTTAATATTATGGCCTTATAAAATAGTTTATTTTCACACAATTTGTTGTCCTTCAAGAATTGTTGACTGCTGCCCGAAGGAATTCATCTAATAAAACATAACGCTACCCAATTGAATGTATAAGAGCAATTTGTGTTGACACGAGAACATTTGAACATTGGAAATATATTTGAGTGGACCCCATTTGTAGCTTTTAGCAACTTTACGATACATTTATCGAGTGCAGTGGATGCATATGAGTGTTTTTTATGGCGTTTTTATAACAAAATAATTTTACCTCCGTGACGTCATTTTGTGAGAGTGGTATATTCATATAGGTATGTGTGCATTTCAATATAGCCCATTTTCAGTCCATTGATAATAAAATACTTTGACAATCGAAATTCTTACAGTCTGCCATGTTCGGTAAAATTTTAAATTAGTCTCTATCAAATTTACGGTATTTTTTCATCCCACGAAACAAAAAAAGGAGTAGAAATCTTGTTAAACTACGCCCTCTGCACATACACTCTCCCTGAATATTGAAAGCTTTTTAATGTCAGATAAATAATTTATCCAAAATACTAAAGTGCATGGAAAGGCTCCATGGCAACCACTGAGGGGGGGGGGGCTACTTTCGTCTTGGGGTTGGTCCCGGTCACACCATTGCCAAGATCCCTTCTGAATATTCTGGACCAGGCTCAGGTGCTCCGTTCATAAACTCGTCCTTCCAGCTGCATACTTTGTTTATTTATTTACATCGCTAGATGATATCGCAGCCTGCACAGCTCCACAGACATATTCAATTCGAATTACAAGTGAGAGAAATTTCTGGAAATGGCTGAATATAAAAAAAAAAACAACAGGTGAAGCGTGCAGATGAAATAGGAAAAGTGCAACGAAATTTTTACGATACATGGCAATTTCTTTTAGTGCAATTCTCCACTTGAGAAAAAAGCCCTTCTCAGAGCTTTCGCCAGGATGACGATGACGTCAAGGGATATGACTGTTTTATCCATTTGAATATTTAATGACACTGAAGTGTGAAATGGTGATGGTTGAATGATTGCAAATACCCTGCTCAGATTACGGTTTGCTACCCCCGCATCTATCAAAATGCAGATTGAGTAGACTCAGCTTCGGGTAAAATAGTTAAGTGGTGTGCTGAGGTGCTGTGCGAGGAGTCCTTAATTAGAGGAATTATGAACAAGTTCCTTACTGAATTCCAGAAGTGGCACAAGGTTAATGACAAGCTCTAAAAATAGGATGAAAGCCCCTGTATTTGAGTGAAGATTTTAGAAATGAGCCATCATAGTGGAGCTGCGCTAATTGTTGAACCTGTATTCAAGAAAATATGTTCGGAATGCTTTAATTTGCATTTACTTTAAAAGAAATCCGGATGTGGAATATGTGTTAATTTCTTTTACACATTTAGTATAAGAAAATAGTGTTCGAAAATGTTATTTTATCAAACCGCTGTCATTTAGTTTGTGAATCAAACCAAAGATCATATAAACCTACCACGCAATTTACTTTAGCCTAACCTTGGGCCTTTTACATTTGAAATCATAATTTTCTGTTCGCCTTTTCAAATACATAATAAAATTAATGGTAAAAAAGATGATTGCATACAAATAGGTGTTTCATGTTTTCATAAAAACTTGAGATGCCGATGATAGCAAATACATAAAAATATTTAGTATGCCGTTCCTGCTTTCTTAAGTCTACAATTTTTTATTACAAATTTTATAAACAATTATTAATTATTGCTTTTGCTTAGCGTTGAAACATAACGCATGCAAAAATATCAATTTTCGTTATATGCACCCCATGTTTTTAAGTTACCAAAATACTGGGGATGGATATTGGATTAGGAGGGGCAACTTTATTTTCTAGTTCTTAATATTTTCTTTCGTGATAGGTGCAATAACCCTCCTTTTGTGCCGAAGTCAGATTGCTTTCGTGGTAAATAGAAAATAAGAGTGTTTTGTGTTTATTTGTTTTGAGCTTAGCATTCACAAAATCTTCCACTTGGTCTCAGCATAGAGTAATGACGAATTTCCAGCGGAAGACAAAGGATTAAATTCCATGTTTCAATATTTGTGCAGTTTGCTTTCAGTTGGATACAACAACTGAAACACTTGCGTAATGTGTTCATATAAAAGCAAATGACTTCAATTTAATTGTTCATAACGAAACAAAATGTTGTGTTATACATTTAAAATATTGTCTTTGTTCGTAATACTGGCCTTGGCCTTCGGCAGGAAGATAGTGAAAAGAGATGTCCCCACAGATACTCTATTCAGGGTAGTTGGGCCAGTCGTGCCAACGAATGAACAATACCTCTACAGATATCAAGTGGCAGTACAATACAACTGCGGGCAGGGTTGCGGGGGAACCATTATTAGCGACCGCCTGATCATTACAGCAGCGCATTGCGTCAGTGGAACAGATCCCAGGGAGCTCACAGTTCGCGCAGGAGTGTTTGATTTGACAAGCAGCGCAGGACAAATAGTGGATGTTTTCTCCATCAAAGTGCATCGCGCCTATCCCGGCAGTATAACGAGAAACGATATTGCTCTTCTGATTCTTCAAGATAAACTGGACCTGACGAATCTAGTAGCAGCAAAATTGCCGGAGCCCCATCGAAATTTCACTGGCGAAATCATCGAAGTTAGTGGATGGGGAAGCACTGAAAAATTGAGTCATACTGCGTTGGAAGTTATTTACTCGCTCGCATGCGCACATGACTCTGTGTTGTGTGTAAAACCTTTAATAACCGGTGAGAGTACTTACAGTGGAGACTCTGGCGGTCCTGAAGTCCTTCGACTTGGTTCTGACTACGTCTTAGTAGGATCTGTTAGTGGAAAAATAGGATCAGTTCATGCAGCTGCGAATATAGCTAACCTCAGAGAATGGATTGACGAAGCCATCGCGGAAGCCCATGCTTTAAAAGGAGTTTTTGACGAGTTGAAAAGTTTGGTACCTAAGCATAACTGTAAACTGTAAACTATACCTTCCTTCGTTTGCAAATACACATATTTATATATTGATCATATTGATCATATTTATTATTGATCTTATATATGAGTATTAGAAATTCATACTTAGACTCAATATTGACGTTTTTATTCCGTTGATAATATAACGCGCATATGTTTCCATGCGGAAAACATTTGTCTTCAAAATGTAAAACATGTGATTGAAACACCTGCAAAATTACCAAAGTACAACCAAAATTTTATTGGAGTAATTGTGGAAGATATAGGTTATGGGGTAGAACCAGAAAACTGAGACTATACACATATGATATCATCCGAAGTTATGTATAATCCTGTCGAAGAATGTTTAGCTTAGCTGAATCGGTTCTATGGTATGCGCCAATTGTTTTAACAAAAGTAACTCAGCTTCTGGTGATGTTCCCGAAGGACAGTTAATTTTACGAAAAGAATTTGAAATCTTTCTTGTGACAGGTGTCAGTCGTGCTCGAGGTTATCAAGACGTTGTTTTAAATACTGCCAATTTGAGACCTTTGGTTTTGGTTCATGATGCAATCGCTTAAGCTCATTATTTTGCGAACGTAATATAACAATTTCAAGGTATTTCAAACAAATTCCCGTGTAGCCAATGAACACTTTGTTGAACTTGTTGAACTTGATCTTGAATATATGCTTTATGAACTACGGAATTAATGAAAACATATAAAACAAATTCTCGCAATTGCTCACAAATCTTTTAATGTGCCCACATTGTGATTTTTATCACTTAAACATTAAACAATTCCATTTGCATTGTTGATTGAACTGAGTAAACTTCAATAATTATGGTTACTTTAAATTAATTGAGAAACTTATTGAAAATCTTTGATTCCCTTCCATTATTCAACACTTGCCTTACTCTGCAACTATTTGCATCCACAGCTGTCTCTACAGTGAATTATACCGAGAGATAAATCTTAAATTATCAAAGCATACAATTGCCAAATATGTTTATGCAATGAATGAGATGCAAGCGATGCCAGTCATCGTCAATATTCACATGCAATTGAATGCCCAACGAAACGAACACAAATTCCAACTGGCATGGCTTTGCGACTTATAAGTTCATGGAACTCCATCATAAATCCGAATCCTGTGTAAACAGGATTCCGTTCGATCTGCAAAAACATGCTATAATTTCTGCCATTCACAGAATCATCTCAGCACCGCTCACATTTTTATCCTGTCTTCCTTCAAACGGTTCGCTTGTTTGTTTTTATGATTTACCATTGCTATGTGATTTTAACTTCCCTCGCCTGGATAAGCGCCTTGTTGCCAGAATTATAGCTCTGGGGCAGCTCGACAGGGTTGTCAACTTCTGTATTATTGTTTTAACCACGAACTGTTGAAGCAATGTGAAAAAATGGCTGGAGGTTGGACTTTAACAAAGTGGAACTCTGATAAATTATGACAAATTCTTTAATGTGGTCCACGCACGACAGTATGAGATAGAAATTCTAGAAGAGAACCAAATGAATTAATATCATTCTTGGAGTTGTTCAAATGAACTTCAGATCCAACCAAATCAATTGTCCCTGGGCAATCCTGGGTGTTCCAGTGTGGCTCGCCAGGATAACAACAACTGGCCTCTAATTCATTTCAGGTGCACTGTCATCGATTGTCCAATTTCGACCGAACACAGTCAACCAACAGTAAGCCATAATCCCATAAATCAAAACTAAGGCCCTGCTTCCGTAAAACCCAGCATCCAGGAAGGTTGTGCTGGGGGCAGCATAACTTTGTGATGTTTCCCGTTCATCTCCACGGGCGAGACATAATTAAGCCGAAGGATACAAAATCCAACTAGCTTCAACGTATTTGCGATGACCACTACTTGGAAAGATTACTGTAATCTTTTAGCCAGGCTACTTTTGGGAGTTCATGCATCTAATGACCTGAGCCTTACGTCCAGCATGGCAGTCAGGACACTCCTCGTGGGGGAACCAAATTTTCTAATATTGCGAATTTGTTTTGGCCGTTTGTCTCATTTAAAATGGCGTTGACCGCAGTTTCACAGTGAAATGGAAATTTGTTCGACTTTTGGGACTAAGGGATAATTGGCGTTTCAGTCCTGTGGCCTTTCGGACTTTGTGCTTGTACGCTCCTTTACTCTCTTGGATGAACTGCTATCAGATGCGCATCGATTTGTTATTATTCTCTGAGGAATGGCGTTCATGGCATGAGATTCATGGAAATCCGACATAGCTCCAGAGCCAAAGGGTTCAATGTGGGGGTGAACCAATTTTCTTGTGCATTTTGAATAGTTTTAGATTTTGGAACAGTTACGATTCCCGTGTGGTTTATACATTTCTTATACATTTGTGGAAGTCTTGATTGTTGTTTGGATCAATTTGAATGGAAATGCAACTGGTATGGAAGAGATCAAGCAGATTGGAGCAGTCAAATGCATTCAAATAATACCTTGAGAACAAGAGTAATAGAATCGAGTAAAACAATTGAAATGTTATTTCAAGATTAATTTCTTCAAGATTATGTAATTACGAAAGCAAAAATAACAAATGGAATTGTAAAACTAGGTTTTCCTTATTCCACCAATTTGCAGAACATTTATCTTGTAAACAATTTATAGTCCAGCATGTGCAAAATGGAAGCAAATTACACAAAAATAACAACAAAAAGAACAAAAGAAAAAAATCAATTCTGAAACACTTCGTTGATTTTCAATTAGTAAAACCAAAAATTTCTTGAATTTTCCTCCATTAATTTCAGTTTGCAGACAAATAAATTCTCCAATTTCAGCACAATTTGTTACAATTCCCAGGAAATATTTCCGATACGTTGGCGCATTTAAAAACTAATTCGAAGCGCGTTTAACCTGAAAACCTGAAGCAATTCCAACAATTCGCAGATTACATTGAAGCAGGTGTGCCATTGTCATTTATACGTTTTCCATTTGTTTTCACCACCTCAAACTTTGTCGGTCATTTGTGAAAATGGGACTCAAGTCGCTCACGCCGTCGAAACCCCCGAAGTATCGGACCGAAATCCCACCATTAGGGCGGCCATTGAGCCCCTATTCAGCACTTTTAAATTGGTTTAATTAAATCAGAATGCCATCGATTTTCCTGAAGAGCTCTCAAGTGTCATTTTCGCTTTGCACTCCAAATGCAGGTGTCGCTCGAGAGGGAGAAATTTTTGTTTTGTTTTCCTTCTCGTATTTGTTTAAATCATGAAATAAAAAGAGGAAAGCGGCGATTGCCATTATTTAAAACAACCATTCAGGGTTCGGGACAAGTCCACTTCAGATTGCCATTGCTTAAGGGAGAACGGGGAGGATGCGGGAGTTTGTTTTAATGTTTCCGCTGATTAATTATAACTCAGTTTTCATTTCATTGTTGAAGCATGACTTTTTATGGAAACATTCTTTTAATGGATAAAGTTCAAGTGCTTAGAATTTTTTTTGTCGTTTTGGTTTGTGGTGATTTCATCAAACCATGAAAACTTTTACCCGGCTTTCAAATATTGTCAAAAGCGGCAAGAAGTTCTGCTCGACCTCCTCATCCTGTTATAGTAGGTACTCAGCATAGTTGCTTTCATCTCGTGGATTTTCAAAATTCAATTACTGATGAAAGAAAGCTTGAATGCGAAATGCACTTTACTCGATATCGTAATATTTTTACAATTGTATTTAACATCGTTTCTGCTTAATTCTTTACTTAAAAATATTGTTAAAATTGCATATTTAAAAGATTTTAAATTCTCATTTCTCAACACAATTTTATTCAAAATTGCGAATATAAATTACAACGTTACATGAAAATGATGAAAGCTCAATCAGAGTAAAAAGCATTCTTAATTTTTCGTTTAATTTTTATTCAATTCTTTTGCAACAAAGAAAACAATCGCATTTCCCGGTGGAAATGAAAAATACATCATTTTGAGCTATTCAACCAAGGTAACGAAAAAATTCAATTATCTTAACATTGTCCTCGTAAATTTCACATTACGACCACAACTGCAACAGATTTTGTCATTAAAAATATATTTCTCGTCTATCACATCCAGTTACCGTAAAACCAACCAAAATTTTGAAACACAAATAAACCGCATTAAATCTCCATTCAACACAAAGGACAAGCAAAAGGAAAATCGGGGACCGCAATAAGTTTTCCTAACAAAATAGTCATTTCGGTTTGCATTGAATGTCACTAGTACTCGGAATTTTCTCTCAATTTCCTCCGCCGTAACATTTAATGACAGGGGCATGGGCGCTAGTTCAACATTATCAAACAGCCCCGGTCGACCGCACATGCAGAATGGGGAGTAATTTCGGGGAGGACGAACCACAGTCCTATGATACCACAAATCAGAGATGTGCACATATCACCGCTCCAAAGGTTAAATTTCTTCTAGAGCCTTGTCGTTGTGTGTGTGTATACTCCACTGGAGACACATATAATCACCAGCTAGGCCACCCTAATTTGTAATGAAAACCATTTTTAGAAAACTATACACCATAAAACTTGCTCGGACGCAACCCTTTTCCCAGCGAAACCAGCACAGTACTAAAGAGTCCGCAAAATATCACGTGACGGAGGGAATTGCCCGAAGCAATTAACCCTGTAATCTGAGATGCCTCCCGGCTACCTCATTTGTCCAGAGCTCTTAAGAAACAGACGGGGATAGTGGATCAGTTATATCTATTCTGGGGCTGTTTAAGGACTCCGAAACAATGGTCCTCGAGCAGAACACCGGCAGGATCGGAGGATTCCGTGTACAATGGCGTTGCATGGGAACCTCATCCTGACAGTCACGAATAGGACGTATGTGCAAATTAGCACAAAAGTGATACAAATGAGAACTGGTGGAGGGGTCGGGGCCGGGCATCTTCCTGTAGCGAGGCTAGCCGACGATCCTTTTCACATGGAAATAAAATTTTATTATTGTTACTCCGGTTGTCCGGGTGCACGTTCTAAATATCAACCCGACATGGTTGTGCAAGTAATTAAAGCAAATATTGTGTCCTCGTGCAGGGACTAGAGGGTCTCCCACTGTTTCCCATTTCATTCATGACTTCCGTCCGAGTACTTATGGAACCGCTTAAACTTCTGCGGCGGGGACCATGTGTTAATTAATTCGAAATTTTCATAGATAAAACGGTACAGTCGCGAACTTCTTCAGAGCAGTCGCGACCACAGTGGACGCGGAACACTTAAAATATCCTTGTATACGCGGATCTGTGTAGTTGGTGTGCAAAAACACCAAGAGACTTACAGTGGAAATTTATTAATATTTTCCGTTAGTTTTCTGCAGTTCCCGAAACTTTCATCGTGCTATTTGCCATTGTACAGTAATTTTTTGCGTCCTGTTGAATATAACCGTGGAGACGTGCATTCACCTACAAGTAGGGGCGGGGGCGACATCAACTTCGAAATTGTATTGCAGAGGGAAACATTTTTATTGGAGAACGTTTTTTGTGTATTAAGTTTTAGAACTATTAACGCACCATTAAGTAAGTAGACCGCAGCAGCAGAGGGAAACTGGAACAGATATTCCCGGCTGAGAGGATTTCTTGTGGGTCATTTGCAACTGAAGGACTTTTACGGCTGGGTTGTATTAAGTGGTATTACACTTGTTTTTTCTAGTTGAAGTTAAACGTTTCAAGTGTAACCAGATGGAAGAGAAAAGGGAAGAAAACATTTATAATATCAAAGGAAACTGGAATCATATTTACACTAATTTTTCACATATTTTCTAAACAGCAAAGTCAATACTATAATGTCTTAGGTTCTGCTATTTCACAAAAACATAAAAATTGTGTGACTTTTTCTGCATTCTTATTCAATTTGGCGTCCAAAATCAAGGTTAAATACATTTTTCCCACATTCTCAAATATTAAAAGAAAAGACAAATTGTCTTTCGAAATTGACTTCCTTAACTTTGGTTTGGGTTTTCGAATTGTGCCCAAACGCTACAAAAATCTCTCCAAAAGTTTTACAGAATCTTCAAACTTAAGTTCGACATTTTAAGGTATACGAAGTTAAGCTTCGTCCTGGCGTAAACTACCAGTCCGTTCGTGGCCACGTATATTTTCTCCTGGCAAATGGAACCGGAGCACGTACAGCCAACAAGACTCAAAATTGCTTTAGTACACGTTTATGTACTTCAGAATCAAAGACGTGGCATTTCCCGGCATGTTTGACTTCCAACTCCTTGCCGACTTTTCAATGTTAAAGGAGTTTGTTGTGTTTGTGGAGGTTATTCTGTTGTGCAGCTCCTGCATGAGAATTTATTATGGCACGTCACTGTGAAAGATATCTAGTCCAAAAGCGAGCTCCTAATATAATAGACTCCTTTGAAATGTGGTACAAATTGCTCCATTGAATGCATTTTAACGATAGTGCACTTTCGAAGTGTCTACAATACATGGAAGAGAAAAAAGTGTTCAATTTTTATATGAGCTTAAGAGCTCTTTCCTATTTTTCACGATTACTCAACGATAGTTCTGGAATGCATGTAACATTTGAGTGTTTCATTCCTTCTGTATGGAAATTTTCTTTCCATCCTGAAAAAAACTCGGTAAGACATTTTTCAAGAAGTTTACAAGTAAATTTCCAACTCCTGTACACGAATCAATGTGTGCGAACAACGAAAACGATAATATCCTTAAAGAAGGTTGAAGGAGTCGAAAAGCTCTTGAAAACCCCCCTTCCCCATTATTCTGGCTATCCTGACAACATATTGTAGAATTGTGTTTGCCAGTTGTTCCACCTGTTGGAAATTTTTTGGGATGTAGAGTAGACCTACTGGGAAAGTTTATAGCGCCACAGGTAAGATAATTCGATGTCACCTCAGCCATTCCATCGCAAATACGAAGAGTTTCATGAGAAAATAAAACGAAAAATAACAACAATAACAACAACAATGTAATGCGAATACACTTTGCGAAAAGAATAAGTACGACAAATTGAAAAATTCTTTTAAGATGATATTCGTTTTCTTTTTATTTTATTTTTTTCATTTGGCTTTCCAAATTCTTGGTGTATTGTAGAATGTAGACATTACAATGTTGTCTTAGTTTCATTTTTTCTTCATCTTGCTCCCCTTGTCATCCTTTTTCCAAACCAATGTCGATTCTTTGAATGAAAATGTTCAAAAGTTTATCGCGCTTTGGTAATAGCAAACAAATTTCAATGGATGAAAGCATATTGAATTCGTGGAGGGGATGGTAATTCAGGAAATATCCGGCAGAAATTTCCGTCGATAACGGCTTGGATAAAATACTAGGAAGATATAACGACGAAAACATGTCACGAAAAGTTTTTCGTTTGCAGTTTTAAAGAGGGGCTGGTAAAAACGAAAATTTTTTTTATTGGACAACTGCCAGGAAGATGCTCTTCACAAAAAAAAAGCAAAAATATATATATATATATAAAAACGTAAAAATTTTAGTTGGTTTTGGACGACGTACAAAATTTTAATAGCCACTCCAGGATTCTTCAATATTTTGAATTCCACAGATACTTATGAAGGTTATTCAACCATAAATTTTCCAAAAGTTTTTCAATATTTTGGACGAATTTTGAAGTTTTTAGTTTTCAATATGTCTTCCGTAGTTCGGTTTTCTTTTAATCAATATACCTACTACCAAGTTTTTCAAGTGGTTTTACAGGAGGTGCAGTTGATTTGATTTATTCCACCATGCACAAATTTAATAGACAAGTATTTTTTAGTCAAATGATATAATAAGAACATCCAAATTTTCTTTTGATTACTTTGGATTAAAATGATTTCCCATGAAAGGTAATTCCATTTTCCCAAGCAAATGTTACAAAAATAATTTCATTATATAAGAGTGGGTAAAATCCTTTTTGCGTTCTATCCTTTTGCTCAAGAAAGAATTGCTCAATATCAGGAATACGATAAGCAAATAGATTTCCCTCTTTGTAATTGATATATTAGCTAAAAACAGGCAGGACTCTGTTGAAAAGGTAAATTTAATTAACTTTGGCTGAACCAAGCATACATTGGTTACTTTGTCAATAGTAGCAAAAAGTGGAGCCCGATGGATTAAAGTCGTTGTTGATCGAATTTCATCGGATTCACTCCTGCAAGTATTTGCCTTCCTTCACCCACCGCCATTCGTCCAACTTTGATGATTTAAGGACGCCCTCAATGGTTAACCAACACTTCAACCAGATGGGGTAAATAATTTTCCTCACTTAACAAAAATCAATTCTAGAACGTTTTCCTTTGTGAAACTGCTTGATTACTTTTTATTTTTTGTTATTTTTTATATGAGTGGAGACGGTGGTGGTGAGTGCTTCATTTGGTTTCTTTTGCCAATCACAAGCATGTTTGTAAAAGGAACCAGTTACCTAGTCACTTGGTTGTGGAATTCTTTTAAAACTTGGGCACCCTCCGAATGACAAATGTCTATAAGCGACTCGGGTTCACCAATCTGGATTGAATTTCGTGTATCCCTCCCACCCACAATGATATGTCGTTTTACGTCAGTCCTTTACAAAAACTTATCGATTTCCGCCTATAAAACGAGCTCAAAATTGAACTGAAGTGTTCGCCTTCCGTTCAAAGCCAACATATTACAGAAAAGGGATATTCGGATAATTTTTTTTCCTTAACAGTTAGAAACTCCGCGATAAAGGAAATGTAAAGTGCGTGATGTTTCTTACGACATACTTTGTCTGACAGGGACTCAAGCAAATGCAGATTAGCAATTTCGTCTTGGACACAATTTCCTTTATCAGTTATCCAAAAAAAGTCCTTTTTCAAACTGTGCCGAAAATTGCCGACATTTTATGAAGTTTTCCAATTTATTGCAATCTCGCGGAAAGCGAGGAAAATTACTTTTGCCGGCAATAAAATGCACAGGTTAAATGTATTTTTTGTGCTTCATGACGAAGGATTGCTGCCTTGAGCGCGAAAGGATATTTTAGGTGTACTGTCGCTACAACGGTAAACATTTGTCACGATAAACCCGTTCGCCTTTTGTAGCAGTTTATTTTCATTAGGCCACAGAGAGTACATTCCGTGTGTATTTTATTACGAGTTTTATTGCTGTTTTTGCATAAATGAAATGTTTACAGGACTTGGATTTATTTTTTCTCTTGAGTTTTAGTAAAAAAATAAAATCATAATATAAAATAGCAAAATGAATGACGCGAAAAGATAGATATGAATTCATCGTTAATGTTTGTATAAAGTAAACATTTTGAATACAAAATCTGAGAGAAGGTTTCAGTTAAATGTGACTTTAAATTTTTTATTTCTACTTTTTTTTTCCTTACAATAAAAACAATTTCGAGAACAGGTAGTTACTGTAAAGAAACGATTTTTGATTACAATTCAAATATTTTTATTTAAGTAATTGAAAAAACAGTTCATGCTGTTTTTTCTTTGCTTTGTTATCTTCTATTTCATTTGTTTTGTTTTTTTTTATTTCCTTATTTTAATGTTAATCAATTTGCAAGTCAGAAAGTCTGTGTACCTTTTAAAAAGTTTGTTATATAAATTCATAAGCTTCATCAATTTCATTCAAAGTTCAGACCAATTCCCTTCAATATGTGTATTGTGTAATATTATGCCGCAAAATATATGCAAAATTGTTTTAAATCATCAAAAAACTCTCTGCAAATCCGAATTCATTCAAATAAAATAAAAAATATATCGCTGAAAATCCTGAGGGAATCCTTATTCACACGTGTTGATGTTATACAAAATAAAGTTTTATCTGATTTGAACCTCAGAAAATAAAGACAGATTTATTTAAATTAATTGAAAATATATATTTTGATAAATACTGTTTAACTTCAACTTCAAATCGTTTTAATAACAAAAATGAGCAAAATTGCCTAAAATAAAGTCGGTCATAAAATATGAAATTATGCATAAAATACATACCTACGTTCATTAAAATTTCATCCTGTGTTCAAATGAAATCCTTTTGTAGTGAACTTTAACCATATAATCGGGATAACAAAATTCTCACTGTCCCTAAAACCATGTAATTCTAATTAACCCTTTATCGCACAACTAAATTTCCATGTGGCTGAACTCTACCAAAAGATATTGGAAATATTATCATATTGTACAATTTAATGGTGTGCGGCGGGAATTTATTAAAACGGAGCATGTCAGTACTAGTTAAAAAAAGGAATAAGTTCTGGCTGGCTTAAAATCTAATTGACCCACAACGACCGCATGCAGTTCATAAAGGATGCAGCACTAAATAAATTCTTTGTATAATTAATGTGTTTGCATGGCGCTGTCCCGGTTGTTGTGCCAAATTAACTGTCAGATAATACGCGAATAAATTGCTTCAATATTAGATTTTATTACATGATTAATATTTGCAGGCGTCCATTTACGACGACGACGACGACGCGACGCCCCAAATGCAACCGCCCCACCATGCACATTGCACATCAATTAATATACAAATATTCACCTGAATGAACGCCCACACAGAGCTTAGGTTATGCAAAATAAAGATGTACTTACCCGGAAATTTATAGAGTGAAACCTCATTGCAATTAATTTCAATCAGGGTTGATGTTTCGTTTGGCAGCCCCACACATTGGCACATACTGTTAAGGGGGCAAGCATACAGGATGTCGTGATTTGCATTCAATATGGCAATGCCGGCGGCTGGGCCACTTCCGACCCCAATTGATGCTCCACCACTGCCACCAGAATTTCCGCCTGCTCCGCCGCCACCACCACTGCCCCCAGCCGAATTTCGAGCATCGAATTTCCAGCAATCAACCGAAGTTTTCAACCAGTACATCATCGATATGGAAATGATAATTAGATTCGGCCGATGATGCTCCATCCTGTTTGTAAAATATTTAAGAAAGAGAAAACGGTTAATGGATGCCACTGAATATTTAAATATTGCTCTAAAGTTTACAAATTGCAATCAAACAACAAAGTGAATAACACAGTGATGACGAAGGGATGTCGGTTTGCCGCCATGGATGTGTCAACGTGTGAAAATTTGATGAACCGAATGAGTTTTGTGAAAATTGAGAACGAATGCAGAGAGTCCTTTCATTGTTAATTGATCTGAAATTGTTGTTTGGGACATTTCGGATACAGACTTGAATCGAAAACATGTCAACTAATGCACCTGCCGAAATAAAGTACTCGAAAAAACTTTGTTGAGAGCAATAACAAGGGGAACAAGTAAAACTTGTAAATATTTGAATGAATTTTCTATCAGGTAAAAGACAAAGTCAAATTTCATTTGGGGACAATGTTTGAAAATTGCGTCTCGATGTTTCCGAAAATGTCAAGTTTTATTTCAATGTGAATGAAATAGGTTAGGTTATTTTTTAGTTTACGTTCATTGAACCACAAGTGCATTGCTTTGAAATGCAATTAAATATGATTCTTCCTAAGACTGGAAATAGCGCAAAGAATAACAAATATTGCAAAAATGGAAAGTAAATAAATCAAAAAAATCTGTATTTGCAATGGAAAATATATATTCATCGACGTCATTCAAATATTATAAAATTCTTTCAACAATTTACAATTATTTTAAATATTTACGAAGCAGTAGCATTATGCAAATATGTTTTTTAATTCTTCCAACATTTTTACAACTGAGAATTCTTTTCAACGAAAAAATCCTTTTTTTATTAAATACTTTTTTAAGTCGTAAAACGTACAAATTCATTACAATAGTTAATAGTAGATACTGTAGTTCTGTAAGTCATTTCCTTTATTATCCCTGACGCAATTTTTTTAAATACAATGTAATGTCAGAATGTTTTGGTGTCAGCAGCGAATTTGGACTGCTAACTTAGCCGCAGCTCAGGACTAAGAAGCGTTCTTAGTGGTGAGAAAGGATCTGCTAAAAAACTGTGGTTAAAAAATAAACCCTATTGAGGTTTTCATTACCTACTGCTACTTAGTTGTTGTTGTTACCAAGAAGGATTTACAAACTAAAAAAACTTTGTACCAAAGCACTAAGTAATTAAAATAATCTTTGTTTAAAATAACTGTTGCGGTAATATTTTTTTCTCCTGTAGAAATTGGATCCACAATTATTTTTGAATTGAATTTTGAACAATAAACAAGAATTATTAAAACTGGTTTTCACAGTAGGTATACAAAATCGATACAATATACTTTTTACAATATACACATTACACATACATGCATCATTAATCGAATACGATACGTACTAAAAACATATTTTCATTATTTTGCTCTGTGGATGCAAAAACCTCCCTTTCACTTTTTATAGTAAGTACAATCATTTTTGAGATTTTATTAAATTATTAATCATTTTATAACAAAATCAAGTCGTTTCAATAATTTTAAAGTAGATGAAACCAAATTCTAGAAATAATTATTTTTAACACATAAGGTTTCTGTTGTTAGTTTATTACAGAATAGGGCTCAGTTTAAAAAACATATAACATTGAATTTGTTGATATAAATGCTAAAATCATACATATCACTGAAAAAGGATTGCCCTGATGAAATATGAAGGAAGGTACGTAATTAAATCCTTTGTAGCATGAACAATTCAAGTATGTAGTCGACGAATTGTAGAAAAATTTGGGGAAAATTAGTTAATGTTAAACTAAAACAACATTTCGAGTGAACTGTCCTACATGCGCAAGTTCCACTGGAATGTTACACATTTTAATTAGAAAATTTAAAAAAAACGCGTTCTTTCAATTCGCAGCAGCCACATTTAATTAACTCCAAAAAACTCAACGGAGTACTAATTCTAATTAACTCCGAAATACAACTTCATCGAGAGAATCTGTAAGATGTGAATGCAACGTATACGTACGAGTATTTACATCCATTCAAATTCAAATTGAGGTCCTCTCGACATAAAAAATATAATAATTATACCACAACTGGACCCAGAAGAAAAATGGCAGCTTGTGGGTGTTGGAAATATGAATGAGGATCTGGCAGTAATTCCGGGAATTAATCTAAAAAGAGTTTAAATATATGTTTTCTGCCACAAGCATGCCAAGTACATGTCGTAATGTGCTAGAGTGTCCTTCGGCAACTAATTCCTTTGGGCAGCCTCAGAAAAACGGTTATCTGGTCACCAGGATGTGTGCACTGTGGACCGGGTCCAGCCACATCTCATTCATTTAAAATTCTAAAAAGGGAAGTCCTCAACAAATTGGGTCGGGCAATTAAAGTCTTAACAAGGACATACCCAAGAAGACATACAGCGGCATAATTCAGGCTAGTGTCCTTTTCATTAAAATTCCAAAAATCCCTAAAGAAATGAATCCATTGCTCTGGTATCAGCTTGAGTGACGGTTACTCCTTGCACTATCCCTGGGGAGGATGGAACTGAATATGTATGGAGCCTTCTCGGTGAAAGGTGCAGAACGAAGTAGTGGGGTATCCCTTAAAAAGGATATATGAGCCTATTGAGTGTGTTGGTGTTGATAATTTATTTCTATGCTCTCAGACGGAGGATTTATCCCTGTGTACTAGGATCCCAGAATGCTCTAGGCTAACCCGATGACTTATCTAAAAGGCATAGGGATCCGGCGAGAAAAAATCCCACTTCAAATTGCTTGGGGGCGAAAAGGCGTTCACATACACATACGCTCCATTTTTAGCAACAAACAAAACTTACTGGCGAATTCTGCCCGGCCTCATGGATTGTGTACGTTTGGCTTTGAATATTTCAGAACACTTCCTTAAGGATCCAGCGTCAAGATGCAAATTTATGTACTCCCACTACTGCGGGGAAATGTATCTTTGAGTGTATCCCGACGTTTGCATTTATTCAATTTAGAATCTTTGAAAGACGCAGATCTTCAGCGGTGCCATTAAGATCCTGGTTTGCAAAAGATTGTGCCAATTTCACCTTTTCCTCTTGCCGGGACATTGAATTCAAAAATCCAGAAATATTCTATTGCACACATTCGCCATTGCGGGGGGGAGGGTGTATGGGGTCAGGAAGCAGTCACATATTTCAGGAAATGAGAATTTTCGACAAGTGTATGTTCCACCCATTCCAGTACATTTTGCTGCCGTCCCGAAAGCCAGACTGGTCCCAACTTCGGATTTAAGGGTTGCAAAATCGTTTTTGGATACACATAAATTAGGACCTGCTCTGCATGCTTCCCTTCGCATGCATTTGCTAAGATTTTCACTCCCGTCCAAATAAAATGATAAACGGAGCAGTCCTGCAAAATGATAGTGCAAGAAAACAAGTTCAACCCTTTATCCTTGGACACGGATTGATCATGCTATGATCATTGAAGGTACTTCCGCAGAATATTCGTCTTTATGGAAATAATCCCGGAGTCGCTATCCTTTTTGAACCTTACTGGATGTGTTGTCAATTTGTTTACAGAAACTGGTAATATTTCATGTTTACTAAAATGGTAGCGGGAAACTTTCGGAAAATTGTCCAGTTTTTTGGCTCTTAGAAAATATGTAAGATGTCACAAATGTTTCTGAAGCAAAACTTAATCAAGCAGATAAAATTGTTTGCAAATTAAATTAAGACAAGATATAAAGGATTGTAAGGAACAGTGGGCGGACTTTAATTGATATTGAACCTGACAATTAATATTCTTGAAAAAAGTGGTAAATAAAAGCTGTGTTTATAAATTTTTAAAATACCTAACTCAAATAAAACTCAATAATACATTTTCCAATAGTAATCCCAATTCCATTTGAAGTGTGTGCACATGCTATATCGTGTATATGAATATTTTCATGCTCCCATAGATTCCAAATATATTTTATTACACCAAAAAAGAATCGCCGCCGGACATTAATAATTCACGAGTACAATTCCTGTCAAATAAATTTCGTATTTGCAGACAAAACCTGGGCAGTGTCCAAAAATGTCACGTAACCGAAAACAAAATGCAACAAATTCTATGTTTTCCATATGACTAATCCCGATCCCGTCTGGAAAAATAGTTCCCGCATTGATAATGTTCTGGGCTTTTCCGAAACGATATCCAATTCAGCTTATATGAAAGTGGATCGAAACGCGTCCTGTTCCCAATTCCAATTGGGGGGATGTAATTGTGTTCCCTTGGACACGAGATTTTACTAGCTACAAACAGTAGCTGAAAATGGCGTTCTTATTCTTGAGCCGTCCAGCCACCAAAGACGACAGGAAGGATATTGCCTGAATTTCGGGGGGTAATTCTATCCAGCGGTCAGAGCAACAAGCTTCGTTGAATTATTCAGAATGTCTTGTCTAGACACGTTCGGACTCCTGGCCATTTATAAAATTTATTTCTTATTCCGCACCCGCAGTGTCCATCTTCCGGAACTATTCCGCACATGTCCAATTCATTTTGAACAAGTTCAAACATTTATTTTTATATATACGAGTATTTTTTTTTTGTTGGTCGACATGTCCTTTTACTTGTTCGGTTCAGGACGGCTGATGTAAGTGAACCCCACGCCAAGTAACATGTCAAATTCACAAAACCGAGCGCTTCTATCCGGGTTCAAAGGGAAACGAGCGAAGGCAGTTCTTTATTGCCCAGGACATTTTCGGGTTGCTCTCCAAGTCAGTTATTTAAGCATTATGTAATTTCTTTTGGTGTTCCCATGCACAAAATTCCCGTAGCTGGAAGGCAAGTGAGACATAGCAGGAAATTTATTCCAGCCATGAAAGGAACATGTCTACTTTATCTTAATAAGATCACAGCAGTATCTCATCACATTTTGAAAATGAAATATGTGACAAGTCAGAAAACTTTTTCCTTCCGGCCAAGTAATGTCAGTCAGTAGCAGTTGATGAATGGCCGGCCCCAGTCGTTCCACGAAAAAAGCAGTCTTCTCGGCCGGGATCCCCGGTGTCATATTACGACTCATATCGATGGGTCATGTACCGTGAAATGGGCAACAAAACAGTTCAAGCTTAGGACGATGAATACAAGGTGTTTTGGCAGAGAGTCCTGGTTGCTTATAAATTACTCCTTCTCGCTCAAAACTTGAATTCTATTTACCAACTCGCAAAATGTGCAACAACAAAAATAATTTTTTAAAAATCTTTTGCCGACGGACAAATGTGAGTGGAAGTTACAGGATCAAGAATCTACGAGGTAGTCACAGTCAAAGGATTATCTGGTTGTGAAATCATAAATCTCACACTGAAATTGAAGACGGAAGTTTGAAACATTTTATTTAGTGTTCTTTAATTCCAGTTATTGTGATGTCTTTATCAAATTATAATGGGAAGTATTTAATATAATTTTTTTATTGTGTTTTCTTTTTAAACATTATTTAGAAACCATTGTTGGAAGTTTTGAGCATGGGGAAAAGTACCAAAGGTCGCAAACACGTTAAGACCAAATGTTTGTTGAAGAATTTTAAAGATTCTTAAATTGATTTTTATCTCGAAGCCTATTAAAAAATGAAAATGTAGATATAACTTTCATTACAAAAACCCATTAAAACTAATATCAACAATATGAAAATCGTTATAAATTAGAAGGAAAACAGTCGTTCGGCGTTCCACATTTACAACAATTTGCCCGAATTAAATGCGAATCCTTTTCACATACAATACAATACCAAGTAATTGTCCTGCAACAATTAGGCTTCCTATTATATTCTTTCCCTTTGGTAACGCCATTTTTATATTAAAGTTAAATATTTCCGGACATATTCTTAATCCTTTGATAACCAGTAAATGCAGGTTGCTTTCACAATTAATTAATTTACGGTCCAAACGACAAAACATGAATTTTTTACAGTTTGTCGCTTTGTTCGTATTCCAAGCTAGCACAAGGATTAATTGGATACTAGGTACCAAACAGGACAATAACAAATACAAAAAAATTTGCTCTCCTGCTGCTGTTGTCTACTTTATTGAACGTGACATAAGCTCATCCATAATTATTGTTTTAACGATTCATTAGACGTGAAGTCGCCGAACAAGAACTCGTGTACAACATCCGTGCAAACAGTTATTAGGGCATGTGCGGCATATACTTAATCCTGTGCCAGTTCCTTAAAAAAAACCAACAATGGCGCACGCTACCACACAAATTCCCACTAGCAAGTCACGTAATTAACGAACCGCATGTGATTAGACATGGACTGCTTTTTCCTTTCTCGTCCTTTATCAACTGTCATATCTTTGGTCTCCGTTTGGCCCGAAATATTTCCTCAGCCACATTAGGAATACACTGGAAATGTAACATCGAGAATAACCAAAAATTTCCTCTTGGATTTAAATCCCCTTCACCGTTTGATCAGAATTCAAGTTTCATTTGTCCTCGGCCAGAAAGATAAGTTTAATAACGCGAAAAGGGTTAAATGGGAACGTTTTGGGGAAGTGACATGTTGATTGGTATTACTTCGGCTTTTATCTTGATTGAAGAGATTTAAGAAATGTTTTTATGCAGAAGTTTAATGTGGTAAAATATATATTCAGTTCAAAATCCTATATTCACATAATAACACGATATTTCATTACTAAAATTAGAGCAGTTTATTTAGTCCTTGTAAAAATTAGAAAAGAATTGCGTTTACATAATTGAGAAGGTAATCTGATAGTCCTAATACCTACGCTAGATGCGGAATATTTCGATTGAATACAACTTCATATATCCATTATCCTCTTCCATATCCATTATTGGGAGCATGAAAGGAAATTGCTTTATAGATGCCTTTCCAGGCGATAAATATAGAAACCTTAGAGTTGGAGAGCTTATATTTGGAATAACTATTATTAAGTTAAAATTGAATTATTATGCTGGAATATTAGTGAAATCGGGCAACTCCTTCTTAGTGCTTCCATATAGGAATATATCCTTTCTATATGTATATACAATTTAGAATTCTTTAATAATTGCTTTTCTTCGTTAAATATCATTAAGACTGGGAATATATTATGTATGTAATGTACAAGTAGATCTATGTAAATATATTACCTATACACGTAGGTACACATAGATTGGCTGTATGGAGGATTTTTTGAATCATTTAAATTCAGCAAATGCCTTGAAAACTACAATGATTAATTTTATTAATAATATCAAAAGTGAACAAATAATACTGGAAAGTGTACTGTTGTGTGTAAACAAATAGCACCTATTCAAATATCATAATTAAAATGTTTCAAATTGCAGGTGGTATTCATGTGAAATAAAACAGATTACTACAAAAAGATGTTTTCAACAATTCCGCATTAATTAATTTTTATATTCATTATTCAGAATGAAATTTGAAATTTGAAATTATTTCATTTGCAATAACAATTGCTTTTATAATACAATCGAATTGAGGTATTGTAATGCAGTATTGATTTTATATTGCCATTATTCTTGTTCATTGTTTGATTCGCTAATCAGAAACATCATTTTAACTTTTTCTTTCATGAAATTGTGTTATTTTCTTTCAAAAGATTATATCTTTTCTGCAAAAAGCGAAACTATATTTTAACATCTTGGAGCAAGAAAACTCTTCCGTTTCCTAGACAAAAATATGGTCGGACCAGTTGCAATTTTATGAAAAAATTCTTGAAATTTCTTTTTTATTAGAAGCAAACGATTTTTAAACTTTATTTCAACATAAATTAATTATTATTTTAAAGTTACACGCTGTTAAGAAATATTTTTTTTTATCATAATACTATTATGAGCTTTTATCACTGATTACGTTAAATATATACATGTATATTCCAGGCAATAGCGAAAGAAACTTTTTGAAAAATAAATTTTTACTAAAATTCCTGAATAAATTCTTGCAAGAAAATTGCTTCGACTCTATTAACGATTTTATATATCTTTTGCTTTATTATTTTTATTTTCTCTCTTATCCGTCACAATCCCTCCACAAGAACCTCTCGACGAAGCAATTACATGATGCACTTAGTGCATTACCTACACTGATAGTGCATCAGACGATATCTGGCTCTTCTGATGGAAAAGAATATTTTTTGCTTATCAAAAGAGGAAAAATCTGAGGACACATTTTTTAGTTGAGTTTTTAAAATATTGTGAATTTTGGGGATGGACTAGGCTTGGTAAATTTAAATCGATTTTTTATCTTCGTCGGAAGCTTTTCTTAAATTCAATTGATGAATATGTAAAAGGATTTAAAAGATTTGCAAATTTCAAAAGGATATCTCCTCGAGCATTAAATGGCCCTTAAAGCATTTACGCGGGAGTAATTACTAATTAAACTTGAAAAGTTGATTGATAAGAAAATGTTTTCGTAAGAATGATTGTGTCTGTGTGTGTGTGCACGAATCTTGCGATAATTAGTTGAAATTATTAAACGAGTCAAAATTAATTTTGGAAAATCACACAAACGAGGTGCTTAAATTCGGTTGTTTATGAACAGTTCATAACCAACATTTCACCGTTTTGCATATTGTTGAAGCTCGTGAAAAGTTCTTGAGAGTTTTAATCCAATCATTTTTAAATACTTTGTTTTTGTTTAAAAATTTGTCTGGAGGTTAAAACGTGGGACAAATTTTGAAAACTTTTTCATGGACTTTCGGCTTGAAAATATTGCTAAAAATTTAATTAAGCTTGTCACCAAATTAAAAAAAAAAATTGCAGAAGTAAAAACATTTCTTTACTTAATTACTGGATTTCATTTTTTTTTGTTATTTTTCATTCAATTTTCATAAATATTGGCTTAAATGTTTCCCTATACTACAATTTGTTGTAATTTGTCAATGAATCACTTCAACAAATTTCACAGTTCGCATTAAGTTGTTTTGCTCAATTTCCTGGAAATCGTTTTGTGTTTTACAAACGAAAAGTTTTTGTGGGTGTTTGAAGCGAAAGTTCCAGTGCTGCACGAAACAAAAGTGGAAGCCTTTAGTCGCTTGAAAGCACTCAACAACGATGCAATTCATCTTCATAAAATTTACTTTATGTGCCACATTTGCTCAACAAATGTTTGTTTGGTAACTGTGATCCTTCTGGAATTGCATTCATCCTTGGGGCTATCGATTTTGTAACATGACTTAATTCGAATAAAAGTGAACTGGCTCAAAAGGAAAGATTCAGCCAGAGTATTCGAAAGTCGACTTTCCTTAATGCTTCCATTTTTAAGTAATTTTCACTATTCTGGAGTCCAATTTAAAGCATTTTATAAAGTTCTTATTATTATTCATTATTCAATTACGTTTTCATTTTCAAACCAGTCATAAAGACACGCGGTCCTTGCCGAATGTAATAATAATCAAATGCTGGTGTATGGTACTTCACAGTGGAAATCCACACAGAGCCTTTCAACATTGGTAAAACAATCGTCAGGTAAAACCAATCTAAAGTGAGTTGTGGTAAGGACTATGTCGAGTCCAGGTTGTTAGAAGCTCTTGGAAGCTACTTGTTCTGGTTAATTACTTTTACGTTTCTGGAAAATGCCTCTGTATGAAAGGAGCATTTGTGTTTGGGCAAAAACTATGTAAACGACAACAGGATATTAAACATGGAGCCAAATTCTCTTTAGGATGGAACTTTGTTGACTGGCTTACAATAATAATTGGGCAAGTTTACCTTGTTTACTCAGAATTGGGGTGGCTTATCCTTCATTTTCGTACTGGGCTAAAACTTTGTTAGCATAAGTAAGACATAAGCTCCATCTTTCCCAGCTCACCTATTCCAGCATTAATGTAAGGTGGTCTCAGCTGCCTGATTGGGATGTTAATAATGGAACGTTTGAATACACCGGTTGAAGCTTAGTTATAATTGTCTATGTTTACTAAAACCAGTTGATTGCTTTTATATTAATTGAATCGATATACGCTATTAGGTGTTTTCAGTACTGCCAGATCGTAATTGCACAATTCAATTTTAGAACTATATAAGGTACGCTTAATTTTTTTCCAATCCAAAAATATATCAATCTTTGTAAATTTTCAATTTGCATACAAAAAAACGAAGTGCTCCGACTATAAAATGGTTCCGACGAACCATGGAGGCCTGATTTGGTAAAAAATTGGCGCTGAGGTGTGCTGCTCGGAAATAAAATTTCAGACTAAAATGCTCTACAAAACTCGTAAAGTGATTGTCCCTCCTTTTCAATTTATTTATAAATTTTGTCAACACCGCTGACTGTCCCCTACTTTCCCATCCTGTGGCTAGATTGCCGACATAAACAGAACGAATACCGGACTGCGTTTTTTCAAAGACTCGACTACCTAACTACAGGACCTATAGCACCCCCACCCCAGTGACCTATATTCGAGGACTTGTTTTTGTTTGCGGACAAGTTACCACCTTCGTTTTATCCCTTTTTGTTTGTAGTCCTTACGCCAAAGAGACTAATTCACTTGAGATAACATGACGAGGCGAAAAGATAATCAAGTGCTGCTCCTTGAAGCATCGGGAACTTTGGTCCCATTGTCCTTTAGACAATTTCTCCGAAATGGTTTAACGACACCAGCTTCCATGTTCTAGACTCCCTCTGACTCCGTCTAATGTCCTCTGAACCATCGAGCACAGGACTTTGATACGAGCTGAAGAGGACTTCAGATGGTAATTAAGCCCAAGCAAATAGATCTCATCCGCTCATGGACTTTCGTTTAAGGATTACGTCTGATATTGCCAATGAACGTGTGGACGCCATTTAGCATCAGGATATGGTGTAAGGACTCGAAACTAATATCGCTGTGGGTGTTTAAGTTCGTTAGCGGGGGGAGATTTAATGTAATTCTCTTCACATACGAAACACGATTCTTCTCTCTTTTGCTATGCGCTGCAATAGCGCACGGTTGGAAATTATTGGTAAATTGCAACCGATTTCACCTTTTCGGAGAGTATTATATGAAGAATTGAGTGAAAATGTATTGTATCTCATTACCAACGCTTTTAGTCAGTAATTATGGCGCCTCGGTGAACTCATTTTAACAGCGCCCTACAACGTAATGAATTGCATGCCACCGCATTGAACAATGTTATTAAAGGATCAAGGATTGTGTTAAAGTGATATGATTCAGTTTTTCGAATCTGTGCCAATGCTCAAAGGTTAAGCCCTATGTCTTGATATTTCACAGTCAAAGCCGGATGTGAATAATGAGTGCTTCCGAAATCAACGCGGACAGAATTTAATGTAACCAACAAATGCACACGTTTTTTGGCCGTTTACAATATTGAACAATCTAAATTAAGTCAATCATGCTTGAATCATTTCTGGAATAATCCTTCAAAATAAGTTTGAAAAATTTCCAATGTTTCTAAAATACATACTTTAGTGTCAATCTCTTAAGAACTTTTTTATTTACGTAAAAGCACACTTTTGAATAATAACAGCAATCTTAAGATTAGCGATTTAATTTAGACATATTTTTCAACTATACCTCTAAAAGATTCTTGCTGCGATGAATGTTTCAAAATTTCCCTGGTACACGAGAAGAATTCGCCAATTTTGAAAATGGCTTCATCTTCAATGGTAAATGGCGAGGTATTTTTGAGAAATTTAGATGTGAAACGCGCCACAATAAATTTTCCATATTGAAGTGAAACTCATTCGAAGGTGGATCACATTTCTCGTAGGCAGGCAGTCAACAAATAAATTTCTCTTCGTTTTCTCCCTCGACAACGAAATGTTTTCGCTTACACGTTTAACATTTCTCGGGTTTTTACAAAACGGAACTCGAGTCCAAATGGCGGCACAAAAATTGATGGCAACTGAATTATAGATCCATTGCCACAGAATTCAGCAACACAAAAATATAATTCTCCGGTGCACGGATACAAATTTTTCCCTTTACACCTTTACTGAGGAAAATCGGGAATTATGAACGTCGTCCCCCCACGCCCACCGCCAACAAACAGTGCAGTTCTGGAGTGGAGCAGGGTAGTGGATTCGGAGTGGAGGAGATTAACCCTCTGGATAGAGTGGTGTCGTTTCGTGTTTTAAAAATAACCTGGAAAACAGGAAATTCTTGCTTCGTCAATGTTTAATTTTTGTTTGCATTATAGAATTCTAAAAGCTTTTCTCTGGGGTAATATGCAAAATACGCACGTAATGACCTCATTGCAAAGTTGGCAACTTGGCATTTCATTTCAACTTTCGTGAGTCTCTGTTAAGAGGTAACGACAAATCCTCCCTTGGAATTCTTGATGAACTGGTCGACTTTTGTGGAATACATTTTCATGCCAAATGGAAGGGGAGTGGGGACAGCTGTCAGAGATCTCCATTGTGGGTTGAGATACCATAGATGAAATTAGCAAAAAACCTGGATCAGCTGACACAGTTGTAATCTTTCATTTCATATCCGACAGCGATTTCAAGTTCGTATTTCCGGATTGGTATTATCTATTGATGAAAATGTCAAACAATAATCTACCTCCATAGCGATAGAAAACGTTTTGTAACGCACTACTTTTAGCAGACACCTGAAATTATCCGGTTGACGTACTCCAATTCAATACCAACTTCCAGGATTTATAATAAATCTAGCTTCAAAGCCAAATCATTCTATAAAATTGAATGTCATCCCCACAAGTTCCTATTATTGTTATGGACGATGAATTCTTACCTGCACGTGTGTCACGAAATTCAAATGAAAGTTGTTAACCAAAACGAAAAAAGGACCCTGCAGATAGAATGTCCTTAGCTTAGCAACAATTTTGACAAGTTTAATTGTAGGAACTCATGGTTATGGAAACTACGGTGACACAAATCCGACACACCGTCTCCTGCTGTGTTTCAGCCGGGAATAAGGGCAACGAATTTTGCATAAATCCTGAATTCATTTGCACTGATACAAGATGGTGCGGGAATGAGAAAATGATATATTCAGCAAAATTGTGTAAAAAATTCCTTGCATTTCTTGATTTTCGATGATTGTGACTTAGACGTCTTTTCCTCCATTTTCAAAGATGCGATTGGATGATTTATTCAATGATATCGCGGCAGACGGGAAGCACTTGCTGACTGAATAAGGAAATAGATTATGGAATGGAAATACGTATAGTAAGTCACCAATTGAACCAGCACACCATTGAATTGGAAAAGGTTAAGGGCCTTTTAAGGAAATATTCTTGATGTATATGATCGGAAAATCCTTTTTCCTTTTTGTAAAATTTCTGAAATGTTCTGGCTTATTTAGCAATTTTAAATAAGTTGATAAATTGTTCTTCGTTCGTATTTCAGTTCAATCTGAATATTTTATATGACTACAAGAGAAAACTGCAAAAGGATGTTTGCAAAAGCACAAAATTATCGCTTAAAAAACGTGAATCATTAATTAAACTTAAATTAATATTAATGTAGATGAATTTCTCTAAATGTACGGTCTGAATAAAAACAGTTTATGGTATCCAATTGAATTTATTTACAAGCACAGCCTAAAACTTTAGTGAAGTCAATAAATGACTCTAATTTGAAAATTACGATGTTTACTGTTAAAATGTTAAACGAAGTTAAATGGAAAACTCATTCTCCGAATTATTATTGTCCTCTCTTTTAAGACAGTCTTTAGTCGACATATACCCCCACCAAAATACTGTCGATCGTTTGAACAAGATCTTTAAAAATATGTTACCAAAAAGTTTGGCTAATAGAAAATCTCGTCAAAGACATTACACCGTGTAACGAATTGGTCCCCCAACGTAAAGTTTTTAAGTGATGACGAAAAACATATAAAACATTTTTGTGTTCTTAAACGTTTTGAGCCCCAGAAACACTTTCGAAATCCCCAAACGTCGCAAAGAATGTCTCAACAGCGACAGAAAACAGATCTCTATTTGACCCTTGAAGAATTTTCTTCGATTCATAAGATTTGTATGCTTTGCGTGTCCTTAATGTCCTTTCCACAAAACTTCCCAAACTGGTCACAGGTGGTACAAGTGTTCACGGCAGTGGCCGGAAAAAGAATGACAGAAAAATTTTAATGAAATTTTTTGGATAAAACTTTTCGGTTTTTTGTTTAGTTTTCTTATTCAAGTGCTGTTTTTTTTTATTTTGACAATTTTCTTCTCCTTCTCTCGGGAAGATACGATTATATCCTTTGCCGTCATGTAGAATGAAAACGGATAACAATAATTCTAAAGCAGTCAACGATGTCAAAGTTTTGATTGAAACAAATAAATAAAAAACACACTCACACACACACCTATCGAGAAACAAGATGCTCCAAGGATATTCGGAACATGATAATAGTTTCTCCGTTTTGGGGCGTGAATGATGAATGACTTGTACAAGATTTATCCTCGGAACTAGTCACGTGCCTAAATACTATTTCCTTCGCTACACCAGACACTGCCGTTGAGAAATAAAAATCTGGATTTTTCTGGAATAATTATTACGAAGCCTGATGGCATTCAATCTCCTGCTAAAATCCCTTCTAACACCGGTTGATGATGATAATGTCACAAATTCATTCGGTGCAAAATGCTTAAAAAGAACGACGGAAAATTTAATGCCAATTTTCCGTTGCACTTGAACGCGAAGCAAATGAATTTTCTTACAAATTTTTAACATCCTAGAAGCGGTAAATGTCCTTGCCAGGAATAATTTCCGAACAAATGGTGAAAGCAGTGCTGGCCAAAAGCACTTTGCTTCCAGTGAAATTATGTTCCAACGTCTTTGCAACTTTCGTAATAAGAATTTTGCAGTGTTTCCGTATAGCAGATGCAATAAATATATAAAGAGGACTTTCTACTTTCAACGAAACGCATTAATGTCAATAATGTGCAACTTCAATAAGATTCCTGCTGTAAAAACAAATTTTAGTATCGTTTTTAAGCACTTTTTATCGAATTTAAGAAATGTTAATTAATTTAATATATTTTATAGAACTATAATCGCGAGTACGTACATTCTTTAATTTTTACTCTTATTTTGGAGTCTATCTTGCAGGAAAAGGATTCTAAAAATGTGGATATTGTTGCGTACAAGACTCCAATCGCTGAAGGGCATGGGTTGCTATCGATTTGTCCTTGATTGCACTGAAATATTTATCCTTAACAACTCGTTAAATTTTCATAAACAAAGTTCGTGGCAATCGATCACTATTAGTCCCGAATTGATTTTTCTGAACAGGATGAAAGATTATGTTCCAGAAATTCAATTATCAAATCAATATACTCAAAATAATTGTTAAGTAATTGTCTATCGTTATTATTTTGTCAAATTGTAGCAACGTGTTCAGTTTAATTAATGTGATTTACATTCAGTTATTATTAGTTTTTTGAAGGCGGAAAAAAAAACAACATTAGAGTAATCAACATTGGTCGGTAACAAGAAGATGAAATTGTTTCTTTGATTGTCTCTTGTTGTTCGAACGCAAACAATGTTTACATGAGCATAACGATCTCCAGGAATAAATTATATTTGTTCATAACAAGTACAAGAAATATTTCAATCACACTTTTGGTTATTATTTTTGTTCTGATTGTTTAATTAGGTATTTTTAATTTGTCTGCAATATGAGTTTTAGTTGCTCAGAATTTCGATGATTTTTGCAATTAAATAATTGTGAAAGTGGGATTAGTTCATTTACGAGTCAAAAAAACATATCAATTGACTAAATTAAATTAATTTAGCAACACTAAAAAAGATTTCGCACCACTTTCAACTGTTCAATGAACTCAATTTTTCCAAAGTGATATTCTCCCATTGTGTCTTCGGCACTGTCCATTTCAAAAACCTATATCTGCAATATACTGAAAATCATTTTACAAATTTCTCCCAATGACGTCCTATCGAACGAAGTTTCTTGAACTCATTGACCACTGGCCCCACCAAATCAGTAATGGCCAATTTGAAGTCTCTAATCGGATCGCGTTCCCCCCTTTCAGCATCTAGAGTTCACCTAATTTAGCCACACCTTTTGCATGTAGAGGCAATCAGAACGATTTGTACTGGGTTCATTTAAGCGTCATTCTACTATCATTTCCTTTTGCTAACACGAAAATATTAGCATACACCCCTAACCCACCTCCCCATTTCCCCTTTAACTAACAATACTAGAATCGCTTGTACAGAACACATGCCAGTCTCTTTCCTATCCATAAATTTTAATCTAAACGAAATCAGCTTAACTCAATTCCCTTCGTTCCAGGATATCAATGACTGCTGCAGTTTCAGAGAATTATCCAAAATTTTCGAATTCAGTTCGCGGCATTCCCAAATAAAATAATATTCACTGAATTTTGTGTAAATATATACACAGACAAAGAAAACACCCTATCGACAACACCCCACTTGCACCGTTGCACAACGTTTGCATTTTATTCAAATTATTTCGAATGTGTTTGCGTTTGCTCGAATTGTGTCACAATTTTCGCATGGTGGCTTCGACCCGGCAATTTATTCGATTACTGCCGGGTAATGGGATCCAGACACGGTAGAAAAAGTAATGAGACGCAACTTTCGAAATGGTCGTCTGGAATACACAAATCTCAGTGAAAGGAGCTCGGTTTGGCGGCGGCGATTTGTGTGTGGTTGGTATAACTTCGCGTACTATAGACAACATTACAACAATGGAACGATTAGAACTTTGCGGGACACAAGTGCTGCATGGAGAAGGAGTAGCGAATGTTTTTGTGTTTCGGTTGTTGCTATTCGTCAGTAATTGTTCGTGGACATGCATTTCACTTATTTTTCTAGCAAAGGGTCTTATATAATGAAACATGTGACCTTGATTGGAGGAAATTCCAACGATTAACATTTGTGCAAGATAATTATGTACCTACTTACTACTTCTGATATTTATAACGAATTTATTTTGGTTTATTATTCTCTGAATCGGTTCGGGAAATTTTTTTTAACACCCCCTCAAATTTTTTTCTTTTACGTTTCGCGATGTGTAGAGTCCAAGATCGAATATGAAGTCGATTTTCACGAAAGAGAGCAGAATTAAAAAAAAATTATTAAAATTTGTTTTAAAAATATTATTAAAATTTGTCGGTCGCTTAAAAGAGGTCTCCAGTCCGGAATAATAAACTCATATGTAAAGACTTTGCAGCGTTTTTCTATTTATTTCATAGAGATTTTGAGCATTTGGGTGCTTGAAATTTTGAATCCTTTTTTTCCAAAACTAAAGTAGACAATTATCTAAAATTAAGTATCATAAAAGTACACTTATTATCACAATTCAGCATTTTACGTATACACTTCAACCTTTTCCATAATTTATAACTATTTAAACAGGGAAAAACAAGGCTTAAAAGTTCAAAACTAATTCAATGCAAATAAACTTTTCTTAACTAAAATATAATGAATAAAAGAAAATATTCCATTCGGGACAATGAAAATCGAGGAAACCCACTCGGCTGTTGTACAATAAAATCGTCATGTCTAGAAAAACTTGTTCAACAACGGTAGTGGAACAAAATTGTAACAAGCCTCTGCAATAGAGTGAGAAAATAAAACTTTTTAAACTTTAACAATACAACGAAATTACAGTTGCGCATTCAGGATTCAGTACAATTCAAATTCTTTTACAAATAAAGACTTATTGTCATGTTGTAGGATTCGTTTCTGCGGTAGCTTTGAGAATATAGAAACCGGAAGGGTCGAAGTGTTTACAGGTGGAAGACAGGAAGCCAGACGGTAACAAACCGGATGTTAATGCTTCCCAGGCAAAATAACCGTGAAATCCCTTGAAAGTAACTGTGGAAAATGTTTCAGCAGCTGAAAACGATTTGTTTCTGAAAGACGTGGATCCGGAGTCCCACTCTGCGAAACCGTGCGCCTTGCAGGAAGGTGTTGCTGAAAACAGCCCCCAACGACATAATCCAATTTCCATCTTGCATCTTCGCCGAATCTGGAGTATGGCAATGCTCCAACTGGAATGTGTTGCAGAGCTGGGCGGATTGTACTTAATCCTTAGTACTAATGCATTACCCAAATTAATAGCATTGTAATGAGCCAGAACACTATGTGTAACCCCACCAACGGCAGCATTACGATGTGTTAGCCCGCCCCACTGCCATTTGTGTCTAATCTTTCGTGCCATGGATTCGGAACAGTCCGAACGGCATTAAGTACCCCAACGATTTTCGGGGCTGCAAACAAACACCCAGAGATAGGCGAATCCAACAAGTAACACCTCTAATAGTTTTTCTAGAGCATGGTGAGCTTTAGCCATTACCCTTTTCGTTAATCCGATTCCTTTGTAATCTGCAACTGGGCCAGTTGATGTCCGACTCCCATTCGACTTTGTTTACAAACCAATAACCATTTTGCAGAAGAGTCCGAGGCAATATTATTCTAAGGTCGAATTTTGATCCTGTAACATACGTCCACGATAAATGAAATTAATTTCACACCCCATCGGCGAGGATGTGGGTGGAATGGAAGTCTGGTGCAGGACTGCCTCTGTCTCGCCTCGATTCAGAAATATTATCGTCGACTTAATAGCCGAAAAGTTCCCAAACTAGCTCAGATGATTAATGTAATTGAAAGTAGTTTAATGATTAACTTACCCTTAATTCTGCATTAGCAAAAGATTTGACTTATCGCGGCCACCCACACCGGCTTCCACCCATCGTGCGCAGAGGTTTCAAGTCCTGCATTAAGGCTTTAATTCGGTAGATTTCATTGGAGTTCGAAGGATTCATGTGGAGGGGTTGGTAACTATTTGCGAGCCCAGAAAAAGAATCTTTCATAAATTTAACCCTTAATATCGCAGTTGGTCTCTGACGTGATATATGAACCATGAATTTCCAATAAGTGCCAGATATTTATGAATCCCAGATACTTTTATTCTCTGCTCCGTTTGGATCCACTCGAACAGTCTGAATTGGAATTTGCGGGATTTATTATTTGCCGAATAACAACAATTTTCCCCATAGATTGTTATGGTTCGTATCGTTTTTTAATGATCTCAATCCGCGAATTTTGTTGTTTGTTTAGTTCGAATTCATATTTTCAATTAATTTTGCAAAATATTAATTATCAGTCAATTAAGAACAATTCGTTAATTTATCTGTTGCTTCACTACTTTCAAAGTGATTCGAATTATCTTGGGACTGATTGTAAACCGATATCCTGCAGTTAAAGTCCTTACACCAGCAGAAAATTATTCTGGCATTTAAAAGGTTAATATGACCATAATATTTTACATGATTTTATAGTCCCCATTAGGGATGGCAATTATAGAGATAGAAAATGTAGACACAATCAACACGAATAATAAACACTGACCTTATCAGCAAGTTATGACAATGCGGGCTTAATTAAGAATCAATTTGCCACAAAGCTACCCGTTTTCCCGGGGTGCGATAAATGGCCTCCCAGCCGTTCGGAAAACATTCGGAAAGGGTCAATTATAATCCAAAAGCAACTTTAGATGTTGGGTATCTGGGTAATATCCGTCACAGGTAACGATTAATAGTCGATTTATCCTGTTCGACTTATACATAATGGGTCTAAGGGTGCCATCATCGGAGAGGACCTTTTACCTGCACGATTTGGCCGTAAATCGAATTAGGATTAAAAATTCATTGCTGGGGAATACTGTTGTAAGTAGTTGTGGATGAAGTAAATTATGCATGGGCTCTGCTCGTTCGCCGGAAGTGAATAATATCCACAACAACGCCCTTTTCAGGGAAATTTTTGAAATACGGAAAATTTAAGACAAAAGCACAAACAAACATATTCGCCTCGGTGTATATTTTTGTTATTCAACATTTCAAGAAATTCATGAAAAATGTAAATTGGAAAACCTGAATTGATTTAGTAAATTAAAAACCCTTTTTTTTTTGGTTTTCTCGAAGGACATAGCGGGTGTTTTTGTACCTTTTGTTTTTGCTGAATATTCATGTGGCTGATGGATCTTTGGTGGGCCTGGACCGGAATTGAATTAGGGTCCTTAGGGGAATGTCTAGTAAGACTTTTCTAGAATGTGGTGGAGTATGAATGAATGATGGAATCACGCTAATGTAATTGCTATTCTCAATTCTGTGGTATTACAAAACTTGAAGATTGTGGTATGGAATGAATCAAAGGAAGTCCTACAAGTTCGTCTACTCTTAGTTATATGGACCTAATTATCCTCATCAGTATTTCATTTTGAAGTCATTCTTAAATTTTATTTTGAACTGAAGGATCTTCCTTTAGTTACTTACGCAATTTTACGTAATAACTTTAATGGTATATAATAACAAAATTGGAAATTCGAAAATCTCACCTAACATGGAGGACTCGCCCTTGGCGTAAACAGGACTCCAATTTAATCTAATTCCTGTGTGTAGTATCGCATTCAAATCATCCAAAGGGCATTCAGAGGAAACTTAATCAACCGACCTGACTTGAATTTATGTGTTCCTGTCTCAAACCCTTTCCCATACACATACATTGATTCAAACGATTTTGATGCACTCAGATGTATTCAAAACTGTTCATGTTGTCTGTAATCATTTGTATAGACATTAAACTAAATATGAAATCGAATTTCGATTACGATCCAAAACGAATTGCGGGTGCAACATTTCATCAAACTTAAATTTAATACCAAATCGAGCAAATTTCAATAACAAATAATCAATATTCAATCTTGAGTGCTGGATTCCTGCAAATTTCTCAATTTCCTTAATAGCCACGTTTTCATATTGCAGTAATTACAAGCAAATCAAAATTGATCTGTTCTCATAAACAGAAATCAAATTATATTGTATGTATTAGACATTGTTAAGTAATTGATGAAAGATAATAATATTTAATTGCAATCGATAGCACCATTATTGTTTACCTCTGTCAAAGGATAACGAAACCAATAAATAAAACAAAAGTTTTGTACTGGTGTCATTTAATTATTCCTGCGTGGACAATTTCAATAGCAAAACTTTTTCAATATATTTATCGTTTAAGTTTCGTGAAACAGGACAAAGGAAAACACCAAAATTTACTCATACAATAAATACGATTCCAAATACCGGAATACAATGAACGGATTTAAGAATTTATAAATTCAACTTCCTATTTGTGGACTGTCATTCATCGAAGTGGTTTGTGTTGGCGGGGTTGAAAAACCCTTTAAATGCTCCCCTCCGGATTTATTCAGAAACGATAAATGGAAGATTTTTCAAATACTACACCCAAAAAGAACGAAAAAAATCCACTATTAACACTCCGTTATGGGGAGGATGTGAATATCAATAAATGTATTCGCTTCACCCGAAAGTAACCACTTCTGGTTGCACACTAGAGCAGGTTCCTCCCCAAAGGCAGGGTATTTTATTTTCAGTGGAATATCGAAAGCCAGATTTGTGTGTGCAGAATTTGAGTCCATACGTTGGGCCCTATTTATCCATTCCGAGGGGTGTCAGTGTCCTACGGGGAATCGGTGAGAAATTGGAGCCGTTTTTATAGGCAAACACATGCTCAACGAGAAATAGGAAGCATTCGAGGAGTTAGAACAGGATTCATTGTGTAATTGTAAGTAAACGGTGAAGAGTGGATGGGATCGAGCGGGTTGCTCCTCCACGGCAAGCCTTAACACTGTTTCCATTGTTTCAATCTCACCGGACCGAATATATAGTATATAAAGGTTTGCACTGTACTCCTGTTTGCTGCCAACGAACGAAGATCCATTCATATTTGCCGACTATCTTGCTATTTGTTGTTGTTTTTTTCTTCCCGAATGCCGAAGTCAATATTTCAACTTGTTCCTTATTGACGATATTTTATGGGCATTGCTTAGGGCTCCGGAACTGAGGTGCCTCATATAAATGTAAATAAATTTGAATCGACTCATTCCACGTCCTTGCAGAAGAGAAGACGACAGACAGGCTCTCCTTTTGCTTAGTCATGCATTATGCAGTTTTCCTTTATATTATTGAGATAAGGTTTGTGTTGTTGTAAAGCAATTTAAGGGGTTATCGAAGAAAATTAGAGTGAAGCAACTGGGGTAATTGCGATGGCAGAAAACTCTTTGAACTCCTTTCAATAAAAACATGCTTAAGTTCTTGAATTGAAGTTGCTTTGTGAATGAACTGCAGTTACTTATGGTAAATTGTGGTAAACAGGTGAATGTAATAAGGTATTTTGTCAAGAAATATGATACCAAATTAATGAGAATGGTTGCATTAAAACTACAATTAATTTCAAATATACTCATATCAGATACTGTTGAAAATCAGGATGGAATTGTTCCAAAAATTCTTCAAAAGTTGTTCAAACAAATATTGTAAACCACTTTACAACAAAAACGCCAACCCGTTAAGGACCTTGTGGATTACACAACAATTTCGATTGGACATTTCCATTGCTAATTTGCAAAGAATACTTCAACATATTGGACAAATAATTGTGGGACAACTATGCAAATTGTATTCATCGGAATCGAACCTGACCGTCTACATGCCAGGCATGTTTGTGTCGAACACACTCATTATTATCATTGTCCAAATGTCCACTAATGAAAATTCGAACAATAAACAAAACAAAATCTGTTCCATTATGCAATTTAGCTGGCATTTGATTTTCTTTTGTGACCAATTTCACAAGCCCGCAACAAATTCCTTTCTCGAAGTATTTCAGGAATCCGTAATTTCCACAAAAGTAACTCAAACACATAATGTACTTGTTTTCTAATTGTTAACCCTTTTGTATCACGGAATCTGTCCGACCTCCAGGTCAATTTCCATTGTGGGGTTGATACTTGTCCCGAATTAAGCCTAGTTCAAACATAATTAATAAACAAATGCTTCTACTTCAAAGAGTAAAGAAATATAATTTCGTGAAATGTCGAGTAAATAAAATCAAAATGAAATAACGCAGAAAGATTTGGGCTATTGTCACTGTTCATCCTTTTACAATTATCCTTCTCGATTGCGGGATAAATTCCAATTTGTATCCTGTCTGCTCGTAAACACTCTGACTTTCTTCAGTTATTAATTAAATTTCAGTTGATTGGAAATTCGAGGACAATATCTTACAGCAGTGAGGACGGGACGAAGATTGCTCTACTTTGATTGACTGGTTTTCTCTGTCTTGTTGTACCACGAATTTTCGCTACTTTACATATTTTTTTAGATTAAATAATTGCAAAACAACTTTGCTTTTCAGTTATTTAAGAGGAGACTTCAAAATTTTAATTAAGTTTTATTCATGGATGCCAAGAATTTGAAGTTGTTAGAAAACAGAAGCTGTTACAGCAATTGTTTTTGATTTGCTGATATGATTTGTTAATGGCTTCTACAGAAGTGAAATTTAGGTGAAAGCGACTTTACTTTTTATGGAAATTTATTTACAAAATATATTTGTATGACGCTAATTTATTTATATGCTTTCCTTTTTGAAATTAGTAAATTTGAATAATTATGAAACTTTTAATGTGATAAGTTCAAAATATGCGCTAAAAGATCATTGTCCTTGAAATCCTTTTTTATTAAATTCTTCTAAAATAATCGTCGTTGAATTTTTTACAAGGTGATCCTTCATTTAATCGAATCATTAATTCGAATACGAAAAATTCGTTCACAAAATTTTATTTTGCAATTAAACTTTCAGCTACAGAAGCCAAAGCAACTTTTTTTTTAAAGTTGATAGGGTTCTTAATCCAAAGCTTTTTACGGGTTTCTTATCTTTTTAACTTTTTGATACTGTTACAAAGCTCGTTGCATTTTAATGGAAAATATTTTAAGGTAATCAAGCCTGGTTCCGATGTACATGTATAGAGGGCGTTTGTGGCTGGAATTTTGGAAGAAGCGAAAGTCTGTAAGGAAATTTATTCATTAAGTTGAAAGGATCATCCCAGGAAATCTGATTGTATAGGAAATAACTTTGTGGTGATGACGAAGTTTTAAATTAAGCTCTCTGGATTTACCGTATTGCCTTAGAGGGCGCAGAAAACAGTTTAAACTAGGATTATTAAGTTTTATTTTGGAAATGATTCGTTAGTTTTTAGACCGTTGCGTTGGAGAGTATAAAAATATTTGATCGAGTTTTAGAAATGGTAGATAAGTAGGTATGTACCTAATAGTAGTACACTAATAAATTTCGCGCATTTTGGGGTCGAATACGTTATCCGCTATCCGAAACTTCAAGACTTTTTTGTTACAATTTTTTCAGCAATATTTCATTGAATGTTTTTTAGGTGTCGACTATTTACAGATCTACCCCAAATTTCGACATAAGTTCTGCATTTATTTATGTACTAGACACAATTCTTTAAATGATTTTTAATTAATTAAGGTAAAACTTGAGCCTTGTGCCATATTACCCAAGGATACGGAAGAACAAAGACCTACGCAATTGCTTTCTTTTTCATTTGATATTTCTTTTATTATTTTATTATTTTTTATTTATTATTTATATTATTAAAATATGGAAATATATATTACATAAAATATATATTATACTTTTGAAACTAACAAAATAATAAACTGTTAAGGAAATTAACATTAGTTTCAAAAGAATGTTCATATCATCATCTGTAAAATCTCGAATTATTTATTTTATACCTGAAATAATAAAATAGCCATTATTGTTTGCCTACGAAATCACAATTATATCTGATTCCCGATGACAAATACCGAAAAATTAACTCAATTAATGTTTTTCAGTAATTGATTAATAAAGGAATCATGTGAAATTTCAAATTTTCGACATGATTCACAACACGTGTAAATCCCCCACATTATCCCAATTTCACCAAAAACTTTCTTCGCTTAATTAAACTTTCACACCCTAACATATATTAAAGCTGTTCAAAACTAGTTGGGGTTGGTTTTGTCGCAAAGCCCTCTCTCATATTATTAATTATATCCTGGGCCACAAAAACTACAAATTCATTGTCACATAATTTAATTTAATTCGTATCTGACGCAAATTGTCCAAAGTTTATAAGCACCCCTAAATTAAGCCACCACCCTCCACCATCCCCTCAGTGGCACTCACATCATTATTTGCTCGCCTTAATTTTGAATTCAAATGTGAAAAGTTTGCCGCTCGAATGTGAACTCGAATGCATTTTTCGCCTGCATAATGCAACCTGCGAGTGGAGTTTGAAATTTAGACGAATTCAAATTCTCGGATGGTTTGACAGGACGAGTCTGTCTAAATTTAATATCGGTGTTCAAGCCAAAACGCAAGACACACTAAACAGCGGGCAGAGCAAGAGAGGTGCAGTGCAAATTACCCTCATTAGCATCTCGTTATTGCCCGTGCACAGGATGAAATCTGAACGCGATCCTACCCCTTTTCTAATGATGTTGATATGCAGCCCCAATTGCTGTCAGAAGCCAGCATCTGGGCTGCGTTCTCTTCCGCCCGATAAAAAATCGTTGAACGCTTTCCTAAGCGACATTATTTAACCTTGCTTATGAGTGCAATTTTGACTTAATTAAGATCCCTGCACCTGATATTGTTTTTCATAAATTCAAAGTGTTGGTATGGAATAAGTGGGCATTTGCCATGAGCAGTTTTAATTAAAAGTTCGTAAGTGAGAGGTGTTACAACCCCTTCGTGTATATCCTGCATTCTGTTGGCGATGGGATTCGAATCCAATTTGACGAGAAGCAATATGGAAGCATGACATTCTCTTCCCGGTTCTGCGGAACAAATCTAATCTGCAGCCACTTTGCAACGGGAACTTAATTAAACCGCTCTCCGACCGCTGCGGCTGTCAGTTGTGAGGACCTTCGTCCTTCGGATCCATTTTTCGTCTCACTACCTTGATTTGCGTTGATTATTAATTTGGCACAGATGCCCGGACGAGGCAGGTCAGATATGATGCATATGCATGTCCGAGAAAATGTCCTGGACACGGTGACGGATGGCTGCAGAGGAATTCAGTATTCATCTGGAGTTTTCAGCGAAATGAAATTCTCTTGTTACCTTAAATTGCAACTTTATTCAACCAAATGAAGGTCTAATTGGAAGGATTCCCGGCGAAAGCGGTTCCACCGTCGAGGTGGTACTTATATCTGGACTCCCTCCCTCTCTCCATTCACCACCTAATCACCCACACGAATGTAACATGAAGAATCCACTTGAAAATGTTCATCCGACTGAAAATTAATGTAACCCTTTAATTGTTTCTGAGTGCATTTCGTTGTTGTATTCTAAAATTAATATTTCGACATAGCCTTAGTACCACATCTGGCCGCAATATGGTATTTTATCAAAATTAACCCCATTATATTCGTGTGTATGGGTGGGAGAGGGGTGTACTGTACTTTGTAAACAAATCAATATTCTACTGCAGCTACTGAATCCACAACAGCTATTCACGCAAGGAGCAGAAGGATCAAGTGTTTACATCGTAAATTCCTTTTGCTATTTGTAGAAATTGAATATCGTGGCTGTGTGCTCAGCGAACGTTGAGGTTATAAAAGGGGTTTTTAAAGGAATTTAATTGTTACCGTCAGCCGCTGATGTTGCTTTCACGAAAAAGGAATTGGCATGTTTCAACAACATTTTCCAGTCCTTCAGCGAATTCCTTTATATTCCCATCAAAATGAGTTAATTCGTTCATCATTTTATATGAACAGCTTTATTATAATCGTCCCCATATTTTTAAAGGAACATTTCTCACATGCATTTTCTTTCCGGAAAATGTTGTTCTTGTTAAAAATAAAACAAATCAACTTAATTGAATTTATTTAAGATTTTTAAAGCAATAATGAAGCTTTTGTGATTCGTTTAAGTTTAATTTGAACTGATGTTTGGACAATTACCAATGTGATGTGAAAAAATCCTTATTTTAAAAAATTAGCGATTTAGGCTCGGATTTAGGACATTCTTTAATTATTTTTAAGCTTTTTTCATTCAAACTTTTTACTGCACAGATTTGTACCAGTCATAAGGCAATTCCAATTTCTCACTTATCATCTTTTCGGATAAGGACAAAACATCTTAAATATTAATTACAGTAATAAAGAGAAACTTTAACTACATAACTTCTTGATTGTCCTTTTATTAAACACTGTGACGCAATGAAATTATTCAAAGATTCTTAGAATTATTTATCAGAAGTTGAAGTGCTTTTTTAAGTCATGTTCATATAACCGTTTCGCAACCTTACAACTCGTTTCGTCATTATCCTGCAAGGAGATCTTAATTACACTCTCATATATCCCCCGGCATCAGGATTCTTCGTTCCTTGAAATTTAAACCGAAATGTCCATTATTAAACGAAATAAAGTTCCTTATAGTCTTGGTGCCATGGAAGGATTCCAGGACGTTCGTTTCTTACGCCTTAGTCATAAAATGTCTGTCACGTTACGGTCCGATTTAATAAGGCTTCCTAACAGCCGTAAAGCAACTGGGGAGCGGCAACCCCATTTCCTTTAACTCCTCCATCCGTAAAGTTATGAACTCGGTCACAATAATTCAAACATATCGGAAGACATTTCTGCTGCTAAAACGGGAAATGGACCGCCGGCCATATGTCGTCTTGGATAAAATCCGGTTCAGACTGTACTCCATATCCTTCTGTCGTCTCCAAGCTATTTTTCCATCTGACGGATTAAAGGATGATGATATGGAAAAAAGGAAGTTTCGAAAACAAACTGCCCGATATTTGTCTTAGGGTTTTTCATTTGCCACATGAGACAACGTTAAAAGCTAATAAGCCTGAGCAGAACTCCCTTATTTATTTATCGACCCCCATAGCTGCTTCCGGATTAAAATGGATTCATTACGTTGCCACATCATAACTTATGCAAACTAAACCTGCTAATGAAAGTTTTCAGGTATACAGCAGGTTCTCGCTGCTTAAAAATTTTATAGGCCATTCGCAAGGTACAACCGCAACTCGCAAGGCTTTGAAGGCTCCGGGTAACCTCAGTCAACAACAACGTTTCAGGTTATAAATTTTACATGGTCATGTCACAGGATCTCAGGTGGGGTTCCGAATCCTTTTCGAAGCCCTTCTTTTTGGGGCATTATTCAGAGGGAAAACTCACATTGTACTCGGTATTAATGGGGAAACTAGCATACAGTTCTGTAATATCCTGAATTTCGAGTCCTTTGGAACTACAATCGTCCTTGTGGGCTTTCTCCAGGGAAAGGCCACCGACAATTTCACAAAATCTAGTTTTACTCTCTGTCCTGCAATTCACAGGAGTATTCTTGGCTGCTTTTTCATTTACATTTGCTTCTATGCAGTTAATTATTAACAAATTTGTTTCAAGTTGAAGCCATTTCCACGTTGTTTGTTCAACATTTTTACTATACAAATAAAGGAAAGTTTGTTAAAAATTAGTTTACAAAAACAAGCATAAAAAAAATTTTTACAAATTAATAAGCGATTATATTTAAAGAAAAACTTGACCTGTATCCAAAATAATATCTAAGCTAAGTCGAATCGATATATAAACAAAATATAAGATATAAAAGAACAAAAGTGGAATTGCCACAATTTTGTTGCTACATTATCAATAAACAACCAATATCGATTACTTTTATCTGGTCGCCTTAAACACACTTATGGTACATGAATAACTTTTATGAGGTGCACAAATCTGAAAATATATGAGGGGAAAGAAATACTGAAACGTCTTAAACGAAATGTTTACAACAATTCAGAAATATTCTGGCTTAGGAACTGCAGAGAAAACCAATTAACCATAAAAGGTAACAAAACGGAATTAGGTGAGTCGTTTCCAAAAAAATAAATACCGTAGCACAGAGTCGTTTAGGGTCTTAAGTGCTTTGCGATTTGAGATCTGTTTACGTCCTTTAAGAGGATATTTATTTGCTGCGCCGCCTACGAGTCCGCCTCTCTAATGCTGAACTAGTTGATGTAGCCTTTCCCTGTATGCGGACGATGAACATGAAATGAGGAAGAAATTACGAAACATTATACGTTGAGCTTTTCTGCTAATCCTTCAAGGTACACACTATATCCTCGAGAAAAAAATACTGACAAATTTCATGCAAGGTGTGTTCGTAGAAGGAATGGGGAAGCGGAATACATGAGTGATGAGGGTGATAAATAGTTCCATTTATGTTATACGGCTGCAATCATTATCGGTATTTGGGCCATTTCACTTGTTTTTTATTACAAATCCTAAATGTCTCTATATTTGAGTACAATTCAAATCTGATTTTCCGGCTACTGAGAGCCTAATTGCGGATTATTAGATTAATTATGGCATGTGTTTTACTCGCCTTCGGCGAAATTCGACTGGAATTATAGAACTCTACTTCTTGACAGATTAACAGATTGACAAAAAAAAAAAAATGCAGTTATAAAAAGTCTCCCCCGACGGAGCTACACTGCAAAAACACTTTCCATCCCTGGATTTGTCCATTCAAAATCATTAAAACAGGATCAGGTCGCAGCTTAAACTTGTCCTTTCTTTCACCATCGGTGCTCGAGCAACGCGAACCATTTGCCTATTCATGAACTTGTTGTCCTTGATGTTGCCTCCATGTCCTGCGGAGAATTTTATGAAGTCGTTTGCACGAATTAAAACTTTCTTGTCTCCTATCTATTTAAAGTATTTTATAACTTAGTCCTATGGCATCCAACAGCTTTCGTTAACAAGCTACAGCCGCCCCTCCTCGCCTGCACCCTTCGGTTCTATGTTCGTTAATTTTTTTTTTATCTTAAAAAAATATTTTTCTAAACTTCTCTAATGTCCTCGTTCATGTTGAACATCAAGGTAGGTCTTCCAAAAGTTCCAAAAAGTCGACCGAATTTTTATTGAGTCTCAAATTTTCTTGTAAAATGTGAATTGGTCCTGCTGGATCCTTCTAATTATAAAAATTAAGTTCTGATTTTATGTTTTGAATTTCAGATGAGATAGGAGTTTGATTGAAGGGATAATTTGCTTTAGATGTCCCACAAAAATATAAAAGTCGTCAAATTCTAATAATAAGCACGCTTTTGTAAATTGCGGGGGAGTTTTAGTGAATTTTTAATAGGTTTACCCCGGAGGACATTCAGTTATTGGGTAACTTTAATGGACTTCTTTGGAGTAATTATTAAATTGACTTATAGGAAATTAATTTTAAATTGAGGAAACACAAACCATTGAAAATTTTGTATTGTACTTTTACATAATATATATAATATAATACCTATATATACAATATATATGTTCTTTTTAACAACAAAAATGCCAATGAACTTTTAATTTTACTGTGTGAACATAATATTCTAAAAAGACTTGCATATATTAATGTCAAGCGAAACTAATAATTTATAGTAGTTAGACCAATCGTAGCTACGTACAATATCCTTAAATTTTACAAAAGATTAACGATTTGTTTTTGTTATTAAATCAATTGAAAGACATGTCTTTACTGATCCGAAAATAATTGCTCTTGGAACGCCCATTTGAATTTTAAGAGGGATGTAATTACTGTCGACTGTCGAGTAATTAATTAATTATTCGTATACATTTGGATGTGTAATGTGTATGTATAACAATAGAAAGTGAACACAATACAGCAGTCAGGACGACATGGTTTTCTCAAATAACAAAATTAACGGAATTTGAACTTTAAAGCGAAACAGTAAAAATAAAAAGAGTCCTTTCAATCGAAAACTAGTTACAATATAGATTTGGGCTGCTCAGACTTTTTCTTGGACGGATTTTAAATATATTTCAAATTCAATGCAGTTACTGACTTCAAAAATGAAGTGGAGTAAAAACCGTTATCAAAAGTTACAACGGAAGTTTCGGTTACATTGTGCATTTTAAGACAAAAACTAAATTTAGGACTTCAGTAAAATTGGCAATAATATTAGTTCATAAAAAAAAAAAAAATTGTTTTGAATAATAATTCCACACGAACCCGTCTAAAAATTCCTCAACGTAGGTACATGGCAAAGTAAGCGTCATTCAAGTACAATTCTTGTCATTCCCCTCGCCTCCCCCTTCAGACTATTCAAATTTAAAAATTACTATGCAGTCTTTCCGAGGAAGTCAAATAGAAACGAATCCTCGAGCGACAACATGTCCTCGTTTTCCGACATACATCAGCAGGCTGTATTAAAAAAATATTCAGAGAGAAACATTTCTTGTAAATTACCGGAACATTTGCGTCGTTTAATAGGCTGAAGGACATGAAATTGTGTTTGCAGGACGAAAATTCATCTCCAATTCGGGCTGTGAGAGCCCACAGCTGCCCGTCATCATGCTAAGTATACTGTGCAAGGAGGAGATGGTGCATTGCACCGCATATCCACTTCTCCTTAATGAAATATATTTGGTTGAAGGAATTTCCAACTGGATAAGAGTTGTGGCGGTTTGTTCTGGACCACAATAGGTTTAAACAGAACAAAACAAGGAAGTGAATGGGGAAGGTTGCACAAATAACAAGACATTTCGAGACACCGGCACAAACCACCGACGACATTTTTAATTTTACAGTTTTTTGTGATGGATTTCTGCAGCCGGAAATATTTGCATTCATTTGTCAAATATAATTTTTTTTTTTTAAAATGGGCAAATTTAAAATAAAGTGCAACAATTCAAAAGAATTTAAGAATAGTAATAATAATAACATCTTCCGGGAATATAAATCTACTACTGCTGTACATAGAGTTGTGGATCAAAATATCACTGTATTCGTCGAAACAAGGAAACAAATACAAATCCTCTGCTGTCGAAATCGTCCTGAAGCTCGTTACAACTCTCAATGGCTGGCACCGTCGCGTCGCCGCCCTCAAGGCAATTGTTTATCCTGGAAAACTAGTACAAAAGGACCCCGTAATGCAAAGTTCAATTGCAAAATGAAGCACAGAGTTTCCTGTCGAGAGTTAATTCACCCTTAGCAACGCTTGTGCCCACAATTTCCGCCAGCCGAAGGCGATATCAATTCTGCCATTGATCCTGAATTTCGAAAAGCTCCGATAAAAGCATTTCACCTGAACTCAAATCACCAGCATCAGTTTTAATGTGTTGCGTCATTAGGATTCGCGTCCAAAGTGTTTATGTCGAGCACAGATTGGCCGATATGGTCCGCGGAAGGACCTACATAGTACCGAACGGCGAGGAATCCATATTATGTAAGTTGATGCCTTGTCATCTGATTTAATGCATCGCCGACTACATCTGGTCCATTCATCCTGTACGATCCTGGACCCAGGTCCCAGGTTGTCCGACCAAGGGAGAAGATGACTGCAGAAATCACTGCGACCATTCATCCGGAATGGAAGCCGCACAACCCGACAGCACTGATAGTGGTTCGTTGGTTTAATTCATCCTTTGGCAAAAGGATTTCACATTAATTGATGGATCGAGTGCAGTTTGGATATACGTTTCAATTTTTAAGTGACACACAGAGGGCGAATGTGAAAGAGTACTGCCCCACCGAGAGTTAAACAGCCAGGTGCAGGACTCACGCACCACCCACCACCACCGACCGGCTGAACGAATGTCCTCAATCGGTGGATCACATTCACAACAGAAGGCCGGGTTAGGAACAGGCTAATTTTACAGGATGGCGAATGGAAGGTTTCGTGTTTACTTATTGAAATTGCTGCATGAATAATTCATGGGAATGCATAATAATAACAACAACAACACCAATAATAATAACGGCAACAGTGCAAAATATTTTGGGGTCCTATGAATAGTTTATCACCACCACCCTGTGACAATGCACTGCATGAGACCGCAACTTTGTGAACTTTGAAATTGTCGATTTACTCTAATGCAGCTCCACGGGGCCGCCGTCGTCCAACAATTTGCAATGTGCGACAGGGATTTAAAGGATTTACATTTTTGCTGGATCGCCATATTATAAATTTCGATATCCTGACAGAAATGACAGCCTGGAAATTATTTGGTGATAGCAATTTATATTTGGGTAGATGATTACCGGTTGAGTTGAGCTAAATTTGGGTCACTGTTTGAGGGAGAAGTATTGCGACAAGTAAAATGGGTTACCGGATAACGGTACAGGAGAGTAATCAGGGAAATTTCAGAGAGCCGTAGAGTTTTTGAAATGAAATTTGTTCAAATCAATCTACTGAAATAATTTTACAAAAAAGAAATGCAATGCTGAGGAAGTTTAGTATTGCTATTTATTGTACAAATCTTAAATTTAAAAGATTACATAATTCTAATAGAAATTACTCCTCTTTAGTATTCTACAAAAAACTTTCAACAAAAGTTTATGTAATCTTGTCTATTAGCTAATCTGATATAAGCTGTGCTTATTCCGACAAAGTCATAATCTGGAGGAGTAAGGAAAGATCTCTCCTGACTGCTCCAGCCGGCAGATGAAGCGGGTAGGAAATAAGCCAAATGTTTTTACTGTCTTCCCAAAAGGGTTAGTATATGATTGAAAGTAAGGGGAAGAGTAACTTAGAATTTTGGCCCTTCCTCTATACTCCAAACAATTGTTGTATGTGTCCCGAGATGTCTCCACTCTCCAAAAGCACTTCCAGCAGACCAACTAGAATGAATAGATATTTTGGGTAATAACTTAAATTTTGCATTCTAAGCCCAGCTCAAGTTAAAATCATTATTTTGCACAACATCCTAAAATCCCACTTGCACCCTCTGAATCCTAAAATCCCGTTGCTTTAAGCCACATAACCTCTCAATTATAACGGAAAACACGTACATGTCGAATGTGAATTTTATTCATTTAAATATTAAAGTAGTTCTTAACAAATAGCAGTTGTGCGCCGCAATGCAGCACATTTCCTTCATTTTAGTATTAATTATGGTTTATATTTCAGCCGCAATTCTTTCCACCATCCCTCCACATCCGACTGATGTCAAGTTCAAACGTAGTCATACGATTCATCCGAGATAATTATGTATTTTCCGCTGCTATTAATTACAAAAGGCGCAGCAACATAAAACGAGGCCAAAAATAATAAATATATTCACGAAATCATTTTTATTTTGTTCAAGAGATTCTGTAGGAAAAAATATAAAACAAAATAAAAACTATATAAAGGAAAAACACAAAAAAACCTGCAAAGTGAAAGACCATTAAAATGAACTGTTTTCCAGGCAGGAGAGTTCACAAAAAAAAACAAGCTTTGATTCTTTTCCCATGGCACATTTTAGTTGTGTACAAACCGTTCCGTACTCTTAATTAGAAAACTTTCTGTTTAGGATCCCATCGCAACGAATCTGCATTGCTCTGGATACGGCCGCATTGAGAAAAGGGGTTTTATCTGAGCGACGTAAAACGGCCCCCTGAAAGACGATACCGTTACCGGGAAGGTGCGACTTTACTGGCCATTTCATTTTAATTTGTTTGCGCCGCACCGTCACTTGGGGGCGGTGACGCGGAATCTCCAACTTACGGTGAGTACTCCAGTAACTTTTACTATAAATTTGTTTGAACCACTAATTAAAATTGCCAAAGTAAATTGCATTACCATCGCTCTGTCAATTCCGGCGGTGAACATTCTCGATGAGACAAGGAGAGGAAGAAGGGGAACAGCGAGATGCTGTGAACTCAATTCTATTGGTTTCAAAAAGTTCTTTGAAAAATATATTCTCTTACTGCATAAACGTGTGTTTTTCTGTTCAAACGAAATAAAAGAAGCATACATGGAAAATATGAAAAGAATTTAAACGCAATGAAACATTTAATTAAAAATTGGAGCGTTCAAATGAACAATGGATCAAAAAGAAGGACTTTGGATTGGAAAATTGAGATAGAAGCAAATAAGCAAGTATATTAGGGAAATTCCAATTCACAATGGTTATTACACTTTATAAAGGACTTCTTGCCATACATACAATCGAAAACTTCTGAAATGAAATCAGCCTCTTTCAGTCTTTCACAGTCGTATTATATAAATAACAGGAAAAAAATCCCTTTGATTTTAAACTTTGCATAATCTCTTACAAGGATCGTGACATGATAAAAGATCTCATTTCATCTTCAACGTTCCCCATTAATGATTTTATAATAATTCTCCTTTTTTTGTGAATTCTTATCGCAATTTTATTATATTGGACAATCTTCCTCCGTTTATGGAGCTTCAGATATGATCCCCTTTGGCACCTCTTTCATCATATTCATAGCGAAATTTCTTCCACGGAAATATTCATACAGTGACCAGAAGGAAAAGGGCTCCATTATCTGTAAAAAACATCCACCCCATAAACTTTACATCAACATGGAAACAATTTATAGAAATCATGCGAAACAAGCCATCGTGGATGCTGGGCGGTATCCCGACGGTCGTCGCATCAATCACGACATAACGGCTCTCGGTGGGTAGTTTAAAAAAAACGGGAAAGATTGCGATCGCTCCCATGTGTGTGCGTATGTCACGGCTTTGAGTTTAGCCAAGTGCCTGAATTTCATGAAAAATCATTATTTATAAAATGTTGAGGGAGTCAAGTCAAAAAGGGTAATAAATAAATTTCCGTTTCACACCCTTCCATGGGGCTGAAGTGCCCTCTGTAGAATCACCGTTGCGCCGAGAAGCAATCAAGTAGACACTGTTCTGGATGTAGGAAACAAGCAAGCATTTTAGCCATCTTTTCCTTCACTGACAAAACCTTTGGTCCTTGTTAACTGATAAGATTCAAAGTTGGCTCCTTCTTGTGTGTCCTGCTCTGCTCCCCTGGAATGAAGCTATGGCTTTGGTACAATAAATCTGATAAGACCTGCCGAAGTGCTTACCAAGATGCCGAACGTGGTCCTCGGATGAAACTGCCAGAGAGATGTCCAGGATCCGCCTGTATATCCTAGATATGTTAGGATTTTCTATTGATACAGGTGCGTATAAAGTCCAATGTTAAGGATCTATTAAGGGAAGTCCTTCCAATATTTATTTAATGGCTATCTAAGGATGAGTATAAAAGATGCCAAAGGATAATAGGGCATATCAGTGTTTAAAGTGTCCTGGTCAAGGTGATCAATTTTCTTCTTCTGCCAAAAGAGACTGGAATTCATGGTGTCCAGTGCTACCATCTGCTTGACAGAGTTGATATAATTGAACAGGACATACAACAAGGATATATCCACCGTGTGTGGTTAAGATAAATTTATCCTTCGATTTTCAGGAAGAAACACATTCAATGGACCATAGAAAGGTCGCTATGGATGGATTTCTTCACCCGAATCGGGTTACGTGAACTTTGCGGGACACCAGCCAAATCCAGGACGTCCAGAGGTGTAACCCATTTGTCTTTTACAGTTACATTAGCGCCGACAGATGTCCACTGAAAATGAAATGTCCCAAAGATACACAATATATGGCCTGTTTTCAGAATCTATTCCATGTCAAATAGAAATATGAATCGTGTTCGCCCGGAGCAATTCAGGGCGAATCAATAAGCGTCCATTTTTACAGTGAAAGGACGTAGCGTGACGACAGGGGGTGTGAAAATAAAAACTATTTCCTTTTAGAAATCTACCAAAATAAAAGAACAACAATTGATTTTGTTGAATGATTTACGGTTCTTAGGCTTCATACAAAATGAAATAAAACAAGTAGTATGAGGTTGAAATCTCATTTTCAAAAGTGTGATGGAAAAGATCCTTTCAAAGTTTCTGGGGCTATATAAAGTTGTTGGAATGGCTGAACTTAAACCCACCAGGAGAGAGGGTAGGAATAGGAATGTTTAGTCTGCACATGCAACTAGCTGTTCCGGAAGTGTTTCTACGTATCGAGAGAAAATTGTAGCAAGTTTGAAGCTGTTGTTGTGCTCTTCGAAGACTTTATTACGTTTCTATTTGATTCAATGCTTAGATGTTCTTGTTTCAATTTTTTTTTTACAAAATTATGTCAGAGTATTTGCAATTATTTGATATTTTTAAATAGTACCTAGTAATAGAGCCCAGAATAATTTCTTAAAAAGTATATTCATCAAAATTTGTTTTTGAAGTCTGCTCAAGTTGAACGTCATTTTCCACAAAATTGAATGGGATTATTTTGGTACATTATCTTTGAAATACTAATTTTAGATTTAATTTTGGTTACTATAATTTGTGCTATTTTAATTTGTCGTACATAATTATCTATGATATTTTTTTTGGTTAACAGAAGCGATCAATGAATTGCGTTTCTATTGGTAATTTAGATCCACATTATCGTCCAACCAATTAAATAATTAAACCGAAACTTAACCAAAAAATACGTTTAAAGTTTAATCTATTTTAAAATTTATACTTACTTGACGTTTACAATAAAATCAATGTTTCAACTCATCAATAACTCTTAAAAGTAAAACTTGTTCCCAATATTGTTTTCCCACACCCAACCCCCTTCCTTTGCCATATTTTGGCCAATCCAGTATATAATTAACCAAAATTGCTATTTGCCGTGATCTTCGTCCCAAACTGCATGGCTCATGAGTTTTTAATGGACATCGAAGTGATATCATCCATGAAAACTCAATGGGGCGTGGGGTCGACACAGATCCTTTGTTTCTGAAGTATAATCTCACACAAAAATGGCCACCCAACCGACAGGGTTGTGAATCATAGAAAAAGGCATCCTGAGTTAATCTATGGAGCGTAACAAAACTCGAATTGGAGATCCTGAAAGGACACTCTCAGATATTAGTTCCCGGGCGAGTAATCGAGTTACTGGATATCCTTTAATATTTCGTACTCAGTCACAATTGATATTGAAGGTAGTCGTAACCCTTTTGGAATCCTTCCTTATTCGGTAGTGAGACGAAGTAGGGGAATGAGGAACGAACAGTTGAGTATCACTATTACACGTGCTGAGATTTAATGGGGAAATTATCACTAATCGATTTGGAAGTCCTTTTTTGTGTCTTTAACGTTGAATTAATTACTAAGAAAGTATTTCTAGCTAATCTTCCAGACCTGAGACCCTTCACGGACATTTGGGTGGTTCTGAACACGTCAGATAAAACTGATAAGATTACCAGACCTCATTTACCTGCTTCAGACTCTGTTTTGTTGTTGTGGATATTTCGTAAATAGTCCTTTAGTGAAACATAACTATATGTATGTGCTTTTGAGCTACCTATATGAAAAAAACGAGACTTAATTGTATTATACTCTTTTATTCGTAGGTTGAATGAGGCGAACACTGCCCAGTGCGGCAATGCGCCGCTTTTAACGAGTATCCTGAACTCAAGGACAATAGGTAAGCAGATGTCATCCTTGGATTAAAGATATTGCTGATTTTATCAATTAACTTTATACCTACGTAATGAGCTGCTTTTGGATATGAAATTCGGAATTGAATAATTCTATGGTACCAGAATTAAGAGTATTGAAAATCAAATCAGCATCATGACGTGATGCAGTTAAAAGGACTCTGAAGACTTTTTAATAGTCCTTTTCATTCATTTCCAATTACCAAAAGACCGCATTGGTTACTGATCCCATTGGCAGTTACCTGTTCATAAACTAATTAAATCCTTCGGACCTCATGCAGTGGCCGAACAATACCAATAATTTTAGCTCTTCTATACATTCAGACAAACACGCATAGAATGCATAAAGCGCCTTTTCAAACACATCGAACTATTTGATATCCTTTCATGTGTAATTTCCACTACGGAAATTATATTTAAGTGAAAGCCGTAAGCACGTGAGTGACACTAATTGCCTAAAACTCCGACAGCCACACTAGCTACTAAAATATTGTTACAAAAACCAAACTCACGTCAGTCACGCATGAGTGACAGTTTCAATTACAGTCTCATTAAATTCACCTCGGACAAATAATTTTTTTTTTTTCAAACTCGCAAATTGTGATAAATGCAAAAAATCAATGCACTCTGATTTTCCTGTCTTGACAAAATCCTTTTTGTGATTAGTTCGGTCTGACACTAATGGAAATTTTTTAGTCCAATTACTATAATTGAGGTAAACAAATTTTATGCGGAGTTTTAAACAATATTATTTCAAAATTTGTCAACTGCATACTCTTTACAAAGTTATGAAGTTCAAAAAGTTTTAAATTATTCAAGAAGAAGTCCAACGAGCAGCCTAAAAAATAGAATCCAAGAATTAAAAATAATACAATAAACAAAATTTCAGTTCCAAAAATTGTTGTTTATGAAATGTATTCTAACTGCATTTGACCTTCCACTAATTTCTAGTTCCTGTCCGCTTCGATTTCTGATTGAATTATTCATAATGAAACTTGAAATTTCTAATTCTAATTCTAATTTCAATTTGGGAAATTCTAGTTACTGCAGAACACCTGCACAATCCGTTCAAATGTAACTATCTTATTTATTGCATTTGAACCGCGTTTTCAATCGTTGTTGCAAATTAATCTCCCGAAATAGTGGAGTTTGCACAGTGCCACGTCATCACCGTATCACGGCCAAATTGGATACATATCCAATATCGAATCAATGCAAAATTTCAAAAGCATTAGAATCGTTTCTACAACAATCAGAAATGAAATTCGTCAGAGCTAAATTTTGTTCTGGACCAAAAATTAACCGAATTTCGTTCAATTCGTGTTTGCAGTTAAATTTCGTTTTGACCACATTGCGTGAAATTCCATTTGAAATGTGCTTTCAAAAGTTTGCCATCAGGTAAGTTCATCAAATGTGAAAACAAAAAGCACAATGACTGCAACGAAGGCTTTTATAGTGAAATGCAATTATGGACGACTATTTTTCCCTGCAGGAGAGTCGATGTCTCCGCTTTATATCCAATTATAATATTAAAGTTTCTCCCCAGTCCTGACTATCCTAAAAGCAATTCACTTCCACTTTTTGATTGGCAGCCAACAATGGGATTCCAACGGCCAGAGAATTTTATCCAAAATTAAATTTCAATTAATTTATTTGACATGGCCACCAACAATATAAATACACTTTTCGAAAAAACAATGCAATACAATTATGCAAAAATGTTTCAGCGTTGTAGTAATATTGAATTGGTTGAACTAGGGAAAGGGGAGTGAATCCTGAGCTCTTGATCTGCATACACAGAACAACCAGGTGCCACAAGGTGAAAGTGTTTGGCCCTTGCTGTTAAACGATTAAATCCATTGCTGGCATATTCCATTAATTATTAGTGGCAACACATACAAAACAACATGAATAGATAAATGCACTTTTAATAGATAAAAGGTGTATGTGGATGAACACTGAACATTTATAGTTAACCGCTTTCAACCCTCGGAAGTTTACTGAAAAACTACAACCATTTGTCCGATGAGAACATGAAATCCGTGGTCGTCCCTCTTTCCTCCATCATTTGGTGCGACGACGGCAGGCAGGGTTGTCAGGGGTAGAGTATCCTTTCGCAAAACAAAATTTCCTTGTTTTTAGTACTGAATTGAATTTTTCATAAATCTGAATTTATTCGACTGGAGAGGAAATAAACGCGAATTTATGTCTAACGGAACTGAGATTTTTGAACTTTTGAAAAACTTTCGAAACTTTGTTAAATCTTTAATTTGCATAAATGCGAATAAATGTTAGTTTCAGTGGGTGGAATTCTGCCAGCTAAATAGTTTTCAATTATCATAAATTTTTCGCTCCAAATGTATATGAGAGGTTTGTTAAAGTTTACAAAATATTTTCAGAATTTGAATTATTGTTGTAATTAGTTTAGAATCGAGTGGTGAACATTTTCGAGTTCAAGCTCTGCAATCAGATTTGTTTGTTTGAGGTTTTTTAAAAAGAGTTTAAAGTTCGGATTCATTTATTTTCAATAGTTTTTTATTTAAATGTCATTTTGGAAAGAGTACTTAAATTGCATAATTGTTATAAAACTTTTTAGTATAAGAAAGAAATCATTTCAAGCAATTTATGGTTCACTTTTGAAATGAACTTTACTGATTTTTATACTTTTTTGTGCCTATTTCTATCCCTAATAACGAAGTTTATGTCTTTAAATAAATGCGCAAAGTAATGAAGAACATTTGACGAACAGGAAACAGTTTACAAAATTTTGATTTCCATTGTCATTTGTACCGATCCTAATTCTTTAAACAAATCAATTTATTCATCTGTCAACATTTCTTCAATTATTTTTTTATCACAATTTATGGCAATTATTATTCCCAGCGGATTGCAACTGGTGAATCCAATTATCCTGTCACAGAAACGAATACGTCCAGGAATTGTAAGTGAAATATTTCCGGAGAAGTTATTGAGAATTAATTCACCGCAATTTGAGCATGGAGATTTTATCTGTTCATTATTTTCGAACAGAAGGTTTAATCGCTTAATTATGCGAATAAAATTAATGCGTAAAATTACTGCCGACAAACGAGCTTAAAAAAGGATACATCATGACCGAAAAAAATTACATCGAAGCGATTTAATCAGTCCCTGTTATCGACACATGAATATATAAAACATGCGCGCCCAACAAGTTTATCATTATCCAGTTTTCGAAACTCATACTTTGTGAAATATATCTGATAAATATTTCGTAAGTATCCATGTTGGATCCATCATTCATTATTATTAACAAATTCGATCCGAATTCATTCAAATTAAGATTGCTGTGCGTCGCTACTTTTGATGCGTTCATTACGGGGAAAATTTTGTAAGCTGATATGATTGAGGATTAATGAAAGCAAGGCCAACATTGAGCCGTATTTTCATTTCCGCAACTTTTTCTATTTAAAAAATTTGATAATATGCCTTCAGTTTCACTTGATAATGCCTTTAGTTCTACTTTTGTACTAATAAATGCCCATAAAAAAGTCAATTAGACAACAATCTTCAACGATTGAAAATTATAAGCCTTGAAGTCCTTGAAAAAATGCTAACAAAACATTGCAAATGACCTTAATGAAATAAAATTAAATCAGATTTTTTCAACAATTCTCTTTACAATTCTGTACATAATACGTGTCCGCTATTTTCATAATTTTGCAATGTTCGCTGGCTACAATTGTTTATTCACCAAATGAACAAACACTTACAAAAGGCCAGAAAAGGCCACAATTCTAGGGCCAGAACAAACAATTCCAACCGCCATTGAAATCTGTAAACAGTGATAACAATGCGCGGCTTTTCAGGTGCATTATCTATAAAACACAAACAAAAAAACTAAGGGAGTCCTGAATATGTCATTGAGCCTGCAGGACTTTTATCACAACTTGCATGTAACACTCGCAATGGCAACGGTACAAAAACAAGTCCTGACATAACTCCGGGAATGTAAAGGCCTTACCGAAGGTAGAAATTGGAATTGACTGACAAGGTCGGATGCTGCACGGTGCATTGACGGTGTGGAGCACCCTAGTTTCCAGGACCTCACAATGCAGCTGCAGACGGGCTGCCTGGAGTAGGTAGTGAAAAAAAAATTATTGTCATAGCTGAGTGTGCGGCACAAAAGAAGTCCTTACAGGTGTGCACAGTAGCGGAATGAATACCACGGCAGGATCCTGAAGGAGCAGCGTTTGTGGCTGCATCGATTCGTCCCTTAAATCAGCTGAATTGGGACGAGGGGGTGCTAGATTGAGCGGCCACATCAGCCAAATTGTTGCACAGCTCGGCTAATGACGGAAATCGAACGCATTAGAGCAACGAATCGGGAGAACTCAGCCCCAAATGGAAGAAATCGTCTAGCGAAGGAGTGCACAAGGATTTCGGATGGAGTTTTCCTGTCTTAACCCCATTTTCCGGTATTTGGAAAAATTTTCGGTAAATTGAATTACTCAATTTTGGTTCCGCCAGTCGACACATTAGCAAAGTAATAAAAGTGATTTGGTGCCGAAGTCCCGTGAGGGCTGCGGGATATTTTCGTGCACCCTGTTTTCACAGGTTTAGGGCGACTGAGACTCCAAGAATGGAGGCAACTGTAGAAGCTATGGTATTTTTAAATTTAGGCAGACATATAACTTGAAAAGGAATAGATAAGTTTTTAAAAAAATTCCACTAAAACGAAATTTTACCCCATCCAGAGATAATCACTTCCCTCTTTTCCATGCGTTGAAAAACATGGCAGCTTTACGTGAAATGTATGAGTTCGTCAGCGAATTGTTGTGTGATGATTCCCCGAAAAAAGGACATCGACAATCCCCAACCTGGGCATCCATATCGAAATCGTGTTTATCGATATCACTTTCGAGTGGATTACGTGTATACCTATATTTGTGCATAATTCTGAAGTAGGCTTCGCGGCTTTGGGCACATGGATACACTTTTGTTGTGACTTTAGTAGAAACATTTTTGGTTTTATATGCGATGCAATTTTTTTCAGATTTTTTATGTTGTTCTTTTGAATAAAGTTCAATCACTTTTTGTATGCTCAAAATATTTGTATTGTTCACGGGCTGATGTTTTCTTCGTTTTATTTCATCACAACCATAATTTTATCGTGATGTCGATTGTTGTTAGTAAAATCAAAAGAGTGAAAAAGTAGTGCAAAATGATAATTCTATAGCATTTAACGGTTCTTTGTTTATAGTATGTTTTCCTTTATAAATACATAAATATTTTAATTTGTTACGTAATTTCTACTGAAATTCGTTCACATTTTTAATGTTTTTTTTTTAAAGGAAAGGGAGTTGTTGACGAAAACATTTAAATAATTGTTATATATTTTTTTGGTTTATTTTTGTTGTTTGTAAATGTTTTCTAAAAGCAATATTTTTCGGAGACCAAGCATTGTTTTGATTTTAAACAAATCCCGGAAAGAGAAACCATGCAAAATATACATTTTGTGAAAAATGGCCACAAACTAACAAAATATTTTGTAATGGAAATGTATTTTTATTTTTATTTTCTTTTTGTTATCCTTATTTATTTCCAAGCTGTACGTAATTTCACTTTATTCAAAACTAATCTAGTTCTGGTTCAAATGTGAGCGAGATTGATAAGCAAGCATTCCAGTGGGAAAAAAAGGACATAACGAGATTATGAACCAGCACGTGACCTGCATAAAACTTAAAGAGAATCTTCGAGGACAAGTATTCTGAAAAGGTCAGTCCAATAAGTACTTCTACACAACTGAACACAAAACGTCTCTTCCTCAACATTGTGTAAATAATATAAATATGATTTTCGGAATTTTCTAGGCTTATATGACAGCGAAAATCGATCGTGTCCGGGTTGATTGGATTTGATTTGTGGTGCAATTTATTTATTTTTTTCCATAAACGTATGACAGCTGATGCAGAGGTAATCAATCACGATGAACTTAATTCTGGGCAAAGTTATTAAATTTGACAAGGATGGCGGTGTTGGGTGCAAAGAATACACGAGAAGATTTTGTAAAGTGAATAGACTCATCGTAAGTCACTTGTCCGTTGTCAGCCCCCGCAAGATCCTACCCTCATCCGGGTTCCATCGGAACTTATTATTACATATAAACTTACTTCCGCACCCGCCGAAGACGACTTCGGTTGAGTTTTTGCCAAAGTTCACGTGCGCCAGAACAGAACTTGGAGCAGGCAAAAGCCGAAATGACACGAATATTCCCGGGGCTCCTTTTGTGTTCGGGGAATTTAAACATGGCCACGAAGGAAACAAGCACTTAAAGTGACGGAAGTGTACCTCGCTGGCTGTGATAAACAACCACGGAAATTATGTCACAAAGAGGCGAAATGCTGAAAGTTTACCAACAAGTTCATCCCTGGAGTTCAACTAGATAAAAAAAAATATAATAATAATATCACTTCAGTGGGAACTTGTTTATGGGACTCAAAAGAGTGGAGGTGACACCAGATAGCATTCGGATTGGTGTTGTAATGCCTTCAAGTATTTATGGGGCAGGCGACAGAATGACGCACCCTCACTCGCCCTTAATTGGATCTAATAAAATCCCAATGGCACCCGAATGCGATTAGATGGATGCAGTCAATGAATGACGGATGAACGACTACAAAGTCTGGCAATTAAGACTAAACGGATGGCGTGGAGCTAATTTCATCGTTTTAAGTAAGTACAAGGACGATTTGCCAAGAAAATTAATCGCCTGGAAATAGGTGAATGACGGTTGGATTTCAAGTTCACATGAAAGCTACTCGCACAGAAGTAATGGGGCAAGAAAGCTGAAGATGCCTCCCCGAAATCACCTGTTCTTAACAGCGTCTTTTGCGAGTTTCAGGACGTGATTAATAATGCGGTTGAATTCTGCAAGATTCTCATGGAAAGAGAAGTTAAAGTGATCTATGAAACTGCGTAATGTTCTCAGCCCCATCTGAGTGCTTTTGTGGGAAAGCTCCCTTCTGTGGTTTTTTTGCTGCTTTAGAGCAATTAATTTGATTTCATGGAAAAATGGTTTCTCGTTCAGTTTGCAGTAATATGCAATAAATATCTTGGGCATCGGAAGATCTGCACCATATGTGTCCTCGAATCGACATGTTCATAGAGGAGCCTATTTTTCTGGCCTTCCCGGGCTTTATTGGAAATTTATGACCACCAAAGCTATTGTGCCCTATCGATCAATAAATTATTCTATCTCGGCCAGAATTAGTTCCAGCCTTCAAGCAATGTGTGGGAGTGGAAGATCATGTGGCACACGCTCCCCATAAAACTTTGAATGTTAGAAACAATGTACTGTACGCAGTGAATCGTTGTTTACGATCCATCTCTCCGATTGAAAGTAGGGAATGTACCATGAGAGTGCATCCGGGCTATACCACTGATTAAAAGCAATTAGAGTAGTTTTCTGTTGTTCTCGATTAACAAGAAATTTGAAAGTTAGTCTGGATCTATATTTCTATTGCCGGGAACCAGGGGAAGTTCATCTTTGAAAGCTCTTTGAAGGCAGCTGGAGCAGGACTCGAATCCTTTTGCGGGTAAGAACCCTCATAAATTTTCGAGTTCATGTGCTTCAATTTTTAGGTTACAAGTTCTGTAAGTTGTAAGCCATTTTGGCAGTCTGTAGACTTGTTCTATTCACAAAGTGGAGATATTCGAGCCCAGTAAAACTTTTGAATGGTTTTCCTTCGTTTTTCTTTCCAAAAATATAAAACTGAAATATAATTAAAAAAGAAAAGGATGAGATGATGTAGAATATTTTAATTGGAATTTATACGAGTGTACTTTAACCGAAATTTTGCACAAGAAAATTGGCTGGAAAAGTTTCACATTTCCCGGAAATAGAAATATTCATGCGGAAACTGCAATTCTAGAAACTCCTCACAATATTACGAAATTGTTTCGAAATTATATTTTATGCACTTTCTTGTATCTAGTAGTTTTAAATATGAAATAAAATAATAAATATATGTATGTGTATCTTATTTCATAAAAAAAAGCAGTTATTTTCATTTTAATTAATATTAAAATTTCGTTTGTATATTCCAAACTTTTTTGTTGTAAAAATATAACAATAATATAAAATAATATTTCCATTAACAACAAAATAATGTTGCATATTTTGAAATATTTTCATCTTCTCACAAAACACAAAGCAACTTTTCCAAAATAATGTGCTTTTATAATTCTGTCATTCCAGCCATCACATAAAACGTTTCGTCATTGATTTCCCTTCTTTTTCATTAAAAAAAAAAAAAAAAAAAAAAACAACGCGGTTTTCGATATTTTTCCATCAGAAAAATTCACCTAAAGCTTAAACTTTGCATCATTAAAACTTCACATTTATAAGTTTGGAAATTATCGATAAACTTTTGTTTAATTTATTAAGAGCAAAATTTAATTTATATTTGAACAAAAATACTATTGGTATTAATAAAAAAAATTTTATGTAAAATAAAAACTCATGAAAAGTAAATTTAAAAAAATTACAATAAAGAAAATAAATTATGGGAAAAATTTTCAAAAATCAATACAAATTTAACAAACATGTTTGGATGTTTGGATTTGTAGAGTTAAATTATATTATTAAAATATAATTAGATTTCAGTAATTTTCAGTTTGCTATATTTTTACCACTGCGCGTGAATTTAATGAAAAAACTGAAGCATGCACCGATCACTTGTATTGAGTGCAGTGCGACCGCAGATGCCGAGAATCAGTGCACTTTTTCTATTTTCAATAATTAACACAGCAACTGGAATAATTTGCGTTAGCATTTAATGGAATTTTTGCATTCAATTTTAATGTAATCCCTCATAGAGGTTTAATTACTTTGCGGTTGTATGGGAAGGCATCCGATTAAGGTCTCATTTGTCGGCATCCAAATCGACTCGAAAAGTTTTGAATGGTTTTGTTTAATACGTTTATACTTTGCTGATTTTAAAATTCATTTTTCATAGGAGCAAAATTTTACTATTTGCTGTTCATGAAAATTAATGAAGCACTCGGCATTCTGTTCCATAAATTGCGATAGTGAACAGTAAGCTAATTCTGCTAATTAAATTAAATCCTCATTATTAATGGGACGAGAATTTGCATGGATTTAATCCTTCAAAAATAATCTACTTGTGTTAAATATTTATTATTTAATAAATCTGTTCGTGGTGTTTAGGATTATGACGATGAAAGTTCTCACATAGATGTCTGAATGAAATCATTTAATGTTATTTCATATTTAATCGACATAAATTATTATTAAAACCCTTCAAAGAATTTTGAATGGTAAAGTCAAATTTTTTTCAAAATATTTTTTAAGGAAATCGCATGCTTTATAATCATTTAATAAATCCTTTAATGTTGTGCAACGTTACCGGTTTGTGAAACATTAATAAGAGGATATTATAACAAAGAGATTACAATAAGAATTAAAATCGATATTATAAATACAAAATATGAAATTGTTGCTATGTTGTAATTAAAATTTAAAATCATTTCATCTTGTTCTAAAAATAATTTCAATTTAGTATATTCCTTCTGTTAAAGAAATAATTGTATCTCTATATTAATTATTCTATATTGTTCTTTTCCCAGAAAATCCTTTTGTCAATAGAAGCAGCTAAAACCACAATATTGACGACAATTCATAATGAAAACGCTTTACATAACGATTTTCTAGAAAACATTTCCATAGAACGAGAAAACCATTACTTTTCCTAGAAATTCCATAAACAATTTTGAGATCCTTAAATATCAACCATTTCAGGTAAAGGTAGCAACTAAAGTGTTTGCAAATTGTTATTATTTTCTGGGAGTTTGGTTTAAATTATGTCTAATATTGCTTATGTATGTTAAAGAAAAGTGATTTAGGAATACTTCAGGGATGCATGAAATGAAGAAAAAATCATTTCAAACTACTTATTTCAATTCATTAAAGAATTTCATACTTCAACACTTTGAAGTGTAATGTATTTATAGAAAATGTGGTGCGTTATTGACGGGATTGGACTAACTGGCTTATCGGTAGAAGGTGTCGTTATTCAAAGAACCACTTACAAATGCCTGCCGACTAAAAAGACATCCATTCTGCAGCCGGTGTATCCTTAGAGTAATCCCAGGCACAGAATTTTGTATTCGGGTGCGATCCAACTTCCACCTGTTTTCATTAACTGATAATTTTGCAACTATTCACGATGCACCTCCTAATTTAAATCACCTTTCACATGACTAGCACACTCACACACACAGCATGGCGCAAGGAAGTGCGATAGTCCTAAGCCCCCTCGGCAGAGTTATTCAAGGATCCCTGACATTCCTAACGGACACGGCATGGCATCTACATCTGTAAATTTGTTCACGTTTCCGGGCCCATGCAAACCGCATGCCAAGTACGAAGGACTGCTTCCTGGGTCTCTTTTAGCCAAACGCCGAGATGCACTTGGCCAACCGGACATAAACTGCACCAAATCCGTCCACTCGGTCGGAAGCACTTCTCATGCGAACCGACCTCCAGCTGATTCTACGTTCTTTCAAGGACACCGTCACTGATACCACTCAATCAACCGCTTAGCATACTCGAATCGCTCGCGTGATCACTCAAGTGACAGTCACCCTAAATCGTCTTCGTTGCAGACACCACCAACGAAATCCTTTCTCGAGTTCAACGATTACGTACTTCCGGATGTGGGAAACAGAAAATCGCTTTCAACGAATACGGACAATAGCTTACAACACCTGCCGTCAGAAAACTGAAACTTTGGGGAAAGTTCTTGTCGCATTTATACAAACTTTTCGGAGTACCGACACCGCCAACCCCTGCGCGGTCGAATGAATTAACTACCCCAACTACGCAAGGCGTGAGGGGAAGCCCAATAGTACGGCCGACGGTTGACGTGCCGGCAAAACATTCTCGGCGGGAACCTGAAACGCAACCGTTAATCAATCCCCAATTCCGAAATCACCCTCCTAATTCTACCCCACAACTATACTGCGCAAGAACCTGAGTGAAATCATGAAGCACATTCGGATTCTGAAAAACACTCAGCCTTGAGTAAAATCCTTGTTTTGAGTTGGTTCCGGTGTGTCTGCGGAGGTGACTGACACAATCGCCTGCCGCCCATTGATTCCATTGCCGTTTTATTGCTTGCTGGAAGTGATTTGATTTGGGGAGCCAAAAAATCCCAGAATAATGATTTATTGGTCCCGTTAGATGGTAATCGCCGCGAGGTGTCTTACGGCACGATCTTTCCGAGTTTACGTGCTAATTGCTGGCAAACAGGTCAATTTATTACGTCCGTCCTGAGGGAATATCTCAAGGATTCCCCTTGCTGCAGGCACATTGCATGCTTTTCTGAGACTGTCATAGTTTTCCAATTAATTTGCTCAAGAGAAATGAATTGGGGAAAAGGTATTAAAGCAGCAAAAAGCAGCAGACGTCTTGGAAGGACTACAATCAGGGGGTCGTTCGGTTTAGAATAAAGCACTACATCTTTTAACACTTCAATGAATAAAGACCAAACAATATATTACATCTTTTTCAAATTAAATATGTACCATATTTTATTATTTGAGTAAAAATAACAAACTTATGAACGTTTATCATAAAATTATTATAAAAATATGATTCCCTATCACTCAAAACTGATTAGGTAGCGCAAGAAAAATTCCTCATTCAAGTTGGAACAAAAGTAGGATAATTTATTAATAGAGAACAATTGCTTTGTTATTTACAGAAGCCGTTCAACGTTATTCGTTTACGTAATTCAAAAAACAACTTGTGCAAACTTTTGCTGTAGTAAAACGTGTACCTTTACGGAAATTTCTAGACTTACGTAAGTAAGTTAAGTAAATGTATTGTTCCAAAATCGTTGTATATAATTTAGAAGTTGTGTATAAGTCAATTGAATAAAAGTCAGAACAGCGCATATAAATTCTAAATTAATTTTTAACGTGGAAATAGAAATACTTATAAATGTATAATACTTATAAATGTATTAAAGTTCTTTGCTACAAGGTTCGACTTTTTGGGAAGGTTCGGAGATGGAGAATTCTTCACATTAGGCGGACAAGGATCCAAAGAATATTTGCAATCTCATAATGACATTGAAAACAACGATACAGGTGATCTTGCGAAGAATGCATTCATAAAAATATGAAGACGGACTACAGAGTGTGACGAAAGTGTGTACCACATATAAATGTGAATAGTAAAACCAATTTGTTCCTACAATAGTGGAATATGATAAATGTGCACTACAATAAACAAAATAACGCCGCCGTTCACTTTGAACAATATTTTGTTTTTTTCCATCACATTGAAGTTAATACGAATGTCACTGTTTTCCACTCCACTCCTCAAAAGCTTTATAGACTCGTACGGTAGTATAATTATTGCTTTAGGCCAATTATGAAATCTCTAGATGTAAAACGGTGCAGTATTAACTCAAAAAAATTTTTTATTAAAAATTCTTGTAAAAAACCGTGCAAAAACGGTTTTCCCATCGATCGGAAAGAGAGAAATTCGATCTAAATTAATTATAAAAGGTGTGTAAAAAACGCTGCAAATTTTGCACAGAAGTCTATCATTTCAAAAATAATTTGTGTATCGCCTACATATTCGATAGTGATGATAATCAAAATTTCATTACTCAAAAACTAATTGAGTTATTGTATTTCTATTGAGTAACAATGGAGATAATTGCACATTTCGAGTTTCATGAGCAAACCTCCAACAGTTCGGCAATTATAATTTTATATTTTAGTCCACTATCCATCGTTCTTTAAGTATTACTGATAAACAAAAGCAAAAAGGGTTTCCAAAATATATAAAAGTCAGTGATTAAATGGTCGAACTGCAAGAGTTCTTTAAATGCCCTAAACATAAATAAAGATTGAACATTTAATGGAACAACACTGTTTTACGTCTTTTTAAGGATTTTTGGCAAATATTCTTTTGTTTTCTATTATAAAAATTTAGGTTGAAATGCTTACAAAATTCCAGTGACACCATAACCCAGGAACAAGGTCACCTAAATTCGTTTTTAAATAAATGATGAAGCAATCAGATACAAAAGAAATCCACATCCATTAAAGAAATGTACATCTGTTTGATGGCGATATTAAAATGCGTCCTAATCTATCGCGCTTCCGCCCAACATTCGGAGAATACCGAAACCCACACGTATACTTACCCCAAATCGAAATCACGCTAAAAGCTCGATGCTTACTTCTGCCGATATTCTTTGCACCAGGAGAAGCAGATTTCAAGGATCAGGTGTGAGGAACTCTCGTTGTAAGGATATGCTTTCAAGTATACTTTTATAGCGCACAACCGCACACGACGCAGTTTTCATCTGGTATCATTTTGCTAAAAACTTACTTTTGAAAAAGTCCAAACCGAGAAAGGATTACTTGCTGTTTTATTTATGCGGGAGAATGGGCTAAAAGGATTCACAGATTTATGACAGTGATCAAACGCGTTCGTTTTCAGCTCATGCATCATTGCTTCAGTTCCTTAAGTGCTGCTCGAGGTGGGCACTTGACGGATATCATCTGTAAGGATTCACAACGAACTTCTATTTTGCGGTAAAATCATTTTAAGAAACAGGGTACATATATTATGACGAACATTCAATTTACACTTGCATCTGCAGAACAACAACAATTGCTTCTTCTGAATGTTTGATAAGTTCACAAATCAAATCCTGCTGAACAAGGATTTGATTGTCTCTCCTGATGAAATATGGATTCGTGCTGAGAAGCAATAATATCCCCTTTCCCCTCTGAACACCAAATCGGTGATAATCTACCGTTCAAATTACCCACCCAAGGACCCTTTCGTGACTCGTCATAACTCACCGCAAACTGAAATTCGAAGGCCTGATTGCCGACACCTTTACCTTCCTCGAAAAATTTGAAGGATTACAACTACCTTATGTTAACGTACTGTTCTACGTGCAGGACTCGTCAACGCGAAGAGCCTACTGCTGTAAATTTCCATATCCATTGCCAGTAAGATTTGATCCCCGGTTATGAAGCTATTTTTCGCCCCAAACCTCATCTGCTCCTGCTGCTCTATCACTGGCGAGGCCACTTTCTTGAACAGGATGCATGAATAAATTGCTCGTTTAGTCCTTTCACATAAAAACATTACCTCGAGGGGGTGGCAAGTTCCACCTACGAGACAAAAAACCCAAAAAAATAGAAGTTTTTCGCGTGTTTTTGATTAGAATCGGGAAACAGCCCAAGGTGGGTTTTCTATTTACATTTTTCTGATGACGAGCCCCGAACTTCATGTTTTCATGATCCTTAATTCTGGTTTCTCCTGTGTGTACCTTCGCAAGAACGAACAGGAAAGGTGTGAAATAGTTATTAATGCAAGGACAAGAAATTTGATATGTTTGAGTTAATCACTGGGTCAAGTAAGCCATTAACTAAGAAATCAATTATAATCGCACTTTGTTTACAAAATGAAGTTCAGTGTTGAGCAATGGATTAAAAATAAATCCACGCGTCTCTAACAAACACATTTTCAAAATGAAAATTTTCATTTCATTGAATAGATATTTTTCATTGTATTTTCCATTGGCGTAGTTGAAAGATTTTCTGGAACGAAATTCATTTTACAAGTCTCTTGCAAAACATATCTTAAAAAGTTCGCCTAAAAACAATTACGGAACAGAAGCGAAGCCATCCTTTGTTCTCCAGTTCCAATTTATTGAAAAATGGACACTTACAGCGACACCGCGGCTGAAATTCGATTGGAAATTTCAAAACTGTGTTGAATGCGAAAGAAATGTAAAACAGAAACTCCATACAGTATTCGCAATCAATTTAATTATAAATTTTGCAAAGTGTAAATAGCCATTTTATCATTTTGCACCCTCCGCCATTTTTTGTTGCTGCTTTTTTTATATTTCGCCCACATTTATTGGCGGAATTGCCTCTGCAACCGACCAGCTAAAAATTTAATTAAAGCGGACGAGCATGTCAGCGGCAAATTTGAACCAAAAGATAAATATTTGTGATAATTATTAACATTTCAAAATATTTTACATACTTTCAGTGTTTACATGTTTTTTTTAATGTGACAGAAAATGGTCGGAAATTACCCAATTCAGGACATACTGAAAAGAGCAGTTTTTATGCCACCCAGTTTTTATGGAGGAGCGAATTGAACATATGCCAACAACCTGAATGTGTTCAATCGAGAATTTTATCACCGTTCGTATAATATAGGTACTTTTTTTTTTTTTTGTTAAAATATACGAGTCCTCGCCGAAAAATCTTCGCAGGAATCTCATCGTTACGCAGATGTTTCCGAAGTGAGGGGGGCTGAGATGTGGGGTCGCATTTACACCGAGACCTAGTTTGAGCCCGACTCAAGCAGCTTTGGAAACGCACTCATCCGGGCAGAAACGTCGCCGCACTTTGTGGGTTTTTCAATAACTGCCACTGCATCTGGGTCATTTAAGAAAGCATATTTCACCTCATTTCGCAGCGCTGCGGAGCCGTGCACTGCGGGTGCAGCAATAACAAAAAAAAAAAATCTCATATAATCTTCGTCTTAAGAAATTGTCAGAGCTTGAAACTGTAGCGAGCAACAAGCAATTAAAGCTATTCCCGGCGTTGCCAAATGGGATTTTCACCCTGCTAGATCTAAGGAAGCATATTTCAAGCACACGACTAGATCCTACCACAGACAAAGGAGATTCTTCTATCAACTTAATTGCTTCATCCTCTAATTACCAGGATGGGCTTGTATCTGCTCAGGATACCCGTACCATCCTATCTTCGCCTTAATTTTACCGTCTTTCTATTTTTTTATTTTATTTCGGCTCTGCTTGAGAAAGTTAAAAATGGAGAGGGAAATTGAACAGCGTCATGCAACTTGTCCTTATTTTTCTTGTTTTTTGATAGTGCAGGCAGTCAGTCCCAGTTAAATTTTAAACAATTTTCTCTCAGTTTTAAATTCTTCCTTGATTGAGTAGCTTAAACAGCAATTAAGTAAATAACTTTCCGGATTCAGTTTGCTGCTTTCACAAATTATTGCCATGATGGCAAACTCCAGAAACATAAAGTCCTGAAAACTTAAACAGGGAGAGCAAAATTAAGGCCAGGAAACTCCTTCGAACAAGGAGAGATATTTGCAAAAACTGCCAAAAGGGGTAATCTATTAATTTTAAGACAATAACAATTCTTGATCTTCCAGACATTTTGAATTTTCAAACTTGAAATTTATCCATAGCACACGAATTATAAACTTCATTTTCATTTATTTTTCTCGCAACACAAACAACTTTGGGCAAGTTCAACCCCTGCGATTGAAAATCAACATTAATCAAAATACAGGATACGGAGTCCTTGCATTAATGTAAATTAATTACAATTTAAGCTGCGCTTTGCGACTTTTTACCGCTTCCCATAATTAATTTAAAACAACAAAGTTATCGAACTTTAATTGCTTTTTACTTCGCAAAATAATTTTTCTTACCAAATAAAGTTTTTTGTTTTTGTCCATAGCGTTAAATATTTGTATACCTACTGACAGCTCTTCAAGAATTTGGGAGAAGTGCTTCACGACTGCACTTGAATGCACTTGACCACGATGCATTCTCGTGGCAATGACTTGTATCCCGATTATTGGCCAGACATGAGACAAAGGCAAACACTTTTGTTCGTCTGGACTCTGGAGAACGTGAATGGATTAAACAAAACCAAGTGCGATGATTTGTCAGTGTCTGCATCGATCATTTAATTTATTTGCTGTCCCGTCTACCGCAAATGAGTGACGGTGCCATCAATAAGTGTCCAAGTCTGCAAAATCCCTGAAATCTTTGCTGGTTCCATCGCCTCCTGGCAGCGGTATCCGTTTGCTGTCTGGCTATTCAGACCAAAAAGCATTTGTATCGGGGGCCTGAGCAATCCCCAGGCTTGAGTCCCCCTCCGCCAGGGCGAGTCTCCGATGCACTTTATAGCTAATACTGCAATTCCTCTGCTTCCTGCCCGCACACATCTCAGCCGTGCCTTGCCTTGTCTTATGTCTGCGCCATGAAATTCTCCTGACGGTTGAGCACCTAAAACGCAATGAAAACAAACTTTGCCTCTGCCCAGTGGGTGGGGAACATATTGACCCCATGAAAAAAAAATTGCAACTCTTAGAAGGGAGCAGTGCGGCAATGTATAAATATTGATGAGAAGTTTTGTTTGGATACGCCCAAAGGGCACCAACCCCAATAAAGTCCGACGCTACAATGCCATCTCATTTTTTTATACGACCTGGGGTTATTTTCAGCCCAAGGCGATCTCCTCCGGGGCCGTCCTTGTCAGGTAGGTTTTTGTAGGAAGAGCACTTATTAGCTCTGTGTGTGGACAAGATAATCAATGAATGTGTTATGAATTTTAAAAAGTTTACCGGAACTCGATATTGTTATCAAAATATAGTAAGGGGTGGCGCGCAGATATGTTCCGGGACAAAACTTAATTCAGATCCATTGAAGGAAAAGGATAATGTTCAGAGCCTTCGCTGGGTTTTATGAATTTCATTTTGAGAAAATCGTCATTGGTGATGTTTTGTATAGATTTCTTCCATTGAGCTTACGTGCCTCGGGATCTGGCATCCTTTTGAATATATGTTATATTTAATTTATTCATTTACTTATTTTTTTTTTTTTTTTTAGTACATTGAACGTTTCTTATCATAACTGAGAATAGTAATAACTTATTATTAATAAGTTTCTATTAAATTACCATTTTATTGCTAGGTAACTATTATTATGTTTTTTTCCACAAATATTACATTTATAATTCAATATCAGGTTCGTAGAACTTCATTGCATATAATGCTGCCAAATTACAGTATCAACTTCAACGTTGAACTTTTGGAAAAACCACTTGAATAAAACATATTTCCAGACTCTTTAACCTCCGTTTATTGCCATTAAATATTCCCAGACGAAATCTGTCAAAAAAAGGAAACGTCTATAAATTACAAAATAGCTCTATATGTTTTGCAAATACAATAATATTGTTTTGCCTCCAACATTACACATTTTTCGAATCCGGAGCCAAGTGAACACATTGTCAAGTACATATTAAGGCTGTCTCCAGCAGATGTTGAATACTTGGGGGGTGCAAATTGGGGGATGTACACGATGTTCAGTTGTATATTTCCGCATTCTCTACGAACACTGTCACCACAATTTCATCCACGATTGCTGACAGCGGCGACAGCAAAAAAGAAATATCATCAAAATTCAGAATTATCCTGAAATTTCAAGGAAACTTTCAGCAAGCACCTCCACAAATGTCAAGGAAGAATTTTACAATCTATGTGTCCTTATGAAAGTTTCGTCCTTTCGTTCACATTCTAATACTTCTGAGTCGAATTAATTTCGCGGCCAAATCTGCATTTCATTTGCCTGCCGGAATTAAACTACTCCCAAAACTATCACCACCTACTTGAGGGAAAAAGCCACGTCAAAGTCCTCACTATCCACTCAAGTACCGACGTTCCAAAAGCCCCTTTTGATCCCTGCTGAGAGTGCCACAAGGATAACTCTTAACCGACGGAAAATTTTCATAAACTCCAGGGATTTAGTTTTTAATCCGCAAAATTTGAATATTTCAGCTTTCTATGTCAGCACGTCAGTGCATTTGAGCTTTCCAATGAGGTTTACACCGTCCCCCCACTCCCACCTCGCCTGATTTTGACGTGATATCTGCCGGAACGGAAGCTCCTGCACCTGATGAAAACCTAGAGGTCAGTTTTTGTATGAGTATTCCCTAATAAAACAAATCAAATATTCATAAGACGGCGGAGCTAATCCATTTTGCAGGTTTTGAACTTCACACAATCGCAAGCATCCCCTTTGCACGGCAACCCCCCAGTCGACTAACTCTAAAACTCTTACAAATTTGGTGAGGTGCCGAAAAGAAAGGGTGAAAATAAAATTAGCCTACCCCTGCGGATTGTACATTCCCATTCCCTTCAGTCGGATCCGATCCAAAACTGCCATAAGTCCACGGTGAAAAATTAAAGGATGTGAAGCGAAGGGATACCAAAACTCGAGCACCCTTCTCACGTCCGCCACCGCTTTAAGCATTAAATTTTCACACTATAGGGCACGTCCTTGCGAATCGTTGGCTACATTTATTATCCTTTCTCACGGACGAGGCGCTATACCTCCACTTTCCGGTAGCACTTAGCTACGTGGCACAGTTTTGTCTTTATTTCGTTCCTCCTTTTAAATTTCGGTGATTTAAGGACATTCCACGAGTCCCTTCAGCATGAATTAGTTGCGGCTGTTATAGATGATTCTTTTATAGATGCGGAATTTACGGTAAAATTCCATTGGTGTGGGCGAAACCAGGTGGTGTCGTTCTCCTTCATTTCAGTTTGTTGTTCAAGACGTATCAAAATATTTCCACCCTTTTGAAACAGATTAAGGATATTCGGGAAAACATAGTTGAGAACCATATAACTTTGAGGTAGTTTGTGTAGTCAGGAAGAGAGCGTTCCTTCTGCAATTTCAGAGCGCTCTTTATGGTAGAATTATTGCAGTTAATTTAACAAAGCTCTAATCCTTGTGTGTGCATTTCAGCTGTGGGAACTATTTGTCAATGTTGTCGTGGGTTCGTTGAGCTCCTGCAATATTTTCACCCCATGAATTTCCCTTTAAATTGAAGTTTTTAAAAGGTATATATATGTTCATGTGGAATTTGTATTTTGACTTTCAGCAAAACGGGTGTTTGGTTTTCGACTAGTAAGAAATTCCTCTAAGCAGTATTGCTATTAAATATACAAAAAATGATAAACTATGGTACGTAACTTAAGGCAACAAAGAATAAAGATACATTCTAAAAAACGGTGAGGAGCATGACGTATTCTATAATTTGCTAATTAAAATTTAAAATGACCAAAAACCACATTTATCTCATTTTTTTATGTTCATATATAAAATGTTAAACTTGAATTAAAAGCAAAAAAAAAAAAAACTAAAAATTAATATTGCTTAAGTATTTTTATTTTAAATCTCTTAATGACAAAATCTCTGAATTTGAAACAAGTAAACTGCTTTTTTTTGACCTAAATTTAAGTAAATGACGGTCACAGTTTACAGAATTCACAGAATTTAAAATGTGTATAGATTTTTGTTCTGCCACTTCCGTCTCATATTGCTAATAATTGCAATAAAAGTCAAATAAAGGCAACTAAACAATTTATGTATTCAGCAAAAATTGCTTCATTGCACTCCAAAAAGCATTTCGCTATTTCAAATCCGCTCTAGTTTTTTATATTACTTATATCCTGCCCATATTTCCCGTCGCGTCTCACGGTTTTTGCATTACTTCCGCTCCATTCATAAAACAAAGCAATATTTTTTTTTGTTTTCTATGTTGAGCCATTTCCGTCTATTTCTCGAATTTATTTATAAATATTTTTTTTTTTGTTTAATTTTCGTATTTCATTCTGGCATTCGCGCCGCTGTACAAAGCATTCGTAAATCACTAGAACAATTAAAAGGCAGGATGTGTGCAGTGAATAATAGACAGAAAAAGAATAAAAAGGATTTTTTTGTTTTTTACAAAATCGATAAAACAGATTAAATGAAAAAAAATCCTGTGGAAACACATGAATTCCGAGAAAGCTTTTGATCAAGTACTGATTCCATTTGTTAAATGCAGACTTTGGAACAACAAACGAAAGAATTAAGAATTTCGAGAATTTTTCTTGTTTTTAAGTGCAATTAACACGAAATTTACTTTAGAAGAATTTTAATTGTCAATATCAAAGCCATCCATTTTACATTTTTATGGTATTTACATAAATAGCTATTAAATGCCAAAGAACAAAATGATAGATAACTTTACATTTTAATTTTGGCTCTGATTCCGTTTCAAATTGAGTTATGTTATGTGGAACATTGATAAAAGGACACAAACCAACTGTTCGTAGTACATCTCTATTCGAATCTATTTCCCATTCGTGACACAGATCAACATTCACTTCACCGCATTTCGACATGATTATCATTTTCCACAGATTACCCAACCAATAAAGTAGCGAGTCTCCAAGAAAAAAACATCCTTTCGGAAAGCGCACATATGCCACATGCCTCAAAATTCCCATGCGTGTGGCCAGAAAAAAAAACAAACAAAAATGATATACGATTCTGGGTGTAACATTTCGCCTTAAAACAACTTATCCATGGAGTTCCTCCACAATACAGCATCACATTCGCAAATGTATTTTTCTTTGTTCCAATTGAAATTTATGTGCTGCTATCCACAGAATTCGCCGGAGCTGTCGATCCCGAAAAATTCTTCCTTTATCTTATAAATGTCTTATTTGACCTAAGTTATCCCCCAGTGGGATGGAGTTCCATAAGCGGATCATGTCGTGTATTGATAGCCCGAAAATGGGGAACGGAACACTGCATTGGGCGGGTAGCACTTGCTGGCATTGTAGTCCTTGACAGGATGACATTTATTTCTAATGCAAAAATTTTGCAGCATTTTATTCAGCAGACTCCTTCGGTGCATATGTGGTGAATTTAGATGCGGGCCGAAAACCTATTTATGCTGGTATACTTGAGGAGGTCGGTCGGATCGCTTCCCTGTGCGGCGCGGCGGTGGGGCAGGGCGGAATTGTAAATACACATGATAGCACATCTTTCGTTTAAGTGGTGGGGTATCATCGTCAAGGCACAGAGGATTCATGTACATTTCATCCTCAAGCGGCCGGGAGCTCCATTCAGACGCTGCAAACTGTTTTCCATTCCAAGCAATGGTATATCCTGAAAATCCTGCACCAGGTCGCCTTTTCACTTCTTCCTTTTTGATTTATTTTCATTTGTCGTGTCCTGAACGAAGGGAATAGGATAATAAAAGCTGTCTTCGAGGGAGGCCGGTAGTGAATGGGTGGAGACTCCGAACCGGGATAATAAAGAGTTCAAATCCGGAACTAGTGGAATTTCTAGACCCAACGACGTTGAAGTGAATATGGAGAGGACCGAAGTACCCAAACAGGCCGAGGCGAACTTGAGCTCTTCCAGGATAATTTTTACACCTTTTTTTTTAACTCGAGCACTTCAAAGGATGACGTGACGGGAAGCATCTCGTCCTGTACAGCTGCATCCTGATTTGCCCGCAACTTCCCCGGGTCTGTTTGTCGTCACGAAATCATTTCATGTCTTCTCAGTGGAATTCCAACCCTTTGTGTCTCCCAAGGATGAAAGTCAGCTATCCTGTAAAATGTGCTACTCTATGAAATTTTTAAGTCAATTTACCACAGTGAGGGAGTTTGCCATTGTTTCAGTGTGGTGGTGACCTCATTGTGGAGGAGACTTTCCCTTTAAACATGGATAAGTGATTTCGAGAATGTAATCCCTGAGTTACTTTGAGTGTGCCAATGTTGATAATTAGAACGTTGTTAGAGTTGGAACCCTTTAAGGATAGCTTCACTTAAATTTAGAGCATATAATGTATACAAATACATTTAATAATAACTAAAGCGTAGAAATCTGTATAAGTGAATCGTGTTCATACGAAACAGTAATTAGGTAGGTATTAAAAAAAAAGTAGTTTATGTTTCCAATTTCTCCAAGGAACTTCCTTCTGCAGGAAGTACTTAACAACCTTATTTTAAAACCTGATCAAAAAAGTTCTACACAAAGGGAGTCTTCCGGATTGTTTTGGCAGAAAAATTACTTGTTCTTTTATGTGAATATTTTCAATTTCCATAAAAGTTCTTGCAGTTTTCATGACCTTTTTCAATGACCGAAAGTGATCCTCATCTTCGAACTCATTTTACTTTTTTCATTTCACTTCTTGTGGTTGCCCCTTTTTAAAAGGATATCAGCCTTAAACTTTGCTCTCTTTAAACTCCTTCATTCACTTCCTGCAACCACATGCAATCCACTACTTCGGTGGTCAAATAAACTCTGAAACACTTTTAATATCCCACCCCGTCTCAGCCAGGGAAAGGCTCCCTTCATTTTCATGCACCTCTGTAGATATCCCTCCTCCTTTCCCCTCCATTTCAAAGTAAAGTGTGTTGCCACTTCTTGGCAAATGCGCGTCCTTATAATCGCTTTTCACTCTTCAAATTCTACACAATGCAAGGAAACTCCGCTGCGAATGAACTTACCTGGTGCATAACAATAAGGAAACATCATTGAGGACAGGATGTGCATTCGGGGTAAATGGTGCACAATGGAGTCTTGCAATTTTACAGTATTGATAATTCTTGAGCACAGTGAAATAGTTTTATTGATTTCAAAATGTTCTCGAGAATCGGTTAAACAAATCAGATTGGGGCAGGGCTGGTGATTTCTGTAGATAATAATGCAAATATCCTTGGATTATCGTGCAATTAAATTGTTTCTGCTCACTGAGTATTAGCAAATTCACTTCCTGACAGATGGACGAGTCAATAAGGACCTCGGCATTGCTGGCAAACATTAATGAAGCATCTGTGTGACACTTTGATGTGATAGGATAGATTCATTTACGAAAAGGACACTACCGGTATATTATGTATTGTTTGCCATTGTGTTTAAATAATTAAACATCCTTAATCCTTATCGAACATCACTAAACAAACGGTAACGCCTTTATAGTTTATATTTATTTGATTTGCATTGATTGAAGAGAAAATAAATTTATTGCTCTGTTTAAAGGTTTAATGTATAAGTACATAACACTATGAACAGTTATTTTTTATAAATGGTTTTTGAATTTACAGGACACTACACTAATTCTAAGAATTTATTAGAATTCAATTTTTCACTTTTTTAAATATTTAAAGCAGATTATTACCATTTTCCCTAATTAAACTCAAAAACGATAAACCGAACTCATATTACAAAACTGTTGTGTAAAATTATGACCCCATTTCACCCCCGATAAGTGCTGTTTTGCTTGCTAATTCAAGAACAGGGAAAGAGGCTGAAAATCTCAACATTACGTGTGCAAGTTGAGAAATTTCCCACCCGCCATTGTTCGCCGTGAAAAACAATCAAACTGTTTAACTTCCTCCGACTTCGGCACAACAATTTGCCTGCAGCCGAGATTTTCTAACAAAGTTTCCTTATTACCATCCCTGCCGCTTTTCTCGCACCGACATTTTCCAAGCAAATGAAAAATGTTTATGCCACCTTGGAAAAACCTTCCTTTTTTTGTTCTCTTGCGTACCACCACTACATTTCAGGATATGCGGCCGCAAGGAAAAGTTTCCTTGCTCGGGGCTGACAAAGCGATGTACTGAAGGACTCTTTGTCAATGCATTTTCCTGGTATTTCATCCCCGGCTTGCGATTCAGGTTCAGGCGTGGACTGCAAATTTTTGCAGGAAGTGAACAGATCCGGTGGCACCGTGAAAAGTACTTTTCCTTTGTCTAGGTTCAGGACACTAGTGCCTAGATCTTCGTGAATATTTTTCCAATCGACTGAGAATCGAATGGAAAAGTTAAGGACAAAATGAAAAATTGGAGGAAAACTTTTTTGGTGATAAAGCTTCACGGCACTTTTATTGTTCCTGATCACCATCCTTGGCACGTAATTTTGTCGCATTGTGCTCTCGCCAGGACGAATAGTCAATAGCTCAATGATTCCACACTTTGTCACTTATGTTGTCACCTCTTCCTGTTAGTGTCCCTATTCAGCCAGGATGAATACTAGAGTTTAAGGTCGAGCTACTAAGCAATCGGTTCCGAAGTACCCTGCTTGCGTTGCTCACCTCAAAGGACTCATATTCAGAAGCTTCTAGCATAGCTTACCGGATGATTTCATTTAACTAGATTACATTTTGCTTTCATTTGGCAAAAGTTACTTACAAAAATTCTGCATACTAAAGTTTCCTTGAAAATGTTTGACTTTTCCGCTCTGATTGCCTCTGGGATTTGCTCACATACTTTTCCCGGAAAGTAATTGATTTTCGAGAGCAACAAGGATCTCAAGGTATGCTGGAAAGGAGATAGCTCTGAGATGGTTCAATTTGATTTTACTTAAAATAAACGTCGACTTTTTAGATTTTTCTGAACCAGGGTCTTATGAATTCAATCCTTTTTTAAAATATTCAAAATGATTGCATAAATTTCAAGTTTATTCATGTTAATTTCGAGCAATAAACTAGGTTATTAACACAGTCCTTTGGTAGGATGAAAACCCTTCGAAGGTTACAGAATCATTGCTGACCCTAATAAAGAAAGGACTTAGGTCCCCAAAACAATTATATTTGATTAGAACTTAGAAGTGACTCCATTTTTATAAGTCCTTAAAGTTTTTTTGTATCCTCAAAGATTTTAAAATCAACCATACAAATGAAGTCGAATTAATTTCAATTCAAAAAACAGCATTATTTTTTTACAAAATTCTCCACCACTACAATATGTTAAAAACCATTATTATGTGTTGGCAAAATTGTGGGTTACGGTTCCAAGTAATGTTCGAAATTTTCCATTGAACATCCACAAAAGAAAAGTCCGCTCTGGTTCTCATTTCAAAGGAGTTGATTGAGGTTTTTTAATTTCTGGTCCCTCTTAAGCGCAGGTTGCTGGCAACAATAGACCCCTTTTGGAAGTCCATTATGAAGAGCAAGAGATTGAATTCACTTTTTTTATATACTATAATATATAATGTAGGTATATTTATTAATAGTATGCAAAGGTTGTACATAGTTCGCCTTTATCCATTTAAACCTGGCAAACAGAGCAGAAGGAAACTGCCTTTCCTCTTGCGTCCTCTCCTAGCAAGTTCATACTCTTCCCCCGCAACTGCACAAAACCCTTCGCCCTATTTCTCATTAAGCCTGCCAACATTTCCCAGTTAATTATTGTTTACAAGACTTTATCCAGCAATCACATGAAACTACATTTGTGTTCACCGGTACCGGAATTGTGTGCTTTTCCAATTCAACTTTTAAAACTTTTCGTGTTGGTGTAGACGAGGAGAGGAGAGGCGGCAGGCGATTTTCCTGTCTTCAGAGCTAAATCGGAAGATGGTGTTCGTGTGCATCATCTCTACTACCAGAATAACGACAAAGTTCCGTGTAATTCAAATATTGTTGAATTTGAAAATAGCAAACTCTTCAAAAATGCTAATTTAACAGGCTGCAGCGAGGCAAACGAGCGCGGTGTCCCCTCGAGGGGGTGAGGCATATATCCCATCCACCATCCGATATTTATGCGATTGTAAATTGAAACATTCTGCATCTGGACGAGGATAGTTGCGCCCATCATCCTCAAACACACACCCACACAAGTACAGTACTCAGGTGAAAGTAAATAACTCCACTTTGCTCGGAAACACTCCATACCTGACTTCCCGAGTGATAAATGGGTGATGAAGTTGTTTCGCTCGAAATGAAATTTTCCAGTCTGCTTGGCGAGGATCTGTTAAACTCGCAACTTTAACACTTTTGAATAGTTTAATTAAAATGTTCATATGGACCAGTTCTCAATGGCAAACGTAGCAGTTACCATAATTGAATTCAAGCCATCTGAATATGAGAAAATTTTACTGTTAAAATGGAATATGGATGCGATGTAGAACTTTCCCACTCCTGATGGGAGCATCCTTATATTTAGAGTATAGTTAACACGTTTTCATATTAGGTCATATTGTTATTTTTCAACTGAACTTTGACATATTTGGTGTTTAAGTTCAATGCAGTTATTAAAGTTTCATGATATGCTTTCATCGTAATGAAAATGAAACTTTTAATTAAAATCTGAAATTATTTATAAATAGTTGGAATTAGCGAAATCATAAGAGTTCACAGCATGATCTATAAACTTATTTACATATTTGTTTAAATACATTTGATAACTTGGGAGTTTTTCAAGTCTCATCGAACATCAATTTTCGAGAATTACTGTTGTGGGTGTGTATTATAACTTTATAAGAACTTTTGCTAAATTCTTGTTGGCAAAAGTAGTTGTTAGATAATGTACAACATTTTGTTTAAAATAGAAAACGATTCCAAAATTATGACATTACAAATAAATCGTGGAGCAAGTTCTAAATTACCCTGAATATGAATAACTCCTACTCATCGAACAGATCCCGTGTGTAATAGTTTTGAAGAAATTCTGATCAGTCATTGATCGGTTTGAAATACTATAGAGTATTGTAGAACATTTCATGAAAAGCATGCGTTGTGCAAGCCTCAAACTTTCACAGTATTTCTTAAGTTTGACATTTTCACCAAAACTTAAAAGTGTGTTTTTTGTTACCTTTTCCGAGAATTCATGTCTCAACCTTTTTCCGTTTTTGCTTCAAACCTCATCAAAAATTTAATTCTTTACACTTCGCAATTTCTAAATCCATTAAAAAAGAGTATTGTCATCTCATAGTGCTTTAAGAGGCAAACTACCATAGAATAATTGAGCACCTTTTATTATGTAAAATTCAAAACGATAGCAGTCTTCTGCTGTCTTAAAAGCCAACCCCTAATCAGAGTGGCCGACACAGAGCTGCGTGCATCATAAAGTTTGAACAGCACGGCGGAACCACATCTGGTCCATAATCCAAATTAACCCATTACTCAGGGTAGCCGGCGCCCGGTTGCCTAGGATACGAGTATTTCGAAACAAAAAAAACTTCAGGATTTCCGAAAGGATAACAGCAGCTTGTAACGCTTGCCAAGTCTAGTATGCTTTAAAAGCAAATAAACTGGTGTGGAATCCCTCTATCGGCAGAGCCATCGCTGAAGTGATATCGTGATATCCACAATCAACTCGTAATCGGGAAATAGGATTACAGGCAACCACTGCAACGTGGGGATATGAACAGGCTGGAATCCCTTTTATTTCATTATCCTTACAAACTCGGCATCACCTGCTGATATCCCGAGTCCTTTTATGTTGCTAAAAGGTATCAGGTCATCGTTTCCTTTCAATACACCGAGTATTCAGCACTTTCAAGGAGCCCAACTCAAAAGCACATTGTGGGGGTGTCAGGTGGTATTATTCCATTTTACTTTTCGTTTTCCAGCTGCCTCTCTTCGGAATGACTTTAATACATTTTAAATCTTCAAAATTTTTTTTTGAGACCCGAGTAATTTTTCTCTTGGAGAGGTGTTAAATCGCAGACCCTTTCAAAAGCACTGAAAATTACCGTTTCTTTGTCGATGAATGTTTTACTTTCGGAAATTTCCTCTTATGACAAGGGAAAATCGCCTTAACTGGAAAGTCCACGACATTCGTCGTTATTCACTGAAGTGAGATATTTAATTCTGTCTGTTCTTCAACAAAAAATAAAAGGATTTGTTTATTTAATACCCTTGCAAAATTACTTTTGTCCTTGACATCTTCAACTTAAGAAAAAGGAGTCAAATAATTCACACCTCAGCAACGATTTCGTGGAAATCGAATCGAATAATAGAAGAATTACTTTGGAGTTACCGACCCACTTCCACAAAACTTCTGTACCTACCTGATTTTTTTTTATTAAATTTAATAACAAAAAAAAAAATAAATAAATAAATCTCTTGTTAACAAAAGAAGAATTTCTGTAGGAACATTGTAAAAATTGAATGCAGTTCAAAAACAACTTTTAAGTAATTTAAAAATAATTTTTAATAGGAAAATTTCATTGATATTTTCTAATTAGGAACACACACACAATATAAATTGTTTCCCAGGAATTTAAAATATCATATACTTAAATCGCTGAATATTTAAATTAAGTCCTTAAACGTGTACTAAATCTAAAATGAATTAATAAACCAGTGATAGCGAAAAATTCGTCTCAATCACTTAAATATATTTGTGCTATTTGGCAAGATGCATATAGCTGCAATATTTGATGGCATTTCTATCGCATCTGTAGCATGAATGTAATGGAAAACTGATTTTAATAAAATGAACTAATATATTGTAATGACAGCAGTCAAAGGGTTGTTCATACTGAAATCCCTATTTGTCGGGCACAGTGCATTGCGTGCATTCTTCCATCTCTGGTGTGAAGTCCTCAATCTGGATGGTGGTCTCAAAGAAATTATATTTAAGATGCACTACGTTCGTTGCATCCTGAAGAATTTGCTTTGCATTGTAGCCAGGACCTGTGATATTAAAAAAAAAGAAATAAGAAACAATTTGGAAATCTTTTTGAATGAATCGCTATTCCAAAAAGAATAGTTAAAGTTGATTTTATTTTTTGTGCTTTTTTTTAAATTTTAACTCATTTTAACAATATCTTTTAACGTTTAAGCCAAAAGTTTTTCATATTTTGTAAATTACAATAATTGTGGAATTAGTTTTATTGCAAGAAAAATGTTCACGAAAAATATTTTAATTGACTCTTCATGTTTTCCATTAATTTTTACTAAACAAATATTTTTAATTTAATTATCCTTAAAAAGAGGCTTTAAAGAATCCTTCGGAACAAACATTTGCACATGCTCTTCTTCTTCAAGCTAACATTACACATTCCGATGAAACAAATTTTTACTACACCATTTTTAGAAAAGCTGCACATTCTTGCACAACTCATGAGAATATAAAGTCAGCTCCACAGAATGCGCAATATAACAAAAGCAAAGCAATTTGGTGTTCCCGCACCCTCAGGCTACATCAGTAATAAATGGAAATCGTTAAATGCATTTATGGGCGGTGTTAAATTTAGGGTCGCGATAGGATTAACATCCCTCGAGCACGTACACAATTCCAAGCGACCAGAATCCAACAAGAGAACATTAATGCAATGTCTTAGCATTTAATAATTGATTTCATGGAACTCTATCAATTAGGATCTTATGGCACTTATTAGCTGAAGAAGCATTTTCATTTGATCCTTGCGGAGCATGCAACAAAAGTCTGCGGAGGCAAGTTCCAGTTGAATAAGCCTGCAACACTGGAGACTCGGAACAGACAGGAGTTATTGCAAGCATATTTAACTGCACCGAAACTTCATCGTTCTGCTGCTAATGACAACGTGAGTGCACCACATTAGGCGGATTCAACATTAAATTCGAGTTTGTTATGCATTTTATGAAATGGAGTCCCATAAATTCACTCCGCGACGGGCACTTAAACATTAAGCGGTCTTTCGAGGAGCGGCCATTATGGTTTAATGTTTGCCAATCTTGGAATCGCACCGCTAAGTTTAAACGCACGGAAAATGAATTCAACACTAGAAATCTTTTCTGAGACAGTGACTGGGTTTTACGGTGAATCGTTTTTATTTTCACCATTTCCACATTACTGGTGAAAATTTCACCATAAGACGAGATTTTTAAGTAAACTAAATTTCCGAATTCTAGCCATATCTGTTTCTATGGAAAAAGATACGCTTTATTTGCTATTCTTTTATTGCATCTGAATACGCTGTGCGAAATCACTGAAGAATGATGAAAATGTTTAAAACGATAGACTATAACAAAACTCAAGAACAATCAAATTCAGCATTGGGGTATTAGCAAAAAAATTTCGTGCATTTTAATCGTTCATTGGCAATCAAGTCAAATTTCTGTACTTTAGAAAAGATAAGTATTGACATAAACATAACCATAAAAAAATCACTAAGCTTTATTTTAAGAAGGCTATGAAACAAGAATATTTATTAAAAATATGATCAAAATTTTTGAGTGAAATAAATTTTAGACAATTTAAAATGGCAGAAGAAAACTCTGAAACCTCAGATCAAAGCAGAACAAGTCTCAATGTTCCAAAAACTGTGATAGAATTGGATGGAATAGTAAAAAACGCAATTAAGAGTCTAAAAAGTAACCAAGAAAAAGTTATTAAAAAAGCAGATGAAGTTCTGGCTGCTTTGGACAGTTCAAGTCAACAAACATTGCGGGAAGCGAAAAAGGGAACCACAAAATCTGAAATAATTGAGGACAAAGAAGGCAAATTAGAACTTCGAGTGACGTTTCAAGCCACAAAGCATTTTTGTGCTAATCAAATTGAATTATTTACCGATGACAATCAAATAGTGCAAGTCATCGCCAGGAGCGCGGAGGACAAAGGTGAATGCCAAGTAAATACCGAGTTCAAGGAGACCTTTGTTTTCCTGGAAGATGTTGACTTGAAAGAATTGAATGTTGGATACAACGACTCGGGTGAATTGTATATTGAGGTGCCGGCCCCACCCTCTTTAATGTAGTGCAATTAATAAAGAACGTATCCTTGTTAATTTTAACCAATTCGAGTGTGAATTAATATAAACGCTTTCTTTTTATAAAGAATAATTAATTGTATGAATATTCAAGCCAACTATTTGCATCTTTTGGCATCAAATACCCGCATTTATTATTTTTATGAGTTAGCGTTATTTAAATTTCAACATTTAGTTTCTAAATTTCTGATTTCAATTCAGAAAATGGCGTCAAAACGTAGTTTTGAGCCCGGAACTTTCCAATCCACTGAGAAATAATCCTACTCCCAGCTTCCAGTATTAACCTCCCCCAAAAATCCTCGATCCACTACTGTAAAAGCAAATTCAAAACTAAAATACTCACTGATAGCCAAGTGCACAGCCAGAGCAATTTTGTTGATGCTCAATGCCCAGATTCGAAGATTGTGGACCCGTTCAACGCCCTCAATCGCCAGGAATATATTCATAACTTCGGCGTAATCCAAATAGGATGGAGTGCCTTCCATCAAGACCTGTCAGGAGATAAGAAAAAAATATTACAATGTTCGAGCAAGTAATAAAAGAGCAATTCCTCCATCCCTACCAGCAATGCGTCCTTCATTATGCTGAACGTTGTGTAGAGAACAATGATGGAGAACACGAAGGTGCAGATTGGATCAGCAATTGCCCATTCTGGCTTGAAATAAATGACCAGCGCGGCTATGAAGACCCCGACACTCTGTACTGCATCCCCTATGACGTGAATAAGGGCTGCACGCACGTTAATATTGTCCTTAGGTGCCGCCACAATAACATCCTGTAGGATCACAGCGGACTCTGCTGAAGCTGGTGATCCAGTTTGCTCTCCAGCCGTCTGCAGCCCGTTCGGAGCCTTGTTATCCTTGTCCTCTTTAGTTGATTCCGTGGGACTAGGCCCACCTGCTATATAGGAAGGGTCACTGCTAGTCGAAATCTCCGTGGCTCTAGAATCCTCGGAGAAGTCCTTCCTGCTAGCTACCACGGTCAAAGTGGGTTTTTTCGATGATTTACCGCCATGGGAATGGGAGTGACCGTGACCGTGGTGGAGCTGGAATCCCATTCTGCAATAAAACAAAGTTTTCAAATTAATGTCGACCATTTATGGAATCGGAAGAGCACTGCGGACTTTGGAGCGAGTAAATTATTTTGTAGTTTATTGCTTTCGGCTAAGATTGCAAGTTAACTAGAGTCCTCGACTGGAGCGCAATTCAAGAAATTGTTTAAACTGCGGCAAAAAGGACAATGGAGCGCTGCGACTGAAAATGCTTGGACAAAAGTAGTTTTAATAACGGCCTCAATTTGCATTGGTGTTCGTTTTTATCTATTTGCTCTAGTGAAATAAATTCCAACATAAAGGATATAATATTCAGACCATTGCAGTATCCTTCTGATCATTTCATCCAAATAGGTATCAAGAAAGCTCATAAAGATCTAAGAAGTGGGCGTCCTCGTCACGGGATTTCTAACTTTCCGGCTTTCAATTTTTTACGACATTTAAGTCCACCGTAAAATCACTGAACGTGAAAGAGATTTCATCCTGGTCCTGAAATTTCATACCAATCTTCACCAGGCGGAGGTTTTATTCATGCAAGTCCGTTCCCAGCTTCGTGCACGTTTTATTAACTTGTAAACGAATGTTATTTTCACTTTAGCACTAAAAGTGTTCTTTTATTAACGCTTAATGATACCAGAACAAATTGATAACTTCCAGATGCTGCAGATTTATGTCTACACTAAACTTTAAAAAAAAATGTTCTTTTACTACGAAAGTAACTAGTGATGATGCTTTTGTTTTGAAAACGCATTTCGACTCAACAAAAGCATTTCAACCACAGCAGAAGGGGGATTTAATTTTAATGTTTAATTTTCACTTTACAGAGAACTCTAAAAGTTTTCATTCTGATAACAATTCCTTTAAATGATAAATTCTATGTCAGTGAAATTTTATTTTTGCATCACAGTTCTCCAAAATTATTGTTAACACAGTTAAGCACAATGATGCGAATCGAAATAGTTTCTGGCGTTTTCCTTGGAAACTCAACTTTACGATAAAACAAAACTTCTGGCAAGTTATTGCAATACCGTTAATTTTCCAAAACTAATTTATCTTCTCAAGGTATCTTCCAAAAAGTGTTTTTTATTTTCCGGCACTTTATGAAAGAATTTCCTGCTTAAAACTTTGGCTCACCTTTTTCCTGATGTAATAAATGGTCGTCATTACTCGGTAAACTTTTCATCCTTTTTAACTTTAGTATAACTTGGCAGTAAAAAAACAAAAAATACACTAAAGTTTGTTGTTAGTTACAACACCGGATCGTCGTAATTTTCGCTCAAAACCAAACAAATACTTAGGGCCATCAACTACGGATTTTATTCAAAGGATCCCCGCTGCCCAACCAGATTCGAATTAAGCTATTTCATAGGCTTCAATGTTTCCAAATAAATTTAAGAAAATTAAATAGATAACGGTAATAAATTCTTCACAACTTTATCTAAATTCGTGTTATAGTTGCGAAACGTAAAAGGTAACCAATAGAAACTTCTGTATCCATATCCCAGAGGCAGGATAAAGGACATTTACATGTGAAAGTATTGGCAGTTTACTATAAGATTGCTGCGTCTATTGCGGGAAAGGAAAGTTTTTTTTCAGCGTATCTATAAAAGTCAACAAGTCATCCTGAAGGGGAATAAATCAAACCCAATCTTCCTGGGATGATGAAAAATCTGAGCGTATTCAGAGAAAGGGTTTTGGGTAGGCAAATACTTTCTCAAAACGAATCGCCCAAACACTCATTCATTCCTGGTAGGTACCAAGGACAAACAGTGCTTGGCGGAGGTGTCCTTGTATAAACATAGACTGCTATAAGAAAGATCCATCCAAACGTTCAATTTATCGCCGTTTTCCGTCCGTGTTACTTTTTTCATTTGTGATATTGAGTCGATATCTCTCGCCTGTGTGCTCACTTAAGGATGTCCTCGCAGTCATAAATCACACCATATAAAAAAAAAATCAAAGGATGAAAGAGCAAAGCAGGTGGCAAAAGTACTACAGAAAGCTCCACAATGCCATGTCGATTTCCTACTAACTAAAAAGGCGCCTCAAACTTTCGTTATTGTCGCCAACCATCGTTTTCGGACGACACTGATCCAATAAAAAGTTTATCTATAAATGGACTCTCCGCCACCACCGCCAGAAATATATAACTTCCAGCGAAAGTGGAATTCTAAATTTATGTCCTTTTCCCAGATTCAAACTCGAAAATCTACAAATCAGTTGCGACCAAAGTTTGAAACCCAAGGGACAGAAGAGTTATCGAAGAAGACTCTCCTCGAATGAACCATGAATATCTCGGGGTGCGTGCGAATTGTCCCCAGGAGTTTTAAAACTTTATCACAAAACGTAAGATTTATTTCAATCTTATTAAAACGTATTTATGTGCATACAATTTATCACAATGAACGAGCAGAAGATAAATTTATTTCATCTGCTGAAGACACTCAAAATGCAAATGATTTCTTTGTCATTAAAATATGCATGAAGAACTCCTCATATATTATAAACTTCCTTTTTTCGGTGGTTATTCAAATATAACAGCAAAACAGGAGCAATTTAAAGCGTTAGTCTCTTAAATATTTACAATGTTGGGTGGGCGGAAACAATTCCAAAATAATCGTGAATTTAATCGTTAAACATTATTTCCTATAAAAAAGTAATCATTTTTTGAGTTCGGATATTCTTCAAAAATTGATTATTTGCTGAGTAATGGATTAATATCTAAAGTGATAATAGTTCAAATGGGTTGCACCTTGTTTATTCACTTAACATCAAACTACACAATTTCAAATTATTCAAATTAGTTTCAAATACCATTCACTCTTAGCTTTCATAATATTCAACAATTATTTCCAAATTTAATTCGTATTGAATTTCTCTTTTACCCAAAATATTTCCGTCTATCCTCTCCAAATCTAAATTCACTGCTCGGTAAATCTATTGTTGCAATTCATTACAATAGTTGAAGTTTTTCCATTGAGTGCACAGGCACACGAAATAAACTCCAAAATGAAATCGAAAATTTTTATCCAATATTCATCAAACCAATGTTTTAAATTCAAGCATCATTAAAATCATTGTTCCAATTGTTGAAATACCAAAGGAAAAACCCTCTTCACAATCCTGTACTCGGAAATCGGTTTTTTGATCTAAAATCGTAAACCGTTAATAAAATTTTCGGAATTCAAAACATGAAGAGATAAAGTGAAGTTGTTGAGCGCCAAAAAATAAAAATGCAAAAAAGGATTCTCCATCTACTTGCAATTCAATACAATAACCAAAGCTCGTGTATAACAACAGTTCTTGAGTAGCCTTCACTTTTTTGACGAAATGTACAATGTACATGTTTCGAGGCAGTCCTTGTGATACTTAAAACCCTCATTACCACATTTTTCCGCAACAAAGCCTTAACCAAACACAAACGTTCCTAATATGATAGCAAACTGCCTAACGAACTTTTCCCATTTGCTCACTCTTCGTTTCCTGTAAGGAGCAGACCGCAAGGATACAAGAAGCGAATTCAACGTTTTTCCCCGAATACTTATCGCCTCCACTAAAAAACTGGTCGAAATGACAACTCTACCGCATACCTATGTATGTATGTCCTTTTGACACCAGATACCATTGCTTGCGGATATTTGCCGAGAGCCTGCTCTACAGGACTTTGGTATAGACGGCAGGAGGAAAAAATAAAATAAAAAAACCTTCGAACCAATTTAACACTTCCACACGTAATCAAATATTTCCAACAGTGGAACAGAGGGACAGTGCTGACGACGTGAAAAAAGGCTTCAACAAGGACAGTTCTGGTTTTTAGCAAAGGACTTATCTGACGGAGTACAGAGCGAGATTCACTTAAGTCAACCAGATACCATCCTCATACCGCCAGTTCTAGGATGGAAGAGTTAGGCTCTTATTTAAACACGTGCAAAAAACACTCGGGAAATATGTAAGAGCACAGCTCACGTCCCAGAACTAGTCCGTGGGTACCGGATTAATGGGCGGCCATGTCCTCAACTCTCGGCAAAATAGTTCACTGGCTCATTGGAATAGGGTGAAGTGGTTCTCGTAAGGAGGACCATACATTCAATTAGCCACACCACACCAGCCTCCTCCTGGAGTGTCGTCCAGTCGGGCCGACCACCAGCTAACTAACCGTTAAAAATATTTGCCAGGAGCCAGAACGTTGCCAAGCGATGATGTACACTGGTGCAGGATCTGGAAGAGTTAACTCCACACAGTGGCGACAAAATTGAATTTGTTCACTGAACGAAAAAACTTACATTTCCCGGAGATCCACTAAGATGTAGTCTCGCCCTTTGAGCCATCTCACACTAATCCAACTCGATCCCGCCCAAGACAGGAAGGAAACAGATGTTTGTCAGACCGACTCCAATTGATTTACAATGCTCCATTGGAAGCTGGAACCCATCTACTCCGATTTTAAATTGAGTCTGCAAATTTAGTGCTGAACGATTTACGAAGGACTTGCTCTCGAAAAACTCTCGGCTACATTGAGTTTCACAAAATATACACCGGAAGAAAATTAAAAGAATAAAAAAAAAATTAAAAAAAAAAATTTATATTCGAGTTCAGAAAAATGCTGAAAAATCCCTCGTTACTATCCCACCCGTTTTAGTTACATCGAAGCTACTGACAGGACCCTGTTGACCGCAAAATGAACAAAATGTTCAGCTAGAGTCTCTGTGTATATAAATCAGGAGCCAGCGGACACATTGCCTGACACTGGATACAGTACACCCTGGATGAAAGGGATTTGCATTTTTGTATGGCATCCATACTGGGCGCCCGGATCCTGTGGTAGAATCACCGGTTTATCCCCACATACCATTTGTGTGCTTGATAACAAACAATAAAAAAACATAAAACAAAAACGAATAAAAAATTGGCAAAAACATAACAGACGAAGAAAACAAAAAACGCAAGCAAATGAATAAAAAATTATGCAGCAGAGCTTGCGGACCGTTTGAATCGACGGCCCCATTCAGGTCCTGCCCGATTCTGTAATGCGTCTGTTTATACTCCTGGCAATTTATAGGCACTTCCGAGTCAGCAAAGCCCTGCATACCGTCGCGTCGGATAGATATTAGGCAAACAGGAGTAATTGAATACAATAAATCACTTCTTATTATGACCGCAGGGCGCAGAGCACCGTCTACTTGTCTAGCTGACTATAGTACAATATATGAAACAATATGGGTATGATTCGGGGGATGCCACTTTTGTTAATTGCCCTCTACTATAACAAATATTTATTAGAAAAGTGTACAAAAATTGTTGATTACACAAAAACGAAACAAAATCTGCAACCAAAACGTTTAGAAAAAAAAACTTAATCAATAAATTTTAAATTTTTGATGGTTGCAAAAGTTATTTTTGTTTTCTAGTAGTTTTTGAGGTAATATTTTATCGTACCTACGACCAACCTAAATTTTACTACAAACGCGTTTTATGAATAATTTTCTTTATTAATAATTTAATTTACAAGGATAATGGATCCCACTGAAAACCAATAGCCATAAAAAAAACTTTTTGTTTGGTGTTTAATGCCAGCGTTTTTATTTGCAGTGGTAAAAAAACTTAGTTGCAAGTTTTTGTATTTTCTGCAATAGGAAAAATGTCCCGTGAATAAGACCTTTCAAGGGTAATAAACTAGGGGAACTTATTTTATGCAGTCTGCTACGAACTAATTACAATTGCTACAAGTACGAGTATTTTTTCTTCGGTACATTCAACAAAAACTATGATTTTTTTAAATTATCTACACATTTTTCATGAAAAACATTCGAACGCATATTAATAATTTCAAAATTTCCCGGATTATAATGCAAAATAGAACGAAATTTCCCTTTTTCAAAACTGTTTTTGTTTAATAAGAAAGCCTTTGGTTTCCGTAAATATTTCGTAATGTCTAAAAGTTCATATTAAAAAATAAAAATGAAGGTTTATTTTTACTTACATAACATTGACAAGAATCGCTAAACCAGCTGTAATGAGCATAACCTTGGCATCTAGTTCATAATCCTGCGTAAGAATCCTTTGAATAGCTAGCCAGATTAGTATTGCTGTGATAACCCAAATCATAAAAACGGAAGCGACGGCGCCAATCACTTCCGCTCGGTACCATCCAAAGGACATCCTGAAAGGTAAAGAAAATTAAATGTTAAATTCATTTGGAAATCGGTGAATGTAATTTCTGTTCTTTTCTTGACGCTATTAGAAGAGTCAACTAAACGTAAAGGAGGGCAGACGAAAAGATGTGCCCTGTTCACAGAAAATTGCCAATTTCCGGTTCGATACACCAGAGACGGGGGGGATAGGCAGCAAAATAATTTCCTCGGTTTTTGTGATAAAGGGAGGATACGACACAAAATTAAAATTAATCGCAATTCACCTTTTTCCATCAGGAGGCATTCGTTCCTATTCAACGTTTGCTCTCGTGTGGGGCAAACGAAGTCGAATCGGAGGACACTGTGGAGTGGGGATGGTGGTAGCAACAGTCGAAAACAAAAGAGGTGATATTAGCATTGGGGGTACAGATAAATGCGCTGGCTGCGCATCAATAAAGGGGTGAAAATTGCAGAGGTAAATGAGATGGGAAATTTCAGATCTCCTGATATGCTCCAAAAGGAATTCCTTTTAAAAATGAATCGCTTTCATCTTCCCCATTGAAAAATCCTTCGAATGGTGATGAACCACGAAAGTAGTTGGATCCATTCACCTTATCTGAAATCATTTGCTCCCGTCAACATGATGACACAAATGTGTCAGGATAAGATGTTTGTCTTGCAAAACGTTCTACTGGTTGGGTCAAAGATCCCTTTAAGCAACATGCAGCAACCAGCAACTACAAGCAAGTATAAAAACCTTTTCACCCCCCCCCCCCCCTCCCACAACACACAACACACACACAGAGATTTTAAGAACTGTCGGGGAAACTGGACTAGGAGCCATCGCATCCCCCATCAAACGAAGTGCCAGGAAACCGGAATGGGTCAGGAAATTCGAAAACGAACATCAAATTTATTTTGCTCGGCTTGAACTCAAGGTATCCATCGTCCTTCGAGAGTCCCAGATGACCGCCGCCGGTTGGTTACCGTATTTTATTCAGTTTACTTTTCCTATTTGGAAGGTGCAAACCCGAGGCGCAACAGAACTAACAAATCAGACAAATTGGACCCATCCTCGTCCCACTTTGTGGTCCCCCTCGAACAGGATACGAACAAATATTATGTTGATGAAAACCTTTTTCATCATTTACAATAATGAAGGAAATCCAAACTCCTAACAAAATCATTCAGTTTAAAAGACACAAAAACTTGTTTATATACAATTGACCAAAGTTCGTTCCTTCGTTTGCATATATTTCTTATTTTTTTCCCCATTTATTTATTTTATATTTTCCTTTTGCATTCATTCAAATTCACCCACGTACGCAGCACCCGGAAATATTTCATAGCTACCGGATCCCAGTGTGGCTGGTCGTTAATAAATAAAACGTGAATCTGTGAAATTATGAATAAGGCCCAGTGGAGTAACGAAACAACCCCCGGCCGCTTTATAATATAAATTTCGTAATTTTTCACAATGTAATGAAGCATTTCGGAGAACTGGGAAAATGCATATCGCATGTTTCCGGAAACGTGCTAATATCCCTGAATACTGAGTGAGTTTTCCATTCGTTGAAACTGGGAAATATTTTATATTTCCTCAACACTGGGCGCTTTAATAAATGAACAAAAGGTTAAGAACCCCGAAAGTCGACCACCTGAAATCAGGAGAATTGGGCAACAAATATGTATAAAGTAATTGAGCATACAAGACCCCTTCGCTGGAATATTTTGCGAACGAATTCAAGTGTAACTTCAAATTTATCGTAATTGGATTGAAATATTTGTTAAAGGTAAAAAATTAATACTCAACATTGTTTATTTTTCATGTAGGTTGAATTTTATGAAAAAATAGTGAACACTTCATGATCGAAATTGAAAACAAATAAATAAGAATTTGAGAAATATTTAAACATGAAATCGATAAAAATAATTAATTGGATTTTTGAAACATCCTAATCATTTCCAGCTCTTAACTGAATAGGAGAGCAGATATAACTGATTCACCCAATCCTAGTTGCAATACGAGAGATTTTTCTTTTTTTGGAAACTTTGGTTTTTACACAGAACAAACGTTAATTAAAAAATCTAGTACAAAAAACTGTGGAAGAGATCGTAAAATCCTAAGTTAATAAAAGATATGTGAAAATAGATTTCTTCCATCGTCATAATTTAAAAGTTTTCGTCTGGAATGACAAGCAGAAAGGCAGACAGACGAATATCGATAAAACGGTTTCTTTTAACCTCGTATAATATTGCCCCTATAATTATGATTGTTTATTTTTCAACACTATTGTAACTTGTTGCAAACGTTCGTTCGTCCAAAATTAATATACCCTGCATGACAATAATTAATAAAGTATAAAAGTAAAATTTCCATATATGTAAAGATTGGAGTTCGACATATTGGACAATTTCAATCAACATTTCATATAATTCTACATATATTAAATTTTGAAATAGGTATTTATAGGTATTAATAAAATCGATATCAGTGCACATTATATATCCTTTTTCCTATTTTAAATCTCATAATAATCTACGGAAGTGTATCCAAAACTTTTGGAAAGTCCTGTTTTGTGACAAAGCATCTTTTCTCAAACAGAGGAGGTAAAGAAATGGGGAGAAGTTCACGACTGAATAAATCCTTTTATTTTATTCTCGAACAAACTATGGAAAAAAAGAAGAATTGAAACCTGAAAATCTTTCAATTGAAGAGTGCTCAGCTTTGAGATGAACAATTTAAGGGTGTTCTTTTGGTTTGTTGTAAAGAAGGAAATTGAGTATTCTCAGAAAACTTTTAGTGCAAAAGGGTTGAGGAAAGATTCAATAAAGTATCGCGTTGTCATGCATGAAGAATAGAATGAATAGTTTCACAAGGTTTTAGCACTTCTTTGTGCCCTCTCCATCTTGCAGCAGTTATTTTTGTGTCACTACTATTTTCCAGTCTCCATATTGTGATATCCTTTAATCTTATATACAGTTGTAACTTGTAATGTGAAAAAAGCAGTACTTCCTAACATGATAATTCTTAATAAACTCTTATTGCTTGATTTTCATCAGGTTTTCAATATACATCTTTTGTTATTGAACAGTATATTTCACTTTGGACGCTATTTTAATTTCAATCCTACACAAATGCTTGTCTGGAATTATATTATATTATAAAATACAGACGTATCTTTCATGGTTGAGAAGTGAACAAATTTCCAAAGTACATAATAAGACTTCTGACACATTTAATTTTGGTTAACTTTGCAAAATATCTTTTAAGAACCTGACCTCAATTTAAAAATTTGAGTTTAATCTCGAAAACAAAATGGCTACATGTATTTTTATGGAATTAAAATGATTGGCTTCTTCATTTGGCAGTCAACTTTTCATTATTGAAATCAAAGTTCAGAGCAACGCCCACAGCAAAACTTCAGGTGATAAGAGGAAGTAATCAGGTTAAGGTTGTCCTTGCATTGAGTTCTAACACCACTCAGGAAGAGAAGTATTGTCACTCCGGACATCCTTGAGAGCTCTTCAACTTACTTTTGCTATCCTGAAGTAGCATTACGGCATCTGTTCACTCATTTCCGCAACAAAACTGACTTTAAAATGTTCAAAGAAATAGATATAAGTCAACGAAGATGTAAGGACGATACAAGCCACGAAAAAAATACGTAGACCGTGATAACATCTACACTCAAAGTCCAGGACATGGCACAAAAGTTATAAATAAAACTTTTTCGTTCCAGAGGAAGAAGACTCAATGGAGAAACCTTTCTCAAAGTGTTGGGACTTTCGGAGGGAGACGCAATGGAAAAAGTGCTGGACAAAAGCAAACGAATCCTCCCAGAGGGGATGAAAAGATGGGTGAAGTAAAAGAAGATACTGACAAACATTTACTGAACCAGTTAACAGGACGGAAACTGCTGCACCAGGGATGGTAAGAAAAACGAAAATTCCCTCAGGAAGACAAAGAAAATAACCGACCGGGTCCTATTTCTACTCAGTAAACGGATGCTTGACTTGGCTCACAACACAAGGATGTTTCTTGCTGGGTGCTTGGTTGGAGTGGATCCTTGATCGAACGGCGGCGCCATTCTGTTCACACATTGAAGTGGAATTGTCTGATTTTTGGTGAATTTTATGGAAACTACAAACAAACAAAAAAAAAACAAAGAGAGGACACGAAAGCGTTTTCACAAACTATGCAATTTGCATTTATTGTTTATTTAACAACCCCACAAAGTGTGTTGAGTGGAGAAAATAAACAAAACTTCTAGTTGAAATTAAAAATATAATTAATGAATAATTTTAGCATGCATTTCTATTATAAGAGCATGTCCGTTTGTCTATAATAACAATCATTCATGTATAATATTAAACAAGCACAACTAATACATTCTTTAAGTTCTAGAAATGTTTGCACTTGTAATTCAACAAATGGCAAATAATTCTCTATGAATTGTGAAACAACTTTTGAAATGTCATCCTTTTTCCAAATTCAGGCTCTTAATGCGAACGATAATTCCTTAATCCTTCGCATTTCTAAGAACTGTCATTGTATTCCTCAAGCTCTAACAAATACCCACAATGCACATTAGAAAATAATTTTTATTTTCCTTGAATGAGCACACATAATGCAAATTTCATGAAGGATTAGTCAAGGATTTCCCCAAAAATAAGTTTGAAATTCATCATTTATCGTGATGAAGGATTTCAGATATCTTATAACAATCTATTTTAATCTGCCAGCGATATCATTCACAAGTCCTTGCATGAATTAGCCAGGCGTTGGTGGAATGGTTTAATTCCCATGAAATCCTAATGAAATCTTTAACTAATTGCATCAAGGCCCTCTGCGCGAGAAATTGTAATACAACTTTCGCGTTGGTTCGATTCTGGAGGCGACCGAGCTGTTCAAGATGAAACATTTGTTATCTTATGGATTGCGAAAACTTCGACTTGTCGACTAAAATTGTGTCACTTCCCCCGTTCCCCCCGGACAGATCGCGGTTGCAATAACTAGAATTTTCCCATCGGAAACAATCCCTTCCGCCATTATCTTGGTCTGAAATTGGAAAATTGTGGAATTGTGTAAGTTAGCATAAAGCAATTTCGGCGAAATTCCACTTTGGCTGTGAAACCACTTAGCACGCAACTGAGTTCAATATAAAATCCGATTCCAGAATCTTCTCCCGGTTTGGACCATTCCGACGGATGTCTATTCAGGACTAGCTGGCTGTTTTATTTCTTTTAAATTTACTCGCGACCCGCAATTAACTATCCAGAGCTGAGAGAATTGTTCTTGACTTCCATAGACTAAACTTTATCCGGGGGTACTGAGAAGTCGTTCAAGGATTCTTGAAAAGTTTATGTAAAAGCGTGACGATGGCGGTTCATGCTGGAAAGTTTGTTAAAGAGATTCCAGGGCCCACCGAAAAGTCACCTTCTTTATCATAATCCACTCCTCCTCCCCCGGGCCCAAGGGCGGAACGTTGTGAAGGGAGTATTCGAAAAGTGGATGACAGGCGTGAACGAACGTTTTCCAAAGTAGAAAACTCTTTTTTTACTAAATCGTAAAACATATTTTATGAGGCGTTTTAAGCAGAAGAATAACAGCTTGCTTTCACTCTCATATCAGATAAGGGGGTGAAAAAGTCTTGTAATTCTTACCTTAACGGGCGTCGTAGATCCACGTTTCTAACGCCAGAACAGAAGTATGTAGTCGAAACAAATCAAATCCTTTCAAAATTGTTTTATGGTTTTATTAGATTTGCGCCGGAGAAATTGTAAGCTTTCATCTTTGTGAATGTGACGAAAGGAATTTGACGCGGATTATGTGGCTACATTTTCCCTTATCTTTTTCACCGATAATTTTTCAGAAGCCTTAAATGTTATTTACATTTTTAATGGCAGCACATTTCACAGTATTTGAGCCCACAAATTGTTTAACACTTGATTTTTCTAAACCGGTGAAAGCTCTTGTTTTATTTATTTCTTAATCCAATTTCAGTTCTGCAGAGAAAATGCTTTTCAAGTGTCTGAGGAATGAATACATTGTCCTTTCGGACAGCGAGTTTATTCGACCACATCCACATTTCTGGTTAAAAGTGTAGTCACAGATAAATGAAGATCTGCACAATTACGACACACCAATTTAATTCCAGTAATTCCACAAATCCCTCTGTACTCTCATCGTAATAAACACATTTACACAATATACAGAACCCCATCTTGTGCCACTTTCGCCCCATTAAGTGCAATGAAATTAAATGAACACAAACTCATTTGAATTGTTCATCAGGATAACGCAAGGAAGTTAAATGTTTGTAATCCAATAGATATAAAAACCATTTTAATGAAAAATTCCAATTTTTTTTCCTTGAAGATTTGCTGGTAGCGAAAGAACACAGAAAGTTCCCAAAGTGAGTTGAACTGCGAAACTGTGTTAATTGCCGGAGCTAGTTTTACTCGGAAAAGAAATTCCAAATCCTTGTAAGCATTTTTCTCTCTCCGAACAATTTTCAGCGTTTTCAATTAAAGTGGAGGACACCACGCCACGATCAGTTCTCATATATAAAGTTCTCTGGTTGGTCATAGTTCGCAATGCTCCAGGGAATCGAGGCAACATTTGTCGTTAACTTCAGTGGCTTGCCACACACTGACATCATATAACAAGGCTATAAATGGAAGTCCTTTTCCTCCGGTTTTCTTTTATCTCCCGAAAACTGTATCCTGTAAGTTGTTCTATCTAAGTAAGAAAAATTAAAATCGACTCCGATCGCCTTTGTTCTCGGAAAGACGGAAACGTAGTTTATTTCTCCACTGTTCGTTGCTTAATTTTCAGGCCTTCATCCTAAGCGGATTTCTTACATTTTTCCATTTTCCTTGTGTTTAAAAAAAGACGTATATAAAAGGTTTCTTATTGATTCCTACTAGTCGCGAGGAAACTGCTTCGTTGGCCAATTTATGAGAGACGCATAAAGACCTCCCAAGAGAATCACTGCCCTTAAAAGAAAACCAATCTGACAATTTCGAGGAAAAGGAATTTAATTTTGGAGACATAAGAAAACATATGGCATGGTCATCCTTTGAGGCTTAACAGATAATCTCTTGAAAGAAATATAACATCATCGTGGCTATGTCCTGCGAGGCCACTGTGGTAAATTTTTCAATCTTCTGTGAAATTAAAAAGGTTCTTCAAACAGACACAAAGGAGAAACGCTTACGGATAGAAGGAGTCTTAGAGTTCAGGAGGTCCTCTAACTTCATCTTCAACAGGAATCTTTAATGCTATGTCAGACTAACTATAATCAAACAGTAATCCAAACATTTTAAAATTAATTTAAAATCATTACTTGCCTTTTTATTAAATCACTTTTTATTTACGGATCAACAGAACAGTTCATTGCGAGTTGGAAAATACACGTCCCAAACCTTTTCTTGCCTAATTAGATTCTATTTGGAAGTTTTGAAATATCCTGGAGGAATTTATCAACCTCAACAGACAGCGGTGTCACATTAGACACTGTGGCCTGAGTCCTGAACCTAAAGTAAATTAATACTTTAGGACTCAAGATTACTTAAACAATTCTCATAACTTGGCACCGAAACTTTCTGACGCTGTGTTTATTCAATTACAGCAAACTGAATTGAACGGGGGTGAAGGGTATTTACATAGACCTTGATGTCATATAGAAAGAAACCATTCAACACAAACAGAAGAGTTGTACTAACTGTAATGGAAAGGACAACAATAAGTGTGTCTTATAGGAGCCAAATACCTTGAGGATATGTCAAAGAAAATCACTGGACTTGATCACGAACTGTAATTGAACTCAAGTGCAAGTTTTGCAAGAAAAATTTGCGGCACTTTGAGGTGATGAATCAAGGAGCAAAAGGGTAAGCCAGAGTTGATCTCCTGAGGTCACACAAGATTACGCAAATAGGTAGAAATATATCCTTAAGCCAACGCATAAAGTGGAAGTGTTTACTTGGAACCGTTCACCTGTACTCAAGGACCCTGTTGTTACATAAAAGGACTTTATTAATGTCCTGTCATGTCGGCATTTAATGTCAACAATTACAATCGGTATACTCATGACATATTTTGATGAGTAATTTAGTGTCAACCCAGGACATTCATTATGTAAACTCATAGAGAATGATTTGGAATACACACACACACAACCAACACTATTCGATTTCTACAATTTTCATTTCACCACCATCAATGAAGTTCCATGTGTTATTTCGTCTTTTTATTATCAGCATATCATGTGTTCCCTTGTTGTTAGCAGGACATGTTATTTGTTTAGGCCATTCAAAAATACCAAATGTATAAAATTATCCTTTCCAAAAGAAAATATTCTTAACTAATTGTAAGGAATAGAATGTATTTTAAATGAGAAAAACAAGATTGAAAATTCGGCGAATCCTAAAATTAATTAGTTGTAAAGCTCCAGAATTTCTAATGTTCTTCGCCTCTAATTGATTGGAGAATATTTATTTCATTGCCTTAAATATTTTCAATTGCAAACCACGTCGAAACATTACGGCACATTTTTTTCAATCAATTTAATGAAATTCCCTTCGAGATTTCAACTTCTTTGAGGATTTTGAATTTTATAAAATCTCATTATCTACCTTAATCAACAAATTTACTAATTCAAGTGCTATTTCACTCGGAACTGGAATATGCTGGCAACAATTGGCAATCCCTGATTGTACACCTGGCCCCCGAGAGATGCGCAATGAATTTTCCGCAATTATTTGGCTCCCCAGGAAAATCCGTTTCCGGAATTACGATTGCCTGATTCTTTCAAAATGTGTTAACCGCTCCTTCATGCCATCATAAACGAAAATGAAATTTTTAAGTTAATTTTCGAAAGCACCCTAAACAAGTACCATAGAAACCAGTGAATGTGTTCGAGCCGCGTGCTCTGAATATTACCCTCCTCCGACCTCCCCCGCCCTCAAGGGTGCCCTTCAAAAGCAATAAGTGGATGTTGCGATCCAAATCTGTGCCCGAAACAACTGTAAAACATCCACAACAACACTTAACGAGGCACTTACCTTTGAGTTGATGGTCTCCCCGCAAGCCAAATGGCGAACAAGGATATCATAAAGCTGGCGAAATCTGTGAGCAGATGAGCTGCATCTGTTGCTATTGCCAAACTATTGGACAGTACGCCACCTGGAAAATGGACAGAGCGGTTAAATTTTGTGAAAATTCAAAAAGAAAACTAATTTTACTCTATATTTCAACTGTGGGAATTTCTTACGGGGGCCATGAGGCCAGCGCCGCGCCTCGTCGCGGTCGTCGTCCTGATAAGACACAACTTCGTCGAGTTTGGAGTCGTAAAGTTTGACTTTTTAGTGCCTCCCTAGCGTAACTCGTAAGTTTCCCTGTTTTCCACTTTTCTTGTTCGGAAGGAGATCGAATGGACCGTTAGACCGTGAAGTATAAAGAGATAAAGGTGCAAAAAAACGTGAATTCGTCCAAAGTTTGAGCCCATCCCCCCCTGGATCATGAATAGATGAGGTATGCCAGCAGCGCCCAGGACGCTTTTTGGGAGGAAGGCGTAGTTAGTTAATTATTACCGCGTCACTAGCCAGTGCCTAAGTACATGTTCCGAATGGAGTCCAGGTCCTGGTCTTATTCAGATATAACAACTTTTTCCCGAGTTTGAACTAAAGGAGGTCTAAAAGGAAGAAATTAATGACCTGGCGTCTGCAGCGATAAGACCTGGTTCGAGAATGAACAATGAGCAAGTGAATCCGGGGGGGTGCAGGGCAACGGTCCATTAAACTCTCTCTAGATGACTACTTCTTTATTCTAGGTCCTAGGAGGATATATTGGAAATATTTGAATTGCACTATTTCTTCTTGCAAGAAGTTTCTTTCTCTTTGATTCTGCCAAACTTTGTCGCAATTTAACTTAAAGGACTTTTAAGGACACATTTCATGAGGCTTTTCTTTTGCAGCTCGAACTACATACATCTACGAATTTATTTATTACACTCCAATACTTTTTTATTTCATTGCAATGTACAAAATTCACATGTTGCAATTTCTTATAATAAAGGATAATGATAATGAAATCGTTTTACAAGACTGTTGCTATATTCGCATTAGGGTTTTCGATCTGATGATACTTAAAAACTTTTCTAATTTATTTGGTTTTATTTTGAGAGTTTAACAAATAGTTTCAAAAATTGCAAGAAAGAATAAATCATACATTGGCAAACATTCATATGCATACAAAAAATTAACCACCTTTTTATACATATGCGATCCTTTTTCAATATAAACGAATCAAATCAATTATTATTAATCTGTAGTTATCATTAATGGAACTAATTTCACTTTAAGATTGCATTTAAATAGGTTATTAATAAAATTCTGAAAATTTCGGAAAGGAGTATATTCTTAAATATCTTCGAAATTCGAATACTTTAAAAATTATCATTAACAAACGAAAAACGTTTGTGTTCTTAGAAAATGCTTACAAAAAAATTCACTACCTGAATTTCAAGCGAGCTCATGAATTCCATAAAAATAAGTGAAAACCGCATCTCTACCGGAAAATTCCCTAAGATCTCGGTTTCCTCAACAAATACATAGTATATTTGCAAATTAATCAAAACTCACCAACAACTTCAGCCACCATAAAAGACAGACATAAGATGCTTGCAATTATGAGTTTCTTCCTGGCCGTTACATCCACACCTTCGGTCCTCTGCCGGTGGCAATGTTCCTGAACTGAAAACAAAGAATAAGAAAACAATTATGTTGTTGCCACCACAAGAGATATCTGAAATATTTTCAAACTGTGAAACAGTTCAGTTGCATCAAAATTTCTGAAAATCCAGAGAAACATCTCCGCACAAACTAATTTCTGGAAAATAATTTATTCTGCAACCCTGCAGGGTTGTTACGCTAACACTATACTTCTCGCCCTCGACGTGGATCGACTAAGTACAAGTGTAAATTAGTTGTGTAACATAAAACATTCAGGAAGCACCTATCCCTAACCTCTTTGCTGGTATCCCACCATATGCAGGACGATTGTAAACGCGCACCCAAGACAAACTTTGGAACGCTTTAAGTCATTTTGTGGTGGAATGCTTCAGGAATTTGCATACGTACATATGCACTCCGAATAAGGAATAAATTCACAGCCGTGGAACGATGCAGATGCAGGCATTCGTACCCGGCGGTGGATTATTTTGGGGAAGAAATTAACCAATCCACCTAAATAGGCCAAAGAGTAGCAGAATAACGCCTTCGGTGGCTGGAAAACACGTCCTTGTTTCGGGAAAGTCTAAGGAAGAGGGGGCGCCCACTGTGCACTCAAATAAATACATCGTTTCTCGGGACGTTAAACAAAGCCCAAAATAGCAAACCCCAAAGGAGATGCAACCGCTGCCCTCCGCCATGCTGGGGCAGGATTCTCTGCCTCGTGGATTGCAGATTTTGCATTATAATTCAACTGTTTCAAACCCCGTTCCATTTATCATTGCGGCTAGTTTACATTTCGGTGACCCTGTTCTGTGGATCTATGTAAATAATCATCTCCGCATGCACAAGGATCAGCTCCTTGCGGGGACACTCACCAGCCACAGACGACAAGTGAAGCATTTGGCGCAGCTCAATGTGTCATCGCTTATTACACATAATCACTCCTGAGTCCGAACGGGATGCTGTATGCAAAAGAAATGTTGCCTTGCCGCGATGTCATTGTCATCGCAGTCCCTTGTTCGGTGTTAAACGTAATCTAAATTAATTGGTATCCTTGACTGACGGAGTCTATCGCCCTCCGCTCAGGTGGAATCAACCTGATATCAACCCCGGCATGAAATTGCAATTTTTCTTTTATTAAGTGATTCCAGGTGGGCGACTATTGAAGCCCCCAAATCGAGGAGCACACAATGATTCTATATCCCGGACGAATCTGATTAAAACGTTTCATGCAAATTGCCACGTTATCATAGAATAATCGATCCAGAGACTTCTGACTTCTGGATTCCATTGCTAATCAATTCCCTGTGTTGAAAGGTGTTCAATAGAACGAAATACCGACCCCTCACTGCTTATGTCTATATATTTAGTTACTTTTTGCCTCACATCTTCATCTACTGACGCTCAATTATGCTCCAATAAACACGAAAATTTTCTGCAATTCAAATCGTTCAATGTATCAGGAACGAAGTCATGTGGACTTCTCTAGGAATTTTTTAGTAAAACGTAAAAAGAAAGTATTTTTTTTCCAGGTTTGGAAAACCAATTTCATCACTGGATCGATCTAAAATTATCCTTAGGTATTAATGTATGCCGATTGCAAAATAATCGAGGGAAGGGAAATTATATGATTGATTCAGCAAGCGACGGGGGTGTAAACGTCGAGGGAATACTTTTATTTTTATTTACAAAGCAATTTACCAAATTTCTTTTACATGAAGCAAATGAATTTAAATAACATAAATATTAATTGTTGATCTTTATAAAAATGTTATATAAGTATGCTGATATTTTTGTTCGTTACTAAAACTACTTTAAAGTGAGAACAAAGTTTAAAATAATATGCATTATTTTTTGTAATTAGGTAATTAAATTCCTGTTGAATAGTGTAGAGAGAAACAAAAAACTTTCGCTACATTAAAAAAAATGTAAAAAAGAGAAATGGAAAACAATATAGAGACAAAATAAATATCAGTTCGACTGTTCAACAACCATTTGTTTATGAAATCAGATCCTTTTCGAATTCTTGAATGAAATATGCATTGATTTAAAAACTGAACAATGCAAAACAATAGAAATGTTCTCAACCCGAAAAACCGAACTAGTTCAATTTACGTAAACAATACGCCGATCATTGAACAATTAAATTCAACGATCAACTTTAGAATCGTTAACAAGGTTAAACATTGCTCCAGATCAGCATTTGATTGAATTTATTATTTAATTAAACAAAGGTAGTAAAAAGACGTTTTCATTTACTCATCTTCCCAGGAAAAGCAGAAACTTTTCTTGTCTTAATTAAAATTCATTGTAAATTCAAAACTTTTTTTATAGGTTGTAAAACAATTTTACGCCATCTGAAAACAGTTTTCTCAAAATTACAAATAAAATAAAGTTGGAATAATTGTTTGAAAAATAAATGTTTTTTTTTTTTTTAAAAAAAAAGAAATGAGGTCAAGATCAATTGTGGTCGTCCCAGATTTTCAAGGGTAAAGGCTCGGTTAAGGGTAAACAAAAACCAATTAATTTAAATTCTTTTGTGTAAAACGTTGGGCTACGAAATTATATCCCTTTCTGCTAATTAAACTAATTAAAACTGAGTTCTTTCATTGATTCTTATACCTTTGAAGATAAACATCCACCAGCCCCTAAATGATTTAATTTTAGTCACCATAATTGACAATTCTGTTTACAGATTTACAAAATTCTGTCTGGTATTTCTAAATGCACTTGTGCGAATTTTGCAATCCAAACATTGAGAATTGCAGTTCGTGCAGTATTTTTAATTTTATCAAAATCAAGCCAATTAAGTTTATGGTATTGTTATAAAAACTTTTATGAATGATATAAAAACTTTAAGTCAGGCGATGAAACAAAACTCGCGCTTTTACGTATCAATATTTTTACTAAGTTCGTAATATAACCCACAGATTTACTACAACTGAAATTATTTTTGTATAGTTTTAATTTTAGTTTTTAGAGCATTATTAATAAAATCCTTGGTTTTATAAGTGTTAATGAAAGGCGGTAATTAAAATACGAGCGAAGTTTAAATTTGCGTTGTCTTTGACGAACTTGGTTAAGATTTTTAATTGATTTCAACAAATTTCACAGGAAACCAACAACATTGATTCTTTCAAGGTAATTTGATATGTTTCCGATTAATTTAAATTCAATCTACCAACGATAAAACACACCGATAAAAAAACATTCACAAGAAATTTTAATCACTGGCGCGGCAGTTGTTGTAAACAATTTCTCTTGTTACACAGATAAACTGAATTATAAACAATGACGGCAACGATGTCGTAAGTCCCTGGAATTGTCATCATATCATTTTAAACTATTTCATAACATCCGTTCTAAATGAAATCGACACATAAAATTATTGTTGTTATACCAAGCATCGCGAATATTTAAGTAACTGTTATCAATTTCACTAAAACAACAAATCAATTCATTTCTAGATGCAAATTTTACATGAAACCAACTCTCTAGCCACGGAGCGAGACAAGTAAATTTTGTAGAAACATTTATTACTAACATTAAACGTAGTAAATAAAAAAAAAAAATAGAGTTCACAATAATCCACAAAATGACTTTAAATGTTTGTGAATGTCAGCGTAAAAAACATTGCGATTCTGTGACTGAAAAGCTAATAAAGATATAAAAGACAATAATTTTCAAATTATGTACAGCAATGAGTATTTTATTGTATTTGTTGCAATATTATAAAAGTTGAATAGTAAATCAAATAAACAAATATATACAACAGGTATAAGCAAATAGATAGGTATTTGAGCATTTGAAATGTTGTATTTAAAAATATTAAATATAATCGTATAAAGCGAGTTTATTATTTAATTTCATAATTTTAGCATTAAATGTTTTGCTTGCTCTATAAACGAAATTGACCTCAAGAAAACATTTCGTTGAAAACACTATAAAGTGTAATATCAAGTTGAAAGGTTAATGACGTAATTATTATTGTAATTCAAGGTAGTAGTGGTGATTTGTTTGATCTTTGACGTATTCACAAGGTCAAAAAAAGTTTTTCAACATTTTAACTTCTTTCAACTCAAAATTTAAAGCTGCTTCCTGATATTTGCTTTATTATATTTAGGTTTTTCACGTATTCATTGTTTTTCTTGTATCACCTTTTCATAGTTTGTTTTTCATTACCTCAGAATATTTTCAGAGCTCACAACTTTTCAATTTTGCTCGCTCCGTTTTTATGTAAATTTCAAACTTCAGGAAGTGATCAAAAACTTTTCATGGATTCATCGCAAGAGGGTGAACTCCAAAGTCAATTGAGTTGGATTTTCATGCTCCCAAAAACATCTCGAGTTGAGAACAAATCACTCATTCAATTATAATAATTTCCATACCATGTCTTCCAGAAGCTTTCATCCTGATAATGAAAATTCTTTAGACTGGAGTGAACTAACGCGAAGTACATATGTCTTAATTAATACATAAATATTTTCGAAAGTGGAAGTTCTTTTTAATTGTTATTTTGAAAAGATAGTTTATTGACCGAATAACCTTTAGAAAAATACTAAAACACTTTTATTTTAAAAATTAAACATTTGAAAGGCTGTTAGAGCTTCTTGTTACGTTGTTTATTACCTTCAGATTTATCACTTCGTTATGTTTACAATTAAAGTCAATTAAAAAAAAATTGGAAAAAGGCACTGGAAAAATTGACAATGGCACTGCCAAGTGCCACTACTTAGTTTAAATGCGTTTATGAAATTTTAACATTATATTAAAGTGAGTAATAAAACACTTCTTGTTTGTGCCGGAAATAACATGAACTTTTAAAATGTTTACAGTGCTTATGGAATAATTTTATTTGACGTTAAAAAAATGAGCGGAATTTTTGTGTTTGCTTCAAAATGAATCTCATATAATCATATATTCATTGACATACAATAATGTAAATATATTAAACACATGCATTTTCGAAATATGTATATCAAAACCGCATTTTGCTTTGAAAATCTCTGACTTTGAAAATAGCTTTCAATAGCATTGCATTTTCAATGACCTTACAATAACCATCTAAAAGACATTGCACTTACTTGTTAGGCTTGCGGTAGTGTTTAAGGTGATCCTGACGTCCATTGTGGAGAGTGTAGCGATAGGAAGGACAGATTCGATTACAATTGACCGCCAAGAAAGTGCATAAGCCACAGACCACCCCGCCAGGTATTGATCGATTTCACCGTCAAAGATCACCAAGCACAATCACTCGATGGTGTACGATCGCACGAGCAAAAAAGGCCGGATTACGATTCTGTGCTGCGACTGCAAGATAATCAACGTGACTATCGATTGATCAGTTAAACTTCCGCATTCAATGAAACATTCATTTAAACTTTATAATTTTTAGCCACTAAATTTTCACACTGCCCACGCGTCCCCCTGTATGTGGAGCAACGGATCAACTGTCGCGATCGAAGTGAAAGCTCTCCGTTGTCAAATCGATAAACGTCACGAGCACATGGAACGCTTTCCCGATGGCTTTAAGAACTCACGTCGTTCCTCGGCATCATGCGAATCAGAACTGGTTAAATGTTCCAGAGATTTCAAGTAATTAATATGTTTATTCAGGTAATCAGAGATAAGAATACGCTGGCGGTGGACAATACCAATGATAAAAAATCGCGAACACCGTCCGACACACCGTTCGGGTGTCTCACTATGGTGAATTAACAATGAACCTCATAATTCATGTCGAATGATGAGAACCCATTGAGGTGTAACCATAACCGTGCCTTGGAACGAATGGTAATGAAGCATTCAGTGAAGGGTGGAGGCCATTAAGATTTGTGCACTATATCTTTACACTGAAAATCATATTAACCAACACCATCGGCCACCCACCCAAAACCACCCCAATGGTGAACATCTGTCAGACAGATTAGGACTTGTAGCAACTTTACGTCAACATTCATCAAGTCCCCCCCCAATGGGGGCGGGTTTAATTAGTCTCTGCTCCAAATGAAATTTTCTGTCTTTGAAATATTAAAAACCCCAGAGCTATTCATCAAAATTATATGGTTGCTGGGGATGCTGGGAGGCACAAGATGTGCCGAGGAAGCCACTGCAGCGAAATATAATAACCGAGGAATAATATCCAGGGTCACATATGGCCGCTATAATTCCAAATATGAAGTAATGTGTCTATACATTTTGATATCCACACCAAAGGACGCTCATGCATAATCATAAATTTTCATTCCATCTGCATGGTGTCCTTTCAGCCGTCATCGTGGCATATCTCAATTTTACAACAGTTTCGATTAGTGTTGGGCGTCAGGATAATGTGAAGTGACGCAATAAAAGAAAGTTTCTGTTTGATATATCTTGGTCAATTTGTTAATAAATTTGTTGCTAGTAAAATATGTGTATCCTTGTGGGAAATGTGCTTTTTCGGGATTCTCTTTTAAAATTTTAGAGACAGTTGAAGTAGGTACTATTGTCAAACAAAAAGTTTTCCAAAGAAAAGTTTATCAATTATTTTTAATTAGCAATTTACCCACAGTCAAGTTATATGAACAATTCCTGCGCTCGTCTTAAAACCGTTGTCTATTCTAAGCTTTGCTCCTTAATCAAAGTAATTAAACAAATGAAATTTCCTTTAATTACTCTCTCCCATGTGGTTATAAAATTAATCGAACACATTAAATTTATTTCAGTACCAGAAAAATAATGTTAACTGTTGTTAATTGAAAATTAATCACAAAAAATTTCCTTAATAACGACATACTTCAACTTTACGGCGTTTTTAAGGGCTGCAATAAAATTTAATGCGCTTGCAATTTTGCGTCGAGTCGTGATTAGATTGCACTAAACGAAATCATTCACGAATTTCAGTATATTTTTGAATAAAAAAATGATTTGTGCACTGATATTAGCGTTACTATGGCATAAAATTTTACGGAGTTCCCCATTCGAGATGATTTATTTTATATTGGAAAAGATAAGAGTGATTTTGATTTATAGTCCAAAATATCATCAAAATTTTCTTGAGGTGTATGTATTCTGCGAAAGCGCAGAAAATATTTCGAAAATATTGGCAATATATTTCCAAACGATTGCAATGATCTCTGTGGCGTTACGATAATCGATTGCACTCAGCACTGTTATAGTGTTAGGTATCAATCAAATAAAATTAGTAGGTAATTGATAATTTTGAGGATATTTCACCAGAAATTATGTAAATAAAATGATATTGAAATTTCAATTCCCGCAAACAAGAAACGTTTTATGCCGAGAGCCTGTGGGAATTCATCAAAATTCAAGATATCAAAAATTATTGTTTTCCTAACTTTTTAATAATATGCTAACTTGTTTAAAATAATTATCATGACTGATTCTTCACCTTGCCAAACTGGCAAATTGAAACCCCTTTGAACTCTCCCCCTTTTCATCACCATTAAAGAATTAATTTAGAATTTGCCAAACGAGTTTAAAATTTAAGCTCAAACATTTCCAAATCCTCTTCATGATAACGTGCCAACGAGATTTTAAAGGACATCAAGGAAATTTCCCGGAACTGTATGGATTTCATTTACTTCCTCTCGGAAAACGAATTGAGCAATCAATATCCAACGATGATGCTCTTTAATTATTTTTATCACTCTGAAAATTTATTTTATCCAAAAAAAAATCAAAGATCGAATAGAAACCTTTACAGGACGAATTCCGAAGAGACGTATAGTAAGGCTCTTTGAAATTATATCAAATGGTAACGGGGTGGAAAAACGATAGACATTTTCCCGTTCTCCATTTTCCTTACAAAATGTTGAGTATGGGGTACAGAAGAATTCCCAGAATCGTCCTGCATGTCAAAACTCATCCGTATCTATAGTTGTAGCTGTCGCATTTCGTATCTATGGCAAGGTATGAAAGTACACAATGCCAGGACTCTCGTATAGTGGCATTTGCTGAAATTCTACCATTCCATGCATGTTGCCGTTTGCCAGGAATGGTGAATAACATATATTTCACTTTGGTGTCGTTATCCTTGCTCCTGTGAGTTGATTTGCGCCCCCAATCCAGTGAAAATTAAAGGTCCAAATGCCTTTGTTGCTGATATTTAGTTGAAAGTTTTCAAAATACGTAACAAAAGGCACCCAATTTTCAATCAATGCTGAAAGAGGAGTTGCAGTTCTAGTGTCTTTGTTGCTTTTGGTGAAGTTTCGGTTTCCTGTGTTCGCTTTTTTGGGGGAAAATAAAATGTTGGAAAATAATTTCTGTTTTGTTTAAACAAAAATATGTTGTAAATTGATGTGAAACTAAATTTTTACAAAAATTAGTTGGACTTTGATAACTTTTGTAAAAGGAAAATATTTCGCTGTTGGAAAGTTCTAGTTTTCAAATGTGAAAATTATAACGAAACACCCAACAACTTTTGGACACTGTAAAGGTACACTTATTCAATGAGGTGTTATTATTGATAATAATATAATTTATAACAATAACTATGGTTTTAAACTACGAAATTTAATATACTATATACACATTCACTCAATTTGATTTCCTTTTTTCTTATTGCAGTTTTTATTCCTTCAACAACAGCAAGTCGAATAATCTTTTAAAAATGAAAATGATTCAAGAAATTCAAGCGCAAAAAAGAGAATCATTATCCAGTAAGCGACCAACCGAATAAATTTAACCATAAAAAAACTCCTCTCTATACATACACAATGCACATTTTCAAGTTTATTAAAAGCCATAATATGATCTAAAATAGAAACGGAAGCGTCACAAATGCACCACTTCCAAAAATATGGGAAACATTTAAAAGGCAGGTAAAAAATGCATAAATTGAGAGGAACTTACGGTGAACCTGAGACTGGCCATGAAGACAGTAGAGCATCGTCGGTGGCGGGGGTGCAGACGTGGTTGGCGTTGTCGTTCCGTAATTGCTCTTGAATTCGCTGGAAAAAATTGCAAAGGAAAAGTAAAATGATTATTATCACTCTTATCATTCTCGAATAAGTTCGAATAAAAGCTGAAAAATGTTCGCTACGACGAAGACTGTTGCACGAAAAAGTGAAGGGAATCCAGAAAAATGGCCACCCACCCCATGAACCGACAAATAGAACGTTGAAAACTTGAGAAGCTTAAAACGTGGGTAATGCTACTGACGCCATGGGAGACGACTAGACAGTCAGCGCAAGGACAAAGGACTGCGGAAGATAGCAGTGGAAGCCAGAAGTTTTCACGCACCAAAATGGGCGGGATCCAGGTGAGCAAAGTGATTGCTAGGACAAAAGGCACCGTTCACATATTCCTTCCACTTATACTCCATCCGAGGAAACTTCACTGCACCCTCTCCTCCATGCATATGAGTTTAAGTGAAAGATACCGCGATCGGCGGAAATAAAATGTTTAACATCGATCCACATTCACGAAATACTTCCTACCACCTTAGAATATAAGAATACAACCACAAAAAAAATACTCTAGCATGCGCCATTGTCGGCGATGAATTGTTAACGACTTTCCAAGTTTCAGGTCAAGTGAATTTTTTTAGCCTAGTCATTGTTCAAAATTACAAAATTCCTTGAAATTTCCGAATACTTGAAATTTACTATAGAACAATTTCGGAAAAGAAAACTTTGCTGATTGTACCCGATCGCCCTTCGGGCTCATCAGAGGGGAAGCACCATTTTTCACTAGAGTTATATTAACCTAATTCTGGACCGATTACAAGTTTTCTGCAATTGAATAAGTTATCCAGATTCGCTTTTGAAACTTTCCAAATTTTCACTTAAATTCAATTCAATTCTTTTTAGAAACTGGGAATGTGCAATCCTAGCGCAATTTTCGTTTCGTATCCCATTCTCGTGGGAATGTAAGTGTGACAGGATATCATCATATAGTTTGGTACTTTGTCAGATTTCTCCGATTGTTATCCTTTCAGCAAAACTACTGTTCCATTGCTTATTTTTAAAATAGGATGTATGTGTATCCTAATGACTGTTTCATCCCACAGTCTTCTGCAATTTATCTACTTTTATTTTTATGTTTTTTCTCGTAAGTTTTTTCGTTAAAAGTTTTTAATTTTGTGCAATATTTTTAATTGATTTTAAACTTTTAAATTTATAATCACATTAGAACTAATCAAAAGCAATATTTAAATTGCTGTTAGAAAATACAAATGACTGTTTTATTTTCAGTAAAACAAAACATTATATACCAAGGAAATTAGTTCATTAAATTATTTCTTTAACAACATTATTTTTAAGGACGTTGGCAATAGGAAAGGCAATTAACTGGTTTTGACATTATATAGTCAAACTAGAAATTCTAATAGAATTATCGCTGGGCCAATTCAGCAATTTAATTGATTAAAATTTCTTGAGAAAACGCCATTGGACGACATAGAGCAACCACCCTTTACCTAATAAAACCTCTCAAGGAAGATATTTTAACGAAATTGCTTTTGTCGAAAATGGTTTATGTCGTACTCTGGATATTCCGAGAAAGTAAGCTTCTATCTGGCAAAACGGAAAACGATTAAGCCAGACGCACTCGAGATAAATCAATTAAACCCCTTCATCTTGTCGACATTCGTAAAACGGCAGAGTGCACTCAAGAGCTTGTCGTGCAATGATATCGCGCAAAGAACTTTCCACTGACAATGAGTGTTCTTCAGCGAGATAATTTCGTTCCCCTTCAAAGATAACGCGGCGGAACAGCAACAGATATGAACAGCATCCCGGATTCACCGGATTTAAGTCTAGCATAATCGCAATTGTTGAATACAACTCACGTGAGCAATTGAGCATCCCGTCTTAAACCTTTGACACGACACACCAGCAAACAGTTTTGCTTTCACTCCCCATGACTCCAGTTGTTGTTCATCCTGGCAAATCTTTGTGGAACACTTTTGGCCTTCTGTGGCGAGTCCAAGAATAACTTCTCGCCAAATATTTTAAACAACAATAATTCCATAATTTTGATATCTCGGAAAGTTATGGTCGCTTCTACAGTTGATGCGAACGGGTCCGACAACGAATGATGTCAGGTGATAACGCTGATAAGCACTTACGAGATTTACAACCCCTCTAAATCATTGATACACAACTTCCATAGAAGAAATTTTTGCTGTGTACCTAAACAAATGATATACGGGCGAAGGTTGCCGGAATTTATGGCGAATACGAAACGAAAATATTCCGAAATTGGTTTGAAATTTTCAGGTGACGAATGGCAAATTCGAATTGGATTTGTTTAGACACGTGCTGAGACCATTTTTTTTATTTAATTAAACTTCGGAAGACCCACTCTAAGTGACTTCCTATTTTTGTATTTGTTTATGTTTCCGTTTTCGGAACAATCGGAAAAATGAGAAGATAAATGATGTGGAAATTTGTGCACTCAGCCGATAAGATTACTAAAAATATACTGGTTCATGGAAGGGACTAAAAAACACGGACAACTTTAACACGGTTCATTTTATAATTAACAATTACTTAGTTACTTCAAGCAAAAAGTCTATTCTAAAATCGTATCAAAACATTTTATTAAAATCATTTCATGTTAATTGCTTATTCAAACGAAAAGAAATTTGTGAAATTTTTCAAAACTTAAAAATTAATTTATAATTTTTTAAATATTGAAATGAAATATAAATAAGAAAACCAATCAATAATTTGCAAAGTATTGATCCGAATATCATTAATATTGTTAAAGGTCATTACTAGTTTCGTTATCTGACAAGAATTGTTAGATAACAATATTATAGTTTGATAAAAAAAATAAGACGTTTTCGTAATCATTTGAACTTGAGCATGTCAAATTATTTGAAAATGAAAATTAACACAATCTAAGCAGGAATTGTAGAATTTATTTTTGTTTCGTAGAGTTTTTAATTTCCGTTTTAATCTACCTACAAAAGAAAAATTTCAATGACGTGTACTCTTTTAGTTATTAACAAGGTCGACATTTAATTTGACGTACCAACTAAAATTTTGTTATTAGATATTCTCGATGCAACAGTTTATTTTTCATTTATCGTTATTCTATGATATCAGGAAAAACCGGACTGAATCTTAAAACACTTTTCAATGTACTCTTTATTAATATTGATATTTGGCTGCCAGTTTTTTAAACAAATAAAAGTTTAAAATCGAAAACGTCAAACGCTATGCAAATTCGAGAAGTTTTCGGACTTCATTTGCTGTTAATTTAATTAATTATTTGACAATGGATTTTTGTTTGGCAATTAAATAATATACTTTGGACATTTTCCTCAGCTCAGAATAATGCATCCGGTCATCAACATCCGAAAGAAAGGCTTAAAACATTCAATTAAAAAAACTCTTTTCAGTATCGTTTCTAATTCACAATCAAATCTGAAAACGCTGACAATATTTTTCCATTAACAATATATCCATCTTACTTTACTTCCAATTATCCTTCGTTATTTACAGCATGGAGCTAAAATGTTCTTAATTACCGATAATCAAGAAATACCGAATCTGTCTGCTCCTGAATTATTTCGAACGAGTATTGGAAAACTCTCAACTGGGGACAGATGCAGGTATTTCGATTAGTGTAGCAAAAATAAAAACAAAAGCGAACTGAGTATTTAGTTGCTTTGAATAGCGGCATAAGCAAAAAAAAGAAATGTAATAAATTGTTACAAAAATACACTGATTTAATATATAAAACCCTCTGACAAATTCTGGGTGTGACAGATCGTAAGTTTTCCACCTGAAAAAAGGATGCTGTAAAAGTTTAACTGGAAATTAGCAGCAACCGGAGCAACCGAATCCCTGGGCCATTAAGAGGTGAGTTGGAGGCAACTGTAACAGAAGATCTCTGGAACAAAAATAAATCCTCGAAAGTTCCTATGCCCAGTCGTATACTAGGAAGAGGATGAGGTACTTGCAGGGAGATAACAAGCTCCTCCGGCACTGAAAGCCGCCCAGCCAGGAATTCTACATCCTTCAGGGATGGAGCTTCGAACAGTCTCCGACATACGGTGGGAACTATTTGAAGGGGGTGGAGCTTGGTAGGGGGCTGAATAATTCCATCGTGAAATAAGATTAAGCAGATTTATTGATTCCCGTCAGAGGAACTAATCTGTGGAAGGTGAAACTCCTGCCACGAACCATCAATACTTGAAGTCAGGAAGGACTCCTGCTAATAGAGCCCAACTTCAACGCGGAGACAAATGGCACGTTTCTGAAAATCGGACGCCTGCCACTGAGAGTTAATTTAAGATATCCTTAGCGAATTGTAGAGCTGCACCGATCTTCCAGCTCCAGGTCTTGCTAGATTTTAATTTTACACGAACCAGTATTTTTAATACTTCCTTTCATGGCATCTGATAAACAGGCATTCTTTATTGCCCTCTCAATCTCATGATGCTGGGACAGAAAAAAGACCAAAAAAACTCAGTCTCCATTTTTTTTTTTTTTTTTTGCCTGTGGCAAAATGAAAATTGTTCAAATACTCATGTTTTCGCGAATATTGTACAAAAGCCACGGAAGAGCTTGTCTTCAAGATATATAGATACTTGATACAATCTCGAGGGCTATTCAACGCGGAAATGGCTTCTTGTGTGGAACAATCCTTTCGAATTTTTATCCTTTTTGAAGTAGAAGTTTGAAATATTCTTTAAAAGAGGAAACTATAATAAAGTTTTGGATTAGAAAAGAGAACTTTCAACAAACACAATACAATTTAAGCATATCAGAGATAATTTCCCGCTTAAAATAATTATAGCAAATGGTTAAATTAATATGAATTTCAAATTATTTCCTGGTTATAAAAACGTCATTTACTGAGCGAAAAATGCACTGATAAAACAAATGAAAATTTTCTAAATATTAAGGATTCAATGGATTGTTAAAACTGCAGCAAACTGAAAATTAGTAATTGTAATTCTTTAAATTTTGCTTTCTTGCAAAATCACTGTAAAAAATACAACTTTTCAGTTATATCTACATAACTCAGGATCCTTTTTCTCTAGAAAAGAAAAGTTTACTCAATATGTTTAAATGAGCGACTTATTGCAACAATCCCGAAGTTTTCTAGTTAAATGCACCTTTTTATTTAAACGAAAACCAGCGGAAGCCCGGCAAATGTGTGTAACTATCTCGTTCGATGTATTTCTTTGTCTTTCCCGTAAAATTTACAAATGTTCATAATTTTTTACCCCAGGTGAGAATTTAACCAAGTCTGAACTTCGGAACTTCGAGCGTTTCGCCGCTTCACTCGAATCCATCCACTCCTCATCCTCATCCGCCGGAATTGTTGGCAAAACTTACATTATGAATGGTTTCTTTTCCTTTTTGCTGCTCATTTTTCACTCGACGGTTGCGAAATTTCCACACGAAAACTTTTAATTGCAATAACACTTAAAAGTTTGCTTTAAAACTGGGTAGAACTACACTCGAGAAATTTTCCACTTTTTCATTTATGCACCTGACACTGAGCAGCGCCGAACAGATTAGGCAGCAACAAGAGAGTGCCGTCGCCGGAAAAGGGTAAACACTAAACATTGAGTCTTATCTGGCAGCATTTTACACACAGTACCACAAAACTAAGCCGTTGGACCAACAAGATTAAAACTGATATCGCGGAGATCATGTTTTGATTCGTGAATCGCAAGGAAATTCAACGCACGGCACTACTAACGGAATTTCGGATTTTACACGGCCCTAAAAAAGAGTGAATATTTGCTGCCCGCACCCTTGAATGCGTCTTGTGAGCGATATCAAATACGACGATTTAAGAAATATAAAAATATAAATTAATTAAGTGTGAGAACAGTAATTGTTGGTAACGCAACGAACCGGCAAACACTGAAGGAGTCTCCGTGGACCGTTTTGAATAGTTCAAGTGCAGCAATAAACTGCCTCGGCTATTTCCGAAAATTCACGCAATTTTAAGCGAGCAAAATCGATTACGCAACACTTGCCATAAATATAACAATGGAAAACCGATTACATTGAACTTTGTGGCGATACTTAACGTATTTTGAAACTGTAAATTTGTTGAAATAGTAACTCCAAAAAATAAACTTTCTTTAATTTTCTTTTCGAATTTCGAATTCAAAAAACCCAGTATTCGACTTTTAAATAGGTATAATGTATAGTCTACTTTAATATGACTTAACTTTAGCTGAAATAATGGAAAATAATATTAATTACTGATTTTAAGATATATTCTACGATACTTTGTTGCACAATGAATTTTCCCCCCACAGAAGTGCTCCTTGAATCAAAATTCAAAACATTTCAATCGCACTTCTTTAAACGAATCTTTTGCTAAAAATCAAAATATCCGCAATTTTCTAATGAAAGGATGTTGTGCCTACAATTTTGAGAACGATTGAAATTGTATTTCTTGAAACACTCCACTTTTAAGAATGGGCACTTTTAGCTGCAAACATTTTGACCTACATTTTCCGAAAAAAAAACCTTTCCCTGATGGAGATCATTTTTCTGTGAAATCTAAGCAGTCTAATCCTCGTCCTGAAACTGGATCTCTTCCTGGTTCATAAAATCATCTTGGTCAGGGAATTTTTAAACAAAATGCCAGCTAAAAAATTTACTGGAGTCTATTCGTTCTCTTTGCAAACAAATCAAATTGAATAAATATGAGGCAGAGAAGTTCTGCGGACCTGCTCTGGTGTATTCCTGATTCCACTCCTAGTGACCAGGACATTTTCAAAAATTTGCAACTATTTGCACAAATCTCGGGGGCAACATTTATGCAAACAACAGCATTGTGGAAGTGCTGCATTACAAAAATTAGTACGAAGCAAATACAGAGCAACGACAACGAACTAGTCCTTAAATCAAGAGGAAAAAGGATGATAGAAAATAAGGCAAACAAATGCAACTTGATGCACAGAATGCCGCTGACGTCGAATGAATATCCTGAAAAGCTCGCAATATGCAATCATTTGTTTGAAATACAATATTTTCCTCTTGATTTCTGGATTTCGGTTTCCTCTAGACAAGCTGAATCACCATGTCCCAACTCCCAAGTGCCTATGAGTAAGGGCCAACGGGGTGATAAAGATGTGATGTCCACCCACAAAATGCTGCCCTTGTTTATCTTCCCTCCGTGTCAAAATTGTTTAATGAGTCCGCAAACAAGACTCAATTATCAACAACATTTCTTAATTTGTTTACCAGATTTTGTTATGCTCCCTACCCTCGATTATTCGCCATATGACCACGACTCAAAAGTCATTCAAAGAAAATTGTGCGGTGTGCGCGGATGGGAAATAGATGACAGTGATTCCAGAATGTGGCGAGAAAAATCAAGGAAATCGTGGAAAATTGGAAAAATCGTGAACGAAATCCAATCATCTGTGACGATGTCAGAGCGATTTAACCGCAGCCATTAACAAGGGTCGTGTTAATTGCGTGGGGATTTTTTTTTGTTGTTTGTAGAACAGGGTTTCTTTCAGCTGTTTCAGGAAACTGTTCTATGGATGCGGGAACTGGTCCATCCTGTTCTGCGTCAGCAACGCTTGATGCATCCATTTGCAAAGATAAGTTATGATTCAAGTCGAATCCTTTTTTCCACTCGGACCACGATCAAAAAGTCTTTAAATTCCCTGTCAATCACCCGAGTCCATCAGTCTCCATCAGGCAGTGCAGTAATTGATACCAACAATTCTTTTCGGGGGCAACTACCCGGAAGAGATTTTGCTATTATCTATTAAGGGTATCATTCCTTGAACTTCGAACCAGTCCCCACCGAGGACCATGTCAGCTCGCCGGCGATGCATGCCGGGCATCCATTGTCCGTGCACGGAAAAACCGATGGCTCCCATGAAGTAGTCCATTTGCCGCTGATGATGATGGTGGTGACGATAACCATGAGACAGCGGCAATGATGATGATGATGATGGCGATGATGGCACAACAATGATGGGGCGATGTTATTATCTCTCTATTCAAGCCATTCTGGTTCTCCACACTCCAGATGCCGTTCCGTAAACAAGCAGAGGATTTGAACGACCTTAGCACACATGATGATGCTCCAGGGAGCGGTTGAAAAAACCGGGGTAGTGGGGATGCCGCCAACTACCAGCTACTGCCAACTCCATCATCGGACTGGAACCTGCTCTGCAGATTCTGTACACAGCACAGTTGGTGACACTTGGTGAATTTTGGTTTTCCTTGGAAGTTAATGGAAGGGGGTGAGGGGGGGGGGGGGGCTGAATCGATGTTGGATGCATAAAATTTGCAACGATGAACTGCTTGCATTTGAATGTGGGCTGTCGCGAAACTGTGCAGCAATTCCGCGGCACCTTATCAATTGGTATTCAGAGCATCTCTAACTTTGCTCGCATATTCGCCACGTTCACGATCAATCCAAACAACCCTTTTGCCCTAACACTTGTCACTTGTATTCAGCATCCCTTTTTCAAAACTCGAAAAAGTAAGCACATCTCTTGTCCCATATTTCTTGGGACAGTCGGAGACTGAAGCCGGGGAGGATATGTAAAGAAGTGACAGACTTTCAGCACGCGAGACCAATATTTGCAAAGTAGAAATTGACAAGAGCCTCCCGATGGGGAGCCATCCCCACAGGTATGTACTTGGGTGTATGCAGATGGGAGCTGTTTACTCTTTTGCCCCACAATAGGGAAAAACGTTCAGGATATAATTGAGCAAAAAAACGAGGGTTCTGAAAATTTCTTCTGCTAAAGCAACAGCACGCTTTGTAAATACCGAAACCGAGATATTGATTGTAATTAACTTCGGAGTGCAAAAAATTAGAGGTCAATTACAGCAATGAATGCTCCGATTACTTTTTATTCTATAGTTGAATGGTCGTCTCTGAGGGGAGAAGGGTGAAAAACATTGAAAAAACGGAAAGCAAAACGGAAACATTTTTTTGTTTTTTTTTTTTTTTGTAAAGCAAAAGGTGAGTGCTGAAGGAAGTGTGTGGATGTGCAACACCCATTGAGGGTTCTTAATTAAATTTCAACACTGTAAACCCATTTGATGTTTTTGGGTGAAATCTCTGCAGAGGAGTTCATTCGGAGTTGCTCTTTGAATTTTTTCCCTGGCTTTTATGTTTGATAGTTTGTACACGTGGAATGAAACTTCTATTTCATCGTTTCGGCGGAGCGTTCTTTGTGAGAGGTTTTCCACCGACCTTTTTAAGAATTCCGTGAGGGAATAAGAACAATTAGGTGGTATCTTAGGAAATTGAAAATTGGTGTAATTCTGATATTACTGAAATTCACTATGTCAAAAAAAACAAAAACAGAAAAAAAGAGAAGGAAAAACATCATTGAAACAATGTGCACCACGAATTAATGTTGAGAATAATAATTGTTTTCCCGTTAATTGTGACAGGTTGTTGCAGAAGTTTCCGAGACTTATAAAGAGACATTATATTAAGCAAAATACATAAATACACTGTACCTGTACGGCCCAGAATAAAAATAGAATATTACAGTAGTGTTTATGGAAGAAATCAAGCCACAAAGAATGAATAAAGAAAAAGAAATAAGGAAAAATAACATGAAAACTCCATTAAACTATTTAAAAATGTATAACCAAATAATATTAACTCACTGTTCCGCATTTCGTGTGTTTGACATTACGACTTTAAAATTGTCATTATACAAATCACTCTTAAAATTATACAACACTAACAAATCGTGAAATTTATCCAACTTTTAGCATATATCAATTTTAGTGGTTAAATTAAAAATTTGTTCAAATGTCAAGTAATAAATATTGCATATTAACAAGTGGACGAATCCGCTGGCAGTGTTTTCATTGCATTTTGGGTTTTCGATTAAAAACTAAAAAAATACTGCAAAAAAAATATTTCAACCGTTAATCCTTCGCCTTCTTATGCTGAATTTACACGAATGAAAAAAAAAACAACTAGAATTTGTTTTGCCCCGTAAATTGTAATTATAGGAAAATAATTAATAGAATAATAATAATAATAATAGTAATATAATTAATGTATTCCATTTGATTGCATAATTACATATTATTTATTATTAGGATTACAAAATTTTTATTTTTAAAACATGAGAAATATATACATTTATACTTTACATTTATACTTTACAAATGTCGGGCAGTTGAGAAAATCTATTTGAGATTGTGAACTGCATTGGAGTTCTAGAATCAAAGAATGTTGAATAAACGATGGAATTGTCAGAAGTTGCTTTTCATATAAGATTTGCCTGCTGTTTGCCTGAGTTTTGTCTAATGCTTGCAGAATGCAGATGCTCTGAATCACTCGTATCGTTTTCGTCTATTACTTGTGAGTTGTGACGTAGGTATTCCTTTTGGAAGATGTCTTTTTCCGAATGGCAGTTAACGCTCGAGAAAATATGTTTCAAATAACTACGAGCGATTCTGGGTTGTGCCAAAGTATTCCCGCCGCTGCATCGTTGTAATTTTATTATGTTAACAAATATGACACTATATTTAAGTAAAATTTAAAAACTCGAAGTCTAGTCACTACTAAACAATATTGCAAATGCTTTGGCACAGTTATTTGGCACTATAGATTATTCTCAGAAACAACAGAAACCCGTTTTTTACTAGTTTCGGAAACTTATTTAAGTGTTATGCAATAATCACTAGTTAAACAATTGGACAAAAAAGGGCTAAAACAAAATTGTCTGACAGCCATTTTTGAGTAAAAAATGGTAACAGGTTGCGGGTTGTGCCCAGAACCGGTTCTGGCCAAAGAGCCATTTTCAACTTTAAAGTTGAAGTTAAATCGTATCGTACATTATTTCAAAAGTCCTTAATTTTTAAGTCTTTATGCCTCTTTAGAATGTTTAGCGCCATTACCACATATTTATTTTCTCCTTCCGGGTTTGTTGTTAGTTTTCTTTTAAATGTACAAGACATTCGCCGTTTTTCTGACATAGGTTTTAACTTATTTGCAGATGAAGAAGTTGTTGAACTGCTGTTGGATGAGGATGCTGCCGAAAAGGACGTTGTTAATTCACTGTTAAAAAATTTTTTTAATATTCTGATCTAAGAGAATTATTTGAATATTACTTTGAAGCTTGCAATTGTGTAGGTGGTGGGCTTATTAGATATGTGCTGGAGAACTTCAACAATTTCTGAATCATTTAAGTCTGGTCGGAAATCGTGAATAGCGTCTGGGAGGGCTCTGAATGCATAGCATAGCATTTAAAGGCCCGCTATACAAAAACAAGAAATGCCATTTATTTGTCATACATGGTACATAACATCATACATTGTTATCTACAATGACGTCATTGAGGAACGATGCAGGAGCAGTAAATCCTTCATGTCTGGCGAATCCTAGATACCACACGATTGATACTATATGCGCACAAGTGCCGACGGTACGTCGTCCGGCCAGACATGTGCAATAATGCTGAATAATATTATTGTTGTCTGTTTGATTGTTTTTGATCAAAACATAACAATAATATATTTTTGATCTCTATATATTATTCAGCATTATTGCACATGCCTAAAATATTTCTTTTTACTAATGAGACGGGTACCACGTTCTATACATGTTTGCCTAGATGAAAATTATAATGTAAGGTACATCAGATTACATTTTGAATATACAACTACTCTCAAACGCGACGTATAGAATCGTTTCCCGTATAGTTCGTATAGTTAGTGTAATTGTTTCGATCGCGGGGGTAGTGGTGGTGGGTGGGGCGGTGGAATCAGGATAGGGGCTTGTAGTTCTCATTGGGTATTTTTTCTAACCACAAGAGCGAAAGACCAATTTTTTCGAAGTATAATTTCAAAAATGGCAGATTTCTATAAAAACTATCTTTCCCCAATTTTACCCCCTTAGGGGTGGTAGTTCCAAAAATTCCTCCTTATAGCACATCTACAACTTAAGTGGAACTCCCATCCCAAGTTTAAAGTTCCTACGTTTTGTCGTTCTTGAGATATAGCGATCAATGGATCAATGAGTGGTATTTGAATTTTATATATTGTATATATATATATATATACATATATCTCCGAACGGACAGGGATTTGGGACAAGTCGCCATAGTAAAAATTGTTTCTATTGGAAAGACCTATTCAACGACACCACACTCATTGCTATTGAGTCGGGGCCCACGTTCCATACATTTTTGCCCATTGTCCTTTGATTTCTGGCGCGTCTAGCCGTGAAGTACTACACTACTACTCGAGGTTGGACATCTTGTCGACATCAACGCCGCCGGTGCAGTGGTGTAAAACCGAACCTCTTTTGCTTAGCAAATTGTCCTAGATAGATTGCAGGAATTTGTCCGGTGTCAAAAAATAGGGCATCTCAGTGAATACACAAACCTCTCCAGGCGCTCTCAATGAATGGTGTTGTTCTGAACTGAATTCTGAACTAACTAAGAAGTAAGAAGAAGAACTAACTAATTTAAGAGTAGGGATGGGAAAAACCTACCGGTTTAAACCGAAAACCGGTGTTTTGGTTAGGTCAACCGGTGTTTTTTCGGTGATGTTTTTGGTTCGGTTTTCACCGGTGATTTTTTTTAAATGCAATAACCGGATAAAAAAAACCAGCAAAATAAGTTTTGTAAACAGAAAGAAAACATGGTAATTTTTACACCTTTCGGTGACATTTTGCTTTTTAGAAAAAAATAATCTAAATTGTAATTGAATTATTGATTGAAATGGATTTGAATTTGAAAACTCTACCGCTAACGGCCTGCGCACATACACGCGAAGAAAGCAATCAGCAAATTTAAATACCGAAAACCGGTTATTTGAAAAACCGGTGATTTTGGCAAAATAACTGGTTTTCGGTTATTTCAGTGTTTTTCACCTGCGGTTTAACCGGGCGGTTTAAATCGTTCTAAATCACCTGTTTTCGGTGTTTTTTAAAAACTTTTATTTTTTAAACACCAAAAGCTCGCTACTGCTGCATAGTGCATAGCAAATATGAAGCTGGTGCTGAGCAGCTGTAACCTGAAGATAAATTCAAAACTGACATCAAACACAAACTATAAAAAAATATCTATTTCCTTCAGATGCAAAGGCAACTATAAATCAAAAGGCAACTATCAAAATGTTCTTTCAAAAGCGAAAACAGTTAAACATTTGCAGGGATCGCTCGTAAAATAATGCAGCGCTTATAATAAAACCAATGTTTTTTAATTATTTATAATTTTAAGCCAAGCGAAGAACGCCTAAGTTACAAAAAAAGTATAATAGTATGTTTGTCTATTCAATATTGATTATTGTTTAATTTTTTAATAACAAACTGGGGTTAAAGCTTTATAGCTCAATAACTTTACTTTAATGAGTTTAAATTTGCTGATTGCTTTCCTCACGTGTTGTCCGCAGGCCGTTGGCGGAAAATTCAAATCCATTTCAATCAATAATTCAATTACAATTTAGGTTTTTGTTTTTTTTTTTTTTTAAAGCAAAATGTCACCGAAAGGTGTAAAAATTACCATGTTTTCTTTACATGTTTTGTTTACAAAACTTATTTTGCATATTGCATTTAAAAAAAATCGCCGGTGAAAACCGAACCAAAAACATCACCGAAAAAACACCGGTTGACCGAACCAAAACACCGGATGTGAAAGAAAAAGAAAAGCATACGTTTAATTTAAAATATTTATTCAAAACTGTTCTCCAAACTTAAAAATAGCTTTGAAGTGATTCTCCGAGGATTTTCTCCATTTCCTGAACTCCTTTTCGGCAGTTTTTCTCTACCACTTCATTCTCATCTTCAAATAATTCAGCAATAAAAGGAATAGTTTCGGGCAGCAAGGGACTAAAGCTTTCTCCCAATTTCCTCGCCACGTCAACGCAACAATTAAACGAAAGTATCCTGTTTTCGGGATTATTATTCCTGGTTTTCAGAAGGACCTGGTAGTTCAATTCCTTCCATGAAGAGTCGTTGCTAACAGCCACTGCCAATTGGGATATGCACGATACAACGAGATCCCTCAGTTGTTCATTGTCCACTACAATCGGATTCTCAAGTTGATCAACAATCGGCTGCATAAGGATATCAAACCTGTGGGGATTGATGAATCCCTTGCTATCGTGTAAAAATACACTGTACAATGTGTGGAGGATGTGTTTAATAAGCACAGCATTTTTCTCCTCGGATTCTTCGAAGTAAAGAGGACTCGATTTTACGGTGTTGCACTTGTCCAACAAATTCGCAGCGTCCTGGATAAAATCAGAGGCGAAGAGCACGAACAGTGATTTCAAAGACTCCACTATCTTGCTTGATAGGAGGAAGTAGGTAATAGCTCTTTCTTTGACATCGGAATCTCTGATGGCCCACTCGTAGATCTTGTGGTAGAAGGGCCTAAAATAGCTTTCGGAAAGTTTCAGGACGTGAGCCACGATCGCCTGGATAATGTAATCCTCGATCACTTCTACCTCCGCCTGATCTTCGTAATTCAGCAGTCTTGATCTCAATTCGAGAGTTTCCAGAAAGAATGCCGTAATGTCGCTTTCCATGGATTGAATGTCTGTTGCCGAGGATTTCTCAAAGGACTCTGACAGCAACTTCATCAAAAAACGGATGCTTGCGTACTGCTCGTCCTCCACCAGTCGCACATACAACTTGTTGAAGTTCGGGATAAGCACGCGCACCGGGATCACAGTGGCCACTTTGCTCCAGATCATTTCCAATCTGTTTATAACAGCAACTGCTCTTGACTCCTGATCACGATAGAAAAGTGCTCGGGTCCATATCAAAGCGAGAGATGCAAGGATATCGACGATGTAAGGTCCTAAGAATAGTGGAAGAGTCTCAAAAAGTTTCTGCATTCCAGCAACAACAGCAATGCAAACGTGCTCCGGCGGTTGTTCCTGCAGGGACTTGGCCTGATCCTTGAGAACTTCGATGAGATGCGGCATGAATTTCGACAGAAGGCTGATTGAATGAACTTTCAAATTGCACGAGATTTCCGTTACAGCCAGGACTACAGTTCCTAGAATGATCTTCGAAACTGATCGCTTCTTCAAAATGTGCGTCAATTTCATCAAGACTTCCTTGAACTCCTCGGTATATTTCAAAGCCAATGATTTCGATAAAAATTTTAGTGCAATTAAAGCTATTTGTTGAATGCAGAAAATCTCATTGGTGGAAGCGTTCTCCATGAGTTTCTCCTTGCTCAAAATGGAGTCGATTATGTCATTCAGTGGATTCAACAATTGCAAAAGTCGCTCTTCTTTGCAGCTCGCCATGAAGTCCGGTTTATATTGAATGGTGTTGATTAAGATTTCAATTACTTTCCTCCGAACGGTTGGAAGATGATGTTGCAGAAGACCGTGAACGACGGAAAGCAACATGTCTGGGGAAAGCAAGCAAATCGCGTTGTTCAAAATATCGTAGCAATGATTAAGCAGAACCTTCCAGAACTTCGCTTGCGCGGAATTTTGATTTTCATCCATTGCTCTGGTTACTACTTGCAAATACATGAGGATTTTTATGATGAAGTTCTGGTAGAAGGGTTTTACAGCTTTGTTCTCTTCCTCTGTGAAGGTCGCAATTGCATTCAAGAAATCCGGGGACGAGGAAACTGTGCTGATGAATTGAATTGCGACGTACTTATAATGACGCAGTTGCTTGGCGGAGTGTGCATTCGCATCGAAGAGACAAGTGTCCGAAACATCCACATCCATTTGCTCATCAGCATCCATTTTGTCCACAGGCAGAGTGAGCAGGTATTCGAAGAGATCCACAAACGTTTGCAATATTACTTCCGGCTCGAATTGTTTCATCAGACTGAATGCAATGTCAATCCGTTTAGGTACTTCTTCCACGATGGATTGGCTTTTATTATTTCGGTTGCTTAATTTTTCCTTGTTGTTGTGCGCCACATGAGAGGTGAAGAGCAAACAAATGAACCTCCACAGGTACTGAGACGCTCCCACGGTTCGCAGTAGTTTTATATACAGTGGAAGCCTCCGGTGTTCGGGAATATCCAGAGCGATGTCCACGAAGACCTTTAAAACAGACACAACCAAGTCTTCCACCTTTCCAACTCCGGCTTCATTGCTAGATTTAATCAGGGCTGGAATAACCGATTCAATTATGTTCGATATGATCTGGAAGCTGAACGAATCGTCATGTCTAACAACAGATGATCCCATGAACGTGAAAATCGCAGTTATTTTGTGCAGGACTTGTTGAGGTGTCATATGAGCCAACTGGGATAGCAACAGCAAAGTATGGTGATGAGTTTGAGGATTTTGGGTTGTCCGAATGCATTCCACAACCACATCTATTCTATACAGGGTCTCTGGAATTTCTTTGCCAAGTTTCTTTGGTCCGTTGTAAACTTTTTGGCAACAGTGGAGCAAACAGGACAAGATCAGTTGCTTGGCATATTCCACCATCGATTGCTCCTCGAACTCCAAACATTTGCTTAGTAATTCGAAAAGAAGCGGAATTAAACTTGAGCAATTTTCCAGTTTTTTCTTGTTTTGTAAAAACTCCAAAACCGTGATGCCTCTCTTCCACTCTGGTGCATCTAAGACACTGGCACTTGGAGCAACAGTCTTCGCACCTCTCTGCGTGAGAATTGGCTGGATGCAAGAACTCTTCATGTTCTCCAGAATGGGAATCACGTACTTCCCATCAAGATTAATCCTTTTAATAAAATTGTTTCCCGCCGGAGTCAGAGAAACATGTTTTGCAAATGAAACTGCTTCAACAACAAGTTTAATCACTTCCATCCTCAAGTTCGTAAGCAGTTTATCAAATTTCGATTCTGTGAATAAATTCATGACCTCACAGGAAACGGATTTCACTTCTCCATCGCCTTCGACAAGAACTCTGTGCATTTTGAGGACATTTTCAATGAATGTCCAAACTTTTTTATCCTCATTTAATAGTTTTATGTTGTGCTCATCAAAACGAGTCACAATCAACTTCAGAATTTTGGACCTAACTTTGTCAAGTAAAAGTATGTCGCTATTGTCAGCAGAGAATTTCGAATTTTTCTTGATATTTTCTAGAATCCTCGCACCGATTCCCAGAACTTGTCTAACTTCTTCAGGGCTGTTGATGTACTTAAGCACTTCCAAGAGTTCGACTTTTAGGACTTCCGGGGTCTCTTCTGCAGCTGCAACTTCAATTAACTTTGGCAAGCACCGTATTGCACTTCTTCCGCCAATCTTTTTACTAATTGCTAATATATTATACAATATCAGTGGCAACTGTTGTTCATCCATTATGGTCTCCTCCGATCTTTCCAGAACTTGAAATGTTAAAGCTTTAAATCGATCATCCAAACCGATGCAGTTTGACAAAATTTTCAAGGTGCCCAGCGCACATTCTCTGACTGTTGGTATGTTAGACGTTAGAGCCAACAAAACTTTGATGAAGATCATTTCATCAACGTCAAAACTTTGGTCAGATCCAATCAGGATTAAATTAAATATTTTCATGGTTCGAATTTGAAGTTCAGGTGCAATTTCTGCGAAATCGATTCGATCCGCCACATAAAAGTTTGACAAGAAATTTATTTGGCCTTGTGCGTCGGAAAATATTTTCTGCAAAACAAAACGCAGTACATCGCTGTAGATCAACTTCTCGCTTTTATCTGTTGTGCAAACACTTGTTACCAGGATATCGAAGATTTTCAGGAAGAGTGTCGTGGATGGGGAAAGTTTCTCACTAAACAAGTCCAATTCGTCAGCCTTGCAGGTTATAGACAGCATTTCCAGAAAGTTACAGTACAACACCAAAGGGACTCGGTTGTGTCGAATAACTCGAATCCAATCTGTTTTCTTGGGTGCATGAATTATTGTGAATTTCATTCGATGATTCTCTACGAACTGAAAAACACTTAAACATTGAGATGGGTGCAATGTTTTTTTCAAACAGGACGTCAATGTGAGGAGATATGCAGAAAAATTCATAGACCTTTGGAAGAACTTTTCTGAAATCTGTTTGACTGAATCCAGAAATTCAGCAGGAGATGGTAGATCTGTTGTGGTGCGCATAGTTTTTATGACCAACTGACTGATCAGGTTGCATGATTCACTGTCGCGAATAGCCAATTTAATAGGCTTCAAGAAGGGCGATACGGAAGCGAAGTCGCTTGATAGGATCTGCTCAACATACGTCATATCGCTGTCTGTGCTCGGCAACAAATACGTTAACAAGGCTAAGAAAATGTATGTCTGGTCTGCTTTTTCGAAAACCTCCTTTGATGTAATGTGTTTGATTGTTCCACTAATAGCGTCCTTCCAAACCTCCGGATGTGTTTGACTTTTGTTTAAAATTTCCACAAACCTGTCAACAGCAACTTTGATGCCCAGCAATTGAATCAAAGTTCCGGTGGGCATCTGCACAACCTCGCAAACCACTTGAGGGTTATCGTCATTTAATCGATCGGAGAGACTGTCCTTCAGCAGACTCTGACTCTCCTTCGATATTGTAAGCTTCTCCAAATTGCCTGCTATAAACTTCACAGCCGCAATTCTGTTGTACGCGTTCTGGTGATACAAGTTCTCATAAATATTCGCATTCTTTTCCGAATACGATGATTTTAAACGAAACGCTAAAAAACGCAATCAAATTTTATGTGTTCAAAATGCAACCTTAAAAATTAATATACCTAGAACAGTTTTTAAAGTTTGGCGGCGACTTTCTGAAATCTGTTCTTGTCCCTGAAGAATTTCCTTAATCGTGGAGTCGAATGGACCTGGGAAATGTCTTTCTAAATTCTGGAGATATTCAGTGTACCAAGATTGAACATCTGCGTCCACCGCCATGTCCTCGTCCTCATCGGACAATATCTCAATCACATTTTCCGGCCTCGCCACTTGAGGATTGCGTCGGTGGTAGTTGTCCAAAGTAGTTCTAAATTGAAGAAATTATTTGTTATGTGATTTGGAAAGCGAAATCTCGTGAAATATATCTACCTTATTAGAACACTCGCTTCGTCCTCGGAGAAATGCACATCGTTGAGCAGACTCTGTAAAAACAGTTTGCAATCCTTCCAGCCGTTCTCCTTCTTCTGCACTCGTCGCAGGCACCCACCAACAAGAGGAACGCAAACCGAGCTGATGTTAATCGAGTTTGTTGCTAGGGAAGCCAATGTGCTTAGCACCCAGTCCTTCGAAATGAAATCAGCTAGCATTTCCTCAGGGAACTCCTTGCAGATCCCGCCCTGTTTCTGGTACAGAAGGTTCAGCAGCAGCAAAACACTGGGCCGCAACGATTTGTGCTGCAGAGAACAAATTCGATTCACCAATTCAGAAAGGATCTTTGCACTCATTTCACACTTCGTCAGGAGTTGTGCCGTTATCATCACGCCTGCAGCTGCGAAATCCAGGCACTCCGACGAAAGTCCCTTGAGTACAGACAAGAGAATGTTAGTAAGGAAGGATTCCGTGATCTCGGCCGAATGCTCCATGGCGCCGACGACAGTGACGCAATAAAAGTTTATTTGTGCCTGTAGTTGGTACGAGCTGCTGCCGAGTTCCTTAACGGCATTCGTAGTAAACTTGCACACCAATTGCAGGAAGGCGTTATCAGTCGCTGCTCTGTTCAGAATTGCGTTCCTCGACAACGGCACGCCCGGCTTTTGGATGGGTTGGAGCCACTTCCAGTGGTCGTTCTGATTTCGTAGTTGCAGAGTCTGTACACATTTCACAAATACCATTGTTTCGTGATACGGCAGAATAAGAGCAATGAAATCGTTTTTGTTGAACTCATGAATGCGGAATCTTCGGATCAGCCACTCCAGGCACATTTGAGCAGGTTCTAGCATTAAAAACGGCGACAAATTATAAAAGAATTTTTTTATATTTTTGTCGAGTAAAGTGTTCACTTCGGACGTCTCCACAGCTCGCTGAAGTTCTATAGAACTCTTGTCGAATAGAGTCTGCTCGAATTGACGAAAAACAGGCCGGAGGTTGATCAACTCTTTCAGCCCCGCGTAGCCGATGTCGTAAATGATCTGCCTAGTTTTAGAAGCCGCATCTTTTGGATCGAACAAAATCGAGGGCTGCTTTTTAGATTCAAGAAGCAGAGATGTCTGCGGTGTTCGCAAGCGCTGCAACTGTTCTTGCAAGGATGTGGTCATTTTGATCTACAATATAAGCATTATTACTGAATTGCTTTGTGAATACGCACAAATAATTAATTAGCATACTTATTATTTCTACGTTGATGAGCGCGAATTCTTCGTTGATCACAAATTGAAAACGTAAAATAACACGAAAATAACAAATCAGGAAACGTCAAAGTGACATTTTCCCACGTGCGAGATTTGACATCCAAATCCAACGTTTGCGGATTCTCTATGCATGAAAGTGGTGAAAAAGTGGTGAGTTTGAGTTTGTTTTTAAATTAAATTCGCAATCAAAGTATTTATCTACAGTTGTTTCCTCTTGAATATTCTAAGAATTTTAAATTTAAAATCAAAATTGCAGAAAATGAGCTGTTTTAAGCCCTTTTAACAGCTTTTAACACTGCAAATGGCTTATAACTTGGCAAATGTTCTTGGAAAGAGGATTGATGATTGATGCTTCTTCTGCTTTGATTTAACCTTCTCTTCTCTTATCAATGATAATGTGGAAGTCATATTTAAATAATAAATTGTGTAATATAGAATTTATGAATTTTAAGTTAAGTTAATTTTAAGTGTGTCACATCCCAGCCAGCAGGGAATATTGCGGCAATATTGCAGCAATATTGCAGGAATATTGCCAATATTACTGGAATATATATACATAAAAAAAATATATTTCTAGCATTTCCAATGCTATGAATTACCCGGTGTTATGGCGTGCACAGAGAATCTATTATTTTTATTTTTATTATTATAAAAACACTTTTTTTTTACCTCGTACTAATCTCGAACCCGGGCCTCTTTGCATGGGAAACGGCAGCGTATCCAACTGCTCTATCTATCTATTTGCTTGAAACGTGGCAAGCTTATACATATATTCATTCTGTCACTGAACAATTATTACAATTACTTTGTATTAACAAATATTTTTAGATAATTCATTAAATGCTCTAGAAAAATACTCAATCAATGCCAATCAATATTAAGGCAGTATTACCAATTACTTTTTTTTTTTATTTTTACCAAAGAAAAATCGCCTATAATGTATTGGTTTAATATTAAGGCGACCGATTCTTGTTTTGGCTTGCGTGAGCCACTTCGTCACAAAATTTTCGATTTTTGTTTTATTTAAAAACAAATATTCCTGCAATATTCCTGCAATATTCCTGCAATATTCCCAACGCAATATTACACTGCAATATTGCAGAAATATTCCTGCAATATTGGTAATATTGTGCAAGATTGGCAATGTTGCTACAATATTGCTGCAATATTTCCTACTATCAGGGATTTTTGATTAATTGTTTTTAATATTGTTTTTGTGAATCTACAGAAAACAAAAACAATACACGTATTTTAAAGTTTAAGTAAATTGTACAGCCACCAAACAATTAATGAATAAAAATTTAGAGAATCTAATTTGTAGTTTTATAGATATGAATGATTTTGAGTCGAATTTATTCAGTATTTTTATGTACAATAACTTTGTGGTTTGGAGTTAGGCACAGAACTGGGAACAATTGACGGAGTAGTTGTGGCTCACTTGTTAAACATCGAGAAGTTCCCACGGACCAATAACCCGAACGAAGACATCTTAGGACAAATCGAATCTATTAGATCTCAGTATAAAAAAGTGAAGGCGATGCTTCGACTTCCAGACTGCTCTGAATCTTCACCGAGGAGCGATTTATCCTTCTAAAGTGGAACAGCCAGGACAAGCAAACCATCCGGAGTCATTTGGACGATTTACTGCAGTTTCTGCAGTCGCGAATGGGTTTTGGCAAATTCCCACCATGTGAATTACATTAATTGGGATGAACACGTGCCCAAGGTCATCAAAATGTCGATAAGAAATAAAGAAGATGTAAAACTCGTCCATAGCCTCCTGCTCTCTGAGTAATTTTGTACAAAGAGAACGGCGTGATTACATTAAAAAATCAGTTCCCGCAGTTCCTGACTAAAGAAGAAACAAGTGCAGTAAACAGCAAAGAGTTTATGAGCGAAAAGAAAAACCTTTCATGAGTTGGCGCTCATAAAATGTGGTATTATATTTTAGCTATTTCATACAGAACGCAGAAAGCTCTCAGCCAATCACATGCCCACCCCATTGAATGATTTATTTTCTTTTAATTTTTGTAATGTTGCATAAAATATAGTTCATAATATTTATTGGCGTGCTTCTAATTAAAAAATATAACAAAAATTGCTCTCCAGTTTTTAAATAACTTTACCTAATAATATATAGTTTCTAGTATATATAAGTTATTTCCATGACAGTGAACTACAATTTTATTTTTGTGAAGACCACCCGCTCCAAAGTTTAATATACTCAGATACCATTCTTCCTTAAGATTATTTCGACTCTCAAATTGGATAAAATGCTGGAGTCAAAAAACAGCGAAAAAACTTCACAGCCAGCGCCATAAATAAATCAGCGAATTCCTTTCGAGTAAATTCTCGCATTCCTCCTTAGACACATTTCAACTTCTTAGTCCTTTGCCAGGATCCGAGCACACTCACCTCTTAGCATATGCCACCCCCAAATTAGGACAATGTACAGCGACTATCAGGAAGGAGGCTGCTCCCAAGAATCCCCGGGAGCCATAACGTAGGACAACAATGAAAAGGATTACTCCAATTCGATAAACCCCACACCAAACTCAGTTACTCAACAGTTTTGCTCCGTTAAAGGACACCGTTCAACTCCTGGATTCCCGGTGTGGGGAGTCAGAGAGTCGAGGAACAGGATCATTTAAGGGTATTTAATCACCGTGTGACACAATGGCATGCGTTAAATGAATCCTATTCAGAAGGAGCTGGGTGGTCCATTGTCTGCATTTTCCGGCATCCTCTTGTATTGTTCTAGTGAGGAGTGGGATTTATCCTTTCTTGGTTTCCATTGGATAATAAATTGGGCTGCAATAACTGGATGGGGATGTATTTTCGGGGGATTCCAAAGTGGTCTGCGATATTGAATTATAATCGAAAGTGCGTGTCATCCACTGGGCTGGCAGGATTCGAGAATTTTCTCCGCACTGTGAATTGCTTTAGATTCATACAGTGTATAGAATCCTTCCTTTATCCACTCTCTAATCAATTTTTCAACTCCCTTTTATTTTCTAAAAGCAGAAACTCAATATCTTTGCATAACCACAACGACTGTTTCTCAATTGTCACGTTTGGGTCCTTTATTTGTTATGGACACGGCTGCTCATCCCGTATGCAAAATGTTGAACGAGGTGACATGTGAGAAACTTTATCCTTGTCCATCACTAAATGGGTAAAAGGATATTTTCCACATTTGTACTATAAATTTTATGCTCTTAAAAATTCACACACAGCCCATGACAGGTATTCTCGGAGATGATCCGTTCGAGAGAATTCAAAATGACATCTCGATATGCTGATTCTCCCAATACGTGGCACAAGCATCCCTCGTCTGGCGGATGGGAGTATGTCCTGCTGTACATTTTTTATGGATATGAATGATAAAGTAACCTTGAAGGGTTCCAGTGTTCGGGGAATTGTATTTGATCTAGACATCCGCAGCGGTTCATGGCCGAAAATTTGGTCCGCCAAGTCAAAGATATTGGAGAACGATGCCGTCGAAAGTGGGTGGGTGTGGGGCAGGAGCCTTTCACCATCTGATACAGTATGATCGTTGATTTTGTCAGAATTGAAAAATTGAAATAAAATAACTTTACGAGTGACTGTCAGTCGTAAAACCTTTTAAGGATATTGGATGTCCTTAAATGTCCTCAGGTTCGTTTCTCGAATATATTTTTCCTGGTTTGCGATTTTGAATGATTTACGGTAGCGAGCAATTTTCGGGTCCGTGTAATAAACGATACCACATGAAGGGTTTTTATAAAAATGTATTCATAACTAACTCACCGAGATATGATGTCAATTTGCCCCTGGATGCTATCAATTTTTCCTGTAGTACCTATATTATAAATTTCTGGATCAAATAATCCCGGGAACACAAGTTATGTTTATAGTAACCTCGTCAAGTCATGAGGTTTTGGCATTTTTTCTACGAGAAACATTTTAAAAATTGATTAATTTTTACAACGTAGAAAGATTATATTTTGTAAATTTGAAAACTATGCCTTTCTTGGTTGTCATGTTGTTTTGAACGATACCAAACTATAAACAAAAAAATTAATATAGGTAAATATATTTTTCTGGATTTTTATCAACAGCTCTTGAGTCTTGAATCATCCCTGTTATCAGTTCCCATGAATTCCTACTTTATTTCCGCCACTCTAAATTTTTGCAATTTGACTTAATTTTCGTCGATCCACTTCTACAATATTACGAACCTCACACCAATTCCCCAAAGCAGTTAATAATGAAATTTGCATAAATTTATAAGAAATCCCCCATTGGTCGTAAAAAGAAAGTGTCCTTGGTAAAAAAGGATGAAACCCAATAAGCCGCCGAACAAAATTAAGACAACAAAACCTCGCGAAATTCGAGAGCCAATGACGATCGGGAAATGAACATCCAGAAAACAGAGTTAACCAAATTTTCTGAAATTATCCTTAAAGACGTTCGCCTCGCACTTCCATGAAATCAATTTATCAAAAGTCATTCGGATGGGCACAAGGAGCAACTTAATTTGCATAAGACGACATCTTGCTTAAGTTTATAACTAAATAAGATCAATACATCCCCCCTGAAAGCACGATGGGTTTTTGTGAGTTCAAATAATGGGGTTGGCAAGTCAGTTCGGGTCCTTAGTTTTGTGTAGTCAACTCTTCGGGGTTTGAGATGTTTGTTTTTTGTGAATTTGCTGAGCAGGAAGGTGCCAATACGATGGAATCCGGATGGTGGCGTGCTCCGAGCAGCACAAAACTTTCAAGGAATAAGGATAGACAGCATTCCTTGTTGAAGGTAGCTCCAGCAGGAACATGCTTCTTCTGGGAACCTGCAGAAGATAGAAAAAATTAAATTACTTGTACAAGATTCGATTTGTCAACGAAACCAGAACATGCCGTGAATATTAAATAAGGACACTCCGACAAGGAGACGTAGAAGCTGCGAGTTGCTTCTTTTGCCTCGTGACTTTCTCAATGTAAAAAGCAAAAAATTTCATTAAGTTTTCCTCAACGTGTAGTTCCCTTTTTTGTATCAAGGACTTCATCAACTCCGGCTTTGTGTTGCACTTTCGTACGCCGTATAAGCACCGCGATATCCTTTTCAAATGACTAGGATAGACTTGAAGTGCGCCAAACGCATAGATTTTTTGTTTCATTTAAGTTTTGCTTTTATAACTTCGATTTTTGAAAGGTCATCCACCACAAAGAAGATTTGCTATGCATCAAAAATCGTCTTCAAACTCATCAGCTTTATTTCATTCAATCATCCTTTTTAGGTATAGAAGATAGAAGGACGAGTTCAAAGTGGAGAAATCGCAATCAGAGCTCTCTACACTTCCACCAGGGATTCCACCTGCAGTAAACGTCCATTTCATCTGCAGACTTTGATTATTATTCCGTCTACGTGGCACTCTTTCAAGGGAACAAAAGAGATAAAAAGGATAGAAGCAAGGAGTGGACGAGATAATCAAGGAAATCATCCGAATGTGTGTTTTGGGAGCCTTTCCTTACTCCGCCGAGTCATGTTCACATCGATATTTGGGGCCTGACGGTAAAGGTGACCTGTGGTAGTGGCAATGTTACAATAGCATACATCAAAGGATATGACCGTTATATACGTATATCCTTGTTTGAACCTCGATGAATTATACGAGAATATTTTCTCAGGCTTTCATAGATTTTCTCCTTACTTCTCGACATCCATGATATCAATGGATATTGATCAAGTGTTAGAAGACTCGGACCAACGGTTATCCTTGTTTAGGGATTATGATTTCATGTTTTGATTGTTTCACGCTAGAGAGAATGTTCAACATGGCTGGACTTTCGGCAGCCCCAAAAACATATGATGATGATTGATGAGACTCATAGGATCGATATCAAATTTCGTCTGGTTAGCAAGATTTGATTTAAGGACGAGAAAATACATTTCCCGAGGATTTTGTGGTTATCACTTTTGCTATCATTTTTTATATTATTTTACTTATGTATTTCGCACGGAAAGGATTTAAATAATGTGTAAGTTTTTTTGTTTTCTACAGTTTTTGTGCCGTCAAATTATATTTTTTTTAATACATATTAGAAAAAGAATAATCTACATAGATACATTTTTATAAAAATTATAATAATATCTATGTATTACATCAACAAAAGTCTTTTTAAATTGATCCCATTTCAAAACACTGATCTCCTTTGCTGGAGGACACAAAAAGTAAGATTTGCATATAAAGAACTTTCACAGGATTTATCGTGCAGCAAGTTTACTCCTTTGCTTAAGATGCTTGCTTTAAAGCATTTCGCGATGGCACAATTGTGAACGAAGGCATTCTGTGTTAATTTCAGTTAATTCCTTTTACTCGGCTTATAGTAAACTTTAGCTGGAGGCTTATTACTCCCCAAGCGAAAGTACAGTTTTACATAAGTAAAAAGGTAAAAGCTGAAAACAATAGCACACAAAGATCCTGCACAACTCTTAATAAGCTAAATAATTTCGTTAGGACTTAAATAATTGCATTAATTTCCTCCCACTTGAGGGCATACTTGAACTCCTTAAGTTTTAATTACAACACTTACTCATCCCTGGAGTCCTATGCTAAGTAATAACAAAACAAGATGTTCAGCTCCACACCCTGAAATCCCCTTGATATACTCCTTTAAAGACAAGGAACAACAAATTTCCAGTTCGTTTCTTGTTGCTCCTTGTTTCAAAGTTTTTCACTTAAGTTGCCATTAAGCATCTTTTCTTGCCACGAGTCCTGAGGAAACTTATTTCTCCGTTTTTTTCCGTTGCTTTAGCCTGGTTATGGCTGTGTAAAACTTTTACTGCAAAATAATAACAAAATGCAAATTTTGAGGAAATAAAGTCACATCCTGGATGGGACTTGCGCTTGCCACTGTAAGTTGTGAGCTGTAATTCGTTTACGTGGGTGCTTTAAGCCCAGCCAACATTGTAATACCCGACATCAGTCACAAATTGTCGTAGTTCTTCTTCCTTTCGTCCTTTGTGTCTAGTATACATAAATGATTTTCTTGTTCCCCCACATCTTCATGAAATCCTGCACTTATCTATTGTAAGGAACACAAAAGCTTATTGTCGTTTCATGGAGGGCGGTTCGGGTTGTCACACGTAAAAGTAGCCTATAATTGAAATAATATCGTATCCTTGCAGTCGTCCCAAATACGCAACTTATTCCTCCCATTCCGAATGGACGTCTCCAACTCAACTCAATTGAAACATCATAAAATATTGAACAGGAAAAAGGATAGCATAGATCACAGAAGTCATTTTCAAGAAAATGGCGAAAGAGCCTTTGACGAATATGCCAACTTTTATGATGATGAAATTGAGGTATGTCGCCACAAGTTGGAAGGAGGGGGTTGGGCAACCTTTTTACTAAAGGGTTTACTTTCCAATTTTTATTAGCGATTGCATTCCATCTCGAATGCACTTCAACGTCCTTTTTAAAGGTCTTTTGGGGGTGATTTAACATTTTGCTTGTTGAATGTTTTGATCAAAATGAAATTGGATGAATTTTGGCACTTAAAAAATCGATTTTAATTCATTCATTCAAAGTTGTATTTGAACCATTTGTTTGTAAGAATTTCCACGTTGCAGATCTTATTTGTTTAAAAAGGTCGTTCATAACTCAGTGTTCAACAAATTTCCACATTAACTTTTGCAGATAGCTAAGGAGTACTAATACACACTTTGCTTTTTGCCTAAACAATTAGAAAGATACTCATAATTTCAATTAAATATTAAAACTTATTTTCAGTAGATATTATAAAATCTGTCTCGGAAACATTCGCAAAATAAAACCCACAAAAGGAAATAACCACCCCAAATACCAAAACCCACAAATAAGTTTTGATGCAAATCAATGACCAAAAGAGCAGCCACAAACTTCTGGAGGGTAAAGTCAACCTCTATTAAACCCAAGGACAATAGTATAACAATGAAGTTAAATAAGCATAAACTCATGATCCTGCAGCGTGTATTTATGTTTAACGAAAGGATTTGCCAGCAGGATAATCCAATTGTGTGAAACAAGCCACAAAGACTGGACATATGTTTGAAAACAGGACAGTGTAAATGTCCTTCCGGTATTGTTCTCAGTTTGCTTTCAAATTTTTTGTTATACAAAACATTAAACAATTTTCTGTTGTTTATATTGAACTGTTTGCAATGAACACAGAACAATCATTTCGAATTTTCAATATTTTCATAAGAACCACAACAAGGTGAAGAAGACTTTTTCTGTGCTATAAAAAGGATAAGAACTGGAAATCTTTTCTTATGTAGAATAAATCACACGACTCGATTTCGTCTGCCATTTTTCTTCCAAAATCTCTCCGTTCTCTCTCTTTCTCTTACAAAACATATAAGAAAAGTATTCACTATGATGAATAAAAAAAAACAGAACTTTTGCTCGTTCATCTTCTCCAGCTCCAGACCTCTTTTTGGGAAATTGGACATCTGGAGCATGTCTTGCGAAGGATTTTGTAATCTGAGCAGAGGGATCTGAAAGCATAATGAAGGATGTTTCGGCTTCGAAGAAGGGAATCTCTCCTCCTAAAACACACATATAAAATGAATGTCATGTTCATCATCATCGTTATTTTTGATTTTCAGGAACTAAATTTTATGGCAGAGAGAAAATGCTCAATTTTGATAGGTCCGCATCGTCCTGAAAGGAGCTGAAGAGGTTCACGGCAAAATGTTAAATCATTACTCATTGTGGCTGAATGGTAAAAATCCTTTGCAGAAATCGAATCGATGCTCGCCTAAATACATTCATTGGATGAGTGATGACATTCTTCCGTTTCCTCCTTTACAAGATTAAGTTCGTGCCTATAAGGACGTACAATATAAATGGCGTTGTTTTTCCATTTTAATTTTGTTAAGCAAAAACTTGAATTTTCAACACATTAGAAAAAACTGAAATCGATATTAAAGAAGGAATAAATAAATTTCATTCAATATTTTTATAATATCTCGGATTTATTTTCACATTTTTGACTTTTTAATTAATCTTTTTAGATACAATTATTAAGATGTATATAAACAAAATGACTACTGTCTTCATTTCTGAATTAAATAAAATAAAACCACAAAAACAAAACAAATTCTATTGTAAAGTAAAATAAATAAAAAATTAAAAAAAAAAAAAAACAAAAGTTAAACAGTAATAAAAAGATATCAATTTTCTTTTTTTAACATAATTATTAAGAGGTAAAAATTTATTTTACACTATTTACAAAAAAATCTCAATGTTTTATTCGTGCAATGTATTATTGGTTACAAGAAACCCTGCCCTCGCTCCACTGTTAACCTGTTTGCTTAAAACACCCTTAAATATTTTGGAATGATGAATTTTAAAAATGTGTACTTTTTACAGTAATCTAATAAGTTGATATAAGAATTTTACAAAAAACGTAATCGAATTAACAAAGGACATTTAAAGAAATTTAGCACATGAGAAATGATTTAATTTTTAAATACAATTTTGCATTTTTACTAGCACCACGCAAATTTACCGTTACATTAAGATCAATGTTCCTTTCAATCAAATTATTCAAAATATTTTTGTCAATTATTTTCTAAAGAACAATTTTAATTTCAATTAAGTTCTAACAATGTACAAGACACACAATTTGAAGCTTATTCCCAAGTTTCAAAGTGATAACTATACAATTAAATTAACTGATTAAAGGATCATGGAAAAAGGGAATTGAATTGATTGACACTAACTATTTATCGATTTATGAGAATTACCTCAATTAAAATTGCACATTTATACAAAAGAAAAAGAAAATATTATTAACAAAACAAAGTGAGAAATTATGAATTAATTTTCTTAAATTGCTAGAGAAAATTTTTGGTATGTGCATTTGATTGGCTGCCCTGGAAGGAGTCCTCGCCATCAATTTATTAACGGTCGGAGGTCCGTGTGCTGCGTCTCCTTGTGCCGTCGGAGGTCCACCTTTCTCTGGAATGATTTGTGACACAATTCGCATGCAAAAGGCTTGTATCCTGTGTGCTTCCGCGAATGTGTTATCAAGTTAGAACTCTGACTGAACGCTTTTCCACACACTTGACATTTATGCGGTTTTTCCCCTGCAACAAAAGGAAAAATCAATTTTTATTATATTGTATAATATGCTTCGATATTTGTATTCATTGAATAATATTTATATAACTGGTAAAACTATAACAAAAAAATAAATAAGTAATAGGTATGGTATATTTTCGTTTTCAATTAATTATTGAAAATCATCTCGATTTGCCTCATAAAATCAATACTATTAGCAGTAAACTTTCAACATAGCCGTTATTATCACATAATGTAAAAGGGATATGAATCACAAATTCATTAACTTGTTCTCAATGTCCTGCTTGCAGCCCTCCACAACTGAAGTGATATCACCTTTGGTCTCTTTCTCCGTCTGGCAATAAAAATCCGATTAGGGACGTCATCTGATTCGACTTAATGAGCCCGCAATAAATAATAAATCGTCCTTTGGCAGAGATCCGTTTTTAATATCTGCTCAATAAATTCATGAGGATTAAGCTTTGCCATTTGTTCTTGAAATACCAGAATGGCGAGTGACTGATGCTGTCGTCTTACCAATGAGGACGATTCCCCTCAAAAACTAGAGAATATCATTTGCCAACGCATTAAGAGGGATCACTTCTTGTAAATACTGCTAAAAGGACTTGTGGTGTGAATAGTTATCTAGGCAGCTGGAGATTACAAAACAATTTTAGAATAATTTCGGAAATTTAATAAAGCACCACTAGACAAATTGAGGGGTGGACACGGGGGCAGGTTTCATTACTCGAGTGTGGGAATGATTTTGATTTTTAGATAATGAGCATTTAAGAGGATTACGGCGAATGATAATGCAAGGAATGCTTGGAAAATAATTAAAATTTTTATTTATAGTTTTTATGGAGCCTTTTTGATTTATGCGCTTTGCATAGATTATGATTTTATTTTGTATTCGAAAATAATCTGAGATTCAAAACAGAAAAAAACACTAAATACAAGAACAAACCAAATTTAAGCTTGAAATCTTAAAATTATTATTGAAGTAGGTACCTAATTAAAATATAATTGAATTTTGTTCAACAATTTATTGTTTTCACTTTTAAAATTTATTTTTGTGTTTCTTTTAAGTTTTAAACTATTTTATCTATTTCTATTTATTTATCTCGTATTGATAGAGTTTTAATTTTTATTGCATAGAGATGTTTTTTAAAGTGGTTTAGTTTTCGAGTATTTTACAAACCCAATAACTGCATTATTTATTTCTGCATATTCTATATCAAAAAGGCAATAAACTTTCAAAGCAAAATTTCTTGTTCTTATCTGCCGCACTTAGTGTCAGCAATCCAGATAGTTTTACTGATTAATTAATTATCTATCACTACTTTTACCCTTATCATGAAATTGTTACGTTCAGAAGAAATTTCTATGTGGATTGAAGAACTCCGAAATTAATGATATTTTTAACTCCACAATGATTTGAGGTTCGTGAACATACAACCCGAGAATTTCGTTCTAATCTTTCCAAATAGCAAATTTTACAATGATTTCGAAGGGTGTTAATTCTTGACCAGTTTTTCGATAGACTAAAAATGTAAAGGAACCAAAAGGAAACAAGAACACAGACTTTGGTTGACAGTCGAGGATTCGTACAACCACAATCACATCTGGTACTGGAAAATCAATGGTGAAAAGATTTTCCCTGGCAAAACGAAAGCAACAAAACGGCACCGTTACTCTACGAACATATTCCTGTATATATAGCAAAAGAGGTCCTGCAAACGTAGAGAATGGAATGGGAGCCATCGATGCCAAGCGAAAGGAGCTCGTCGAGGACCGAAGTTAATGGAATCGCGTGGGAGAGGAAACTACACGCGCGATTTATCGAAAGCTGACGACAACGACTTATTGGGATTTATTAGTGTTGAGCATCGCATGGAATATTGTTGAATGTATATGTATTTGTGCGGGAAAATGGAAAATCAAACCCCTCCACTAAATTTTTCATTGGTTGGTCGTGATTTTTGTGCCGCCCACACTTGCATCGTTGTCATGACAACTCGGAAAATTTTCACCCCACAAATTCATTTCGGTGTAGATGTAGAGGATCCTCGACCCTTGACCTTACTTTTCCACGGTAGAATCCTGTCCATTGGCAAAAATGGAAACTGTGAACAAGAAACGATGGGAAACATCAGACCGCTGGGGGATGCCCTGATTTCAAGGATTCTTCGAGATTTTTTCGTCATCCTTTCATGTCATCACATCCGACGGGAGAAATGTCCTCACGTACGAAGAATGTTTTTATGTACTTTTTTATTTTTTTCTTCTTCTTTTGTTGTTCTTTCTACCTCTTGAACAGGAGCAAAAGGAACAGAGAATTTTCTTCTAGGGTGACCAAATTCCAGTCAGACTTGATTGAAATTTTATTATCTTTCGTGGCTCGTAAAGATTATAGACTGGTTCGTGCTCTATACGATGCTGCGTAAAATTAAATTTGTGTAATCAGTTATTAATCCTTAAATCAGGTATCATAATGGGAGTAATAAAATTTTATGCACACCTCATCGGAAGCAGCTATGAAGATTCGCTATAAAACTTGGTTTTCTTAATGGTGTGTAAACGTTTTTTTTTTTTTCGAACAAATCATATTATTGCAAAGTTTATGCCGTTATTAACAGATCTTTATTGTACGGGTCTGGTGGGAGCTGTAAGGGTGGATTATATTAATGGCTGCTGCATGGAGACGAGACAGCCCGAAATCGGTTCTGAATTACAGAAAATCAATTGCAGATTTTCCACTAATTCAAACAAGTTGGACCGATCCTCGTCCAATCTATAAACTGCGTCGCTATTCAATCATAGCGTTATTGATTTCCTGTTCCGGCATTTGGAACACGTTCCGACATTTGTTTTCTTTCAATTTCAACTTCTATCTGCGCCGTAAAATAACTTGTTCTCCGTTCTCATTCCTCTTTAGCGCAAAACCTATTTGGCCAACTTCTGCACACGTCCTGGAACACATGCGAGGATTCAGCGCTATAAATAAATAAAAAAAAATCTGAGAAAATCTTTTCCTCCAACTTTTCAGAATATCCTTTCTCGTTTAAATGTATTTGAGCACTGATAACATTGAACCTTTCATGGTGGTTGTAATATAGTTATCATTTCCCTTCCTCATGGCCAACGTGAACTGGATAAGTACTCTTCTAAAAAGGATACCATTCTAGGGAATGTGTGCGTAGAATATCCTGTGCAGATTTTTTGTTTTGTTTTTTTTTTTTTCATTCGACGCTATACGTGCGAATATCAGAGTGTGAATCGCTGTATAGTTAGGCAAGAATCCTGTAAATGAAAGCCGACAAAACTCCGAATGGCGATGAAACAAGGAGAATGTAAAAAAAAAACGGATACTGAAAAGAAAGAGCTTCGAATATCCAGCATCTTGTTCCTTCGGGTATGTAAGACGTGAAGACCTCATTTTGTTGAATCTGAAATCCCAGGATAATTTAGATAAATTAGAACGGAAAAATCTGTACGTGATATCCTTTTTCACGAGGATATGTGATTTCATCTCTGATATGGCGCCGTTTTGGGGAAGCCAATGAGGTAATTACTTATTGGGGATTTAGTATTTGGTAGAACAGGAAACTATTGGACAAGGTGAGAGATTCCGAAAGGCGATAATAATGTTTGCGAAAAAAGACCATCATTAACAATAAAATAATTAGGTAAATGGATTTAGAAACTTTTCTAATGTTTTTAGTTGTTCGTAATATAACCTCCAATTACAGCTTTTTGAAGACAGCCAAGAGTCCTCTCTATAATTTTAGATATTATATTAATACAAAGTTTTGTTCTAAAAGAAAATTATCAGTATTATTAGAAAGTGTTAAAGCTGATATCATTCCTGGATGTACTTGCAAAAACTTACATCATCACAAATGTTATATCCTCTTAGAATTGTGATAAAAGTAGGTCGGAAGTTAGCACACTTTGGATTGTCATAAAGAGAAAAAAGCAATATGTGGTTAAATGCAAAGAACTATTTCAAGGCGCTGTATGTAATATGTTTATCCGTCCACAAAGGATCACATATTTGGTATAAAAACTTCTTTTTGGTTCCATGATTGTTGCTGACGCTACACAAAAACGACATGATTTAGCAATAAACCGATATTATGAGGACTTTACTGTGCTTCAAAACTTCCACAACGCCTCAAGAACGCACTTAAGTCTTGGAGAAATCCTCTTAAAAAATACGGAAAAGTATGTTCCATCAGAAACTTAAGTTTAATATACTTTATGACCTTTACATATTAAGTGCCATGGACCACAACTGGACCAATGTATACATGAACCGAGCAACACAATTCTGAACTTTCACACATGTCCTTTTTCCGAAGTGGTGGGGAGATTGAAGGACAGGGAGCGATAGGGGGTCAGCTCCCCACCTCAACTTGGCTGAAACAAAGCACGTTTTCATCACATCCAATCTCCACACCCCATACAGCCAGCAAAGTATCATGATTTTTCATGGCGTCGAGTGGTGATTTGGTTTGGGATTTTTCGGCTTGGTTTGGTATATTTTTCAGTTTTTCCTCGTTTATACGAGCTTACATGAGTACTGGTGTGGAAATTGTGTTCCACTACACATATTCCATGCCTTGGTGTAACACGACTCCGCACACAACAATCCATGATTTTTATCAGTGCTGGAGCCTTAACGGAGATTTTTTCGACACTGAAGCGCAAATGAAAGTGTACAGCTACCATATGGGACTCATATTGCTCCAGAGGGAGCGTTTGAGTGTTTGTGCTTAAAATATCCTTTTTAGTTCAGTTGTTTTATTTACTTTTTTCACTCTTTTTGTACTAGACCGTTGGATACATTCCGCTGAACAGTAAAAACTGCAATCGAGTTCTTTATGCGTTTACGCTTGAATATCTCCACAAATTTTTTTTCCATCAACTTATGCAATTACTGCAGGAATTTTTAATTAAAGCTTGGACGCACTGTTCAGATAGGTTACCTCGTCCCATCTGCCTTATTCTTTTTTTTTTAAATTCTTGTGGAATTAATTAAAATGCGGATCAGGTCGGACAGAAGATGACACAGATAGCCGGGAAATAACTTGGTTTCTTAAAATAAAAAAAATGAAAAGAAAAATTAGACGAGAAATTTCTGGATGCTCAACTCGTAAAAGCAAGGACGAAATCCACAGCGATTTCGCTTTAAATTGTTCCATGCCGAAATGGTCCTCTTGTTACTGAAATTTAATCCATGGAACCCACATGTCGCTTTATGTAGATTTACATGCTAATGCCGAAACCGCTCTCTCGTTCTACACTGGAAATTCTTGGTAAGAAGCAACAAAAGCAGACCATCGAAAGAAAATTTGTGTAACACCAAACCGCATAACAAACTCGCTAAATGGGATAAAATTAGTAACTGGAGAATCCCTTTGTTGGTAACCACTTCTCCAAAGCTGCGCCCCATTTCGGTCGCGTTCTATGAAATTTTTACTTTGGGTGCAAATGTTGCAACAAAATGTAGGATTTACTTTCAGGATAAAAGCAAAGGACAACTGGGGGAGGATTGTAATTGGACCAGCTTTGTGGATAATTCAATTTGTGCTGTCATCATGAAAGCCGAATATTAGCAAAATTTTTGCTTTCGGCCACTTAATAGGTTTTGAAATTTGAGATCAGGACAAATGCTGTTCGTCCTTAGCACTGGAGGTTTTTGAGTTCTCCATCACCATGGCACTAGATACTAAAATTCTAGCTATGATTTGATGATGATCATTACGTGTTAGTTCGATTCTCATCGAGTTACAAAGTCTTCCAAGATTGACTTGACTCGTAAATAGTTGTAATCGGAAAAACTCCATTGAAATTGATAAGTTAATCAACAAGGGACTGATTTATCATTGGTGCGCTCGCATCGCTCATGAAAATCTTTACAGGACACGTGTCATTTATAAGGGCAGACTGCGACATATACTCCTTTTAACAAAAAACTATGTAAACTCTTGAGGCTTTTTCATAAACGATCTAATGTCGAGTGGGTTGCACTTGTTCCATCAAAAACATGCCAACATTCGTTTTATGCCCACATTTGGCACGTGTCATTGAAATTTATTGACGCCTCCCTAAACGGATGAAGGATACAACTCAATTGAATCATTGAATGAGATGGAAGTGAGCATCTGAATCAAATTTCATGGGAAAATTAGGGAACTGTTGCGGTCGCTCATTTATGTTATAAGTTCAAATTAACGGGGAGGAACAAATGCAGCTGCGTGGAAGGATTTTAACAATTGTTTTTACTTGATTGTTTCACTATCTAAAAATTTCCAATAAGTTAGCAGGAATTTTATTGGTTATTCTAGTCAATAGAAAACAAATGATTTTGTTAATTTTATTACTCACATGAAATTTTCTTACATAGGTACTCATGATTATGAAGTAAAATCGATTTATTTCCATTCATAGACATCCTTTCGTTCTGAAATTTTAAACATTTAAATCAATCTTCTCTGAAATCCATAAAGATTCCATTTCACCAGTAGTCGGAGAGGATTGCGATTTGGAAATGAATAATGTCTTGTGGTAAAGCTGGGATCAATGTTAAGAATTCAAGTGGCACGCGTTCACCCCTTTTGCCATAAAACCCAAAAATCCCAACAGACATATCTTTCGGAAAATCTCCTTTTCTTAGACTAAAACAAATGAGTTCTGACACGTTTCGTTTGTGTGGCAAGTATTACGCAACTTTTAAAGGATAAAATCAGTTGGTGTCAAGTTTGTTGGTGCACGAAAATCAATAAAACAATCTCAGGTGAAATCCTTCCGAGTTCGTCTGTTTTGTTGTTTTCTTTTACCTAATTTTACCATTGATTCACCACCTTCTTGAATACTAAAATACCGCCCCATTTTATCCGTGGCTCAAGTTTTATGAAATCAGACCATGGATCATACAAGATGGCTGAAAGGAGCGCCATGGAATAAACATAAAAAGGCGAAATATCATAAAAAATTTAACATCGAAATCTCGTTTTGCATATATCCTCCTTGATTTCTCCTCTTCATCCTTAAGGACGTTTATTCCTTGTCTGGAGTTACACCATATTCTGGCAGCCACAAGGATACGTGGGGCTTAGGCGTTGCGCCGCCACCACTGGATCCGTGTGTCATTGTGCAAAATCATACCGCAGACGAATCTCGACTAGGAAAACCCAAGAATAAAGCAAAATCCTTCTGGAATGGCTGTGCACGTTGATGAAATATTCAATACCTGGATTTATGTTCTTCAGGATATAAAATTTCACGGCATCAGGGATTCTGCTTTTTTCAAGATTCATAAATTCCTTGCTCGACTAGAGGGCAGATTTAGAATGGTGACGGTGTTTACAATGTTGCCAGATTTGATTTTAACATTTCTCTCGAGCTTTGAAAATATAACACCAAGAGTGCTTCAGGATGATAGGACATCAAGAACAGTAGCCACGCACCAAGATTTCTTACAATTTAAAACTTAATGTTGCATACGATTGCATCCCCCGGGATTTCCCCGGTACACTCTCACCATAAACAAAATTCGTCCAAAATTTTCAAAATTTTACATTTCATCCGTTTTTGGTGGTGGATGCAGGACATGCCGACTGTCAAAGTGGAAGCAGCCCAACCTTGTTATTCCAAAGAATGATAAACACTTGACGCGATGGCGTGTTTTTATGAGCGGAATTACTTGCGGCGGGCGCACTACGCTCCAACAATTTAATGGTTTGTTTGCGGTTTTCCTTTAGGCAGGATCTTCCCTTCAAATTTTGTGTATAACGAACATTTTGTCGAGTGTTTTTGCTGCTACTTTCAGCAAGTGATTTAATTCAATTATATAATGCTTTGCCAGCACTGTAGTGAATTATGGCTGGTGGATGGTAGTTGAAATGATGTCGGTGTGCTTGGGAAAGTTCTTTGGCGTGAGAGGTTCACTCTGGCAAGCATCTCAGGGTTGTAAAAAAAAAATTCTTGAAAAAAAAGTTCAGAGAAGAAATTTTAAGTAGACATCGATGAGGTAAATGTAGGTACAACATAAAACTTTAAATAGAGACATTCATTTGGGAAATATGCAATCCATTTTACATGATTTTTGGTGATTTTGTGTTACAAACAAATCAAAGTGTTATTATTATTTTGCCATTTTAATAATTGGCTTTATGCCGATTTTATATATTTAATAGTTTTCCATTAATTATATCTGCTTTAATTATTTTGTAAAATGTGTCTCTATTTTTTTAACTAATCAAAATATCAGACAGAATCAATCTTTCATTTTTGAAAAAAAGTATTCAATTTAAATTAGCAAGGAATCTTCTTTCCACCACGGCTCCACGGTCTAATAACGGCAGAGGAAAGCAATTTTCAATAAAGCCCAGTGCAAAGTGAAAATCTCATCAGCAATTTGAGATTATGATTCCCAGCTCACTCCCTTCATTGCACGTTTATCTCTAATAAAGATGTGTGATTGCTGATCCTTCCCCTTCGAGTTGAGCCAGCATCAATAATGCCTTCAAATTTCCCTTCTTGTTGAGGGAGGGAAAAATTAGTTGTATCCTTTGGGAGTCATAGCCGCATTGTACTGGGATCATTTATCCACTTTGCACTGTGTGAATATCAACTAGTTCCAGGAGTATCAAATTTCATCAAATTTCGAGTTGAAGTTTAGATAGATTGCTTTTTGTCGCACTCCTGGCAGGACATACGACAACAGAACACGCATAGAACCCCCCGGTATACAGGAACAAGGACGATAATTGCCAAGTTGAAGTGTGCGTAATCCTGATGTTGAACGGTAAATGACGCTATAGTGACCTTAAGTGATTTCCTGGACGCGAACAGGTTAATTAAAGAATAACTTAACACAAGTGAAATTTCTTCAACACAATCGCAGCCTCTACAAGGACGAAGGACCAGAAGCATTCAACGCTTGAATTCCGTTTCGAACCACGTTGAATTGTCTTAGTGCTAATTTCAATTCTTGTCGTGTTCCTGGTTTTCATATACAGACTTGGATTTTTCTCACCCGGATCCCGCGCTCACCCTATTCCCGTCTAGGATTTTTCTCGTACAACGTGCATCCTTGCGCCTGTCTCTATCCTCCCCGGAGCAGAATATCCTAATTAAATTAAGACTAGGGTAGCAGTTCTGGGCGAAAATCATTATCCACCATTTTTCCTTCAAGTTTAATTATCCTATCACAGAGATTTTTTGTTTAGTATCCTCACCCGGTCCTAGGAAGAATACACAGAACCTTAGTCATCCTCAGCTCTACCACTGAAAGCAGTCGTAACCGCGAAAGATTGAGAGTGTAAAGAGCATTCTGAACGCGACTTTAATTATGCGATTGTTCCAAGAATTCTGGATTCAGATGCTGGAGAAGGAACGCCGCGCCGCCGTCTGTTGGGCAATATACGAGCGCCACTATAACACTTAACAGTATTAAATTTGAATGTTGGAACCAACATTGCAGGATGCTGTTGATGAGAGCCTGGGGTGCTAATGGCGTCCTATACAGAGTGATTATCACGATAGACACTTTCTGCTTCAGTGTGGTGCGGATCGCTCTGATGCCGTAACGATAAGAGCAGCAGCCGTTCATGAAAAGGACTCATTCCGCCAAGGACTGTTTGAAAATCAGTTGATGCTACCTATTCATGTTGGTCTACCCGCCTGCATAGACGGGATCCTGTGGGGCAACGGAACAGGAATAGAGCCCTCAATACATACATTCGCCTAATGGGTGTACGTATACGAAATCCCAGATTGAGCCAGATGATATCCATTTGTCAGTCGTTTGGGTAATTTACTTTTATCGCATTAAATTAAACTCGGTACGCGTCAGACATCGCATGGCTGCGGTACTGTGATTGTGTTGGCTGGAATAAGTTTATGAACCAGAACCGAAATTATTACACCCGAGCCTGGTAAGGATCCTAGCGTTGATTGAAATCGATTCGAGGTGGATATTTGAGCAATCTGTCTTGCATTGGTTTATTATACATACAAATGGGAACTTTTGAATTCAGAAATGGTCTATGACTTAAAATGGCATATGTAGCAAGCAATGCATTCCGTTTGCTTTTATTTACGATTCAAAAAATTTCAGATTAATTCGGAAAGCCTTCACAAATTAAATGAAAAGCCAAAATACGCCTTAACTTTTAATAGATATAAATTTTCTGTTAATTGATTTAAAGTTAAACGAACGAATGGCAGAGAGTATTTTTGGAAGTTGGACTAATATTTATTTGTCAAAGCCTCAGATCGTCCCTCCTTCCTCCATTAAGAGCATTTATTTAACTCTTACCGAATCAATTGCAGAAAACGGAAAGGCACGAAATTCTTTGCCTAATCATGTAAAATAATGCAGGAAATAAAATGTAGAGAACCATTCATTCTCTTAACTGACACACAGCAGCTAAGAAGGATGCCGCCATTACCTTTCCTACAGGAGCCGGAAAGCAATAGCGCTAGGATAATTTTAACCAATTAATTGCAATAAATCAAGTGAATCTGTTTTAATTGTCGACAGATACTTTCGTACCCGTTTTCGTGGATAAGAGGAGTGTGACAGCAGGAAGGGGTGTACAGGAATGGGCAGATTGGGAGGATGCTAAAGGGTTGAATGGTTGCTTCCAAATAGCTTAGAAGGGGTTTTAGCCGAAGTGACAGGAACACTGCTTACAGACGACAAATTACCGAGGCCGATACTCCTGTCCTCGTCCTGCCTCCCGTTCGCATCATCCAGTGAGGAATTTTCACCGAAAACTGATGAAAACCGACATGGGGCGGGGGATGCTCAAAGAGTGGAAAACGATTAAAACTGGTTTAATGGGGCTCTTAAATCAAGTCGGTACCCTCTGCCGAGATATATCAGAAGATGCTGCCAGTTTCACCTTGGCACATACACAACTAACAGCTCAACCCTTTCACGTACTTTACAGTGAAATTGCGAAATCATTACCACCCCATCCCCCAACCCTAGTCGGGGACTATAAGAGAGCGAGGAGTAAGAAATCATACGCCCTCCTTTGTTAATAATGCAGTTCTCCAGCTTTGTAGGTTGTTTCTTTAGAACAAAAAACCGGAACTCGAAATAAGAGCTTCAAGCTGCACTTGGTCCCGATGTGCATATTTTTGAAGTTTTACTATGCACATATCCTCGAATGTCCTGAATTTATATCTCAGTTGGGCTATTATAAACGGCTTTTCTTAACCCATCCGAACAGGGATGTTCCACGAGTCGGTTCCATGATTATAGGGTGGCGAGGGTTGAACTGTGGGCAGAGATGAGTAACACAAGCTTTTATCGGGCACAAAAGTTGGGCGTCGCCTTCAGTTAGCTCAGACTCGGGTGCCGAGCAGGCGACTATAAACCATTTATCCTTCCACAACGCTAATATAACTAAGAGGAATACACAATCTTACGGCAAGGATGAATTATTTACTAATTAAGGTTGAAAGTTCCTTTCTCAGACAGGCGAAATGTAATTTACGGTCTTATCGCAAATTTCACTACCTCATGGCCTCCAGTTTACTTTGGTCGGTCGAATTTTAAATCGTTGCTGAAAATGTGCACTCGCTTACCTGTGTGTATGTATGTGTGCTTCTTCATATCGCTTTTTTGGTGAAATCTCTTGCCACAATAGCTGCAAGGATACGGTCGGGTATCACTGTGGATTAGGAGATGTGTTGAAAGGGTGCTGGATCGCTTGAAGCTTTTGCCGCATTGCTTGCATTCGAACACCTTTTCCACATTATGCACAGCTCTGTAGGGATGCAGAACAATTAGAATCCAATCAACATTAACTCAGATAAAAGGGGTTCACCTATGTTGACTTAAGCTAACCTCATGCCCGAATGTTTTGTTGCACAACTCACACGCGAACGGCTTCTTCCCGTGGTGAGTCCTTCGCGCATGCACCTCCAAACCGTGGGCGGTGGAAAACATTTTTTCGCACTTCATGCATGAGTAAAGATCACTGAATTGTGGCAATCCTGGCCACTTGGGCATATGATGAAAATGCACATGTGATGGATGGGCAAATCCTAGGTGACCATTTGGACCGGCTCCTGGTCCTTGAGCCTGTGTCATTAAGCTGCGAAACCGCAAAAAATCTTCCTGCGACGTTGGATGATATCTGCACGTAAATAAAAACATAACAATTAGACTGGAAATTTTTTCCTATAGAATGCAATCCTTACCCAGCCGATGCACCTGGCTGTTGTCCTTGATGGAAAGCGAATGCCGCCAACCATGGAATCGGCGGAAAAATAGGCCTATGTAGTATTGTTTGCTCGTAATTTGGTGGATAGCTTCCTCGAAACGCGTCGAATGAACTGACAGGTACAGGTGACTTTGATGTCCTCGGCTGATCTTGTCGCAGGAGCGCTGATACCGAAAATGTTTCAGACTTTTTGGGACTAGGTGATAGCTCAGTTGTTGGTGATTCAGACACACGTGAAGATGGCGCTGGCAACGATGGTGGCGGCGGTGAATCTACTTCTAATTCTAACGAACTGGATCGCGAGCGAAATATTTCATGCGGTGATCTCGAGTGACTGCGTGATCGTGATCGTGACTCTCTTCTAAATTGTGGTACTTCGTGCTGATGGAATTCTGTACTATCACAAACCGGGGAACCTTTATGAGTGTAGGTATTGTTATTATCCTCGTCCTCTGACGATTCTGTTGTTCGCACTAAGCGATTTATTCCAAAGGCAAGTTCATCTGAAAGCAATGGAAAAAGGATGAATCCATGAGTAAAATATAAGAATGAAATAATAAATCGAACGAAAATCTCAACCCTCTGGTAATTCACCCTTGTACACACCCCCAAAATTATGTGGTACAAGTGCGCATGCATCCATCATTCGTCCGAGTCCCTTTTATACGCTGATTTTATTCCAATTTCGCTTTTTATGCCCGTGACGAATTGAAATTTTGTCAAATGATTTTGTTGCCGAAATCATGCGCTATTCGGCGTTATGCTCCATTTAGCTCGCTGTGCACCCGAACAGATGTTTTATTTACACAACGAATTAATATTTGAGTGAACGGGGTTGCTTGCGAATTAGGGGATTATGGAAGATCAACACAATGGCGGTGTAAGGTGTTTTCTTAAGAAAATCCCGCGTAGAAAATTCGTTGATTCATGCGAGCATTGTCATTAATATGAAATTGTGGTGAATGGTTTTTTGAATCGATATTTTTACTACTATGAACTTAAGTTTAAAAATGTGTACATTCGTTCTATGCTGTATTTCATAGTGTTACGAGTTGACAAAATTCTTCCAACAATATCTCAAATTCTCAAATATTGTTAATTCAGTTTTAGCATTTTCCATTAGAATACACCATTAATTTCCCCGAACTGTAAACAATATTTAATTCAATTTTCTCCATCTTGCAGCAATCATTGAAGAACAAATCAACGAAAGCGAAATCGTAAAAAGATTTCTAAAAACTGCTCATTGATCTCCACCGAACTTCTTAACATCGGCTGGAGAAATTGCTAACTTAGATGAATGCAAGAAATTGATTTTCATCAGAAAGATTTCTTTTCATATCTCCTTAATTAAGATCAATTGATGAAATTCGCCTATTAGCAAAGATCACAACTCTCGGAGGATGATCTCTTATGAATATCTTCATGTGTGGTTACAGTTCCCATCAGCACGAAAGGAAAGACACATTCCTGTGAGGGATGGGAAGGTACTAGTATAAGAAATTAATTGGTCGTAGGGGCAAATACATGAACTGATCTGACCACACAAGTCGTCAATTCTATTAGTGATCGATTGGCGGTGCATCTTTTCAGTTATTGTTATTGAACAGCTCGAAGTTTTCCAGATCAATTGATTTTACTTGAGATTTTGATAAGGAACTTCCTATTTCAGTTCAATCTAGAGGAATCAGTAGGAAATGAGGGTTGAACGTTGAAGTGATCGTCTCTCCAAAATTGCAGTGACTGATGATCACCGAGTTATATATCTTATCTATGAGATCAGCTGTTGAGACACTGTAACATTGTTGATTAATGACGATTGATTTTCTAAAGAGACAATTTGATAAGGAGTTTCTAATTGCAGGTTATCCAATCTCAATATACTCACCTCAATGATATCGAAATAAAATTGTGGTTAGTTTTGCTGGAAATGTTTTCAGTTAAAAATAAAAATGTCAACAATTTGATTTCAGTAGGTTCAAAAACTTCGAACCTTTTATATGAGAAGATAAGGAGACCAACGGAACATTGTTCAACAATCTTATTTAAAAATGGATTAACGCCATTTCCTGACAGTTCTTTGCGGCACATTTGCGTTGAATGATGGATTGAATGTCGGTTTTGATTCAAGTATTCAGTTGAGCCCGATAACTCCTTCTCGATGGGAGTAGACCAACTGGCTCCATGCTCGATAGAAGTTTAGGTGTTTGACCTCACTGCTTTCCCAGACAGTTAGACTGCACATTTTTCCTTGAATAATACCTATACCGGATCAGTAGTCGGTACAGTCTTATGTAAAACTAATAGTTTAACTGTTTGACTTAGTTTGATGTAATCCTGAACTTCAAATCAAATAACATCGAAAAAGAACTAATATCGATGTCTCTGTCAAATTTTACCACAAAACAAACAAACAATAATTTTAGTCCTTCACAGAACGAATTACATGTTATCGTACATATTGTACATAATTTCCCTTAATCAAATCCTCCCAATTACACTCCACGCATCGAGACGGTCCAATTCATATTTGAATAATGGACATGAGCCGTGGATAATTGTTCCGGTACCAACAAAGCCGACGTTGAGTCTGCCGAAGCTTGGATGTTCATCACGCAATCCCGACCTAGCAAAAGGGAAGCGCGGACGAGATTTTGAGGTAGTCGCCATAATCTTAGCAAATAGCAGGAAAGATTTGTTTAACGAGTCTAAGTCATTTAAATCGAATCAGATCCAACAGATTGCAATAATGGCTTATTTCGTGCCAGCCGTATTTACTTGTCCAATCGTGGCTTTGGCGATTCTGGTAGGTTTGGGTTAACCAAGCGATTGACTGTAATTAGACGCAGATGCGTCACAATTGTGCATGCAAAGCATTCGTGAGCGGGAATTGATTTCTGATATTTATCTTGTTATCCACTTAGGAAAACCTAAACTTGATATCTGTGGATTGTTTGGACGGCTGACGAAAGTTCAGCAACGTCAGCAGATGATCGAAAACTTTGCCGTAGATGATGACTGATCAGATCCGATTCTAATTGTTGTCTCATCTCAACAATTGGCGACGAACTGTCTCGCATCGATAAACTATTTATAAATTGGAGTTTGTTTAGTGTAACACATAGTTGTACCTATCTTGGAAAATCGAAGGGTTAAAGTAGCTTAATTAAAATTCAAGACCAACCGCCCGAAAAAGAAGCTTTTTAGAAATTTTCTCATCAGCCAATTTTATTGATCCTGTCTGTATGATGATTACTAAAATTATTTATTTAAGAAGTATTTTCAAAGAAGAACTTACAAATTGAAATGAAATGAAAAGTAATGTTGTTTTAAGCTAATATCAATTATCAACATTAAAGTCATTGCATTTTTGAGTTAAATAAAAATATAAATAAATCAAAGATTCCCACTTGCAAAGTAGATAAATTACCAAAGGCATTCCTTTCATGACTTTTCCATCAGAAACATAAACAGTCGGAAACTGATAGTGATTTTACGAACTGTCGTAGGCCATAAATCACCCCCGTAAAATGCCAGGGATCCTCAAGGTGTGCGCGCATGTTTAGTATCGGCGATGATAGCCCGATAGCTTATCAATCCGATGCCCATCCACAAAATCTACCTTATTAATAGAATTAGAAGAACAAGGCAACAGACTGCGGTAATGGCAATACGTCCGAGTTCAATCACAGGCTCTGGCCTAATCCTTTCGAGCAATAAATGTGTTCTATTGCGCCAACAGCCTAATCCAGGATAGATAAGTCGGCTTGAGTTTCGGAACAAGATTTCGTATTATACCTACGTTATCTGCATTTCGCGGGAACGGAGTCGAGGTTTGACCATTGGCCCAACTATTTGCCACTAATTCCTTGATTACAATGCAACAAAATTTGATTGCACAAAAACAATATTTTTTGTTACATTATTGCAAGGATTAATTTGGAGTGCATTATTTGTGCATGGGTTCTGCAACTACAGCTGCGAGCTGAACGAACGTTACTCGCAAAAATCAATGTACAATAATTAACCAATAAATCATGACTTATCAATTATGGTCGTTATCAGCACTGCGCAAACAGCAACGGCGTACTTGAGTGGGCGGTGAAATATCTTTGGCCAACTTTAGGCGTTCCTTTTATAAACGATTTGTGTAAAAAAAAACGGGAAAACGGATTTTCGATTGGCCTTGTTTATTTAAAGTAGGTCGAGGAGACAGGAAAACTCCGTTCTAATCTTCACTTGAGATTGCAACAATTTTTACTACCTTTTCTTATCCCTTTATAAAAATACTTTTTAAAGGATTTTAGAAAATTTAAAATATTTTAACAAACTAAAATAAATAAACAGGTAAATGATTGAATTGCAAACATCTTTTACGAACTTTTTCATGGTGAAATCAAAATCCCTTGATTGTTGATCTTGTTTTGTTGCCAGTTGATAAATTGTTTTACCCCTAATCTTCCACTCGATTTACTCCAATCACACCCTTGTGCCAACCCCAGCAATTAAAGTGTATTCAGTAATTAAAGCAGGTGCAATCTATCCAAATCGAACCGTTTAAATTCAATCCCATCATCATCGCATCCGTCAGTAACATCATCGATTACTGCTGGGGGTAAGTGAAATCACCAAAATCACCCCCAACTCAATGTCCAACTCCCTGATGGTTAGAACAAATGATGCAAAGGTCCAGCAGATTCCTCTCAATCCAAAGTTCATATTATCTTGGTCCAATAACAATAAACGTTAACTGCTCCTTTAGGTTACGGTCGGGATGCTTCCTGTTTTGGGTTTTCACCTCCTGATTCCCTCGATATGCCTCCTGACTACCCTTGACTGACTGTGACTGATTTTTATTTACGACCTCCTGGACTGTGGAAAGGCGACCGGGGGATTTTTGTTGATATTGTTCCACTGCCTTTGAATCCTTTTGCGTCCTGATGCAGTAGAGAGGCAAATTGTGAAAATAGAAAAATTTTCACTCCCTTTTTCCATTCTCTCAGGGGTGGCGATGCGGTGCAAAAGAACATGACACGATGGAAAATTCGAGGGCCACAAGAGCAGATACAACAAGTTGAGGGTATGAAAAAATACACCGAGTAAATATAAGCAATAATCATGATAATCCTTTGGGGAGGTTTGTTTTGATTATTTACGGCCCCTCGTATTCGCTCTTATAAATTTTTAATAGAAAGACCGGAGCTGGTCCCGTCGCTCGCCTTTTGTCCACGAAAGTGATATACACCTGTGCGTGTCCTTTTATTTTTCGAAATTGTCTTGAAGAAGTGAATTTGTGATTACAATGAGCTCCAGTGAAATGGGAGTTCTGGTGGCAAGATTCGATAAATCAACACAACGGAGATAAGTTTTCGGGGTGGTTGAAAGTGGCCTTGCCGCAAATTGTTTATTGTACCCACACAATCCGTGTCATGCAGCGAAGAGGGTTACACTTTTAAAAACTAAAAACAAACATTAATCACTATTCGAAAAATTGTTGGTTTTTAATTTGAAAATATTTTAGAAACACTTTGGTTTCCAAAATGGACATTAAACACAAAGTTTAGAAATCTTGCAGTTTTTTGACTCATTTTTCAAATTGATTCTATAATATTGTTCTATATTTTCCAACTTCAGTGTTTATATATATTTTATTTGTTTGTGCCATGCTTTGCCACATCTACTGAAAGAAAAAAATTATACTTTTACAAAAACCCTTTGCCCGCTTTTTTCAAGAAAAAGTGGGATACTTTATACAATTAACATTTTGACTTGTTGATTTTTAACAAAATATTCATCAATTTTACAGAAATGTCTACATCAGAAAATTAGTAAAATTTAAATGTATCAAAGGATATGAAAACCTTTTCATGCGAAAACAAATCGCTGCCCAATTTTCCTCGGAAATGAAATCAAACTCACCTTTGATTATTTTTTGATGTCTATTTTCTGGCGATGACGGAACCGTTACCACGGAACCCTGCAATACTTCATTAGGTCCTGATGTGTTGCAATTGCCTAAATTCCCTGTACTAGAACTGGTGGAGGTTGTCGTCGCCGAATTTCCGGAGCTCGTCCCAATCGCCGTCGACTGATTTTGCGCTCCAGCCAAAATGGCCGTGGGCGCCATCGGCAGAAGACGCCGATAATGGTTGATAAATTCGAAGGGTGAAATGCTGCTGCCGTTGCGTGCACCTGAGAAGTGGAAGAAATGTTGCCATTAATAAAACAGAATATGAACGGAAATCATCAGGTTGAAGACTCGCAAGCATGTGTTAGTTTTTGGTTATCACTTAAAAAGGATTTCGCCGGAACAAATTAAAAGATGCCGACGAAAGTTCTTGCCTCTTTGATTGAGGTCGACTTTTAATTGATCTCAAGTGGTTTTTCGGTTGAGGTTAATTTGTGATTGCGCAGGAGATTCGCGAAAGCAGAGGAGCTATTAATTCAGCGCTGGGACATCTGCAGAATGTCAAATTGGCATCGGGAAGGTTGCTTTAATCTGGTTACGATGAAGTAAAACTCGACTATGCCAAAAACAGAAACTTCTTTGATACGTGAAACAAAAAAACCTATTTCCATTTGCAACTCTAGTGGAAAATATATTCAAATTAGAATTCACAAATGTGATCAGAAGTAAATAAATAAACACAAAATGGATGTTTTTGTAAAACTTTTTGAAGGAAGTTAAAATCCATTTAAAAACTGCCGTCAACTGTGTAATCCCAAAGGATGCGCGATGCCTATCAGTTCACGGGTTCACTCACTCGCTGAATTTAATTCATCATATCCGCGAATGGGTTTTCACTCGCCACCCATCTATCCTGTAAAAGGATATGCGAATGCAAAAAAAGAAACAAATATCAGCAAATACCAAGAGAAAAATTTCAAAACAAATTTTTACGTAAATGTCGCTCGACAGCGATCCCTGCCAAGCTCAGGAAAGCCGAACGGCTAAAGGGCTTTAAGCCCCGCTGATATTTGGAAATAACCAGGAACAAATTACGCTTAACGTCAACATGTTTCCAACTGCGTGAAAAAGGAATACGACATATGCCCGTTGCCCTCCGCCCTTCGCCGCACACAAACTGCGGGTTTTGTACTTTCCACTTATCCCTACCGATAAAAAATGATAAACAAACCCTCATGCATACATATCCTCGGCTACGTGCAGATAGATCACCCTATAAACAGGCGCAATTATACTTTTTTCCACCCGTACCAAACTCGTCATTTTTAATTAACCAGGGAGGTCTGGATATTTATATCCTTGTTTGTAAGATTAATTTTCCAGGATATTTTCGCTCTGGCTGGCTTCCATTTTAGCCTGGCAGATTCGTGTTGGATATGCGTAAAGGATCCAAGGATATAAACAAGATTGCAAAAAGTCGAGTAGTTTTTCTCTGGCAAACATACATATTTAGTTCAACAATTTTGGATGAACAAGGATAAAAGAAAAAGTAAGCAAAAAAAGTATGGATAAAGTTAAAGTCATATCCGAGAAGAGTTTAAATCTGGGGGCTTCTTTTTGTAATTGGCAAACTTCCAACTCAAGGAAGGAGATTTTCTTACAGTCCTGCGACGCAAATTACCGAACTTTGCAGGAAGATGTTTCGCATAATTAGGTAATTTGGGTTTTGCTTTGTGGCACCTTTGGGTTTTCATTTCAAATGAAATCTCATATATTAAGAATAATGTAATGTTTTTCTTTATTTAATTGGAAATATAATTATGTAGGTACATGTGCTGCATTTTTCCAGTAAAATATTATATTGCTTTCATGTTTCGTTTGTTGTTTTGGTATTGTGTGTAAAGTGCCTTATTTATTGCAATCATATTCTGCAAAAACACTAAATGTCACAATCACAGCCTCAACCCTCCCTTTCGAAACGAAAAAAATAACCGTGAAACTGAAAATCTCAGATTTATCAAAGACTTCATGAAAACGAGGCCCCAAAAGGCTCCTTCGAAATGCATGTGGTTCTCTTCATGAATTGTGCATGCAAGCAAAAAACCTTGATTAAGGCACAAAAAATGTGAAATCTTTGACATTTTCGAACATCGACCAAATGTGAAACATTAATTATCCGAATAATAACAGCCATTTGCTGCTCACCCCATTCCGACCCCTCCTGGCTCCTTTGGTAATATCAAACCGATAGAATGATTTGCATACACTTTTTTGTCACCCTTTATTCCCAAGTTGTTTTTCTTATTGTTTTTTACGTCATGATATAATCGAGATCCAGTAGCTGCAGTCCGGAAGGAAAAAACAATTTCCCGCTGCCCCAAAAGTGGTGTCAACGGAGGACTCAAGATGCGCACGCAGTATTATTTTTATCGATGTCATCAAGAACAACTTGAATGGATCAAAAAAACGATCGAATTTACGCGCATCTCTTGGCACTTCTGGATGCTCGACAGTGTGCGGGGAACATCTGCAAGCGGGGACGAATGAAGACATGGCCCCGTTTTTCGCCATATTTTTCGAATGTATCTAGAAGATACTAGTACCCTCGCCCCCTCCCGTGCGGCTAGAGTAGTTACATGATTTCATTTGGTAAGCGGTGACTAAGTACCACCGGATGATGTTATGGGCCTAGATGCTTGAACAGATGATAGCAACGAATCTCTAGTTACAGCAATATCGACACACAAATGCAAAAAATATGATTTAGAGGTCGAAGTGGACGTAGATGAGGCCAAATGTGAAATATGCTGAAATATGCTCCATTGGGGCTCCAGATTGGATGGCAAAAACGAGCGAATCGCTCAAGTGCTTCCGGTCTGCGATTGATACGCGACCCAACGAAAATTTGCAATTTCGTCACGTTTTCGTGCGAAAATAAAAAATCACTTCCCCAGTCCATCCTTAATAACTTAACAAAAATCCTTAATCAAGTCGTATCCTGATTCCCAATTAATTAATTCACTCCGTGGAGAATATCGCCGTCGTCATCATCCCGGATAACAAGGAGCAGATAGGTGTTCCCGGCACCTCATTTGTCCTCGCAATTTTGTGCTATGAATTTTAATTAGCGGAATGCGCAATCCTCACTTAAAAGATAAATTTCCTCCTCTCAGGATCCCGATTGCCGGGTTAAACGGATTTCCTCAGTTTAATTGGTAGGTACCTCCGCTCCCGTTCGCCTCCCGCAACAACTGACATTGAAGACGAATCCATTTCATTCCCAGGAAGCGAGGAAATATGATTTTGATTTTGCACGAAAGGATAATTAAGAGTGACGGTTATGAAAATCGTTCGTGATTAATCGAATGTATATCGCAGACGAAGAGTGCATTCTACTGTTGTGTAGTTGAAACAATGAGTGACTGCCAGCCAATCCCATTAAGGAGTCTATAATACACTTGCTGCCGTAGGTGCCTGGCATTATGTTGTGATTTGTCTTAACTTCATTGTAATCGGATTTGAGTGTTGTCTGAAAATCAATTAAAGGACAAATCTGGATCAGAATATCCTCGGGGGAAATGGTTTTCCGGTGTCACACAAAGGTAAATTGCATCATCAATTATGGATACCGATTACTTATTCCTCACAGAGGATCATCCGGATATAGCTTACAGGCTCAGCATTCAAGGTTCTGTTGCCTTCGCCGCACGGCAAACTTCAAATCAATCATAAAAATTGATAAGTTTTGAAGATTAAGATTTTGATTGATGCGGCTCTGTCTTCGCAGATTTTTACTGGAATTTATTTTCGGAAACAAATTTAACAAAGTTTATTAATTGCGGGTAGAAAATTAAATAAATATGTTGGTACATATTCAAGGAAGAACAAACATGATTTCTCTATATCTGCATGAGCTGACAATTGCCAGAACAAAAAACTTTTTTTGTTGTACTTTCTGTCGGTTGATTTAAATATTTTCGTTTTCTAAATTAATCTTGGTCAATTTAATTATTTCTACTAATTTCAGTAGAAAGTTATGGAAATTTCACATAATTTATTTCGAATCTAATAAAGAAATTAAAAAAAGACACGCAAACTTTATATTTGAAAAGGATATAAGGTTTTGAATTATTTCTAGAATTTTAATTTCTACTTTATACAGGAATTGTTGAACTATTGAACACATTGATATTGAAGTAATTATAGCAAACAAAAGTTTATGAACTTAAAGTGTCCCAAATTTCACGAAAACTGAATATGAGTTTTCATTATTACCTATGAAAATTGTATAAAAATAACAATTGCGCAAATTTTTCAATAAAAAAGACTAACAGTTTTTTGAAAATATTTGTTTCTAAAGTGAATGAGAAATTATAAAATTGAAACTATATTTAAACATTAAAAAAAAAAACAATTAGCCATGTATTGATTGCAGGTATTTTTTCAAAATATTCGAGAACAAAAAACATGAATTCAAAATTATGATTTTAAAGTTTTTCTTAAAATATGGCAAACTAGAATTTGTAAAACTCAACTTTAAAAGGCTCAACTTCATTTAAGTGTTAAAACTTATGATAATTATCAAAAGTTTATGTTAAGCATTAACATTTTAGATAATAATTTTATCGAGGGATTTTCATCGTTTTTAAATTTTCAGCTTGGAAATAAATAAATAATTAATTAAGAATTTTATTTTCCAGTTTTCCCAAAATATTTTTCGTTTTTCAAATTAAGTCAAAACTATTAAAAAAGATTAAACGTGATTTTAAACCGTTTCTTGTTGTTCAAACAAAACAAAAATAACAAAAATTAGTTAAAACACGTTGATGTAATGATTATTTTTCGACACTTTTACTTTTAATTCTAATTAGGTTTTATTATCACTGTATACTAAATAAATAGTGTATACTGTATACTAAATAATACATCACTATATAAAAAAAGCATTAAATACTATTGTGTTAAATTAAATTTAAAATTAGCAGAATCAGTTTTAAACAACAGTTCAATTATAATTTGAAAAAGAAAATTTGATTTGGAAAAAAAGTAACCGCCAGTCAAGAAACAAAACCACGAATGATATTCACTATTAGTTTATTCAATATTTCAATCGCAAGCAATTATTTTTTTAAATTTGTCAAATTATTTTGAACTTTTAAATCAGAATTCCCTAATCCAATGTTAAGTAGTTGGGAAATCAATCGAAGCACATCCTAATTTTACGGTGTTAAAAATCATCCCTGGCTGGCCAGTGGCCACCACCGATGGCCGCAAGGGGTTGTAGTTTCATTTGATTAGCATCGAACTATTCGGCGTTAATTAAATTTCGCCAACAACACGAGACACGACATAAGACCACCAACAAGCGCCTCTTAATCACCCCACCCCGTGTGGCGTGCCGCGCTTCACCCCCTGTTCAACTATTCTGGTGGTCGGATGAATTACCGCGTATGAAATAATTTTCCAAAAATTAATTTCACTCGAAACAGTGAAAATTCCCAGCTGGGGAAGTGGAGACCTGCGTCTGGACATCCGCACGCAAATGTGGACCAACTGCGTTCGAGGGTGGCCGCGGTTATGCTAGTTTACAGTAATAAGGTGCGGGGCATATTTACCGTCGGTTTTCATTTTTGGCGTGACAACCTTGAATGCGCTGGAAATCTGATGGCAGCTCAGGTGATGCGGGTGGGTGCCATTCGCCAGTGAAAGAAGGTGTGGGGCAGCCGCGGCGACGGACATCCCTAAGTCCGGATGCTGCAGATGCATCCCGTTCGCGGACTGCACGTGCGGGTGCGAGTGGTGGTGGTGATGGGAGCCTTCGTGCGGTTCGCTTTTTACCCCAATACTATAGTCCAGCGGCAAATGTTTCTGCTCAACCACTTCCATAATTCGGCACTCGCGAATTCACTCGACCACTGCGGCTCAATGCTCAATTTAGCACAGGTACTTTTGCGAAAACTGCATCCGAAAACTGCGGTCCATTAGCCGTTTAATTTCATGTCAACCGTCGCCAAAAATTCGATCCACCCACTCGTAAATCCGTCCGTGGAAATGGAGCAATCTGAAAATCTCGCGCGAGTGTCACTTCCGGATTGCCGACCACAATGTTCTAGTCGTGACGCCTTACTAACTGCCACTGACGACGTCGGAGGCGAGCGGCTGGACTTCCACCGATTTTGGAAATCATCGAAAACACCGCTGTCGCCCGGCGTGATCTAACTGTCTGCGGAGTCGGAGGGAAATCACCGACTCGACCGTTATACAGTGTGGGTGTGTGTGTGCGGAACTTTTGGGCGATTTTTAAACACCGCTAGAGGCGCTGTGCCATGCGTTGCAATAGCTGAATACCCCTATCGCCTTGCTAAAGAAACTTAGCATGTTTAAATTTATGTAATAGAACGCGCCGTAATGGGCGTGCTTCGCATTGAGAGTGCTTCGCCCCGCCCTTTGGAGAAATCTGGTCGTCACGGTACGAACACTGTGAACAGTACGACTGATGCGAATGTATTGGGGAGCTCAAGAATGGCGACGAAAGGCGGAACTTCCCTCTGGAACACCACGTGCTTAAGTGACGTTTTGAGAGAGAAAATGCTTGAGCAGAAGTTTTCTGGAGTTCGAAGACGTTAATTAATTTGTATGGTCGCTTGAAATGTTTTGTTCGACTTTTTCGTCGAAGAAATACTTTCTTCATAATTGTACATACCTGCCACTCTTTTGCTGCAATCTTCTATGAAGTTCAGTTCTTAGCGTCTTAGATATTGGTATATTAAAAATTAATTTCTACAAATTAAATCCATTTATGTATGTCAATAAAAATTCTTCACAATATTAAAATGTCCCAGAAAATGTCAACGCAGTAAATTAAAAGAGTGTTTATTTCTGCAGATAATAAATATGTTTTGCTTCCACTCCACAACGACCATCTTCGCTTTCAGTACGGCGCGGCGTCATTTCGAAGGCCATGAATTAAATCACAAAGAATTGAAGAATTTTCTGCGATGTTACCTGTCCTAAATCAGTGGTCATAAATTAATAATCTCTTAATCAGGGGACCCTGACCAATTGCGCCGATAACTGCATTTGCCGCGAAATACCCAGTCGATAGCACTTGCGCACGTCGCTGAAGGTGTCCCGATCGTATATTTTTCGAACGGAGTCAAATCTAATTGTAAGTAAGTACTCAAGTTTTTCGCTAAATAAGATAAAATCGGAATTACCGTTCGCAAATTGTTAATTGTAAATACCTTTTCTGGAGTTCACAAAAATAAACTTAAGTCACGGAGTCACTTTATTTGCACCTTCTAGCGGCCATTGGAATTGATTTGGTAAACAAATCGAACATAATTTACAATTTCCTTCGCCCGATATCGATGCACGCGTTATCGGCGATTCGGCGATTAGATAATCGCGAGAAGAAAAGACGACCGTTGGCACAGTAAATCTTTGAAAGGTATAAGTACAGCGGGGTCGTAAAAGGATTAAGCCATAACGGGCATTCGATTTACAGTCACACTTTGATTATTATTTGATTTTGCTCGTGTTCTAGAATGAGATAACGATGTTAGGGGGTTTTTTATTGTACTTTTACAAGACACTTGCCAGAAGTAATTCTTTGATAGTTGCGTAATTAGATAAGCTCAAGTGGTTTACAAAGGAAAATGTTACAAAATGACATGTTTCAGTTGTTCAAAATATTTTGTTTCAGACTAAAACAAATCATTTTCCCAAAACACTTTTCACTCTATATATTTTTTATACCTATAGGTAAGACCTATCCTATGGCTATAAATACCCAATAAGTTAGTAACTTTAAAACTCCGGCACATTAATGAAACTTATGAAAATCCAGCAAAACTGATTTTGATTACAATAAAATAGCTAACAGTTTTTATTAGTTCTTATAATTTAGAGTAAAATAATTTAAAGCGAAAAGCCAAAAAGGTAGGTAAATAAAAAAGCGACCGTTCGCTTCAATTATTTTCTTTTTGGAAATTGCAAAGTTTTAAGTTAATCCTTTTATTGGTTTCTAAAAAAGTAATCTAAAGAATTTTCCAATCAGAAAAAAACCGATTACGAGAATTCGGTGTGATTTTTTTTGAAAACTGATAGCAACTTTGTAATTCCCCCTACCCCCAAAAATAAGCGAATTGGGTCGCGATTGCATTTCATGCGCCGCGCCTTAGATTGAGTTCAATTAGAGCTGGTGATGCGCCTGGTGCTCCCCAGAACACAATTTCGCCATCATCCCAAACAGATTAGGTAAATAGGAGAAATCGTCCTCTTGATGGCAACCCGATTGCAAGGGAGAGACGCACCCCAAAAGGAGAATCGGAAAGGATTAAAGACTTTCATGGTGTGCAGAAGGGAAATCAGAACTAGAGATAATAACTCTCCGAGTTCGCAGATTGCATTCTCGAATCTCGCGCGGCCACCGTCATTTTTCGAGCACACTTGCGTGTTTGTGGTGGCCCAGATTGGCTGCGCCAAGATCGGCAGGGCGGGGCGTTGCTCTCCTTCACCGATCTGGTTGGCTCGCCGGCTCGGAGCGTAGGCGAATAAAGGACGCTAGCAATCCCGGCAAGGAAGACTACTTGTAACGCCGGCACTCGACTCCTTGCTACTTCCGGCCGCACTTGAATTGGTTTTAAGATTTTGCTTTCAAACTTTCAAAGCAAAATTTGTGATATTATAAAAACCCGAATCCTGCGGAAAAAGAAAACAAAATTAACATTGAAAACAATATTATAGAATGCTATTTTCATCATTTCAGAATATTGAAGAAGTACATAATTTTGTATAAAGTAAAGAAACTGCAAAAATAAACCATTCAAAGTTGTATTGAAATACAACAGATTATTATACAGAAACTATATTAAAAATTCTACATTTCTAAGGCAACAAGAGTATTGTTAATCAGAAGTTTATTTTAATTTTTAAAAATTCGGCACGCCTTTGAAAATTAACCCTTTGGTACATTTTTCTACATGCAGTACCTATCAACAAATTGTTTGTCCAATTGGCAGGCCGAATTCAAAGACATATTTCAAATGGCACCTATATGAAGTGGCTTGGAACAGAATCCCACTAAGTCTTAAGATTTTTAATATTTGCGTTATACGAGTAGTATATGTATAATAACAAATTAATTTATTATTTTATATCATTAGGCTTTTGTAAATTGTTTACAATTAAACGCCAAAACATCTGCAAACTTAAATGTTGTTTTTTATTATTGCTATTTAAAAAAAAAAAACAACTCGATTATTATTTAATTTCAAATACAGCTATGTATTAGACTCTGGATTGCTGTAAAAAATAGCGGATCAAAATTATGAAATTGTAAATTATTTTTTTAAAAACAATAGTAGATTAATAGGTACCTAATTTTAATAGTTACAATTTTGATTATATTAGGAATTAAGTAGGTAATAAAACCAGGGAGTGTTATAGTTTTTTGTTTTAAAAAAAATTGTCCTTCTTCATTCGAATGACTGCGGAGATTTGCCCCGGGAACTCCACAAACTCCTCCTTGTGCAGCAATCTCCAGTGACTCACTCATTAGCAGTTCAACCGCAAGAACAGCCGCAAAGTACAATTTATGCAGATGATGTAATCTGCAAGCAAAACAAACTATTTGCAGCCAGATTAACCCTTCTAATGAACTGTTAAGCACACAAGACCGGGTGAGAGCTAACTTCGCTCCGAAGACCAACTCGCTGGACTGCAGCGGCGTCCTGTGCGGGGTGAGGGTGGCCTCCAAAGCTACACTTTTCGATCCGAAAGACGTGCACTGGCAGCAGACGATTCCGGCCGCTGCCGGACAGTTATCTAGGCTGTTATCACTATCAGTCGGGATTGTGTCACACTTAATTGGAACTCAGATCGTTGTTTACATTTAATTTGCTCGGAAGATGATTCACCGGAGCTCGACAGTTGGAGTCGACTGTTAAGATTCCGGTGAGCCCCAAAGCTCGTCTGCACACAGCTACCGGTCCAGCAGTAGCATCAGAATTATGCAGATGAGGCGTGCGACAGGCGACTAGTGCAGAAGTCGGCTTAATTGACGGCAAACAATTTCGGCCCAACATTGCGAAGTGGTCAAGTCGAGATTTCGCAACAGGTGCCGATTGAGGGACTATTTCGAACGCAGGACGAATTCCCAGGATGGGATAAGAGTCCAGGATTTCTTGAGGGTAATGTGAGCTTTTATTGCATTTGGGAAAATCAACAACTTTAATGAATTGGTAGTTTCTAATTTTGTCTCTCATCGGTTTTCGTTGTTGATTGTCTGGCTTCAAACATATTTTTTCAAAAAGATCTGTAATTTTCGGAAATGTCATTTTTCTACCCTTACGACTCATCTTGAGGTCGTGGGAACTTAATAACTCTCGAAATGCGTACAAATTGTGATCCGCCCGAAGCTGTAGGATCTGCTGGACCCGGCTGACATGAGAATCTCGTTGATCACAGTTTAGCTAATTGCCAACGACAAAGCTGTTAATTGGTTAACTGAAATTTATTTGCCACTTTCGGGATGTTGACGGCATTTTGCTTGAAAAATAATTCCGATGTTAAAGCGACAGAGCGAAACTAACGAAATACCATCAATCATTTGACCTTCTACCTAACAGTTGCATAACAACATCGGATCGCTCGATCGATCGATCTGAACTAATAATAATCGGACTTGTGTCGGCCAATTTTACAGCCACCCGCACACGGTCGTAAGTGATCGCGGCTATTCGGTCGTATAGATGGTCATAAACTTGATGTTGATGGCTTCTCTGTCAATTTGTTGAATCAGTCCGTGTCCCTGATTGGAATCAACACGCAACAAGGGCGCTCCGGAAAACAAAAGACAATTTGTAACCAAAAAAAATCGTAAAATCGAGACTCACTGCGTACGGAACAAGATCGTGGCGTTTCTAATGAACGGAAATTAAAATCCTCCAGGATGGGGAGGCGAGTCCATGGCATGCTGCGGAATGCGGGCTGCACAATGATCGTCCCTGACTCGCCACAAACCTGCAGAATTTCTTATTTCTCAGGAAGATGCTCAAATGTCTGGAATTGAGACGGCGAATCGGTATTGCACAACCCTTCTAGGACACGCTCGGATGAGCCCCATATTGAGCTTTATTGCGGCATCTGTGTCCCATTAGCCCTTCAGTTTTTTAATACAGTTTTTAAGTTTTTAATTGAACAATAAATTATCCAATTAAGCATTTATCCAAAATCGAGAACCGCGATAAGCATTAAGGTACATGATTTGACGATTTCCTTGTCGCTGATGGTTTACTTGATTGGGATTTATTTGACAGTTTATTGTTTATGTTTCCATATCCACTATGCAATGTGTTTAGTTTAAGTTTTTGGTGTAGGTACCACGATATTTCGAGGTAAACACAAGACTTAGAAATATATAGATAAAATCCCTTAGGCGTCTTTTTGTTAAGCCTACTTTCTAAAAAGTCTCATATAATTTCAGTTTTAATTCGGTGCAAAATATTAACAATAACAACATGAATTGTTTTAATGTGCAGAATTTCTGAGCGATCTGTTTGCGAAAACTGCTCAGAATTAAAACATGAAAATCTGTCTGCAGTTTTTTTTTACAAGGGGTGGTGTTGTGTTATCGGGGACGAGAACACATGTTGATAAATGATTGTTGCCTCCACTCACCCTAAAAATTAGTTCGATGTCGTATAGTTTTCGGATGCAGCCCATAATATCATCCCTGCGTGTCACGCGGTTATCAGAGGTCCTTTTGTCATGAATCATCTAAAATCGGAGAGTCAGAAAATCTACAACAATTATGTCTTAATTTCCAAGATTGGTTCCGCATTTTACGGATTCAAAATTTCTTTGTGATTAAAAGGACCCTCAGAGAACGACTGCAAGTGATGCAATAACATGCATTTGGAAAAGAGGCAACTGAAAGGATATTCAAAGAGTTTTCTTGTGCGGGATGTATGCATAAATTTAATAATAACATGACCTTTGATGAGGGTTCATTGTGAACGTGATTTGCAATATTAATACTAACGTTTTATTTAGGCACAAAGAAAATGTGAAAATCGGGGACTTAATATTTTTCATGTCCTACCCAAAGTCAGAAAAGTCTCCGCAAATTATATAAAAGTACTGAATAAACACAAATGTGGATGTCTGCACGCCTTTTATGGGGTACTGGTCTAAAGAAAAATATTTAATTGCCATCAACAATTTGGTCTCGCCAGAGTCTTTTTTCCAGCACCTTCCATTATTTTTCTTCAAAACTAATTTTCCAAATTACAAGTTCGTTATCTGCCCTAAAATCCCTATCGAGTGATTTAGATTATCCAGGTCGAAGCGACTACAAAAATAATATGAAAACCTCGACCGTTTACACTACATCACGCTACAGGAATGAATTAATTAGCAATTATCACATTTGTGAGTCCTTTTCGAGTCCCTCGACGACGGCAGCGTGCTGCTTTTTAAAGGATACACACAAAAGCAACCGTGGGATGTCCATTAGTTTGATTTCATCTGGGAATTGCACGACCGTATTGAAAACACAGGACTACATGGTTTGCAAATTCCCTTACATAAGGCTGCGATTACAGACTTGGTTTTTAAGGATAGGTTAACGAGCAATCCTTCTTAGCCGGCTCCTCCAAACAGCGGGCTGTTGTATTTCCTGGATTATGGAAATTAGGAGATCCCACCCCCACCTGTCATCGGTGCACGCTCCACGGCTCGGTAGATTTGTGTCGAGTGATAAACATGCAAATCACAGGAGACTTCCATCCGAAGGACATCTAGAAAAAAAGGTAACATTCAATGAAGTAGATTTTTAGGTGTGCGAATGCTAAATGCATTCACTTTTTGAATGGCGCGGTTGCTGTGACCTTCACTAAAGCCAGTTGGAGTTGTGAAGTATTGAAGTTTCACTGCGTTTAGAATTGATAATTTAACCCTTCAACTATTGAGACGAATTTCATGCTTAGAAGTTAGCGTGATCGTTGGTTTCCAACGAAGAAAATTCGTTATTAAAGATTTTTATGTTTAGTGTAAAAATGGCAAAGGATGAGTTGATATCAAACTGAGACATATTCACGGAAACAATACCTATACGGCTGTACGCAATACTTATAAGTAAAAGAAAAAATATAGAGACAACTAAATTTATTCAAGATTCAAGATTCAATTGAAATGTTTATTGCACATTATTTACAGAGATGTGATGTATTTACAAAGATTTCACCCTAACGATTTCTATATTGACGAAGTCCCTTCAAATGATTAATGTTTAATGCAAAGTGACAATAAGACTTTAACATTTGTATTTTGTAAAGTACATACCTACTTAAAATCCCCTGACCAACACCTAAAAAATAATAATCAACAAATTATAATATTAAAGAATAAAAAATTAATCAGTTTCCTCTGTAATTAAAAAAATTGCCAAAAATCTCTTTAATTAACTCAACTGCAACTCAAGAAAAAACTGAAATTTAATTTTCCACTGGAAAAAATTAAAATTGCATGGAAAAACTGAAATCCTCAAACGAAGAACTCGGCCAACACTCCCCATCACGTCCGCCCTTCCCCTCCCCCGCTCAAAAGCAAAGCCAACCCGATGCAACAACTTCCGCAGTAGTCGGTGGCCGGAAAAAGTTTTTAAAAAATTCAAATATTCGAGCGAACAAATTAAACATGTACTGTTGGGGGAATTAATCTCGTACAAGGATATCATTTGGTGTATTTGAGGCCCCTTGGGGGACCCTCTTGGTTCTGATACATTCCTGCAGGATAAAAAGTTGATAATAATCCAACTCTCTTAAAAGTCTTGACTGAATGTTGGAAAAATATCATTCGCATTGTTCCTGGCCATAACCGTTTCGAATGGGAACCCCCTCCCCCCAGACTTCGTTCTAGACATATCAAAACATGCTGGAATATGAAAGCATCCTGTGTGGGTTGGAAATTGCTACGATTGTGTTGTTGGTGCAACATTAGAATAAAGTTTTGAGAGCACATCATTCCGAACAGACACTTTGAGCCTTAGATTGGTTGGCTGAGCGCTGCACGGATAAGGATAAGGATAAGGATACTTTTCCAGCTCGGCGAGGGTTTTAATAGCAAGTCAGAGTACGAGAATGGATAATTTTATCAGATATCTTGGGGGAGCTTGGCGGGGTGAAGATTGTTCAAAACGAAAAGGTTGAAATGTGGTTTTTAATGTTTTATAACGATCTGAGGGGTGAAGCCGAACTCGTTGAATTGCTGGGTGCTTTGAGTGTATCACATCCTTCGGACTAGAGAATGGACACTTTCCAGTCGGTGGCACATCTTCATTTGATTCTATGGGTGAGTCCTTACTACAGTTAGTTTTTATGACTGAACAAAGTCATTTCCCGAAGGCCTTGTGATTATTTTATCAGAATTGAACTCTGTATATATGCAGAATGGGTACTCAAGATGCTCCTTGAGGGACTTTCAGCCCACTGTGGTCAAGATGTGTATTTGTCCCCAGCAGATAAGGCCCGAGTTTTGTGGCTTTTAACATGTCATTTGGCTGTAATAACAGTCATTACATCGTGATCATCACGAATTCATCTCCATTGTTAAACGAATTTTAACCCGAATCAGAAGATTAAATCTTTTTTTTTTTGGTAGCAAATCCGTAAATTGCAACGTTTTACATAATCATCATCCCCTGAAACACACCCGTCAACCCTTCATGCACAAAAGGATTACGCGTGCACCCTGTAATTTAGGTCGATACAATCCCGAAATCCTGTGTTCTTTCATCATCTGCTCTACTTCGGTTCGTCACACAGAAGCTCGCTTCCATAACTCTTAAATCGAAAAAAACAATACAAAATTGTGGGCGTTTCACAGTTAACGGCACAATCCTTTAATTACTCTGCTAAGTCAGATGTTTCCTTATTTTCTCTGAAGCTGGCATCCCTGAAGCTTCCATTCGCATTCTACAACAACTTTATGCAAATTTTTCGTTTAACGACAAACGGCAAAATTTGTTATTTTTAATTTTCCGATCTGGTAAGTAGAGGAACGCTTCGGGCGGTGATGTAAGGGGAGCGGGATTTCCTCCCTCACCGAAAATTTAAATCGCTATGAATCCCTTGTAGTGCTTTCATTTGTGCGAAATTTTGCACATAAAACCTCGAAAATGGCAATCGACGCCGAATTGAGTGGGGGTTGTTTATCGCACATTTGTGTGTCAGCGCTGGTCTCCAATCGGGTGGAGGTGAACTGAAAAAGGCATCGCGTTAGTTGAAAATTGTTTTCCCGTTTTCCCAGGAGGAAAATGTAATTTAAACAAATGTTCGGTACTTGCAAAACACATACACCCTTGAACCAGTTCAAAGACTCCTTTGCATTAAATCTTGACGATTGATGAATTTATTTTGGAAAATATTCTAACAATATTACCATCGATCCTTATGAGGATGACTTGACTGAGGATGATATTAATGACTCTTGATTTTGATAACAATAAACTACAAATTTTTAGAAATTTACAAAATATTTTTTTTTTTTTAAATATAAAGTTCTGATTTCTTTTGTGATTCTTCTCCTAAATATTTCGTTTTTCGTCATGTGATTCTCGGGAAGAAACAGAAGCAATAGATGAAAAATTCCCGTCTAAAATCTGACATGATTAAACTACAAGAATAAATTTCAGGCGATTAGCACACCCAAAATAACAAAAGGGAAAATATAATAGAAAAGAAATCCGAATCCTTTTCAACCTATCACTCACGTACACCAAGCAAAATCCGAACTAACCATAAAAATACCTAAAATACTCGATTGGAGGAGACCATTCCAAGGATTAAGCTAGCCTACGCCTAGAATAAAAACGGGAAAGGAGCTTCCGTGTTTGATTTACGTAATCGCATGCAATCAACATGAGCCGAGTCAAACAAGGACCTCTCCCAGTAAACATGTCAAGTGGTGGCTGAAGGACTATTCCATCGGAATCGGGTGAGACCAGACATGACAGTCGGTGGTATCCAGCAGTAGCCGTAAAACTAAGGACGCGGCAACAGGAGGGAATGGTCGGGTTATTAATATGATGATCACGCGAGGCAATTAATTAATTAGAAATTTGCATTTGTGGATATATGGTGGTCGGGAAAAAAGGGTTCAACAGGATAGCTGGCGCTGAAATATTATGAGCTTGATGAAGATGGATCAATTACACAGGACAATCGATTTTGCTGCTATCTTCGCAATATTTATAATTTTTCCTGGAGGTTTGGCACGTTATCTTCAATTATGGCTGCAGCCGAGACTAATTCGCCATATTAAGCGGCTTCTGGTGGGTATGAAAGGATATATAGATTTTGCGGCGCCTGGAAAGTGGGAGAGACTGAATGAAACCGCATTTTAGGAACTAATGGAAAACCTAATTAGGAATAATACAAGTGTTTTATAAAGTTTTTCAAATATGTTCCAAAATTCCAACTAATATATTTTCTCCAAAAGCAGTTAAATAAATAATGTTAAATCCTTCCCAGTACATTCAACACTCCACTGCAAAAATGAAATTGTTTCCCGAATTTTCCATCCCTTACAAACTTCTCCAAATCAGGTGTGCAGTTCACATCAAATATTTTGATTTTATTTTATACCTACTTTAAAAATGTCCTCATTCGCATTTGCTTAAAATATCAAAGGATGCTAATGTCACTTGTTATCCCTTTGCTTACAACCTCTCCAATAAATTTAGCGTAACCCTATAATCCAGTTCTTATGATGTTTCTACTTGGCCCGGAGCACATTTAATCGTAAACAAGGGTTAATCGCTCAACCACGGTTGGAAAATGTCTTTGATCATTTTCCAAATCCTTGTTATTTTTGTGGTTTTTCTTACATTTATCCAGTTCGTAATGATATTGCACGGAATCCTTTTCGAGATTCATCAAATTTCAGTTAAGCATGAATAATTTTTTTTGCTTTCGAAATAGAAATGTATTTAAAGAAAAAATCATATTTAATAAGACTATAAAATATTGTTCAAAACATGGTTTGAAAAATTTTCCTTTTGCCTCTTTTTACTTTTTGATTTTTAAGAAATAATTTAGAAACTATTTTTTAAAAAAATATTATAGGTTTGTAAATAAAGGTAAATGAACACAAATCATAGCTCTATTACCTTTTTTCCATTATAATTTATCAGGTCGAAATTATTGGAAAACCAACTTTGGAATTGTTGTTTCAATCACCGAAAAATCAACAATATTTTCCCGAATGATTTTTCCGGTCGCCCACACAAAGAAGAGGAATGGACGAATAACGCACTCGCAAGAGCGTGTCGCAACTTCTAAATAGTGACAAATGTCCGGCAATAAATTACTTAATTAGATTGTCTCCATCAATTGTGTTTGTTGTAGCCATTCATCCCGAACAACCTGCCAAATGCTGTTGATATCGAATAAAGTACCTCGACGCAGTTCTGATATTTTCCCCATTATTAATTTCGGTGGTGGCTCTTCTAGGGGTAAGTGTTGCTGGTTAAGTAGACACTAAACGCTGGCTCAATAATTAACTCATTCCGGGAATTAGTTTCGTTGGTTGGTTGTGGGCAATCACCACTCCACGGCCCAAATGTGGCTGCATTTGTATAATTCAGTTATTAAATAGTATTTAAGGGCTGATGCCAATGGGCGTGTTTGTGTATGTTGTTTTAGGTGGAGACAACAATGACGACCGATTATTATTTGGTAGTTAAGCAAGCTGGGCAGGTCATTAAGGACTTCGAACTACTGATTACAAGTTTGCTTTTAATTATGGACAACTGTGAAAGTAACTGTGGAATGGAATTGTTATTACGTTGATTATCATCATTATCTGTTTACTGACTATCACTGTTCCGAGCGAAGTACGATTATGATGTTAATTATAATTATGGATTTACTACTCTTTCACCTAAGATTGATGAGTTGGATAAACTTCATCCATTGTTCCACGTTTATGCAGTAAAAATGCATACATTTGATCACATTTCGCAAGTAAGACTTTTCAGAGTCGGAAATCCTCTGAAATAACGTGTATTAACATAAAACCAAATATATCTTACAGCATCGCATAAAACCTGCGTCTATAAAAATCATGCCATAAATACTTGATGCATCGGATTCCAATAAAATCGGCTGACTAATGTCCCTATCGAAAGGACTAAACATTAATGAAATTCCTGGAGATACTTAACTGAGCCATCAACAAAACCAACCAGCCATAAATGTTCAATTGTTGATTGGTAATTCATCCTACCGTTCCGAATGTTCTCCAACTTTTTATTTATAGACTAACAAAAACGTTAAACGTTGCTGAGAGCCTGCAAAATGGAGCCTTCCCCACGACAGTTTCCCCGAACCACATGCTTCGGTTCGATTGGTAGTCGGAAAATCGCGTGACACGTCAAATGAATTTCCCATAATATTCTTTACCAATTTAATTCGCTTCGTCAGGATACTACAAGGACTCTCCTAAGTTTGAAGTGTGTGAACAAGAGGAGATGGAGTGGGGTGGAATGGAGTTGGCAGGATGACCATTTTCAAACCGTACCAAGGACTTGGCGAAAGGATAAGCGTGCGGACAGACCGTAAACGAAGCCAGTGAGTATCGATGGATAAAAATGAAATTGTATTGGAAAAAGTTTTTCCAATGATATCGAAGGTGACGGGGTTGCAACGGGTAAACGGTATCAATTCCAGTTCGGGTGCTCCCCGTGCATTTTGTAGTGTTTCACAGGTTGATGGTGGTTGTCGAAAATGGTTCCATTCACCCGTACGTTCTCGTTCGATTTATCCGCCCTCCACGAATGCTTCTCGTATTCCCTGCAGAGCAATTCATTTTTGAAAACGGCAGATGGAGTGGATATATCCTGGGCAGTGGGGTTACAGGATGGCTTCTAGACAGTTCACCAATGCTGCCCTGCAATCGAGCTGCGGGACAAGCATTAAAACAAATATTAAGCGCACACCAGCAACGGAACGTCAGATCGAATGGTCCATTTGGGATACCGCGGTGTCGTTCGTTTTCATACGACCCGATGAGATTCTAATGGCCGATGGTTATAGCCTTGTAGTTGGGAAAAGATTAAGGGATGGACGAAGTGTTTCACACAGTTCAGGAAATATGTGACAGTAAGAAACGCTCGTTGTAACTAAATTCAAATGTATTCTTAATAATTTATCCAGAGACCAGAACCGTGCTCGTTTATTATCGATCGAAAGCCCATTCAATGAGATCATAACAAAACCAGAGCACCCAGCCCATTGACTTACTTCCATAAAAATCTCAATGCCGGGCTATTCGCGATATCACCGAACTATTCACGATCTATTTTGAGCGTGTTTAGCTATCGATCGCAGTCAATTGTGATTTATTGGTCCAAAAATTGCGCTCGCCTCTTCCCTGATTTCATGAAACCGAAATTAATTGAACGATCGCAATTTGAATGAATCTCTGGCCGCTGCGCTGCGATGAATCATAATCCAATGATGAGTGGTGTTGGAAATTGGTGTTCGACGTGTTCTAATGCCACGAACTGCTGCAAGTTATGATGCTTCGATGACTGGTCACGGAACGGTTTCATCTGATCTTGAGAGGCGAGTTTAATTAGAGCGGCGCCTCACTTTGCATATGCGTGAATCTTCCCCAACGCAAGTATCCTATGGCTATTACCAAATCTGTGATTCTGTCACCCCGAAACAAGGTCAAATGCGGAAATTCTGATCAGTTGTGGAAGTGAGCATAAATCTTCAGGGTGTCAATTTATCAGCGACTGGATGCGGATCACGACAGCAGCAATTATGATTGATATGATAATTCTTATTAGACGCAGAATGCTTGTGAAGACACACGAGTCGATGTCCAACTTTATTGGCTTGTTCAGGTTTACATGATGATGCAAGTAGTCATTTGCCGGTTTTTGTTATATACTACATCTGGTAATTAATCATTAAAAATAGTGAAAACTGTTGTAATTAATCATTAAAGATCGAGTTAAAGATAGCTTAAACAGGTTATAGCAAGGGGAAGGGACAATAAAATGATGAGAGCCTTGGAAATTTGGTCTAGTGGAACAAGCGTCGGAGAAAAAATCAAATCTACCAAAAATACAGTCAATAAAATAGTATTTAATACGAGAATAATATAGTCTGGATAGACGCCAGTATTTAGTCGAGTTAAAAACGTCACGTAACCTAGTCGATTTTGTCGTCTGTCACCGAACTGAATTAGTTGTTGAAATATCTGTTGACATTTGGCGTAAAGTAAACATAAAATGGATTCGCGAAATTGGAATTTGCTGTAAAGCAGTACTTCGTCCGAAAACACGAAAGACAAAATAATGTCATTTCACACCTGATTACTTTTTAGTACATCTATTCACTACTAGATAGTCTAGCCTACTAGTATCGAGTCTAATCGAGTTGTAGCAGGAAAATTTGTACGTCGTCGAGTTCGGTATAATATGAAATTACATGGGATACGTAGTTTTGACGTCATTAACTCGATTAAGTCGTTTCATCTGTGCGGGGTATAAAATCAATTTATTTTAACATTTCTCGATCAAACTATAAAAATGTAATCATTCACTGCAGTTGGAAATTTCTATCTGGCGTATTTATTTAGTACGTCATTCTATTAATTTAGGTAAACGTCTTTCCTTTTTGCTTATTATAAAGTTAAATTTAAATAAGTATATAGGTACTATTATTGTTTTTCAATACAGAAATGAGTTGAAATTCTAGTGCCATTTTCAAAATAATCAATTTTACAGGATCAATGAACCTTCACATCCTTTTAACAAAAAATATTAAGTACTTAGGTACATAAAGTTCTATCTATTGTCTCTCCTCTATATTATTAATTAATTTACATAGGTACTGAAACATCATAAACATATATATGTACATTGTAAAACAATATATAAGTTTAAATTGCCTGAGATTGTGACCAAAGTTCACATAATTTTCAGTTCACATTTCCTGTTAAACAAATCCAAATTTGTGCAATTTCACTTGCGCCAAATAGCAGCAGCAAAAGATCGCAATTTCAATCCAACACAGAACAATTAGGGGCGGCTGGTTAATTAGCGCCAAGGCGACCACATAAGACTCGCGATCGTCAACAATGAGCGTAATTTCCCAACAACTGTGAATCTCGTACCATGGGAGCGTGAGAAAAGATTCTCGGGAATCGTATACTAAAAAATTTATGTGCAGCCGCACGGGATGCTATGGATAGCCCCAATTATCCATAGGCGAACTAAGCGCGGAGGCTGCGGCGTAGCGAAATTAATTTTAATTAGAGTGTTGAGGATTAATTGGGTTTAATTGATTTGCTAAAACAGTATATGACCGGCCAGGCCAGATATCCGCGTGCAACAGTTTGGGTGTGGAGTCGTAATAGACACTGACTCACTAGATTTGCCACGCTATTGTGTGACCCTATTAGATGCGTGAGTCGTTGTAAATTCGCGGCTATGATTTGCAATAAATCTTGACCGGGCACAAATCTTGCAAGGAGCGCTTTGTTGCTTTTCGATCGCCATAAGTTTGCGTGTTGTTTTCGGAATGAGATTAGGTTTGGAATGCGATAAACCCACTGATATCAGTTTGTCCTACTTGGCTCCGTCAATCGTGCATCAGGGATGGGACAACTTGAGAATTACCATACAAATGAGGCCTTAATAGCATTCGCAACCCCCAACTCTTCTTGGCCGACTGCACGACAACATCACTCCCCGGTGGCTATAGGGAAAGGGTTAAATGTGAACAGCTAACTTGCGTGAATTGATTTACATTGTACTCCTATTGTCATAAGGGTATATTTCATACTCTGGAGGGTGTTGTGCAACTCTGAAGGGCTGAAGGGTGAACAGAATACTCCGGGGGACTGGATGTTATAATCATCTTCTGGCAAATTAAAGGGCACGTGACTGCCGAGGAAGGCGCCTTTTAGCTGGAGAAATCGGGGCGTTTTGAATATGCTCCGATTAGATCGTGAGTGGTTCCAGTGGTTCAGGGGGTGGTGTGCGTGAACGCTCAAGGATTTTCTGGTGACTGATTCCTTGACGACTTTTTGCGGGGAAATGCACAAATGTCTTCTGCCCTACCTTAATTCCCGGTGATAGATAATACGCTACTTTGTTATTTGAGCTCTTCATTGCCATTGTTACGTCTTGAGTCAATTAGGTGATTGAATTTTGATTTCGAATTCCAAGCACACGCAATTTTGTTTGAAGTTTAACGGCAAATCAAGGATTCGATGTGGAATCGTTTCAAGAGTGCTGAAGATTTGGAAATCTCTGGAGATTGTTCCTGCCGCGATTGCACCCGCATCCTCTCACTATTATCACTATTAAAAGCAATTAACAACTTGCCCAATTAAAAATCCCTCAAATTCGTAGTCCAAGTCCACCAATTTGACTACGACTAGGAATAATCACTTACCCGGATTTTTTTCTGGAGCGAGCGTTGCTTGCGTGACTCAATGGTCACTAGTAGTAGTAGCAACAGATTAATCTTTGGAACACAGAAATCTTTTTATCACGCCAGTGAGCTTTGTTTTGTGCCTCGATTTAAACAATTCAATGCTTGTGAGGGTTGTAAAAGTGCTCCTTAATGAACACAGGCCGCCGACGATTTTGCCGAGAGTTCTCTGAACTAAAACTACGTGATTGCTGCCGTTTTGGGATTTTTTCATTTAAACGTTTTAATTGTCGGTGGAGTTTTTTAATTGGCGGCGGCTAAGGCGTTAAAGAAATGCTTAATTGATCCAGTGGATGAGTTTAACCGAAAATTTATTTCAATAGAAGAATGACATGATGAAATTTTTGGTTCACTTTGGTATTTTGGGTTGGTCAACGGTGATTGCAGTAAATTTCAATTGTAAATATTGTGTTAGACTTATTCAGAGTTGTTTTAATCAGGATCAAAAAGCTAAATTTACTATTTCTTTTCAAAATCAAAAACGTTTTGAACATCGTAAGATAGTAAAACAATTTCGAATTAACTTCGAATGATTGAAATAACTTGTTTTAATATTACTGATCTTTTTCTTATTTCAAGTTTTCTGTAGGCGATAATTATTGACAAAACATATTTTCAGAGTCTTTTAACTTTAGCTGAGTAAATTCTTGAAATTAAAAAAAAAACACATTGTTCACTTAATCCTGGAAAACATAACATTACTTGCAGATGATTTATCAATCAATTGATTTCAAGTGCGGGGACAAAAAACTAACAACCTAAACCGATTCACCCCCGGCGCGCCTGAAATTCTCCCAATCACATTTAATATCCGTTTCATTAGGAAGTAAACAATTTCCGGGGGCCAAAAATTGAGAGCTTGACAGGAGTCCTGGTAAGAAGTAATGGAACCAGAATTTTGATAATTAGAGTCACGTGTCGAGCGGCCGCGGGGTGGGCGTGCTTTATTGGATAAATGGATAAAAATCGACTGAAACAAAACACTTCAAAAGTGTAAATATTGACGGATAGCAAAAAAAAAAATGTGCCCGCTCAATATTGTGAATAATATTCGATGAAAATCGCAGGAGCGCCAAGGATACGGGTTCCAGTCGGAAGTACTGGTACCAGGGGCACCGAGATGTCATGCGGTTGCGGATCGTTTTTTATGCGATTTGATACCGCCGGGAAACACAAACAACAGTTGCAGGACAATGTTTCAACTAAAGTCAAAAAATGATGCATCGCCGACGCCTTCCCAGAGGGCAACATGGGATGGACGGTGGGAAACGGCAGGATTCGAGCAGATCCCACTGGACTGGAGGTCGTGATAGCTGAATTCACCTTGGAAAGCAATTACTTACCGAAGAGTAGATTAAAAGTTTATAATTAATTACAATTGCGGCAGTATATTAGCGGGAATGACCCACTGCCGACTGGCTGTACGGGTGCTATCGCAAAATGTGCGCTGAACCGCAACAATCTCACACCACCCCCTCGGGAGTCTAATGAAAGGGTTAATTTCAGGTAAATGCGTTGCCGCACCTTTTTATGCGACTGTGTATTTTTTTTTGTATCGCAGAACGGCAACAGAGATATGGAAATTTCTGAGCCTTGAGTGTCCTGAATCACATGAAAGCCACGGACTTGGTACAATTTCCCGAGAGTGTATTAAAAATGGCTCATCTGATAAAGTAATTAGTGAAATTATTCTTTCGCAGAGATGGCTTAATTGCAAATTTTTTCCGCGTATATAACCTTCTGTTGCTACCTGCACCTTTCCGCATGTTTTTTTTTTGTTAAGGACAATCATTTTGAGTGACACAGATGGCTGAGAAATCGTAACGAAATCGTGGGCAAACAATTAAAAACTGACATATGCTCCACGAGATGTCCAGAACCGCAACGGTTATATATGCAAATACAGTACTTAGTCCTGTAGGCCTTTTTGGTGCAAACAAAGATTGCATGAAAAATACTAATAAATGTTTCACCTGGAAACAATTTCGTGGTGTAGTGTTTGCACAGGACCTGGTCGCCATTCGATTGCCAGTATTCCATGCTGTCCCTAAACCAGGAATTGTTGGCTCCGCTTTTCCGTAACTCTTTTGCAGACAGCTTATTTTGCACTGCTTGATCTAATTACAATATTCAACTCTGGCATGAACGACGTGCTGTGGTTGCGGAGCGAATTTACCCTGTAGAGGTGATCGGTCACGTGATGAGCTGCTCTGATTGGTATCAATAAATGAGCGTACTCCGGCTGGGTGTCACCTGCATTTACAACCCTCTATTAAATTTGATTCAAGTGGAAATTATAGGAGCGCCGTTTTTGTATTTATTCGAAAAACAAGGATGACGGTAGACGGTAATCACAGGTTTTTTAATGATTTTTTGTTTAAATAATCTATTCAGGATCTTGGAAAATATCTTGCTAAACATAAATGAACACATTTATGAAAGTAAAAATAACAAAAATGAGTTCAAAAAAATCTTTCCTCTCTTCAGAATTGAAAATTCCACTTCCCCAAAAGATAATTATTTCCAAAGGATAATTATTTCCAGTATTTTTTTTAGGATTCTCATTTGAGACTTTCAACTAATTAAACCTGAAAAAAGCGTCAAGTGTCATTTATAAAAGAAAAAAAATTAACATAATTCCTTGCATTTGACATCAGAGTCTTAACAAGGGTTGGACGTTTTAATTGACTCGTAGAAAAGTCATTTCTTATCCAGTCCTCATCCTGGGATGACTAAACTTTTGCAATTAACCACACGCAATGATCAACAAAGTGCTGGACCCTGGGAATCAGGAGAATTGCCCTGCCAGGATTTATTGGTTCGGAATTCAATTGGCAACAATTGCACTCACCAAACTGCACCAATTCACGCAACATTAGTTCATTCGAAAGGTCGGAGCTAACTGCAATTGACCCACACTGGTTACACTTAATTCTAGTGGATCTGGATGTGTCCATGAAATATTCAAAACTCCCTCTTTCGGGGATTAATTATCCTGGAGATGTGCTTTATGAAAAAATTCCTTGTTCCCCAGAGAAGATGCGGCTGAAAACTAAAAAATGTCCTTCAAGTGACGTTCGCATTGAGCAACCTGAAAAAGGTCGGGCAGTGGAAATATATTAGATGGTTCGATGATTTATTTCCCTCGTCCTGAAAGGATCCCTTGCTCTGCGCGGACGTGAGTCGAATCGGTGAGAAGATGTGTGCACGACGTTGACTTCTAAACGCTTTCGCATTCTTTAACTCTTCAAGACTGCTTTTTTTTAAATTTTATTCCAGTCAAGGTGATATATGCAAATGCATCGCGGGCCATCGTCCTAGAACATGATTTATAATAGTTGAGCAGAGTTTCGTTTGTGTATTGTCACTCACCAAAGGATTGAAATTGTTGTAATTGGGGGTGGCCCCTAGGATTGTTTTGCTCATTCTTTATGAGCGGATTTTATAACTGTAGACCATGTCTTGTTTCATCCTTTTAATGATAATGGAAGGAAGAAGATATTTACAACGGAAAGTCAAAACTGGAATGAGACGGAAATTAAAGTTGTGGTTATCCTGTCATGATCCTTTTTCCAAAAAGCGTAAGTGTAATAGTCCTGAATAGTAGTTTCCTTGCTCACTTTGGTTACCATTATGAATTTTGACAAGCACATAAGATTTTCGGGATAATGACAACGCCATGTGGCTTCGCACTGATGAAGAACACTTGTTCCTCCGACAATTACGTTCAGGCATCAGGCTGAATATCCTCTGAAATGTTAGGATTGCAATTGCGAAAATGTTTCTTCGTTTAATTAAACCAATTATATTTTCCCTGATGATTTTTACTGACGAAACTTGTGACCTGGAATAAGTTTATCCTTTTTTTGGTCGTGGCTACGCCCCAGCAAATTAAAATCGCAATTCCATTAACTTGATAGCACTGTCAGGAGCCGATCTATCTTTCGAAATTGAATTTAAATGATTGACTTCGCAAAATTTTCGCGGTGTCAAATTCAGGGCACGTGCTGCTTTTTTGCAAATTTTCTACATGCTGTCGCTTGATTGATGCCGAGTTACATTTGCTAATGGAATTTTCGATATCTAGGTATTAACTTCTGGGAATCCTCAACCAAAATTTTTGCTTGGTATTGAAACCCAAGTTCCCTTTCCAAAGAAAAAAAAAAAAGGGTATTGTCAGTTGATAATATACAAAAAAAAAAAACATTTTTTCACTTAAAAATGTGCTTACAACAATCAAAATCGGTTTTATAACTTTAACTTTTAATATTGCAAATAACAAAATGGAATTTTTTCTTTGAGAAGATTATCAATAATTTGCCTTATTCTTTTACACAATATCTGCTAACACAAATTAAAATTGTAAAACAATAATAAAATTCGAAATACAAATTAAAATGTCAAATATTAGGAAAAGAAATGTTTTATACAATATACACTAAGGGAGCGTTTTAATGGAGAGCTGCACCGCCACATTTCATATAAAAAGCCATTTCAAATATTGATTGGAGATCTTGCAAGGTTTTTGTTATCTTTCCGTAACAAATAAATCGGTACATCCTTAAAAATAAATTTGCAAAAGCTCGAACCTCTCCCGCAGAAAAATCAGATTGCTGACCACGCCTTCGTCAGCAGCCGCCCGCCGTAGTCCGAGGTGCAAATTGGGTTCTCAGATTTTTCCTTTTCCAACCTTTTTCTTCCGCGCAGTTTCACATCCAATACTATCGCAAGCGACGCCGAGAAATTGGAGACATCTTCGGGTGTGGCGAGGAACTTTTCTGATTTTCTCGAAGAAAATACAAAAACAGGATTGGCTCTTTGATTCCTTGTATACTAACGCTATTCCGGCTTAAATCAACCCTTACAGCAATCGGTGAATAAACGACATCCTGTGTACATGCTCGAGTTTCGTTTATATCCTTGCCAATCGATATCTGTCGCGCTCAAGAAAAATTTATGAATCCCAATCGTGTCCTTACGCCATTCGGCTGCATTTGACGACAACAAAAACATGAATTTATGTTGATTGCTGATCAAATACCCGCCAATGTGCCGTAATTAATCAAATCTTTGAATTATTTACCACCCACCCATGATAGTGGCATTTAGAGGACTCTCGGTGCGCGGATCCTTACGCTACCGACTTAGTTAATAAATAATTGAATAAGACAACCGGATCCGCTCGGGGGTGGTAATTTCGAATAGTGACCCGTAATCAAACAGCAAACGCCATGGAAGTGCGGAGTGGCTGGTAGCGAACATAACTTCGTTAACTGCTTTATGTCCTTGCGTCCTTAGATGGGGGTCCGATACAACGGAGTCACACGAACCCTTCGCAAGGCGTCGAGGGTGTGAAGCAGAGTGCGGAATATTCTTGGGAACATATGGCTACCTTTAGTATGTTTTTGTAATTCGTATTTTGCCAGGATGTTAATAATTCGACAAGCAAATAGCCGGTGAAAAGGATCAATGAGTTAAATATTGGTTTCTGTTCGGAAAGGGTACGAACCTGGCATTAAGTTGTACAATTATCAGAGAGGAGACGTCCTGACAAAGAACTATGGAAGTATTATATGTTCCCAATTACGAAATTAGTTTTAATCTTCAATATGACCAGTAGGTAATCTTCCATTTACTTCTGTTTAATATATCCTTTGATCCGTCGTTTCGCTATCTCCTGCAGCACTCCTGTGCTTTGCAGAACCCGAAGAATAAATTAAACACATTGCAAATGGTAATAACTTCCGACTGGGTAGTGTTGTGGACTTTATCAACGGTTCTGATTAATGGCCATCAATGTCCTTAATAATTGTCCGAGACGGCTTCACATCTCTGCAATAACAATTTGAAAATCCTTCAAGCAACTTAACTAATATCAGCTCATTTCAGCACCGTCGCGCTGTTCTGCTCCTTGTACAGTTTTCTGGTAGATTACCCTTTGATATCCTTGGGATATTATCAGCGCTCAACCTACCTTGCTCTGTGTTGGATAAACTTTTTCCAAGTTGATTTTCTTATTCATTCCAGAAAATCCGCTTTGAAATGGAAATTTAAATTGCCAAGAGCACTGCTTTGACTTTGGATCCTTCTGTTCGTTGTTCGACGAATTCGGGCGGAACTTGTCAGGCGAACTTATCCCAGCTAACCCAGACGTTCCTACTTTACTTCTTTTTTAAGGATTTCGGCAGAGATGATTCCGGAATAAGAGGATCTTTTAAGAACGGTTGAATGAAGACATGTATAAGTGTTTCTTATCTGCAGGAATAACTTTAGGGATTTTATCTAATTTGCAAACTGCTCTCTTGGATTGATTGATTTTGAGAAGTCTCGGTAGTCATTGAGATGTTTTATATATGAACGCATTTTAAATTTGTGGTGATAACGTCAGTAGTCCTTTTGAACTCTGCCAGTTCATAGGTATGAAGTTATTTTTACTCCTTGGTAAACAAAATAAATTATATCAATTGCGCTGGATATACATACACACACAACAACAAGTTAATGAAAAACTGTAAAACCAATGTGCTGTTTCAAATCCTTAGAAAGAGAATATGAAGCTAATTAACATTTAATATCAGAGTTTTACCATAAAGTAACCTATTTTTTTTAAATTTGCTGATTGCTTTCCTCGCGTGTATGTCCGCAGGCCGTTGGCGGCAGAGTTTTCAAATTCAAATCCATTTCAATCAATAATTTAATTACAATTTAGGTTTTTTTTTCTAAAAAGCAAAATGTCACCGAAAGGTGTAAAAATTACCATGTTTTCTTTCTGTTTACAAAACTTATTTTGACGGTTTTTTTTATCCGGTTATTGCATTTAAAAAAAATCACCGGTGAAAACCGAACCAAAACACCGGTTTTCGGTTTAAACCGGTAGGTTTTTCCCATCCCTACGTCTTTCATTACCCTTCAGGTTGTGAAATTGGCAGCAGGTTTATGTCTCCACTGAAGAGCTTCGGAAGTTCAAACCTCGAGTAGTTGTTACAATGATTCAAAAGAATTTTGATACAAGAAAGAAAAAATTTAAAGCTGTTTGCGAAAAGCGAAGGGCAGACTTAATCAAGTCATTCAACATTAGTAAATAGGTGAGCTTTAGAGATTTCATCTGAATTTATACAGTTACGTTACCTATTTTTGTAAACATTTATATGTAAACAAGAAGTGTTTTATAAGCACAATTTAAATAAAATTAGATTCATACATTGCAATTTCCTATCAACAAGGTTTAATCAATTCTATCATAAATTAGAGTACTCTCTATGAGGCTAACGGTGAGACCACCGATGACCGAATTAAGGGATGATGGGGTATGAGTGGGGGTAGGGGTGAAAATTCGAATTTTTCTAAACCACGTCTTGTGGGGTATGGTTGAAAGGCCCTTGATGAGTAGTTCATAAATCCATAACTAGTTTCTCGACTTTGAAATAAATTACCCCAATAAATGCAATCAAAACACTTCGTAATGTTCCTCAGCCTGTAGGCCTACCGAAAGGAATTTTTTTATTTTTTGGCTCCTTCATATTTTTCTGACTTAGTTTCGGTTTTCCAACTGTTCCGCTTTCGATTCCTCTCGAATGCATTGCGTGGCGTTTCGTTAAATAATGGCGTGGAAATGAAGGCTTGGTTGGACGACTTCTTCGAGTCGAAACCGATTTCTAACGTCGCGTCGCGGTCGAGGCGAGGTATTGAAGAGCTTGAATATTGGGAACAAATTGTAAACATCAGCGTAGAATACAGTGTTGATTCATTTTTGTTAAAATCTTATTTAATTTTGTTGAAACCTAAACTTAAGAAAGTAAATCGCCATTTCTTATGGGCCAACCCAATACTTACTGTGAGCTGCTTTGCAATTGCACTTTTTAATTCGAAATTTTAGAAATTTCCAATCGTTTTTTAAACTTCTAAAACATTATCAACTCATACTCATTTGTCCATTTCTCTCATCACAATTTACTACGAGGAATTCACAAAATAAAACAAATATAAGCTAACAAAAAAACAATCACAAACTTAAGAGCCTCCAATACTTGTTCATTTCACTAGTCATAGAAGTAAGATCACTGCAAGACTAATCCAGGTAGGGTAGGACCACTTTCCGAATAACTTGGGGACTTTTGTGCCACCGCAAATGATGTACGTGCGGTTTTGTCACTACAATCAATTTCCCTTCATCCTTAAGCGACTTCAACCCAATCGCGTCCGTAGTAAAAATATCCCGTTCTTCGAAAGGCACGACAAAAAGAGATTCGTTGTAGTAGCCGAAATGACTGAAACAAAGATGTGGATAAAACAAACTAAATTAACATAAGATCGTTGGTCTACCTTGATTCCCAAGGAGAAATGACACCGTCGTCTGGTCCTCCGATAAGGATCATCTTTTTCAGTTTTGTTATGGAATTCTTAAATGCTGTGGAATTAGACGATTTAATTTCGTTGTTTATGAATGGCAGAAAAACGCTATATTTTAAGTATAAATCTTGTTTGTGAGGATCGTTCCAGTAGTTTCCAACCGAGATGTGTTGGCCCACGTGCGAGTAGAACAGTTCGAATGCGGTCTTCGCAGCCAAGTCGGGGAATATTAAATGTAAGAAATCCGCTAGTGCGATAAAAAAGAGAGTATTGTTAATGTTACAGAAGATAGTAAGAAACAAAATCAATCAGAGATTCAAGGTTACTATTCAAATTAGTAAAGAAAAGAAAACTAAAAGCTAGCCTCACTTACTTCCGAATTGGCCCGCTTGTGGTGAGGACAACGAAATGAAATTATGGACATTGTGTTCTGGACGTGACTGCAATATTGCTCTACCTAGCAGCCCCCCTTGAGAATAACCTACAAATAAAAGGCTTGCGTTATCTTGGCAATATTCTGGATGTGGACTTCTCTTGCCACACCGATGAAATTCACTCCTTCCGTATGATTTTTACAGATCTCTATTAAATAATCCCCAATTTCCTTCACTTGTCTCCACGCGCTCTCAAGGCTACTCCAGCCCGCGAACTTTTCGCAATTGTACACCTGCGTCCCAGGATGTTCCTGAAATTCAAGTTCAAAGGTCACTGCACTGAATTGCAGGTTGCAATAGCTTACCTGTTCGATAACCCTTTGCAATAGTGCCATATTTTCAGCACCTGACACAATACCGTGTAAAATCACAACGGGCTTGTAGCATTGAGTTAGCCTTGCAGCATTGATTAGGGCAAGAAAAATCAGACTATTTTGTATCACCCACATTTTCATTGATCACTTGTTACTACTTTAATCACTCTACTATTAGCAAGAAACGCATTTCTTTCTCTGGTGCTATTGTGACGTAGGAAATTGTCAAATAAACAGATTTTCAGAAGTAAATAAGAACGAAGTTGTTCGCATTTTGTTGGATGCAAATTGGAAGCGAATTCTATATGTCATAACATTTATAACATTGGAATGTAATTTAATAAATAATTCATTTTAATGTATTAAGGAAGGTACATATGAATATATGAAAAATAATGAAAGTTTTTAATGACACGTAATAAAATTACATGAGGAGACTAGAACAAAGTTTTTCCTAGCCACCACCATCATGTTCGTTAAGCGCTGTCTACCGCTGCCTGGCGGAACCACCCGAGCACTGTTATGGATTGAATCTTCGATTTTTCTTTCCAGGGGAATTTTTCTAACAAATCAGGGGAAATCTACCGCAGACCACAACCTAAAAAGTCAGATCCCTCAGAACCCTTGAGAAATCCAAAAAAGGGAGTTGACTTTTTGTTTTGTTTCGCAGAATCGGCCGCAGGAACAAATGTCAAAGTCAAACCCCTCTGACGTCACATTCACATTTTGTTTGTGGTGTAATTAATGTGTAATGGTAGGAGGTGCCCATAAAACCCACGTAAAATTTAAAAAGGGACTCCAATTTTGTAAAATTTTGGTAATTTTACTTTATTATTTTTATTCAAGTAATATTAAAAGCTTCTGATTGAAATTCTTATGGGTATTAAAATTTGGAGACTAAGAAAAGAACGTTAGTAATTCAGTTGCTTATTGCGAATTGTTAACGGATGAGAAATAGATTAAATATATTTAGAATATAGTCTCTTGGAAGGATGCAAGCATCGAAATAGCAATAAATTGGAAAGAGTGGAAAAAATATCGAAATTAAGTGCAACTGAAAATAAAGGGAATAATTATGGTGTTTCATTAAGTTTAATTGTAATATAATTAATAAAATAAAGATTTCTGATGACAAAATTATATAAATAAAGATTATAAATAAGTCGTGAACAGTAACATAAAGTGCTGAACTAAAGGATAAATAAAAAATCCTTTGAAAATCTCCGCAAACGTTACGTAAATTCGTTTGCATAAAAAAATCATGATTGTAGTGGTGCATTTCTGGCAAGTTTATTCCTCATCAAAGTATGAGTTCCTTAGCTATGGAGTCATTTGCGATTATTCTTACAAATGTTAAAAATTCGAAGTCAATAATTTTGATAAACAAAAACAAGGCGGTTATTGCTAGTAAACACCTCCGACAATGACTTCTTCAGTTGCAGAATTCGGTTAAGTATTTCATTAGTTATAAGAAGTCTGGTCAGCACGTGCTTTGTCTGATTCCGTCTCGAAGCACACCTTTTTTTGTTAACTCTGTGGAAATATGTCGACTATGCTAATAGGAGACAAATTTTGTTTACTTAGCTTGGTTCATTATTTTTCAAGGTCGCCCGTGAAAGCATCGCGTCAAAAAAATGGTTTTTTCAATATTCTAGGGAGTTGATTCAAGCTTTAAAGCTTTGAAATTGAATGTTGTCAATGGCGGTGTGATTCGGAGGAGAAAGAAATTTGAGATAACAAGTCAGTGACCTAAGCAATCGCCATTATTATATAAATAATGATTCGAGGTCGGGTTTTCCATAATCCGACGTCATTTAGCAAATTCCTGTTTAAAAAATTAACACATTTTAACAATATTTTCAATTTCATTTGTCAATAAATTCCATAAAAGTTTTATGCAGAGAAAAATTTTATTTAGTACAAGAATCATTGGAATTACGCTGATATTCTGTTTTATCAATCATAGCTATTTTTGAAAACTGTTGTCAGAAATTGCAAATAGCGTTAAGAGGAAAATCACACGTTTTTTCGGGGAGCATTGTTCACCACAAATATTCACAAAAATACCGCTTTCGTATTTATTTATTTTTGTGCGTTTTAATTGTTACTAATCTGTTAAAAAAGTTCTGGCCTATCCGCTTCATCTACCCTTCTCGGTTAATGTTAATTTATTCTTTGAATAATGATGTTCTTTTTAGTGTTGAGATCTTACTTCACATTGTTTACAATATATTAAAATTTTTTGCAAACTTTAAAAGTTAATGAACGAATTGATTTTATACTTATTAAATACATTTTTAAATTATGTCTATTTTTGTTAGTTTGGCAAAATTTCAAATCTTTAAAAACGGAATTTGTTGCAATGGGTTAAAAAACATCTGCAAACACTGATTAGCCGTTTTTCCTCTTTCAAAACTTATAAATAATCAACTGATCAATTTTACGAAGACATTTGATTTATATCCAGTCGAAGAAGCAGCAAACTTGCCGGGGGTAGGAAAATGAATTAATTGAGCGACCCTTGTTGAAGAAATTTTGCCGCCCCTTCTTAAAGCTGGATTGGAAGATCTTTTCGCAAATGGTGGCAGTGATAAGTGATACCCAGCTGGAGCGGCTCCTGGCTTCCGTTCCCCTGGAAGATTTATTGCTGCCGGACTGGCTGTCCTTAATGGAAATCCCCTAGCTGTTGGGGCTTCTTCGTTTTGGTCCTTTTTGCTTGCCCAGGTGCGTCAGCAATTTAAAAAAAGAAGATTCCTGGTTAATTCATGTCTGATCCGAAAATCACGTGGGGAACTCCTTCATTAGAGGATAATAAATTTCTTTTGGGGGGTGGTGGATGTTGCGAATAAATACTACCTGCACAGGATTTTTTCTTCGTAATGATTGACCACATTAATAACAAGAAGATAAGTTGAACGTTGGCGTAAAAAATTTACGCTTTTCTTCAGTGCACAAATTGGTCTAATATAAATTTGAGCAGTGTTTTGGTAAATGTAGATTGAAATTATGTCCTGAAATAGCAGTGGGTATTTTCCTTTAAGGATGCTTCTTTATGACGGAATTTCAAATATTTGGAGGAAGTTTCGGTAAAGTTTCTGGACTTAAAAATCCGGTTCTATGTGCGAGTAAATTTTGCAAATGAAGTTTCATTAGAAAAAAAAAATTGCAAACATTTAAACGACTTAGACTTTAGAGAAGTTAAAATTTTAATACGTTATGTAACACATTCCAATCATACTTTCCACATGTGTATTAAATTTTGGCTCAAAAATGAAATCCTAATTAAAAGTGCTTTGAATACGGAATCTCAAAACGTACTGGCAAAATAAAACGTTCCACAAAAATCCGTCGCACTAAATCAAGATGTAAATCTGCGCATGCAAAAAGTTCCTCCAAATGAATTCAAATTTTATTTAAAACTCTCAGTTCGTAGCAACAATTCTGCTCAACTTTCACCTTAAATAATCCTTTTACAAAAGCAGCGAGTAAAGAGTAAACACATTTTCATAAAGTTCACCTCTAAAACCCGCAATGCAACAATTGTTTTAACATCTTTTTAGCTTCATTGTTCAAAGTCAATACGCGTTTGACTTTCTTATGCATGAAAGGGAAACGGAAATTACTTTTCTCCTCATTGTCCTCCCCCTCCTATCGTTTCCTTCGAACGACTTTATTTTTCTTTCGTATTCTAAAAAGTTTTTAACTCATCACAAAGTTGTGCAGAGAAGAGTAAACGTTTGATTCAGCTCTTCAGAAATTGTATTTACTTCATTCATCCAAATTTTTATAAGATGCAAGCAAGTTGCATTGAAAACTGCACTCGAGATAGTTACAAGTGTGCAGATGACTTGAAGGGAGAGAGTAATCAAAAGTTTTTGATTTGCAATTGGAAGGTGCTGAACAATGGAACTGGCGAATTAGAAAGGACTTGCAATTTGTTATGTCGGAATTATCCTTGGACTCGTTAGTTGCAGATTTTCAGTTTATTGGAATAGTTTTTATTTTTGGCATGAGTGTTCAGATGTATTGAACTTTTTGAATACATGTACCTACATTGTACTCTGTCAAATAATCACAATATATAAAAATACGAAAAACTGAAAATATTATGTTAAAAATTTGGCAAAAGAAACCTTTGAGCTTATAAGATAAAATCCTAAAAATGTTGAAATATTTTGTTTTACTTTTAATTGTAGTAATTTTTGTTAATAAAAATTAAAGGGTTTAATAGAGAAGATTATTTTTCATTAAGCTTTGATCAAAAACATAAACACAAAATGTCAGTATGTTACCTACTCTTTGCGCAATTAATGCGTACTAAAATGTTGCACATGAACACTGAACAGTGAACAGTGAAGAAAAAGGATGCAACTGTTAATTTATGATGTGGGTAAGTAAATTTTCTAATTTCGAATTCCGGCGATTCCCAGCATCGGTTTTAAGAATTTCAACTTGGTGGTGTGATAATCTTTTCTACATCACGTCAGCGGCGAAGATTTGCATGTGTATATGTTTCGCGAGATGATGAGAAAGATGTCTACAGGTTTTTGGTTTTAATCGATTTCGGGGTAATTTCCCAAGAAATATTAATGCTGGGGTTCGTTGACAGTGACGCCGCTATACGCTAAATCTAGGGTATCCACTATCCAGCCAACAAGATTATCTGGTTTTAAAGTTTTTAATGTTTTTATAATTTTATTATGTAAATTTTTTGCGTATGTTCTTATATAAGTTTTTGTTTCGAAGTTAGACGTAATTTCGCTTATATAAAGACGTATTCTAAGATGTTTGCGCAGTCGTTCTGTAGATATTACTAGTGCAATATCAATCAACCAACCTGTACAAAATGAAAGCTGTATTATCCTTGGTGGTGCTATTGCTCATGGTCGCCTTGAGTGTCTCTTATCCCGGACATTATCCTCATTATGGTGGATTTGGTGGATTTGGTGGAGGATACCCCGGTTATGGTGGCGGTCTCGGTAGCGGAGGAGGTTTTGGACAAAGTGGGAGCTCCTCGTATGCATCTGCCGGATCCAGCTCCTACGGAAGTGGAGGGGGTGGGGGTCTTGGAAGCGGATTTGGCGGTGGACCTTTCGGATACTATGGGTAAACTGCCGGATGCAACTCAGCGACCGTTCAAGGGGATTTGATGACAGTTCATGAAGAATTAAAGAATAATAAACGCAGATTAACAATTGCGTGAACTGAATTTATATTATTATTAGTTGAACAAGTGATCGAATGTATTGTAAAAATAAAACTTACGTCTTAGCACATGCAGTGATTGTGTTTTGTGTTTTTTTTGTTCTTTTATAAAATTGTTAGTGAAAAATATTTATTGTTGTCCAAAATTGACCACTTTCCACCTGATTTTCTTAAATTTTATTCGAATCATTTCTTTTTATTCGTCTTTGTTAAATATTTTCAGTAATTATTCGACGATCCTCAAATTTTATCATAGAACTCATTATAAACAATATTTGACATATACCTACATAATGTAAAAGCTATTCTACAATCACAGAATTCTGAAAATATTTCCATTATATTTCAAAAAGAGCTACATTAATTTTTTTTCCACCCACGCGCATTTCATGACATATTTATTTGATAGAGCCAGAAAGAAGGACTTTCAGTTAAAGGATTCTATTAAGCGCAGTGCACGAACAATAAATCTCTCAAACAATACGAACACCTGTAACAGAAACCTTCCAGGCAATGGAGCACTTATCACTGCCACCTTCAACATTATTCCTTATTGCAAAGGATCATCCATACCGGAAGGCAACGAGTACGATTTTGTTGGTCGAGTCCTTTCAATTAACTCATTTCACTTCGTTAGAAACACAACGAGTGGGTTGAATCATTAAATTCCGCTGAAAGGAATCCTTTTTCCGTTCTTAAATACCATCCTGGCATTGTCAGGCTGCTTTCTATAGTGGACGAATAGGAAGGATAAACGATTAGTTTACACAAGGAAAAAAGGAATTTTTTGATGGGAAAGCAACTGAATGCAAGTGATGTGTTCATTGAGACGCGATTTCGTAAAGAATTGTCTGCTGAAATTCAGAAGAAAAACAAAATTGTTTTTTGTTGTGTGGTAAGCTTATTTGCAATTCCCATTGTTAAGCTTTTGTTACCAACTGTATGCAATAAAGAAGTATTATAGAAAATCCTTTCAAGAATTTTCTTGTTTTTGATTGAAAATCTAACTAAAATTTCATTTAAATGAATTTCGAATTATTTTGTTTATGAACAAATAGTAGTTGTTAACCAAAAGAAATTGATTTCATTAACTACAACATCTGTAAAATGTACCTATAGTTTGTGCTGACCTTAATCTTAACTATGAAAGGACTTCATTTCAGTGCAAAAATATTATTTTTGCTTTATTTGCAATCAAACCGAAGAGAGTCCGTTTCCGTTGCAATAAAAGAAAACACACCTTGTTGTATGTGAATTACGCAATTTACTGGAGCCCAAAGTATTTGTTTTGTAGGAAAACCAAGTCCACCCCCCATAAGTTTCACTTAAGGTCGTGAACAGTTATGTCCGATTTGCTACTTCGGATATGTAGACCCGATGGCAGGACACGGAAAAATTGGAGATCTAATTTGAAGATTGTATATATGTCTGGGACAAAAGGATCAAGGGACTTTTCCATTCAGCTTGCGGAATTTATGTTATTGGACTTTGATTATTGCAACATATCCTTGCTATTCTTGTATCTTTCTGAAAGAATTGTTGGGGCGTTTTTATAAATCGGATTATTGTCCAATGTAATTACTTTATAAGTACAAGATGTAAGTACACGTAACAAATTGGCACTTTTTATAGGTTACCATTGTTCAAATTTTTATTGTTATTCCAACTATTCTTACGAGACGAATTTTTAATAATATTTATCTATTATAAAGACATATTATGGTTCATGGAACTTTGAAATCGAAACCGAATTTGGAAGGAAAAACAAGAAATCCTTTTGGTTCGTCCAATTAAACAGACTTAGATGAGGTTAGCTGTAAATATTAATTACACACGAGAATTAATTATCCTTCGTCTGCAGAGCAGTCCTTTGTTTTCCCACTTTGGAACAACATCATCATAATTCCTAAATACAATCTGAACTCCTCGCTAGCACGTCATCTATGTATGTCCTTAGTCCTTCTAATCTCTGTCAGAACATCAGGATGTAGTGAAAGTCAAGATGAATGCAGAGTATTGAAGAGAAATATCCTTCCAAGTTCCAAATTCAAGCTCACGAAAGGGAATTTACTCGATAACCAGCATCGATCTGTGTCAGATAAAATGTGCCATTGCCGATCTCCTCTCAGGTGGAGACTTCACAGGTATTTGGCGGATGCTTTATGGAAACCATTGCTCCTCGTTTGTTATTACAATGAGCTTCCATTTCGGCAAAATCGGTTTTGTGTTCGCCATCACTTTGGCAAGTTTATTTTGCCGATGGACCTAAGCATGTCACTGTCAGCATCCTTATCCACTGCATATATGAATATAATCAATCAACTTCCGTTGCCGGGGAATCATCGAGTTAGGTCTTTTCTATTAGCTGAAAGGTGAAGGTATGAATTCTAATTCAAGGCTTGAACACTGTTTGCCTTTTGCGACAGGAAAATTGATGTTTTCGATATCGTTTTTGAATATCCTTTTTTTATTCAAGCGTCTTCGGGGATTATTATAAATATTTCATATCTTCATACGTGGTACAAAATGACACACATTTATATCTTATAAGTTCTTACTTGTTTCATTGGAGTTTAAGAATATTGGGTCTCATAGATATTGCCATGAAAAATATAGTTTGTTGCACTGTATAATGAAATGAAACATTTTAAGAAAAACTTGCTGAATTTTTGTAGTTTTTTTGTAATAAAAAACAATACTTAATGAAATATTATAGCATCGATAATGTAGTGTTTTTCGTTTCAATTGACTTCAATGATTCATTTAATATATTTTTATCAGTCATATTATATGTATTATTTTTATTTTATGTGTAATGTGTATGTGTTGAGTTCAAATAGGTAATCAATATCGATAGTAAAAAAACACGCCATCGATATATTGCGCTATTAAATTTTATATATTTCGATTTTAACATGACTAAAGTGTTTTTATGATTTCCTGTTAATCCTGTTAATTTATCTTCTCAATTGTTTGTGGTGTTTTATGATTGCAATTTATGCAAAATGGAGCACAACAGCATTGAGTTCCTTGCTTAAAACCGATTTTAACTGTAAAATGATATTTTTATTTTATCTTGTTCAATAAGTGTGTTTTATATTTAGCAACAGAATTTGTAAAATTCAAGTAGGTATAAATTTTGTGAAAATTTTGTCCTTAAATTCTGTAATTTCCTAGGTACTCACTGCGTTGTGAATCTTTAAACATTTTCAACTACTTTAAAACAACAAGTATTTGCGGAAAACTATATTAAAATCCATTGCCTTATAAAATTTTCTTTACAAACAAAAGTAGCAATAATTTTTAAGTGAATGAAAGCCAATTTGTAATTAATAGCATTTAATGTATGCGTTTAACATTAACAAAGTTGTTGATCTAAGCATTGAAAACTTTAGTAAAAATCAATCGAATAATAATATATCTACATTTTATTTTAAGTAGATACATGATATAACAGATGGTAAATATATAAAACATATAAAATTTTGTAATAAGTAATATGACAAAACTATAATCTACTTTTCACGAATTTAATTACTTATTCGGGAGAATTTGCCGTAATTAATAACTTCACCTTGATTGAGTACAATTATTTGTCTTAATATAAACGAACTCATCAAAAGTTTGCTTGCCATTCTGGGTATACAGTATACAGTAAACACCTCAATTCCGATGCAGCCACTTGTTCATAAAGGAATAAACTTATTATATATACTGGATTTCCAGGATTCTAGGATTTGTGGATATAGGAATTCGGGTCGTAATCGAGATTCAGATGAACCTTGACAACAATGCATCAATTTCCTTTTGTTGAAAGCCTCGAAACGGAATATCCATCAACAATGTGTGATTTGGCATAACAATTCGCAAACGACAAATATTTACTGTTTGATGGAAGCAATTATGAGTTTCCTTCCGTGATGGCGGAGGTCAACATGACAAATTCGTTCTAAGCAAGCACTTCGAGGACCAAGCATCACTTCCCTCCGGGAATAATGAACCAAAGATACTTTGATGGTGTTGAACCCCATTAAGCAGATCGTCGACAGTGCCGTAATGAAAGTGTGAACGCCATTAGATCGGAGTTACATGCTCCAGAGGACATTACAATTCCTGTCAAAGCTCCTTGCACTAGCAAATTGGTTTTCCGATTGAACCACACTTTTTTACTGGCCTACTTGTTTCCTTTGGCAACGGAATGAGCTCTCGGCACATTTACCCTCATGAATGGTTTCTGTTTCCGTGAAAGTAAGCCATGGGAAAACTCCACAATCTAGGTACTGTTTGCAAAAAAGGACATGCTTACAAGATTGTGGTTTAATAGCAGGTTGTTGAAGGAAAGTTTGTACAGCACTCAAGTTTATATTTATTTATTTATTTTATTTTATTTTTTGAGCAATTTTCAAAAAAAATGGTATCAAAGTTTCCCTATATTCGCTTTCGAAGGTCTCTTCGTCCTTCGAAAATATTAGGTAGAGCAAAAGTCTTAAAGAAACTGGCGATAGACAAATAAACGAACTTGTTAATTTAGCCGAGTTATTTGTTAAGAGGTTATTTGCAAACAATTTACTTTGCATTGATTTTTATTGTCATTTGAAAATCACAATTTATTGTAAATTGAATTAATAAAGTGACATATGCAAAAAACAATATTTGTTGTCGCTTCTAAAATTTGTCCTTCATGTGACATGTCTATTTGAAAAGTGCACGCGTGATGGATTTTATTGAGATTAACTCAGACAAACACATGTTGAGATTCATGAACCCTTAAAAGATTATTCTATAATCCATTGAAATTCATTTACTCATAACGACGAACTTTGAAACTTTTCCATTAACGTTTTTGTGTATTTTAAAAGATAAAAGTCACTTGAAATCTTGTTTTTGTTTGTGACTTAACAAATTATCCTTGATGAAAAATTTAAAATAAATTAGGCTGTATAAAATTAATTTAAAATATCGCTTGTTTTACCTTAGGCAAACAAATTAGGGACAGGTGCCGTTGACAGGTTGTCAATTAATTTACTACATAACGGTTAAGGCTGAAAATGATCTGTTTACTTTTGCTTAACATTGGAAGGGTGATGGCAATGTGGGGTTGAGGATTTTCAAGTTAGAACGAAATTGATAAGTTGACGGGCATTTACTCAGATAAACTGAACAGAAAATGAATACAGACTGAAGACAAGGCACCCTTGTCAAAAGGTTCCTCTTTAGGCAAGAAAAACATTTTCAAAAGGGCTTTATTAACGGCTCTTAATATTCATGGCTGATTTGTGTCAATTGTGTGTAGTATTTTACCGTTCCCGGTTAAAACAAATGACAGTGATCAAAGCATTATTTGTTAATGATTAGAGGTTTTCAATTGTTATTTTAATATTGCACATTTCTGTAAATGGACACATACACACTATAATACATTTATGCATGAGAGTGGGAATAACCATTATCCCTGCATATTTGTTACATTTTAGAAACTTTCACACTGGAAAATGTTTTCGGTCAGAAAACTTTTATAATACCTTAACAAAAGGGTTGCAGTAAATTCGTGAGGACTTCTCTGCCAACGATTCAAAAATTCTTCGTCCACCTTTTATTGTAAAATAAGTAAGAAGTGTTGGCAGATGTTGCTCGGCACTCTTATCAAAGTTTTGCAGACTTTGTGAAAAATTTCGTTATTTTGACCCTAGTGGACAACGTACTACATTCAAATGAAAATGTTGAGAACTTCTTGAAACTTTCCAAGTTCCATTATCATCGCAAATTTATAAAGTTCAAAAGTTATGCGCTTCGTTAAGGATCTCTTGAAGTGTCCTATTCAAGAGGTGATATCATCGGGAACATTTTCACAATTTATTTTTTACTTTGATATTTAATGGCAAAAAGGGAGGAAAAAAGCAGCAAAATGTGATTTATTTCATTCTTATATTCTGTTTAAATTATAAGTAGGTATAATCTGTTTTTGTACATAGAATTTTCCTAGATATACTGCACTAGTAACTAAGATTTTGTTTAAATTGCGTAAACATATTTTCAAAATTAAAATCTTTCTAGATTTATAATATTTCTTATTCCACAATAATATTGTTGGAAAATTATAAAAAAAAATTAATCATAACAAAAATCACCAATTTATCTAGACTTACCTACTACAAAAGTGGATTGCACGTTGTTCAATCAATTTGTTGAAGAGTTGTTTTACCATTATTTTAATTTAATTTTTCTTTTACAATATTCTCAACAAAAGCCCTTCCGAATATAACTTTTCTACTTTCTCTTATCTCCACAATACATTAATTTTCTGGCAATTTCAATTTAAAAGCGGTACACTTTGCTCTGAATTACATTGTCACTAATTAATTGCTTCTAAAGTAGTGTAACAAAAAACGCTTCAGGGCAGGATAAGTGTTGCTCGTCGCATATTCAAATTCTTCGTGCATGTAACTTCCGCAGCTGGAGGAAATTAAGATGAATGTCGTTCCGAGCCAGCATCCTGTTTAACGTGAAATCCTAGCAAATGCCAACAAGTGGACCATTTTCTGGCAAACTTTCTATGCATATAAAAGCTTGAAACGTTGTCTCAAAATGTTCAGCGTTTGTCCGAAGCACCATTTAGTGAGCATAATTCATTTTGGGCCTTGAAAAGTTGCAATTTGGGAAGTTGGCTGGGTTCATTAGGCCCATTTATGGGTAATTCCTTGGTTCTTTAAGTTTTCATAGTTTTTAATAATTCCAGCATACTTTATTTGAACATTGCCAACATTCCAGGAAGAGATTTTTCTAAAATGAATTTATGACCATGATGCGTGATGGCGAGGGAATTATCTGAAAATTATGAAAAATTCCACAACAAATTCGACGAAATTTTAAAGCACACTGAAATAATTTTAATCTTGGTGAATTTTTTATAAATTAAAAATGGCAGGAGCTCTTTACACAATTGAGCAGAAGTTGAAGGAGTTTGAAGGATTTTCACTTGATTTTCATTGAGAAAGGTTCCGTTATCACGTTTACATTTTCATAGTGAAATGAAATTTTCGTTGTCAACGCTGCAAGTAACGGTGCACCAATTTGACATGTACTCAATATGGCTTAAAACCCGTAACACCTTTATCTTTCATTTTGCCATAAAAGCCACACCATGACAAAACTGTTTTCGAAAATGGACTCAACACGCTTCATCGCGTTTTAAATCAAAATCGGTCCACAAGAGGAATTCTTTGCAGTTTGTCTTGGTAAATATTTGATACTGTGCAAGAGCTTATGAGTTGCAGTCCTTTCGGGATGCATACAAAGCAGTCCTGTTTTTTCTTTGGCTGTAGTATACGTTTGGATGGAAAGTGCATACTTAGATCCAAGAGTATCATTTCTCATATATTCAGGGTGCCCTTTAAATTCCTGTTGCAAGTCTCCTCTGCACGAGCAAACGGACATAAATATGTTGTTCTTTCTGTCTGGAAATATGGAACTTTGTTCGCTTTGTTTGCTGTTCCTGAAATCGCCTTCAGCAACAGGATCGGTTTTGGAGTTAAGCCAGAAAATTCCAATGTTTAATGGTGTATGGCGATGAATTTTACATCAGTGTTTCCCATTCACGGACATTATTGGTAGAAGTGCATTTATTGCACTGCAAGTTCGAATTATTGCAGATTTATGAAATTGTATTTTGGAGTGTGCAGAAAAAATCATTTTTCTAATTTTCTATAACGCACTTTAACTATATAATAGTTTACTTCGTTTTGCAAAACGTTCATGATCTAGTATCAAATTTGTCAATTATCTTTGTAGTGCAATTTAATGATGAATTTAATAAAAAAAGGTAAAATCTTTGTTTCATGGTTTTTTGTTCGTATTCTTCGGAAAAAATTCAACCACATTCAAAATCATTTATTGCAACTGTTACTTACTATACGAAACAGAAACCATTGCTACTCATATTTTACGTGGTGCATACTTCTGTTCATGTTCCCCAAATAGAATAGAATCTCCAAGAGTTATTCATCCTTCTGCCTGCTCTGAGCTCTGCTCAATTATTTTCTCCTTACAACTTGTTAGATGTGCTGTTAAATATTTTATAGCAATTCCAGGATGTGTAGATTTATTAATCATAACTTCACTGGCTGTATCCATCCTATTAGAACGCAAATAAATGGACATAAATTAATAAGCAGAGCACTAGGAGCGCCATTAGTGGGAAATCTTAACAATTTACAACATTTTGTCAAGGTTCTTGGAATTTATTATCAAATCTCCAGTCAAGTTTCAATGAAATTATATTCCAGTCCTTAACCCATTGTTCTTATGGCAACATGTGCCGAGCCAGCAAGGTCCATTTTATCCATTCCTATATCATACTTAATTTTCCGTTCCAATTATTTTGAATTTTTGCCAAAAAACGTTTTCAAACTATTCTAATTATCGTCTCGTTTATTTAATCAAATACTAAAGAATCCGTTTGTAATGTTTTTGTTGAATTCGTTGGCTTGGAAATTTTTACAGGTCAGTTCGTTTGTATCGTTTTGATCAACCCAATTTTATTTGTGCCCCAAAGTAACTTCAAATCAGATTGGAATTTAAATAGAAAAAGGAGGAGGGCACGCACATGTAAACATCTGGGAAATTCAATTTGAAAAATTGGAAATGTTGCACACCGAACCGTTTTTAAGAAAGGTTTAAAAGAAAAATCCATTAGAAAGTGAGAAAAGTTCTTTCTAGGGAAATGAAGCTGATTTCGGATTAAGACTCCGGATAATATAAAAGAGGGAATACTTTTGATTGAATTACTTCCTTTGACATGTTACGCAAATTTGAAAGTCCTGCAGATTTGATTTGGATTGAAAGATCAAAGTGAGTTTAAGATATCTGAAAATGATAGTATCATAGTAAAGCAAAATACTTCACGAATATTTCCGTTTTTGCTATCACTAAACATTTAAGGATCTTGAAGAAGTAAAAAATTTATTAAAGATTCATGTTCAAAAATAATTTTTCCTCGTAAAATTGAAAAAAAAAAAAATAGTAGGCTTTCTTTACACTTTAAAAGGATAACGTCAGCGTAATACAAATTTCATATTTTTCAACAACTCTGCGTGGCGATAATCAAGAATCAGGCCACCAAACAAATCCACAAAGATGTCCGTTTCATCCTTCTGTAATTCTGCATCCAATCACTGAACCCATAATGGAAATAAATTTTGAAAGTCCCACGTGATCTGAATATTTATACCAATTAATTCAGGATAAGCTAGCAGTTCGCTTTACCCTTCCATGTAAAAAACCAACAGCAACATTAAAATCTGCAACTAAAATTGCAATTCCGGTGAACCAATATTAAAATTAATAATATGGATTCGTGCCGATTGCTGATGAAATTCAATAAGAAAATCGATATTGTTTTCAAATTCCTAAAAGTTGCTAACTTCAAATTTACATTTTTCAACGATGTCGAAAAATTAGTTTCTATTTACTATGGAAATTAATAAGAAGTCAAAAAGGACATCGAAGAAGGAGCTGTGACAGAAGAGACAGTCATCAGTTTGATACAAAATTAATTCCTGATAAGCTTCTAAACATTTTAAGTGAGAATCCTTAGGCTGACTTGCTTTTAGCAACAGTTCAATGCACAACCACGATCACCCCACACGAGTGTTTAAAGGGTTGATACATAAAATATACATGAATGTGCTTGGAATCGTGCTGTAAGGCTGTGAGAGATTTTGGCAAACATCTCTTTAAACCCACTTCGTCCCATGAAATATAATTAGGTATGCCTACACGAGTTATCCGGATTAATCAGGAAATCTGATCCTTGCCCGAGTATTTTTTTGGGCAGATTTTGGTATACAATGGTAATTGATGATGATAGATAAATGGAAATTTTAAGTTATCCTTGATTTAATTCAAGAACTGAAAGTTGATGTTTCCGAAATAATATTATTTTGAGAGATAAATAAAATTTTTTAGTGAAAAATTACTTTAAAAAGGTTTTTAAAAGTTTTACCCTATACATGAAGGGATCATTATTGCTAGTAATAAAATTTATAACATATAAATTTGGTAATCTCCGCTTTTCATCTCAAATAGGAGGTAGCTTTTTATATTTTTTTCTAGATATTTTTATCTTTTAACAATTATTTAATGAATGGTTGTACACAACCGAACCGCATATTTTCTAATTTCGTGAATATATAAATCAAAGAGGATTGCAATGACAAAAACACTTGGCTCTGAAAGGTATATGCTTTAATTACTTTCACTAGAGCACAAACTCGACGTGAATGGTGACTAGAAAAGCTGTGTTGGCCAGCATCCTATATCCTTGCACTGGCAGTAAGGGTTTTCCCGTACCTTTCGCTTCTCAAAATATCTACAAAGAGATTTGCATGGTTTCGCGGCAGACCCTCACCGAAGGAGTACACAATTGTGTTCGTTATCTGTTGCAGGTATCCTTTTCATAGGATTAATCTCAGCACATAAAAGGGCTTCATAGGGAAGTTAAGCGGTTTTCATCAGGACACCGCAGCTTACTTCGTAATGTTCATGTAAATGGTGAACTGGGAGATGACAAAAGTAAAAGATATTACGCAAATTGTACGACTGCGTTCATTTGCTTTGTGTGCATTCCCGACTTCGGCTTATCACCTGAGAGTGCTGCTTTTAAGTGCACTTAAATTGTGCTGTACAAAAACCCCCACCGTCAGATGACATTCCCGGAAGTGAATTGACTGATTTACAGACAGAATCATGCACTGGGGAATGAATTAAATGTTTGCATTCATTTCATCTGTATTTCGAAAGGATGTAAAAGTACTTAATCTGAGTGACATTAGCAGCTTCCGGCAAACTATATAATCCTCTACCGGAATCCTTTAGTTATATATTTATTTGTGGTCATCGCACAACCAACGTAATTGTCGTATGTCCTAACTTGATTTAATTACTGTCTGTGTTTAAAGAGTTCTAATAAATTAGCAATAAACTTTATATTTTTTCTGGAGTTTCACGGATCTCACAGTGCTTGATTAAAATTATTATTTGTTTAAGGATACCAACTCGTGTACACAATAAACTGGCTGTAGTTTCTCGTCTTCACATACTAGAAACTATGTATTCATTCATGTGAATATTACTTATTCAGCAAGTAAGCAATTTCAAAATGAACGGAATTTCATACGCAGAAAAAATGTTTAATTAAGTTTCCGCAGAGCGACTTGAATACAAATGACGAATAAAACCTCGACAAATTGTTTTAGTTCGAGACTCTCAGTTGTTTTTATACTATTTGTTATATAAAATGTTTTGCACTACTTCCAATTAAGAATCCTTGAGATGATATTATGGTCCTCACAGTTTGTTCGAATGTGTACCAAATAGGATTTCTCTTTAATATTGTATTTATTTTGAGCAGATTGTGATTTTGCTGGAAAACTGTAGTTTTCCGTGCTAACCATTTCAACTACTTCCTTCGATGGAAAAATCAGTGGGTTCAAAATTCCTGGAAAACTTTCTCAGAATTGACATCATTAATTCTTTTTATTTCTATAAAATTAATACTAATTTTCTAAATTAATTGTATTCAATTGCCTTTCTAATTTCTTTATTGCACCATTTTTTGCTCATATATTAATTAGGTTGCTTTATGTTGAGGTTTGAATAATTTATTGAAATTCTTACGATTTTTTCCTACCATTAGAAAGCTAATATTGAAAGATTTATTTTCTTCGTATGTTTATGTTTGCATTCGATATACATAATATGTAGGAAGAAGTGTAGGAATTCATCAGGCTCTTTCTTGCCACGCCATATCTCTTTTATATGACCTCAGCAATGTGTTTTACGAACGCACTTGGAAGACGCCCAATGGTAAGAAAACGAGAAAAAATATTCTCATCCTTGGTCTTGAAACCGCTTCCCTGAAATATATGAAGTAAGAATTGGAAATGATCCAACTGCCCAGCTATCCCAATTACTTACGTCGGCGCCACTTGCCGATAGCGCTTGCAGGTGGCACTTGCTGCTACCGCTTGCCGCTTAGATCTATCGTAGCCAGTGTCTTCAGATTTGCATACTGTACTAGCCACTTGCACTTGCCACTTGCTACTTGCCACTTGCCACTTGCTACTTGCACTTGCCGAACGCACTAGCCACTTGCACTTGCTACTTGCCACTTCCTACTTGCCGAAAGCACTTGCCACTTGCACTTGCCACTTCCTACTTGCCGAAAGCACTTGCCACTTGCACTTGCCACTTGCATTTGCTACTTGCCACTTGCCGAAAGCACTTGCCACTTGCTACTTGCCACTTGCCACTTGCCACTTGCTACTTGCACTTGCCGAAAGCGCTTGCCACTTGCCCTGGCCACTTGCTACTTGCTACTTGCTACTTGCACTTGCCGAAAGCGCTTGCCACTTGCACTTGCCACTTGCTACTTGCCACTTGCCACTTGCACTTGCCACTTGCTACTTGCCACTTGCCACTTGCTACTTGCCACTTGCTACTTGCCACTTGCACTTGCCGAAAGCGCTTGCCACTTGCACTTGCCACTTGCTACTTGCACTTGCCGAAAGCGCTTGCCACTTGCACTTGCCACTTGCTCCTTGCCACTTGCCACTTGCTACTTGCACTTGCCACTTGCCGAAAGCGCTTGCCACTTGCCCTGGCCACTTGCCACTTGCTACTTGCTACTTGCTACTTGCTCCTTGCACTTGCCGAAAGCGCTTGCCACTTGCACTTGCCACTTGCTACTTGCTACTTGTACTTGCCGAAAGCACTTGCCACTTGCACTTGCCACTTGCTACTTGCACTTGCCACTTGCCGAAAGCGCTTGCCACTTGCCCTGACCACTTGCTACTTGCTACTTGTACTTGCCGAAAGCACTTGCCACTTGCACTTGCCACTTGCTACTTGCACTTGCCACTTGCCGAAAGCGCTTGCCACTTGCCCTGACCACTTGCTACTTGCTACTTGTACTTGCCGAAAGCACTTGCCACTTGCACTTGCCACTTGCTACTTGCACTTGCCACTTGCCGAAAGCGCTTGCCACTTGCACTTGCCACTTGCTACTTGCCACTTGCCACTTGCTACTTGCACTTGCCACTTGCCGAAAGCGCTTGCCACTTGCCCTGGCCACTTGCCACTTGCTACTTGCTACTTTCTACTTGCACTTGCCGAAAGCGATTGCCACTTGCACTTGCCACTTGCTACTTGCCACTTGCACTTGCTACTTGCCACTTGCCACTTGCTACTTGCCACTTGCCAGTTGCCACTTGCACTTGCCACTTGCTACTTGCCGAAAGCACTTGCCACTTGCACTTGCCACTTGCACTTGCCACTTGCATTTGCTACTTGCCACTTGCTACTTGCCACTTGCACTTGCTACTTGCCATTTGCCACTTGCTACTTGCCACTTGCTACTTGCCGAAAGCACTTGCCACTTGCACTTGCCACTTGCACTTGCCACTTGCATTTGCTACTTGCCACTTGCTACTTGCCACTTGCACTTGCTACTTGCCATTTGCCACTTGCTACTTGCCACTTGCTACTTGCCACTTGCCACTTGCACTTGCCACTTGCCACTTGCTACTTGCCAGTTGCCACTTGCACTTGCCACTTGCCGAAAGCACTTGCCACTTGCACTTGCCACTTGCATTTGCTACTTGCCACTTGCCGAAAGCACTTGCCACTTGCTACTTGCCACTTGCCACTTGCCAGTTGCCACTTGCACTTGCCACTTGCCACTTGCTACTTGCCACTTGCCAGTTGCCACTTGCACTTGCCACTTGCCACTTGCTACTTGCCACTTGCCAGTTGCCACTTGCACTTGCCACTTGCTACTTGCCGAAAGCACTTGCCACTTGCACTTGCCACTTGCACTTGCCACTTGCATTTGCTACTTGCCACTTGCACTTGCCACTTGCCACTTGCTACTTGCCACTTGCCAGTTGCCACTTGCACTTGCCACTTGCCACTTGCTACTTGCCACTTGCCAGTTGCCACTTGCACTTGCCACTTGCCACTTGCTACTTGCCACTTGCACTTGCCACTTGCTACTTGCACTTGCCACTTGCCGAAAGCGCTTGCCACTTGCACTTGCCACTTGCTACTTGCCACTTGCCACTTGCTACTTGCACTTGCCACTTGCCGAAAGCGCTTGCCACTTGCCCTGGCCACTTGCCACTTGCTACTTGCTACTTTCTACTTGCACTTGCCGAAAGCGATTGCCACTTGCACTTGCCACTTGCTACTTGCCACTTGCACTTGCTACTTGCCACTTGCCACTTGCTACTTGCCACTTGCCAGTTGCTACTTGCCACTTGCCGAAAGCGCTTGCCATTTGCACTTGCCACTTGCACTTGCCGAAAGCGCTTGCCATTTGCACTTGCCACTTGCACTTGCCGAAAGCGCTTGCCACTTGCCACTTGCACTTGCCACTTGCACTTGCCACTTGCTACTTGCCACTTGCTACTTGCCACTTGCCACTTGCTACTTGCCACTTGCCGAAAGCACTTGCCACTTGCACTTGCCACTTGCACTTGCCACTTGCACTTGCCACTTGCATTTGCTACTTGCCACTTGCACTTGCTACTTGCCATTTGCCACTTGCTACTTGCCACTTGCCAGTTGCCACTTGCACTTGCCACTTGCCACTTGCTACTTGCCACTTGCCGAAAGCGCTTGCCATTTGCACTTGCCACTTGCACTTGCCGAAAGCGCTTGCCACTTGCCACTTGCTACTTGCCACTTGCACTTGCCACTTGCACTTGCCACTTGCTAGTTGCCACTTGCTACTTGCCACTTGCCACTTGCTACTTGCCACTTGCCGAAAGCACTTGCCACTTGCACTTGCCACTTGCCACTTGCTACTTGCCACTTGCACTTGCCACTTGCACTTGCCACTTGCTAGTTGCCACTTGCTACTTGCCACTTGCCACTTGCTACTTGCCACTTGCCGAAAGCACTTGCCACTTGCACTTGCCACTTGCTACTTGCACTTGCCACTTGCACTTGCTACTTGCCATTTGCCACTTGCTACTTGCCACTTGCTACTTGCCGAAAGCACTTGCCACTTGCACTTGCCACTTGCACTTGCCACTTGCATTTGCTACTTGCCACTTGCTACTTGCCACTTGCACTTGCTACTTGCCATTTGCCACTTGCTACTTGCCACTTGCTACTTGCCGAAAGCACTTGCCACTTGCACTTGCCACTTGCACTTGCCACTTGCATTTGCTACTTGCCACTTGCTACTTGCCACTTGCACTTGCTACTTGCCATTTGCCACTTGCTACTTGCCACTTGCTACTTGCCACTTGCCACTTGCACTTGCCACTTGCCACTTGCTACTTGCCAGTTGCCACTTGCACTTGCCACTTGCCGAAAGCACTTGCCACTTGCACTTGCCACTTGCATTTGCTACTTGCCACTTGCCGAAAGCACTTGCCACTTGCTACTTGCCACTTGCCACTTGCCAGTTGCCACTTGCACTTGCCACTTGCCACTTGCTACTTGCCACTTGCCAGTTGCCACTTGCACTTGCCACTTGCCACTTGCTACTTGCCACTTGCCAGTTGCCACTTGCACTTGCCACTTGCTACTTGCCGAAAGCACTTGCCACTTGCACTTGCCACTTGCACTTGCCACTTGCATTTGCTACTTGCCACTTGCACTTGCCACTTGCCACTTGCTACTTGCCACTTGCCAGTTGCCACTTGCACTTGCCACTTGCCACTTGCTACTTGCCACTTGCCAGTTGCCACTTGCACTTGCCACTTGCCACTTGCTACTTGCCACTTGCACTTGCCACTTGCTACTTGCACTTGCCACTTGCCGAAAGCGCTTGCCACTTGCACTTGCCACTTGCTACTTGCCACTTGCCACTTGCTACTTGCACTTGCCACTTGCCGAAAGCGCTTGCCACTTGCCCTGGCCACTTGCCACTTGCTACTTGCTACTTTCTACTTGCACTTGCCGAAAGCGATTGCCACTTGCACTTGCCACTTGCTACTTGCCACTTGCACTTGCTACTTGCCACTTGCCACTTGCTACTTGCCACTTGCCAGTTGCTACTTGCCACTTGCCGAAAGCGCTTGCCATTTGCACTTGCCACTTGCACTTGCCGAAAGCGCTTGCCATTTGCACTTGCCACTTGCACTTGCCGAAAGCGCTTGCCACTTGCCACTTGCACTTGCCACTTGCACTTGCCACTTGCTACTTGCCACTTGCTACTTGCCACTTGCCACTTGCTACTTGCCACTTGCCGAAAGCACTTGCCACTTGCACTTGCCACTTGCACTTGCCACTTGCACTTGCCACTTGCATTTGCTACTTGCCACTTGCACTTGCTACTTGCCATTTGCCACTTGCTACTTGCCACTTGCCAGTTGCCACTTGCACTTGCCACTTGCCACTTGCTACTTGCCACTTGCCGAAAGCGCTTGCCATTTGCACTTGCCACTTGCACTTGCCGAAAGCGCTTGCCACTTGCCACTTGCTACTTGCCACTTGCACTTGCCACTTGCACTTGCCACTTGCTAGTTGCCACTTGCTACTTGCCACTTGCCACTTGCTACTTGCCACTTGCCGAAAGCACTTGCCACTTGCACTTGCCACTTGCCACTTGCTACTTGCCACTTGCACTTGCCACTTGCACTTGCCACTTGCTAGTTGCCACTTGCTACTTGCCACTTGCCACTTGCTACTTGCCACTTGCCGAAAGCACTTGCCACTTGCACTTGCCACTTGCTACTTGCACTTGCCACTTGCCGAAAGCGCTTGCCACTTGCCCTGACCACTTGCTACTTGCTACTTGTACTTGCCGAAAGCACTTGCCACTTGCACTTGCCACTTGCTACTTGCACTTGCCACTTGCCGAAAGCGCTTGCCACTTGCCCTGACCACTTGCTACTTGCTACTTGTACTTGCCGAAAGCACTTGCCACTTGCACTTGCCACTTGCTACTTGCACTTGCCACTTGCCGAAAGCGCTTGCCACTTGCACTTGCCACTTGCTACTTGCCACTTGCCACTTGCTACTTGCACTTGCCACTTGCCGAAAGCGCTTGCCACTTGCCCTGGCCACTTGCCACTTGCTACTTGCTACTTTCTACTTGCACTTGCCGAAAGCGATTGCCACTTGCACTTGCCACTTGCTACTTGCCACTTGCACTTGCTACTTGCCACTTGCCACTTGCTACTTGCCACTTGCCAGTTGCCACTTGCACTTGCCACTTGCTACTTGCCGAAAGCACTTGCCACTTGCACTTGCCACTTGCACTTGCCACTTGCATTTGCTACTTGCCACTTGCTACTTGCCACTTGCACTTGCTACTTGCCATTTGCCACTTGCTACTTGCCACTTGCTACTTGCCGAAAGCACTTGCCACTTGCACTTGCCACTTGCACTTGCCACTTGCATTTGCTACTTGCCACTTGCTACTTGCCACTTGCACTTGCTACTTGCCATTTGCCACTTGCTACTTGCCACTTGCTACTTGCCACTTGCCACTTGCACTTGCCACTTGCCACTTGCTACTTGCCAGTTGCCACTTGCACTTGCCACTTGCCGAAAGCACTTGCCACTTGCACTTGCCACTTGCATTTGCTACTTGCCACTTGCCGAAAGCACTTGCCACTTGCTACTTGCCACTTGCCACTTGCCAGTTGCCACTTGCACTTGCCACTTGCCACTTGCTACTTGCCACTTGCCAGTTGCCACTTGCACTTGCCACTTGCCACTTGCTACTTGCCACTTGCCAGTTGCCACTTGCACTTGCCACTTGCTACTTGCCGAAAGCACTTGCCACTTGCACTTGCCACTTGCACTTGCCACTTGCATTTGCTACTTGCCACTTGCACTTGCCACTTGCCACTTGCTACTTGCCACTTGCCAGTTGCCACTTGCACTTGCCACTTGCCACTTGCTACTTGCCACTTGCCAGTTGCCACTTGCACTTGCCACTTGCCACTTGCTACTTGCCACTTGCACTTGCCACTTGCTACTTGCACTTGCCACTTGCCGAAAGCGCTTGCCACTTGCACTTGCCACTTGCTACTTGCCACTTGCCACTTGCTACTTGCACTTGCCACTTGCCGAAAGCGCTTGCCACTTGCCCTGGCCACTTGCCACTTGCTACTTGCTACTTTCTACTTGCACTTGCCGAAAGCGATTGCCACTTGCACTTGCCACTTGCTACTTGCCACTTGCACTTGCTACTTGCCACTTGCCACTTGCTACTTGCCACTTGCCAGTTGCTACTTGCCACTTGCCGAAAGCGCTTGCCATTTGCACTTGCCACTTGCACTTGCCGAAAGCGCTTGCCATTTGCACTTGCCACTTGCACTTGCCGAAAGCGCTTGCCACTTGCCACTTGCACTTGCCACTTGCACTTGCCACTTGCTACTTGCCACTTGCTACTTGCCACTTGCCACTTGCTACTTGCCACTTGCCGAAAGCACTTGCCACTTGCACTTGCCACTTGCACTTGCCACTTGCACTTGCCACTTGCATTTGCTACTTGCCACTTGCACTTGCTACTTGCCATTTGCCACTTGCTACTTGCCACTTGCCAGTTGCCACTTGCACTTGCCACTTGCCACTTGCTACTTGCCACTTGCCGAAAGCGCTTGCCATTTGCACTTGCCACTTGCACTTGCCGAAAGCGCTTGCCACTTGCCACTTGCTACTTGCCACTTGCACTTGCCACTTGCACTTGCCACTTGCTAGTTGCCACTTGCTACTTGCCACTTGCCACTTGCTACTTGCCACTTGCCGAAAGCACTTGCCACTTGCACTTGCCACTTGCCACTTGCTACTTGCCACTTGCACTTGCCACTTGCACTTGCCACTTGCTAGTTGCCACTTGCTACTTGCCACTTGCCACTTGCTACTTGCCACTTGCCGAAAGCACTTGCCACTTGCACTTGCCACTTGCTACTTGCACTTGCCACTTGCCGAAAGCGCTTGCCACTTGCACTTGCCACTTGCTACTTGCCACTTGCCACTTGCTACTTGCACTTGCCACTTGCCGAAAGCGCTTGCCACTTGCCCTGGCCACTTGCCACTTGCTACTTGCCACTTGCACTTGCCACTTGCCACTTGCACTTGCCGAAAGCGCTTTCCACTTGCACTGGCCACTTACCACTTGCCACTTGCTACTTGCTACTTGCACTTGCCGAAAGCACTTGCCACTTGCCGAAAGCGGTTGCCATTTGCACTTGCCACTTGCACTTGCCGAAAGCGCTTGCCACTTGCCACTTGCTACTTGCCACTTGCACTTGTCACTTGCTACTTGCCACTTGCTACTTGCCACTTGCCAGTTGCCACTTGCACTTGCCACTTGCTACTTGCTACTTGCACTTGCCGAAAGCACTTGCCACTTGCACTTGCCACTTGCACTTGCCACTTGCATTTGCTACTTGCCACTTGCTACTTGCCACTTGCACTTGCTACTTGCCATTTGCCGCTTGCTACTTGCCACTTGCCACTTGCACTTGCCACTTGCCACTTGCCACTTGCACTTGCCGAAAGCGCTTTCCACTTGCACTGGCCACTTACCACTTGCCACTTGCTACTTGCTATTTGCACTTGCCGAAAGCGATTGCCACTTGCACTTGCCACTTGCCACTTGCACTTGCCACTTGCCGAAAGCGCTTGCCACTTGCCACTTGCGGAAAGCGCTTGCCACTTGCTACTTGCCACTTGCCACTTGCCGAAAGCACTTGCCACTTGCCGAAAGCGGTTGCCATTTGCACTTGCACTTGTCACTTGCTACTTGCCACTTGCCACTTGCCACTTGCTACTTGCCACTTGCACTTGTCACTTGCTACTTGCCACTTGCTACTTGCCACTTGCCAGTTGCCACTTGCACTTGCCACTTGCTACTTGCTACTTGCACTTGCCGAAAGCACTTGCCACTTGCACTTGCCACTTGCTACTTGCCACTTGCACTTGCCGAAAGCGCTTGCCACTTGCACTTGCCACTTGCCGAAAGCGCTTGCCACTTGCTACTTGCACTTGCCGAAAGCGCTTGCCACTTGCACTTGCCACTTGCCACTTGCACTTGCCAATTGCACTTGCCAATTGCACTTGCCGAAAGCGCTTGCCACCTGCTACTTGCACTTGCCACTTGCTACTTGCCACTTGCCACTTGCCACTTGCGGAAAGCGCTTGCCACTTGCTACCTGCACTTGCCGAAAGCACTTGCCACTTGCACTCGCCACTTGCTACTTGCACTTGCCACTTGCTACTTGCACTTGCCACTTGCTAATTGCACTTGCCGAAAGCACTTGCCACTTGCCGAAAGCGCTTGCCACTTGCCACTTGCACTTGCCACTTGCTACTTGCCACTTGCCACTTGCACTTGCCACTTGCACTTGCCACTTGCTACTTGCTACTTGCACTTGCCGAAAGCACTTGCCACTTGCTACTTGCCACTTGCACTAGCCACTTGCCACTTGCCACTTGCCACTTGCACTTTCCGAAAGCGCTTGCCACTTGCTACTTGCTACTTTCAATGTAATATTTGTTTTATGATACAATAACATTATACCTATACTGAAAGAAATTCAAAACGTAAATTTTCAGTAAACAAAATCAATATTTTTGTATAAAAACGATTCAGTCTTATATGGCAACACTAAGAAGGAGTTGCCCGATTATGCTCACCTTGGAACTTTACCTTGCAATTTTAACGAGATATCATTGTGCCAAATTTCAAATCTCTTGCTACAAGCGTTGTCGAGTTATTGTCTGCACAGAAACAGACAGACAGAAAATAGACAGCCAGACGAACATCCATGAAACGGTTTCTTTTCTTTCCGAGTCCTGAATACATATAGGTCTCTTTTTCTATCGCCATTAGTTCTGGGCTTTGCAAACGTTCGCTCAAAACAAATATACCCTACATCTAACGTATAAAAGAGTATGTCTCTTAATATTTTTTATTATTTTTGGTGGATCGGGGGGGGAACATTTTTTTTCACCCTTGGTTCCGGAAGGCACCAAAAAATACGATGACATAAATGGGAAAGCTTAACAACGCTAAACACACTTTATAGAGCTTAGGCTATACTTTATTACATAAAATTTTTTGTCCTAAAAAAATAATTTTTTTGTTAATTATTTTTACGGGGCTTAATGGTAACTAATCAAAACTATTATAAATGTATTAGACTGTATTTACCTTCGTAAACAATTGTACAAAATTTTGTATCAATCGGCCGAACTAATCACCCAAAAAATATACGTCCATCTAAAGGCGAACTGAAACTTCAACTAGAAAAAACACCTCCACGGAATATGAAATCTTGATTTCAACATATAATAGTAGTAACCGCATATATCTCATGCTCCCCATATAGACGTTTTTCATCGCACCAGTTAGTATACTTATAGGAAAACTACTTTTTATTGATTTAAACCAAATTTGAAATTTTGATTTTTGGCCAGGTTTTTGGGTCAAATACTCCACTGTGCGTCGTCTTTGTTTTCCTGTTATCCCGGGACTTCTTCATGTTACACCATGAAATATTATTCCCACAGGATTTTAACCACTCCTTCCTTCCATTTACCCTCAAAGAAATAGTGCATCGACCAAAAAAAATATCTTCAAGGGGGTTATAGAAAATTTCCCATATACGACTTCACAACTTCTGGTTCCGATCTTTTTTCTATGGTTTTCAACAATGGGAAACCATCTCAAACCATCATCATCCTCACCCTTTACGCCCAGACGATTCTATTTCCAGGGATTCTATCCACTCAGTGGTGAATTTAATACCCTCTCGTCCTGTTCAGGGGGTCGATTTGAACTGTGATCGTAATAATATTAATTGCAACTGTTGCGCCCTGATGACGGGAGAATCATGTTTGGAACACAGTGGGCAGTGGGAGTGGCTCTAACTCGCAACACAAACTAGCATGGTGTAGTAGTTAGCAAATAGGAATTGTTTACAATTATGTTTGGTCATAAAGGCGGCAACGTTTTATTATTATTACAACTGTTCGCAATTTATGATAATTATTTCCTTAAACAATAAATCTTCATGCAGAACCACAACAATAGTGAAATTAAATTTCCTATATTTTATTGTTGAAGGAGTTATATTCAATTAGTTTGCTTAGAGACAAAACATACAGCAGAATTTACTACCAAGATTCTCATTACTGAACGAGTAAATACTACTAATAAATTTAGTAAATATAAGCTTTTTCCCTATATATATATATATATGCAAAAAGTGAAATCATACATTTCAGTTAGTGCCAACAATTTAGGAAAATTTATTATATTAGATACTCGAAAATATCAACAATTTTCTTCTAGTTATTCGTTACTAAAATTCCATTCCCAGCCACAAAATCTTCAGACGGAATAATATGAATAATGTGAATAATCTTACGAATTAACATTAACATCTTGTTTGAGCTCAAAATAAACAACAATATCTCAGTTGCAACTTGAGTTGAACTTCAGAGACAAAAGAAGTATTTTAATTTCTAGTTGACATCCTTTTCCAACAGTGCCTCGTCCTTGTATAATTCGAATCTTCATTGTGGCAATCCTCAAAGTCGATCTCTAGTTTTGTTAAATCCTGTGAGATTTGCAGTACGTACTTTTTAAACCCCTTCTTAACTTTAACTTCGTGTATAAAACTTAAAGCTATTTAGAATCAATAGAAATGTTAATTTCTATGAATCAATTGCTTCCAAAATTGAGATCAACAAATATGTTTTTACAAATTTAATGATATTTCAAAATCATAAAATCGGACATTAAGAATAATTATTGAGAAGATTTATTTAATTTAGAAATATATTTCGCAAATCTGGTGAATTTACTTACTTACATTTGCGCTACAGGACTTCGGTGACCGTGGGACGTGGGCGGTGGGTGGCTTTGAGTATGACATGAATTCGTTTTCAGTCTTTTGATTGCTGCCGGATAACGGTGAGTAGAGTTCAACACTCACCCTTGGGGAACTACTCCAGTCACTATCCCTCGATTTTCCAGACTAGCGCCGAGGGTGTGCATAAAGTATAGACAAATTTATTTGCCCTTATTTTGTCGAAACCAAGAGTTTTCTGTGTGGTCGGAGTACCCGGGGGACAAATACGCTGGTTTCACCTGGTCATGCTAGACTAAAATATCATCGGTTTAGTTGACAATTTTTGTTGGTATTTCTGATTTAACAGATTGTATTAAAAAAGGCTGGTAAAAAATTCTCATTTATTTAAATCAATGGATGACTACATGTGCAGTTAGACTACACTCCACAGATAGATTCTGGATTGTAATATTTTTTGAGATTAACAAATATTTAGGTCAATGTTGTTAATGGTCAATTTAGTTGAATTCCAGTATCTTATCCGTAAGATGAACTCCAAAGCAGCTCTACGTCGAATAGCGATTTAATTCGGAAATCCTTGCAATGCACAATATAAAAAGACTTTATTCTTCATGGGAAAGAGATAGTGAAAAAGCTTAGTACTGCCTGTCCTATATAGAATATCCCGGAAAGCAATTGTTTTGTTTGTATCCATTGAATAACTTTTGAAGTTACATTGATATGTTGGTGTCGTTAAAAATGATATCTGTTTGAAAAATGAAGTATAAAATAATATTTGTCAGTGTTTGGAGAACTAAAAAGACATTTTCTAAATTCCTCTTTGATTGCAAAAATATCCGCGGGAAATTTCGCTTGTGGATTCAGTGCTCGAAGTAATTAAGGTGGATATTTCGAGTGACCCAAATGCAACAACACTAATTCGTTAATAAGAATTAGTTCTGCTCCTAATGCAGCTTTATTCGCACAAAGTTTTCATTTCCCTTCCGGCGATATCCGTGTAAATTTGTTGCGTATTCTCAAGCATGAAAAGCACGGGACAATAAACACAATTGCACCTCTGCAACATTATTCAGACTGTCTTTCTGCTAATTCTCAATAAATTGATTGATTGTAATTGTAAATAACAATTTGCCAGAACACAAATGCAACTGCAAAATTTTCAGATGGTAGAACTGTAGGCTTGGCCACCACGAGTACATTATCATTCGCCTTTGGCAGTTTATTCAGAATAAATTATGCACATCCCTTCCAAATCCACCCCAACTTGCAGTGTAACTCAATCTGTGGAGGAGACTGGTTGACTTTCACGCCATACTAGGCAAAAGGAGCAGATGCGGTTGGTTTCAGTTTCAGTTTAACCCGCAGAATGTCACCCACGGCAAGGGCAATGCTGGTTTTGTGGGTCTGCAACAGACGAAGGACGCCAAACCACCCCCCACGTTTAATGAATCAGCAATCCAGGTGAAAAAGTCCTCTTTGGTGAGATTTTATTACTTTTAATAAGAAAATTGTTCTGGGAAATTATATGTTTTTGTGAAAGTGCTTTAAAGATTGATTTTTGAAAGAGAATGTTTCCAAGTACTTTTTACTTGAAATTTTCCAACGCCTGTTGGGGATTTGGGATTCCTAAAATTTGATATAGGTAAAGGAGGTAATTCCCATATCAATCTTACGATTCCAAACCGCCATCAACATTTAATTTCCTTTGTGTATTTTCGTGGTTGACTGAACGTTTAATTTTAGATTCAGTGCCAGAAATTGACGTGCCCTAAAATGAATAAACTCGAAGTTTTACATTTAAACAAACATTTTTAACAGATTTTTTTATAATTATTGTTAGTACAAGTTTTATCTTCTTATGGCACGACACGTGTTCTGGTCTCACGTCACCCAGTAGCGTAAGAGCTAACAAACCAATTAAATGTTTTTCTTTACTTTACCTATATATTATATTACTAGCAGATCTACCCGGTTTTTCACACGGGACGGTGAAAAACATAATATTATAAATGTACATCATATACATTTTGAATAATTGCAACTATACCTAAAAGCGGTAGAACTGTTATTATTTTTCAAAAATTTTCCCAAAATTTCCCCAAAACTTTTTTCACCCCCAAAATTTTTTTTTCCAATCACAATACATCACATTATTACAATACATCACACAATACAGCCGATTACTCTCCGATTAGCCGTTTTTGTATGACGATTTTTAATTTTTTTATTTTGTTAATTTTTTCCATGTAAATGCACATAAATCTTCAAATCTGGAACGACTTCGTACAAACTTCACTATAATCATCTAAATATATGTCCCAACACACAGTAAAAATTTAATAGCAATCCGAAGTTCGATTCTTTAGTTATAAAGTCACAATCAAAATGTACACTTCTTTTTCTATATATGTGTAGATAGATGAGTTTACACTAATTTACAAATGAATATTGAAATAATATACTTTGAAAATACCATTTCAATCCCAGTTTCGAGGTTCAAGCAATACCCTTTTACATAGCTTGTTATTTTTTAGAACTCACCTGGCATTTTTCAGGAAGCAAACGTGTATTATTTTTGAAATCTAATCAACCATTGCAATTTTATTCAAATATCTGCTATAACCATATCATTATGGAGAATTTTTCATCTCCATCTAGTAGACCCTCAAGTCCATGCGAATTGCAAACGTGCCAGGATACCCGATACAGCCTCGGATGAAAACTTTACCCGGCCGGGCCACATCCAGGTAGAGTTTCGCTCTATAGAGTCGTTTTTGCGGCGAAATGTGATACTTTTGCGCTTTTACGTCTTATTGTCGCCTCGGGAAACCAAACATTTCAAAAATTTCGGAGGAAAGGAATTTGTTGCTGGCACAATGAACATTTGTGAAAATCTTTTGACATGCAAAACGCCCAACAAATTTCGTGAAATGATATATTTACTTTGAGGCAGATTTCGAGTTATGCGATTTTATGGTTCATCTTGAGGGAGTAAATGCGATCAAAGCGAACAGGACATCTATTTGCCAGGAGCGTTTTCAAAATTCTGTGCTCGTTTCTTAATACAGCATTTGATTTCGAAACCGAAAATGAAGGAAAAAAAACAACATAATCGTCACATGTTATCATCCTCCATGGAGATTGTAGCAAAAAAAGTCAAGAACTTCCGTTGTTGCGGTGGAAATATCCTGGAGCAAAGCAAATGTGCTTAACGAGAATATTGAATACACTTTTTCGGCTTAAATGATACTTTTCAACACAAGACATCGGCACATTACCATTTGCCATGTGTACACAACTTGCATGTTTCCCTGGGGATTTGTGTATGCAAAACACACGCTCCTGATTTGCCAATGGGCTACACCGAAAATACGAAACATTTCCACCCGATTGCCGTCCTGTCGACACAGACGTTGATAAATGAAATTTTTTTTTATTGAAATTATGAGTATGGGGGAATGAAATAGTCTTAATGGCAATTCTGAACACGGTAGGCACTTTTTAAGTAGGAATTTTAACGCTTCTGGTTATTAGCAGGAAAACCTAATCCTAGCTTGAGACGGATTTGTTTTTCGAAGTTGTCATTTGAGTTGGAAACGATATTTTAGGGGCTTATAGGTATCACGATATGAAATTATAAAATAAAATTTTGTTTTCTTATTTTCAAAACTATTTTTTAATTTGTGGAAGAATATTTAAAAATAAATCATCAGTGAAATTAATTTTATTGTTTGACATTCTTTGTGAAACTGGTTCATTTTTAGTGTTGGTATTTACCGTATGAACCGCAAAACTTTAAGTTCATAAAAAATTAGGTACTATGAGTTGATCAGATTGCTTTTCCCCAAAAAGTTGGAAAATACCAATGGAAAGTATTGTTAATGGTTTTTTCCCACTAAAAATTTGTACCAAGCTACTTTGATATTTGACTTGAATATTCTTTTCGTAAAATATATGCCTACCCAAAAAATAAATTGCACATATTTTTTTTGTCGAGAAATTGCGGTACTTTTTCGCGAGCGTATAACAGCTTGAACTTTGGAGTGCGAGAACTTTTGAATAAGACAAATTACTGATTGGACGTCTTTGGTTAAAATTCTAGGGTGAATTTTGTTTTTTGTTAAATCATTTAAAGAAAAAGAAAGTGATTATTTCAGCAACAAGTAACGGGAAATGAACTTTATTGTTCGTTTTAAGGTGTCAGAAATTAATTTCGAGAGGGGCTGAATTTTCCAATGTTGTCACAGTGTCAAGATTTCTTTTCCTTTTCAATTTATTCATATTTATTTAGCTCTGCTGTTGGGTGAAATTTTCATCACATTTGCATGTGTAAAGAACTGTTTAATATTCTGGAAATGTTTAATTTGTTTTCCCAACACCCACTTCCAACCCGTTTTACATTAACATAAGTTTAAATGTTTTAATTACAACTCTTCACGAAGTTATTTAACGCTACAGAAGAGACTGCGGGTCCTTCAATCAGGCAGTCGTGAGTCGTATACCCACTTAGCTCACGAAATCGATAAATAACATGTTAAGTGTGCATTTAATCAAGGACCGGAGTTCAAATGCCCTGGATCTCCTCCCCAAAACCCGATGAGACGCCACCATGAAGTCTCTGCCCAAAAGTGCAGTAAACCAGCGCTGAGTGAACTGTGAAGTCACAGCAAACGGATTAAGAAAGTAAGGGTTCCCTGGGGATCGGCCGTGCGTGAACCAGAAATTCACTCATGATTTATGCCGACAAGTGAGCTTCAAGTGGCTCCCCGTCATCCCAATGGTAACGCAACCCGCCCCAAGCTCCATGTTTGCTCAACCAATACCATCTGGGGGTGCTTTATCTGCCTCTATTTGCTACCTGTTAGGATTCGTTTTTTTTGGTAATTTTAAGGGTGTCATTCGGATTGCATCCTGGGAATGAGCACGTTCGAACGAACTCAGAGCTGCGAGTAGCTTCTTTGAAATCCTTTTGTAACTGATGCTTATAAATTATTTGGAAATTCCCCCGCAGCTTGAAATATTCTTTTGCGAAAACGTGTATGCCGGAAACCCCTCTCAGCACACGACTCCCCTGACCCAAATAACTTCAGGGAACTGGAAACTAAGGCACGGATGCATATATCATAGAACTCGAGTGAACATAAATTACATTCCCTCTTAAAAGGATATAATTAAGGTAGATTCGTGAAGTTTGTTTTACTGAATTTCAAAATATGTATATTTTAATAACAATGGTTTCTTTAGGCATAGAAATGTACTCGCAAATTTTGTTCACGCTCGCGAAGACGGAAACGCCATTTCAAGAGAGATGGTAGAAAATATTATTTTTATTTGCACTCGAAAGTTTAACGAATCGGAATAAAAATATGCCTTAAAAACGAAAATCTGTAAACCAAGTTTAATTTGTTTAAGAATCTGTGAAATTTCGCCATTGAACAAATGATTCTATTTTTATAATTGTTAGGTATTGTTTTTCTGGGAGTCATAATTAATTTTTCGTAAAATACAAAATACCAACATACACATATACACACTGCACAGTGCACAGTTCCATTTTTATTTGTCGCGGTCGCTGTTTACTATTATTGAAAGTAGTAAATAAAATCGTTTTGAAAAAAAGAATCGTTTATTATTTTTAATATGGTCGCAAATCATATTATTATTGTATAAAACATCTATGCAGGTGTTCCTATAGTATTGAAAGCATCCAATAATATATATAATGTTATTAATTGTTTGCCATTGCCAATGCTTTTAATTTTAAATTGATCCCACTAAAACGTTAAACATTTCAATGCATGAAAAAAAAAGTATTTCTACCACTTTCAAGAAAAACGGATGTCGGTTCTCATATTGAATATATTCCAAAAAGGCAACAACAATATTAATGAAGATAGACGGAATGTTTTCACAATTGGATTTTCAAATAATTTTAAAAAAAAGAACCAGCTAAAAAATAAAACAAAACTGTAAAAAAACAATAAGTTCTGGACTTTGCATTAATTAGGATTTTCCGTAGGACAACAAATCAGTGCTGCTTCTTGATATTTCGTCCAGTTATATCCGTTCCGTTTGTCAGAATTTTCAGTGGGCGTCTAGAACTGTTGCTCGCTCCACACTCCACAGTCTCATTTATGTAAACACAAACTTGGAGAGATGCTCCCTCCGCAACATTTGAACATGGCTGAAGGAAAATCAACAGTGTTTGCTTTTGCCTTGAAATTGGTGCCAGATATGTTTGTGCAACACATTCCCACACATGTTTCGTCTTTTAATTAGCTTCGGTTTTGAATTTGACCTTTGAACGGAACAGTTAATTGGGATCAATTAGGCGAGTGGATCGTTCAATCAGAGATGGTCTGCTCTGTTCGGCATGACTTGATCGGCAGACGATTAATCTAGCAAATTTGTAATCGACCTGTTTACGATGTTCTTCAATAGTTTTTTTTGCATATCTGAAAACGTGATTTGTTAGAAGATTTTTCTAATAAAACAAACACTATTTGAATCTTAAAACCATAATCGATAGTTTTTAAGCTTAAAATGAATACAATTTGGTATAATTACTGCATTTCTTGTTCCTTTGAACAACCTTTGAAATTTTATATCACTATTTACAAAATCACAAGTAGATAATACATACAGTTCTGCAGTAGCTGATTATTTTATCAAATTAATTAAAATAACACTGGCCTTTCGACGAGTTAATTTTTAATTAAAGCTTGTAAATCAACAATATACGAGGCAGGCAGGATTTCTGGATGTCCGCAGTAGGAACGGAGCAGATCGCCGATTGGTAAAGCCACAGTGTAACCGCAGACACTGCGGCTGCAGCGTATGTATTAATTTTAATTTTTTATCGATACCAGCCTGCTTTGAGTACAGAAGAACACATACGAAACTCCTCTGGGTGATATTTTCATTCAATTGGCCAGGAGCATCCTTCGTGCATAAGACTGCTCTGAAGTGTAATGTATGATACCGCATGTCCGCATCTAGTTAATTTAAGTTAATGAATCGGGCTAATTTAATTCACTATGAGGCAAGCTTTTAATAAAAAATTAATAGAATGAAAAAAGCAAAAATATAATTACGTAGGAGAGAGTATCTCGAATGCGGATGTCGGAGTTTTGGTGAACGCACATCAAACTAGGTGCAAGTAAATTACTTTCCAACTACTTTTTTCAGAAGCTATGTGGACATATTTTTATCTGCCCGCTCCCCCGGTGTGCTTTCCTGGCAAACATATTCTCGTGGAATTTTAAATCGACTATTCATGGATGAATGTTCTGCCACAGGAATTTCACTTCCCCCGCAACACAACCTCGTTGCGGATCTGGTTCACCACATCTATGTCGCGCGAATAAATAATGTAGTATTTGCGAAAGGTGAGTTCAGCGGTGGATTTCAGTTTAGTAGGAATTTTCGATTTTAAAGTAATTTGCCGAGAGCAGGAGTTAGCGGATCCTGAGGCGCTCCCTTAACCACTTCCCTCAATTATATTACTTCCACTTCAAAAGCACCTCAGAATACCTCGTGAGCTCTCTGTGTCGCTCATTAATTAGTTATTAAGAGTTGTTCAAGTTCACCTCTTTATCAAGGATCTGTACAGGAGTTGTTTGATAAAGTCCCAACAGAGCTCTCTACAGAACTATCACCTGCATGCAAAAGTATTCTGACGCAATAAGGCTTTAAATTGTTCTAAACAATGCCTCACCCATTTTGTTGGTTTGGTTGTGTTCCTTATTGAACGCCGTGATATACAATTGTATTTAAATAATAAGAACAAGAACGTTCGATCAAACTCAATATTATACCTACCCTACCTCTACATCTATAGAGTATAAATTCGAATAACAACTCTAAAAGCAATGAACAAAACAAACTCTAAAATTTTTACTGGAACCAATTTATACCTATACACATTAAAATTGAATCCCTTTATAGTAAATATTTGCTCAGTCCTCGTCAAAAAATTGTGATTACATCAACGATGAAATTCCGCTGTGATAGAAGGGAAAGCGCTGCATCAGTTGAAAAACCTTGTGCATTAAAAATAAAACGGCAGAACTGACTTTCAACACAATTATGAGCATATAATACATTACTGAGGGAAATACCGAAATAATTCGAAATCAATAGCTAGGAATTGGAATCAACTTCCGCATCACTTGATGATAAATATTTTTCTGCGAGTTCCCGGAAGTATTCAATTTCCCTGCCATTGGGAAAAGTGTTCCAGTAATGAAATGAAATTTCTTTTTCCTGTTTAAACAGCATCGAGTGAATATTATAAGACTTGCAACAATAAATTCTGCAGCTGCCTTTTTATTTCATTACTATTATGCACATCCACGCCGGAAACCCTTTCTGCACTATCCACCTTCGATTTCTTATTATTATTTATAAACCAGTTAAAGTTGGGTTGCAGAAGGAGTGAATGCGGGGTTCTGTAATAATGTGCACAGTTGCACACATTAAAGAGCGACAGTGACGTAACGGTGTTGTGAAAAAAAAAGTTTTAATTGCTTCAAAGGATCCTTTCACTTAAAATACTAATAGCTTTTTATTTAATACAAAATCACGACTTCTATTTGTATTTGATTTTCCATATACACAAATATATTTTGTTAAAGAAGGTTGCATAAATAAACTGTTTATGCTCACATGCAAATTGCTTTTTGTTAATAAGGATGCAGTTGTGATAGCTGGAACAAGGGAATTTTAATAAATCCAATTCGTTGAATATAAAATTGGATATATGAGAAGATATTTTTTGAAGTTTAAATCTAAAAAATGGTTTGAGTTTATTTAAAAATAATGAACCAACGAGAAAAAAAGAAATAATTGAATAATGTCTCTTGATAAAGCTGACGTTTTTCACTCCTTTGGGATGCCACTTTCATCTGTTTGGAAGGACTTCTTCGGTATTATTTTAATAACTTTTCGCCTCTAGAGTGCTTATAAAACTCTTAAGTTTTTCAATAAAAATATTATATCCTCACGACAAGAAGAATTCGTGGGAAATTGAATTGATAAGGGTCTGATGTACACCAGGGATTTCAGAAAAGCTTTCTTTGATGCGGTCATAAAAGTTTTAATATCCCTTAGGAGGCCGTAAAATTGAAAAAAATAGACTAGAAGATTTTTTTGCATGGGTGTTAACCCAAATTTCCAAAATAATATAAGAAGGTGCAAATCAGAATATTTGTATAAATTTCAAAAATTTATTAATCGAAAACTGTAAGAGATACAATTTATTGAAAACCAGATTTGCATTCAGGATGTAAAAAATTTTGTTTAACCAAAGTTTCAACGACATCTACATCTAAGATGGTCGGGTTGAAAAACGATTTTTTTTGGTTGATTTCACATGCAGTGTCCCTCTTCTGTGCAATCATTTTTTAAAAGGCAAGTTCTTACTACTTTCCAAATGCTTCCGCAAATATTATTAATTTTCAACAATTTTGCCGAATAAACTGGAAGACATTTGTAAAGAATCAATCTTTTTGCTGCTTTTTTATAATAATAATAATAATAATAATATAAAATATCTTCCCTTATTGAATGGAAATTCAATCACCATTCAATGAACATATTTCGCTATGAATATTCATACCGAGAATTTCATCCAGTAGCTCTGAAATTGATTTCCATCCGCAATACACATATCTGTATAAATGACACTCTTTTCAAAACTATTTCAGAAGTTTTGGTAAACAAACTTCGATTCAAGCTCCAATTCCCTTCAATCCTGACGCAGAATAATTTGACTTCTTGGTGATATTTTCAATATTGGTCTTGCATCTGACATTCTCGAGAGGAATATGGACGAGGTAAACAAATTGAGAGGTCGTCCGTTTATCCGTGAGGCTTCATCATGTGCTCTGACGTAGCAGTGAATGAAAGGATTTCATATTTCTTTTTTCTCTTGCCACACATATGAACCTATCTTCTTCATCTTCCACATCGTGCATGCTTCGCAACTCATTTCCTCCATATTACTTTTTTTCTTTTATTATTTCGATGCAAGCCACTTCAGCTGAAAAGGATGCCACACATCTACGTGATATGCCTCTACAGAATTGCTTCGGGTATAAAAGGAAATATCTCGAGAAGAATTTCTTATGTCAACAGCTCTTTCATGTCGCATGGAATTGAATTCGAGCACTGTATTCCTGCGAGGAGCTTTAATCATGGAACTCCTGAATACATAATGAGACTTTCGGCATTATTCGTCTTAAAATAGTTTCTTGCAAATCAAAATTAAATAAACAATTAGGTCTTATGTGACGTTCCATTTTAAGCGGATTTTCGTAAAATCATGATGTCCTTTAGTGCGTTAGTGATGAATTGGCATGACTTAAAGATTTCCTTCAACATCCAAATAAAAACTCTATTATTGTTATAGCTTTTTATTTGTAGATCTATAAATCAAATGAAAAATATTACGTCAATTGGAAAAGAACAACAATAAAGTTGAAAATAATGAGGAAAAACGTAGCCATTATTTTCCTACTTTCATTAATTCTAAAATGGACAACAATAATTAAAAAAACAAACAATTCATATTGATTTCCACGTTAATTGAGAAAGCAAAACGTTCATTACAACGTTTTCATATCTCAAAAATGTAATTAAATTATCACGACTCAATAAATTCTTACAATTTTTTATTTGAATTTTTGTTAAGCAAAACCAGTGCAAATCGCAATTGAATTTCGATCTCCTGAATCAAGTGTAATCTTAATTTCTCCGGATTTTATCAAAGTCTCATTTTTCAGCGAGCTCTTGCCATTGGGAACGATGTTTAATTTTCTTTTAATTACTGTTTAAATTGCGATAGAGAATTTTCAACAACTGTGGGAAAAGGACAACCGATTGGAAAAGGAGTCCATTTGACTCGGAGACCAACTGCGAGTTTTCTTGTTCATTAAATGTTTAGTACTTTGTGCGATGGAGCATAAATATCAGTGTTTTGTATCATTCCATTGGTTTTAATGTGTCTTTTTCCTTCGACATTATTGTGCTTTGAATACACGAAGTCCTCCCTTCTCACCTTTTTGGTGATTGGAGTGGCAACGAAAGGCAAAATGGCTTAAATTTTACGTCGATTCTGTTCAGGTCGATATTTATAAAGCAGCTCTGTATTTGGAGTAAAAAGAGTTTTAATTGCACTAATAAACATTAATTAGCCAAATTTGAACTAACCTTTCAATTAGTGTAATCAATGTATTGGGTTTAATTTCAACAGTGCTTAACAGTTTTTAACAGTGCAGTGAATTTCGATAATGTTTGATAAACTTAATATAGGGGTTCCCGGTCTTGCGATAAATGTATCAATTATTAAATTTTTGAATTTTAACAAATATAAGCTTCTCCATTGTGTTAAATGTGCCATTTATGTTAAGTATTAAATACAGAAAACAGTAACAGAGATGTTTCTGTAACCATTAATTCCAATCAAAAAGTAAACAGAGGAAATCAATTCCAACTGGAAACATAAATCCAAAATTAAAAAAGACAACATGCGACGCTTCGTTTAACCCTTCTTTACTTTTGTGCTTTCACTCAAAGCAAATTGCCCTACATTCACATCCTTTGAGAAATATATTCTGGGTTTTCACCAAACGGTCTGGATGAAATCGTGAGTACATTGTAAATCCTTTTGTTGCACCTGGAAAAATTGATTCGAGTTTCTGCGGAGCTTCTACGCGCCACAAATATTAAGGTAGAAAAAGTCATTTTGTTGCCAAAACAAAAAAAAAAAACAGTTAACAACATTTTGTGCGTTTCCAAGTGTGGAGAATGTTGAAAGATTAGCGACGTAACAAGCATCTTTCACAGAAACCTCTCAATTCATATCTAACTACCTCACCATTAAAGGGAACATTGATTCGAAGTTATTTCTATTAATAAAAAGTTTATTCAAACTGCTTTCACTAACACATTTCTCAGAAGTTGACAAGAAATACTGAAAATTTTAGGAAAGACATATTTTGCGCAAGAAGAAATATTTTTTGTAGAAAATCTATTTCTAAATAATATCGTGATTCATCAGAAAATTTCAATTTTCTCTTAAATATTAAAAACTAAGTTATCTTTGAGAAATAATGCTAAAGAAAATATTTTTGCCAAGAAATAAATTTTTTCTTATAAAGAAAATGTTTGCGAAAAATTATACAACAAAATTCTTGCCATTTTTTCAATGCGAAAATAAAACGTATATTGATTTCTTAAAGTAGTTTCCAACGTCCTTTTATTAAATCAAGGCATTAAAAGTGTTCAAACTGATTGCTTTTAAGCAAATTTCATAATTGAGGACATTCCCAGGAGCGCCGAAGAGTTCGAGCTGGAACCTGCAATGCCGGACTTTGCCTCACTGAAATTATTGATGGAATCGCCTCTGTACTGCTGAAAGGGACTGCATCGATACAAAGCTCTTTGTCCTCTGATGTATTGCATAATTTTGAGTCTTTGTGAATTTCCAAAAGAATTTTTGATGGCGTTCATTAGAAACCCTAGTCGCTGCGCCACTATACAACACATTTCCCTATTCTCAAAGATATAAATTTTCGTTCTGCGTCCATTTTGAATTATTATTTGAAGAGAATTTGCAGTATCCAATACCACTGGAGCAAATGCAACCCTTTCCCTAATCACCACAGCATCTCAACTATGAATTTGTATTGCCTTCTGGTGTTGCTCAATGCTCATAGACTTGTTAATCTATCACGATGCTTATATTACTTAGAGGAAGTGCAAATACATTTTCGTTGCCTTACAAGAGGGAGGAAGGATATAAATCTCCACACCAACAATGTGACCAGGACGATTCATTTCCTTGTACCTCCTAAATTCTGAATTTCATTAGTGAAATGACTTGTATCCACCCAAAGGATTGGTGTAGTCCAAAGATCCACAGGAATGCATTAATTTTGGTTCTATTTAACTTTCTTGTCTGCTCCATGAAACATTTCCAATCGGACACTGACAAGGAAAGTAAGAAAAAAAAAAGAATTTCCAAAGAATCAACCAAGTTGGCTCGGCATATCCTATCGATAGAGGAAGTTTTCCCATTACGAATGCGTTAAGTCCTCCAATTTCATTTGCATAATGGAGTTGGATAAATTTGACTTTCATTCGCATCTCTTCAAAGGATTTAACTTCCTGCGGTCAGCTCACACGAGTCAATAGATCTACAGAGTTGAGAGGCTGATGCGCAACAAGTTCAGCCTAATTATGAGGCAATGAGTGTCCTCGGGTGGATTCCAGTATTCATTACGGTTAATCTCCGTAAAAAGGAAATTTTTATGTTAAAAAAAATTATAAAAAATAAATTGAAAATGTTTTCTGTTGGATCGATTCTGTGTTGTTGTCCAACAAGAGTTTCGAAATACAAAAAACGCTGTTCAAAACACACCTCTTTGAAAATTCTTCTAATGGCGTTACAATGACAAAATCGTAAAATTTCAAAAAGAACTAAAACTACCAATTTTATTTTATTCAAGTACCTCGAAGGAACTCACCCCTTGTAAAAGTATAAAATATTCTTCCGATTTTATTGTAATTGCTTCCTTTCGCCACATCCTCTCACGATCTCAGTATCTAATAAAAAGTAGTCAATAGCCGGAAAAGGGACTTTCCGTCGCAATAAAACCGTTTCCCGTGTCAAGCGAATATGCCATTTGGGCGCGCTTCGAGGAAACGTCGGCCATGAATAAGAAATCCAAGCATCCTTCTCGATTCATGAACTTCGATGGCGCGAGTTTCCTGAATGAATAAAGCTTTTTCTTTGTATTCCGGGTTAACAGGTGCACACCTTCATGTTCGCTTCTTAATTACTGCAGCATTCTGCTTGCATAACAGTAAATTCGACTCAGATAAACACGTTGTAAACGGAGCACACACTTCAAGTATATGGCCCGGAAGTCCTTAAAGTCCTCATGTTCCTAATCGAAAAGTTTCTTGACTTAAATTTTCGCTTAATCTCAATTTCCTAGACAGATCCTGTTCTATATTACCTTGTAAGGATTGTGTGGTTTCTTCCGAAGCCAGAGTTTGTTTGGAATACGAGAAGACTGAGACCCTTTCGGACTTTGTATCCTGTTTGGTCGTTCTCCAGCATAAAACTGATTAGAAGGGGTGAAATGTTTCAGGAGCTGTTGTTGGCAACAACGTAAAATCCTCTTCGCGGAACAATGCATTAATTGGGTAAACTCGTTAAACACAAATAAAAGTTATATTTTTATCGAATTCAAAATTCTTAAATTTTTGGAAAACTTTTAGCAAAAAGAAACGGTTTTTATATTTACAAAGCTGCAGTTGTTCTGGGAAAGAATTTTATTGCAGTGGGAAGCCATTAATTTGTTTGTTAACATTAATATTCTATCCCTAGTCGGTCGTCGGTCGCATGAAAAAAATATTATTTTTACTAATATCCAGTTGCAAATGGAAGCAAAAACAATAAACAAAAATCTTCTAACCTTTTCATCATGAACATAACTTTTGAACAGTTTAATTTAATTAATTTTTTGACATGTTGCATGTATTTGTATTTTGTCCATATGATTGACATCAAAGCCACCGAGAATACACAAAGGATATAAGTTGTAGGTACAGGATTAATAAATTTTTGGTTAATAAAATCAACAAAAATTAAAATTTCAAATTTTTTAGAAAGTAAAGTTTCATTACACAAAGGGAAAGGGATACAATAACAGAGATCAAAAGAGCTTTCCAGAAAATATTGGATTCAAAAAAATGTATTGCCACAAAGCTGGAAATTTTTCCCAGATATTTGGCGAGCGTGTATCTGTATGTGTGGATGTGCATATTGACAAAAGGAAAAAAGTTGTCCCTGAAGAGACATTTTTACGTGATTATAAAGGTTCGAAACAACATAAATCAGTTGAGCCCGCAAAAGTTTTCCCCAAAATTCGCCAGGGCGGCCTAAAAGTGCATAAAATGATAAAAATCAACAAATTACAACTTTTATTCAAAACCCGTCGATTTTTTTCTATTGCATTCGGTTTTCGGTGGTTTCCGTTTGGTGCTGGACTTTCAACCAACAATCTCCCTGTGTTTTTGTGTTTATGTTTTTTTCACCAGCTTCCCGCTGTTTCTGTTGTTGTTTTATGTCCGCTGCTCTCTTGGCTATATAACTTTTTGGTTTCAAAGTTTTTGCCGAGAGTAGCCGAACTCTTCCCTTTTGTGTTTTACATTCGAGTTCAGAGTATAAAATGCAAATCCTTTTTCGTTAATTAAAAAGATTTCCTCCTTAATGCCATAAGCTTTATTATCCTTGCTGCGCAAAAATACTTTTGAATGAATGTTATGAAATGGATTTTTTAGATAGCTGCTGTTGCCGGAGCGACAATTTGTCTGCTTGGCGCAAATTGAATGAAGTTGAGGTTGAAAAAAAGGGTTAGATATTTATGCAGCGAACTTAAATGTCACTTTTTTCAAAGGGATGAACACTTTTGAATGTCGCCGCTCTAATTAAGACAGTTTTTCTTTCATTTATAGTAAAATTGGAATTAAAATGATATCCTCTGGTATTCGTCGCTGTTGTTGTTGCAGTGTGGGTTATGAGAAGCTAACAGAAAAGTTGTGCAATTAAACTCATTGATTTTAAAAGTGAATGTGGTAAACATTCATTTTCTCCTGAATAGTGCATAATTCTCCTTTAATGTGTGTGGTTTTTTAGGTAAAGGGAGCATTGGAACGTATCCTTTTTTAATACTGTTGTGGTCGTTGAGAGTGGCGACGCATCCAAAGGAAGGCCAATGTGAGACATCAACGCAACTTTACGTTATAAACTGCTTTCAGCGCCGAATTCGAGAAAATGATTTCGTCCTGGAACAACCATAAATGTATCTGACTTTGTGGAGTTCATTTGCAAACAGGATCAAGTTTCGTTGACTCCACAAAAGCCCTGGATTTTAACTTTATTTCTAAGGATCGTTGGCTGAGTCCGTTGCCCATTGATTTTGGACTTTTCAACATCAACGAACCACGAAAGAGGTCCTCACTTTTTCCGACTTTGTGGACGTGGCCTGAAAGTCGTTAGTTACAGTTTTTTGTGCAAAATATAATTAGTGAAGTTTTCAAAATGCACGTTCCTTTGTGAAGAAAAACATTCCAGACATATGAATGGACGAATTCTTGTTCAAAAATGTAGGAGTTTAAATTTGTGAAACTATGAAACATTTACATAACTTTATTGAAAAGCATTGCAAAGGAATTATTAAAATATAATGCAAATGTTGCTTTTCTTTTTATTACGAAAGCACTATCTACATAATTTACGTTTCTCATTATTCTCTTACAAAATATTGAAATCATATAAAACATGATTTTAATTCGCTTATACATTGTGTTTTATGATTCTATTTTAATTGGCATTAGTTGATTGCAATTGATTTCATTTGCCTTTGTTTTTAACAAGCATTAGAACAATATTGTTTTAACAAACTCGGATAAATTTCCCCCAGTTTTGCTGATTAGTTAGTTGATCTCGTTCTAGAATTTCAATTGAATATTTTCCTGGTAAGCGGATCTCAGCACATTTCCCACGGTTGGCTATAAAACAGTTTAATGAACTTAATCGATTTTCTAAATTGCCTCTTCTCTGAAAACTGAAATGAATTTTTCCTCCTGCGTTATTCCCGGCTAAATGACCGAAAAGTTTGCTCGTTAAAGGATATTCATAGTCGACTGGCCAAATATTTCACAACTTGGCGGCTTTGTTTTCCTTCGCTTGTAGCAACTGAACGGATTGGATGGAAGGATATTCATTTTGCGAAAAATAGCGCAAAATTTGCCGTAATTCCATTTACAGCTAGAGATTTTATATATTCACACAGAAGTTAAAATTGAATCGTACAATTATTATAAAGTATAAAAAGGATTAAGATTTGGAAGGGGAATTTTCACCAAAAGTTTTAGTCCTTTCCAAATCTGTCGGAAATTCTAATTTCAATTTATATTAAATGAAACACAGATTTCAGAATTGAGATTTAAGATTTCTTTATTAGCGAAATTAATAAAGTTTCTGCGGGACTTGAACTCAAAGCGAAATTATCTTTGAACTGTTTTTTGTTTTGTTTTTATCAGATAAGTGGTATATTTATATTGCATTAGTTGTTATTATTAAGCCCCATTTTACAATTATTAAGAAGTAATTGTTAAATATTATTCTTGTATCCGCTCTTGAACTTCTCAAACAGCGACATTCTCGCGCAATTAAAATCTTGTGCTATTTTTGCTAATTAAACTCACGGTAACTACTCAGGCAGATTATACTAATATTTGTTTTCAGGTCACAATTGCTTATTTACAGCAGGAGTTGAATTATCCTGGCAAATTAAATAAATTAGACTTCTGTTTAAAGTGAAAATACGAGGAAGTTGTCCTTGTCCATATGCAGTACATTTAGTAATTACCGCTAAGTAAGTTCCAGTCAAATATACAAAGGATAATGAGATTCACCGATTCACGGGATTACTTCCAAATAAATTACGAAAATCCGTTCCGTGCCACAAATGAAAGGTTGTCTCTAGTTTTATTGGTAAAATGGTGTTGGCATTTAGTAAAATTTTTGTTTACTCATCCTTAATTACGGGACTCCCTCTATAAGTTTTCAACTTAGATTTATTTCTGTGTGTTTTGCAAGAAATGAGTAAACAATAAAATTGCTTGTAGAGATAGAAATTTAATTTTTCCTGTTCCCCTGAACTTTTAAAAATATGGCAAATATTTGGTTAGGACAAATTTAGTACTCTTTATACTTTATAATATTATGTGTATTTAACGACGACCAAAAAGAGGAATCGAAAACATTTTATTTACTATAAAGTGCAATAAAAACAACATTTACCCTGCTGATTATAAATATATTATCCAAACATGTTGCAGGACTTCGAATTTTAGAGAACTTTTAAGAACGATAAAAAAAGGTTAAATTAAAAAGGAATTTCGTTGTTATTTGTTATCCTTCTTTTAAATATTTTGTGAAGACAATAAGTAGGTAATATTCTCTATAATATCTCTTATATACCAATAATTAATTATTATTCTCAAAACTGTTGCATTCCTGCAATCCTGTTGCAATTACAAAGGAAAAATTTTATTTGGATTTCTTGCTCCCATCTATTCCAAAAAAAAAAAAAAAAAAAAACACACAATGTTTGATTAAATCAAATCATTTTAAAGTTCATAATATTATTCAAGTTAGACAAATTTGCTGCCATTTCGAGAAGCATTGATGTCGAACAAATCACCATCATTTCCTTTTCCTCTCTATGTTAATTAAACGTTTTTTATTAAACGTTCATTCGATGCAAAAAAGGACCGCTTTCCACTCAGTGTCATTCGGACTAACACAATTTTATTAATTGAATTGAAAACTTTTGCATTCCGAGTAGAGTTAATGAAAATTGAATAAGCACGGAAGTCTGAAAGGATCTTAAATCGTGTTCGGTTTGAATAATTCACCTCTGCCTCTTGCAAAACTTGAAGACGATGGAAAAAAGCCACCGAATGACAAATAGTAAGAAGAAAGTTTGCTTTAGTTGTCTGTCTTCGTCGGTTATCCTTTTCACTGAGAAGTTTGTGGAGCTATTTATGGTAATTTTATGAACTTCACTATGATATTAAAATTAAATACCACGAAGTTGTCTTTTCAATCAGAAATTCAGAGCTCTACTTTATACAAATGCTGTTATTGGACAAGTGCATTAAAGGACTATGAATTTATGATAAATCATCACATTACAATATCCTTTCAAGGAACGAGTTTCTGTTGATCCAAATCATTTTAAGACGGAAGTACTGAAGTAGATCTCTTTGGTTTGTCAAATAACAGCAAAATAAATAAAGTTGGTAGAGTTTTGTTATAATATTGCAGTACTTTTCAAAAATTAACAACTGATTAGGAACTAGCATTCCTCCGGTGGCATTGTAACGGAAGATGCTTCTAGAATCCGAGAATGTCAAATGACTTTCGAACGAATGGCAGGAAACGAAATGCAGCTGCACTCGATGCACCATAAAAGCTGGAAAAGTGCAATTCACATAATGAGCAAGCAGTCGTTCCCATTGTTAGCAAATAACTGGCATTTCGCATTTTCACGGTACACTTCAGTGCTCATAAAAATTGTGTAATAGGAAAATGGAAAAATTAAACGGAGAAATAAGTACTACAGTCGGGATTCGCATCCGGTTTAAATTGCTGCGGTACTTCACCAGTCACCTGATGACGTCTTCCCGCTTGACACCGCCATAATAAGATGCTGCTTATTGCCATTCATAGACTCAATTTCATGGCATTCAAGGCGGATCCAATGGTGTTGACCTCTGCGTTTACAATGGTTTATACTTAGCATAAACTCCCACTCCAATAACGACGACGACCGCAGCGACAGGAATTGCAAATGGGTGTAATCAGGCCTTAGTGCCCCATAAAAACGAGCTGCTTGGGAAAGGGTTGGCAGATTGTCTCTGCTGGGTACACTACACCCAAAATGTGTCTGCAAATCATATTTGGCTTTTTGTATTCATTTATTCATGAACACTTTCGTCCTTGATATGCAGCTGAAGCACTCTTGTCACAAGAAAATTTCCCCATCGCATTCACTTCGCAAATTTTGCATTTGTATAGAATTCGAAAGAAGCCAAGAACCCTCTTGAATTGATACATTGCATAACCAGTGTTCCCCCTACAGCGAAACCAGGATTTTTTTTAACTGCCCTTTTGAGACAATCATTAGCATATCTTTGGATCAGTTAGTTTTTATGTTTCTTTTATAAAGTTGAAAGCAGACTTACCTATCTGATGTTTTTTAAATAAAATTTGAATTTGCAATTATTATTTCAAATTATCCGATGGAATGAACTGAAATGGAAATTGCCATAAAAACGCAAATGTCTTCCCATTTTATTTTTTAAACAAAACTAATTCTTGTAACAAAATACAAAGCATTTCTTTATTGTGGAAATTAATTCAGTTACTAAACACTTAACTACAGTATACTTTATCATTATGCAGTAAAACCCTTTTTAAATCGTTAAAGGATTACTATTTTATTTCACTTTTAACGTTGCGTTCATCCTGAAGCAGTGTCCTGTCTGCAGATGTAAGAGGCTTCAAGCAATTTCCAGTGATGCTATAAATAACGTTGTTTGGTCAAGCTAACGCTATTGACCGTCCTAGTTACATTCAATTAATTCCGTAAAATATCCTTCCAACATGCTCCATGTGAACTCCACTGCACTCAGGACTTGGCTAGTATGCACTCGAGTGCACCCATTTTCTTAAATGTTATAGCGCTCGATTAAATCCTGCGAAAGAAACGTGTTTACTTTCTGTTTATAAGAGAATCATGATAGTGCACGATGAGGAAACCCTCCTCCCGAAACTGCTCCCCTCGCTGTGGAATATTTTTAAGGGAGAATATTCATGATACAAACGAATCCGGATAAAAGATGCCTGCATAGTTGGCAATCAATGACCGGTAGTTAGGGTCAATATCGGAAGTGTCCTGCAAGGCTGCAACTGAATAGAGAATCATTTATGTCAGGAAACGCCTTTGAGTGCATTAATGTTTTTCGAAGTGTAAACAACCTTGTTAAATAGAAAGGATACGACGACAGTTACAACTGTCGGGTCAATGCGAAGAAAAGCAAATTTCCTTCTATATTTTTAATTGTGTTGTCCTGAATATATAATGCAACGAAATTTTCACCATAATTTCCTTTTCCTGAAGCTTACTGTAGGTGCATATTTTCAGAAAACGGTAAAAATATGTCTCTATTTTATTTCCGCAATAGATCAGTTTAATTTAATGGCGTAGTCTGAATGCCTGGATTTATATCCGTGCTAAACTTTACAATCACGATTTCCTTTTCCTTAAAAATTTCAAAAGGCCCAGGTTCATTAAAATAATGGCTCTCTTTCAGCAATTCATTATAATCGCCTACTCCCACATTAAAAATAAAAATATCCTGTCGAAAAAATGCCAGCAGAAAAGAAAAGTCCTTAAACGATCTCATAAATTATTCGGCACAAAATCTGTTGGAATAAACTCACAGGATATTAATCCCAGCTAGGTGCCGTCATTTCTGGCATAATCCGGTGGGACTGCGGAATGGGGTGAATCCCCGCAGGCACACTGTATAATTTACAGCACTTACAAGTGAATGCAATTATGAAGAAGAATTCTGTCAATGCGATTATTTAGATCCTTAAGCTGCTCCACAAACTAAACTATGGGCCTGAAATAGTGCCACCCTATTCAAGGATTCCTTTCCCTCCCGCAATGAACACAATTCTGCTTCTAGTATACTACTGACAGGATAATGGAATCTCATGGAGTAATTATTATATCCAGAAAAGGCAGAAACCCCACTCGAAGAAGGATGACAGTGGCTTCATATTTAGAGTACATGAAGCGATTATCCTTGTTTGGGAGGAGTGCATAATTTCGCTATATGCTTTTAATATTGCATTGTGGTGACAAAACAATGTCAGCATGTTGGGTACCTATATAATAATTCTTGTAGTATAGCACTGAAAATATTGTAAGCAACTGAAGGACTGCGTCAGTCAAATGTGCAAACCAGGTTAACTTCAAAGGGGGGCTGCTCTCGGTGTTTGGGGTGAAAGTATATCGCACTTTCGCTTAGTCGCTTCAGGTTCAATCCTTTCAGCTGGAACTCATGAAGGGATTTCTGCTTAAAATGCAGCAACTGGAAGCACTCAAAAAATTTACCCCTTCCGATAGAAATTTCGTTATTTGCATTTAAACTTTATCGTAAATAAAGTTTTTGTACTAATTCAGAAATTAAATCGGAAAATTTATTACAAAATGTTGTTTGAACACTCTCGAGAAATCCAGTTTGGATTTATATTAGCGTTACATATTTATTAATAGTTATACAATTATAAAATTCTCGAATCGGAATGCGAATTTTTTTTGTTGAACTTCCGAACAATTTTTCAAGTAGGTAAATCTTTTTTTCAGTTTTTATTTGAAACGCAAACATTAAGAAAATGTCCTCACAATAAAAAGTTTATGAGCCTTCCAATGTGTGTAGTTTTAATCGTAAACCACAAGGTGGACATCTCCTCCTTGAAACTTCCAGGACAATCAATTTTATTATCACCAACGAAGGCAAGAGAAACGATTTTATAGACAGGGTTCTAAAAGAAAAGAAACACATTTGCAAGCAAAATAATAAAACTTTATATCAGCTCATAATTTTACTAAAACCTTAAATTTCTGACATTGAAATTCACCTATAGTAAATCCCTTAGGTAATCTTATTCTTACTGTATGTGTTAGGTTCCACCTAAATTTCTGATATAAGTATATTGATCTCAAGAATCTTTCTCCATTACTATTCTTTAATATTTATCCAATTTTTTTTTACTGTGTCCAAGTCTATCTTCAAAATCTGTTGAATGCTCTTTTTTTACGCTCCACGTAAATATTGTTCACACGTTATCTTTAATATAACAAGGCACAAATATATATATAAAATTCTCATTCACGAATATATAACAAACAGAATCTTTGGATCTTCGTCAAACATTTGATTTCATTGAATCCCTTCGGTATTTTAATATGTAGTTTTTTTCCTTGATTTATGTTAAACCTTACAAAATACTCGTCCTGTTTAGTTGCTTACTAATCATTTTGATTTACTTTATACAAGTATAATTATCTTAATAGACTAAACAATTCAATTTGCAAAAGAAACAATTTACAGGAGGGCATTTCCTCTACTGTAATTTACACTACTTTCTCGTATGACTTTTATTACTAATTACGATCGTAAAAATTTCATGATTTAGGCAATTTTTACTATTTTGTTATATATAATATATATTATTAATTATTCTTAGGTAATCACAGAAACGTAAATCATACCAAATACAAATATAATAAACAGTTTAACGAAAAGTTAAATTTGTGTCTTTCATTGACAACAACGTTTGTGACATGAAAAATAAATGTGTTTATTATTGTTTATTAACATAAAATTCAATTTTGATTTTAAGTATACCTTAAAGCTCTCAAAGACATTATAAAACATTTATTTAAATTTGATAATGGGAGAACACAATCCTCACAATTTGATTGATGGCGTAATTTTGAATTCAAATGAATCAGTGGCAAAGGATAACGGCGCTCAAATATTATATCCTTTGTGTTATCTATTTACGGTGTAATAGGCTTTAGAAGTGCCTTCATTAAGTATAATATTTCTACTTAAATAACTTTTATCTATCGAAAACACAATTCCGAAATGTTAAATTCTCTTGTCCCGGATTTTTTTTACATTTGTCATCAAATAGGATAAATGCTTGACAGGCTCAAAATAGAACACTTTCCAAGATTCGCAACAGCATCATAGAATAATATCCAATTGGGCATGAGATGTTGCCAGGAGCACCACACAGCATCTGCCTGAAAAGAGTAATTCAAAATGACTTTTGAAGTTAGAAAGATCATCCCCCAAAGGACGTTGGGCATTCGCATGTTCAAAAGTTTGGAAACTTTGTGCAAAACTTTCTGGACAAAGTTTCCATAATTTTGCTTTCCCTTGCAATCCACGCAATATTTCAAAAACACTTGCCCCGATCCAAATCGAGGGGTGTCTGTTGTCTAACTCAATCTGCCCCAGGATCAATCACTTTTTATCGAAGATATCCAACATGTGAGGAATTTGTCTGTGTCGATGGAAACAAATTAAAGTTCCCCACTCCGTGACGACCAGATGCTCGTAATCCATCGTAAGCTTTCCTACAGCTGAGTATCCTTTGACGGAATACATATCAATAATCCTCAACACCATCGCTTAGTTTGTGTGGTCATGGGATAATAGCAGCAGATTTCCACCCTCAGTGCAGATCTGCTGCGGCCAAAATCAATCAATTTAAGTGTGGTTGTGATATGAATATGAAATTCATTTTTTTCGGAGTACATCCAGGAGTTTTTCTTCTCGCTCCATTTGTTTAATGAATTTTTAATTGCGCCTAGCTTGTGGAACAAAACAATTTCCAGATAATTGATCTAATTGCAAAAGCTAGTCTGCCTAATGGCGCTGGGAAGAAGAAAAGTCGATGGGAGGGTCGATAATTCACTCCACCTCCCGGACCAGCATCTTCGATTAAAAAAAGTGTGGCGCGACTTCACAGACTATCGTTGTTCAGAGGGACGAGTTACAAGGTAACACTTGTGCACGGAATGAATAAACATCCCTCCGGAACGCTTATTGCATTAATTGAATAAAATTTTTATTCCCACGGCTGTGAGGTTCTGAAGTGAGGGTAGACGCCTTGGACTAGCTCGGGATTCGCTGTAAGTTGGAGCAATTTAAACTTCTTTTTTAATTCTTTTGATTCGTCGTCAAGTTTAATTTGATTACAACTGTTGAAATAGCACAAAGTTTTTCAACAATTAGACGAAAATTTTACGAGTTTCTGGTGCTGCAATTTGGTAAATCTAATTTTTATGTGATTTTCACTCAATTTAAGTTTTCAGTCTTGTTATTTAATTTCCTGCTTTATTTGTATGTCACAATTTTGTTTTTGTGTATTTCTATACCAAACGAACATAAAGTAAAAGCAACCACAAATGGCTTTTAATTCTTAGCAGGAGAGACTTTGAAGCATACTTTTAAAAAGATTATCCTTATATTCAGGACAAATGGGAAAGCTTCATTCGTAAGCTTTCATTTGAATAAAATATAAAGAAGCAATATGAAAAACCAAACGAAGAGAGGTAAATTGTGACTAAAATTAAAAAGAACAAAAACCAAACTCAAGATCATAAACTTTATTCATCTAGCAGAAGAAAGAGAATTTGAGTATCCCTAAATAATTCAATACTAACAAAACAATGCATTTAGATGCCTGCATCATGAATTCACAATTGATTAAAATACTTAAGAAAGCGTCCTTCTGTTCTTAAAAGGCGTACACCAGGATACTTGTGTTTGTATCCTCTCGCTGTGCAATCAATAATAGCTATATAAATATATCGCGCTTTAGCTTTTACTTAAATATTTGATATACAAATATTGTCTTTTTTCTTACTTTGCATTTTACTTTCATGATTGAATAAAATTTCATTTAAGTTTTCATTTTCGAAAAATAATTTTCCCTTCTTAATAATAAATTTTACATATTTTTTGTGCATTGTTGTCTAGACAATATTTTATTTTTTAATTTTTTTTTTTTTTTTTCATAATTTTAACCTTTTGTTTAAACATTGGTAGACACGACTAATAAAATATCAGGAAGAGTTCTAACTCATATTTTTTGGTAAAATTTTACAAATGTAAGAATTTTAAAGAAATTTCGAGTAAACAAGAAAAATAATAACAAAAACAAAAGAAAGAAAAATGATTTCTATTTACAGAAGTTCACTTCGCGTTTTTAAAAATATTGTCAAATTAGCTTCAACAGATGTACTTAAATCTAGGATAACAGCAAAAAATACTTTAAATGCGTTAAAGTAACTTTCTTTCCTGCATTCAATAACAAACCCGAACTAATGTCTTTTTTTTTTTGATACCTTTTCCTTGGCTTTTGTTGTATAACAAACTCTGCTCTGCAGTTGATCCTTTCTTAAATACGTACTTTTAAAATTATTAAACACAAATTTTAAATTGAAGACCGAATTTCGAGCAGAAATTTTAAGCCATAAAATGAAAAATAACCTACTGAGACGCAAATCAAAATTTTTCGATATTATTTTACAACATCTTATTTAAAAGTTTTTTGTTTTTATACAAATATAATCTTAATAAAGTCACCTTATATAAAATATCTTCTTGTCGCGCTTATTGTTTCAGTTTTAATGTTAGCTCTTAGATATGAATAAGTGGTTCCTTCTGGTGTGCTTCCAAACACGGATCTGCTTTTCATTCGTTTACTAATCCATGAAATTCGAAATTTTTTAAAATGATATAGTAGTTTCCGTTGATGGCAATTTTATGGTGGTTTGTCAGGAAGTGATTACGTAAATTCACTAGATTTATTCACAGTCAAGTTCTGCCCAATCTACACGAGCCCAATCTGGCAGTTCGGTTTCATACTCCCATCCGGGACCCTGTGAAACAAAATCAACAGTTTAAGTTAGCTCTTAAAATTATTATACTTACAGTAAGCATTAAGGAAAAAATCTAAAAATAAATTATCGGAAAATTTTCAGCGGTTAGGATTCTTTATTAGAATAAAATAATTTTTGGCATCTACAAACAAAAACAATAAAGAAAATAAACGACAACTAAAATCAGGAAATTCTGTCAGTATCTGAAGACTTTCGTTATTTGTTTCTATTCAGTTTGGACTGTAGATTTCCATTTTCTCACATTTTCCAAGAAACATTATGACAAGCCTGTCAGAGGAATAAAACAACGTCGGATTCAGAGAATAATATATTTTACAACAAAATACTTCTCACAAACTGTTCATGAAGTTATATATTTTAAAGTGAGATAAATTACTGTTGTTTTTGGCAATTCAATGTGATTCCTTTCCATTAATTCAGTTGAACAGAGCTAAGAATTTTGTCTTGGTAATTGTGCATGACATATCTTAAAAGTTACTAAAGCCAAAGAAAATTGTTTCAGTTGAGTACATTATAATAAATTTTATTGCCATTTTTAATCGCACAACATTTGCCTTTTGTATTTTAAAATTTTAAGCTAAACGAATATTGTTCATATGAAACAGTATCATTCACTTTTTCCGCCACTTGTCTTATATGTAGCAATTTTAGATTGCATTTAAAGTATCACAAAAAGAACGCAATAGTTGTTCTCAGTTATTGCAAATTAATTCTTGTTAAAACAGTTTTTAAATAACAAATATTCTGCTAAAACTCGCCAGCGCCGTCGACAGCGACAGTCTTCCCATAAAATGCAAAAAAATGTGATAATATTGTTTAAATGTGTCATTGGATTTCGCATATTGAGAATCTTAAAAACACTTTGAATGCAGAATCTGAATTCGTGGATATGAGGGTTGTTGCTTCCTCAGAGACGTTTCCATAAAATAGCATCAATAAAGTACTCGTCGTAATTCCAATTGTCCTAGAGTTAAATGTTGTGGATGATTTCAAGTGAATTTAATCGAGTCCTTGAGAAATATGCATGCAATTTGCTGCAATTGATGATGCATTTTTACTACTTTACGTTCATTATTTAATTTCGTACGTTTTCTGTCACAAGAGTTTAGGTAAGAGATTTCAGTATTTTTCTGCATTCTTGTTATATAACTATTTAAATTTTGAATTTTAACTTCGATATTCTTTGAAAATGCATTAAACTTTGTGTAATGAGAAGGAAATTGTTTTACCCTGAAAACGTATGCTGCGAGGAACGTAGAGCACTGGCCGTAAAATATAATTGGGATCCATAGTAGCATAAATGTTCTACAAACTCTTTCATTTCGTTATGCAAATTAGGTACAATATTTGCATATCGATTTTCGGTAAACACCATTTTCTTTCCAGAGAACAATATGCAATGTTTTGTTGCACTGAAACAGGAATCCTTGTGCTTTGCACTTTCATTGGATTTTCGTATTTATTACGCCTAATAAAATTGTGGGGAGAATATAAAATAGTGCCACTACGTACAAACGTTGCCCGAATCAATACAATCCGAGTAATTATTGTGGATGAGACATCTCCATCAAATAATGAAATGAGCAAAGTTTGGTGGCGCCCGAAATACTAACGAGGGGTTGTTACCCAAATAACGGCATCATTACCCGCCAGGTGCCCATGCAATGGATACTTTCCGACGTCAACGTTTGATTTGATTGGGCCTGGAGGAAGGATCCAACCTGTACCTGATGGAGTCTTCTGGCAAATGAACCATTTCAGTGGGTAATGAAATGAAAAGTTATACAACAGTTTCTTTCAGAAGATCCTTCCTCACGCTGAATCCAGGAGAGCAATTTAATCCTTTTGAATGCTTAAAGTCGCATTAAGGAGCTCAATTGAGCTGATACAGCACGAAAAAGGGATGAGGGTATATGGCTCAATAAATCAGTCGACAGGACCGTGATGAATTGCACGTAAAGCGGTAGGGAGCCGACACACCATTCGTGCCCGAATAATAGAACCCCCAGCAGGAGAAGGTCATCCAACCTATATTTAATGTGGTTAGTTTGGAACTGCTGCCAATTACCTTGTACTTCCACGCATGCAAATACATGACCAGGTCCTGCGGTTTAGGATCCCTGTAGCGTACTTTGCATTCATAGCAGTGCTTATCTGTGGTCATTTTGTCGGGGTTGAATGTGAGGTCGGGGGACTCATGACCCGTCTGTGTGGCTACAGTCACCTGCAAATGGAAACGCGGGAGCTATGAATCGATCATGGTTTTCGTATCCATTGTCAAGCCGTTACATACCTTTACTTTTGATTGCGAGGTCAATGATGTATTGCTGACTGGATTCATGACGACGGATGTGTTGGCGTGCACTGAAGTCATAACATTTTCATGCGGACTTTCACTTCCCAGTGATACTGGCCGGGGACTTTCCGAGCATGGTGAGGCTTCCCTGGACACGCTCTCGGAGTCGTCGTCACTAAGAACATTACCTGAAACAGAAGAAAACAAAGCAAAATTTAACGGTCACAATAATTAACGATATTAATGGTTTTTTTTCTAGCAAATGTGCTGCATAATTATGGGGAGGGAGCTGGATTGTGTCCTTGAATACCATCGTGTCACGCATTTGTTTCTTACTTCTTTTGTTAGGGTGACAATGTTCTCCCGTTGGAAAAATAGTTGCTGACTGTTACAATAAAATAATAGAGTATATTTTTTGCGCATTAAGAAATTCATTACAGAGAGGTTCAATTACACACCCTTAGAATTGCATTAACAATGTCTGACTGCCAATAAAGTCTTGTCATGGAATTGCCGGATTCCTGGAGTCTTACTCCATAATAGTGCTTTATCACAGTAAAGGAAGTGCTTATGAGGGAAATATTGCCGGCATGAACGCCTCGTAAGGAAACTCTTATACGGCATTATATTCTGCGCCTTTCATAAGTTGTAATACTGAAATTTCGCTTACGCAATTCCTTCAAGAATACCACAAAGATTTTAATTAAGACTGTCGTTAGCAAAGGAGTAATTCTACAAACAATTTCATCCGAGGACATAGTGGGTCATCATTCGTGAAAGTGTGTTACATAAAACAAGAAAGTCAATATTTTGCTATGCTTTTAGCAGATCATCGCTGCTAATGTGATAATGTGATAGTTCCTGGCATTTGGAGCAGTAATTTCTAAGCGAAGTTCCCAGCTATTGATGGCAATAGACACATTTAATAGCGTAATTTATCATGGTCTTTTAATTAGAAAGGTGTTTAATGGAAAGATAATTAAGATTTTAATTGGATTAATTTATACAGATTTTATAAAGGACCTCTAAAATTAAAAATAAATTGAAATTTCTCAGCAAATAATCGATTTTTTTATCTGTACTTTATTTCAGTCCTCGAAAATTTGCTTAGTCAAAAGTTATACTCAAACTTTTAATATTATACGGCATTAAAATTTCGTAACGCTGTACTGGTTGCTGTTATCGTTTTTTTGGAACTCCAATTTACAATATTAATTCTAGACTTTCGTAAAGTTTGTCCGTTTGAAAAACTTTTCGGTTTGATAAATTTTTGATCGTTAACATATTTTGTTTTGGGATTCTTTCAAAGTGTTATAATTAAAAATATCAAAGTTGTTGTGTTTTTGCAAAAAATTTGCCGGAGGATTTAGCAAAACAAGAGTCTTTCTGTGATAACAAAATAATTAGCAGTTCACGGATTATTTTGATTATTTTGTTGTTTTTCTAGTTTTAAATAAATTTGAGTGCGTGGGATCTTTACGAAAAATTTAAATTGTGTAAAATCAGGGAAAGCACTCACCTTTGCTTCCCAAAGCACCAGTGAGACTGTCTGAGTCTGAGTCACCCTTCATTGGCTTGAAGAGTGACAATTCTGAGTCTCCATCAATTCCCAGCCAATTTTCAGCGTTGTGGATGTTAATGAGATCTCGAACAAGTTGTTCGTCTGTCTTGCCTCCGATGTCACCAGCTCTACCCTTATTGGGGCCGAAAACCTCATGGTTGTACAAAGGATCATTCACGACTGGGTATCCTGTCGAAGAAAAACAATTCATTGAAAATGAATCAATTTGAAACAACGGATTCCGATTGCGGTGCTCACCTAAATACTGCAGATGAACTCGAATTTGATGCATTCGTCCTGTAAGAGGTTTACACAGGACCACACTTGTCTTGCCGTTGTATCCCAGCTTCTGGAAGGTTGTCGTACACTCCTTGCCCTTGGGCGATACCTTGCAAACTCCAATTTTATAGCTGACTACTTCAATTGGTTCCTTGCATTCTATAATACCACTGAAATGAAATTTCGGGAATGATTGCACTGGATCAATCCAATCGTGCTTTAGCAAACTTACTCAGGAAATTCACCCTCAACTCGGCAGACGTACTCCTTTTGTACTTGTCGATTCCGTATCTGGTGCTCCATTTGCCTGGCCTTCTTGGGGCTCCTTCCGAACAGTAGCAGTCCAGATGTTAGACGGTCTAACCGATGGATTGTCCTCAAATTTTTCAGATTGTACTCTTTAGCTAGGATGAACACAACTGTGTTATGACGGTACCTACCGCACGGGTGAACCTATTTAAGCAGACCAAGATCGTTTTAGGGCACGACTGACTTCAAAGTCGAATAGCTTTGTATTTTTTGTTTTGTTTTTTGTGTCTACACAGTTAAACAATTTCTTTTAATTTGGAGAAGTTCACCGATGTGAGGTGAGTTCGGGTCGGGGCCAGGATCAGACAGTTCGAAGAGGAAATTTCCGGTGGGTGGTGGCGCCATGAGCACTTGCTTTTCATACTTTGAACTGTCTTTAGTAAAGATTGAAATTAGTTTAAGTGGGTGAGTGTCCTTTTCGACATTCTTGACATAGCTTTCGATGAACACCGACTTCATCTTGAAATTCTGCCCTTCTGTAGAAGGCGTTCATTGAGATTGAACTTTCAACAAACTTTGTGACCGTGAGAAGCGAATCAGTGGAACTTCGAATATCCTTTTGGGAACTCCATGATACAAGCAGTATTATACAAAACGGTGCCTACTCTTATACTGTCTAGATAATTAAGATCGTGCGGCTGAATGCGGGTGGCTTTCATCACAGGTTAATGAGAATTATCCCTTACTTTATGTTACTTCAACTTTGCCGGAAAAGAATTGTTTGGATGTGACTGTGGTCTTGACAGCTCAACAATAGGGAGGAAGAATTTCACCCACACCTGTCCACTCACTTTGAAGCTTTGCAATGCGAATGAGTTTGGACTCTTGGAATTATTTTGTGAAAAACAACTAGGTTAATGAAAAATTCTGTGATTCAGTAAAGAACATTAATTTAGCTGTTGTTAGTGAAGTCTTTTAATTAAATGAGAAACCAAAGCAGGACGAGTGATTTTGATGGGATTTCGGTAAGGAAGTTTTGGTGACACTTGAGAAATGGATGAAACTTTTCTTGTATTCAATTGGTTTTAGATTTAGACAACTGTTAAGATAGTTTGTAGGTTAAGTGTATTAAATTAAGTGGTTGAAGCTTAAGAATTTTTTGAAGTCGTCTTAAAGTAACTTGAAATATTCCGTAGAAGTCAAAACAATACAAAATTATTTCTTATTTTTCGATGATTAATATTGGGATTATAAAAAAAATTCCTACTTAATATTGAAATTAATTTAACTCCAAAAATTTGTTTGTTTTTGCGAATTTTATTTTACGTTTTTTATTTTGTTGAAATTTTAATAAATTGACAATAATATTTAACCAAATGTCAGTTGGTTGTCGGCTGATTATATGTTGTGATAACAAAGTCTTATTGCGTCTTAATAAAAGTTTGTGAAAATATTGCAATTCCATTGTGGTCTAAAACTTCATTGATTGGACACACATTTTAGCTCTTTAGAACACAGAAACATCCTCAATAGCCTCCCACAACACTCCCTCAAAAATTCGATCAAAAGTAAAGATAAAAGATAAAAGATAAAGATAAAAGATCTTTTATGGTCTTTTTCGGAGCTCCTGCAATTGCAAAGTTCTGCTTTACATGCATGGGAATTGAGTATGTGTTATATAAAGGCAACAGTCATCTTCAAGTCATTTCAAATTTGAAAACTAATCAAGTTTTAATTACAGTCCTTGAATTGAATATTCACCACTGCAGTGTGGATCCGTAATTGGAAAAGGATGGCAAGCAGGATTGGTACATTTCTCATTTCCCCTTAATTCCTATAGAGCTTTTGGCACTTGCTGCTGTGATTATATATTGTACAGCATGAAAGGGTATAATGTAGTAGACTTAATCCTCCTCCGTTGGTCCGTCACAGTTTTTAATCAATTACGGCGTCTGGTAGCGACATGAGGGAGCAACGTTTTTTCTTCAGGTTATAAAAGCACTTTCGGTAAATATATAAATTAGGGAGTTAATACGTAACCAATATTTGAGTAGATCTGATGCACACTAGTTTAAGGATGCCAATTTATGAGGAATTTCTATTTGATGACTAGCTTAATTAAGGAAATTAAAGATAAAGGGTTTTTGAGCATTTAAATAAAGTTGAAGAAAATTCAATTTCAATTTGAATTTATAATAGAATCATGTTTAGTAAATCATTTTCGTATTGAAATATTGGAAGTATAATACACAGTTAAACTTTCTGAAATTCGTAAAACACGCGAGCAAATCTTTTTCTTATCTTTCAAATATTTCACTGCCTTCCATCACATAAAGGATTAAGGCTTAAGGCGCTCCTGCAGAACGTAATCACCTCTTGCGCTTTCGTAAAACCAAAACATAAGTTTCCCCTGGGATGAACATAAATTTTGTAAATTTTTATGTTTTCCTTGGTATTTTCAACACCTGAAATGGAGTGAAATTTCGTGTACAAAAGGGTGAAAAACTTTTTCGCCACTTATGAATACATCTGCTACAAAGTATGAAAAACGGATGTTCTTAAAAGGGAAACAGAACCGTTATTGGGAGGTTGATGCAGGTTCTGTATTGAGTGGCAATCATTTCTTGAAGAGGGTTTCTTTCCGGAAATACTGTGACTCAATGTCAAAAATATTGTCACAAATATTTATTGAATTCCTTCAGTTTGGTGAAATTGATGCCTCGAAAATAATTTTTCTTCATTTTCGTGGTAAATTGGAGGCCTTTTGAAAATGAACAATGAAGTTATTTACTTTTGCAAGTAATAAAATAAAAAGAAGGAATACTATAAGGAATTTTCTTTTGCAAATTGTAAGCTTTTAATAAAGGACTATTATGAATTGGTAATTGATACACAACCAAATTGGATCTATTCCGTTAACTATAGATTAAAATAAAATAGATAAAGATTGCTAAAAGGACGTAATATTTTGAGCTCTTTCGGAATTAATATTTTCTTATTAATATAGACATATAGTCTTGAAACAAAATTATTTTCGATTTTACTGTAAATGCAATTTAGTTTAGAAAGAAAATCGAAAATATATTACCAATTATTATTCTTTCGAAGAATCTTTTTATAGTAATTTGATTTTGTAAAATTCATTTATATTTAAAAGGATCTTGTGCATCCGCCATTTTGTAATAATTGTACACGTTGGCTTTATGGACAAAGTAAGATAATAAAAATGGAAATAGGTTTAACTTCCGTTTCATATTTTTAAGATGTTTATTTCTTGTCTAGCAAATTTTAATTAAGTTTTCCACCTGTTATTACCTTCAAAATAGAGGAAACTTTATTTTCAACTATAAAAAACTTTTTAGTAAAAAATATTTTTTTTGAAAAAGTATTTTGATTAGCAATTGAAATTGATTAAAAAATCCGAAAGTCATTAAAGTATTACAAATTGGAATAAAGATTATGAAACAGTGTTCGAAAACATTGATAAAGGAACCTTTTTGATCCTGCTGAAAGATAAAAAAAAAGGACAAGTTTGATTTAATTGTGCAAACAACTAAAAGATAAATGTATATTATCCTTTTCTAGAACTTATTGTAAAAGAAAATCAGTTAGTATTAGCATTTTTCACTTAAAAACCAATACAACACATTCAAACGTTTCAAACTGATTTGACAACGTATGACGAAGATTTTGTTGTTATTTACTCTCACAAATTTTTCTTTAATTTAAAAAAAAAGGAAAATATTCTTGGTATAGTACATAGTGTAAAGAAAATGATGTAATATGAAAGAAAAGGTTTATAGTACATAATCCATACATTACTACTTACTGTACAACATTGGTGAAAGTTAGTATATGATAATATCAACCAACATTACAACAAAAAACAAACAAAACTGTTGTCGTTCTAACGTAGAAGTTCTTGTTCCTTTTCTTTGTTCTATTTTCAATAAAATGCATGATTATGATTACCAAAAAAGGTGATCGATCAACTATCAAATTATATGTAATAGATCTCCATGAATATACCTTTTAAAAAATATATATAAAAATACAAAATTGTGCATTCCTATAAGGGATCTCTACTCACCGGTATCGAGCACGGTTTGTCCAGTACAACAAGCTCGTTGTCTAAGTAGATAATTTTAATGGGATGAGCTAAAACTGGCGTCTCATGCCTGATTTCATTTATTTTTCGTATCAGTTTCATTTGGTTTTTGTTTTGTTGGTCCCATTTGAAAAATAATAATTTAAAAAAAATTAACTTATTTATTTTAGTTTCCAAATTATCATTTTTGTGTGGATACAACATAAAAATTCGAATAGGTCTTTTTTTTTTGGTACATCGGTGAATGCAAACTTAACAAAACCCTTAAATATATTAACATAAATGTAAACAAAGTGATGCTATCGAGTAGCTACCCTGTTGGAAATATTTGGATCGAAAAAAAGAAAATCGAATACAAACATTTTAAGTATGGAAAAAAGCATTAAAAATTTCCGTCTGCTGTGCAAATTGTAGTGGTTTCGACTGTAATATCAAGTCCTTCATAGAAACCAGTGCTTAACAGAGATTTTTTGTGAGTACTTAAGGTGTACAATAAATCAGTAATATTTCACACCCAATAAATTTTACTGCTATCTTTCAAGCACATTAGATTCTTTTGGCAGTTGCTCATCCCGGAGCAAAGTAAAATCAACATAGAAAAATAAGAAAACTTTCTCATAACAAGAAAAAAACACACAATCCATTTAATCTCAGTTTTCATAAGACTCATGTGCCAAAAGCTTCATATTTTTCCAGGCAGCTGTCCATGCAGGCAGACATTATAATATGAAATGAACATTTGCGAAGACAAAGGAGCTGGGGCACAATCTGCTTCCTTCAAAGGATCCACTTCAAGTTACTACCAGCAGTCAAGGCAGCAGTGCCACCAGGAGCAGCCCAACAACAATAATAGCAAAAATGAAGATAACAGCAAGGACCAGGGAGACTGGGATTGCAGAAGATAAATACAAGAAAAATGAAAAATCGCTCACTCAGTCGCTACTCCATCATAGAGATAAGCGCTGTCCCATCAGTTGGGCCACAGAGTAGAGGAAAATTGCTGCTGAACGCCGACAAAAGGTTCTCCCAGCGGGTGGTTTTGACATAACAAGCTGGAATATGCAAATTTCTCCAACTACAAAATGTGTGTTTTATGAACGCCTTGCTGGTTGACGTGCTTCATGCACTCTGGTCTAGAACACAGATTCACTTTTTCGTTTCAAGTTAAAAAAAAAGGAACGGGAGGTTGAGAAATAAGACACGTTGTTTCTTGCGTCCTTTTACTGGGATCCGCAGATATTCGACAGAGCATCCAGTAGCAATAGCGACATTAAGATGGAGAGCGGTGTAAAGACCAAAAAAAGAGCATAACGTGAACTACAACTTAAGAACAAACTTCTTAAAAGCTAAACAATCCCCCCCAAGAGGATGGATGGATGGTTGGAAAGAAGTGCGGGAAGGCGTCATCTGCAGGGCGAAAATCCTTCCACCCTCTCACGTACAAGATTGATGACGCTTTGAGTAGCTTAAAAAAAGCCATGAAATTTCCATTTTTGCGTTTTCACATCTCTTGTTGCAAATTCACCATTCTGTAATACAAGAATTATTTATTTTGGAGTCCCGAATCAGTTTTGTCTCCAACCGTCCTTGAGATAATTTAATGGAGTCCCCTTCAGAAGTGAAGACTGCGATTGTGAACGATAAAACGTAATTGAAAAATCGCCGAAGGCTTCACAGAGTCCTTTGCATGTCCTTGGTTTTGTCAACTTAATTCGATTTTTATCGGATGAAACGGTTTGCCTTACTTTCTTTGCCAATAAATTGGAACCTGACCGAATTTTTCTGGGAAAAACGGATAACTCTTGGAAATTTTTGGTTTCATCTATAGGCACTTTGAAGAGGAGTAGTTTGCAAATCCTGTACATGTAAATTGTTCTTAAATAAAATAATTCCGCATATGACTCGAGGATAATTAGTTTTATGGGAAGTAAATACATTCAAATTATTAGTAGAAACATCCATAGAAGATTGCAACCCAAGCGCAAAATCGAAGGAAGAAATGCTTTTTAGGTGAATAGTGAATTGACAAAAGAGAAAGGATACGTCATGTTTTTTTGCGACCAATGCAAGTTTTACAGAGTTTAAATATACTATTTTTGTGTTCTCACGATTATGATGTGATCCTGTTAATTACATCTTCAAGTAATAAGATTTCACTATTTGGTATTTTGTGCTCTCCATATTTTTCCAAATACATTTTTATAATACAAAATTGTTCAACTGCAAGACACACTTTGTTGAATGCACTCATTGCTTTTATGTTATTTAATAGAAAAATTTCAAATATCAGGAAAAAAAGAAATAGAAGAAAGGGAAAGTATACAAAATATGAGAATTAAGTAATAAAAAGTAGGAATTATAAAAAAGCTTTTGTAAAACGTGCTACAATTTTCGTTTTGAACATTATGTAAAAAGTTTAAAAGCTTTTTTCTTAAATAACATAAGAAAATAAAATATAAATCGAAATAAAATACAATACATAAAAATAAAAATAAAGATAGAAATAATAATATTTTTTGTATATCAAAAAGTTATATATATATTATATATATATATAGTTTATGTATATTTAAAAAGAGAACAATTATACAAAATGGCGGTCATTTAAGCCACTTACTGGAATTGATGCTGGTTTATTGACAACCACAATATCATCGTCCATATGCACTATTGTGATTGGCTGACTAGTGACTGGAACTTCATGTCTGGAAAATACACATTTAATGATAATAAAACATTGTTCACCACTTATATAAATATTTCTACTTCAATTCATTGAGCGTTATTGATTGGCATTTATGTGTTGTTTTTTTATTAATATTTTGGGTCAGTTGATGATGTTGCAAAAATGTTAAATGAGTTAATTTTGTTGAGTTAAAAAAGTGTTTTTTGATTAGAATGATGAGAAATGTTATTTATTATGATAATATTAATGTAATTTTAATTAATATCAAGCAAATCTTATAAATGCAGACACTATAGTTTGAAAAGCGAATTTTTTTAAATTTAAACGATAAAAATTCTATGATTCTAGGTACAATTTGTAAAACAGGAAGGGTTGAATTTGTTGTATCTACTTTTTGGTAATACTAATTAGGCAGAAAATTAGAAACATTAATTGTAAATGGGTGGGATAAAAAAAATGCTTGGTAAAAATACAGCGGAAAAACTATATTAAAGAAATGTTTATTTTACAACAACGAAAACGTACAAAAGCTTTTTAACAAAGATCCGATAACATAGTAAATTAATTTCTAGAAATTCTTTGAATTATTCGGCTGCTTAAAATTTTTGGCATGTTTTGAAATAGCAAATTGTTTGTAGAAGCCGACCAGAGGATCAAAATAGCGGCATTTTCCTGATAAAAATCACGCAATTCTCAAGTGGGAAATTCATTTGTGATAAAATTACGGAACAGACGCGCTCCCCATCTTGAGTTCTATCGAAACCGGCGCCATGTTCAAAAGGCACTAAAAGGATTTCAAGCAGAACCAGATATCTATAGAAGTCGTAAAGAAGCATCTGGTTTCCGTATCTATTTGGGTTCCACTTCCACCGATATTTATAGAGCCCATTCACGACATCGTCCTGAATAATCTCGGTTCAAAAACAATTTTACGCGCCTGGAACCACACGCACAGTCCGGTGTCATTCCAACAGAGTTCAAATGCTATCAAGGCATTCAAATAATTTCAGTAATAAAAAATATTGTCGAAAATTGTCTCCGGGAGTGAGAATCCTGTCCAATTCGTATTCTCCTTCCAGCGATAACGACACTCGAATTCGAGACGATTTTGAGAGGATTTCGCACCATTAAACGCCGAACTTCAAAAACATCATTAAAAATCCATCGATTTCAATTGTGTTTTCTCTCTCGACTAATTTCCGGTCCTCCAATCTGCAGAGCCCGCTCCTAGGCCTCGATTGTCGCCAACCCATCCTTCCGAAGCCCGGGTGTTGTTCATCTAATGTGCTACGTCTGTGATAACATCAAATGTTGAATGTGTTTTCAAACTTTTCCGGCTTATGACGCTTGAACCATCCCCTTGCGCCTCTAGCGCTTTGCCGTCTGCCCCAATTGTTTATTTCACCAAATTGGATGACACAATCGATTGGAAATTGATAAGGGGAGTGCAGGAGTCGACGACGAGGATAAAGTTTGCCTTATGATGCCGATGCCAGAGTCGCTGCCATGGACTCAATGGTGCTCCTCGCAATAGAGCCGTTGTGCAGCCTGTAGCTGCGGATGTTGTGAGGAGCCTCGATGGATATTCGATTACATCAACCACCCTCGCACTTCAGGTTCTGTCGAGTGTACACAATGAATCTAGACTAGAATCACGCAGAATTTATTTACAGGTCGCGAACTTAAAACTTTAATTTTCGTCTATAGTTCGATTTAAAGAGGTACGGAATTTTTCCAGTAAACTGACTCATAAAACACTTCAATTTTAGCTTAGGTGCTGAAATGGATTGAAATGAAATAAATAGTCATGCCATGTTTTTACATTCAGGTCAGTCCCTCGAAATGCACAACAGAACAAATGATTAGTCACAAACACACAATTTATTTATTTGTTGCTCAAATTAATTATGACAATGAATAGAAAAAAACTGTCTTTATGATAAATGATTTTTATTAAATTATAATATGTATATCAGTATATAAAATAGTCGCCATGATTTAATTATTGTATTACTATAAAAGCCACAAAAATGTATACATTTCATTTCAAATATCACGATTTGTTAAATGAAAACTTTTCATTCCGTTAAAAAAAACACGTAATTAATTCAAATATGAAATAATGGTCGATAAATTTTGGACATTTAGCAGCAGTAATTAGAAAATTCTTAAAAACATTAACAATTTCGAAGATCCCTTAAAATTGTAAAACCATGAAACCCAACTCAAATTTTGTAAATGAAATGTCACCAAAACTCATTCAAAAATGTTGTGCTTTTTATAAGATATAATATTGTGTTTAGAACGCTGTAAACCAGAGAATTACTTGCATATAATAATTATTAATTATGAATCCCAAGCAAAATTTAAATTCACTGTACTTTCAAAAACCAATGCTATTTTCTTATAAAGTATTTAAAAACAACAAAACTTAAGAAAGTAAAAGAAAACATAAATGAACACAAAAAAACAAACGAGGTATTAAGGATATAAATAAGGAGACTTAGAGAAAATAAAACGCGGTGCTACTAAAAGATATTTCGAAGTGAAATAATTCAAGTAGGATCTGGGAGCAGGATTCACTCACCTGTGAACAATGTTGGCAAGGAGGTCATTGTGTTTAAGCCTGTAGTCCGTTGGCACTTTCTCGTAGTTAACCGTAAGTGTACCTGCGATAATACACCGTTCGTACTCCTCCGCCGGATGTGCCCTGAACTCCCTGGCGAAAACGTCCAGGATCTTCTCGCCGACCCATCTCCCTTTAGTGAACGTTGTGAAAGTGAAGTAGTAGGGATACACTTTCCGCAGGCCTACCACAGGAGAGAGCCATTATCACGATTTCGCCTGAAGGATTATTTTTAAGCTAATTGAGATAAATTACCGTTCTCAATGTAGTAGGACGTCTCGTGGTACCTCTCATCCGTGAAGCCCGGTCGCTTCGCCTTCAGAGCCTTCGTCTCGAGCTTCGCCTGGAATAGAAGTGTTTATTAGGGCCGAGTGAACTGAAAATCGCCCTCAAAGCGCTGACTTCTGGCCTAATGTGAATGCTTTGTACTGGGCTAAAATAAAGGATTGCAATCCCAGAGGGTTTAATGAATAATTAATTCCATTAGTCCAGCACTTGGTGGCCGCACCTAATTGGGAAAGACTAATTTTACTTGTACAATTTTTAACGACGTCTCTATTGCCCTTCATCCTTCTTAAACAATTATTTTTTTGTAGTTACTGGTCTGATTCAAAGTTACGTAGACGTCAACAATGTTATGAAAAAAAGGATCAGTCCTGGACTGCCAAATTTCGTAGTTAAGCGAAGTTAAGCTCACTTGAAATTCAGTTGAGCAACTCTTTCAAATGTTGAGAATGAGTATGAAATTCCGCCACTAACCATAAGTTTAAAGCAGTCAGCAATTCATCCGCACAGAATGCTATCCATTTTCAATGTTCTAGGGAATCAATTGAGTAAAAATGGAGAGTTAACGTCGATTATGGAAATGTTTCCCCTAAAGAGAACTTCAGGATGCAGATATCCCTAATTCCTTACGAATTAATGTTCGAAAGAACATTACCCATTTTTATTTTCTAGTTAAATTTTGAAGAAAAATTCCATATTTTGTTGCAAATAATAATAATAAATTACTCCTCGTAGTATTTAAAATAAGAGTTTACTTTATTATTTTAAAATTTGTAGGAAGTAAAATGAATAAACTTCAACAACAAAATTATTAAGAAATTAAATAGCAATATACACATTTTTATCATCTACGACTTCACTGAAATTAGTGTATTCAAGAAGCAGGATAATTGATTTACAAAATTCTCTTACTACTTTGAAAGTGCATTTTGCATAAATTATTTATAAAATATGTAAATTGAAGAATTTCTCAACGAAGTCAATGATACGTTGCTCAACCGCGGTACTTGGAAACTGACACCGTATAACATGTGAATCGGAGGCGTCCTGATACTGAGAGCGTTCACCCTTGGCTGGCTCAGTCTTTGCACCCACCGCCAGATAGAAGTGCTCACAATGTATCCCCTTGTCAGCCTGAGGGGTTGGCAGACGCAACCCACCTACCCGTTATCTCATTAACATGATCTGCGCAACGGTGAGATAATCGCATCTTGGGTGCATTAGCGAGACAGTAATTATCTTGTACCCGTGTGTCCTTGAGCTCCTGGCAAATCTCATTTATCTCAAAAGTAAAACGTTACGCTGAGCCAGAGATTAGCAGAGTTTCCCTTGTGGCGAACGGATGGCGACGGAGGGTTTGTACGGGGCAGAAGCAGGGTTCTGGGATAATTTGGGTTCATTGGAAATTGGGCTGTTGTTGGAACAGATGAGGCAATAGCACCGGAGGTGGCTGCATCCGAAGGATATTTGGCAGGATGTTCTCGGGCTCTGTGTGTACTTTGGGGTTCACATTCTACGGACCGTGAAAAGCACTTAAGACTTAGAAATGACTTTAGTCGGCGATGCTCAATTTGGTGCATCTTCATGTTAATGGATCTTGAACTTACTTCCAACGAAGTAGCTTCTACACAAAACCACTCCATCATTTCTTTGGGAGGCAATGCCAGCGGTGTTGACTGAGTTCGACATTCGCCGGTTAACTGAATAAAAGAAGTCTCTTGGCGCATCAAAATTAAGTTAAGCTTAACATGGCTAAAACGACCAGTTGGAAAGGATAGCACGTTTCAGGATTCTTGTATCATCTTTTGTTTTAATTTGCACTATATTTTTGAAGTTTTGCAAGAGGTGAGAATAATATCTAAGAATTTGAAACTTTTTTCAATTAAAATTTTTGGATTTCTTGATGATAAAAAAATCATCCAAAACTGCAATGAAATCTACAAGAATTAATAAAACGAATTTTCAGAACAGTACATTCATATTGCGAAAAATTTTTGAAAACAATAATAGTGATAATTGAGTTTTTGTTAGTTTTACAAAAGTAATGTTGGAAATATGCTCAAAAACAAACGGATTGTTTCTCCTTGAATTAGGAGATCGTAAAATTCCATTACCGCTAACCTCCCTTTTCCGGGTTTATGCAAGCTGTCGAACATTCATTTGCAAGTTTGCAACTGCAGGAAGCGTGAAAAATGTTGCAGTCGATTTGCCGGAAAAATTTACGCACTCAGTTCCGACATTTATTTTGCGGAACTGATTTTATTGTTCTGTCACTTCGATTGGCAATAAATTTATTACAATTGACACAAGCTATTTTCCGGGTAATACATTGGATTTTATTTTTATTTTGGAATTTTATTGCATTTTCTATAATGATGTCTTCGAAACGAATACCTACCAAAAGGAATTTGTTGTAGATAATCTCAAATACATTCAATTTTTTGTTTACAGTATCCAGTACTGAACAATGAATCAAACATTACGAATAGAAGAAAGAAACATCTCTGTTTTGTGTCCTCTATTACAAGTGATAGTCAAACATTATTTGATAAGGATACTCAATTATTTTCACTTCAATAATGAGTCTAAACATTTCTGAAACATTTTAATGACTACAAAATTAAATGTTTAAACTCTTTTGTAAAGCAGAAAAGGTTCACTCAAGACAAAAATTCATGATAAATTTTTAAGTATTGTTAAAGCAAAAAGTTTTAAATATTGTTTAATGAAAAGCAATGCCAAGGGTTAAATTTACCCTGATTCAACTTTCAATTTTTCTTTTCTCACATTTTTTTGTGTAACAGAAATTCTTGTTTTCTAGGGAATATAAAATTTTTGCTGAACGTAGCAAAAGAACCAGGGGGCGTATTCTCGAAATCACTCGTAATTTTACGAATACCTAAACTCACCATTTACGAATGGTTTTGATGTATGGTGTATTCTCGAGATTCGTATACGTAAACATTCGAATGAAAATCATTCGAAAAGATACGAATGGGTATTTGCATTCGTAAGTGTCATTTGACGTTAACAAAATTTTTCGCGGGGTAATTTTTGTGAGTGAATTTTGTGATTTTGTGAAGAATTTAAAAGAAATTTAATTATTTTGTCAAAAATGGCATTATAATTAAGAAAAAAAAAGAGGTGCGAATATGTCGGCTGCGCAAAAGTTTTAATAATTTTTTCAGACGTGCATCCAAATTTAAAAATTGGCAAATTTGATGCGTCCAAGAGTTATCGGCTTAATACGCCAAGCTTCACTTGAGACGGCAAACAAAATTACTGAAGCATCAGAAGCTAAATTAACTTTGAAAAAAAGTTATTGTGAAAAAATCTGAGCTCCTTGAAGAAAAATTAAAAGCGCTTCTGAGAATTGCAGCAACAGAGGAGAGAAAAGCCAGTGCACTTGAAACAGCCGCTACTGCTTTAACGAATTTGAGCACCAAATTCTGCGATTGAGATATTTACAGTGTAAATATATATATCTAAGTGTAGAAAAAACGATACATTATAAGATTTTATATTTACTATAATAAAAATTATAAAAATATGTACATTTGTCTTTAAAATTAAAAACACTGCAAATTTTACACAACGGTTTATTATTTTTTCAATATTTGGTTCCCCAATTCCCCCCCCCTCAAAATACGTCGATCAGACCCACGAGCTGTTAGGACCGTTGTCAGATGTCACTTGATTTTTTAACCAAATTTAATGAATTTATCTCCAGTAGTTTCCAAGAAAAAGCCCGGACGGCGGACGGACGGATTTTTTTTTATTCGTCTTTTGAAATCTACATACATACATATCTCAAAACGTAAACTGACAAAATTTCAGGGGGGGTTATAATTTTTTTTTCCTTCTCGATTACATAGGTTTATTATTGAAAATAATAAACCAAAATCCATGCACACAAAAAACACAAGAATAAAATTCATTTTAATAGAAGTGGGGTTTCTTCACTATTGACGCACAAATTCTTCTTCCTTCAGCAAGCAACGGGTTTAAGTTAGTAGAAGGTATACTTTCTTCAGTTCTATCAGTTTCAAAAAGGCCATGAAATTTCTCGCGTTCTTTTTCTATTATTTACAATTCACGATAAACAGCGCAAAGTATAAACGAAATGATTTTTGAGATTTTATGAAAACCAGTTTTGACGTTTAACAATTTCACCACGCTCGCAATTCTATTCGAATGGTGAAAAAATATTCGAGTGATTTCGAGAATACGTCTGACATAAACCATTCGAAAGAAAGTACTCGAAAAGTTACGTATGCGTAAAATTACGAGTGATTTCGAGAATAGGCCCCCTGGTCCTTTAAATCCAAAAAAACCACGCAGGGTGAGATGAAACGCATTTGAACAGAATCGATAATAACGAACCCTCTGGAATCGAATGTCAAACTTCGCCATCGTTATCGTTTCCACGTTTATCCAAATGGCCACAGAATTTCAATCTTTTCCAAATCTACTTGAAGTTAAGAAAAAAGAAAATTTACTTTTCTAACGATTTAAGGAAATTTCGTAACAGTTCTTGGTTTTGCTGCGACTTCAAAAATTTGCTCAAAAAAAATGTCAGAGTTCAGAATTTGTTTGAATTTCTCCAGTCATTTTCTAATGGAGTCACGAAATCTTATACATGTGTATTAGTGGTTATGATCTTAAAATTTGAGACGAAATCATCTTCAATTTTCTTATTTTTCCCTTTCTTGTCCAATTATGTGAGTTGAACCATTGTCCAGGTCGTAAAAAAAGGTACATGAATCTCAAGGGGCAAATCAAATTACGAAAATTGCGTGTCCTTTACAAAAACGAAAGAACTGTATAAAAGGGACGAAGGAGGTTAGGATTACGGCAAAGGACACTTATGACGACTTACATATAAGTTTGAAAAATGAGACGCTTAAAATTGGCGAAGGATATGAATGTCATTCAAAATATACTTTATAAAATTATTCTACAGGGTTCACTGCAGAAAGGGTTCTTATAACACTAATAGACTTTTATAATAGCAAAATAAAATTAATTCAGCGTAACTTCGAATAACCGTATGTAGTAATATACATTCGGAGTATTGTTGCATTTTATTAATAATGACAAACCTATAACTACCTTCAAGTTCTATATACCTTTGGAATTACCACCGCTACTATTTACACTAATGGTTCAGTTTCTTTGTAACTGAATGATTATCGTAAAAAATAAGGAGAACGAAGGATTTTTATGATTATTGTATAAACACAAAAACTTCGAAACTCGGGTAACAACAAAGGTGGAAAACTTTTTGGCAGGAAAACAAGAAGAAAATAAAAACTTCTGGAACGACAATTAGGATTCCGAAATTGTGTTTGTTGAAGTGAAGACAAGTTGAGAAGTTTATGGCAGATTCTGTACATCTTGTGGGCTCAAGTTTCCTTTTCAGGTTATTCTAAGCCACCCACAGTTAGTCCATATTTTATGCAATATTTAGTATGAATGTTTTTAATTATTTTTAATGATAGTTCTACTTATTTAAAGAATATTCAAAGAAAACCAAAATCAAGTACATTTAACAAATTGTATATCTTCTAAATTTCTCACAACACCCACCGGCAATATTGATAATTTCCCTCATTCCTCGCCTTGATTTATCTCTGTCGTGACTCGTGAAATTCTTTGCATTCGGGGCAATTGAACCGATTAACAGTAGCAAATTCCGATCGGGCCCCATTGATTCGACTATCAATCAGAATTTTGAATAGGTTTAGCGTGTTGATGTCGATTGATGATGCCAAGCTTCTGCTCGAACTCGACCCCAAGGAATCATTTCCGGGGTCAACAGTCAAACGCAACAATGGTCGGCGGGAGAGTGGGTGGGCTCGCCAACAACTCGCCTCTTGATTAAGTTTCAATCTGGGCACGAGCACAATATGAATGGATCATTGATTAATCAAAAATTGATTGCTAATTGTTCGATTTAAACGAGGTTCAACAAATGAAAAAAACCTGGATTCATTGCTGCAAGTACAAGTGCTGAAAATTGTGATGAGCACAGGCTCAGGTGGCCCTCAGTATATGCAGAGTGTTCACTGGAACAATCGATTCCTCCTGCACCCTTCACTTATTGCGCTACCCATTTGCCCTGTGGAAGAGTTTTAGAACGACACAAAGTTTTTCATACCGGCAGATTGAGAGCCACCATTCAAGCGCCGTTTTCATTTGCAGTAATGAATTCCCTGACGCAATCTGCAAACGGAGAAAGTATAAATGTGGAGCGGTTCCATTTTCCGAGAGAATTTGCATAATTTGAGCCAAATGAACTGTTCGCGTGGGATAATTCATCGAGCCCAATTGAATCGATTGCTTTCTGCCGCAAATTGAACGACCACATTTACAGCATAGTTGATTGTCGTTTCCCGTTGATTGATTAACCCTTTACAATAGGCATTGCTTCCGCAAACGATAGAATGTCGTTGTTAATTCAGGTATAGGTACAAAAAATGCTATTATTTGCTAGATTAATTCCAGTAACTCACCTTCTTCAAATCCCTGATTTGGTCACTCTCATCAGCTTTTCTTTTCTCAGTATTCGTCACTTTTGATTTGTCCTTATCCTGTTGAAGAAGAACCTAAAAGAAATATAAAAAAATGTTGCTATAAATACTATTCACAACGTCCTACGTGTAGGATAAAAGTTTTTTATTTTACGTTAAAATCTCCCGTTCTGGAAGCTATTATCCTTCTTAGTCGATAGACCATCAAAGGCTTTAGAGAGGATCACAGGTAAAAATTTGTTTGCCCATTTAGTTTCCCCCTAGTTCATTTAAAAAGCATCCACAAAAATAAGCCCCTCTGGGTTCAAAGGTTTTAAGAATATTGCTTCGGAAGGAATTCTTTTAAAACAGGAACAATCCTTGCAGAAAGATACCGAAAGGGAGAAGATAGGGTGAATGTCAAGTTTCACCAATCTAATCCGATTATCCACAGAAAAGGCAGATGAAGATGGAGCATTCGGGTACGAAGTTGTCATAGAAGTTTTAGATTTCTAATAGGTTTAACCACCACTGATAACATCAACGCACATGACCCCAGATGACGGACCAAAGAAATGAGAACAGGAAGTTTTCCGGTATGCTCGGAAGGATTATAAAAACCAAACTATTTTTTTCGGGAAATTATAAATATGATAATATCAATTATGAATAAATACATGTTTATTGTATATTAAGTATGTACCTATGTATATAGAAATCAAGGCAAATGATATAACAACTCTCAGTGGCCACAAGAAATACAATTTTCAGAAATACGAGACTGCATAACAATTATTAAAAATCATTTGAATATACACTAAATATAAAAAATAACAAACAATGGAACTTTTATGAACGTTCCGTTGTAATTTCCGTATCAAGAAGCCAAAAACTTATTTTGAAACTTCTTTAAGCCTTTGTTCCTAAAATATTCAGTAACTCCTGAAAAAATTTTCCCGGAATCTGGAAAACAGCTCACAATTAAACTTTCCTCCTGGTAAATTTTGAATGTTGAACCGAAAAAAGAAACTTTCGTGACGTCATTATAATGATGCCCCTATTGTGCGCCATTTGAAAGGAAATGTGTTCCGACAGAAAGTTAGAAAATCCGTTTAAATTTATTTTAACCCCGTGTGCACAGCTTTTACCGGTTATCGCATGTTTATCCTTCATATTTTCGAATTTTGGGGGATGGCCTACATTTTGAAATTCGCTCACCTGCATTGAAGTAATAAAATAAAAAAAAAAGTAAGGATCTGGCAATTATGGTTCACAGTATGAATATTTTATCCTTGCACCGTTGGCAAAATTAGAATAAAAATAAATGTAAAAGGCGATTTTATTTATTGCAGAGTTTCCGCCCTCCAGATATCGTAAAGTATGGATGAACCATCCTTGTTTATGGTTTAGGAATGTGTTTTAACAGTAGCACATATGTTTCACTTACTTTAAATTCAATAAGCGGAACTGGGTGAGCCTTTTCAATTTGTTCCTGCGCCCTTATACAACAGAGTAGTTTTGTAGAAACAATTGGCAGAATGTAAACATATCGGGAATATTCTCGAGTCCCGCAGGCTGGCAAGTATCAAGCCGAGGAAAAAGTAAAAGGCGTCACCGAATTGGAGGACCATGCACACATGACCGCGTATGCAAATGCAAAGGATCCATTTCATTTAGATTGAAGAGTTGATTGGACCTAATGGCAACGATTTACATTCGCAGCAGGACATGTGAGCTCAGGAAATATCCACAAAAAGGTTAAGTTAATCTTTAGAAACTTTCTAAATCGCCCTCAGTTAGCCATGTTCCGGGTGTTCCGAGTCGTTTAGGAGCTGAGTGTCCTGTCATCCACGAGGATGTATTTCAGCTCGTTCTAGTAATCATTGGCGAAGACAATTGATTTAATTTTGTCGAATAAGTAAAGGGGCGGCGGCGGTGAATTGCTGGGGTCGCACTTTGTGGGGAGTTCATGGCCAACTTTAGTGAATTGGAGTTGGTCTTGACTGCAACATTGCCAGAGCGGTCTGTCTGGTTTTCGAGAGTCCTTTTTTCAGTACTACTGTGTCGGAATTCATTAGTCGGATGAGGAAATAATGACCAAAAAGGTTCTCTCCAACATCCGGGAAAGAAATATGGCTGTCCGTAGAAATTTGGTAAACTTTGCAAAAATTGATTGTTTTACAAGCATTTTGTTTTGGGATTGTAGAACAACTTTGCGGTTCTATTAATTAAGAATTTTTGTGTGTTTTGGGTGAATATTCATTTAGTAAAGTATATTAAAAACATTTTTAGTTAAAACTATGTTTGTTTACATGTATCTTTTCGCGTTCTTAATTAAATAAAAAGCAACCTCTCCATGCTCCGAAAGAGTTCTTTATAAAGATAATTCTTTATGTGTACACGAAACGAATGCTAAGCATTTTAAAGATTAAGACTAGTTAAAAAAATAAAAGTTAAGTGAAATGTTAGTTTCTCATAAAAATTATGTAAACGGGATGTCGGGATCCTTTTCACGAATCAAGAAAAACGAAACGTAAATGCAGCAGAGTGCTCCTTATTTATTTGATCCAGTGGGCTCCGTTGGAAAGTCTGAGTGGAACCACCTCACCGTAAAACAACGGGGAAACAGTACAGAATTTTCATTACAGCGGAGCTCATGCATCAATTACTAAAACCTCAGCAGAAGGAAGAACAAAAATTGTGCACCCTCAAGTTATCTCTTTATCTCATTAAAAGCACTGTTGGAAAATTTTTCTCTGACTGATTCGATTTCAGGTCTTTACCCTTGTTTTGTTATATGCAATTAGTTAAATTGCAACCACTTTGAAACAGTTTTACTCTAAGAGCATGCATTAAATTTGTTTAAAATATCTTAAATGTTTCAATATTCTTTTGGGAAGTCGAAACTTTGGAAACTCTTTAAAGTTGAATCGAAATAATTAAAAAATTCAAAAAAAAAAAAATATGCAATTGGAAACATAAGTACCTACAATTACTTAAATTAAGTTTTCATAACTTAACACAAAATGTTTGAACAATTTTAATGTTGTCAATTTTAATGACACCCACTTTAAAATTGTATTTCTTTCTATTGCAACTTCCAATTTTAAAAATATCCTTCTGCATCGCTTCTCAAATATTCTTTCCAGACAAACTCGTCACGATAATAAATTTCCCCAGAGTGATTTCCTTTCTTGAAAATTCATTTTGCATTATTCGGTTTCGCCATATCTCATGTAAACTTGCTTTCTTCTTTCTTCTTTCTGCAAATTTATATCACTGCCTTCAGATAGAAATTTCCTCCTTAGGGCTATTTGGACTGACTGTAGTCATATCACGTCGACCTTTCAAGAAACAATACCTTATTAGGACCGCGAAGTGTGCTCATCTAGGCGATCGAAGAGGGTAAAAGTAGACCGAAGTATAGGCCGGCTAAATTGGAGCATCTTCTTTGCCTTGACATTGGATTTTCATCTCGGCGATTGTATGCAAGAAAAATGGAGCAACTGAAGACGGTTTCGAATACGCGGGGACGAACCGTCGCCTTATCGTCTTTTTGGATCTCACGTACTTAGTCTTGTCCAATTTAAGTGAAGGCTGCTGCTCAATCATGGCTCTTTCATCAAGCATCCTGAGATGCAGCTGGGAAACCTCTTGGCACTTCAGACCCGCTGCTCCATTACTGGGCATGATGGAATTAAATGAACGCTATCAACAAGGAACTTTGATTATGTCCTCAAGAATTCTTGATTAATTTCCTTTTGGTGCCTAGCGGGTGACCTAGACCCGTCGTGTATAGCTGCACAGAATAACTCATTCGCGCCGAGTGTAATCAATGTCGTCGTCTTCTGCAAATAAAAGGACTCTCCATGAGCAGGCAAATCTGCTGACTTTGGTGCATTTTTTATCTTGATTGACAGAAGTGCTATGAGATATTTATCCTCTAATTAAATATCGTGCCAGTGGAACTTGTTTGCTAGGAATTCATTACCATTAATTTGCAGAATATTCCTTGGTTCTTCAATCCTTTTGGTCCTTGGAAATTTTATGGGTAATCTGCGGGATATTTTTAACACTTGAAGCAAGAATAACTGATCCAAAAATACAAGATTTTTAGTTTATTTAATTAATTTTTAGTTTCACAAAAACAAAAAATGTTTTTTGTTGCTCTGAGTTCTATTTTAATCGTCATACGCTTGTCAGGCGGAACAATTCAGTAGTATTATTTTAAAGGAATCTTCATAGCATGTGTACAATTGAACATGTACCTATTATTTTTCATGTAACATAGAAAAATGCAATAGGGTGGTTTCTTACGCCAGCTTTAGAAAAACAATTAGAATAAGAAAAGTTGTGGGACAAATGAAACGGGTTAGATTTAAATGAGGGCGGCAATGAATACAGTGAGTTCCTTTTTTGTTTACAATATGGGTGGTGATGTTGGAATTGTAAAAACATTTCATTTTACTAAAATCATTTTCGCATTGTGATGTTGTCTTTGTTTTGAAAATCCAGGTAGACAAAATACATTAAAATAATTAATGTTTTTGTAATCTCAATTGTTACCGAATTTTCATAACTTACACGTTATGATTACAATTATTTTAATGTTTTTGCCAAAACATTAATATTAATAAAATTAATAAAATTCTTAAGAGATCTTTCAAGAATAAAATTGTGAAATGATAAAATTTTTAAAGCATTTTTTTGGTTTTTATTCTATGAAAGAATAAATGATTGTTGGATGACGTCAAGTCCTGTATTTTGGAATCTACTATTTGCACAATTTGGATAAATTTAATGGTCCGATGTCATTTAATTATGTAATTCTTAAAATTAAATCTATTGAACAATTTTCCGTTTAATTAATTTCAAAATAAGTTGCAAAAACAACCGCAAACATTCACTGAAGTCAGTTTGTTAGAACTTCTCATTCATTAACAAAGTCGAAAAAATTGCAAAGTTCCGAATCGGCTTAAAATTTGGCATTTACTTTCGCTAAATAAACGAGAAACCTCAATTACAAAATTGTTTTCTTTCGATGACATTTGAAGCTTTATCGTCCTTTACATTCCGTGTCTAAATGGCACAGGATATCATAATGTTGATTCCCACAGGAGTAGGTACCGGAAAGACTATGAATAATGTCGTGAGTGAAATTACTTTCTGGAATGTTTTTTCCTGACCGCGCCTCATATAATACTCTTAATTTGTTATGTTTTTATGTTTACTGCACTAAAATACTGGAAAATCATGAAATGAACTTGATGGAAAAGTTGTAAAAGTAATATTTTTCCCAACGGTGACCTTCAAATGTTGTCCTTTAAATTTATAAATACTTACAACATCATGCAATGATTCTAAAATACAAACGACATTTTATCAGGAATGCATGCCGTAAAAAATTGAAATAGAAATAAAGTAAAGCGGATTGAATGGAGTTTATTATTAATTTCTGAATTTATTGTATTGTACGAATTAAAGAACAATTTTTAATTTCTCACTGTAAAATAAAGTACTTTAGAAACAATCTCTTTGAATTGTTACGGAAAAACTGGCATGTGCTTATGTCAGTTTATAATATAAAATTTCGATTATTATCTCCACAAGATTATAAATTTTTCTTTTTTTAAGAGCTATTTTCAAAGTGTCTTCCAAAATCTTTAAATGTGTTTTTGATTTAATTGAAATATTTCGTGCTGTGAAAAACATTTCAAATGAACAATATCTCTTACGTAAAATAATTACAGAATTTTGAAAAAAGGAAGCACATTATTTTCTTTCCATAACAAAATTAACAAAAACTAAACTTTTGTTATAGCAAAATTGTTATGGTTTATTCTAGTGGAAAACGTTGCGTAAAATTTTATAGAAAACATTAAACAAGTTCTAAATTGTGGAAAATTTAATCTGTTATCTTTGTCATTCGACAAAGGAAGAAGGGTTGACAAGTGGAAGTCGTGAAATGAATAAAACAGCTGCCTCTGGATTTAATTTCTTAAAAGGAAAACGAAAAGGCACAGAACCACAAATTGAGATACATTTGTTTCGAGATGTTGCCGTTTGGGTGAATCCCCTCGAGTTAATTTTTATCGGTTTTCAACATCACACACACATATGTATGCCAGTCGCTAAAGCTGGAATTCAACCAAGGTCGATATTTTCAGAATCTTAATCTCTGTGGAGGATTAAAATTTTCATACAATATTCCTTTTGGAAAATAGCAACGAGGGTAGTTCAGATGACTGTAGAATGGAGGGATGGAATACATAAAGCTCATTAACCCTGAAGTGAATAATTAAAATGTTTAAGTTGTGGATAAGTTCATTCAACAGACATTTTCTGCTGAAATGAAAGAATTCCGAATTCCTTTCTTGGTTGCTGATGTTGCTATTGCCAGTGCCACTACAGTCTTTATCCTTTTTCGAGGGCGGGCTCAAGCTTGTTGAAAAGGTAGAAAGTACAAGAAAATCTGCATGTACTGTGCCAACTTCCGAGTGAGTCCTGTATACACATACAGTCGTCTGTAAGTAAAATTCTCCCCTTTCCCCCCAGTGGATACTCTTTGGAAGTTTCAGTAATGCTCCTGTGAATTGCTACTTCTTTGCCAATGCACCACCGCTTAAGCTGTCCTTGAAGTCTTTTGAAGTAGCAGTGGGTGGCAAGTGCTCCTTGATTTCAGGTGGCGACTGAAGCGGATCCTACAGCAATTGAAATGGATGTAATGCATAATTCTTGTAATGGTCTTTACTTGCATTTTCTTCGGACTTGCAATTTCCATGGAAAGGATATTGTAAGCCACCATTAAAGTTCTGGCGTTTGGAGCGGGAGACAGACAGTCCTTTGGCCTCTACAACTACGTGAATCACACAACGACTGGAGCATACTGCTAGGACTAGTGCAGCGATATAATCGATCCAAAAGCTGGAATTCATATAGTTAGTCCTAGCAGTTTGAAAGGATAAGGTTAGGTACAGTGCCAGTGCAGTCTGCATTGAACCCCAATCGTGAGAATCGATTTCAATAAATAACAACCGCCCGGTGTTTGGTTTGTGTTTCCAAGGTGAAAGTATTAAAACAGGACGCCGACAATCCTGGCACTAATTATTCGCGATTTTTTTTTAATTAAGCCAAAACAAGCTGCATTTTTACGTGGGGTACTAAATCTCCTTTTAATTTCTTTTAATTATTCCTACGATATGCGCCCTTGCTGGCTGGCCTGACTGTCCGTTTTTTTCCACTTTCCACCAAAGCAGGACTCACAGGGCTAGAGTAATTGTGGAATTTCTCTAATCAAATATTTAGCTGTACCACCATGATTCTAGTGTCATGTGCCACGTTACATCAATGACAATGTTACCAGACAATGTCATCGTCAAAGGGGTGCTGGCAGGACACCTCTGCACTGGCCTGAACTTGCGGCCACTGTGTGGGCGGCAACACATCCCGCAGCACCCTTTATGCGGGAAAAAGGATTAAAGCCCTTGCTCTCCAGACCCTGACGGCCTGACGTACGTAAGGGTTGCCAGCTTTTACGATAGTAAGTATTGACTGAACAAGGTGAAGGTAATTGTGTAGTAACACAATATCCAAGGATAATGGAAACGAAGCCTTACACTAACCATCAACATTAGCCTCTCCACCGTCTATTGTTAATGATGAACAAAACAACTGGAGTTACCTTGAAGACTTCCTTGGTGAATATTCATATTACTACAAAATGGTTGCGAATCATATCCACCCCTTGAGTTTAAGCCTTTTCACCGTTGCACTTCTGTGGCAGAGCATTTAACATTTTGCCCAATGCAAAGGTTCTCAGCCATAAAAAATAGAACATTGTAAACATTTTGCAGTCTCTGGATAATCTTGTTATACGATTATGATTTACAGAATAGAGAATGAAAAAACCTGGATACTTTCAACTTTCAAGTGATGGAATTTTGTTGTGGATGTAATGAAAGTAATGAAATTTTTTTATCTCTAAATTAAACTTAAAACTCGTTCTACTTTATTTATTTTGGAGTCACTTTAATTTTTACTGAAATTCCGAAAGATAGGCATTACAGAAACTTAGGGTTTTTATATTTTGTACTCCGTTGGGATTTAAACACATTTTGTAGTTGCAATGACAAAATACATATTATGTATCATAATAATACTTCATTTTAAGAGATTTCGAAGGGTAAATGTAATTTTGTGTTAATTTTTATAAATGTTTATGCGGTGTTTTCCAGATTATTAAGCAAAGATAAATTATATAAAAATGTATCAAGAGAATTTGCATTTCTGCAACAAGTTTTCCGTTTTTATGTTTGTTTTCTGGATGAAGTTTTCAACATCATAATTAATAATCATTTAATTATAATTATAAAGTAATTTTTCTTTTTATCCTTTAGCGAAAAGCAAATCATAACTGCCAAATTGATACAAAGTATTTCTACATGAATACAATTTAATTATTTCATTTTAAGAAAAATGTTCTCTTAATTTTATGGAATTTTCAACTCGCAATGTTCAATAACACTCAAACTCCTGACTTGATCGTGTATTGATTTATTGGTGAAAGTAATCGAGAGCAAATTATGGAATATCTCCGATGGCATCAGGCACGACATCATAAAGCATGATTTCACATGCCTAACAAAGGATCAAGTAACTTCACACGTTCGCCAATTACTGAAATCTGCCACAGAATATCTGAATAAATCAGTTGAGCTTATCGGGTTTATCGAAATTTATATTTCGAAATCAGTAAATCTGAGAGAAAACTGCCGCCATAAATCAGATAAGCCTGCCTGCGTCATCAGGACGTTTCCCGATTTGAATCCTATCAAATTTCCAGGTATTGCGGGCACCTGTGCCTCGTATAACACATTATACCAAATTTGCCGTTGTCGAGGTGACAATGTGAACGGGGGTTGATAATTGAGTTGACTTCAAGTGACACTAATCAGCAGTAAATTACGTGTGATTTACAAATTACTTCTGGGGACGATAAACATCTCCGACATGTATGAAAGTCAGAAATTATTTATTGGAATAGAGGGTGAAATTAGCTCTGTTTAGCATCTGTTTTCCTAGCGCAGCCATTTTGGGCTGTTGCAGTCGAGCACGATTGGGGAAGCTACGGTAACTGAATTTGATTACTTTTGGCCGAACAGGATGGAGGGGATGAGGTCTGATGAAAGCAGGCAGGACTGCAGGAGCACGAAGGATATCCATTGTAAATGCAAATGTTGCAAGTGTCACATGCATGTCGCAATCGCAGGTTTGATTTCCTGGTCGTGTACACTTGATACCTTATTATTTCGAGGACTGACCGGATTCGGTGCAGATGACTGTCGAATCCTGCTTCCTGAAAGGCGTCGTCATTTCAGGTACCATTTTAAGGACAGTGTCCAAATTTTGTGAAATTCATCGTTTATTTAGAGTGGTCTGCAGTGGTTTCCTGCTCCATTTGCAGGACACTGACACAGGGAAATTGTTTCATTGGAACTACAATGGTACACTGAAATTTGCTTCTATTGACTGAGGTTTTCGATCCTTTGTCCTGGTACAATTGGTTTGCATGGTTGAAAGGATTTCGTAAATAGATATTAGGCGGAGTGCGACTGATTAGGATAAGTTTTGTATGTGTTCAGCATTTCGAACTTATTTGAACTCATTGTAAATCACAATCAGGATCGGTGGCTTTCGGTAGGATTTCGCTGAATACTGGTTCGATTAAATTGCAACAATTGCAATGGGATACCGCAATTTCGCAATAGAACTCGTTTTAGGCACAAACCCTTTGAACTACGTGCCTCAAACGAAGGATTACAACAGAACAGTTTATGCAAATATGGGAATCAATGAAATGTAGATTGTTTATTTATTCACTCTTCTCCGCATTGCTTCTTTTATGTTTAAATAACAACTTTTCTTATTTTAAACAATATAAACGAGAACTGAGATTTTCCGCAAAATTGCATTCATTAGCGTAAAATCAAAACTTTTGTTGATTAACTTTAAGCATCATAAAATTCCAAACATTTTTGCTTAAGTAAACATTTCTCGCAATGTCTGTTTTCGAATGTCCTCTCCGATGATTTCTGTCAAACGCGGAAATCTTCGTAAAGAAAAACATCCAATTTTGAAATCCTTCCATAAAATATCCTTATTGAAATATCGAAGATTTATTACTCTACTTCCTCTAATATGAAATTATGGTGAAACTTTGCTTTTGCAATTTAGTTTATGATATTTTCCGCTTGAGCTCAATTTCCCGAATTTGATTATTGTTAATATTGTAAATTTTAATTTGACAACAAACTTTCCTATTACATCAATAAAATTAGGCTCTAAAATTTCCATGAACTTGTATTTCAAAAGATTTCAATAAGATCGACCCGAGAACCTCATCTTGTTGGTAAACATTTCCTGTCAATAGATATAGCAGGGAAACTTTCCAACAATGAAACCTTCTAAATTACAACCACAAAATCCCCCGACAGCATCTTTTAAAGATAACAAAGTTAAGTAAGCAGTGCTGATGGCTGAATCGGGAACAGCACGAATGATTAAAAAGCGCGGATAGAGGTCTATAAAATTAGCATTTCTATTTAAACCAGATTCGAACCAAAGCAAACTAACAGAGATCAAAGTCACAAGTTCTGCAAAATGGAAGATGTTTAAATTAATTATTAAAGTTGGGCAGAAATTGAATTTTATGAAATTTGGTTTTGTGTTCTTTAAGTGCTACGAAATTCTACAATATTTTGTTTTTACGATCAGCCGACATTGGTTATTTCCGGGATTCCTTTGAGGCTTTTACTGATCCTGGCACAGTTTGTTTGCTCAAAGTTGTCTATTGCATTCGTTCTGTTGAAATTGCGAACACGTAAACTAATTTACTTTTCATGTGGGTCTATTTTTGTCTATGTTTATGTCAATATGTAGTCTTCTGACATTTCATTAATTGTTGCTTAGTTTATACCGGAAGAAGACTCTTCATCACGAAGCAACATTTCTGTTGGGAATCCATTTTTAAACGAAAAACAAAAAATCGATTTGCCGTGGGAATAGTTTAATTGCACGCATCTGGAAACTTGTCTAATTGTAAGTTTTATTTTGAACTGAATGGCTTTGAAATCATTGAAAATTGTTAATGAAGTTCAGGAATAATTACAGCAGATGTAAGAATTAAAAGACGCACGCGAAATGTATGTAAATTAAGGATTTGGTTTGTTACTGAAATTATCTTTTTGGCGTTTTAAATAATTAAATATAGTAAACATGAAATGTATGTATAATATACAGGATTTAAGTTTCAGCTTCAAATTCTCAAGTTCATTGCTGACAACGAAATTCATTTAAAAAAAGGTCTGAATGTCTCAACTCATTTTCAGAAAGAAATAATTACGATCTCCTTTAATAATTTTTTGGTAATTTCCTATTTTCAATATAATAGTCAATCCAAACCCAAGAATTGATTTTTATTGCTGCACAACTTTGATCTTTGAAACTTTGACTTCCTCTTATATAATCAAAAAAATCCATCAGAATCGAACGTGTTTCCAATCCATCAAAAAAATACCTTTCATTACAAATTTTGTTGGCATATTTTTCATTACTCAACCTTGTTACATAAAAGGATTCTTGCACTGCAGCAACGGTAATTTCATTGAACGTGAATCCTATCTCGTTCCGAAGCAGAGCCATCAAAGGATCTCTTGGAACGTGCACTTTGGAACACCTGCGATGGTGGTATGTGAAATTCATCCAATTCCGCAAGTATAGTCAACAAGCTTAGGATTTATGATTTATACTGTATCCATCGCCTTCCGAATCCTTTTGCAGATATCTATACACAGAGACGAGGTTACGAATCACACAAAACTCTATTTTAGTATTCCATCTGGGAAAAGTGTTTTTTATCAGAAGTTTTAATTCATTTCATTGGGATAAATTGAAAACTTTCTTAGTGCCGAATTAAAATTTCGTGGAAATTAATAAGAATTTGAAATTTTTAATTATCATATGAAGTTGCATCTAAATAACATTCTCTCTTTTGCATCTCTCTAATATCGATTGTCTTATTGGTATCTCAAAGATTTGCTACTTAATACTGATTTATAGAGTTCCAGAAGGATATTTGGCATCTGTTGGCAGATTGCCAAATGGCGGATACAGATCAACTAAAAGCCAAAAATTAATGTAATTTGAAAAGTTATTGCGCATCAAATTGGAAAACCAGATGCAGAAATTTGAAATTTTCTTAAGTGATGCAGAAATCAGAAGATCGGTTGCTCATTTTCTCAAGCAACAACACTAATCATTGTTATGTAACCCCAAAGCCCTGCATTTTCGTCTAGGAAAATTTTCTGAAAATATTCCGAAGTCCTTGCCCTACATGGAGCTGCATCAACTGCAGGATCATTCTTCTTTTATCATGATGACATTAATATAGTCAGATACCCGGTAGTTTGAGGGTAGAAACAAACGGAATCAAATCGGAGACAGCCATGCATCCGTTAGGGTGGAATACTGAAACAATAAAACGAATCAATTGAAGGATCCAAAAATGCGTTGACTAAGTTCAATCAGCTGAAATGTGATCGATACTCTCCCAGATAACGAATCGTTTTCCCCGCTTCTAAATTCTAATTTGCTATTCTTCTACGATTTGTCTCATTCAACCGTAATCTGCAACGAATTTATTTTTTGTTCCTTTGTGTGAGATAATCGTGAAAGTTTCTCCCCGACTGAAGAGGGGAATTTTTTGGAGAGGTGAAAACATTGTGGAGTGCGAAAGTTGTCAGGTGATTTCAAGCTGTCAATTAATTTTGATCCGAGGGTAACTACGAATTTGATGTCATACAAGAATTCCACTTTAAGCTAATTGGATGATCAACAAGTTTTCTACGCAATCAATTTGTGTTAAGTGAGATTCGTCGGGACGAATCCATTTCTTCCATTCACATCCTCGGGAATATTTTCGTAATATTTTTGGAAATTACTTCTTCATAATAGAACTAGAAAATTATGAGAATTGACGCGAACACGAAAAATTACATTTCTTATTTATTATTATTTACTATTCCCATCAAACAATTCTCTAATGGAATCACTTTTGGAAATCTATCCGAGAAGGTTGTTTTTAAAAATGATTCCTAAAGTAAAGTGTGTGTTATATCTAACAAAATCAAGTAAAAGAGAAGTGCAAAAACATATATCAAGTCTCATAAAGTAAGTATTAAAATACGTCACGATTCTTCAGAGAAGAGAGATTTGATTTGACTGAATAATAAATTGGCATTACCATTTAGCAAAAAACCGAATAAAAATGTCCGATTAATTTAACAAAATTCTTTTCGCAAGAATTCGAGAATTTTATTGCCACCTTTAATTTAACATTTTCAGAATTTAAATTAAATTTTGTTAAACAAAATCGCCACCAATTTATTCAAGGTTCCCAACAACAGTTTGAATGTAACTGAAGTGCGAAATATGAATTAGAATGAACAATTTCACACCATTAAATTGATTTAATTTACATTTGTTGCACATAATTCCACATGACTGAAGTTAATTGGATTTACAACAATTTGATAAGTGAAAACGCTTTAATATTTATGTAATATGTTTGTTTTATTGTTACAATTTAAACTCATTAAATCTTAATTGTGTTTGCAAATGGAAAAGTTTTTTTTTATGATTTCATGAATTACCTATATTTACAATGAAAAAATATTTGATTGAAGTACAGGAAAAGAATTCATTTATTAATAGCATTCAATAATTTTAAAATCAAAAAATGCCTTAGGAAATTTATTACTTTCGAGTTCAAGCTCTGATTAAAGTTGTTTCATTATAGAAAAATTTGAATGAGTTGAACCTTAATAAAATCACAATTTCGAGATCAGAAATTTAACAGAAAGGAACGCGAGAAGTTTCCCCAAAATATAACAGTGCAATTATGTCATCAAAGAATGAATTGAGCTTAGTTTCATAAAAGTGAAGCACTCATTTAGCGAAAAGTACACCTCCGGGTGCAATTGAGAAATTTTCATTAATCCAGCGGAAAATTTTGCGTTCTCAAAAGTTTTGCTTCGTTCGGTTGCAATTATTTTTGGTGGAGGAACAGAAACCATTTATGGAGGTTCCGTTATATTCGCTAAGTGCCCTTTATCCGGACGGGCTGAATACACTACCAGAAGTTAGTATAATTTGCGGGGACGGGGCTTAAAAGGGTGACCCAGAATGAAGAAGTTTCCCGTGTTTATTACGATATTAAAACAATTTCAGTTGAGAATTTCCTCCAATACTGAAAAACAATAAAAATTTCATTTATATTGCTGATGGATTTGCACTGAAAAAGTGTTGGTAAATGGTTTGTAATTTTAAGGATAGTTATACAGTTCAATCAAATTCTTGACAAAAATTCGAACAAATAAAATTGCTTGGTTCAAAAAGATTTTTCAAATATCCTCGGAGGAGCGGGAAAGAAAATTTTTTAAATTACAAATTTAATAAAAACTTTTGAAAATATGCGTTCAATTTCATCGGGTAAGAAAACTGTTGCTATTACAATATAATTTAGTTTTCAGTTATTTCTTTACAATATCCTTTTAAGTACCGATTAATTGTGAACTTAATAAAGAAAAACTTCAAACAAAAATATTTTAAAAATGAAAAATTAATTTTTCATTAGCGATAATTTTATGGAACCGAAATTACATATAAGCAAAATATTTCAAACATTACAAGAAAGTGTTTAACTTTAAATTGCGTGAACCGTACCGAATTTAAGGATATGTCATTGTTTTCTGCAAATTTTGTTGTGGAATGTGTCATTAAAGGTACGTTTAAACCAAACGGCAGATTGTCATTTTTGCTGTCATTCAAGTTGTTGTTCAGTTTAAACAGCTGTCATTTAGGCAACTTTTAATGACAGATTACATTGCATTGTAAACAAAAATCAACAATCACGAACGACAATCTGTCGTTCGGTTTAAATGTACCTTAAGTACAGCGTAATCATCTTATCCTTTTTGCAATATCTTGCAGTCTTGTTCAATTCAAGTCACGATGAGATCAAATGAAATTGTAGCGTGTAATTTCCGCTATCTGTTATAGAAGTCTCTTTAATCGCAAATCGTCCTGGTGAGCAATTTTAGTATTCGTAGCGTATAATGACTCAAACAATGCTCTTCATAAATCCTGCGAGTAGACAACTTGACCTATTTCCGAAGTGCTTAAAGTCTTCAGTGTCAACAAATCCGTGCAGTGTTTTTGGTTTGAAGGGACACATTTTATTTATGCTAAACAATTTTGTATTTCTTCGTTTTTATTTTTACTACTTTTTCTTATATATATGACTTATTACTGAAGACGGATTATTTTTTGCGTAAGTTAAAATCAAATAAATTCCTTTGAATAACTGGCAAATATGATTTTTCTCTTTTGCTGTTAATGTAACCTGGAAAATTATCCACATATTACATAAAGATACACTGACGTTACATTGGGTAAGGATGTGACTTGAAACGAGATTAATGGAAATCAGATTTTGTTTAATTAACCGCAATTGCGAACGAGAACCGTGGAATATCCTTAATCAATGATTAACAGAGTATGATGGATTTATGCTGAACGGAAAGGACATCTTCACTCCAGCTGTTGCTACAGTAAAGATAACGCATTTCTAAAAAAGTTCTGGTGCTGCATGAAATGCTTAGTGCTACACAGCTGGATGAGGATCTAGTATGGCAAACGGGGATTGGGAGTCTAGAACTGGGCTGACTAAGCTGGCCTCCAGGGTAATATGCTCCACACCATCGTCACCAGCATACGATATATTGAGGGCTAAATTACACAGGATGGTATTGTTGGAAGAAGCTAAAAAGGTTGACTCATGCGAACAGAGTAAAAATAGCAAAAATGATGACATTAATAAAACTGGAAGGAAGCAAGTGCACCAGTATGAAAAGGACGAAGATGACTGGAGGAACCTTATCGAATTAACTGGGACATGTCATCTACACACAAAACCAACCCCACCTAAATTATCAGGAAAAATGTTGAAGGGGAAAAATTTTTCTGAAATTTAATTGGACTTCGAAAACGCTTCATGAGGCTAAAAGGAAGTCAAAAGGACCAAAAGAAACTTGTCATGAATTTTAATTGCAAATTAAATGCGATATCATATCCTTGTCCGGATGTCATAAGTGGCAGTTAGAGAAATCACATGAAACGAAAATATTAGTGTGGAACGAGAGAGGGTAGAGAGGATGATAAACGTGGCTGACAAAAACTGTAATAGGAAGTGATTGCTGTGCAATGTTTGAAGACGGTCTGGTTAAGGAAACCTCATTTTGCGGACGCTAAAAATCACAGAATAAATGGGAAAAAAATTTAGATAAATTATTTTATGAAGCAATTTTAATATCTGACAGGAAAATCATCATCCTGTCACGATATTGTCATTCTTTAACGAAGCGGATCGCAATTTGGTAGTGTGGCATAACCCTTTGACTCCATTGTTGTTCTTCTTAGGAGAAGATGAAGAGCATTTAATGAGCGCTTGGGAGTATTAAAGTACTTTAATTATAATTTGTAAATTTTTTAACGATAATAAATATTAAGGAAATTATCAACGGCAGACATAATAGAATAACTTGTAGTGGGACAATGGATTTATTTGAACCCTTCAACTACAATTTTGTTGGCCGAATATTGAACCTGAGTATCAAATTCCTAAAAAATATTGATCGCATTGAATTACGTTCATGAAATTTTCATTCTACTCCAAATGGTCAGCAACAAGACAAACTATCTTCATTAAAGCCTAAAGCTTTTCCCTCGCCTCTTCAACACAAAACCGAAATACAGAAATTCGTTGGGAATTCTCCACAGCGCGTCGCGCCGTTTCAATTTAAGGACGTGCTTCAACATCAAATGTATCAAGTGTCATCCAACAACTTGTGTGGCATCAAAACTCTCCGTGTTGCTTAATTATTCCACATGTGTGAACAAATGAAAAGCGAAAATATTCATAAAACATTAAATTCATTTTCTAAATGTAATTTGAGCTGTTTTTGAATGGTTGATTCGCCGCTCGATTTCGATTGGTGGAAAGAAGATCGCAACGGGGAATCCCTGAAACGGTTAAGAATATTTCTTCCCGGCAAATAAACAATTTGAATGGGAAAGGAATGAACTGTGATTTCCCTAAAAGAAGGAAACGTAAGAACTGGATTAAAAAAGGGGAAGCCACCAACAAAAGTCGAAAAAAAGTGGAAGTTTTGTGAAACGTTCGTTCTCCGTCGAGCAATTTAAAACGTACGCACACTTGCACAGGTAAGCGACAACAAAAGGCTGAGGCTGGAATTGAGGTTATGGAGAGGATTAAAATTAATTGAGAGTTAAAACCGCTTGGCCGTCGTAAGGGGATTACTGGTGTTCCGTGTTCGTCCTTCGCCCGCACCCCAATGAATCTTGAGCTATGTGCTCACTTCATCTTTTGTAAATTGATTGTGAGGAAAGTTTACGTCACATAATTATGTTGACACTAGATCCAACTGGAGAGAGAGGATGGAGGTTCTATCGCCATATGAATTATTCATGGTGGATAGGTATACGTGGTAGTAGCGGTTCTTTTTGACCTCGAATACAAAGGACAAATTGAATTATTTTGTTGGGCGGCCATTACTTTGCAAACAATTTTCCCCATTTTGTTCGTATCACCCAATTAAGGAGTTGGGTCATTGAAGAGCACCGAATCCTGGCAAAACTCCTGCCTAAATTCCTTATCATCTGACAAGTGCTGCTATTTCAGCAAATTATTGGCCTTTCCCAGTTAATAGGCGGTCATTTAAGTGAAATGGTTTATGGCGAACAATATCTTTGTCAGCAATTCGACACTTTGCCGGTGTTTGACTTGATTGTCTAAGCCCAGAAATTTGTCCGTTAATGTAATTAATTAGTACTTGGGGGTGGTTTCTACTTGGTCAATTGTTCCACTGCACCATTCCAGAAGGAAAATTATTACGAAATCACAAAGCATCTAAAAAAAATCGTCGAACATTTACTCTGCATAGTTTTTAATTTAAATTTAAATGTAATAAATATTAAATTCAGAGTTTCAAAATTAAATTTTTATGGTTTAAGGATTTTTATGAAGGATATTTTAAGTTTGGTCCACCGTTTACAACCCCTTGAAACATTTATGTTTAATTTATTTTCCCGAAAAGGAACTTTTTGTGAATGCTTGTCTATGTGTTTTTCTTTCCATCTGTCAACAGGATAGCTCAAAAATGTTTTGAACTGTAAAATAAATTTCGAAGAGGAACAAAATATACCTAAATCATTATACAATTATACATAATATAATATAATTTATGCAAGGATAAATTATTTTTATTCCTTGTTTGGAAAACAACTGTTCCTTCATCATTGATTTAATAAATGGTTTTACTGTAAGCGAAATTGATTGCTAAATTAAAAATACATTACTTAAACCATGTATTGTTAAAGCTTCAATCGTCAAATGAAATTACAATATAGCAACTGTTTTTATTGATTTTTCGTATCGAATTCATTTGTCAACTTGTGACATATTGAGATTAATTTTGCAAAGCAAACTTGTACAAATTGATTTCGGCAGTCTCCGCGTTATCGAAGGAAAACAATCTTCTTCTTGTTTGCTTTCGATTAATCCAATTTTCCATTTCCTCAGCATCTTGCCGCACAATGTAAAGCTTCTCAGACAAATTACAATTTTTATCACAACAATAAAAAATGAAAATTTTCTAGCTTCATTCATTTTTCAAATGTTGCCCGCTTGTGGTGAGGATCATTCGCAAGGACTCAACATTCTCCACCCACTCTGAATGGAGTTTGACTAAATCTTCTTTGATTTTCATTTTAAGTCTTTCTACGAAAACCACACAAAAACAACATTCAGAAATTATTTCAAGTCGTAATAAATTTCATGATTCAAATGATGGATGGCAGGGAAATTTCATTTGTTTGTAGTTGTGCGATTTTGGTTTTAATTTACCTATAAAATGAAAAATGTATAAATCTTTTTCAGATGAGGGAAACGATTGGAGAAATTTGTTGGTTTTCTAATTGTTGTAGGTATCGCCAAAAGAACGAGGTTGTGATGGATAACAGCATCATAAAAAGCATTTTAGAGATTTTCAGGAAAAAGTATTGCACTAGACAGTAGAAGGCCAAGGAGAATTCTCAATGAGGAAGACAAACAGTAGAATATCTTTGTTTGTCATGGTTTAGCTCGCAATGGCTAGATTTGCAAGGAAACAAAGGGACATTATTGAGAGGAATTCCTGGTTTTAACTTGCACTTGACAGACTGAGAAGTGGTGTCTCATTAAATTCAATTTTCATTTTTTCGGACGGCATTAAAATCCATCTACCTGTAAATAATACTTTTTAATTAAACTTGAACAATATTTTATAATATTGCAGGACAACATTTCCTCGAGGAATGAAAGAGTTTTATTAAAGAACAAAACAGCATCAAACTTTCAATTATCCTGCTTCATATAGTGCAAAAAGTAAACCGAATCAGACCAATGAACTTCTTTCCATTAATTGTTTGTACCTGAAATCCCGAAAGTACAACAACGACACTGTATTACGCCAATTCGAATCCTTGCGGAGCAAACCGATCATTGCTCCTTGGGAAGTCACATCCTAATTCACCTTTGCTTGTTCTCGAAACTCCAGGATAAATTACAGTAATCCCCGGACAATTTCATCTCGAATACATCTTGGTATCCCTTAAACAGCAGCGAGGAATAAACTTTATCACTGCGGACTCCTGACTTGTGAGAAGGATAATTCCCGGGAACTTTCATTATTTGGCACACATAGTTTCGGGATATGTCGGATATGTTGCCGGAGTTTAGCAGAGGATTACGTTGATACGTCCCACTTTTATTTTATACTAGCATTGGGGGTGTTCCTTTCCTGCGTGACACGAGTACTAATAACGTTGTACTGTTCCTTTCTGGATCAAAATACACAGTGGATTTAAGAAGAAGAAGAAGTTTCACCATTCGGGATGGGATGAACAGTGGTTGAATTTCAAGATATATTACTGAAATCATCACAAAGGCTAGTGTAGTTTACCATCGGAGTCTGTGGAATTTATTGTTATTACAATTAATTGTTTTTGCCAAGAAAAATATCAGTCAGGAGGAACAAGGAGAATACTGAAGAGGCTTGTAGGAATTACTGTTATTCGGCCTGGAAATATTTTCATTGCTATATAGCGGAGTGGAGTAGTGGACACAGTGTATATGTGCTTCTCCACTAAAACTTTTGAACGGGAAAATATCACGTTATCTAAGAAAAAAAACAAAATAATCAAATTTCTCAAAAGTAATCTGACTTCCTTTTAAAATTGTTATCACGCTTTTAATTTCGATCGTTGTTAGTTTTCCATTTCTTTGCTCTTCCTTCTCGTAATGTTAACGAGCTAATTTGAATTTTCCTTAAACTATTCGATCTTTTCGGTTAAATAAAGATTTCTGTAAGACGATTACGACGTTGCGTTAGATCCTTCCTGAATATTTATATTAGATACAATTTTCAGATTGGATTTTTTTCAATTGCATCTAAGCAACTCAAATTATTTTTCCCGTTTCCTTAAAAGTACTTCTTGGTTTAATGGAAAAAGTTGGGCAATAATTTTTTTGGACGATGATTTATTTATTTGTTCACTTTCGTACGGATCGCGATGGATGGCGTGATGGTTGTCATGCTCTTGGCCTTTTCCACTGCGAACACCGCAAAATTCAATATAAATTCCCGCACTTACTTTTGACTTATAACCGCTATTATTTCTTTTTTTTTATCACAGGTTACGAAAATACGCAGAAAAACTGTTGTGAAAAATGTTTGCAAACAGTTTGAAATCTCTCGCCTCCAGACCACATTCCATTTGAGCGGGGTGATGTCACATATAAAAAAACGAAATGTGATTTCCTTCTGTAGCGTAACGAAAAAATTGTGAACAAATATTTAGTGTTTGGAAATAGGGTTGTTGTATTTGGGTGGAAAACCTTTTACCATAAACATGTACACCAATAGCCTCCGGGGAATTGGATTTCAGTGGAAGGAACTTGCCCCGACATCCTTATCCCGATAACAGCGAATGATCCGCCACCTGAGTGGTATATAGTGAAATCACCTCGAGGTGTACACGCATTTGAAAAGCACAATTTCCTTTGAAGCATCTTTGTGTATTGAACTTCTCAATTCGATATGCCCCATATTTACCTAAACGAAAGTTGGCGGGGGATGATAATGCTCCACAAGTGAAATGAATTTAGGTTGCGAAAACCATTGGGGAGTTGGGAAAACTTCATCCAGTCGTTGCTGATATAGGGAAAGCGGTTCAAGTAGTTTGAATTTGAGGGATATGAACCCTTCAAAGTTAGCGTAAACGTTCTTCGGGACAACCGGGGAGCTTAGTATCAAAATTCATAACTTCGGGTTGTTTAAAATTTGTCTGAGCCACAAGGGTGTAGTGAAACGTGTTGATAGTTGATACTAACAATAATAATTTGGAACAAACGCCTTATTGCTGTCTGGTTGGTTAAGGCATCGAATATGAATATCCTGTAAGAAAATTAACTCTTCAATACAGTCATGTCGGCTAAGCAAAGGAACATCCTGGCTATAAAAATACTGAGGCGAGAGATAACATTTGAAATATATAAATAAATAAAAGTCACATACGCCACATTTGTAGATGGAGCACCTGCTAAAATATTGCCGTTCGGGTCCTGAATTTTGGACTAGTTCCAGTCGTTATTTATCAGATTTATTTCGGCCATTTTTACTGAAATCCATGAATACTTTTCTGCCATTTTTTCTGTCAATTCAGCAAGATTCATCGCCGAAGTAGCCAAAAATGGTTATTGGAATTAGATGGATTAAGGCCATAAATAAAAATCTAAGCGTGAATTTAATAGTGTTGAGAGCATTTTGATTGGTTTCATATATTTCTGAAATGTTTTTAAGTTATGAAGCGTTTTGTTATTCAATTTTTGGATATGGCAGTTTCAATTATGAATTTAACTTAAAAAAATCAAAGTATTATGAATTGAATGGGCAAAAAATTCATAATTTATTGTTTAGGAAAATGCTAAATAAAGAGGCGCCGGGAAATATTTACACTACAGAAAATAATAAACCACTTTCGAAGCAACGCAACTATTGTATTAATATTTAGAGCATTTATCCAATTATATTTACGTAAACTGATATTTTTTCTTGGTACTTTACGAGCAACACTAGTCACAAAGTCATTGCTAATCCGGAGTCATTTCGTCAGCAAGCGGTGATTACATGTAAATCATATTGTATCAATTCTCTGAAATATTGAGCTATTGTATAGAACATTGACAACCAATGTTGAATCAATACTAATTTCCACAAAATCAGAATCACAGGAAACACCAATCGGAAATTCTATATACCGCTCTACTTTGTCTTACTGAGATTCCATATCAATTTCAGCCTTTGCACAAAAAAATGTATTAAAGGATTTCGCAGCTTTGAATTACAGAATATCAAGAAAGAAATTTGCATACGTTGATGTATTTCGAATCGATTCAAAATATTTTAGTTTATCGGTAATCGATATATTCATAATTGTAAATTATTTTAGTAACACAATACATTAATATTGATCGGAGAATAAACGGTTTTGTAAGCGAAATGCTTTCATGTTCTGACATTGATGAATACCTATTTGTGATTTAATCGAGGATTTAATGCAGTTAAATGTTATTAGACAAATCGACATATAATTTAAGGGAAATGGTATCATAATAACGCTATCAATATCAATCACTGTCGATAACTTTTTAAAGCAATTAGTACCCGCACCGGATCTTAAATTTTAAAACAAAATTCTTTCACCATAATTAGAATTAAAAATAAACGAGTATTATTTTCTTCCAAGGAAAAATTTGAAATTTCGAATATTAATTGCTACAGTAAGTTGAAGACTAGGAGCACTTTCTTGTAGCCATTAACCCTAGACAGTGGAATTATCCCAAGGCAGCAAAGACAACCAATATTTATGTTTATTTTGATGAGGTTAAGAAGCATTTTTGTCTCGGCTCCGTGCCGTAAAGGAAATTGCGAAATCCTCACGATCCTCCGTAAAATAATTCTGCAACATTTCGAAATGCTTTGACAAAGAAAGGTTGACAGACGTTTGAGACGAAAGGAAAAATTTTACATCAGACGGATTCCCACTAACAAGAAATAATTACCACCCAGTAAAAACGAAAATTAAAGCAAGTACTCAGCTAATTAGGCAAAATGCCAGACAACTATTTTCTATCTGCTCCGGTAGGGTAGCAACTGAATTCTTGCGCTTTTCTCTGTGAATCGAAGAAAGAATACAAAGACGGCTTCTTCCTTTTCAGCTTGTGAAGGCAGCACACAAGGAAGATAAATACGAAAGCATTTGCCCAATGTCGGCGTTTGAACAACATACATAATTTATGTAACAGCACGGTGAAATTAATTATAAAGTCGTGTCAATTTAATAAGATCATCAGCGGTCAGTTAGAACGTCTCCACTCTCAATTAGATTAAAGAATAATAAACAGGTGATTTCGGTTGGGGCTGCAGTGGCAGCTCGGTACTTACTACGATGTCGGTATCATGTCTGATTTTGTAATTTCTAGGTTCATGATTTCTAAACAGATATAATTCATCGAAGGTGCTGGCTTCCCTGCGGCTTACCTGCAAACACAAAGAAGCACTTTTAGTGAATATGTAAATGAGTTTGACTTGCATACTAATTTTAGTGGTATTAAAACTTATCTTAAGTGTAATCAAAAGAATATTAAACAAGGTGTGCGGTTTTTCCATAATATTTAAGCCTTAAGGTTACTGTTTATCCATATATATAAAAAGACAGGTCCTGATTGACTGACTCATCAACGCTCAGCCGCTAAACGTTTGGATCCAGAACGCTGAAATTTTGTACAGAGGTTCCCCTTATATTGTAGCCATAGACAACCACTGAAGCAGGATTTTCTCAAACTCCACCCCTAAAGGGGTAAAATATGGCATAAAAGTTCGTATGGAAATTCGCCATTTATGAAATTAAAAATTTATAAAAATTGGTATTTGGAAATAAATAAACAAATATACAGGATTTTTGATCTTGCCCCTTTTTTCCCCTCCTAATTCAATCCCACAAAACTACTCTTGAGTGAAAGCAATTAACCACGTATTATTGTTCCCGGGTTCTATGTAATATTCGTCGCGTATGAGGGTGGTTGCAAAATCTAAAGTATAATATGATGTAAATTGTAAATACCTATATTATACTATGATTTTCACCGCCCCGGGTGAAACCGGGTAGACTCGCTGGTTTTAAGATACAGGTAGCTATAGTTTATTTCTTTACATTCTGATGTTATGATCACGTTTTCCATGTTAAGGGACTTTAAATGGCAGTTGAATTCGATTCAATTATCTACAATTTATTTAATTATGGTTATGGTAACATCACCTGGGCATTGCCATATGCAACAAAAATGTTTGTGATGGCCGCATTTAAGAATGACAAACAAAAAATTGAAAATATAGCACAAATTAAATGCACGAAAGCCGTGAGATTTCGTTCAAGTACGCTTTATAACAACAACTAAATTAACAATAAATGTTTCATATCAAATTCACAACTCAAAACTGCAAACATAAAATGTATAAACAAATTTCTCCGGTGTTTTCATCACTCCCACAAGCTAAAAATATTTCAGAGACATTTAAAACGTAAGAAGAACATTAATTACCTCGTCAAATGAGTTTCAAATCGTTTTTCACACCTTCTTAAATATTAAGCTAATTACTTTTAAAAAAAGGATGAAAACGTCTTGAAGACAATTTCAAATGAACAGTGCAAGCAGCGGCAGGATTGTCGAAATTCTTTCGCCATGAAAATTAATGCTCCATCCATACATACCCGCGTTAGTTTATTTTTTTATCTTTTGATGAATACACCATAATTTCTGTGTTCGCCACATAATCAAGTGCTGCTCCTGCTCTCCAGCTTGGAGGCATCCACTTGAGCGTTAATATACAAACTGACATTAGCCAGGCATATATTTGCAAACATTCCCACCTCACACTTCAACACCTTTCAACAAGCTTCAACGTGCCTCATGCACTCAAGGAAGGTGAGTATTTGCACAATTCTTAAAAGTTTTCACCGCTCCTATAAAGTTATTTGAGTTATTTGAAGGTATCTAGAAACGTGGCACGGAGTATGAATGAAAAGGATTAAGCTAGGATGCGGGAAACTTTAATATTCGACATCCACTTAAAGTACTTTTCACTTCCTGTTCCTGTGCTCACAACTCAATCGGCTGGCGAGCTCAATATGAAGGAATTTTCTCAGGACTTTACAAGGGTTGCTTATTTTCTAGTGAGCTACTTTTTTTTATTTCTCCTCCCACACACTGTGATAGTATTGGTACACAAGAAGTGAAGCTAAGAGATAACAAAACAACAAATAAACTTTTGAACGTGTATTAGGACTCCATTTTCCCCCAAACACTGATTCCCCACAAACTGAGAAAGTTTTCGCGGTAAATTTTCCACAATTTCTCGGTTTTATGAAGACGGGAAGGAAATAGTTTCTCAAACTATCTTCTTTTATATCAAATCCTGTCTGTAGCGTGCATCGCGCTAGGATTTTATTATTTACAAAAAGCTCCCTAAGGCATTCACCAGGTACGGAAGCGTTTATTTTCTGCGCGACTTAATGATTATTACAAATTCTTTGGAATTTTTTGTTCATCCTTGCCCGACAACTGTTATCCTTGCAGCATGATTTCGCTAACAACTGTTTTCGTTGCGCAGCAACACGAATTTGCATAGATTAAAAATGTAATTAAACTTGAAGAGCTGTCATCTTAAGTGCATTTCGCACAGCTGGGATCCTTAAGCCGAAGGACCACATTCTTGGAAGGCGTAATTGACATGTATTCAGATTAAGTTGTCGCATCTTAATTTGCCGCCTCCAGGAATCAACCGCGTTAAATGGCAGTCGGAAGAATTTCCGGCACCAAAGAACAGCTGAAATAAAACGCAATTTTCATAACAGCAGACAAATTATGTTTTATACTTGTATGTGGGCGGCGAAGAAGAAGAAGCGAGAGGAGAAGGAGACTGGATGTTTCTTGGGCACGGCAAAAGGAAGATTTACTTATTCCGCCGAATGCTGCCATTCATCTTCACCAGAATGGATGCCTGTGTAATGTTATTCCCACAATGCCTCTTGAGCAGGATCTGCTTCCCAACAGATAAATCGACTGCTTACATCTAACATAATTTTTTATTTATCAAATGGTGTTAATCTTAATGTTGTAAATGTGACCATTCAAGATATTTCCTGGATTGCACGAAACTGCTGATGTTCATTCACGAGATTGAAGAAAGCAAGGATTATGGATTGTTTATTAAGGATGCCATAAATTATAGTGAACCGCCTTTAGGTGAATTGAAGATATGTAATTATGTAACCAGAATACCTGCCTAAACTTAATCATAATTATTGAAGATAAAAAATGTTATCAAAAATTAAGATATGAACATAACACATATTCAAGTGAAGGTTGATTTCGTTGATTCCTATTCGAATTTGACATTACGATAGAAGCGATCGTCAACAAGAACAACCATCGTTAAACTTAATAAATTTTTTACTATAAAATTGTTTTAGTGAGAAAGCTTGAAGAAATTATTTTAATTTTTTAATCAAATAAAACTTTTTGAGAAGAATACAAAAGTATTTTTAAATGAAATTTATATGTGAAAACTTTCTCATAAATCACGTTTAAAATATTTCTTTCTTTTTCAAATATGTATCTAGCCTTATTTTAAAGTTTCTATTCGAATAACAAAGCTATTTTAAATTTAAAAATAGTCAAGAATAAAAATCCGAATCGATTTTCTTGTCGTCCAATCTTTAGTTTTCTTGCCAATGGTAGTTGTCTTCCACAAAATATTGTTACTTTTCGTAAGAACTATAAACTATACATCGCATAATCCGCGACTGCAATAAACCGTGAAGCTTAATGATTTTGTAACGAAAATTGGTAATATCGAAGTCACCTAGGTTTATAAACATAATAAATCACTAGAATTTAGAAATATCCTGATCATGACATATTTTACTCGTTTTGCAATATTTTTTTTGGTTTACTAGTCAAGTTCAATGATCTAGATGAAAAATAAAGTTTTTTTTTTTTTAAAGAATATTTCCCAGATTATCTGGTTCATTTTCCGCAGGTGTAGTATTCGCGCGCCAATAAATAACCCATTCATAACTGAAAGTCAATATCGCTATAACGATCGTAAATGATCGGAACGCCCATTTGGTTTGATTTATGAGTCATGAGGATAAATCAAACACTCCCATCTTAAACAACTCATCTGTCCACATATCGAAGAATTTCAATAATTCAATTACAACTGCCGATCGAAGTCTGCCTCATTGATCTTCACAATCTTGTCGTAATTCCGCGGAGCGCAGAGGGGTTAAAGGCCGACGCCCAACAATGCAGGGAATTAATTTAGAATTGAATTTTGGCACGAGTCCCTGAAAACGTACGAGAATATTTCTTATAAATTATCTTCAACGATTTTACGATCAAATTGATCGAAGACGATAAACAAAATTGCACGAGCAACTCTTCAGACTTCTAATTTTTCGTTGTATTCCAAAATATTTGAAGGAAAATTTCACATGTCATCACAAAAATAAAAATAAAATAATAATAATAACATTTTTGATGTTGCTTTCGTATGTCACAAAGTGATCTTTGCCCGATCATGAAAATTGTCATCCCGGCTCTTGGCATCAATCCACATTTTTACGTCAAGAAGCAATCTCGGTGAATTATATAACGTGGGAAGTAATTTGCTGTAAAGAACACCAACACGATTGAAATGCCCTGTAAATTGATTTCGCTGAGGTAATTGTTGTTAAACTAAAAATATCTGCACCTGCTCGACACAATGTCGACTCTCTTGCGACCATTAATGAACTCCACTGAACGCCGGGAATAAACCAGCGAATCCGGGAAATTGGGAAATTGACTTTCTGATCATCACAATGTGAAAACGCAAATTAGTGTTAGAAAATCGGTTAGCCACGAACAATTTTGGCTGTAATCCAAGATCTCTGGCTGTCATTGTTCCATTTCGAAATCGATAAAGTTTAGTTCAGCAGCTCTGCACAAAAATGTTGCCTCAGTAGAAGTAGTTTTGATGGTGAATAAATCAGGGAAAAAGAAAAACCCCAAAAAAAAAGAAACTGAATTAAGTTCATGAAGGATAAGAAAAGGTGGTTTATTGCCTGCTACCACGTGGAAACTCTCACTTCGATGGTGTATGTGTGTGTGTGTGTGTGTGTGACTTTTGTGTGTTACCGAAAGGATGGAAGAACTGCAAAAAATAAATGTTTGGAAAGGTCAATATTCGTCTGGGAATTCAGGATGAGCATGCAACAAGCTCATCTTTTGCAGGAATCCTTAACGAGCAGATGAAGTATTACCTTAGAAAATATTTGGGATTACGGAGACTTGAGAAAACTTTGCCGGGGGTTCGTCTATCAAAAAATGTTTGCACAGTTAAGTGACACGTAAATCTACTCCGAAAAAAATAAATCCCGTAATTTGTTCAAAACTTTTGGACCGTGATGTATCAACACGATCAACTATCTTTAACAAAAATCGAGATGAAATGTTTATGTTTCTTCTAAAATGACTTTTAGTCTCCATTAATCAAAATATTTTCAAATTGTAGAAATTCCAAAAAAAAAAAACACAATACAATGTTATTTCTTAAATTGTTTTAATATTCTTTTATCTTTTAAACTGTAACTTTTAATGTGTTTGCCCCACAACAAATTATTCTTAACTTGCGTGCATTATGTTTTCCTTTGACCTGAAATAGAGCAAACTTCTCTCTTTGTACATTATTCAAAATTTATATTCTCAAAAGTAATAAAAACCATTTTCTTCTTACATTGCTTTTTATCAAGTTTATGGAAAGTCTCCAAAGACCTGGCATGTAATAATAGGATGGTACTATTTCCTTATCATACTGTTTATTGTTTTGCTTTATTGCATCATAATTCAGGCAAATTACTCTACCCTTTTCCTCTACCGTATTGAATTTTTTACGAAGTGTAAATCTTTTTTGGAAATCTCTTTTTTTACCAGTTCCCCGCACTCGTATTTCCTTAACATAAGGATTTTAAATAAATCCCTTAATACCTGCCGACATCACATAAACTGAATACAAGAATCACATAAAAATAAGAAAATACCTGAAATACCTGGAAATAGAAGAGTTGCTAAGCAATAATACACCAAAATCCTTTTGAAGAATTCGAACATACAGAAATCCTGAAAGAATCTACTTCTTAATTTGAAGATGGAGGAAAAAATGTCGTAAATATTAAAATCCTTTATCGATAAAAATAAACCAATATTTTTGTTCACTTACATAATTTTTGTCTGTCATCGAATGTGTTATATTTGGTAAAAGGAATATGTACATATCAAAATATGTTAAAATTTATCCCGTTCCATTTCCATCAACACGTAATCAATAATAAAGTTTGAATAAATTGTGGTCAGAGGTAAATCAACTGGAATTCGAGAAAATGTAGAAGAAAATATTTCTGCTGAAAAATTCATTGCACGTTCGAACAAGAGGCAATAATTTTGGCAAGGACAAAAAAAGAGTAAAATTGTTTTTGGTTTTGCCATTCAGTGTGTTTTCAATTTTGGAATATCCTCACCATTCAAATCGATTTGCCAATTAAACTATGTAAAAAGAAATTTTTTGTACTCCTGTTCGTTCGAATTCAATTTTGGTTTTTCGGTTCAAAAATCTCAGCTGAAATTTATCCAAACTTCCAAACCGGAACAGAAAAATTCATTTGCATTTCCGATATTGCGAAATGTTCCTCCATGAAAAGGAAATTTTAGGAATGTATTATTTGGGAATTATTGTTGAAATTATTGTACGCGAAATTCCATGGGATAATGGTGTGTAAAAAACTTTGTGCAATTAATCAATTTCGAAGTTTCATCATCGTTAACTTTAATTGTGCAATAATTGAATGAATTGTAGCAATGTGCAGAATTCATTCATTCAGGACTTTATTGCAAAGTTTTGCGATTTTAATTCCACTTATCAACGCACTAGCAATATTAAAATTTCAAGATCATTGGTTTTAAATAATGTTTAATTTAAAACTGTTTCCAATGCGGTGCTAAAGGGAAAAATGCTAAATTCATTTTCCCAAGCACCCTTTAGTACATTCTTGAGTATCAAAAAGTATTTTATTCCAAATTCTGAACAAAAATAAACAACTGGGTCAATATTTTCTGTCTATAAGAAGCAATCCTATCAACGGTTCTTACGAATTGATTAATAAAGCAAAGCAAATGCAAACAGGCTGGATATGGAAATGTATCTAATTATTGGTTGTTGCACAATTTTTAGCCCATCCGTCATGATTAGATTCGATACAGGATCACCACACACTGTCTAATAATCAGCACGGGCAGCGTTGGTGCGACTCTGAATGGAAATCGGGTACAATTAACGCTCCGCAGCACAGTTTGCATATTAATGATTGCTAGCGTTGGGTATTCTAATCAGAATCAAATTATTCGATATTATTATGTAAATTAATCATGTATAGGCAAAGGACGGACTAGCACAAATGTTGCTCTAGGAGATATTGTTGATTTCATTTCCAACATTCCTACGCAATAGTTTCATGTAGAATGATATTAAATTCAACGTCTACAATAATTATTTGTAAAGGAAAATTAATCAAATTCGCAACTGCATCGGTATGGTAACCAAGAAAATGTCTACAAGGACTAAGTGCATGTAGAATATTAGAGATTTTATAACGGTTCCCTTGACCGCGAATTCACTCCAGGTATTATGACATTTATTGCTCTTAGGTTTGCGTTCACAATGCATCTTAAGTAACGGTCAAAAGCACTTAAGGATACAAAACCAATCAGTCCACTTATAGCCTGGGCAGACGATTGCACTTATTCGAGTTAATGACGTCACGTAATCTAGTCGGGTTTGTCATCTGTCACCGAACTGAATTAGTTGCTGACATTTGACTACAGTTTTTTAATTTGAATTACAAGAGAAAAAGTGATTTCCCTAGAGGCCATTCCAAAAAGAAAATTATAAACGTATGTAAATTCATTGAATACTCGCAGCATATTGAAAATAGTATCAACCCTTAACTTTTCCGACAACTTTCGAGTTGCTAAGTCTTCATTATTTACAAAGCAGTTCATCCCTTTTTCAGTACACCTTATATTGTACGCAAGCGGATGCAGATCCTGCTCGAGTACAACTTCTCGTCGAATTTGTGAGGTGAGCATCCAGAGGTATAGGCATAACTGAAATTTGGATGAACTACAAGACTCAGCGAAATGTTAGACGGCTCCATTGAATGGGGTGGCACCCATAACAATTTGTTCAACAGATTTGCGACTGGAATATATTTGGAACCAATGAGGGTGTATTTGGGAGGAAATTGGATCAAAATGTTTGTTGGGGGTAGAAAGCTGAATGTCTCTGATCGCGTAGGGATTTATGTATATTCCATTCGCCTACAATTGCATGTACGAATTCGGACAGGACCGTACGATTGGAACACCATTCCCAAATAGGGGCATAAATAAATGGTACACCCGAGAGATTTATGTTGTTTATGCAATTTAGCTCGTGTTTTACGAGCCACGTCTATTTATCCTAGCAATCCCTGAACAGCAGTCAACTCCTGCGGGAGTGCTTTACTATTGGTTACGATACTTTTGGCTTAATAGTTCTGTCCTGCTTTATGGAACATGACGAACATTCGCAATGATTCAAAAACTTTTTTACACCATTAAATTATTCCGATCAACCGGAGTCCGGAATGGCCGTCTGCCGTCGCGTACGCTTCTTAAATTAGCGGCGATTAATGCAGTCATAAAATTAGCTTGAGTGAGTTACTGACATGCAAAACGGGGAATTCCCTAGTCGCTTAAGGACACAACGGGAGCTCCAAGATCGGGTATAAATTGTCTTCGACAAGCTGTCATTTGACTCGATAAATTCATGCTTCAAGGACATTTTCAGTATTTTTTTTGTCTTTTTCATTTTTTACTAACATAAGCAGACAGTTTTTGTGGAATTCAGAAGTTTTCTTTTGTATCGAATTTGATTTTTTTGCTTTGCTCACACATTTTGGTTGTTTACTTTCCGATAATTGTCTTAATCTAAGCCGAAGGTATCCTGCTTCTTGTAGAATAAAAACTGATTTAATAGCCAATCAGGTCATGTAAGCAATCAATTCCTTTGTTGAAATAACCTGATACAAGGTTGAGACAGTAATACATCTTTCCTGCTGATTTAAAGTCCGGCTTAAGGGTGCACTTATAAATCAATTTTATCTGTTAATCAACATTTAATTAGCCATAAAGTTTTGAAAATGTCTGACAATAGTTTTTAAAGCTGGATCCTGTGACCTTCTTATACATCGGAGACTTATTAACCCTATGTACTCGTAGATATCATATTGGTTTTTCTCAGTACTTAAACGGGATTAACGATATATTATCGAGTCTTAAAAAACAGTTTGCCATGGTCAAGCAGAGAAATTAATTTTAACGATTTCAGAAAAGACTTACTGTTTCAATGGAGAAGAAAAATAAATTTCAACCAACATTTTCCAAGAATATTATATAAAAGCACATTTTATTAACAACTCAAGTGGATTTATTTTGATACCTACAGTTAAATTAATATCAGTTCGTTAAAGATTAATTTGCAGTTGCAATTTACTTGAAAAACATTGAAAAAATATGCATTATATTTTAATACAAATCTGCACAATTTTAGTTTGGGCAAAGGATGCCAGATAAAAGCATTTTCAGCACTTTCTGTACCTACGTTCTTATTTGATGCCAAGATAAATAAAACAATTCATTGTATACGAAGCGTATCAATGTTATAGGAAGTGGCAAAATAAATCCAGAATTTGCTTTATTGTACGAGTATATTTTGAATATTAAACTATTTCTGCCGCTGCAGAAGATATTGTATAAACTAATGTCGATCTTATACAGAAGTATATTGAAAGTTCGAGGTTTACTTATTCGAATATTCAAAGATTGCAATTTTGCGAAATATTGTTCACCATTGTTCATAATAATGTACTCAGTTCCGGTGGCTGTGTTCGTTTGATACTCCCAATCGCAGAATTCAAAACCACCATTTATATGCTCTCCAGGAATATGTTTCCAACTAACCCCATTTCCTTCGCATCAAATAAATTGCACGTTGCACAAATTGCACGGAAAATGCCAACGCTACATACAGCTGGAAAAAAATATGCAATAACATTTTTTTTGCCATCCATTTGAAGATATGCCAAATCGATAAAATTTTTATTGAAGAGAAGAAAGAAACAATAAACCTAAAAAGCGTGGTGTGATTACGAAAATTGCATTCACGTTTTTCAGTGAGGTTTAATCTGGTTACGGAGGTAGAATGGCCAACGGGCGAATTGTTCACTCGCTTAATGAATACTGATGAATGGTGAGCGAAAACGCGGATCCTGTGGAGGGCTGCGAACATATTTTCGGGATGCGCGATTTTTGATAATTTACGACAAATCGAAAAAGAACGCCCGAAGTGTGTTTCCATGGGCCGAACGAAATTGAAATCTGGATAGTGCCAAGACCAGGAATTATCATCGATTCTAACTTCAACGCTCCTTTGTTAATTTATCTTCTGTTGGGGTCTGAAAATCTGGAGAGTGCTCTTTCACACCAGGATTTCTGTCTTTCCCATAACCAAGTTTATTTTACTTTCGCTGCTGGCTAAATTTTGCATGAAAGTCTCCAACTAAGCGATGAATTTCCCACTTTATCAATTTCGGTGAATTATTAGCAGATGCAAAGTGGTGAACTTGAAAGCTGACCTAAAACCATATTGTTCATGGCACTTGGTTATTGTATATTTTACGATCAATTAAGTGTCTCCCGGAATCCTAACAAAATCTACACTCAAGCAACATAAACGCTACTCTTTAATGAAGAACATTGCAGCTCGACCAATTTTAGAACCAACCGAATTTGCCGGTTTTTTGGATTTTGCTGATAAAAATTTCGATTTTTACGATAATGCCATACAATTTATATATTTCACTTTATAATGAAATTTTTTACACTTTCAGCGGCAAAATGGTCCAATATCAAGGATTTAATAGAGAGTCTTGATGGTTTATATATGCGCACTTAAATCATGTATTATAAAACAGGTTATAACAAAAGCAATCGCATATGAAATTGATTTTGGGAAAAATTTTCACCCACACTTTCTTTGTTTTACACAAAAACTCGTTCTTGATTATTTTAAGAACATAATAAAAGAGATTATCAATTTTTAGATATTGTATGCAGCGCACAAGCAAGTCGTGGATATTAAATATTAATCAACATGTTTTGGTTAGCAATAGGAGTCTTCAAAAAAAAAAAAAAAACGAAATAAAACAAGGAATTTTAAATTAAAATAATGGTTGTTTAAATGTTTCGTAGTCATTGGCTTTTTATTTTTCCGTGAATTTGGCAGACAGGCATAAAAAATTTGATTTCTGGTACACCCGCGATATATAAAAAGTAACGTTGTAAAATTGAAACTCATAAAAGAAGTCCTAAATTTTAGTAAATAAACTTGACAAAGTTTCGAATGCCAATAATAAAAATATTAATGTATGTTCATGTTCATCAAAGTTGCTCTTCTTTAAAGCAATTTCTAAACATTATGTATTAAAAAAAGAAAAATTTCAAAAATTTGCAAATAAGAATTAACTTCTATGCCCCCACCTAAATTAAAGATCTGATTTAAACACGCAATCAGTTTTACGTAAATATTTTTAATCAGCATGTTATGCAGTTTCTGGGAAAGAAGTCGAAATTGCAACTTACAGAGTTTTATTCATGATTTCATAAAAAAATCTAATAACGATGGAATCATAAAAAAATTACGCAAATCACAACCATAAAAAAACAGAGTAAATAAATTCATTTCACATACAAACTCGCAACCCATTAACGTTTAGTTTATTAGCACTAAATATGTTCTTCTATGCAGTGCAATGTTTCCAGTGTACATATTTTCGACGAAAGTACATCTAGAAATTACCCTTTTGCCATCACGTCCTTACCGAATGACCCACATTTTCAAACACGGCTCCCGTTTGCTGAAGTTCCTTCCACGTGGTAGCAAGCAGTCCTGATTGGTGTAGGTACTTGCACCCTTATCTCAAACCACTTTAACTTTATACTGGAAAACTTTGCCAAAACGGAGATACTCTGTATTATTCTGCTGGAAATACTTCGAAAAGGATAAGGAGTGGTCAGAAAACAACCTTATAAAATAGTTTGGGCTGTTGGTGTTGCAATGCTTAGTACGTTGTGAGTTTTCTATGGTAATTGTTGCAAAAGATAAGAAACTTTTCTTCTTGCATGTGTGAGTGTGTGTATGGATTATGGTCATTCTCAGGTGGTACGCCTTGTCGGCGAAGCAATCCAAAATGCGATGGCTTCACTCATGCAATAGGACGAAAAACTTACAAGTTTACAACACACATTATTCCCCGGTGTGCCATAATTTTCCTTTACCCGGCGAAGAAGTTTTGCCAGAAAACTTTTCCGACAACATATGGAAAAGAACAGAGCTCCAACTTCGCTTGGTGCCTATTTATTCTTCCGAAAACATAAAGCTCAAAATTCCAGACCGCCCTCGCCCTATCCCAGAAAAACCCTGAAATAATAGTGGTATGGATGCACATCGATCGACTTGCGATAGATTTATTTTCTGCAGAACTCTGTTTTTCCGCTACATCAACAACTTATTTTTATATTTTTACGCAATATGCCCGAGAAGTGAACGGGATTGACTGCTAAATCATGTCAACAATCATGAGGCTTTTTCAAATGTATAAATTACAAGCGGGCAGATTCAGGACTTAAAAAAGAAGCGCTGCACAAGATTCTCCCGCCGCAAATGTTAAAGGATTGCCAAAGAGCGTGTATCTGTGTCAGGTAAATATGATAAATGGTCTTTTGGTAGAAAAATTTTGTTCGCAAAGTACAACAAGGATTCGTTGTTGGAAAAAATATGGAGCTATTTTTGTTGCACGCAACATTTCCCAGACAAATAACATTTTTAAATTTTACATCAAGCTTAGCTTTAAACCATAGAAATTCCTTTGAAGGCTTTGGCATTGCTTCTTAGAACTTTTTTTCTGAATGAAATTTCCACTGTAAGATCTCATAAGACAGGATTTATGGCTAATTTAACAAATTTTTACAAATTTAAAAACAAAACTATTTTGCTATTTAATGTTCTTTCAAACCTTCAACCTATTTCCCATCCATATCAACACAAAAAGGATGTCAAGAATAATTTATTGAAGCATTTGGAACTATTCCGATTTGGATTTATGTTTAACTTTCGCTTTTAGTGAAGGATTAATTATATTTTAGTAAAAAGGAAATCAAAATTTAACTTTAGATTTTTAAGTTTTTAAAAAGTTGTTAATTTAATGTTTTTGTAAATGAAATTCAAATTAAATGGCCATCTAAAAAATATTTGCAACATTTATTATTCGTAATTATGCAATGAAGGTCTCTCCAAAAACTTTGGAAAAAAACCCTCAACTTTAATAAAATTCACAAAAATTTTCACGAATGTCGCTTTCTCAAAATAATCAAGATACAACAAAAAATAGAACAAGAAAGGAGCAAATGAAATTCGAAACTGTCTCGAAGAAGATTTCGCGGAGAAATTCTCACTCCATGAATTTCGCGATCGTTCGCATGACATTAAAGAAAATTGCTTCAGAGTCTCAGATGGGGACGTGATTGGAATTCCGTTTGCTGGCGGATCCCCCGTGACTCCAGATAGTCATCTCGGGGTGCGTGGGCGGTTTGGTGGATAGGCGAGCCGCGGCTGCTATTCTTTGCGCTGCGGGGGTTCTGCCATTAACCAGAGTATTGCATGAACCCCGTCGCCCGGAGTGCATCGGAATTAATCAAATGAGGTTGGGCGGCGGGGAAGTTACGCAATCTCTAGATTAGTGACACTGTACGAGACCCCGTCCCCCCTCAAAACCAGCTGTTAAATCGAGTAATCTCATAATAGCTTCATAAAATGATTACGCGAACAAGTGGCACGTAAGAAATTCCGTCGCTCGAGTGACTTCTCCGCGAAATTACTCGACTAAAGCTCGCGAACGTAAAAACAATAATATAATCGAATGAAGCAATGAGACCAAATTGCTACAACAATTGCTGAAAGATGGATATGATTAATTGCGACGCAAGTTAGGCGTGCGGGTGAAAGTTCCGCGCAAATTGAGATGGCAGAGAAGAATTGTCAGGTGATTTACCGCCATCGGGGATGACTCCACAAACAGAAGCCCCAACTATCCGAGAGTTGTGGAGCTCACAGGATCCGGACAGGACAACATGAGTTATGAATTGGTTGGAAGTGCGGCCCTGAATGGCAACGTCGTGCAACTGCATTCAGCCGCGAAATTTATGCGGTAGTAACTTAAGGTGTTGCTGATGAGGAATTCGGATTGTGCAAAGCGGCGGAGTTTTGTTGCTCGCGGAAATCCACGGACCTGGAAGCCAAAAGCGAAATTAACCGGCCGGCGCGGCGGCGGCCGTTGTTAATTCGCTGAAATTTATCTACGAAGTCGAAAAGTAGTTTCGGCTGCGAGTAATCCGCGACAGCTTCAACCTGGGATCCTCCGAGGAGGAGGGACTCATTACCATATCTCAAGTGGGTCCTGCCTACAACTGTCTGGCGGATGGAGCATCGCGGGATTTCTTCTGCGCTTGCTTAATAAATATGCATAAGCCTCGGGGAAGCTGCGTCTTGGCAGCTGGGTTTTATGACGAAATGTGTAATTATTGATTATTGACTAAATTTAATTTCGTTAATTGATCACCTTGGCCTATGTTTTGCTGACACCTCAATTTCGTTCGCTTACCTGCAACAAGAAAGATAAATTCGTTAGGAAAAAGATTATGTTAATGTTATTGGAAATTTAATGGTTTTTTAGAAATTTGATTTATTGAATGCATAAGTTTCCGCTTAAAAATATGCAGGAGTTAAATTTTTTTGCTACTTTTCAATAATCTTAAAAAAAAAAAAAAAAAAAAAAAAAAAAAAAACGAAGTTAGAAGAAGAGGAAAGGATAGACAAAAATGTCGAACGACGTTAAAAAATTACAAAAATATGCAACTTTTTAACAAAATAAAAGTTCAAAACGTACAACATTCATTTTTCTGCTAAAGAAAGTGAACTTCTAACCTCGTCTCACTTTGCCTACTATAAAAAACCATCGTAAATTTAAAAATGCAAATATAAAAAAAATCATCTGCAAAATTTTACATTTGCAGTAAATTATGCAACAGAGACCGCTGCTGAGGTCAGTGTGATTTAACTATAATTATGCAACAATCTTAATAAAATACGATCTCTTTCAAATTTTCGAAGGATCGCATTTAATATAAAAACGTAGACTTAAAACTTCAATAAATGTTAATTTTACCTTTAATTTATTTTAGAGATTTTATCTAGACCTTGATTTCTCAAAGATTCCGATTCCGATTCGTGTTTTAAGCATTTGTATATTTTCAGAAAGGGTTAACAATAATTCAAAATAAACAATTGAAATCATTTCACCAACTCTCTACAGTTAAGTGTCATCGATCAAATTTTAAATCCCAATTTTAAATTAAACAATGTGTCAAGACCGTAAAAAAAATTTACTTTGTGTAGGTACCAGCGATTTTGATTTCTATTTTGTGATTGAAAATAGAACACGTTTCGTTTTCAACTACAGAAGTGGCACAAGAAACGTTCAGAGAAGTCCTTCTCTCCCCGTGCAGTATGACAATTACTAACCATAATAATCGATGTATTTGTAAGAGCAAAAGCAACGGATATTTCAGGTGGAATAAAAGAAGGGTAATAAAAATATTTTGAAGATGCTTTCGAACTCTTACATAATCAAAGAAAACGATAATGCGGCAAATGATCTTGAACTGCGCGGCATACATTTTTGCTGGCGAGCGCTCATAAATTGATCGTGAAATGAGTGGAAGTGGAACATGCAAAAATGGGGAGCCTTGGGCAACTCAAACTGAACTTGCGCAACTCTAATGCGGCACATGCGATAGATATGAGGAAGATCGTGTTCCTGCAGCCATCTTGGATCTCTTATTAGTGCCCTAATGCGATGAATTGTATTTTTCGTCAATAACGACTTGGTAGATTTCAGAATTCGACATAGCCCCCTGGAGACGACGCTATAGTCCAACATCCAAGGCGAAGACAATATCATCATCACCTGATCAAGTAGACGGACATTAACCACTCAAAACCAACAACAAAAAATATTTAATTGCTTTCGGTTTAATTGAATTTGAAGATCCGCATAAATAACTATTCATTGATGATTGACGAACAAAAACCACTGGCACAGATCCTGGACAATGAGAATCATTCAACAGCCATTGAATGAGCAATTGACCGCGTAAATTTGAATCGTGCCTGAATATCTAAGTCTGAGGCCTGTGAATGTTGTTTCTTGTTTGTTTGTTTTTTTGTGCATGTTAAATTAGCATTGGAGTTTTATTCATACTCGGACGGAAGCTGGGTGCAATTGAAATGGCTTTCAAGACCCCAAGTTAGTTGTCAAAGTAAAAAAAAAACCTCAAGCCACCTGCGACCCTCGGCCACGGGTTCTGGCGTTCTAGTGATAATCATAAGGATGATCCTCGATAAGTGCCTGAAGTCGTGAGGCACACGTCATGACCGAGCTAGCAGGTGGGTGATGAGGAGCTAAGGGAAACACTGAACAACATGAACCTTAAAAATCCGATGATTAGCATTTAGACTCCTGGGAATCCTCTGTTGAGTGATTGACATCTCATTACAAATTCTAGTGTCAGCATTTACACTACAAGAGTAACACAAAAATATATTTATTTTGTTGTTGTTCATTGTTCATCATTAACAGCACCTGAGTTTTAGCTTGAGGTTAAGTGATCTAGTGACAGATGAAGACTTGCAAAGAAGATCCCTCAACGCTTTGACAGTCGCGATCAGTGACGATCAGACGCTTTCGGTTTCATTTGAGTGATGGAGTCAGCTGAAGCAGTGAGTTGAGGAAAATAATAGCGCTGAAAACGATCTTTCTGCTTGGATGATTTCTCAACCGCGAAATTTGATGACTCTTAATCAGATCTAATGACTTGTCGAAATCGACGACGCGGATGTTGTGCTCGACAGCTCTGGGGGAATCGTGCGCCTTTCATAATGTGGAATATTGTGTAAATGCATGAATGAAAGACGCCTTTGGGGATGCTTTGTGCGACTAAGAAATGGATATGTGAAAAAAATGTAAATTTCGTATAAAACAACAAGTAAAATGAATCAGTACGATTTTGTGAACTCAGCACAAGAATATGACACACTCGGGTGTACTAAAAGAATGAATTGGATCTGATTTATGCATATTGCTGAGGTGCGAATTTGAGCTCCGGAAAATTATTCTATAAATTTGCAAATTGCGATTACGGTGGTTGAAAATCAAAAGCAATACAAACAATTCCACTTTTCCTTTATCTCTCCCCTTTTTACTATGAAAAGGTCCTGGTTTCTTCAGGTATAACCTTCGTGAAAATATCACAGAATCTACCGAATTAGAAAAATACGTGACACAAATATAAAACCGACATATATATTTTTTATTTCATATTTTATCTTAATGAATAATAAAAATACGAAACACGGTTGTAAAATGAAGAAAATGTGTTTGCAAAGTATGTCAAAAAAGGTCTTCAATTTTAGATCTGTGAATGTCATAAGAATAAATAAAGACAAAAGGATAAAAAATAAGGTAGTATAGAATTTACGTTTCTCCTTCTTGTGCTTTAGAAAAACTCAAATAAAAAATTCGAGATTCCATTTTTTATATCAAGTATAAATATTGTTCAACGAATTGGATCTTTTTTGCCTCTACTAAACTTTTGATAAAATGAGTTAATTTTATTGCGAATGCTTTCAAGAAATTTCAAATGGATTTAAAAGTTATTTGCTTTTACTTGAATTTCCATTACTCGCAAGCAATTTAAAATCCTTTACAACAAACATCCTTAGAAAGTAACTTTTTCTACACACCGAAATGTTAAGATGGAGTATGTCTTCCCACAACCTCTGTTGACTTCCCCTACGCATAGTTTTATAAGTTCGAAGTTGATTCGCACTCCATTCCCGAGTTTCATTAAGAAGACAGTAATTTATCACGCACTTGCATGAAGTCCTCGGCACGGATTGTCACTTTAATAACAGGTGTTTCCAGCTGTTCTCTCATCAGGATGTGTGTTAATCTTACTTTAATCTGGCAGTCGATACTGCTTCATGAGGCGAAGCTGAAGAGCTTAAAGTGCTTTTATAACGCTTAAGGGCGGCATCTTCCGCATCTCGAATGTGTGGAGCTAAATCCACTATCCGAAAAGGCTCTTGTCGTCCTGTGCTGCAGACACTCTATGGCATTGGGAATACGACAAGCAATTGTGCCACTGATAACGGTAGTCGGCACAAGACTCAAATGAAAGTTTGCACTTCAGATCTATTATCAGCAGTTTATTATGGTTCACCTCGCATTTGGAGCATATCGTTCAACGCCAACAAACAGAGGCGTGTTGGTCTGGGACTAAGTTTAATCCCCATATTGACTTTTTAGGATTTGAGGACAAGTGTTATCTCGTTTCACTTGTGTGCACTAGGATGAAAAAAAAATTCTTGGAATCCTTTTTCAAGCTTTGAGTTGTTGTAATGATTGTAATCCACAGGAGTATTTCGGCGATTGTTGGCAGAGTTTTATTTGCTGCAATCCCTTGTAACTCAAAGTGTTGAATTCAACAAAAAGTAGTGGTTAAATAAATCTATTCTGGACTTTGTACTTTAATTTGATTTGTTTTAAAACCACCGAGTGGATTAACAAGGATTGTTTAAACTACAGACATATTGTGATATTGTTAAAGGGGCTACTTAGGCTTTCCTTGCAATGTTAACTATCTTTATTTAATCAGTCACTGTAAAGTTTGATTTTCATAATCTGCGTGTGCGGTTTCGAACCCTTTAACCCAAAACGAGACACAATATTATCTCGTTCCACAACATTCTCGTTCCCATTTGTCGGGAGCATGTTCTTTGTGGAGTTTAAGAATTAATTACATTCAAAATGTACATTAAGCATTAATTTGGCTCAAACCTCGCAAAAAATCCTCAACCAACTTAAAGCAATTCGGTTTTAATGGTTTCTGTGGAAATAATAGCTCACGAAAATGAACGCGAATTTAGGGCTGACAACCCAGGACGAAAAGTACATTAAATCCGCCCAAAATAGAATACGTATGGTGAACAACATCTTCCGAAATTCCTCAGCGAACGAAATGTAGCAATTTGTTAAACATTAAAACAAGTCAATCAATTTAATACAAAAGGGATCGATATTAGATGACGACTTCTCCTGAATTTATTGAGAGGACGAAAGAAGGATGATGAGACATGCTAATGCAAGATTTGATGTCTTTTCCCGTGAATTGTTGACCTCCATGGGAACGTTCCTTCAATGTACAAAATTTGATTAATCTTATTTTTCGAATTACGCGCAAATACTCCACTTAAAAACATCACAACAAAAATTGATTGCTTCACCAGAAATCATCATTATCACAATTTAATTTGATCGCTTTGACTCGATAATGGGCATTCACATTCATTTTATATTTTTCTGGGGTACATTTCCAATAACTGCAAATGCTAGAAAGTAAAAACTGCCAATACAGGGCATTTAATACCCATTTTCGGGGAGAACTGGACATTGTGTTTATTTGTAATGGTAAATGGTTTTGATTGAATTCATTTTACCAATTATATTGGATTTAATCGGAACACCTTTACGCCTGTTTATGCTCAAAGCGCTTCCATGGAATATGACACTGATTCTTACAAAAGACATAAAATGAACAGAACTTAATTGCAGGACTGCCGACAAAGTAATCTGCCTCAATGCCTCATGCATAGGCTTTATTAAATGCATTTAATATAATAGATACTACTTCTACTTCTTTTTCAATTATTATAATAACACAATAATTTTGAAATTTCTAAGTGAGTTTAAATTACTCCGCTTTCTGTTTAATTGTGAGACGTAAACATTTGAAAAACGATTCGCAAGCGGCACGTATGAATTATGATGTCCATTTCATCCCAAATTTGTAGTAAACGCTTCTTGAATCGACCCATTTTTTCACCTTTTGCACTGCCAATTTTACGCAACATGTAGCCCCAGACACAAAAGTCTAAAGGGTTTAAATCCAGCAGTGTTGCGGCCATTAGCCGAGATAAAATCCGTTGAATTTCCTTGGCACCACTCTAGAGTGCGTTTTGACTTATGTATCTTGGTGATAACAGACAACAGTAATTATCATTTCCAACAAATCTATAGCATGGTAGACGTGAATTGTTTTTCAAAACGTGCTCAATTTAGTAAGTCTGCAACAATCTCGTACTAATGCATTTATGCATATAGTGGACTTTGCATGTCATACTCATTCATATGACTGTGTTGCCAGATGTATTAGATGTTAAATTAAAAATCAAGTTAGGAATATAATTTCTTTAATTTTCGTAATAATTTCAGTTAAAGAAACAGTGACAATTATTATTGGGTACCCTATAAAAACAAAAAAATTAATTTAATTAGAATTCTCCGATCATTCAAGAATGAGTTTTTATTTTTGTGTGCCCTGTCATTTTTTACGCAAGACTTAAAAATAAACAAAGTTGTAGTACATTTATATAATTCCAATTAATTAACATTTACTACATTTCGTGCTTGAGCAGAAAGTGCAATAAGCCAATTAGGAATTTGTTTATATCCTCCTATCGCCGCATTCGTTTCCCATGGCGATGAGTAACTCGAGTAAGTTACTAAGGTACATTAAAATTACTTTGGTTTCCAGCATCAGGTGTCATCAGGGATTTCTAACGTCGATCATCATGCTAAGATAAGATAATTGAAATCCTCTCGGATATTTATGTGCATCCGCAAGTGCACCTGACAAGGTCTACCGCATGACTCGTGTTTTTTCTGGTTAGATAATTGGCGGTTCCAAAGGTATCGCCGACAGCATCCACGATATCGAACGTTGCTTGTTTTAATAAAAAGTGAATAAATAAAACGATAGAATCGAGGCGAAATTGCTGCATAATCCTTGACCACAGTCGGTCATTAATCATGATTCATGAAGACGTCTTCGGTCAGGTCTTCGTTCATTCGCCGTAGGTGTCCCGAATTTTGCCAGCCAATCTCTGCATATAACTAATGATTGTCTAATTCCCCTCGAACTCATGTGAATCCCCGATAAGACAAAGATGTGGGCTCAACATAGCGCGGACCTTGGCCATGCAAGCGATCCCCATCTGTTGTTGGCTATCTTAATGTTGGCATTGCATGCGCGACCACCGAGACCCTGGTCTGACATGCTACCAGCTGCAGTGGGAGGTTTCTGCAACAGCTCCCCTAACCCCGCAGATGCCGCACCGTATGTACTTAGAATCAGCTGTCATCATCGATATTTGTCCACACTATTGAAATTATTCACATTTATCATCCCAGATGGCTGTGGGGTGGCTTCGGTCAACGAAATGAGTCTTGGTCACTCGGCCAAAGAGGCTCCTCTCGTTTCGGTTGCAGAAAAGCAAACATTTTACCGATGACGAGCAAACAAGACCAATGCAAATGCAAGCAGCCGAGGAGCCGCTGTGACCTCCTCAAGGCATGTTTGTCGGGCTGTCGCAGTTTGACGCTGAGGTTGGAGAGTTTTATGAAAATGAATTTTTTGCTTTAAAAAAAAAACTTCACATGCAGCGGTTAAATGGAATCGATTTGATTTGCATTTTTATAAACGCATTTTTACATTTTCAACTGAAAATGTTGAGCAACAGTGAGAGACTGAAGTCGGTAATGACCTCGGTAATGACGTCATAAATAATGTAAATGGAAATACTTTGCACCACGTCACAATTGCATTAATTTTTAAAAACGTTTATCAAGTGCATTAAACTTGAGTAATTCATAAAATGCATGAAAACCGAATAATCATATTGTTTATTTTCGTGGAAGCCATGTTGAAGTTTACCCAGTTTAAATTGGAAATCATCTTGGCTAATTGCCGAGGTAAAAGTATTCCTTATTGAATTATGCTAATTAGGAAAAAAGTTCGATTGACTTGACACTAATTCATTCAAATTAATTAGCATTGCATGTTGAAAAGACAAAAGATTCCACGTGCAGTTGTAGTTTTTTATTCGCAACCGCTGAAGGTGATGTTCTTAAAACCTCGTGTCGACCAATGTCAAGGTGTTGTACCTGTGTGTGCAGTTGTCGTTGATGGTATATTAGCCACAATCCGTGTCTGCCAGTTCCACGGAACATGAAAAGATGCTTGTTAATTACCACTTAATTACTTGCATTCCAAGTGCGATGCGAAGACGCAAAACTTTAACACAAAAATGAAAAGCAAATTTCTTGTTTGTCGCCAGTAATTTGCAAAATATAATTTATTCGGTGATTTGCGGTTATTACTTGGGTGCAAAAAGTGATAAGATTTTAAAATACCTACTGAGAGAGATTTTGGGTGATTTTCCAGGCATGAAACATTTTGCAAGTAAATGGGCGATATTGGTTTGGAAAATGTTTAAATATTTACCCAGACAAATTATGCTTCATACCAAGTGAGATTATGGATCTTGTTAGGCAAGCTATTCATCAAACAAGTTACAAATTGTAAATCGTAAATTTCATATTGCCTTATAAGCGTTTGTAGAAAAACGAAAACGGGTATATATGCTGGAATTTCGCAATCAATTCACTTCTCAAGTCTTTAAAATAACTTTTACTTTTTTGTTTAACTTGTTCAAAATTGTTTTTTTAATTTTTCAGCAGTATTCCGAGCAATTGTTAAAAGAATAGTAATTTTATTTAGAACCTGATTGATTACATAATAGTTAATTTTAGATATCTCCAAAAAAATATTGTTATTTATCCTTCATTGAAATTTAATTATTCCCGGAAGTTCTTGGCTTTAATGAACACTTATTGATGGAACACGCGCATTGGAACAATTCGGCCAATGAATTAGCATTGTTTTTTTCGGGGGAACAGCAATCCTCATGGGAGGTAATTAGTTTCATATTAGAGGGAATTATCTGTCAATACCCTTGAGGAGATTGAAGAGTTAATTGCTGGGTTTTGTATTTTTTAATGATATCCAGCAAATTGTTCAACAAGATTATTTGGACAAGGTTAAATCGGCTTGGAAATCAGTGGAATTCTTATGAAATTTCTCCCGAGGAATTAGTGATATTATGTAATTCGATGTTGGCTGCAAAAAGAAGCCTTCACCAATTGGAAGAAGTGATCACATCCATTGCGGTCGGTCGTGAGGTCAGTTGAACTATTTGTACGAACAAGTGGAGCAATGTAGGAAATTGAACTTCCGCACATCGTTAAAATCAAATGTTTCTTGGACACGGGATGTGATAGCTTCTCCCAGTGGGGATGTTGGCTTAAAGAGGTTCGCAGATATGCCACCTCTGCACCTCATGTGGCGAGAATTGCTTCGAGGCCAGAAGTAGGCCCGACCTTCATGGTTTAAATTGACTCTCCAACTAACTATCGTGAATAACTGTGAAGAATTGAACAACAACACCAACGGTATCTCCGGCTGGACCAGAACTCCGAGATGAGCACTCAGGTGGTTGGAAGTAATTTGTTTGCTAGTTTATGAAGAGGTATAATGCACCAGCACCAGATGCTGACCGGGCTTAGTGCAACCACGACTGATATCATTGCAAGAAGGCAACTGCATTTATCCTTTTGCGGTTTTACGTGAAAGACAAAATTGCTTGAGTAAACATCTAATGAAATATGCAGATTATTACTAGGAGCACAAGGATACACACATAAAGAAATCTTCGTGAACAACGTTAACTCCTGGAAAAGTTGTGCATGAATCTACAGAGATGAGGATACGCGTTCGTTTATCTTAAAATTTGAAAGTGGAACAAACTAATTTTTGAAAATTTTATTTTATTACGTCTGAAAACTTTCCATATTTGCTCCGAGTTTTTTGTTGACAAAGTGTTTTGGTTTCTACTGTAAAAAGGAATTTAATATAAAAGCATATTCTTTGAGTGCAAATTCCGTATATTTTTCCAATTATTCAACTGAAAAAAATATTGCACATAACATAAAACCACCCTTTAAAAATCAAATGAAAACTAACTGCAAAAATTTTTTCATGCAATGTCTAACAATCTCAACCTGAAAAAATTGTTTTTTATTTATTATAAATTTTTTGTTTTCTTTTTTTAATAATTGAAACTGAAAGTTATCTACCCTGAAGTCAAATAGACTTTACTGAATAAAACTTTTATTCATTTCAAACAAATATAGGTATATTTTTTCCGCCATAATCATCAATGCTAAAAATATTGTGTTTCCAGAGACAATTGACTTCGTGAGTCTGTACAACGACACAACGTATCATACCTATACCGAAGTTCACGAACGACGAAGTACCTTTGGATTACGTTTCCGTCCGCATTAAAAAATATATACTGAACGTAAAATCTTTTATCATGCAAATAAATGCCGGGAAAAAACAATAAAACGCGAACAATTCTAGATTACTTTTCATATGACTTTATTATTAACTCTGGGACTCGAAAAAACGGGTGGAGGGAGGGGGGGTTGCACAATGCATGACTGAAGCAAGGCGGTTTGCTAATCAATAACATTAGTTTTTTTTAATTTCCCTTAAGGATTCAGATGGGGAGCAATAGCCAAAAACATTAATAGATTTACAAGTTTTCCGAAAAATAAAATAAGTTGATTTTTCTGAATTCAATGGACAAATAAATTTTTTTCCTTTATTGCAAATTAAACTTTAAATTCGTTGATCTGTTACCACAATTATTTATAATTCATCAGATTTAAAATTAAATTGTTTCTCGGTAATGTAAACAATTTTGAACTCTGAAAAATAATACAACTTAAATGGGCTTAAATTATCCAATAAAATTTACCTTGTTTATTGTTTCGGTGTGGAATGAATAAAACATGAATTTTCCTATGGAAATAATCTTTCAACGTGTAGAAAACCATCAGGACGAGCATAAACGACTTTTCATGAATAACAAATAACTGTTGTAAAACTAATCGACGGTATTCTCCACGTTAGCACGCAATTGACGTGACTGATGCACAATTATTGTTTTAGGGATTTTAGTGTAATTTTAAAACATGAAAAAAGAGTTATCCTTAAATTGATCTAACCCACTTTGATAATTATGCGTGAGAGAAAAAAAAACAGAAGTATTACTGTAGTTTCATTTAATATAGCTAATTTTGTACGCAAGGATAAAAGTAGGACAATCCGAGGGACAATCAGAATAAGGATAGTGTCTGTATACAAATAGAGAGGTAAGAGAGGAAGAAGAAGCATTACTATTATTCAAAAATCCATATCTGTATATGTATTGTGTTTTACAATGTAAACAAGTAATAAGGTTAGAGCTGCAGAGGCAAATTTTAAAAAAATCAAAAGAAAGAAGAGAAATAAAAAACGAAATGGAGCACAACAAAAAAAACCCTAAATAACAGCTATACATTAATTTATGATTTTTACTCATTTTTGTATGCAGAGAACTACAAAATCAGCTCGAAATACCGAACACAGAAAATTTGCACTTAGGTAAATTTTCCCCAGAGAGTTTCGAGTAAACTTCTTAAATTTGTTCTTTCCGGAAAGTTTTGGAAAAGTAATAAAGAAAACCGCCGCCGCCACGCCGCGTCGTTCACCCAGATTTTCTGAGAATTTCCTGGGAATATCAAAAACACTTCACGAACAGCGGGAGGCAAGGACGAGGATTGCTCTTGTGCTCCTGAAAATTATGCATTTAACTTAATTATGTGGTTGCGTTGCGAGAACAATTGATTGACGGCAGCGGCGGATGTGAATTCGAAAACTATGACTTTGAATGCCTCTAATTTAAAACTCTAAGGTGAGTTAGACACGCGATTATTAAAGGAGGCTCTTCTAATTGCGCTTTATTCAAAAAACAAAAAGGAACACTTTAAAAGAAAATGCACAATTGAACCTTGCGACTTCGTTCTGGTCACCTTCGTCGGTTTAAAACGGAATTACTGCAATCGCGAAGAAAAATCACAATCACAATTTAAGGTCGAAAGGAAGTTGTTAATCGTTGATAATTTCCCTGCAGCTGCCACTGACCTTCCTCAAGCACACTTCAGCATAAGAGAGTCAGGTGAATGTTTCTGGAGACGTTCGAGAGATACTAACAATATACTACTGATTTATGCCACACAACACAAAGAAATTCAACAGTTGGAAAATATTTTATTCAAACTGTTTTAAACAAACGTTGAAGTATCTTTCTGGATTTATCTTTTCTGGTCTTGAGAATAACGAAAACGTTTTGTTACCTTCAAAACCTTTAAATGATTGTAATCAGCGATGATATATTGCAACTCATCAAATCGTGGAAGCGTGAGAAATCATGAATAGACAATTTTCACAAACAAGTAGCAATAGCAAATCAGATAAGACTATTTTTACGGTAGAGTTACATAGGACATTAAAACGCAATTTCGGAAATGCTAATTTTACCAAAAGGTTTCAAAAGTTTATAAACAATATTTAAATCCCATTTTAAATTAATTTTAAACATTTCAAACAATTTTAAATTAGAAAATAAGTTGAATGTTCTCACGAATATTTTGAAATAAATTTTTTTTTTTCCCACAAAATGTTCAATGTAAATTTTTTTACATTTTTCAACATGCACCACAAAATGACGAATTGGTAAAGCATTGAATTCGAAATGTGTTCTGATTTCAAAATGCAACTACAATATTTTTCTGTCGCATTTTCTTCCACTCCTGTCATCATCAATGGGGTATAACAACAACAACATTCCGGTCAGTTATTTTAGCTGAACAAATGAATATTTACTTCCAGTCCCGATTTAAAAGCCACTAGGATATAAATTGCCAAAAATCTACGCTTAACTAATCCCGAAACGTTTTGTTCTGATCCTGGCATAGGTCAACAAATAACTGCGATGTTTCAACAACGTGAAATTTTTGTGAAGCCACAAAGTGTGGTGTGTTGAAATATTCATGAAAGCAATTTGGATTGACATCGGACAACGTTTATTCACTGGAAGAGTGCTCAACACAATTTACACGAAAGCTAACATTTGCAGACAACTTGAAACCTTTCAATTTAACGTCGATGTCTACCGTTGTCCCCGAACACCCCGCCGTCATTCCGTGCCCTTTGCATTCGAACAATTCCACCGAAAGATTTTTATTTTATTTGACTTTTTTTTTATAACATTGGAAAAATATGAGATTGGAAAACCAATTTCGATGGCACACAATTCAAAGTTCGCCCGAAACCACAGATGCATGCATGAATGAAAGAAATGTCGACGATTTTTGTCGCTGGATAGGAAATAATTTTTCCGGAGGAAAATAAATAAAATTCAAAAAGAAAACATTGTGGGTGATAAATTTTCGTCTGGCAGAAGTTTAGTGCTTGCTTCACCGCGGCTCTTTTGTCGTTTGCGAATTCCCATCTTAAAGTTTAACTTAAAACCTTCAAATCGTAGAGTACACAAACAAGGATGTTTTTGCTGCACAACTTGTGTTAATCGCACCGATCGAAAACCTTGCAAAAAGGAACGAAAAAAATTATTGATTTTCAGAAGCAAAAAAAATTTTCCAACTCCCTCTGGGAACAAATAATTTTGGTGATTTTCCTTGAATTATTTACATGGTCACGGCGATTTGCATATTTTATGCACCATTAAACAGTAGAACATCACTGATCCGTATCCAGGCTGACGTGACGCCCTATCGCAGGTGAGCATCCTTTTTCCATTTTATTTCGGATATCCTGCCATTTTAATTAAAACTTTTAACAAAAACTTTTCCACCCAGCTTCCTTTGTGTCCTTGGTATGAAATTAATTTATCGACGACGCACTTTCAAAGAAGTACCAGTTGCCTGGGGATAACAATGGAATTACAACAACATGAAGCACTAGAAGGTGAAATAGCAAGGAAGTTAAGAAGATGCCGCCCGTTTTATGAAAAAAATCAACCCCAAGGAGATTTCTTAAGTCGTCTGGCGTCGTCGTATGCGACCGGAAAGTGTCGAAGTTTTTCGACATTTCCAGGAGCGAGAAGCTGAAACACTTGAAAAATTTGATGACGCTAACTTGATGTGCTTGATGCTTGAAGTGATTCAACTTCTTTTGCAAATTGGAGGAAAAAACATATTCCAAAAGTTGTAATTTTTTGCTTCGCTTCAAAAGGACGTGAAATGTCAGAATTCCTTGGTACTGGGTAGTGGGTGGGAGGAGACATCGAAATTGGCGTTCGGATTAAAATTCATTTCGACATTCAGCACTCTAGGCTTTGTTAATCGACCGAGATTGGATGAGCTCAATCATCACGATACGTTTATGATTTTATCTTGAGACAGTATGCGACAGTTGGACTATTCGTAATTTTCGTGGCCGAATGAAAAACCAAAGAGCGGGCCATAAAAGGGTTTACATTTATACATTGTATTCGATTGATCTGTTGTAATTGAAACAGCGCGTTGGATGAAAGTTTTAAGGATTAAGAAAAATATATTTGGATGAATTTGTAATGGTAGCAATATCCGACATTATTGACATTGGCCAAAAGGAGGTTAAATGGATCTGTGAGGACGAAACACAGTTTACTTGTAATTTCAAACAAAATAAAATTAACAATTTTCATCCTAGACAATGCATTAATAAATTAACAAAGTGGTAATGACAATTTAATTGTTGATACAAACAAATAAAAATAATAAACATAAAGTGAATATAATGAAGGACTTGGAAATCACCAAAACAAAATACCTACTTAAACGCAATCGAATTGGTTAACCAAAAAGTTTGTTTTTTTCAATATTTATTTCAAATAAATTCCATGTGACTGAGCAAAGAAGAATTTAAAAATAGAAAGTTATTGAGGGACAAAATCATCTTATTCCAACTGTTGTGTTTTTAGTTCATTTATTTTTCGAATGTCTTCAACAAACGAAGATAAACGATCGCAATGATTTGAAACCCGAAAATAAAGCGTAAAAAGATCAAAACATATTTATCGTTTCCACGTAACTCTTAATTTATAAAAAGGTCGCAAAGCAATCAAAAAACAAAACAATCAAACTCAAGGACGCAAGACCTTTTTTAAAATAACATCCCACAGAATCCTTTCTGTTTTCATTTCACGAAATTGTTGACCTGATAGTTGAGACTTCTGTAGAAATATCAACCGCATTGATTAATGTCGGTCCTCCACCTTTTATCCCTGTCCCTGGACCATCTGCGAACCGTATTCAGAGTTTCTAGTTTTTACCAAAATATCCCGACATAGAAAATTCGAAAGCATTAATTTATTACACAACATACTTATTTTTCAGTAATTTTTTTTTTTTCAAAAAAAATATTTCCGTATATAAAACGTCAGAGGACCATTTCGCCATTAAAACTTTGTCCGGCGACAAATTGGACAAAAACAAAAAATAAAAACGGAAAAATAAAAACTCGTAACCTGAAATTAAGCACACGCTGAGAATATCTCCCGAACTCACTTGATCCTGCTAGACCCAATTTTCCTAGTTGTCCCAACTTCAAGAGATTTTCGAGTGCGACATGAGTCCGCGCACAGTTGTTGGAATTTCGCAAAAATCTTTGAATGAATATAAATTGGATATCGCCATTTGTAAAGTATTTTATAGTACACCGGGGACTTTGGACAGGGATCGCGAATCGAGTGCGTCCCGTGATCCCGTCCCGGATGCGGAATATTTCGGGAATTTGGAAGTTGAAATACGTCAATGAAGTTCGATTCTGGGCCTAGCGACACAAGTTGCACGTGTTGAACTAATGTCGCGATTTGAGTGTTTCATTTGATGACGTTTATTAATCATGCCCGCTGAACTCTCGTAATTTATGACACGCATTAATGGAAACATTCAGCATCTTCACGGTTTATGAATGAATTATTACGAAATAGTAGAATACGTAATCTGTCCGGTCCCATTTTCCGAACAGGAGATTTGACTGTAGCATTGACACACACGTAAGCGGCGCAGCGCGGCGCCCGTTGGTCTTGGTTAGAATTTTACGTTTGCACTTGAATATGTTTCTATTATTAATAACATAATTTACAACATTTACTTGGATTTGTAATTAATATTCGTAAAATGTTTGATATATGCCTCATAAACATCGGCTTTGTTTTAATGATTTCAAGAACTTCGAGGAAAACGTTATTAAAAGTTATTACTAAATACTTCAAAACTTTCCCTACAATTTTCTAATTGGTTTTCTAAAAAAAAAAAAAAATACAATAAGAGACGGGTAAGGTTTTTGCTTAGTTGCAGAAGTGAATTTAGAAATCTTAAATCCGTGCAGCATGTTGAACAGTCTAATCATAAATCATGTGAAAAAAACACTCGACTACCGCGGCCGTTTTAAATTGGTAATCCAATACGATCATAAGAAACGTCAGGCTTTTGCACGATTATTATTTAACTTCCAGTTAAATATGGCAGACAAAAACCTCTCGTTGCGCTTACACAATAAGCGAATTACTAAATAGAGAAATTCTCTTGAACATGAAATAATTCAATTTTCATAAATGAAATTTTACACGGAAAATAATTCTGTTTGTTTTAATAAAATGTAAACTCCTAAAAAGCACACACACCCACCAAATGGAGAGTCCTTTACAATTTTGCTCTGGCTGCATTCTCGAGAAATTATTATTGTTCTTAATGCCCAACAATGGCAAAAGTTCACTACTTCTATTATTTAATGTAAACGTCGAGAACAGTTCTCGGTTATTGTTCCACAAATAACTTTTCTATTGTCTTTCGCTTCAAATTAACAAATGTCAGTCGTCATTTGAAAAATAGCTGTAATAAAGGACTGGGAGGATATCTCCGCACCTAGTTGAGTCCTTCAACCTTTTGCGGAAGTACCTTTTCCAAAACGAAAAAGGGGAAAACAACATCCCTACAAGGAGCACTTTGTTGGCTAGAAAAACAAAAGGAATCTGTTGAGTTCATTTTAGCTTTTATGGGAACTTGTTCACTTTTATGTACACTTATGGCCGGAAGGCTCCTGGAAAGGACCAACTGGCGGCAGCAATAAGGTGGAAATCGAAGGTCTAATAAATGATATTTGCCGTTTGCACGTTTTCTTGTCTGTTGTCGAGCACTGTTGACTGCACACAGTCGATATCAATCAAACTCAGTTTAATCAATTGGTCTGATCCACAGACTGCTGCTAATTGATTGTCCACATAAAACGTGCTCTGCGGTAGTCACGTAACAGCGACATTTTCACGGAGGCATGTCGGGATAATTATCGCGCCCAGTTTCCACCTCGTGCCTGCTTAAACTTTCTTCACAGCCGGCCACGAGGAGTCACTGTCCGAATTGTGCCCCCGCGGAATTCGATGGGTGCCGCATTTCCTCAGAGCGGTCGGTGCTGCAAGAACAATTCCCCACCCCCAGGCCCTGCAGAGTTGCAAGCCCAAGTGCATGCTCCATGAGTTTCGATGGAGCGCTTCAACTTCGGACAGGTACAAATCACGGATGCTGTGTTGCAATCAAAATAACTGCTCTTACCGCAGCCGCGGACAAATTTTATGTAATTATTTGATTAAAGTGAAATCGGCATTCAGCAAATTTTCCCCATTTCTTATGTTTGTGTGAATTTTTTTCAAGCAATCTTTCATCACCAGATTCCTTCGAACTGCATCTCAGGCTTGAATGAGCAAATTATTGAGCAGTCATGACTGCATTAACCCATCAATAAACGTTGACGTTGATTTGATTTTGTGTGGAGTGTTTTATGGGAATTCATTTTAGTGTTCTGTTTCGATAGCGTCTTACGTAAAATTGCATTCAATTTGTTAATTACACATATTGAATTTGAATGCATGGACAACGCATAAAGGACTGAGACTCCGTTCAAGCTGTGATAGAGAAGTTTTGTATAGATTTTATTACTTGGGCACTTTCACTTTCGCAATCCTGCTTTAAAAAACAAACATCTAGTGAGATAATATATCAAAATATTGTTGCAAAACTGAAAAAGGCTCCAGGCAAAGGGTTTTATCAGCGTCAAAAGATCTCAAAATAATTATCGAGAGATTGAAAGACTCTGCTGTGATGTAACACAAAATCGGGTTTCATTCTGGAACGCATTTCTAAAGACTGCAAATCGGATCACACGAAATAAATGAATTCAAATTTATTATTTAATCAAGATTGCAATCAACATTGCAGTTATGGGTGCAGACGAGGGCGAAGTCTCAGCCGCCCATTTTCAAGCCCACAAATGTCTGAAAATTCAATTTCCAAGTTGCTGAAAAAGGAGGAGCTGACAAAATATTTATATGTAATATTTTCCATCGAACAAGGAAATGATGCTCTTGAAGAAATGGAGGGAAATTCCTGCTGAGGACTTGCACTTTTGGTATTTCACGAAGAATCTGAAAATGCAAGAAACTCATTTAAGTTTTGAAAAACTTTTCTATGCCGCACAATTTAGTCAACGATTGAAAACTTTCACTATTAGTAATTGCTAATTTTGAAAGAGCGAACGGTGTTAATGCAAATTATTGCAACGAAGTTCATTATAAAACGGAATTTATAAGACAAGTGATCAAAATTCGTAAATTACTGCTGTTCAAAATTGAAGTCGGTCTCCAATTATGTGAATGCAGCGGGACGAAGAAAAATTTCGGAAGAAACGAAAGTAGTGAATAAATTTTATGCATTTCTTTTACATAATTATATTAAAACTATTCTGCATAAAATTCCTCGTCTTACAAAATTTACTGCTTCATTCTTGTGCAAGGAAAACGGAATTTTGCTACTGAACAATTTAGTCACTGAACAAATGTTTAATTGTAAAAAAAAATTGCAGGTTCTCGAAATTAAACTGAAATTTTGCGAAGGGATGAAGTTTTTGTGCCTTTTCATGCGATAAAAAAATTCCGCTGGGGCGCCTCTAGTACAACACAATGAAAACAAATAAATAAAGTAAAATAAAAATGTCAACCCTGAGAGCACGGCAAACTGCCATAATCCATGGCTTTCCTGCGGGGCACGCTCTCGGCCACTTCGGCCGGCGGGCAGGAGTAATTGTAAACAATCCCCCCGCAGCGCGGCCAGCATCCATTAGCAATCCCCATTATCAGCGGAGCAATGCGACACAAATATGAACGGAACAGGGAAATGCAATTTCGAAAATAGCTTACGTGCCGTCCCGGAATTTATTCCCGTTTGGCGTAGACCGGGAGGTCCTTCGGGCTGTTAAGTATTAAGGTCTAGCGGACGTGATTGTAATCACCGCGTGCTGGGCCAGGATCGTAACGTCGCCGTCCCTTTACATTACATCACAACGTAATTCAATTGTCTCACGCGTGACCCCGCGACAATGACTGGAAGACAATCTTGGCAAGTGCCAAGGAATCGCCGTCACGTCCTGAAGGAAGGAGTGATCTCGGTGGTGGTCGGAGCCGGGTCTGTAATCCAGACCTCATCTGCCGAAGTGGCACCTGTCTCGTCTGTTGCTGTTGGTGATTGACCGCGGGATAGTTGGTGAATGGGGGGTGGGAGCATTATCACCTAAGTTTCGAACAGGAATTTGCCACTTACCTTTTTGACGGGGAGCAAGACGTTGCCGGAGCTCGCCTGGCGCATCGCCACGACACCAACATTTAAATTCATGGCGGCCAATTGTGATTGAGTTTGATTAGTGGCCACGGCCGGCGTTTGCTGCACTGCACCAGCCGGGGTTAGCGGCTGCTGGGCGGCCAAACTCAGGTGGCTGGGGGACGGGGTGATGAAGGTCCGCAGCGATAAGGGCGTAAACATAGCAGCTGCCGCCGCCGGATGAATTTGTTGCGGGTGTGGATGTGGGTGGTGAAGCGCCGATGGATGATGCAATGCTGCAGCAGCTGCAGCAGCGGAGTGCAGCTGATGTTGGTAGTTCTGCTGGGGAGACTGTGGTGGTGGGCCCTGGGAAGAGGAAACCTGACACGCGGCCGCCGTCCCTGCCTGCGATTGGGCATAGCCCACGGCCGCCGGGTGTAACGGCACAGCCAGCATCTTTTGCAAGGGCACTCCCCACGGAAGGTACCACGATCCAGGATGATGTTGCATTGTCTCTGTGAACTCTAGAATTCGATGGTGACACTGATCCGGAGCGTGCTTCTCTCCTTGCTTCCGGTTTGGAAAACACTTTCCAAATCAATCACTTCAAGCGGACGTCGTTCGCTGCGCTATCGGACACCGAAACTAATCCACTAAACTCTAATTTGCTGTTCTTAACCCATATAAGAGAGGATATTTACAAATTTCCTTCGGCACACTAAAATAAAACGAAAACACTGGGAAAATCTCTAAACGGAAAAACCAATTGCACTTTCACACGATATCATTTTCCGGGTTTTAGCGCTAAAATTACGACGCTGATGTTCCACCAAAACTGCGGAAGAACTGCTGCTTAGGATGCATTTAAGAAAATCCACCTTTAAAAAAGGAACGAAAATTAGTCACGAAGCTGGAAATGGGCAATCACACCCTTCAACATGTTGCATAACGCCGAAACACGATCGCGATGTGTGTGTCCTGTAAGACCCAAGGCGCGTCCAATTTATGTTTTTTTTTTGTTTGTTTTTTTTTTTGTTTTTTTTTTTTCAGTTTATCGCCATTGACAAAATGACTCTGCGGTAAATGGAAATTTCAGCATCTTGCATGAATCACTTCAATGGCATCGAAATTAAAAAGTTCCACTCCTTTTTGTGCAAAAAAGAATTAAAGTGGCGATAAAAGTTTAAATTTTATTTCGATTTATATGCCATTGACAGAGTTTTTAACTTAATGAAACTAATCGATTACGATAAATAACTGACCTGCAATAAAATTTTTGAGAGAATTTTGAAAACAGATCTTTCGCTAACAAAGGTAAGAAAACCCAACGAACGAGACAAATCAGTCAGTTTTGAAATTCGAACGGGTCAAGGTCAGCGGAATTTTTGTAAATTTTAACGGGCATCAATCCAATTGCAAATTTGTATTTTCCTCAATACAAAGCGCCACCTTTTTCATTACCATTGAAAAAGTTGTACACTGTTTTTAGAAAAGCGAAAAAAAGTAATTCAAGAAAAAAAATTGTTTTTCAAGTTTATTAAGAAGACAAAATCAATTTGCAAATAATAATTAGAGAACGAGAAAAATAATGGGCTTTTGCAAAAATACTATAATCTCGCATTTTGTATTTCTTGTATTTAACAAATGGAAACTTTTTTAAATTTAAATTATAATTATTAAATGTAAATTATAATCCTGAACTTTATTTATAATCAATTTAAAAAAGTATTGTTTGTGTTGCAAACATTGCAATAAATTCGATCATTTTGCTTTAAAAAAAACAAATTATTGATTGCATATTAATTCTATTCAAAAAAAAAAATAATTCGTTAAAAATCTTTTGTTAATTCACATTTTCAAATGAGCAAATAAAACATTGCGAAAAAAAATTTGTTTTTATCAGAAAATTACCTTTAATGAAATTTTTTTACTTATAAACCAATACTCGACGTAATGAAAAACTTTTTGTTTACTTCAACAAATTGATTATAATCAAGTATGTATAATTATGCCAAGTTGCGTATGTTTGCAATACAAAATAAAATTAATGACAAATTTTTAATAACAAATTTCTATTTTCCTGATTTTTTATGTCCACTTCCTGAATCATAAAAAAAGAACAATAGAAACATAAATTTAAATTTCAAAAATATACGTATCTATATTTTTTCACAATAGCCTAATGATGTATTTTGTTTCATTTTTATTTTCAGAATGTTTTTTAGCTGAAATCAAATTGTATTTACTAAGTAAACTCTGAAGAACAAATCTTTTGAATTTGAAACAATAACAAGTGTAACAGATAAATTTGTAAAAATTATTTTCAAAATTCACACAGAAGAGAATATATACAAAAAATTCTCAAATATTTTTCAGAAACAAAAGTAGAGTTAAAATTTATGTTCACACTACGAATGTAAAAAGTTTTCTGATCACGCAAGAAACCGTGACAAACGCGACACTTTTCGAATAATTAATGACTTCATTCTAAGCGCAGGATACAATGGCTTCATTTTGGTGTTTACTTAAAAATAGATTCTATGCTAGTTCGGTTTTGAAAAACTAATTTTTATCGCCGAACGAATTCAAAAACTGTTCCAAACTGCCGATTCGGTAGTAAGAATTTTCACACTGTCCTTCATCGGGTTTCCTCGTAAATTTCATATCTCAAAGCTGTTCATTTTTCTCTGGTGACAAGATAAAAAGAATAAAGATAAATAGTCGGACAATGCTAGAGGAGACCATCGAGTTCGGTGAATATACCTTTTTGATATTGCTTCTATTTCGAAAATATAGACAGTGTCAACAATCGATTTAGCTCTATGCTTTCCCCTTACAGGAGATGGGATCAGGAAATTACACTTTTCCCCACACCATGCCGAGTAGGTTCTCTTGTTCCTCGCAGGATCTGTTGTAGTGATTAATAGAATTCCATTTTCAATGCAAGAAAAAACTACAATTTTTTTGAACGACTAGTTCTATTTTTCTCCGACGTCAGAGATTCATTTCATTCTTCCCCGAAGTGCTATGAATAGTGCACCACTAGCTGATCGAGGAGAAGGCCCTCGAGTTATGAGCCCCCCCCCCCCACCCCACCTTATGCCACGACTGTCTAAAACAGTTCAGAATGGGAAAACAAATGCCCGCAACCGCTTGACATAATAATGAAGTTCCAATGTCTATTTTTAATCCGAGCAGAACTTGTGTTCCTCCGCACCCGCGAACTATGCGGCGGCGTCAAAAGCGATTTTCCTGAACGTTTTCAGCGAAAACTCTTCGTAGCCGGCTTATATAAGTTTTGTAATTATAATTAGAAAATTTTCTTCTGCAACAACAAAACATTTTTGTACAAAATTTAAATGTAAATCCGCATGTGGAAAACGCGTGCGACAGTTATTCGTGAATCTGTCATATTCTAACAGAGTCTAAAGTCTAGACGAGAAACTGATTCAATTGTGAAGACAATTTTGAGTGGTTATGCTGTAATTACTTAATGGCCACATCTGTGGAACTAAATTGCGATTAATTATTAATTAAAGATTTGCCACAAGTGGGCGCTATCGGTGACTTCATGAGAGGCAGTCGCATGTGCAATAGACTGGGCAAGGCATTCAGATGCAGATCGAAGGGGTTCAATTAATCAAGTGCATGCGAGATGAGGTGGAAAATCATCTGAGATGCTAATAGCGGCTACATTAATCTCTTTCGTCAGTAAATTATCAAAATTTACAAGCTGCTTGTTGAGAATATTTTGCAGTGTTCCATTTTGAAATTTTGCACTCATTTTTAAAGACAAACATTTAGTCAGGCGTTAAATGCTATTTCACAGCACGAAATTTGACGATTTTTGAAAGGGCTGTGGGGGAGGGAAACTCGTCTGCAATGTTACTTGAGTCTAGGTGTTTTTTGTTTGATTGTGACTACAACAAGCTGATTGGTTCCCGTTTAGAATAATTAATTAATTTCTGCCAAAAACAACACGAATCTCAAGAAATACGAATTTGTTTTTCATAATAAACGGGAAAATAATAAAGTTGTAAGGACTCACAGGAAAATCGATGAACATAATTTCATCAGCAAAAAAAAAAAAAAAAAATTCTACGCAAAGAATAAATTTATTGACTTAAAATGAAATAGAATTGTTTCAGAAGGTTTTGTAAGAAATTTTTTATCGCAGCAGATTTCATTAATTAATAAGCAAAAACTTTAAGATAATTTCCTTTTATTTATGTTCAATGTTTAAGCACTTTTAGTGATTGGTTACTTAACACTATGCCATCAGTGCATGGAAAATCCTTTCGTTTTCCCGGCTTCAGGAACTGTGATCGATTCCCACGAGTCGCGTAATTTTGCAACCTTTTCATCTGCTGCAAGAAGATTAGTGATTACCGAACATTAAATAAAATTGTTGTGTCTACTTCGATGGCACTAAAATAGCAATTTACTTCAAAATTATTCACGAAACGATGATTTGAATTTCATGTAGTTTTCAGGGATCAGACTCCCTCGAAAGCAATTAGAAAGCATAAAAATTTCATAATTATTCACATATGCAAACCGTCAGGATTATAAAAAAAAAAACCGAAGAATTACAATAAAGAGTGAGTACTTGCAAAAGGAAATTTCTTTCTCTGTCTGGAAATTAAATGAAGCACTCAAGAAAACCAACACTAATGAGATATGGAAAAGGAGGAAATGTCGCTTATATTTAAGCACAGTTGCCGAGCAACTCCTTTCTGGGATGACGCAATCGAGACGTCAACGTGTACTGTACATTTCCCATGGAAGCGTTTGCAAATTAAATCAGGCAGTGTGCTGAAATCACTTAATCGGTAGACATTTGTATTTGTTACCGATTCACGCAGAAATTATGTTGAGTTGCGTTCGCTTTTCGATGATTACATCTTTAATTAGTTTGCCCAGAATCCGTGAATGATTTTTCCCCCTCCATTTTCCAACATTGTGGAAGCTCCAGTCAAATCCGCAGGATGCCGTCAATGAGCTCTTTTTAGACGCGAATTTATTTCTCATAGTAATTTCGAATATCGTGATTTGGTCACACATCATAAACTTTTTTAGGTTGAATGATTACCATCAAATGATTTTGAATGATCAGTTCAGGCCTGAACCACTGAGTTATGGATTCTCGTGATGGTTTGAGGCTGTTGAAGTTTTGGAGGGATTCACGAGGGAAATTGATTTTGTTATGTGCTCGAAATCGGATTTCGTAAAATACAATTTTTATCTTTCCATGGAAAACAATTTCATTTTATTTCATAACAAGCGGAATTTATTTTAGTCATTCGACTGAATTTACATTGTTTAAAAATGTTATTTACAATGAGAAAATCTGACAAAAATATAACCGAGAATTGTAAGGAATAACAAATTGAATGTTATGTAAAAAGGGTCAATTGGAACATTTTAATGTTTTAAGGTACAGACAATTATATTATTTTGCATAAATTTATTATCCAAAATGTTGAATATTGGCTTGGGAACTTTTATAATACATAGTTGTAGTAGTTAAAAGCTTCAATAACAAAATATAATCTATATAAAAAAAAAAAAAAAAAAGCTGACGACAATACTTAAAAGAAAGGATTCAGTAAGATAAGAAAATGCTATATAAATAAATTAATTACGGTTTAATCACAGTGAAAAAATCTTTCAAAAGTAATTTAAATACGAATTTAAAAATCAATTGTTCACGATTTCATATAAATTACATATAGGTACCTCAGCTATAAAATTTTATTAAACAATTAAGTTAATGCAATTCAAACTCACTAAAGTGGACAAGCCTTAATAAACATACATTTGTTATTCACTTACGTGACATGCTTAAGAGAAGACGATTCGTAATTATGCAATTAGTTATATTTGCATTCTATTAGTGCATAAGTACGATTTGTTGACAATAATTGATTGAACATTTTTATAATGGTTTTAATTTTCATTGAAAAATGTTAAAATTAAACATTGCGTCATTAATAGTTGTAAATATATAACTGTTGTTTACTTGTTGTTTTTCTGATCTAACATTTCCATGTAATTGTTGTCAGTTATTTTAGCGTTTTTATGTTTAGATTCAAAAATCGTAGTTATTAAATAAAATGATTCAAGGTAAAATAAGGCTACAGAGAATTAGAATTGAAAGCTTTGTCTCCATTTGCTCAAACATATCAAAATATTATTATTCTTCTTATTCATTTTATTAACATATTTTCAATTAACCAATCCTGGAAATTTGAGTAATTAGCATTTTTCTTTCGTTTGAAATTCGTTTTAAAAGAGATTATAGAGATTGGCTCCAGAGATACTGTGGTCTGTGATTATGAGTGATTGAGTGGCATTTGGCTTTAATATATATAGATTGACGTAAAATTTTAATTTTCAAATATATAGCAATCCGAAATTGGAAATTTTACCTTTTTTTTGAAAAATGCAAATTTCAACCAAATACACCGCAGTAGATTGCAGCCATACCGTACGTTCGACAGAAAAATTGTAGATATAAAAATTAATCAGCATTAAAAAAGCTACAATTCCCTTAAAGTGCAGTAGTACCGAGAGTAGTACGGTGTAAAATTTAAATGTATGATTTTTTTTTATTGAACTCATATCTAAATCGGAAAAATATTTTTCTTCCTTTGCTCAAAATAAATCCATCAGCATAAACAATAAACCAGTCGTAAACCTAAATAGGATGTCAAATTATGACGGTACATTGCAAGGAATGGTGGTAAAAGATCACGTCATCAAATCTGGCAAAATCATCTTCCTTCGTTTCGAAAAATAAAAAAATAAAAATCAGTTACCTAAAATAAATATCCAAGTTTTACCCCATTTTGTGCCCCGCCATGAATTCGACGTAAAACTTCTCCATAAAACAACTCAAATTTCTCTAGTCCTTTGTTATTGATGAAGGGTAAACCAAAGACGATACGCGTTTGTAGCAACAAAAGAAAATTGCTTCTGACATTTTACATCCAATCACAAATTGAAGAATACAGTATTCTTTTTACCGTCCAGTTTAAATGAAGATTATTTGATGAAATAATTTTCCTGCAACCACACAAGCCTTACAAAATAAACTTTTGGTAAACCTTCGGGCATTCGTTTTCCACTAAAAGGATGTATTTTAGATATGGATTTTTTATGCCATCAAAATATAACATGGACGTGTTTTAAAAACAAAAAGGGTAATGAAAATCTGTTGGTCAAATCCGAAACCGTCGTAAAAATAATTCGGCACGTAATTAAAAAAATTAAATTCTTTAGGTGGATTCGTATTATCTGGATGGAAAAGCAAACAACACGAACTCCCATTAAAAGGAGATATTAACGTTTTTTTTGTTTTTGGTAAATCACAATTTAATTTAAAATATCCCAACACGTGCCGGAATGTCGTTCACATTTTTGAACTTTTGTTTACATTTTTTGAGTTAATTCAACGAAATTCTGCTTACGTAAAAATAGCCTAAAGTTCCATAAGTCTCAGCGAAATCCGGCAATTTTGGTTTTTCTTATCGCATTTATCCTTGATTTACGTTGAAACATATCCAAAAAAAAATTGTGCTTTTTTTTTAAATGGAAACAAGAGTCGAAAAACTTGGAAAAGTTTAATTGCCTTTGCTTTATGTGGTCATTTTGCACTGGCTTCCTTTGGGGACAAAGTTCGAGTGTCTCAGGTGCCTGAATAAAATCTTTTTCCTTAACGAATTTAATTTTCCTTTCATCCTATAGGATATATGAGTATACTCTCAAATATTACCGGTCCGCATTTCTTAAACGAGTAATATTGTCCTGGTCTGCATTGTCCCATTCATCTGTACTCGCCTCCATTGTTCCGGCGATCATTAGTGTTTCGTTTTCCCTGCTTGTAATGTCATAAATTTTATTTCGGGCACTATAAACAAGTGGCCATTTTATATTTCAGAGGACCCCTAAAACTTAAGCTTTAGTGTAATTATATAATATGTTTTTCGCATATTTCCTTTGCTGTGTCACTGAGAAAAATTAACGATGTAATTCGAAATTGTGAGATCGATAAATAAATAACCTGTAGACAACAAAACTAAAAAGTAACATAAATTTGAGTGAAATTCAATCTTTTTAGGGTTTTCGTATAAGATAAATATGTACAGATGAAGGGATCTGTATTTTTCGAGTTGTTATATAAAATCATGAAATTTTCAGATGGTAACAATAAAATGAGTTTTTCTCAAAACTAAGGAATTTGTAATAAAATTAGGAATTTAGAGGAAGCAACTTAATTAATTTTACTAGCAAATCGCAAATAGTCTCACTAGCATTGGATTTGATTTTAATGAATAAAGAAGACTCCGTAAAAATAGATTTTTATTTCAGAATTTTTGCAATACTAAAAATAGTTTATTCAACAAAAATTATTCGTCAGAAATATCAATTTTTATTGCTCATCAATCAAGGATCTTTTGTCACACGTGCAAATGTTAGAAACTTGAATCCTTAAACTTAATTAAACTTGGATAAAATGAATATTTTGGAAACTTCTCAAGTGTTGAATCACATGACAGTAATTCTATTAAACACGATTATAAAAATGAGGCATCTTTTTTAAAAAAAAAAATTGTATAATTTTGGGACATTTTTCCTGTTGCTAATCAAAATTTTGAAATCAATTCCATTGAAGGATCTCCAGTCCCTGTAGAGTCATAAATTCCAATTTTGTTTGTTTGTTTTTATTTCTCCGTTCAATTTATAATTCCCCTCAATTCCTCTCCCTTTTAGGATATCCTATTTCTTTGTTGTGGAATACACGATTCCGTGGCAGGGATTCACCTGCAATAGACTAAACCCCACTCAAAAGGCGCATTGAAGATGGAGGGTAACTATGCTCCTTTTTACTATCATCTTCATTTCTTTTATGGCGGGTTTACCTCATTCTTTAAGGAATAAAACATTTTCCAAATATTTAACAGACATCCACCATCCCTTCCCTACTTCGTGCCATCGTTAAAATATTGCGAGTTCGTGGTTGGTCTGACAATACAGTTTTATGCTAAGCCTGCTGGCATGTCCTTGTTGTTTTCCGCTCGGTAGAGGCTTCTCCAGTTCTCTACCTTTTGTTAGTTCCTTTGCCTATTAAAATTGATGTGTGTGACATGATGGCGGGCAAAGGGGAATTCTAATGAGGAGGGGGTAGGCAACTCGTACTCCTCTTCTGTGATTCTACAGTCAACCTGCTGTATGCATTCTATGTAACTCAAGTACAAATCATCCCAACCCTTGTGCCTATTACAGTTGGGACCTTCTCCAGCCCGAACACCCCTCAAATTTTCGAAACCGCGAGGTAGGGTTGTCGAAGTGTACACCTCCATCTCCAAACTTCTATTGATTTTTTGTCCCATGTTACGTGATGTGTTACTAAATTGCAAAACTTTATTCGGCTGTTGCCAGTTCTTTTAGCTTTTGCTGTTCCGTCGAGTTCTATCCACTTCACTTCATCCTGTACCCTCTTTCCAACCCTTCCAAACTGCACAAACCGTTGTTCCTCTTCAATCACTGCTAAGAGAACGTTTGACTTGCACCCTTCAGTTCCGATCTGAGTTTCCGTAATGGTCAAAAGTTGCCCCAAATTCGCCCACCACAAAGACGATTGTTTTACAAGGAGGAAATTCCCTGGTGTTGCAGGAAACCTCATTTGCTTCACTGTTTGAATCCTTTACCTATAACAACGCCAAGATTTTGTGCGATAATTCTGGAACATTTTTACGGATCCAGATGCGGTGACACGACTTTGGCGGATTTTTCAAAAACCCGCATTCCATCCGAAAATGAAAACCTGGAAGAACGAATCATTTTTTGTTTTTGTTTCCATAATGACTGGAAGAATGTTTTGAATTTTAGGAAATGTTTCACGTAATGACGACGGATTAAAAGCTTACGTTTATGCGGCATGGCGTGCCTAACCATGGTGTTTTGTGATTTAAAAAGAACTACGAATTTATGTGCGGGTGGTGGGTCCGTGCCACACGCGATCCCCCAACACGGCTGAATGGAATCCGAATATGTAAATTAGCCCCAGCAATGGCTGCGAGCAACGTTGACTCTCTGTCGTTGATTGATGGCGCCTAATGAAATGGGGTTGAATGAGTAATGAAAACTACAAGAAAATTCCCATTAAGGTGTGAGTTTAACAGTGTTCATTTATGTACGCCAAAAATGTCACTGTTACGTTTCGGTGTAAATGAACAATAAACGGGAAAAGGGGCGCGGTTGAGTTGGATAAACGGTTCTTGTAACTTCTTATCTCAATGAATTTTAATGAATATATTTGAATGAATATATTAATTTAGTCATTTAAGATCTCCTAAAATGTAACTAAAGTGTCTAAAACCGAAATGTTAATTTTGTACTTTCCAAAATGTTCCATCAGAGGTCGACATTTGGAACTGGAACACTTTAAGAAAATAAAGTAAACTCCGGATATAAGATATTGGTTTCAAAATACCTCGCAATTTCGTAAATGATTCAAATGTCAATGTCATGTTGTTAGTCTATAATCAAAGCGTCTAAGTCGCTTTCGTTAGCCGAGTTATTTAAGATTGGTTTTCATAACCCGCTGATCCAGTTTCACGCCTGAAAAGATCAAAATCAAGGCCCATTGCGCGACTAACACTTTGAAACAGAGGTCAGAGGCTGAGAAGTGATCTTCGGTTTTTGTATTTGATAGAAATGACAGATAAGTAAATCTTAATAATGACACCTATCATTCATTGCAATGAGTTGATCTGCACCCCAGACTGAAGATTCGCAATCTGTACACCGTGTTACACAATAATTACGAGATCACCCCATGCGATAAAAGACGATAGTCTGCGATCAGTGAAGAACTGTGGAGGCATACACAAAAGGACGGCAGCAAGCAACTCAGAAGAAAGTCGATGTGGGTCCGTCCACACGGGCTACAGTTCCATCCGCGATCATAACGAAGGAATTTCTAAGATCACATACGATCGTGATTTTCTGTAAGCGATCGCTGAAATGTGGCCCGGCTCAAGCCATTGCGGGAATTCCCCCCTGCCACGGCTCACGTTCTCCACTAATGAAAGTGGTCATTGCAAACAAGATTCCCTTGTGATCTGTTGCGATCGATTGCGCTGTTCTGACGAATTTTATTGCGAGTCATGTGACTTTGTGAGCTGCACTCGTTACAAATCAATGTTTCCACTGAAAGAGTGTGGTGCCTGCTGCGGAGTTTCGTTGCACTTTTCCTGCATCCAGCACAAATTGCAATACTCACCACAGAACACCTGAGGAGAGGACAATTAAAGATCACCGATAAGGCCAGAGTGCAGTCGAGTGAGATTTGCGCAATCGGAGTGAAATGACGACCCAGCAATAATCGCGGATTCACACTGAAGCATATTTCGTGTGTTGCAATCGAAACCTTTGGGCAAAAATGAAAGTGATTGACCAATTGAGGTCGCACGGCAGGTGATCTTGACACCAAATTTTGGATCATTTTTCCCCAGATGCAGAAGGAACGGTTCAACGATTATTTTGGAAGTGACAACTTTAAAAAGTAAAATGCAACTGTTTCTTACTTTTTTTTTTTCAAAAAGGAAGAGAGACCTTCTTATGTAAAGAACTTGTTTCGAACAAATTTTAATTATGCACATAAAATGTGACCTGATTTTCAGGAACTGCAAATTGCAATAACCGAACAACTGCCTTTTACATTTTTGTTTTTTTTTTATGCCATGCACTTTTCATTTGTCCCGCATGAAGGTCGCAGACCGCAGTTTTAATGTGTTTTATTTTCCCGAAGTGGGAGATCCGTTTACTAGATTTTTTTTAACGTTTTAGAAAGAAATTTTGTTCCAGTTTATCAGAAATAAATTACATTAATGTCCCACGCAAAATCTTAGAAACTATTGAAAATCCTAACCGATTTGCTGTGCCTTAAAAGTTTACTGTTATGAAGAGCTCCTCAATTATTTGTGAGCATTGCGTAGCTAATTGTAAGCCCTTGGTAAAGAATATAATATTCAAGAAAGTCCACAGTGCAGGTGATCCTTTAGTCAGAATTCGCGGAACCGAATAATACTCGGAAGAGGGTTATAAAAGTTTTAAGGTAGTTTATTGTACTCCAGTTCGTGATTCAAAACTTTTTAATGGCCACGTCTAGAAAATTGCTTGAAATGCATTTCAACAATTTCAGGATACTTCGTGGCAAGAAGGATGATTGCTTTCTTTACGTAGTTTCACTATTGACAATAACGATCTCCTTTCAAGTACTTGTTTGATGTGATTTATGCAACTTAACCCTTTCAAAGTGGTTTTTTAGAAAGATTTAGAGACACAAAGTATGCCCGGAGGAATGTAATTTCAAATGTTAAAAGTTAAACGTAACGCTTTTCTTGCTCAACGTCAAGAGATCCGTCATCTGTCAATTCGATGATTAATATTAAGTGCTGTTGAAAGTGCATCTGACCGTTTAGTGAACATCTAAAATTGGCATGCAGGAGGTTAACGAGTCAAACAGGCGCTCGTCTTTTCACGCCTCAAGTGCAGGAGGAATGCATTTGAGCTGTGGAAAATTTTTTACGATCCACAAGAAACACCGAGACCACATTTATAATACAAAAAATAATTAATTAAATATACTATTTTATTTGTAATTAAAATTCGCCAAATGTAGGGAAGTGTTGATGGACACGGTTGTGTATTTAAACTTTGAAATTTTTGAATGTAAATTGTGACATTAAAAATTACGAAAATAAATTAAAAGAATCGAAAGTGCTTTGGAAGAAAGAACAACTTAAGATTAGTGAAATATTCCTACTAAGAAGTTTGATTATAATCAAAGTAATTGAATTTCACATAATTTCAAAAACTAGTTAATGCGAAAAAAGGACGATGTCAAGGAGTTTTGTCAAAACTTATCTAACTCTTGTATTGTATAGTAAAAACAACAACTGCAGAATGCAGACTAATGCACATTGCACATGTGTCCCAGAACAGGGTTGTTAACAATCAGTACCCCCACGAAAATTAATCAACGTAATTGAACTTTTTTCTGCCCCGTTTCTCTCTCTTTTATTGCACAGGAATAACAGGAACTAATTACTGACTAAACTCCTAAAAAAGAACTGCCTTGCCATCATTAACAAGCAAAATGAAGAGCACCTTGCCGTGCTTCAAATCGCCTACTGAGTATTTGTCCTGACAAAGTAATTTTCCAATGTAACAAAAAACGAAGTAAAATAAATTACAAAACATAAACTTATCAGCGTTGATCTATTGTAGTTGTTGGCCAAAGAAAAGTTGAAGCTATTCGAGGCCATCAATCATTCTTCTATCGCCACGAAAGTCGGCCGCCAACACCCACATTTAGCACGCAGTTCCACGCTTCATTGGACCCCTTCTCTCACCCGCCACCCTAAACCGAACGCGACCATTTCTCCAGAGACCCGCGTCACATTGTAACTAGATTAAAAAATATATTTCGTGAAAAGGCGCAAATGGTGCGATCCGAAACGGGAATTAATCAAAAGCGAACCGCAATTATTAGAGGAGCGCGACTAATCAAATTTGAAACTTCAGCCAGTTCCGGGAATTGTTTAAGCCCAGATAACATTCTTCCACTGGGATCTCATTAGTATTGTAAATTGTGAACAAATTTAAATCGCTAGCGGTTCAAATTGCAACTGGAGGGAAAAGTCGGAAGTCAGTTGGTTTGAGTTTTGTTGCTTGTATCAAACTCTTAAATGACAAACATTTTGGGCTATAGGAAAGGCTTAAATAATTTGTATTATTTGTGAATAAATAAAGCTATTTATACAACAGTATTTGAGGAGACTCAAAACTAGATTAGTATTTTAAAACTTAGAAAACTTGCAGCTGTCGTATTTAATTGATATTAAAATTTAAAACAAAAATTTAAAAAAAAAAAAAGCAGTATCTCTTACTGTAGTTAGTTGCATAAGAGCTTTCAGATTTGTTGTATTGCTGATACCACAAATGCTTTTTTTATTTGATATTTTAAACGAAACGCGATAGAAACAGCATTTTCCAATTAACTATGCAATTTAATAACGTATCTCGGTGGAGTTAACTTTTATTGCAACTCGTGATTTTAATCAATCACAAGTACTAAAATTAAAGTCTACTAGTTTGAATATGATTAAAACGATAATGTTACGTATTTTTATTTCAGACAAAAAAGTTGAGAAAATTCATTTTCTATTTCTTCGCGACAAAGGGAAAATATAAACCAATCACAAATTAGATCAATTAATTCCTCAGCTGCCAAAAAAGAAGTACGAATGAATAACACTTGCAAATTGCCAAATTGGACATTTTTTAAAGGGGAAAATTAAGTGGGGAAAACTAAGACGAGATGGTTCATCAATTGGACATTGAGGAAGCCATTGCTTTCGAGTGGTCTATAGAGGTTGGGGGAATTGTGTCAGTGGTTTTACAGGTGCACATTCCAGAAGTGATAGCAAACCCTACTTCCTGGTAATAAAGATAACCAAGTGACTCTCATTTCTAGCCATACGAGTCCGTCCTCTGCATAGGATTGAAAATAAGAAGTTGTTGTCCGTTCAGTCTGCAAGATTCATAGGCACGAATGGCCGTTGGGCAATTGCGAAATCGTTAGGACCGAACTAGCTTTTACTAGCGCTAAGTACACAGGATAATCTGCTGGGTAATGCGTTCAATAATTTATGCATTTTATTGGATTTCCTCTGCTGACGGTATAATTAAAAAAAGAAAATGCTAAAATAACGTCGTTTCGCGGGAAAGTAAAAAGTAAGTGTTACAACATTTCCGTCTCCAATGGAGGCGTGTTAGACTGTATTTATGATCCTATGATGGTTTATTTACTTTTTATTATCGATTGAGTTGGCACTCTCCAGAAAACAGAAAAGCCCTTCTCGAAATACTTTCTCATTATCCTTGCGAATAAACTGGGAATGCAAACAAAAATTTAATTGACACATAAAAACAAAATGGATACTCAAAAACGTTTCATGCATTTTTAGTTTGAATCTGTTTTCGAAAAGACTTAAACCGACTTTGGATCCTCTCCCGGAAAATAACGAACATGCATTCAGTTGGATGTTGCTGAAGCTCTGTACAAAACGAATTCTTTTAAAATTCCTCAATATATCACTTGAAAGAAAATGCCTATTTGTTTTTTTAATACATATTCATCATTCAAATTTAACTCATTTATAATAAGCAAATTTTCATGACGCTTTTTTTAAAGACGTGTTCTTTTTTCTCTTTGCAACTGTCCGATATTTATTAAATAAAATAACATTCAAATTTGATTGATTTGCAAACTTCTTTACAAGATTGAGTGCTGTGCATTTATTGTTCCGTTTAATGATGATTTCTTAACTAAGTTTTCATTACATGAAATTCACATAAAAAGCCTGCTAAAATTATGATAAAAACCAGCGGGAAGAAAATTGAAGGCCTCTTGCTTTTTATTCATCTCAAGGCAGCCTCAGCATTCATTGGAGCGAAAATGTTTTTGTTTTCCTTTTTTTCGTTTGTTACATGAAATTTTTAGTATTTTTATTAAAGTATGAAGATAATTCTATTAAAAAAAAAAATTATTATTTACTTGAATATTTTGAGTCATTTGTAAATTTAACAAATTACTGCGATTATTGTTTTCATAGCTTTGAAAATTTTTTTGTTGGTGTCAAATTCAATTTTTAAACGCTTAATTAGTTGTATTTTTACAAAATAGTAAACAACTGTGTTGACGCTTGGAAAGTTTTTTAAAATAATATAAAATAAATTGATTAATTATTTAAATAGTTACTTAGTCATTAGTTTTAATCAACCCTATTAATTTAATAAAATTCTAGAAACTTCTATGAAACCATTCAACTAATATTGATTTCGCGCGTTTGTGTAAACAATTTTGAATAAATAAAAAATAAGCAAAAAACCGCTAGTCTCATAACACAAGTTCAGTTCAAATGCAAAAGAACAACAAACTTCAGTTATTATAATTCACTTTTATGGGAAAAGTGAGAAACCACAGACTCGAGGTTCCTTCAAGTGAAAGGATTTGTCGCTAAAGCTAATTGAGTGAGACGTTGAAATCTAGTTCGCGACTGCTAATCAGGATCTAGTTGTGTCCAGATCAGGAATCAATTAAGGTGTATAGTGGTAGGTACAGAAAAATTCCATCCAATCTTTCATAATACTAATTCAATTTCTTTGCTAATCTCTGAGACATTTGCAGACATATTTCTTGAAATTACTGTAATTACACAAATTATATAATCGTTCGACGAAACCGTCGACATAACCACGCAATTTTATTGCTAATTATATTTGGATGGCATATCGTAGGTAATGAATAAAATCAAAACGAGGGTGCAGAGCCAAGGACGAGTTGGCGGCAAGATACTAAAAAGATTCCTTTTACAGGGGTAAAACGCTTGCGTATTTTTCATTGACTTTAGTTAGGTACAGCGACACAACTGAAATTCGCTGAATATTATCCCCAAAGTCTTGTTTATCGATTACGCATAGATGGGGGTTTGATCGAAAACCCCACCGAAGGGTGTTGTGATTCCGATTTTCCAGCCAGAAGGGAGAGACAATTTGCGTGGAATGGAAATGCAAACAGCACCACGAAGAAGCAACAAATGTTTAAGCAACATGTTGAAGGATGTGCGGTGAAGATCTTACAACAAATTGTTGCTATCACACTAACCTTCTTATAGCAAATTATTATCCAAAGGTGATTTTTATCTTTTCAGTATTTTTGTATTTTTTCAATTAAGTTAAATTCACTAAACAGCACAAATTCAATTTGACAATTTTCTTAAAATGGTATTTAATCTGAGGGAAACCACTGAACAATTTCTAACAAGGACTTCGCAACTGACACTGTAATTTATTGTAGCAATGCAAATCAAATTCCGAGATAAGTGCGGCACTAATCGCGACACTGATTTGAACTTGTCTTTTAACAATTGAAGCAATTGAATTGTTTTGTCGGCAAATAGCGTCGAGTACTTTGGATCTAGTCAATCATAACGACTAGTTATGTAGAATGAACAAACTGATCACTGCAATTAAGCAGACTATCGTTTCTATAGTAACGTACTAAATTCCGATAACACTTGACTGGTGGATCCTGATGGATACTCCCGGACCGCGACTGTGAGACGGGCACCGATGCTGCATCCAGGACAAAAGACCACGATGGACTAAGGTTTGCACCAGACTAAACTTTACTAAATACATAAAATGTCAGGTTGTCATGATTTATGCTTCTGAGGAGCCGATTTTGCTGCGAGGTGCACTCGCCAGAAACAGAGGAGCCGAAACGACCGCGCCGGAATGAACGTGCGAGCCCGAGGAGCACGATGCGGCTAGACAGGGGAGAGTGAAACCGACCATTATGGGGGGACTGCTCGAAAAGTGGAGCCAAGCGAGCGTATGCTGGCGGTGGTTAGCTTTTGAAAGCTATCGAAGTTGCACAATATGCGCATGTTCCAGAGCCGACTGTGAGGCAGCAGCGGCAGTGGCCACGAGTCGGGAACGGTTGTCCCTCAGTGGCATGCAGTCCAGAGCATAGGGAATGGAGCTGCTCCCTCTGGATGCCGCCAAGCACCCAAGTGTCGAGTAAAACTCGATTGCCGAGAGTAAAAGTGCCGCGCTGCCGCACTTTCACTACTGCCGAGAACATGCTCGACACGCAGCAGACGAAGGCGAAGGCTGGCGGTCAGCGAGCGGCCGGCCTCAAGAAGAGACAGGGCGGTAAAACTGCAACAAAACCACAAGTGGCAAGTGTCGCACCTGTGCGACATACCACTGACAGCAGCATCCGCTGGACCATGTGCTGCAGCAGCGACTGAGCCTGCCGCTTGCAGCGGAGCGCCAAACTTGACGACATTCTCGAACAACAACTTGTTACTTGCTCCCCCACCCACGCGCGCCCTAAAGCACGAGAGCTAGAAACTTGCCGAAACCCGCAGCTTTCGAGAATCGAGATTGTATGGAAAACCGGCAAATACATATCAGTTTGACAGTGCACCGGAGATCGGGTGCAGACGGGCGCAGCATCCCGCTCCCCAGCTCCTCCGTCGAGGAGCTCGGAATCAATTAAATCTTCGGAGTTGCTGGCACCCCAGTTTGATCTATGGTCAAGTGTCAGCTAGAGTTAATAAGATGATTAAATTATTTGTTTCGATTTGTTCAGTTATGGGGATGATAAGGTGGCGGAGATCAGCAGCGAGCAAGGTTTCCGGGCCGCGGTTTCTCATGGAGGATGCTGATAAGGGCACGTGGGGGTCGGTAAGAGGCTACTTAGCGTAAATGAGTTATCTTGATTGCACTGACCAAGTACGCTCGGCTGCAGTTGTATGCAATCGGTGCACTTTACGACTCTTAACTTCTTGCTTCGGGCATCCCAAATTAAATTAAATCCCAGACCAACCGGATTTTTTGGAGAAACGTGCAGTTTGAAGGATTTGCTGCACGTTCTGGAGCTGCAGGGAGTTATGATTCTCTTGTCCAAATCTCATTAAATATAAATAGTTTATAATATAATTCAACTGAAGTAACTTTTTTGATTTTAGTTTTTTTAATACGGAACTATTGAAAATGTATGTTTTTGTTTAAATTAACCCAAAGAAAAAAAGAAATGGCTTTACAAAGACTATGATGATCATTGATATTGTGTTTCATTTAACGATAACTTAATTAACATCGTGTAAGTTGAAATTTAAAGCAACTAACATGATCACGAGTGGCTTTTTATTAATATTTTTACTTCGAATTCAGAAACTCGCAACTATTAATATAAACGCAAATCAACTAATCAAAACCACTAAGCAATAAACAAATGGAAGAAGTTGCCAAAAAATAGCAGCTCCGTCGCGTTAATTTCGCTGGCAAATTGTGAAAATCAGCTACGAAATAACACCTCGGCTGCCAGGCACCCCCATCCCCTCAACACACATTTCGTTATGGCGAATAATAACCGCAAATATCTCTGGCAATTGCAAACAGTACATACAGTGTAAATATTCTAGTTAAGAGCAGCAATATCACCGCAAAGATCCCTGTTGATTGAAATTCCCGTCCGCACAATTCAGAATTCTTTCTTGCTTAGTCCTTGCCTGACATGCGCCTCCACACGTGCTTGATGTCCTTCATTTGGAACACCATCAAAGCAGCGAGAAATTCAAATTGCTGGCGAGAGCGTATTTTTCTCTCAGGATACTTCATTTGATTATTCACGAATAGTGTTACTGGGGTTTATACAATTTATTTAAGATGGTTTTTGATTCGGAAAAGATTCTCAAAGCGATGAAGGCCAACCGCGCGTTCCTCTTAACGGAAGTAGTTACTTCCGCATGTATTGTCGCATTAAGGAGGAAACGATCGAGTTCTAGAATTTGCTTAAATTTTGAATACACTTTCTAAGAATCCCGTCAAACGAATTTCGTGCACTTTTTACTAAGAAAGTTTCGAGAATCAATTATTCTTGGAAAAGAGCAGAGATTTCAGTAAATAAATTCATGTACGAATAAAATTAATTAACTAAAATATTTTCATAAGTATGTGTAGTTAAGATTTTAGTGAATTTAAGCAATAAAAAATAGTCACAATTTAAATATAAGTAGAGACAAATTAACCACACAAAGATTTCTAATGTTTGCAATAAAAAGCATATTATAAAAGTACTAAAAAGAAACTATTCGCTTTAAGGAACTGGATCGGAAGTTTTAGTTAGTCTTAGTGCCGCATAAAAGGATATAAATTGTGCTAAAGCAGTTGGCCAAAGCTTTACGCATGACAGTAATTAACTTTAGGGAATTCGTTGTAAGTTCAATCCTTTTGAATTAAGATCCCTGATTTTCGACTTGAATTCTAAAAAAGAATAGATTGAAATTCGGGAACTGTCGTATGCTGATTCGAAGTGTTTATGACTTTTGATTTACATATCAAAAATATACGATGAAAAAAGCAATTTTCCTCTTCATTAGCCTTGGAAAGGTTCCCAATTTCGCACAGGAAACTTTAATAAATAATAATTTGGTTCCTCATTTTCGTCCCTAGAAGTGGTACTTTTTGATATATCTGGAAATTGCCAACTTCATTCCACTAAATACAACCCCAGTCCCCATTGGAAATCCTATCAAATATCAGAGATCTCATAAAGGAAAAATGTTTTTTACTCCGTCACATCCTTACCTGGCGAAATAAATCTTCGGAAAATCCCAAGGAAAGGTAATAAGGGGCGGTAGACACGAAGTTGGTCAAAAAGTGACTGTGGACGACGTTATCACATGCAAAGATCAAATTAGCTTCGCTTCTAATTGGATTTGTGCCTGCACGCGGAAATCAGCCCCTCACGGCTCGCACAAAAATCTTTTTTTAGAAACGACAAAACAAAAAATGACGAGAAAAATAAATGTATAAAAACCAATAAATAAATAAAGACGTGAGGTCACGCACACCTTTAACTTACTTTCACCCCAAACTGGGTGCGCTCAACTTTTTAACCCCAATAAGTTAGCAAGGCTTCGATGGACGAAGAATGGTTCGCAGGAAATGGTGAAAATAGAGCAAAACGGAAATGACCTCGTGATAAGAATTACGTATCCGTTCTCCTGGGGTTCTTACATTTTCCTATGGTTTTGCAGAAAGAAGCCTGCGATTAACTAAATTTTTTGCTATATTTTTTTAGCGGGGCTTGGGGCGATCCAAAAATAGGTTTGCCTGAAAAATAATAAATATTTCACTTCTAGGCCACGCACTGCATAATTCAATTGAGTGGTTTTCGAAGAGGAAATGATGGTTGCTTTCTATCCGTCCAGTTCAGTAGATTCCGAAACTTTGACACCAGATTAATACAAATAGAGCACGTCTATTGTATTTTTAACTCACCCCGAACCAACGGAATTATTAAATGAACTCCAACGAAATGTTCACATTCGGTGAACTCAAGTCCAATGATAATAATCTGAAACAGGATAGTAACGAAAATTCTAGTGGATTTCCTTTAGTCACGTCAGTATGATTCCATTTCAGGACGAATTTTCATTAGCGAGATTGCAGGCTTATCGGGGAAACTCCCGAATGACCTCCTGCTGGGATCAGGCAAAAAGGCACTCTGGTCGGATTTCGTTTGGTACTTTTCTCCGCCAGGATAAATGTACGTTGGAAAATGGTCGTGCTGTTTAAAACATTGGCACCACAATTCTCCACATGTGACACTCCCCTACATTAAACCAAAAAAGTAGTTCACTTGTTTTCCTTATTTCGTCCATCCATCTTGGACAGAATTCCAAGTATAGGGACATTTTGTGGCTAGTCTTTATCCACTCCTGCGAAAATTGACCAATAAAAATAGATTAGCTGACAAAAAATGGCCACACATTTTAGCGTCCCCATAAATGTTTACGACTCAACAAGCAATTTCTGGTAAGGATTCACCTCTATTGAATTATTGCTTTTGAATGGTTAAATCTCGAGTCTCGAAACATATTAAAACCGCTGAAGCATCGAATGATTCCTTATTGAAATTTTGTGGTCAGGATTAGCGAACCATAAATGGTTCTTTATTGGGAGTTCGGGGTAAGTCAGCAATAAATTCAATTCCACATCGCAAAAGTGCAAAGATCCTGCTCTTTCGTTGTCCCACTTCAAGGAATCCCGAATCCCTGCCAGGTGTGCCGTAGTGGAACATATGACTGCTTGCAGCTTTAACTCTTGCCGAAGAAGGTGCGGTCTAAGTGAATTGATATTTACCCTAAGTGGGTCAGGGGTGCGCTTGATGCGGATTTCTGAGCCGAACAGATGGTGGGCTTTAGCCTACAGAAATATAGGAGGTTCTAAAGGATCCCAGATACCTTGTGACCATAGATAAGGAAATGTCCTTTGATGGTAATTGAGTGTATGGAAATCGTACTCCGAGGATCATAAACTCACGTAATTTCCTGCGGAATGTAATAACCCCAGTGTGGGATAAAACCAGCCCCGTGCCAACGCAAAGGTACGGAATGAAATTGGTACGTGATACTGAATATAATAAGTAAGGTTCGGCAAGGGTTCTCTGGAACGGGAATGATTGTATGTGTTCTGACTTTTTTACAAATTTGGAAGCTTCTTAGGTTAGACAACGGCAGCTTCGAGGCGCACAGAAGTAAACAACCCTTTCTTGTTTATACGCACTTTTACGGTTGGTTAAATGGTGGCAGATCAAACAACGCACAGTTGGACAACAGCACGGATTTTTATTTAAAGCTTCTTCGTTTAGACTCTTAAACAGTGAATACACATTTTTTATTTGACCAAAGTAAAGAACCTTTTTATCTTGTCAAAGTTATGTTCACATAAGTTTTAACCAAATACCCTTTTATTTCAAATTAAATTGCTCCTTTGTTCTTAAATTTCAATTGAAAAACACTGCAAATTTTACACAACGGTTTATTATTTCCAAAAAATGTGACATTTTTCAAGTCACGGCTAGATGGCAGTAGTGATCATGTGAAATGATTTCACGTTTTTTGATCCACCAACAAATGGAATAATTTATGGAGATTAAAAATTTCAAAATTCTATTACTCAAAAACCAATTGATATAAATCCATACAATAAAATGTGTTCTATTGAGTAATATTAGAGCATTGTATATTCCGAGTTTTATGAAAAAAGCTTGAACGGTTTCGGAAATATAATTTTTTCAATATTTGGTTCCTCAATTTCCCCCCCTCAAAATACGTCGATCGGACCCACGAGCTGTTAGGACCGTTGTCAGATGTCACTTGATTTTTGAACCAAATTTAATTAATTTATCTCCAGTAGTTTCCGAGAAAAAGCCTGGACGGCGGACGGGGGACGGCGGACGGACGGATTTTTTTTTATGCGTTTTTTGAAATCTACATATCTCAAAACGTAAACTGACAAAATTTCAGGGGGGGTTATAATTTTTTTTTTCGTGTTCGATTACATAGGTTTATTATTGAAAATAATAAACCAAAAGCAATCATTTTAAAGCCGCAAAGGTCACTGTATAAGAAAATAGCGAAATCAAATAAATTATATCCGTGAAAAGCTATATAATTGACTTGATTGAAAACTTTCAAAACAAAAAAAAAATAATCAAAAGTTGATACCTACATATCTTCTCATAATGAATAAATATTTAAATATCTGCTCGAATTCCCAAAATCCATATCATCGCGGCCAGTAATTTTGGTACAGGATCAATATTTGCTAGTCGATGGTTATTGGAATCAAGCCACCCCCGCAACAACACTGTGAATATTTGGTGCACACAGTGGCGCTTCCTGATGGCGCTATCCCTTAAAAAGGAGGAATGAAATCGCCAACAATATTTGCGCAGTGAACTCCTTTTGCTTTTATTGGAATTGATTCGAAGCTTTTCAAAAATTTACATGCAGAATCTGCGTCATAATTCGATTTAATTTAATTTGTAATTTATACCTTTCGGAATTTTATAGATGAGTAAGTTTTTTTGCCCAATTGGGCGTTTCTTGACTGATTAAAAATTACATTGGATCTTTATGCTGCATTACAATTATTAATTTTTACAGGATCTGGAATTGTTTCCGCGCCATTCAGAATTTGAAATTAATACAACGTTTTTGGGTTCGTTCAATTATGCAAGTTGATCATTGAATGACTAACATGGTTTCATTAAATATAAATTAAATTTGTAATTAATACGTTAATGTCATTGGTTGCTTTTCATTTGCATGATATACTAGTGCAATATGTACAATGCTGGTAAAGGATGCAAGTAATTAAAAGTTAAAATATCATAAATATCAATGTCATTTTTCACATTATTTCATAAATACGTTAAATATAATTCAATTAATGCAATAATCAATTAATATGTTGCAACAAGGGTATGTAATTTAATTTTAATAAAGTAAAAGTGAATATACAAAATTGTATTGTTGTTGGATTCCGGGCATTGAATATTTTTCGTTTGTAGGTAATCAAAAAGGTAATCGAAGAAAATGTAAAGTTTCTAAGCATGCAAAATAAATTCGCATTATTGTAAAGAAAATGGAATATCGATGAAAATAAAGATTAATTGACAAAATGCAGCAAAAGTTCATTTGACGCTATTTAACTAGTCCGAAACCCATTTTCCAATGTAGCAGTAACTTTATAAAGTTTCCTATTATTGAAATTGAAAAAGCAAATGCAATTTAATTGCAAATTACAAATACGTGTTATCTTAATGCTGAGTTAATAAACATTTGATTCATTCCACCCTTTATCAAATGTTGAACTGCAATTACTGCAATTAAACGTAACCTTATCTCCTGATATCACGAATTATGTTATAAATATTGATTTAATATCACAGGGATAAATTTATAATGGGTTTCAACAGGCTCCATTACAGATCCGGCCATTAGTCGAGCGTGCAAATTTACCAAAGTTTCAATTCGGGAACAACATTCTGCAGCTACAGTGCGAAATGTAAAGCTCATTACGAAATATTATCCCCAGGAACTAATCAAATGGACGTTGTAGATTACCTGCGTCCGCCCCCTTGGAAAGTACTCGGATTCCGCACGAACCAAAGTCCACAACCATTAGAATAGAATAATGGAAAAAAACCACAACACTAACGAGCTCGTAAATGAATGCTTCCATGGACATTGTCCTTCCTCATTCGTTCGCCCAGTAAATATCAGCCAAATTCAGACGCACTCCTGTCGCAACTGTACCGAGAGTCCTGCACTCGAATATGCAAATATATCGAAAATAAATGTTGTTACTGTTGTTGTTTTTTTTTTTTTTATATGGCGTAACTTTTTCAACTAAATTTGTTGAGTTTAAAACAAATGGAACCAGGAGAGCATTTCGGAAAATAACATTTGGAATAAATAATTTGGCTTTCAAAAGCCAACACACCAGTACCCCCCCCCCCCCCCCCCCCCTACCCACACTCCACCATTTCCACGTCCTGTTATGAACATGTGTCACTATAATCCATCATTCATCAATGCTCTGACGTGGAAATGGACATGTATTACATTCGCGTGGAATTATTTCTGACTTTGTTTCTGTTTTAAAAACATTCAAATGTGCTAAATTCTGTGTTTTCTCACTCACTGAACTTTGATTTTCGTTTATGTAATTTTTTGTAAATTTGCTTTAACAACATTTGTTGATTTTTTATTTGTTTTTTCATTTATTTTGTTATCTATTATACTTCATTGCGGTTTATAATTTAGTAAGTAATTAATTTGTACGAAATACGAATTTTAAATTATGGAAAACTGGAAAAAACCAGGCATAATTTAAGCAAAGACAAGCGTCGCAAAATTTAAATTTAACATCCACATTTCTAAGTGGATTCCTGCTAAGCTTTTGATTTCGGTTTTTTATCATTTTTTACTTAAATCAATTAATTATGAATTAATATATTGTAATTATTATACCGAAAAACATGACCTAATTCCTATTAAAATTAACTGCCTATACAATTAACAATTACAATAACTGTCTTTTGTTTTAATTCAAAACAAGCATAAAAAGCACCATTATATCGTATTAATTACATAATCTAATTTTTTTGAAATCTCCAAATTGAGGATTATTTCGTTGACACGAGTTCCGCATTAAGCGAACCATTGTAATTTGTTTATTAATTAATACCGCCAGGATATATGCATTTGCATCTAATTAACACCTGATCCATAATTTAATTAGGCTCTAACCAAATTATCACCGCTCGTTACTGCAAATGGCGACTCAAAAACTTGCGAATTATTTGTGATACCAGCAATTTTTGAATTGTTAAATTCCACTTCAGTCCAAAGGACAAATGTTGAACGGTGTTAATATAATTTCCGTTTATAAATAGTACATGAAACATGACAAAAAAAATTGACATCAACACACTGCGGTTTCATTTTTAGTGCATACTCATAAAACATAAATTGACCGTAGTCCAGCATCATTGAGCATAATCGCGAATTTCAGCAACAACAGACAGATAATCGCGTAATTGTGCCATTATTTTCGGCTTTGACTCTTGGACGTCTGTTCTATTTGCATACAATTCCAAGTGTTACATTTCGAGGGTTGTTATTGTTGATTCATGACTGATTTTATTTTGTTTTTTATTTTCAGCAACAAAAATGGAACACAAGCAACACGCAGAACTGCAGATTTGGTCGCCTTAGCTGTGGGATCTTCATAATTGAGTTCTGGAAGTTATTAAACACAAGTTAAATTTTAATGGCTGCCACGAACTCGGTCCAAGTTACTTCGCAAGTTTCGTTTGCAGAAGCAATTTTCAGTTTGCGTAATTTCATTTGCGTATGCGCGAACGTCGAAAAGTTTTCGAACGCAACAATTAGGAATGACATAATAAAATAAACATTTACCTAAAAGTAAATTCGTATTATTGCATAGAATATTTCATAAAACTGGACACCAGAGTTTCCAGATCTTTTTCTGTACAACCATTTCCCCCCGAAAAACAAAAATACATTTTTAAAAACCAGTCCGCACCAATAAAAAAATATTTCGAGTAGATACGCCAGGATTTCAACCAAGAAAATCCCAATTAGGTTAATCCTTGGTAAAGTCCGGTTTAGAGTGATTGTTCCATGATAAACTCAAAAATTTCAAGCAATCACATTTGACATGGTATCCTTAAGCACGAAACAACCAAAACCGGAAAGGATATCACCGCAACACTTTTTTGTATTTCATGTCCACAGGATGGCTACGTAAATTAATGGCTACGGATATTGCAAGCGGAAAAAATCTGTGGTGTCAACTGATGGGCATGGACGATTGCTGGCGTTGTAGATAGTTCGATGTCACCAAAGGGATACCAAAACAGCCCCCATCAGTAGGAAATATGCCACCGATTCCGATTTAGCGTGACTCGAATGAACTTGTTTGACATGAAAATCAATATCCATTTTTCAAAAGGATTTTCTCCTTTTTTCGCGTCGTGTTAACTTGAAAACTGAGACTGAGTAAACAGAAGGTCTTTACGGTTCGTTTTATGGCCACATAAAAATTGAACCTTTCCTGTTTTTTATACCCTAGTTTTATATTATTATAGAAAATCCTCTTGAATATTTTTTTTAAAGTAAGCAAATTTGTTTGACTTTAATATTTTTGAAAAGTGATTTTTCTTGTAGCCACTTTTATTTTTCATATTCACAAAATCAGCTTAATTTCCATTTTTTGAAATGAACTTGTTCAAGCAAATCAAATAGAAATGAAAAGTTTTAGAGTTCCTTTTTTTCTGAAACAAAAATATAAGAAAAAAAGAAAAGAAAGAAAGTTAGAATCTTTCCTAAAATTCGTCGAGTTCCATAAGACAAGAAAATTACATTGTTGGAAAAGTTTCGAGCTTTTCCGACGGATAAAGTGACATTTGAACTGCTCCACTCCACCCTCTTTACGCTCATTTTCCTCATATTAAAAATGGAAAGAAAATTAACAACCCCATTCCACTCCCTTGAGTGGAAGAATTTCTGCTGACGACATTCCGTTTTTATACAGTCGATATTTTTTTTTATGGTAAAGCTGTGGTTAAATCTGTTTCCCACTAGCCTATTTTTCTTCTATTTTTTTCCTAGCCACACCTAAATCAATTCTCTCTGCGGTACGAACAGGATATTGCATTCCAATCGAGTTAAGGAGTTTAAAAGGATAGATTTTATGGTGTTTTCAGATATTGAAGACGTATTTATGAAGGATTCGATTCGATTATGAACGGTTTTTATTAAGGACGAAATTCACTATTAACAGAAGTTGAAAAACGAAAATGAACGACTTCGGAAATATTGAATCCAAAGGCTAGACTCTTTATGAAAAAAAAGAAAGAAAAAAGTGAAGTGCGATATGAAAGTGAGAGTACAAATTTTATTACAAGTTTTGAAAGAGTGTTTTGCCCTTAACACAGAATCCTAATTTTTAAAGTTTTGTGTGTGTGGACCATTTACAAAATGACTCCGACAACAAGGACACAGCTCCTTTTCCTTATTCGTGCACGTTTGATCTGCGATGACGAGATCTTGTATGACTGAAATGGATCCAAAAACATTACAAAATTCACCTGTTCATGAATTTTTGAATTCATCAGTGCATATGTCCTTAAAATAATTTTCAATCATGTGCGCATAAAAGAAATTTCGTAACACAATCACAAAATATCAGTATCCTGAAGTTTTGAAATATCCTTTATGCTGCCGGATCACGTACATATCTATTACAGCATGTCATCTCACTTGGTTCATGTATTCATACACCGCAATCGGATCTAATAGTTACAAGGATACGTGTGTAGAAATAGTTGCCAAAATAAGAAATTCACACTAAAAACCGGAAATGGAGCACATACTTTCCAACCACTGTATGCAATGATTTTATCGATTTAACGAACTTTCTTCGACTTTATGCTATCCTGAGGCAATGTAGAAACTAGAAGTAGAAGGATATATAGTGGCCAATATCGTGATATTACTCCATGGCTTTGGTCCTTTACATTCCTCCCGAGGTTGGACGCTGCTCCTGTTTCGTATCAGTTGACTATTTTCCGGATGACTAGTTGCAATAGAAGCAATATGGAAATTTCAGCAGTTGGTTACGGGGCATTTCAGAGATTCCTTGTATTGGATTTTGTGATCTGAATTCTAAAGTGCGACGAGGATTTATGAAAGCACCCCCAGAAATATCAATGTCGAAATGGCGGAGAGGGAAATTTTCACAAGGAAAAAACATTAAGTATGGAAAAATTTTGAATAATATTTATTATCTGACGGTAAGAAAGGAATTTTATCGGCGCGAAAAATACACGGAGAAATTATCGAAGGAGTCTTGTTAGGGGGAAATCGAGAAAATTGTTAAAATTTTATAAATTTCACAAAAGTTTTTGCGTTCATTAGCAGAAATATCCCCCAGTTCTACAGTTGCTGTTTTCATTAGAAGAATCCACTGCAGACAAAATTTATTGCGGATGGATCGTTATTTATGTTATTTTGAACAAATTGCGTCGTAATGAAGTCGTATCTTTTTATAATCGAAGGAATATTAATGACAATTTCAATTAAGCAAAGTTTATTATTCGAAAATGAGACTTTTTATGATACTTAATTGGTACAAACAAAAGATAAAATAAATAATAAAAGTAAAACATTTTCGATTAACGAAACAAAAAGTTGTTCATCTGTTCATAAAACTGAAAACTCTTTTTTTGAACTCATTGCTTTGTAAATCCTTGCAAAAATAATTAAGAACACTGGCTTAAAATTGAAAACATACTTTCTACATTTTCAGAAAGATAAAATGAAAGCATTTGCTGCCTAAAATATCCTGATTAAAAATTAACACCCACATGGGTGAATCTTGGTGTGTGGCAACTTAAAAGCAAATACGAATGCAGACGAACTTGGGGGGTGAGGATGGACTGGATGGAGTGGATGGTGTTGACTGTTGAGTTCACTCTATACATTTTGTGGTACGAATGCAATTACATGGGTCAAGTCCATTAACGGATAAGTTTTTAGAGACCAACAGGATAATATTATAAAGCGGTGTGCTTAGATACTGAACCGAATTGGTGTAGATAAATGAACGAGTTTGGAATTTATGCTTTGGATGCTGTAATTAGCAACATTTGTAATGGCGGGAAGACGGAGATAATGGAATGTTATTTAGGAGAAAATCCGTGGCATTTGTACGAATTAATTTGGAGTAATGTGTAGAATCATTTCAGATATGCATCTGTATTTTGTGTTATTTTTAAGAATTGTGCGTTCTACAGTAATTTGTATCCATATAAACCAATTATGTAGGTAATGACTAAATTTAAAAATATTTTTATTGGATTCATACCCGATTCATTAGTATCATTCATATCGATTGCTCACCTGAAAAAAAAAAAAAATAGAATCATTTTAATATACATGTAAGATTTATTTATAAATTTAAAATTTATATGTATTAACTTTCTGATTTAGCAATAATTATCTGGGAAAATGAACATGAAAGTGAATTGTTTCTCTGTTAATAAATAATAACAAATACCTTCTGTGCGAGTAGATTTCATTCTCGATGACATCATGCGCTCAAAATAATTATATTATTAATTTGTCTTGCGTGTTTTGAAAATTTTAACAAGCCGTTAGTTTTCATTTCACAGTACAAGTGGATAATTTCCTGTTTTCCACATATAGCAATACTTTTAAGTTTGATCAAATTACTAGTGAAAAGAAGATTAAAATTTACACAGTTCTGTAATAAAAAGTTCGTTGAAAACTTTTATTAAAAGTTGCTCGAAGTGCATCACGAAATTCCCACAATATCTACGACAATGAGTCTTCCATAGAGAGAGGTCGGAAGAGTTCTACAATATATAATCACTAAATTAATGGTACACTCTCTCCGCCCCCTTCAGCTATTTAAAATTGCTGTTGGATTATGAAATCCGTACAGGAGCCGTGTAAAACTGGGGCACTGGAGGGAGTGGTCGATAAAAGCCCATTAAACGTTGGCCCTTGGGGGTGTGCATCAACTAGCGGGTGTGGTCCTCCTACCATCCCCCGTGCTCCGCACTCTGACAGAACAGAACACACTTACATAAATGTTTTAAAAAAGCTTCGAGTCAAATTTCCCAACTTGACGCCAAGCAGCAACGTAATTTTACATCTCCCAACAATCGGTGGCACTCCCACCACCCTCTCTGCAACAACAGTCCACCCTTTTCATTTACATTTCATATCGCATATCAAACCCAGAGTCATTAAAATGTTTGCCAGTAAATTATTTTAGAGTTCATGTCATGCCGAAAATTGCACGGAAGGGATATATTGCAGCATCACCCTGTGCGGATGGTACACCTTTACCAATTAGTTTTATGTTTGCAGGTTGATCTTTAGCGCACGATGAATGATGAAAATTTGCCAAAACGCAAAAAAGGTGTAATTTGCTGATGCGAACACTTATGGTGGATGGAAAAAAACAACTCTACGAAAGAAGTTAATCCTGCGAATGACAAACCCTTTTATTTTTGTTATACATGGTTTTCAGTTTGCCAACAGGCAAAATTATGCAGAATTCCACCAAAGCACGTTTAATGAAGTGTTTTATGGCGAAATGCGGTCCGAATTCTGTCAAGCAATTTTCCCGAGAGCACAAATTTTTTCGAAAATTTATTACTATTTCAACACATGATTTTGGCCGATAAATTAAAGCCGCAAATTGAAATTGTTCTTGTTTTATTGTTTCGATTATTTGGCCCTTTTTAGCGAAATCAGTCAAAATGGGGTTTTATGTTTTTGATTACAAAGATTTAATGCAATGAATATTTATGGGTGTATTTAATTCAGTAATTTGCCCAAAAAGAAGGGTAAAAACAATCATTTCAGTACGAGTTACGGTGAAGAAGGAATTTCAATTTAGATTTCTTTAGAAGAGAGAAAAAAACAACAGCAAAATTCTGCGATCCACAATCGAGGCCGAAGATGGTTTAAGCAAAAATCCTAAAAATTTATTGCAGCTCCAAAAGGCACCTTAAAGGCTCCACATATCTCCAACCACAAATCGTAATTGGATGGACAAAGGTGCACAGGTCAATGTTCTTCACCTGACAAATGCACAGGACTTTGTAGAATTACACAATATATTATCAACGGCCAATTGAAGGACAGATGAAAAGGAAATTCGTCAATTAGCAGTTCCAAAATGGTCGACATACTAAAAACTTGTCACGGTCAATGTAAATATCTGGGGCCCAGAACTGGACATCGATCGGTCAAATTTGTGAGGAAACAATCTTCCACAAAATAAATGCTGTTATTTTAAAATTTTGTGGTTTCACTACATCGAGTCTAGTACTTAAAATGCGTGGCGAGGAATCCATTATTCATTTCAGAGAAATTTGGTCCATTCAAGCAATAGACTGAAGTAAAAGATTTTTCTTTCTTGAGTTTCTGTTTTTTTCTTTAGTCTTTACGTAAACCCAACGGATGCGGAAACGTGGATATTTGGGATATTTTTAGATAAACAATGAAGAACATGAGTGACAGCCTCACAGGCTGTTGTCATCTTGATGGAAGGCTGAGAAGGATTTCGTACACGTGCCGCGTATGTCAAGTCTGCACCCTGCCAAAAGATTTGTATGCTGTTGGCCTCCCTCACAGCAATCCCCAAGATAAAGCTACAAATGCTGAATGAATGTCATCCCTCGTCATCACACGGATGCGAGCACTCAAATATTGATATCGTTATCTTAAGCATTCTGCTTAAAATGCAGGCGCGAATTTAATAAAAATTGCAATCATTAAAATTCATTGAAATTAACCTAACCCCCCCCCCCCCTTCCGGTTTCATATGGAGGAAAAAATCCTGATTTGTAATTAAAAATTTCCTTTTGTAAATTGTTTCTAATGTATTCAAGTGTCATAAGAAAACTTTTTTGCGCACATTTCAATTTAATTATTTTCATTTCATTTTCTACAGCAAAAATTTTCAAAATTAACACAAAACATTTTCTTTGTGATTATATTTCCTAATTCGAGTTAAATAAAATTAAGAAAAAATCTGAATTCATCGAAATTGTAAGGAAATCTTGAGCACACACATTCTTAATTCATTTAATCCTACTCCGCACAGGAAATCATTTCTAGCAAATAGGGGATGAAGCCTTTTAAAAGTTAAGATAAATTAAAGTAACTCATTCAACCGCAACGTTTAAAGAGGAACCAAAGGAAAATATTATCCTAACGCCACATAATACCGTCCAATTTGTAGTCAGGTTTTGTTCCCGTAATTTACGCTGGAGTTGAGGACCAAACAATTCGCAAATTCTCAGAAATCGCAATTCAATTTGACGCCATTTAATTTTCCATGGAAAATACTTAGTCTATAGCTGCGAACACAAAATTACTTCCGTTTTAACAGTAAACTATATTCCAGGATTCCCAAGGACATTATATATTTTCTCCGGGTTTCTGCAGGAAATGGATTCTTCAAGAGGCTGTAATTTCAACGATATGTTACGGTAATTAAGTCTACCTTTGTTTTCGGGGTAACCCTTTACCCTGATTGAAGTTGGTGCAGTCATCTGAAATTGTAGTGCATTGACAATTAATATAGCTGGTGAAAATGATGTCCTTATAGTGTCGGTGTCGGAAGAAGAGAGGATAATTTACACTGACATTTATCACAGTGTCGTACACAATTTCTTTTTTTTAGGTACACAATTTGTGTTTTTTATTTGATTAGTTGATTACACTTAATAATTAAACTTTAAAGCAACAACCGAAATACAAAAGTGTGGAAATGAGATATTTTGAAACATTTTGTTATTATGATTTAAATTGAAAGTAACAATACAATGTATACATGTTACGCTTTAATTTTGAAATATTTAAATATTTGGGAGAATATTTTGCATTTTTGTGATAGTTCAAAAATTGACGTCTGCCTCTTTAGAAATTCAATCATCCTGTCTGTTCAAACTTTTCTTCGTTAAAGAAAAATTCACCGTTAGGAAAATTTTGCATAATTCATGTTATATATTTTTTCAATTTTGTATTAACATTTTCTGAGATGTAGGAAGACACCCCTGAAGGTACATAGAAGCAATGAATGTAATACTTTTCCCTATAAAACTTTAGAAACAGAAGCATATATGAATGGAACGATTTTCATAATGTCCAGAAAAGCAACAACAACAAATGCTTTATGAATTATTCAAAATTATGGATCGTTGAAAATGTTGACTTCGAACAAATCCGTTTGTTTGCACAAAAGGCGAATTTCAATAATAACCAAAAGCATTCATGTAGAATTATAATTCGCTCGGACAGCCACTCAGATCCTTTTGCCTGCATCCTCAGACGAGCATTTTGCTGAAAAGGCTGAATAAATTTCGAGACGTGCAGAAAACAGGACATGAAATTTCGGTTTAAACTAGTCATAAGGTCCTCCGTGGGGAATTATTTTACGTATACTAATTTTACTATAACGTACGTGTGTCCTGCAGACAAGTTGATCGAACTTATTGCGATAATAGCCTTAGGAATTGTTTAGTGTGACTTCCAGAACCAAATGCTTTAGTCGATTTATCATCCCAAGGAACTACAGCTATGCGTCCAGCTGTCCTTGAAAATTCTCATGGGGGAAATCGATTTTAACTGTAAAGTCCAAAGGATAATCCTTACATTTCAAAATGAAATTATCAAGGACGTGCAGACAGCCCACCTTGCACGTGTTTGATATTTTAGGCCAACCGATGAAATTTAATATTTTACCAAGTTTCACAGGATCTTATTGTTGCTGTCGTTTGCCCTCATCGAAATACATTGTATGTTATGGCAAACTTTTCAGGACCAACAACCATACGTTGTTTTTGCTCTCGCTCATATGTAACTTTTCCAACTTTTTATAGCACTCTTACGACGACATTTCGTAGCCTATCACAACAATGAGATGAAAGCCTCTTTTATCAAATTGCTTCGCATCCTTCCACACCCACGACATTTTTATCCTTCAGTAAAAATTGAAAGGAATTCGAGTAACTATTTTCCTTCCCTCAGGACTTGGCATGATGACAGCTCAATTTGTATCCAAGAAGCGAACAATTTATTTAAATATTTCACCGTGCAACGGTTAATATCCGAAGACGTGTGAATGGTGGACTGGACACGTCCCTAACGTATAGCTGTAACAAGGAGTAAAGGATTCCTGGAAGTGTGGAGTTGTGGACAGTAATAGATGGAGCGGAAAAGGAAGACACTTGCACTCTTGTGGAAAAAGCTATCATATTAGTTTTTAATGAAATCATATGGTGCCATGCAGCGTGATAAATTGAGCATTGCGCTGGATTAATTTTTAATTGAAATCCTTTCAGGAAAGCAATTTCTATTATGGATTATAGCAAATTTATAACTAAATTTAGTTAACTCTCGATGTAATGGATTTGCGCAGAAAATTCCTTACCTCAGCTTTGCAATTAACTGTTACAGTTTCCTTGAAATGCACTTGTAAAGAGCCAAAATGTAAATTTAAAACTTAAAGTAGAAAACTACACAAAAATGTGTGCTGGAAAATCAACACTTTGAAATTCTATCATTATTTGAAATTCCAGTGCGAGCAAGAGGTAATTATTTCTAAAAGTTTCAGAAGGTGCTCCACTTTAAGTAATAACTCTTGAGGAGATTTGTCCGCCTTCCCCGACCGCAGGATCCTTATTCAGCTTAAAAACTTTCACCCTGGTATATAAGTCTCACTCAAAGGAATGCAATAAACTAAATTGAGTTAAACTGGAACTTATCTCTGCTCCAACCAATAGAGGTGGAGAAACAAGAAAAGGGCAAACAACACAAACAACAACGAGAGGGAGGGTATGAAAAAGGCTTCCACTTCGCCAAACAGGATTTTTATTTTCCTTTCTATTTTTTTCTGTTTTTCTTTCTTTTATTTTTTTTATTTAAAGGGAAAAAGGCAAATGGGAAAAAAGAAAAAGTTTAAGCCAAATGAGTTTATACAGAAACTTTGTGTACATAAAATAAGAATCCTTTGGAAAACAAAAAAAAATATGAGAATACTTATAAAGGGTTGCATGCAGAGAACGGTATAATATCCTTGAGAAAACAAGCCAAAAATAAAAAATAAAGGGAAATCTCGCCTGGTATCCTGACGGTTCAATATACTCTACAGGTATTCAGAACGATGTACAATTTTAAAAGAAGTCAGGAATGAACACAATAAGGCCGGCGACTGGAGAGGGATATTTCTTAAAATTTATTTGAATGCCCGCGGAGAAGTTGGTGAAGTGGCGGAAAAACTTAGCCAGAGGGAAATAAGGACGAAGCAAATTGAGGAGAAAAGTTTCATCGTCGAGGCTGAGCTGGGTCGAGGGAAGTGCATTTTTCTAAACGGACAGTCATAGGCTGGAAAGTTTGTCCTTCCTAGTTGGAGGCTCCAGGCCAAATTCAAAGTCAGGCAGAATTATTTTATTTATTGTGGTGCAACATAATTATTGGTGACAAATCCAAAACAAAACGGCGAAAACAAAGGAAATACAAGATCGGATTTTTTTTTAATTTATGCTTAGATTGTTGAAGGCTGAGATTTTATGTGAACAATCTTTAGAAAATAAATAGACAGTAGCAAATATTATACCGTAAAAGGTTTTTGCCAGAAAACAGAATTTAAGTAAAAGAATTCTCCGAAGCAATGAAAACTTTACTAAATTAAATGTAGATAAATAAAATTATCACCGAGTCTTTTGTTCATTTCCTGGTTTAACCATTTCTAATACTTATTTACAAGACAAAGTGTGAAATATGACTACTGAACATGAACCTCATCGATCAGTCGTTGGCAAAATGAGAAATATGAAATTCAGGATACCTAAACACAAATTTATAGTCTTTCACAAAAAAAAAAAACGAACTTTATTTTGATAATGATTTTCTCTATAACATATAGTTCAATTAAAGAAAACCAAGTAGCAGAACGACAAGGAGACAACATTCATGTTATTATTAACAAAAAAAGGAGAATAGTGGAGCTTTATAAGCCTTTTGCACATATTCTCATCATCTGTATTCCCTTGAGAAAATATTCTGGTACAATCCAGGACACATTCTTTGTGTAACATTTGACAAATTGGCTGCAGAAGCAGAAATGAAGCAAAGGCGCAGAGGGTGTCTAATATATCAACAATAAAACCACAAATATGGCAACTATTCATCTGACCGGACTCGCATGTTTCAGTTCCTAATTTGTCCTCATTAGAGTCTCTGCATTACAGTCGTCTAAGGCCTAGTGAAAGGACATGCAGACCGGTCACAAATATTCATCCCAAAAGTTGTGCAATGGGAAGTGTTTGTCATTTTCAATTGGCTTCATTTGGGGCGGTTTCCCAATAAAATCAGATTGTCTCACAATCAGCCCTTACCAAAGGCGGCTGGCGAATGCATTAAATTTCAGAGTACATGAAGTCTTGGGACTGGATCTCGACAAACGGTCATGTGAACACTGAACATGGCTCTGCTCTATAATTACACCTGCATTTACTTAACGAACTATAAATTGCTATAAATTTGCAGCCAGGGCATTGTTCTACGTCAGACATCGGGACAGGGAAATGAGTTCCCATTTGGAGAATGGTGATGGTGAGCATGACCACAGTCCTCCAACAAAAGAATTTCTCAGCGTGTGTAATTAGCTCGTAAGTGTTCTGGTACATGTCGCAATTCCGGCCCGACTGCAGCATGCAATCCGACAGTTGTTGCAAGTTGCAACAATCCAAATGTCTTGCATTTGCCCGAATGATTGCTCCTGGGAGCATAAACGCGTGGAAATTGCTGCTTTTTCGTCAGCTCCTAAGTGAAATAAATATTCTCGCCGATCGGGTGGCAATTTCATAGCGGCGATAATCGCGAAATGATTTCTCCGTGAAACTGATAATAATAGTGCACAAAGTCACAAACGTAATCCAGTAATGCTAATTACGAGTACAGCACCCAGTAGATTATGAGCACCTTTTAAGTAAATTGAAACCTTAACGCGAAAAAAGTTCCATTCTTGGTGCGCCCATTAAAATCGTGTTTCACAACTCGCCGTCTTGGGATGCTGTAAACAATTCCCTTTTACAACGGTCCTGGAAAGACAAGCCGCCGCCATTAGGCGTGTAGAAAAGCCGCAAGTCGTGCCGGTTTAGATTTCAGGCGGCAATTGTCGGGCAGCCGCAAGTGTGCTATTCCTAGGGACATTGTTGCTGAACTGACACCACCGCAACAACAAACAATGGAATCGATAGGTTAATTTTCAATTAATTAAAATGGGACAGTGAACCAGCGCCACTGTCCGTGGAGTACGGAATTTTATTGAAAATGGGAAACCTTAACGGATTGGGCACGTGCGGACTGCAGGCCATTGCGTAACAATTGCAAACAATAGAAGTGATTCATCATACCAATAAGATCACTTGCAGGTTGCAGTTTGTCTATTTCACTTTTTAGTTGAAGTGCCAAGAATTAAAAACGCGATCGTAATGGAACACCAATTAACATTGAAATCTAAGAAGCAAGGTGAATGCAAAACTCGACGTTAATTGATAGTGTGATTTTTCAATTGATATCAACCAATCACGGTCAAAGAAACTCGTTTTCAAGAACTAGTTTCAAAATCTAGTTCTAAAACGCATGCTTGCATTGCTCTGGTTGCAATTGCAATGCAATCACTAATTGCGATTCGGATCGTTTCGTCACACAATGCCATCGCGAAAAGTTCAAGTCCATTAAAAGCTGCCCTTAGAGCAATGAACTGAGCGCAGTTGACCAGCTCAGCGAAACCAACGGAATTGATCTCGCTAATTGAGTTTAGTTGAAGGGGTCAATTTTCGATGGCGATTCGTTACGATTAACCAAGCTTGATAGAGTGATTAAGGCTAGTGAATTACACGGGAGTGCGCTTCGTTCGAGGCGCATAAAAATTGGAGGAATCTAAGGAAAATTCAGTTGGATCCAAGACAAGAGAAACACTTAACTCCCGGCTCGGCGGCGGCGCGATATTCGACACCGCGAAATTGATGCATTTCTTGGCGAATGTTGCTCAGACGAAATTGCGCCAGCTCGACGCTGGTTTACGATTATTTTTACATTTATGTAACAAAAAATTTTATCTTGTAATATGAACAGAGAGCAATTACAATCGTCAATTTCAAGGTCACTTGAGATGGTTGCATAATAATCGACATGCATGGCAATTCACCTTGCTTTTATTGCGCGGGATCGCAGTGTTGCTAATTGGATTGGCAACAATCCACCATACGGATTATTTGCTAATTTTACAATTTTCTGATTGGATATGATTGAAAGTGTTACATTCTATTTCATTTAAGATATTGTGCACTAATGACACAAATACTGGGAACCGATATTCTGAAAATTTGATTGAAATTATGTAAAAACAAACAACCAATTCGATATTATTTTGCAACATTTTTCTGAACCATTATTGTATTTTAGAGTAATAAAGAAATTCAATAAACAAACGAAGATTTAAGCGAAGTTAAATGTTCAATATTCAATGATTTTTGCGAGGTGTAATAAAAAAATTAAAAGTATTTATCGACAAGTCAATCATTTTTATTTAGTTTTTAAATGAAGATTTTTGTAAAATTAAAAAAAATTACAATTCCAGAACTATATTGAAAAACAAACAAAACTGAACTAAGGACAAAAGAAATAACACATTGGCTATTTTATTAATTATTATTGTAACACATGCAGTTTTTAAAAAACCAATTAAGAATATGCAATCAATTACCAAAATAACCAATAACTTTATGGAAAGTGGAAGTTAATTACACATTAACTTATCTCTACATAGCTTCTATTTATCCTTAAGCTCATTTATGCAAGAAAATTACTGTCAAAAGCTCATTCAATTATTCAGGGTGACAATAATGGCTGGCAAACAATTCACTCTTGTTTTGAAAAGCAAGTGTGGAAGCCCCAATCCGAATAACAAGTTTCCAACAGTTTTTCTACATTTAACATTGGGGCCCGTGAAACGTGGGTCTGTAAAAGGTCCTGACGCCAGACGTAATATGTTCTCTGCGGGAGGGGAATATGTGTTCAGAAATAGCACAGGTTATGCATCACGCCCCAACACAGTCGATAGCGTGTTCCTAATGTCGTTTGCATGACAAACAAAGGGAAAACTTCATGAGGGGTGGTGGGTGGAACGTCGACAGCCTTCACGACCGCCTCCTACACGTATTATAAATCTGGGTGATTTACACCACTGAAACTAATCCAATCAGACTTTAGTTGGAGGGAAGGATTCGCCGAAGGCCTTTTTCTTCTTTGCTTGCAAATCAGAATTTTCTTCGTCATGTTGGGCTAATTCGCCACTCTACCTCTCACCCCCGTTAGACAAGGCTGTGTGTCGTGTACGTACTCAACCGAATGAAGTTCAATAACCACATGATAATACAGAAGAAAAAACGAAAGCACATTCAGCAACATAAAGCCGTCTTCATATCCACTGAAGCCATCACATAAATCAAAACTTCGATGAAGACTGAAATGTTTTCGAGAATTGTGAATTTGTTTCGTCATTGAGTTAAGTTTTGAAATTCGTTTTTCTCTTGCACAAAATGCGATCTCATTACGAAAATCGCTTATAGCTCTAGGAAAGGAAAACTGAAGGTGCACATGACCTACTTGGAGTTTCGATGCCTTTCCGCGAAATCTACTCGAGAGTGTAGTTTACTACGCGGAAGTGCTGTTGCTTAAAATTGATTTTTACTGCAGCTATAAAATATGAATTTTTATTTTATTTTCAGCAACAAAAAACCACATTTTCATTTTAATAGAGGTAGTAAATTTATTAAAGTGAATTTAAAGCACTTAAACGATGCACTTCGAGGTTTGCCTTAGCATAAATATAAGCCACTTGAAGACTTACCATAAAATTAGAGGGGATTCTAAAACATATTACAGACCATATTGCTTATAATCGATTGTTGTATTATTGACTAATTTTAAGAGAACTATTCGATAGTCAAGTTCTCAAAAATTACTTATACCCCGGACAGACAAGAGCACTTCATCGAGTTCCTGTCATCAAAATGTAAGTTTTCTAATACCGAACTCGACTTACAAATATACATGCTTTAACTCGATTAGACTCGAAATACCGCTGTCAGCACCGCACTGTTTATGTAGTAGTTAATAGTTGTACTACATAAAAATAATCAGCTGTGAAATGTCATTTTGTTGTTTTTGGACGAAATACTACTTATTTACTTACAACAAATTTAATGCAAAGTAACGCACCTAAGTATAAACATATTTTCTTTACTTGCTTGCTTGTATCAATTTATTTTCTAACAACTAATTCACGGCGGTGGTGTAGTGGCAGACGATAAACTCGGCTACATAGATACATGACGTTATTAACTCGATTAAGTGCTATCGTCCGAAAAAGTTATTGAAATTCCATACATTGATTAACCGATAACCGAAGTTTAACGTGGTTCGTCTGTCAGGACGATAAGTTCAAGATCGCTTTGAGTTATCATTTTGATGCCAGCATTTTTTGTATATCCGATACCGACCCAAAAAAATTTTGATCAACTTTGATTTTTAACCGACTTCAAAAAGGAGGAGGTTATAAGTTCGACCGCGATTTTTTTTTTAAATGTTTGTTCTAGCATAACTTTCAAACGGTTTACCCGATTTTAATAATTCTTTTTTTATTTGATTTAAGAAAGCTTCGCGGTGGTACCGTGTTACTAATAAGTTCAACGCGTTTTTGTTTTTTTTTTGTTTTTTTCTTGTAGCATACCTAACTTCCAAACATCCAAACAGCTTAACCGATTTGCATATAATTCTTTTTTTATTCGATTCAGGTCCCATTATAACAAAAGTCATACTTCGCCCACCCTGAAGTCATACTCGCCTTCGGATGTTTTTTTATTTATTAAATGAGGATTAAAGAACTGTGATACGCATAATAGGAAAAGATGAGACGAAGGCTACGTTGCACTCTACCCTGAATTGGAAATTTAGATCGCTTCTGCGGGTCCATTGTACTTTAAAGGTTATAAAGAGCGGAATTGATTTTTACAATTTTTTTTATATCATTCCGAAGAACTCCAATTTGATCACAGTTATGCTTCGCTCACTTGTACGCTTGTACAAGAGAAAAAATAAAACTCTTTTTAAAAAAAAATTGAACCGACTTCAAAAAAATTTACACTTAAAAACTATAAAATAATTTTTATTTCTTATATAACAAAAACCAATATTTTTGAATTCGGCGCCTATAAGTAATCCACCATATATATACAGAACCTAATATTTACAATTCAAACTAAAAGAAGCTAATCTCTGCTAAATCAAAAGATAACACTTATAACTACAGTAGCTCAAAGCTGTGGTAGGGACCCCTAATTGACTAAGCTATCATTATATCTTTACCGTTTTCCAAAAATATGCAGATATATACCTATGTATAATTTGTAGGTTTATTGTAATGGATAGATAAACAAATAAGTTTTTATAAAATTGGTGATAAATTGGCGCCGACTTCAAAAAGTTGGGTTTTTGTTATATAAGAAATAAAAATTATTTTATAGTTTTTAAGTGTAAGTTTTTTTGAAGTCGGTTCAATTTTTTTTTAAAAAGAGTTTTTATATCCCATATATAATATATCTTTAAGCTTAAACTTATTTCATTTTATTCCGGTAAACCACAATAAAAATTTAAAAAGAGGCAACCATTTTCGAAAAGTAAATTCATTAAAACAGAATTACTACTGCCACCGTAAAACTAATAATGTTAAATTAGCACGTAATTATTACAAAATTCCATGAAATTGAAAAGAGCAAATAGAATGCAGAAAAATATGATTATGAATAAATAATTGTTGTTCTTCATAGTTTCTCTTTGTCACAACTCATTAGAATCTGTAATGAACAATTGATTGTAAGAATTCGCTGAACAAATATCCAAATGAAAAGACGACACTCAAGTGACATCCAGAAGCCTTTAATTGGCAATTCACTTTAATGCAATGTAAAATAGTAATGTTCAGTTGTTGGCGCCAGATTTCGCGGCAACATAAGTTTACCGGAGAAACGCATTAACATTGCAGGACTCTGTTACATCCACAGAATATGATTACTTAGTATTCAACGGATGCTCTCTGGACATTAATCGGATGCACTCGTCTACTTGCATTTACATATTAATAGCGTGGCAATGAGAGTCCATTGCTGGGGCAGGGAATGAAGGGAGAAGGAAACGATTTGGTTGCGGTTCGGATGGTCTATTTCACACCCCAGTGCTAAGTAATTAGACTAGATATCTGTAATCTTACGGCGATATGCCATGATCGTATTCGAACGTACATCCGAAAGCAATTTCCGAATGCTAATGTTAATCGGAGTTCGATATAAATACACGAATCTGGTGCCAACTGCAATTCACCTGAAAATTATGCCCCTCTGAAGCCCAGTGGCGTAGTCCTAGGAGCACTGTAATCAGTCATAAATATGAACTTTGTGGCACAGGGAACATGAGGCGCGCTACACATGGACATCAGAACTCCATTAGGGTTAAATCCGGTGATATTGAATTTTGGATAACATTTGAGAAGTCTTCAATTTCGTTACTTTTGATGAAGGGTTTTTGATGGAGCACTTAATGTTTGTTAAACATGAAAAAAGGGGCGGCATTGCCTTCATCTCTTAAATGGATTGTTGTAAATTGATGTTTTAAAAAATGCTGCTCGAATTCGGTTTGAGCTTTTTGCAGATTTTATTTCAGATTGTTAATATGAGGATGAAGTCCTTCTGATGAAAACCGAAAATTTTTAATACATCTATCAGATTAGGATTAGGAAAATCAATTATGGAAAATAATGACAAAAATTTTGTTGAAATACAATTTTTAAAATTCTTTTTAACCTTTTGTGTGTGCTAATAAATGTGATTAGTTTCTTAAAACGTGTATTAAAAATATTCTATCAATAAGTTTTTAACAGTTTTTAACAAGACGAGAAAAAGAGGAAACAAGGATAACAAAAAATTAGTGTCTAATATTTAATATAATCAAACATGTAATTTATTCAAGTGATTTGTAAAAAAATGTATGTTTGCATGATTTTCCTTCAAAAGTAAATAATCAAAAACTTGCGGAAAAATATTAATATAAATTTTTTTTTTTAAGGCGTAGAAGAAGAAGAATCTTTAGTTTAGAAGGATACGGAAACTTTTTAGGTATTATGTTCTTTGTAATCCTTTTCTTTTCGGTGACTACAAGAATGCAGTAAATGAATCAACCAAAAGAAAGGTTTTACAAAATAAAAACCATTCCCTCAACAACTCCGTTCGATAAGACTCGAAAGTTTTTACCCTTGCATTTAACACCAGATTAGGATATTAAATGTTTTGAAATTAGGGAGTGAAGAGGATAACTTTTTAAAATAAAATTTTAAAAAACCAGGTTTATTTATTATTGTTTTATGAATTCAGAAATCAAAAAATATAATTAATATAAAAATAAAGTATTCAATTGAGAAATTTCTAAAGATATTTATGATTATTTATTTATCATAGAAATTCAGTGTTAATTAAAAATTTTGAGGATGATCTTTGTATTGAAATGCAAATAATCGAGGAGATCATAGAAAAACATTTGCTGTGTATTATTTTTCTAGTTTGTACAAAGCTGCCTAACTCAAAGGAATGAAAAAACTGCCCAATTAAAATCATTTCGAAAAATTGAAATCAATGCTTGAATAAAATCACTACCTGCAGTATCTGATCCCCTCAGATCACATTAAAAATTCTCATCGAGTGCACTTTGCAAGGTTGTAATTAAATTTTTGCAATCTTGAACGCGGCTTTCAACGCAATGCATAAAGCCAAGTGCATGGATGCGTAATAAATAATCCCCGAAGGACGAGCCCAGCAATCACTCGGTATGTTTTGCATTAAAAGTACACTTAAGGTATTTAGGGTGGCTACATTTTACCTCTAATTAATTTTAAATCAACCACTGACCCGCCCTCTCCATCCTAATGCAGAACAAAGTCTCCGGGGAAAAAAAGTGCAGTAGCCGACGAAAGCGCATGTTGGTAATTAGCCATTTCATGCCCGCAACTTTTCCATTCATCATTAGGGGGACACCTTTTATTAATGCTTCCCTCGAACTGGATGAATTAGTCAGGAGCCTTCTTCTATGTCAGCGACGACATTCCCATCAGCTGTTTTCTATTTCCCTGCACGGCATGGAGACTCCTTCGGTTTTGCAGTCTAATAAGAGGAAGGCCCCAGGGCCGCAGTCATAAAAATTGCAAATAATTGCGTAAAATGATGGATCTCTTTGATCATCGTTAATGCGTACCTAGAAAATGTTTGCGAAAATGTTTGCCATGCTATGCCAACGGAGGGAGTCTCAAAAGTAATCTAAGACTCTGGCATCAAATATCCTCCTGCCCCGAGTGCCCTGTGCGAAACGAGGAGACGAAGACTGTTCCCAAATGGCAGCAAGACATGCAAATCCTTGGTAATAATTTATCACGATTCTTGGGTCCGTCAATCGATGAAAGAGGAGCACACCACAGAGGAATGGGAATTTCAGTAGGCCAGGGATGGCAGCCAATTGCCATATCGTTTGTGTGACGTTCGCTTTTTTCCCAAGGGGGGTGTGTGTGGATTTAACTTAGCTGTAAAAATCATCCGTCCAAGATGACATATGGTGATGGCCACGATCCACATTCAGAAGACGTCTGCCACCACATTGAGGCGCAAGTGACCAAGCAACGAGAGGAGATTTATTGCAGCACTTATGAGTGGTCGATTGTGTAATTATTCTAAATCTGTTGCAATTTGTTCGGCGGACAACTTTATTCGCGGCACTTGTTCTATATTGAGATTTTAATAATCTCAGTGATTTGCTTTTTATTGCGAGCGCGACCCGATCTCCGGGTTCCTGTCCTTCGGCGCACCCAAACCTGCTTGCGAACTGTACTAATCTATTTTCCTATTGTTTAAGCGATAGATTTCTGCTCATATTAATTCATATTAATATCATATTAATATTTATTTTCTTGGGAAACAAAATCGAATTCCTCTTAGCTCCGACATGAATCAATGATTCGTACCGACAATTTCCGATGTCTCATAAACTTTTACCGAATAGCAAAACATAAAAATTGCTTCGCATTCAAGTCAAAGGAGGGAATCTTTTACGTAGTTATCCTGTTCCCTAAAGCGTTTCATTTCCGTCCTCATATGCTGCGATTGTGAACGAAACGACAAAGCAATAAAGCCACAAACCGGTCTGCATTAAACTTTGTCCCTTTTGCAACAAATTCCCACTGAGGATACTTTTAATTAGTTTTCCTCTTCGCTGCAACACGTCGGAAAAGTACTTCCGGTACATCCGGGACATTCACAGAAATTCACAATATTTAAACTTTCCCTCACACGCGGGCTACAGTGTGAATTTAACTCCGGATAATGGTGTCACCTTCATTTTATCTGAAAGGATATTTCAATATCTGTGGTGCGAATATGCAAAAAGGACTTTTTGTTTAGATTTCTCCGGGGGCAGTCATCGTAAAGTTAGATACTGACTGTATTAACAGGATGACACCACATTCAAAAGGATTTCTGAAGATTTAATGTGGCAGAGAAGCCAGAAGATCCTCACAAGGGATTGGTAATTGGCAACATTGTAATTGTCTTTTCACAGCATATTGAATGCGCTCGAGTATCGTCGGGACTATATCTTGGGAAATGTGATCCAAGGATCCTGTTTTGTGCGGAAATTCAATGAGCAAATATAATTTGAAGTATACGCTAGAGAAATTTTTATTTTAATTAAATGACATTTTTGTTTAAAATTAATTGTACAATTTTGTAAGAAGAAAGATTCAATATTTCAAAATAACTGTTTAAGTACTGGAAGACGACATGTCGATCCTTCATTTTTTGCGAAAAACGCCACTAGCTCTATCGAATTCCTCTGACATCATTTGCAATGAACACACCAGCCCAAAATTAGTAAAATCCGTAGATATTTTTCGTATATGTATGAAAACAATCTGCGGTACTCAAAGGGTTCATCGACAATCTTGTTGAACAGCTTATAAATAGTTCAACATTTAAAATACCTATATACCTACAATAAAAATAAATAATTGTTACTTAATACAAATTTACAAATTCCAACTTCCAAATGCAACTTGAGGTGCGTTTTTTTAAAGACCTGTAGATCCCGATCATTAAAAAAACGGCAGGGAAAACTTACTAAATATCAAATCGAAGCTATGTTCAGTGCTTTCAAGTGTCAGACCACGAAGTGTCCAATAATATAATAATTTATAATAATTGGATGTTTTATAAAAATGGAATTCTATATGAGTTGAAACAAGTAATTGCCAATGAAGTTTACTGAAATATTATGTTTGCAGGAATTTTTTGAAGTTGATTTTCAGCAAAGTACACAAAAATGACAATTTATCAAATTTGCTCTGAAGTTGCTCAAATTCTAAACGATGGGAAGTTATAACATTTCCCATGATATGTATTATGTATAATGAACTTAGCAGAGAAGATCTGAAAAGGTCTGTATAGAAGATCTGTATAGGTCATAAAAAACACGCCTTTGTTTGACGTAAAGGCAATAATGAATTAATTAAACCTTTTTAATAAGGTACGAATCAAAGAATGAAAATTTATAGCTCATTAATTTTTACAACGAGATTTAGTGTAACGTTGTAATTACTTAGCTATGTTTTAATTAAATTAAACATTAACGAGTTGCGCCTTAGAAATGTATATAGTAAAATTTTTCGTTGACTGGGATGAAATCTTATCAGAGCAAATGTACTGTAAAATGGCAAGAAATTAACAATATAAAAAATAAAAGAAGCATTGCTAATTAATATTTACATAATAATAAATTAGGTATGTTCTCACTTAAAGAAAGTTATTTTGTGTATGTTTGAAGATTCGGCCTACACTCTAAACTCTAGAGTCTGATAGTCGAAAACAATATAGAAGCATATGTGTTCTGGCTTTCGACCACAAAGGGTTAATAAAAGTTAGTATTTGTAACCACATCAACACCTGAAATTAATTAACAGCGGCACATAATTAAAATACAACACGAAAAGCATGCTATAGTAGTAAACTCATCTTGCAATTAGTCCACCTCTATAAATATTCCTGCCCAGACTCTGGTACTTTGGAGATAAGATCTTTGTTTGGCCAACCCCCGGCCGGAATGTTGGGATGCTGAAATCTATTGTTGGACTTAAAATACTTGGACCTAGACAAATGTCTTAAATTAGCTTATGGCATATTTTCCCAAGTCTCACAACATTTTCTGCTCAGGCGCCTTTAGAAAAGCATTAAAACTTTAATTAATGTCACTTTACCAAAATTATTTTAGAGTTGAATTTTGCTTTGTACATTTCTACAATTTTGGAAAACACAAAGAACAATGACGACTGACAATTTTTCAATCTCTTGGATTTGCTGATGAAATATGATGCAATAAATTTTAATTTGCCACTAAACAAGAATATTTACATGGCATGTTAATGTTCTGTAGAAGAGTGCGTAAAAAACAGCAACTGCCGCGTCCGCGTGCCATTTTTAAGTTTACTTATTTTTTTCTCTTTGATATTTGCAAACATAAAATATAACAAATCACTTAAAACATTTCGTTGCAAAATTTATTCATACATTGACAGATTTTAATAAGAGACACGCGTTTTATTTCCAATATGTAATATGTTATTCAAAATAATTATTTATTAGTTGTATATATAAAATGTTGTATTTATGCATTTGTAAATATGCAATTATTTTCTTCGAGTTGTATTTTAAAAATAATGACGTAAAACCAACAGTATCCGACAAAATTGTGCAACACAAATGCAAATATTTTTATACCCGAGAAACTACCAGTAGCCGTAAAATATTTATAGTAGGTACCTAATAAAAATCAAACCATTAGAAAATGCACTAAATTCCGGAAAATTTTTCAAGAATTTTGTATTGTTAAATTTATTTTCTTTCGGCATTTTCATGATTTTATTTTCACAACTGAGTTGTGCCAAGGATCCTTTTCTTTATTTTGCAGTAGCGTGAACATTTCAATCACTCCGATCTTTTTAGAAAACAAAATTACTGTTGTCTTTAAGTTCTTGTGTTCTAATTTGTTTTCCTTCAAAATGCATATTTGTTCTTTTTGTTTTCTGAAATAGTAAATTCAAATAAAGTGCGTGTGAAAATAGAAAACTTTGAAAAATGAAAATTCAAATTTCGTTGTCCTACAAAACTTCTGTTCAAGTGTTGCTATTAGTGCCAAAAACTATGTTCTAAATTATTGTTGGAAACGTTTACGTTGGAATTAGTATTACTGTTTGTTTTCTTAATTCTGTTGTTTTCCCAGGCAGAACCAATTATTTTTGGTTCTTTTGAAAATGATACACAGAGTGGTATAGAATTTTTTACTTTCGTCCAAGTGACATTTTTCAGGGTTGTCACTTAAAAAGAGTTTTCGGAAATGGTTTATTTTTTTTTAAGAACGATTTGAAAATAGTTTCTGCTTTTAGGAAACTAAATTATTATTCCAAGGATAACTGTAAATTTTTACGTCAATTAAATAAAAAGGAACGGACCGAGATGAGTGGTGTAAATTTTGTCTACTTGACAGTAGATATATAATTACTTATAGATTGAATACAAGAAAAACAAAAAACGCAGAGTTCGAAAGTCTTCATAAAATTATATGCAACATTTCTTTTATTTGTGAGATACAGCAACAATGTATTTCTTAAATAATATATTGACAGTTCATTTGAAAAATGAAAAACATCCAGCACAAATTACGTTTGTGTTGATATGGATGCAGAATTTTACATTTCATTCTCCAAGGACCTTTCGAAAGTCCTCAAACCAGAGAAGCCAAACAAAAAAACACGTGGAATGTTCAATACCGTCGCTTGAAGTGGAACAGACAAGTGCACCTGATTAAGTTTTCAATGTTTACGTGCATGTTTAAAATTTAGACAACAAAATTACAAACCTGACAAAGCAGAACCGCACCAAGATGTTTTTCCGAAGCAACGGATTCCATGCCTCACATTCACCCTGCACATGCACAGGGTGTGTTCACAAAAGGTATTATCCTCCAGAAATTCGTAAAGTTATGCTGTATGCACTGAGGACCGCCAGATCATGTAGACGTGGTGCATTCATCTTGTGCGTTTGAATGAAAATAATGGGAAAAAGTAATAAAAACCGCTATAAGAAGGGAACTGGATCCGGTAGAATTTTATTGAAAGTGACATTCTGTATGCATGGTTTTCTGGGGACTCCCCGCAATACCTGGAATCTGGATATGCCGATGCTGGTTCTTGTGGATATACAACGACGACGACGGTTCACCCACTTCAAACATTATCTTCTGGTTTTAGTATATACGTTTTTTTCTGCCCCCCAAATGGAATTCCGTGGAAATTTTCAGGTAATATGAAGTGAAATTTCCTTTTTATTTTAGGAATGGTTCCCATGTGCCCGAAGCACAACCGATTTCAAAGTAAGAAGAATTGCATTTTAATGTTTTTTGCGATTGAAAATCCAAAATATATGTTTCCAAACTTCACATATACTGTAATCCTCAAAGGAAAATTTCATGTTATAACATAACAAGAAGGAATTTTTAGTCTTTTGGAGAACATAAATTGTCTCGAAGGCATAATCATCAAAACTTGTTAAGGTTTCTTTATTCTTCTTCGGTTTTATTTGTTCATCGAGACCTGAAATATGGACCAATTATTTTACAATCATCACAAAACATACAATAAGTTTCTATAGGGGTCAATCCATATGAAGTGAACCAAAAAAAGTTTTTCAGGTTGCTTGACCAATTTTAATTTTTAAAATTTTTTTGAAATAGTAATTAGGTACTGATGCATTAGCAATTCACAACAGGTTTTTAAAGTTTTCTATCTTGGTTCATTTTTGAATGGCGGCCATTTTGGTTCAGCCACCCCAGTCAGTTTTAGGCTTTGCAGACGGTTTCGGAAAATGAAATATCTCTCAACTGGGTTATGCTACGACAATGAAATTTACACTGTATTTTCCAGCAAGGTCTCTTCTATAATTTAGGTTCAAAAAATAATTCATTAAACTAATCGTAATATGAGGTTGTTATGTTTGTAAAATTTACCAAATAAATCGAAAACATTTAACATTGTATATTGTTAATATTAAAGAGGAGCATAAGGAACCTGCGAAGAAGAACACAAAAATAAAAAACCAGGAAAACCCGAAAAACTTGAAAGTGTTTTATAGACAAATTTGGACAATTTGTCTGTACACTTGAATGAAATCAAAATCGTGTGTTATTACATCACAACAAAATTCATTCTATTAAAATATTTATGGAGAACCCTTTATTCGAATGGTTTGCCTCGAATTATCGACAATTCATAAACAAAGATGTCTATGCGGTAACTTCGAACAAAATGGCGAACTCCAAAGAGATCCAAACTCTAATTTTCTTAGTAATGAGCCCAGACTAGATAAATTCGCACACTGACTATTCTCCAACACAATTTCAACATATCACGATGAAACTTTACCCGTAAAATAATTAGCCCATCCCTAATTACAAGCAAATTGACTGTTATCCTTTCCTCGCTTTGGCAAGTCCTTGCGGTTGTGGAACAAACAATCATAGCCTCCCCCCAAAAACTAGTCACTCTCGTCCAGCGATTAACTAGATAAATAGCATCAAACCGTCGTCGACGGCATCTTTTGCCTCACACTCCTGCCGGAAATATCGTCTTCAAGCAAATAAATTTTTGGTTTTAATGTTATTTAGTATACAGAATTTATTGTGCTGTTATAGTTAATGAATGTTTCTCGCAGGACGCGACAATTATCGATGATTTTATGGAGCAATCTGGAGAAATTCTTTAGGGCACATCGTGAGTGCATGATTTAATCATAACAAATTAATCAATTAATTACGCTTGATGATTGATGAATTTCCTTACAGGCATTAAAATAGACCCTTCGTAAAAATTTCGCGCAAAGTTCATGTTTTGTTAATTGGATTTACGATTAATTTTCAGGAAATATTCAGGATGTCCTGATTTACGAATGCAACAGTTTTATAGAAAAGCGATTTGAGGATATTTGAATTTTATTGAATTCAACAAATAACAAATATTATTTGTTAAAATAATAAATGAACCCAATTTTTTTTTTTTATACCTCAGCAATATTATTACTGACATATTTACTTACATTCTAAAATGAATTTTCCTTTTTTAATGACACTTCTACAAATCAACAAAATCCCCGCAACCAAATTTCAATAACCCGAAACCATTGAATCTACCGCAAGTGTGGATCTTTCAGGACGCGATTACGATCGGATAAATCCACCACATGCACACAAAGCAAAGCAGCTTTCGTTGCTATGATCTGATTAAAGGCTTAACGCTGAAATTCGAATACCGAGTGGGGATTGTTGTCGCGCATAAATCTGAGCTCTTGAGCAATGCACTGCGCGATATCCTCTTCATAAAAATTCAGCAACCGTAACAGCGATTTTCGTGCGCTTTTTACCTTTGTAAAAATTCGCAACGACAGGAAAACAACAACATTCCGAAAAATTCGCGGATACATGAACTTAGTCAGTGAACATTATCGAGAATTTTATTGAGTTTTTCCTTTGTATAGTTTTCTATTCTTTTCCAATGCACTTGTATTTAATCTGCTTGTTGGTAAATCGTAGAGGTTCTCAACTTTTAGTCAATACACCGGGAAAATTACGGGGGGAGGGAGGGGGCAGGGGCGACGGGTGAAAATGAAAAACTCATTGAACGAATTGAAAGGAATTGAAGTATCTGATGGATTAAATTCGAGCTAAAATCCTTTTTTCCGGATCAGATGCCACAAATTTTTGTTCAATTGGAAAATATTCTGTTGATTTTGTTGAATTGGACCCTATTGTTTGTACGTCGAGGAGTTACTTAATATTTTTCCGGTCTGGAGGAGTTCGGATCCTTTCAAATATTTCATTGGAGAAATAATCGCCACTGATGACCTTTAGCAGCCATTTATATTCTATGGGGCCAGGCAATCATGGGATAAATATAGACAAATGTTTTTTTGTATAGAACTTCGGGTCATCGTATTGTAGCCTTAATTTGTCTCTCGCTTTATAACAGAGGATATTACATTCATTTACCCATGTATGTATTCATTGTATTCACGTCTATGTATGTGTTAATATTAGAAAGGCACTTTTAGCAATTACAATTACAGCACGAAAAAGACATTTGCGTCCGACTTTAAATCACTAAAACTATTTCTAGTAGTTTAGTCCCTTAAAGTACTCCTTTAAATTTTCATCCAGACAAACAGTTTTTTTAATAGTACAATTATTCCATGTAAAATTGACAACATTTCACTCCATTGCGATTTTATACTTAAGCCATTCCACTTAAGGGACAATAGGGACATCCTTAAAATTCAATGTTTTCATATCTGATTTCCCAGTGAAATTTCCCAAAGCTGTAAAAACAATTTCATGCAGGAAATGTTGGTAAAAGTGGGACGCGGGAAACATAAAATGCACTAAAATAGCGTCGCAAATTGAAACAAATCTCAGCTGAGAAATGAATTTGAACAAATGCAACAGAAACCTCTGGAGGAACGGACCGGATGAAATGGAGTGCTTTCCAAATTTTCAATTCTCTATTTTCCTCTGAACAGATTGCAGCGAATTTGCTTCGGACAACAAACTAAAGTGGAAGAATTTGTGCAAAATATTAATAAGGATAATGCAAAATTCTGTAGACCAAATAATTGATGATGACCAACATCAGAAAGTTGGAGAATGTCCTTTGAGATTTCCTTCCTTCTTCCACTTCTTTTTCGGTAGGTTTATTTTTTATTTGATTTTTCAAAAAAAAAGGTAATCACTTTGAAATCAATTTAGTTGAATAAATTCAAACTACAATGATTATTTTTTAAATTTAAATTTATAATTTGATTGGAAAATTTTCAAACGAAAAAATGTTGAAAATAAAATTTAAAAAATTAAAAATACTTTTCATTAAATTGATTTTAAAAAATTTTCAAACGAAAAAATGTTGAAAATAAAATTTAAAAAATTAAAAATACTTTTCATTAAATTGATTTTATAATTTGGATGACATTAGTTGAAAAAGCGTAACATTTCAGTTGAAACTTATGATTTGAAAACTGACATGCCACGTGACATGAAACATAAAAACGCTGAACTTAAAGTACAATCTACAGGGTGGCCAAAAATAACCATATATAGGATATAGTGATTCCTAAGGTGATAAACGGACATAGACAATCACTTCGCACTTAACACTGTAATTATTCGTCTTAGTACAAGAACAGAATGTAGAAGCAATATTTAAACTTTCACACCTCACTCCTCAGACATTTTTGGTAAAAGTCGACTGGAACAACCCTTTCGTTAGAGTTAAACCTGTAATAAATTTTACTGGGAATCACAAAATTCTGGTAAAATGTAGACTCAAGAAAATCAAGAATACACATACATGTGATAAATTTAAAAGCATGAAATGCGCTTTCCGTGGAATCCATTGCACCAAAGTGAATCACGTCCATCATCCGAAGCTGCATTTATCTTGCGACAATACTCAGAGGACAGCCGGAATGCAGCGTGCACTGAGATGCAGCGAGGCTTGTCGTGTCTGCCCCTGATGCACCTCATTTCCTTTAATTTCTTGTTAAACTAACTTTCTCAGAGGACGAGAGATACTTGTGTTCAACGTATTGTAACAGGTTGGCACAGGATGCACTTGATGTGGAGGACGATTCCGCTGCAACTGATTGCGATTCGCAGCAGTCTGCTAAAACAGTTAATTATGTTATTTCGCACAAGACGAGGGGGCGAGTGAGAGAATGTCAGGTCGAAAACGATGCCTCATACCTCAGATCCTACTTCGTGTGGCAGTTAACGTTCAAGCGAGAAAAGTGTTGAAACAATGCGAATAATTCGATACGAACACAATCTGTGCGGCTGGCGCGCTTCCAAGTTTGGCGACCAGTTCGAAGTACCTTCGAAACGCCGGGAAAAACTTTTAATAAAATATTTCGGATGTTGTGGTGTCACCAGCTTGTTTCTAAATAGTTCGAACTAATTAGTTGCTAGGTGAAATGTTTCTTAGCAAATGTTCGCTCGCGCTTCTCAATAAATTTTCCGATTTCTCAGATTTCCAATTTGCCACTGAAATTGCTCTAATTACAGAAGAAACATGTTTTACTATGATCATTATTTTGGAATTGGTGTTTCTAATTAGGTAACACGCGCTTATTACTATCAAGAAGAACGACATGTGTTGCTCAGACAATGTACTCACTACTAAAATTAATAAACTTGCTGAAGTTCACTCATTTACTCCTAAATTCTAATTGAACTTCACTTCATTACTTTTAACCGGAAAAACTTAAATTAAGTTAATTTTATGAATCAAGGAAAACTTTTATACAAAAAAAAATTACATAAGTTTTTCAAAAACAATAGTGCTACAATTAGAAATATCCATTTTTTTCGTACGTATGTGTATATATAATATATTAGAAAACCCTTCCTGAAAAAAAATGTTCGTGGTTCGCGAATATCTAATTTTTGTAAAACTAATTTAATGGCATTTTTTGGCATTGAGCTATTTATTTAAATAAATCACTGCGAACATAGAAAATGTTTCCTGTTAATTGTCTCCACGTCTTTCATCGCGTTGTTTTTCCGAGTTTCCATTGTGAAATCGAAAAAGCCATAAATAAATGGAAAAACTGTTGATAGTGTTGAGTTATATTTTTTCTTGTTTTCAATATCGTAGGATCCACTGAACTGAATAATTTTAATCTTATTGAAGTTTCGCTTTAAATACTTTGCAACCAAACAAGTTGAGTTTCTGCAATTTCTTCACCAATGAATTATTTATGGTTTAAAATCACACTAAACGAGGTTTGCGCTTCGATTTAATCCGTTCCGTGACATTTTCCCTACCTGCCCAACAATTTATATTATTTATGTATAAGACAGAAAATATACATAAATGAACAATAATAATAATCCTGTTCTGTTTAAATAAATAGCAAGTGTTATGCAACAGGGTTTTAAGAATGTTGTACGACTTGAAAATGTTAGAAATCAATTATTACTTATCATTTCTTTTGATATTTCAGCAAGTCAATTATTAAAAATAGTAAGCTTTGTTGGTAGTCTTAAAATTTATTAATATTTAGTTACATAGTTAGGGGAAGGACGGGCATAACAGGTGTACACTGTACAGTGCTACTATGCTGCGGCAAGCTCACAAAAGTTACGTTCACTTCCCTTAGTTGTATTGAGTTAGTATGTTAGAAGAAGTACTACGTTATCACGAGTTATTACAATTTTCACGTTTTTCACCCTCTGATCTAAGGTATGTCCACCCTTCATACAAGTAATCATTAAAAATGTCCCGTCCTTCCCTACATGTATTTACAAAATCAACAATCACTATTGATTAAAGGTTTTGGTTGGCGGAAATGAAAAAAAAAAATTATTAGAAAGATATCAATTTAAGTGGAAAGAAAAATAGTATATAATTGGTTCAGACCAACAAACGTTCTTCGAAAAAACTTTTAAAAAATTGAGCCAAAAAAGTCCCAATGTGAAAAATACATTCTGCAATGAAACTTTTATAAATCTCTATCATTTAAAATCCAGTAGACTAAGAGCGCATGCAAAAATTGAAATGCATAAATTTAAATATAATTGAAGTGCAAAAAAATGGATTAGTCTTATATGGCCATGTAAGAAGAAAGTGTTGCCCGATATTTCTTTTTTTTTTTGAACCTGAAGAATATTATCATAGCTCATGTGTCAAGGCGTTGCAAAACCTGGCTCGTCTAGACTCTAGAGTGTTGAAATCTAATTGAATTTTTATGGTGTTTAGTACATTTCCAGTTTCGACACATTGCTACCAAAAACGATTTCTTTAATTGACACAAAACTGAAAACTGTTTCCGTCTTAATTGTTGCCATCGATGCGATAAACCAAGTATTCCACAAGTTGCATCAAGATCGAAAACATGAGCGACAGGAGCAAAGATACGCAATATAAATTTTAATGAGTTCTGAAATGGTACTTCCCAAATCAGTGGCGTTTTCCACATCCACTTGCCAGTAGTACTGCTCCGTCACCCCGCCCTCGCTTCCATTTTGATTGTCATTGGAGCATGAGGACGTGGATATATCGCGGTGCCAGTAAAACACGGCGGTAATCAGTTCCGCGTCATCGAATTCCCATGCAGAATTTAATAAGAAATTGATTGCAGACAGCTGATATCGGGCAACTTGAGTACGTGTCACCGCCGCCATTTCCATGAACTTTGCATTGGGATTCATAGTTATTGGATATTTGCATTTGAATTGCAACCGTCTGCATGTCCATCCGAAAGCTGCAGCGCGAACGACAGTGAAATGTGTTTCCCTCAGCTGCACAATGGGAAAATCGTGTTAAGGGTGCGATTTACAACAACACTTATTGACAGGTTTGTGTGAAAATCTATAAAGAGTTGAGTTCATCCTTTCGCGGAGTGTCACTTGATAAATTACGGGCTCAAGGAAATTGGGTCAGGAGAATGAAAATTATTGAGTGAAATTAATAACTGGAAGTGTTTTTCAATAAACATAAACAAAAATGGATAAACAAACATTTGTTTTTATTTGCGGAAAAATTACTTAATAAATCACGTTGGCAATTTATCGAAAGAGTGAATCAACAAGGCAGCAACAATTCCAAAAACAAAGTGGATATTTTCAGGAAAATTTTATTCGCGACAACAAACAGAAAAACATTTAATTATACTCCAGCCTTGAGGAGAATTTCGACAAATATTTATGTCAACAAAACTATTTAATATTAGTTTAAAACTCAAGCAGAAACATTGATGAAAATTAAACTTGGTTTACATTTCCACAAAATGAAGCCCAGAAGGATAATGAAATATGAAAAATATTTTATGTTTTTATAACATACATAGATATAGATTATATGAAGTTTGAGCCAATGTTTGCAACAACCTTAAAAGGGTGGCGATAAAAGAGCGTATAGGTATCCAATATAGGAAGGTTTAAAGGATGTCTGCTCACGCGATGACTCAAAAACGCTGATAGCCAGAGGATTAAATTTAGTACAATGATACTTCATTTAAATTGTAGATTCAAGTTCGAAGATGAACAAAATCGGGCAACACCTTTTTAGTGTTATCATATAAGAGACAGAGTAGTTTATGATTGCTCTCAATTCACCCAATTAAGTGTTCCATTTACACTAATAAAGTTAGCAATTTTTAGAAATTCTGCAGTATTACGAAATTTTGCATTGTCAATCCATAAATATCCTTGCACATTGTCCGAAGCGCAAAATTTATCCTTTCTTCGAAATTGCAATTTAATTTAATGTCCTTTGTCCGGACTACACCTACATCTAGCCAAGGACTTCAGCTTCCTGATTGCAGATCATAAAATAACGAAGTTATGCAAATTGAAAGTAATGAAAACGTCCTTTATTATTTGTCCTTCACAGTTGCAAAAAGGTCACACCTGTTATAAAAGGATAAAATCTCCACGTATGGAATTGTGGATGGTCAAAGCAGATTTTCTAGTTGCTATGCAAAATTTTTGAATGTTTCTGGATGAATGTAGATATGAAGCTCATTTAATTTCAAGGAAATTAAAAACTCTAAAAACGATGTGAGAAATGAAAAACGAATTTAAAGTCAAACAATTGAAGTCCCTTGAAGAACTTCTTAAAGACTTAACGCTATCAAAAAACCAAAGAAGAAAACAAAGAATAACAAATTTAAACTATTTATTCTAAACCAAATTTAATTTGCAATCAAACTTTACAAATCTATAAATGAAAAATCATGTTTAAACAATTCACCAACTTCTGGGAAAACAGATTTGCGTGGATCAATTTTCCTCAAACGTTTTCTCAGAAGGCTTTGTTGTGTAAACCTTTATCAAAATAGCATCACAAGTAGTTTCCTGACTAAACTATTCACTGCAATGTCCATTAAAATGAAATAAGCAAATTTAAATATTTGCATATTGTTAAATGTATTAATTAAACCAAAATCAAATAGCATGAAACCTCCGATTTAGCTCAATTGAATTATTTCAAGGACGGCCGCCACAAAACAAGTACAGCAGTGCAGTACAGTAGGTACTTGTTTAGTTGCAAGCCATTCAAATGACTTGGTTAATTTAATATTCAGCCGCAACCGAAATCCACAATTCATGTTTAATTCCTGGAAACACTGGAGCACTTGCACAAGGTAGATACAGAGGATTGTAGAAGTCCTAGAAGGAAATCACGTAAAGTTAACTTTCAAAGAGGTCATCCCAGACCCCCCACTTAACATCTGGTAAGTAAATCTTATTTGCAAACTTGCCAGGACAATCTGCTGTAAAATAATATCAAATATCAATTCACCACAGTCCACAGTTAACGAAGGTGTTGAGTAGTGAACAATCCTTTCGTGGTGAGTTAATTGGAAAATTTGAAAGCAGAACACGTTTGAAGTTCCGGAACACGTTAAAATTCTTAGCACCTAAAATTTAGTTTTAGAAGAGAATTGAGACTAACAAAAGTGTAGAAAATTAAACTGTAAGTCACTCATGCAGCTGTAGATCACATCCGCCGCCATTCATTCTTAGTAACTACGTGGTCTGATTACCACGGAACTCTTTACACGGAGCGAACTTTTTACCGAACACAGTACGAGAAAATACTTTGCATTGTTGTTGGTGTTTTAGCGACAAAATTAATAACATAATAACAACTGTAGTAAACTAAAGTGATTTCAAACCAGGAACAAACACCAACTCCTTGACACTATACTGATTGTTTGCATGAAAATGATTTATTTAGTTTGGCATGGCAATGCTGTATTGGAATTGCCCGACTTTGTTCATTTAAAGAAATTAAAATTACGTTTGCTAATGTCTAGAATATGAAAATCAAAATCAAATAAATCCTTTCACCGTCAAAACTTCGTTATTGTGTGATGTGCAATCAAGAAACTTGGATCCTTGCAACATAAGGATGCACTTTCATCTACGAACGAAGTAAAAATGTAATTTTGCAGAAAATTTGAACTGCTGGAATCTTACTTCAGAAGTTGAACTTTGCAAGGTTCAAAGTTAATTAACAGCACATCTTCATCTCTAATATCCTGAATTCAATGAAAGAATTCTAAAAATTGCAATTCTGCTATTTTCATCTTGCAACGTTCCTTCGAGCAGCCATGTTTGTGCAATTCCGATATTTCAGGAATTCCTTTTCCGAATATCTCTGTATATTACACAAACGACGAATGGAAACTCAAAATCAAATTCGCATTCATGAATTTTTGTGCCAAGTTGGCACAAATAGCGACAATCATTTTCACTAATGGCGGAAAACGAATAGATACTAAAAGCATCTTTTCGTATTATTAAAAAAAAAAAAAAAAAACTTCTACATCGCTATTCAATTAAAAGTAGTACCTAGTATTATACGTAAAAAACAAGAATGAAAAACAGGAACGATCTTCAAGTAGTGCAATTACATCACGAGATAAATATCCTGCAACGTTTATTTCTTGCACTTCGATAAGAAAGGATAGCAAACGATTATTGCTCCGCGCCAAAGACGTCGTTTGGTGGCGCAATTTCAGGGAATGGTTTTTCGTTTTCCTCAACAATAATAATATGTGCATGTGGGTGGAAAAGTCATTAAGGCGAAATGCATCTTCACAGGCGGACAGGGGAATTTAATAGTCCATTCTCGGTAGGAACGAATGGAATTGCATCTAAGCATGTTTTGTGCTTATTGAAAAGACAAAAGTCCTTAGAACAAAACATCTGTGTTGTCAGTCAATTGTGGCTTACAGTTGCAGATGAGATTTTGTTGCTTAAAGGATAAACAAAAAAAGCTGAAACTAAATTTAGTTAATAATTTTCGAAATTCGCACTGAATTACAAAAACATGTTTTATAAAACCAGTTCAATTGAAAGCACAATTATTATTTTATCACTTTCCAGATTTTTTGCTATTTAAACGAATAACAACAATAAAAAAAACAAACCGGAAATGCTGCAAATTAACCATGAAACCTTGAGTGACTGCAGCTGTGCAATATTTTCTCTTTTTTCCATTTCCATTTAAGGTGTTGCACAATACATTTGCATAACTAAAACAAAATCCGATACAAGTTCTGTTTTTCCCCCAGAAGATGTTGTGACTATTCCTCCAGGAATACAGGATCCTGTCCAAGGATGCATTATAATTACTGGCCAAAAATTGAATTAATGCTATAATTTATGCAAATACGCTCCAACTGGACTAGGACATGCTCACAAGGCCGAGTTTAATTACAATGCAGAGCTTGCAATAAAAATTAGATCATGTGGAGGTGCAAAGGGAAAGTGGGAAGTGGGGGAATCCAGAAACATTCTGCAGTTTGCTTGCTTGCGAAATTTCATCAACAGATGTAAATGAAACATTTGTAATGAAACTGGATGAAACATTTAGAGACTTATAAATTGTTTAAATTAAGCCGCAACAAAATAAGCAAAAATCCCGTATTCAGAGTATAAAATTTTAAAAATGTGGCGCGAAAAACTTGAACGACTTTAATGAATTGAGTTTTATCCGCAAAATTCCGCAATTGTGGAAAAATTAAACTGTTTACATTTTTAACGTGCAGATGAAAAAATAATCGACACTGGAAAACCAAATTTGTTTGTTTCACATTTTCGAACAATTAAAATATTTAAAGGAAAATAAATTAGTAATAAAATCAAGCAGCAATAATTTCGAAGCATTAGAAAAGCTCAACTATTATTCATCAACCAGAAAATGATATTCATGAAAAATATTTTAAAGCAAAAAAAGAAACTCAATAAAACATTCAAAGTAGTTTTCGACAATTAATTCATTCCATTAATATTACTTCGTCTCGGTTTTAAAATTATTTTTAGCAATGTAACAAAACTTTACGGAAAAATTGCCACTAGAGATACAATTTGAAAAATTTATGGTAAAATTATAAAACGAAATCGTTTAGTTGGCTTAAAGAACACCATTATTCTGAGAGTACTAAATAAACAACATTAGCTGAATATAGAAACTTAACGATCTACGAAATAGTTCAATAAATTCTTTCACTTGTCTTCGACAATTGCGCAATTTACAATGTGATAAATCATGCAAAAAACTGAATTTCCTACAATGTTCCCGCCTCCTTGGAAAGCCTCTCATGACGATCCTGACAAAACACAGGATTTATTCCTATTCTCGGCCGTCTCATTAATTTTTGCGTCTTTTCCCTGTTCTAGTTTCTGATGTCCTTAACGACATTTGCACGCAAACACGCCGCTTAACCGCACTTCGTTACAATTCACATTTATTATCGGCGTGCAATTACCTTTAATTAAATTTTCTCAACTCACACGTTCGCCTTGGAAAGCCTTCAAAATCACGGTCGTATTATGTGTGTGAAAATATGCAAAATGTCTGACGACGAGAGGTGTATACGCCGTTATTGCATAAATAAATTTTCAACTAATTTCTCGTTCAAAAAAAGAGCATGTTGTCAAATCCCAGAAAATATCTTCATTTCAAGACGTTCAATTCGTGTGGGTTTTGCGTCAGGATGTAGAGATGCGCGGGGGCAATTTTCTTTCATTCTCACGATGAGATTTCCACCTTTTTTTCTTGGTTGAATTCAACTAATGTTCTGCGAAAACCCTTTTCTATGAGCTAATTTGAATTCTCGAGTGAACGACTTAATAGCAGCATTTGCCGCAAGGACTCAAAGGCACAGAAGTGTATAGATTTTATTACAGAAACTCCCGCCCGAGAGCGATGAAAAAAAAGGGTTCCATTCCGTTTCTGAAATCGGTAGAGTTCAGAAAATGTGCAAAATGAAAAACAGAATTTGCAGAAGTTAATCAAATGCAACCAAATTTTTCCTGTATTGCAATAATTCTACACGTCCGCGTTCGTTGACCAAAATAGAATTTTAATTAACAAAAAAAAAAAAAAAAAAAAAAAAAACCTGCAAGGACATACGATTTTCCAGGCTTTGGCTCCTGGGGACGAGTGTAAACCGTTTAAAAAGAAGCGAACTTAGAAAATCAAATCAACCCCATTTGCATGTTACCAGAGGACAATTGAGTTTTCACTTACCTGTTCATTTTCGGCTTCGGGCACCACGAACTCGTGGAACCAAACCCCCTGCTCCGGTTGGTCGGCACTGATGTCACCATCGGCGAAAGGATCTGGAGAGCAACACAAACGCAACACCACAATATTCTCCTCGTCCACCGACCGAAAATCCCCGTGCTGAGTTTGTGCACTCCGAAACACTTTGCTTTGCGACATTTTCAACGAGTCCTGGATCCGGTCGAAAACACGAATTTTTTGCAAGGGTCCTTTTATCACTCGAGATTGTTTCTGAAAGGAAAAATTTTAACACAAAATTGATCAGAAATTTAATTGGTTTTAGAACGTTAACAAGAACAAAACACAATAAAAGTGTTTACTGGTCCTATAAAATGTCTATGTTTTAAATAAACACGAATTCATTTAAAAAATACATGTTTTTGAATAGTTTTCAGATTTTCCGATATGTTTTCTATTTCCGCTTTATTCAAATAGTTTTGTACCAATTGTTTAGAAAGCAAAAAAGAAGCCTTAAAAGTTGTTATACATAGAAAACATATTTCGAAATTTGAAAATGGCTTACATGTAAATACATTTTTTCAGTAAGTCGAATATTTATTTAAATACCTCAAGCACCAAGAAAAATGTCCTGCCTTTATATCGAGTTAAATTTTAAAATGTAAATAACTTCATTGTTATAAAAAGCAAGTATAACAAAAAATAAGAATTTAATTATGAACAGAAAATACTTCAAATTATCGCAAATCAAGAACTCGTCAATTTCCGACAAAACAAAATTGGTGGTGTTTGCTTTTCCAATGATAAAGGACTCTAATTGTAAAAAATACCAAATATGTACCTATGTCACACAAAAGAGGATGCAATTCGTAAATAAGACCATGTAAAAGATATACAAACAAGGAAAATCGCCGGTGCCAGAGGTGACTAAATTTTTGTCTCTGTTGTAAAATCTAACTAGAAGATCCTTGCGTTTTTATTTTCCCTTTTCTTTTAACAAAAAAAATTTGCACATTCTCACGTTTAGAGAAATTCTATGTCCTCTAAAAATAGCGCCGTAAAAGCAGATGCAAGTCTTCCAATTACTGCTGTAATTGGTTACATATCCTTGAAACGATGACGAACAGTGGCATGAGGGCACGAGGACTGACACGATACCGGTTTCCGATTCGACAAACACACATTCAATTACCCTAAGCAAAAGGATCTTTCACGAGTTTTCCGAAAATTCCAATTCACTTCCACAGAGATGTCCTAATTCCCCTTTGGGCTTGGAATGCGTATACACAACTAGGATCCCAAGAAAATGTGTTTTTCTTTTGTATGGATACAAGCAAGCGGACAACTTGGAACATTATGCAAGTCCTTTGACAGTATTTGAAAGAAAAACAAGGATATGACAGCAAATAAATCTTTTCACCTGATAACGATCTGACGAAATTTTCTCTCAGAACGCAAAGGAAGTTTGTGGCAGTTGAATTCAAGGAAGTCGAGTACTAAAATCGCAAGGAGCAGTCCTCAGCAATGTTAGTCTGAGGTAAAAACCTAGACTACAGATCAGGTCTCCTGGACGTTCACACACACAAAAACATTCGCGGGAGTTATCTCCTTAGAAAGTTCCTTTTTCGTCCGTCTCGAAAGGAAATAGTTCAGAAGTATTTTCATCTGCAGAGACGATTGAGACGATCAACACCAAATCGCGATCCACTTTTACGGAAAATGGAGTTAAACATATAGGTATATAATATTTCCATTATAATTATATTAAAAATCTAATCTATGGCACAGGAAATCGATAAGAAAAATATTAGTTTCATTCATACTAAAGTTTTTCGTGTTTTCCTTGCAAAATGCTTAGAGTGGATAAATAGGTTTTTAATTTTGATCGTCGCAAGGAATAATCGCATCCGCTAATCTCCAGGATTAATTCAAAGTTACGTTTCCGCTTCGTCACAATAGAAAGTTAATTTTTTTATCTTATCCCGACTTTTGGACGGAATTTGGTTATGTGAAAACAAATCTTCAAATCGCAGATAGGAAGACGGGGCGCGGCGCTTTCTTTGGAGCGATATCATTTTGTTGATAACTTCAGGTAAACATTTAGTCGACGGCATCTGAGCGCTTTTGCGATGCTCCAGCTCAATCTCGCTTGATCCCAGCAGCCGAATCAACTTCGTCAGCGTATTCCCAATAATCAATCGTGCGCGAGTGCATCAATGAACAGTGAAACATTGTTTTGTGTTTATTTTTCGTCATTGATACTTTCAAATTGTGAAAATACAATAAATATTGCACTTAAGTGAATGTGTAGCGCTGTAATTTTTTTGTGCTTACTTTGTCCTTAATTTGCACTTTGTCATTTGCCTACGAATTAATTGCGATTTGTGTCTGCGAAGTTTTCGTTATCAGAAGCAAATAAAAAAGTGACAAAGTTTGCCAATAACAAAATAAAAGGAATTCCGAATTGATGTTGGCTACACAGAAACAAACAAAACATTTTGGTAATACACTCAGCAAAATTTTATTGTTGTATTCAATGCTTGAACGATAAACTGCAGAAATATTGTCACGTAATTCTCGCAAGTTTCACGCTCATTTCTGAAAATTGTATTATGACTAATGACTACAATATTTTTGTTTAATTCTCATTGGAAATTGTCAGTGATCAATGAACGATGTTGCAAATTTTCGCCCAACCACCGATCTTCGCTTTGCTGTACTTTCACTGTATTGTAAATTTAACTGTCCTTGAAAAGAGAACTATTTAATGGCAATGAAAACGCTAATCATATTTATGAATGTGTCACGGTTGTTGCAATTTAATCTTTCCATGGCGAACTTAATTATTGCAGTCAATAAGTGTGATAAATTGGAAAGAAGGTGTTTTGTGCTTTCGTTTTTATAGCCACGATTGCAAGTGACTCAAGTTCAACGTTTACCTCAATAGTTTACTTTAATATTTCTTTCTTTATTTGATTAACATAAAAACTTAATAAATATTCCATTGCAGCATTTAGCAGATCTCCGAGTGACAACAAAATCTTCACAAAGAACCAGATTGAAGTAATTCCATTTAGTAACAAACTAAAGACCCTTTGTTTGTCAAATCAATTAGGAAGGCATCTTTGGGAAATGCGCCGGTTTTCCGGTGAAAATGTAAATTACTTGCAAACAAAATGAATAAAGACTGTAAACGAAAACCTTTTTTTCCAGGAGAATCGTTAGTTTATAATCAAAAACCGCTGATGCCCTCTACCTGGATATGGAGCATGTCTTCAGAGTCTTAAGACCGTCAACGCCTCTAACCGAATCAATGACAAACAGAAACAGCGCAGAGGATGAACAGTCCTTCGGTAAGATCATGGAAAAAATGGACTTGTTACCATCAGAGCCGCTTCCGTCCCCGGAGAGCGAGAACCAGCAATTCCCTCGGAATCATCCCCTTAGTGGATCAAAGCACCTGTGCGCCATTTGTGAAGATCGCGCCAGTGGGAAGCATTATGGCGTGTACAGTTGCGAAGGATGTAAAGGGTTCTTCAAGCGCACTGTGCGAAAGGACCTCGTCTATGCTTGTCGCGACGAGAAGAAATGTATCGTCGACAAGCGACAGAGGAACAGATGCCAATATTGCCGATATCAAAAGTGCTTGTCCTGTGGCATGAAGCGGGAGGCGGTGCAGGAGGAAAAGCAGCGCGGCCACAAAAGAATGGAAGACTTGGCAACGACCAGCTCGACGACTGTTCCTGGACGACTGTTGATGGATGCCTTTTCCCAGGCTGATGAGAGGAGTGAAAGTCGCACGGGGAACAAAATGATTCCATACTTACGCAGTGCCAATAGTTCGGCAATCACCAGGGAGGACGGCGTCCTTCTGAGTCACCTGTGCGATGTCATCAACAACCAGCTCTACCAAATGGTCGAATTCGCCTGCCAGTTACAGTACTTCACATTCTTACGCCGACCAGATCAGATCCTTCTGCTGAAGTCCTGCTGGCTGGAATTGCTGGTGGTGAACGTTTCCTACAGAACGACGGATTTGCTGGGCTCGGAGGACATCGCTCCCAAAAGACCGAAGGACACCAAACCACAGCAGCTTGGTGTTGGACCGTCGCTCATAGTTCACCGAAGCAAAGCACAACGAGCCGGAGTTCAGGTGCTTTTCGACCGGATATTGGCGGAAGTTTGTGTGAAAATGAAACGCTTAAGCATTACCAAAGCCGAGGTTCAGTGCCTTAAGGGAATTATCCTTTTCAATCCCGATATCAGGGATCTGGCTGATCGCTACAATGTCGGGTGCTCCAGAGAGGCTATCTACGAGAACCTTACTGAGCACTGCCGGATCAATTACCCTTTGAATGACGCCCGCTTTGGACAATTGCTGCTGCTGCTTCCCCCGATCCGTTCAATTAGCATCAGGTGTCGGGATCATTTGTTTTTCTTCAGACTTACGGGCGAAAAACCAATTGAAAAGTATTTTTCCGATCTGATTGAGACCATCCTTGATATAAGAAACTGATTTGTTAAAGTGCAAGACTGATAAAACCTTCAATTTAAGGTACTCAGGAAGTGATTTTAGTAAATATGTTGGTAAGGATTATTTTAAGGAGGAAGCAATTACTTTTGTTTTTAAATAAACAGTAGAACTGCTCATCACATTATGAACTATGTATTAGTAACAAACAATTCTAGAACTTTTGTTTCCTTTCCAAGTTGGTTTCCACATTAGGGATATTTCCAGGACTTCCTAAAACCAATTGTCAAAACAAAGAGCTACGAAAAAATAAACACAAATAACACCCCTCCGCAAATTGCTGAACTTCGGCAATCGCATTGACCTAGTTTAATTCGAAAAATCCTTAAATCCTTGTAGTTCCAGGTCAAGGACTCCGCAAGTAAACATTCAAATAATTTTCATTGCTACAATGTATAAATAACTTTTTCATTGTAATAACTACTTCTTTACTACATGAGTGCAATAAAATAACGCCAAACACCCAAAATTTCAGTCGAAATTGAAAAACTGGCGACTAAATTCTATAATATTGCAGGAAAATAACTCAAGGACAATTTGTTCTCGTTAAGAGGTTTGAAACATTCGAGATCCCCAACAAACAGCGAAGAATACACTAAATAAAAGTATTAAACATTGCAATTACCAAAAAATACTTTGCCAGCTTTAAAAATACCATTAAAATCACTTTGAAAGTTTTCAAAACTCAGAACACGACTAACACCATTTTTCTAGGTTATGTTTACAACGACACATGACAGTTGAACTGCATTATCGAATGCCGGGAAAACAATCAAAACAATTTCGCGTACTCAAATAAATCAGTTTAATTATTTAAATACTTACGCACAAGTTAATTGTGCAACCTCATGTAAAGTATATAAATTCCACATCGACAAGATCTTAAAACTTCATAAAAATTCACACTGCATTCAGAAAATTCATCGCTTCTTGTTCGCTCCTTGTGCCAGGGGCCGATTGCCCTGGGACGAAGCTCTGCCCGCAGCACCACCACCTCGGTTAGCGAAGGTGTTTCTACCGCCAGGACGACCACGCTGATTCTGGTTGCCTCCTCCAGGACCACTTCGGCCCTTTTGCATTTCTGTCCGGTTCCTAGACTTCACTTGTGTGTCTTCCTTAACCATATCGATGACTTCGTCTGGAATTCGCAGGTATTTTATTGTGCTGCCGCGAATATAACATTCTGGCATCCTCCAGAAACGATCACCGTCCTGAAAAACGTGATTGTTTGAACTTTAAATGCAAAGCTGTGCGGATTAAATTACCTTCGACGTGCATATCACATCCCGCAAATTAATGTTCATCCACGTATCACAGCTCACCAAGTGACCGTTGTAAGTTTCACCGTTTTTTAGCTCGACCAACTGAAAATATTCCGGTCAAATATCAACACGGCAGATCAATCCCTGCAAATGGATGACTTACCATTGGATGACTTTGAGCCGTTTTTAAGAGGGAAAGCGGAAGCTGTAAACGTTTTGATTAATCTTTTTGGAGTCTAAATATCGGTATATATAGTACTTACCATTATTTTTTGTAATAACTAGAATAATGAGAAATAATTCAAGAAGTTGCTTACAATCGTGTAAACAACTGTCAAGTTTGAGTGACAGTTCGCGAACTGCAAATCTGCTTCTCTTGCGTTCGAAAACCTCACACAGAATTTGCAGAAACTAGTGAATTTTTTTTCCAAATTTGCAATAACAATTCTCTTCAATCTATATTCACATTCATATTCAATCCATCTTCCGCTTTCAACATCATGTATGAACTAAATTCATACGAATTTCTTAAACAAAAACTGAACGAAATAATGGTACTGAACGTGTTATTGGTCCGTTCTTGACACCTTGGCAGCACCACATAGGAAGAGTTTGATTGTGACGGACGGGATTGATGTTTTTGCAAAGTTTGTGAAATTGTTTTCATACTTATTCTTGCCTTCACGTGACATTTACCGACAAAAACCGAATTACAAAAATGGCCAGTTCATCCAGGTAACAAAATTCCATTCGGAAACCTGTGCTTGTCTCGTTGTCGTGTATTTACAGTTCTTGAACTGCTGAGGATGTGACAGGTGTCATTACTACTCAAATTAAAACCGCGTCTTATCAGTTCCCCATAAACCAATTCTATGCATTTTCGCAGGCCTGATGCATCCAACAAGGTATGCTGCTATGCTCACCCGGAATCACCCCTCATAGAGGACTACAGGGCTGGAGACATGATCTGCTCCGAGTGTGGCCTTGTTGTGGGCGACCGTGTAATTGACGTTGGCTCCGAGTGGCGAACCTTCAGTAACGAGAAAAGCGGTGTGGATCCATCCCGTGTCGGTGGTCCAGAGAATCCTCTGCTCAGCGGTGGCGACTTGTCCACCATGATCGGGCCTGGAACAGGTGCCGCATCATTCGACGCATTTGGGACCCCCAAATACCAAAATCGTCGCACAATGAGCAGCTCCGACCGAGCACTCATTTCCGCCTTTAAGGAAATTTCCACGATGGCAGACCGCATAAACCTGCCCAAGACAATTGTAGATCGGGCAAATAACTTATTCAAACAGGTAAGAAGAAAATTTGTAAGTTGGTAATTTCAATGTCAACAATCCCTTCCTTTTCTGAAAAAACAGGTTCACGATGGAAAGAATTTGAAAGGGCGCTCGAATGACGCCAAAGCCTCCGCGTGCTTATACATTGCTTGTCGCCAGGAAGGCGTTCCTCGAACATTCAAAGAGATCTGCGCAGTGAGCAAAATCAGCAAGAAGGAAATCGGAAGATGTTTCAAACTTACGCTGAAAGCGCTCGAAACTTCGGTGGATTTAATAACGACGGCGGATTTTATGTCTCGTTTCTGTGCAAATTTAGGTAAGAATCTCATTCGGCGCGTTTAAATAAAATTGCTAAGCAAATCGTTTTAGACTTACCAAATATGGTCCAGAGAGGAGCCACACACATCGCCAAAAAAGCCGTGGAGATGGACATCGTGCCAGGAAGGTCCCCGATTTCAGTGGCGGCTGCCGCAATTTACATGGCATCTCAGGTATTGGAAAAAGTTTACTGAAACGCGAACATTTTGTAAACCAAAAAATGATTTCTCAGGCATCAGAGCACAAGCGAAGCCAAAAGGAGATCGGCGACATCGCAGGAGTGGCTGATGTCACCATTCGGCAGTCTTACAAACTCATGTATCCGCATGCCATAAAACTGTTCCCCGAAGACTTCAAGTTTGCGACTCCCATCGAGCAACTGCCCCAAATGTAATTTCCTCAGTTGTGCTCCTTCGTGTGGCTGCCAACGTACTCTAGACTTAGAATTGTATCACTTAAGAGGTCTCTTTTTCTCTGTATTTTGTTTAGTTGTAAATTCTCAAAATTTATGGTTCTCACAGCATATTAAGTTCAACAAACGATAATATATTAAGTTTAAATCGAAGAATAAGTTTGCTTGAAGGAATTGAATCAACTAGCGTCTGATTTTTGTTCAAGACTACTTTAAAAATAAGGATTTACTTATTTGCTTAAGAGCTGCGCGAAAACGGAAACTTATCTTTAATTTTATAAGTAAATATTTCTCCTTGTAGATTACGTTTAACTAACAAATCAACTTTTATATAAATCTGTAAGATAAAATTGTGTTTATCGATTCAAAGTTTTAAGTATGGAATTGTAAAATTGAATTAATTTACTATTTTCAATTTGGTGGAATGTGATGTCTGATTAAAATTGCGGATGCTGGGGCGAAATGTGTATTTCGAGTGTACACCAACACGTTTAAAGGCTGTAATGTCGCCTTATATATAATATATATTGTAATGTGGTTTAGTCATAATTATTTGATTAATGAAAATAGTGTAAGAAAACTTGAAATATATCGATGATAATTATTAAATCGTTTGTATTTTTGGAACAGCATTACAATTAGTTGCCGCAGGTCTTTAAAAGTTATGAAGAAAGCAAGATGAATGGAATGCTGCTGGAATAGCAGAGCATGATCCTTACGTACCCCCGCTTCAAGATGAATCCCTAGAATTATTTCGCTAACAAAAAAACTAAAAAAGGGAAGAGTTAAAATAATTGAAATTGAGAAAAACAAACATCTAATAATAATTTGATATATTTTTTTTTTTGTTCTGTATAATAGTCATGTACTTTCTCATATAAGTTCACTAATAATAATCGTAATGCTTTTATCAATAGGTGTGTACTTAAGACAACATTAAATTACAATTGAAAATCTGTAAAGTGATTCAGAATCCTTGTAAAATATTCACAAAAATGCTAAAATATAAAATTGTCCATAGCAAAATGTGATTTAAATGCAACATTGGTGTTAATTTATTTTACTAAGATTCTCGTCACGTTCGCTTAATACTTTTTCAGTTTAGGTGGGTGGGTGAGAATTCAGGATATTCAGGAAGGTTTTCAACAGCTCTATTGTACACTTTTATTGGGGATATAATCGACGAAGAAATATTTCATAATAATAATAATAATTCAATGATTCAAATGATCGAAAACGAAATCGCGATCAATGCTTGGTTCTAATTTGTGGCTAGATAAATTGCCAATTGAGTATTGTTAATCGAAAATTGTTTTCTCCACCTCCGCATATTTCTAGTTTTAGATTTTAGAGTATACTTTTTATCTAATTACAAAATAAGGAACTATAGTGTATATTTTTATAAAAGTCTGCTACCGAGAATGCGTTTATTTTTTATTTCAAAATATGCACTATCAAGTGGCAGTTTTTTTTTATACCTATTCTAATTAATATTTTTTTCTCATAGCTTTATTTATATTTTCATCGGTTTGGTTTTTTTTTCCGTTTTTGATTTATTTTGTTCTTCACTCATCTTCATTTATTTTGGTAATTTTCTTTTGTTTATTTTTTAAATTATGCTTTCGTAAACATTAGAATACATTTTTATTCGTAAAAATCTCAATAATAATCGAATATAAAAATTTATCACCTGTAAACAAAATGCCATCATTTCCCAAAACTCTTTTTACAAATCATTTCAAAATTGTTTAATAAACTTAAATCTAATTATTAAATTCCCGTCCTCTCAATAATCGGCTTTATTTAAAAAGGTATTGTCAAATTTTAATGTACATATTGTATTGTTGCTGTGGGAATTGTTTCTAGTGTTTTATAAAGTTCAGTGAAAAAATAACTGAAATTGTAACGGCCACAACAAAATCTTTGAAAATTTTTAAAACGACCATTTTGAAGTTCCTAATTGAATTAAGATACATAAAATGTTGTTAGAGAAATCACGTGGTGCTCACTAATGAGTTTTTTATATATATTGTATAGATGCCAATTAATTAATTAAGATTGATCCGATTGATTGATCCTCGTAAATTCCAATCACAAGTGATTTTCTTTATTCTATATTCAAACAATTTTAAAACAAATCCTCGCGGCACACGAATTTTCATGTAAAACATTACAAAATTTTGAAATAATTAAATGAATTAAGTTATTAAAATAAAATTGCCACCCTTTTCGGCAACTCCCACAAATAACTGAAGGAAAAGCAATAATTATTGATATATAGAGGTAGATATCTTTAACAAATATGAAACAAACCATTTAGGTATTTTTACAATGCTCCGAAATCAGTCTTGAATCCTTTTCGAATAAACATTTTAATTAGAGGCCATTAAAAGCGCAAAACAGATTGTATTGAAATGATAAATAATTAAACAGAAAGGAACACAAAGTAAACAACAATAATAAAACAATAGAACAATTATATTGAACTAAAACTGTTTAAAACTAAAACAATACAACTCAATAAGGATCACAAGAGAAAATCAAAAAGGATGCTACACTATGGTTGACTAGTTCCGACCAAAGAAACACACTAAAATGTTGCTTCGTTGCTCTGTGCGGATGTGGAAAAGGATTAACCAGCACTCCCAACGTGGTCACCATTACAAAATTTTTCAGCCATCAGCGCCAGGATCTGCTCCAGCTTGGAGTGTCGATCCTCGGCAGCAGCAGTAGCACCTTTGCTTCCCCAGAGGAATTTGATGTGGAATTCAGTTCTGGAATTAGGAAATCTGTGAGAAGGACTCGCTCATTGAATCCAATTGCTTACCTGAAGGCATCACTAAGTAATTCATCCAGTCGAGGTTTCGAGTCCTCGATAACAATTTGTGCATTTCGCTTGTACAGTTGAAGATTCTTGGTGAATCCCCTGCAGGAGTCGAGATGGGCGAATAGTGTGGTCATACCGAAGTCATCCGAGTTTGTTTCCCAGGAGCTAAGACAGGATGTGACCAATGGTGACTGAACGCTGTTCCCTGCTGCAAGGACATCATTTACTCCTCTGTCTCTAAGCAGGATATAGGGCAGCAGATGAGGAACTGTCGTGTTTGGGGCCTGCGGGTTTGAGCAATCGTTCATGGACTTCAGCGTCGGTCGCAGTTTCGCCTCAAATGTGAATGCACTGTCTGTGAATTTCTGCCGCAGGATGTGCCATGTTTGTTCTAGCTTTTGTATCTGAAATGCATTCGAGTTAAACAAATGAATTTGCGGACTGCATTGTTATGGACTCACTTGAGGCATGCACAATCCCAGCATGATTGCGCAGAACCCGAACAAGTTACCCAGGGCGGTTTTCGTGTCCACAGCCACTTGGATCCACTTGTTGAGGGTTTCAGCCCTTTCCAAGTCACTCTGGCAAGTGAGAATGGTGACAGCTATTAACAGCTTAAGGCATTGGCTCCTTTCGATGAGGTCGTTCCGGAACGCCTGGCCCTGGGGCAGTGTGATTAATTCCAGTCCGCTGGTCCCCAGGATGCTATCATAGGGTGACCTATCGGAATTCCCTAAAATCATGTTAATGTCAATTAGAGTCAGGTGTTGGGCTAGAATCCTTGGTCCAGTTTCGGCCAGCATCATCCTGAATGTGTTGAGAGCTCCATTGTCAAGCGGCTTGTTCTCCACAGCTGGCAGAAGAAGAGTGTGGAAGTTCTCCAAGTCGTATTTGGACATCTGCAAATAGTTTTAGTATAGATTCACCAATTATGTATATTGTAAAATGTAGACCAACCTGTTGGATGACTGGGATGTCCATGCAGGCCAATTCCTGTTCAGCGGCAACAACATCGAAGTCACTGAAGCTCTTCAGGGTCATCGAGGATGCCGAGTTTGTCATGAATCGCGGATTTTTTATCACAACGCCGCGATGGTGTGTCACTTCCAGGGGATCCCCCGGCGCCGAGCTCTGTGCAGAATCCCCCGACCCGTTGCCAGAATCCGATCCGCTTGCGTGGTACGAAGCAATTCGATTTACGGGATGCTGTTCCAGCGAGAGGTCCTTCATCAGTTCCCGCTTCGCATTCGATGGTGTTCGTGATGGTTTCGGCGGGGGACTTGGGGTCTTCTCCTCGCTCTCGCCACCAAAATGGTTTTGTTCCAAGCAAGGACTAAGGGAAGTATCACTAGTATCACGGTTAAGGCTTGAAGTTCGAGACGTGGCCAGACGGAGATTCGCTGATGCTGCTCTGGGCAAAGAGTGCGTTGTGAATTTGAGATTGCTTGCTGGATCTCCAGCCGATCGAGACATCAACTGGGAGTTCCCATTGTGATTGATGACGCCATCAGCACTGGTAGACTTCTCGTCCGTGGAGCGCGCCATAATTTCGCGGTTGTTGCCGTTCACCTGCACCTGCCGTATGACACCGTCTGCGCTGCAGCACTTTTCCGTCGACACAAGTCGTCGAACTTCCGCTGAATGTCCTGGTAAGCAAGTGTCGGAATTCTGGATCACTCCATCCGCACTGCAGTACTTCTCTACACTGTGTACAGTAGACGAAATCGTCGCCTGCACCGGAGTGAGGGACTGTGATCGCTGCTTCTTCGACGGCAAACGTGGCGGAGTTTCCCTTTTCGTCCGCGGAGGAGATGACATTGGACTCCTGTAGCTATTGTAATTACCTTGTTGCGTGTACGGATTAAATCGAATACCGGCACTTGCTAGAGATGGCGAATTGAGGGGACTGGCCCCTCGCATTTGGGCGTTTAATTGATTACCAATTAATTTGTTGCCATAAAATGATAATGGATATGTTCTGTTGCAAGGATATTGGATTCTAGCGCCCGATGCCATCGAGATCGGTTTGCCTAAGGATAATTGATTAGCACTTATTATATGAATTAGTTCAAGAACAGCACGCACCAGATCCGACATAAAATGTTATGAGATCAGGAACTGTGTCGTATGCATCGTCCTCGAACTGGTACTGCACTCGTTCGTATACTGTTTCCGGTTGAAGAAGTATCTGAAATAATCAACATTTATATATGCAAAACAAATTAATTAGTTAACAATTAACAAATATTATAATGACCAAAAAACTTGACTGACAATGAGCAATATTAAAACCAAAAAAGTACATAGTAATAAACAATAAGTTAGCAATACTTGCAGAAGCAAATGTTCGTTTAGAATTCAGGAAATGTTTTAAATAAACTTCCTTCCACGAGACGAACAGAAATAAATAACAAAAAACATTTATCCGAAGAGCACTCATATTCCCAATTGAAAATTGACGAACGCTGATGCCATTTCGGAAACGAGTCCCCAAAACCGAACTGCCCTCGTCCATTAGGCGATGTGTCTATCTCTTCAGTACAAGAACATGAAATATGAATAAAAACCATATTTCCAGCACTTAACATCCCCACGGTTCCGTTCTAGTCCTCATTCAAGCAACAGACCTTCTTCCACAAGTGTGCTTCCTTCATACTTCCAGAATAAACCACAAGGCGTTCCTCCCCAACGAAGTTCATTACCAAATGGCTGCGCTGGACACTTTCCGAGTTGCTTACACAATTTGCTCACTTTACATTCACATCATATCACCGAAATAGCACCATGAATCCTTTATCAAACAACAACCATCAAAATTTCGTTCGTCCCCAACATTACAAAGAGAACAAAAATGTGGAAAGAGGAATGTTTACGCTGTCCCCACAAATCCATTACAGTTTTCTTATCAATGTCGTTCTGATTTTCTGGCCGTTGGGGACTTTAGACGCGTGAATGTCCTTTTCATTTCTTGGGGGAAAAACTGCAAACTCACGAATATTCAGAAATAATTTGCAAGCTAATTTTTCAAATCGCATTCGCCGAGAAAGCAAAATCCATGTGATTAAGGTGACGGTGCGGAATGTCCTTTTTAAGGATTTTCATTCTGGAATTATCTTGAAATTAAAAAAAAACAAAAAGCGAATGGATAAAGGTGCAAGGACTCCAATCAAGCAATCTTCACAAACAAGTGGTTGGTAGAATGAAATCGTTTAATGAAGCCGAAATATTTTTCCTTCGGTGGACCAGGATTGAGTTTTCCAACGAAATGGATTTGCTAAAATCCAGACTTAGCAGGACGATTAACCCGATTCTTTTCAATTTCATCCTTTCTTGGCTTTGAAAGTACATTTCTCCAATCGTTTCGCGCTTAAGTAGAAGATTTCACACTCAAGTCTTGGAAGAAGAAGGCCTGAGGCCACAAACGGAGTCTGGTTATCTTGAGGTGTTTAAGAACTCCTCAGAAGAGGAAACGTTTAAGATGAATGTGAAGAAGGAAAAGCAAAAAGGACCGTCAGCCGTCGGAGGAATGGGGCTCCTCCCTGGAGTCTGTATTACGCCAGTGGAAACAGAAGTTTTAGGATCGATCGATAATTTAAAGTTGGGTCTCCCTGAAGCACGGGGTAGGGGTAGGTATATCTAAGATGTGGCAAAGCGAGCAGCACCCAGAAACGCCGCAACCCTGCCTCAGTACAGGATGGGGTTGTGGTAATTCGATTCCCTACTACGAAAGGGGAACGACCCGAACTCCTGGAGCCTAATTAAATTTCCTCAACTTGTTTGCGATTTTCTTGTATTTAAATTACCTTGTTTATGACGAAATGCAAAACAACACTCTTGCTCCGGCATGTGAGGACGAAGTTGCCGGGTTGAGATGCACAATCCCTGATCAGGAAGTCGCCCTCCTTCTGAACGATTTCCTCGGCCCGCTGTCTGGGGATGGCGCCATGGTACCAGGCGTGCGACCGCAGATCCCTGGAGTCCAAGCTAAGTTCCCATTCCAACGCCTTTTTTAGTGCAATCGCCTCCTGCGCCTCTGTAGATGAAGGATCCATGTCCAGGAGGTCACCACAGCTCTTACTCTGCTTGGATCCGGGCACATTCAGCACTTCATAGCTGCAAGTAGAAACAAATAATGAATTACGGTATTACAATCGAAGGATAAGAAATGGAGGGATATTCCCGGGTTTGAGATTGAAACTAGCTGTGATGAGTTGTTTTTCACTTCACAGCATCCTTTTTACACAATACATACTCAAAAATTTACATCTAGATTCTAGTTAATGCAGAATCAAGGATGTTTTAAGCAACAGACATCAAGACTGCTTTACGTTTTGTCGTCGCCGCCCTTCCACTCATGTTTCCATTTGTCCTCGTTTGCAATTCCAAATTATGGGGGATTCAGGAGCAAATAAAGGATAAAGAATGCCAAAGGGTTGTATGGGGCTGGGGTGTGGCTTGCGAGATTTTCTTGGGCACCTCTCATATGCATCTGTGCAAATAGAAGTGTTCATTGCACTGCGAAGGCGGAAAATGCGGAAGGGCCTCTGGACTCATGTGGAACGCATTCAGCGAGAAGATGGCGTGCCCTTTGCCGGGGGAAGGAAGTTCTTTATCACAGCTGCGGTTTTCATCAATCCATTCGGAAGTGAAGTATCAATAAATAACGGGAAACTCTTGAATAATTGGATTTATTCCAGCCAGAGTAGACGAAAGAAATTCACTTCAGAGGCAGCGGTGTTCAACATAGAACCCCCCCCCCCCCTCCTCGCCCTCTCCAGAGTTTCCTCTTCAACTAGTTGCAGTTCCATTGTCCTTGCAAACTCACGTTCGACTTCTGAGTCACTCTCAAGACTGTTTTGTTGTTGAAGAGAGTTTTCTTTATACAAACGAACGCTGGAGATGCATTTGAATTACAAACTGGAAATTTTACATGCAGTTCAGATGTTAAACAATTGAGGTAGAAAGGATTTTCTGCAACCGCAAGTCCAAGTAGGTACTTAAAATTACCGTTGAGTATTTTAGTAACTCTTCTGCTGCGGTTAGATAAACAAGAATCTTATTTTGGAGAGTAACTTTTTATTCAGCACCTGCCACTAAAACTCAGGTGTTGTAAGTTTTCGAATTGTTCTTATCCGATAAGTTGGAAGACTTTTCTCTCAAAACACTCTTTGCGAGGTCCTTTGTGATGAGGTGGTACTTCCTACCGGCCATTGTTCCACGAGTTAAAAAACAAGCAAAACTAAACTAATGCTCTTGTTTGTTGGTTTTTGTTTTTTTGTTTACGGTGGCTTTGTGTAGAAGAATACGAATAAAGTTCTTCCCTAAATGGAGTCTGTTTGGATGCATTTACTTCAAAGGTGTCGAGAGCATTAAATTGTTTAAGTTCCAGAACAATTGGAAAATCTTAAGTCCTTTCTTTCAAAAGACTTAGAAGCTTTCCACAAAACCTCTTGATTTTATTTGATGCTGACAAATCAATTGATGTTTTTTTATTGATTTGTAACCTTTGGGATTTAATCATAGAAGATATTTAATTAAGAATTTACGAATTCAGGCGAATGCTGAGAGAAACTAGAAATATTTGTATGTATTAAAAATACTTTAATTTTATCAATACCTGCAAAACCACATTACTTTTTAGGACGTCATAAAATCATTTCTCTCGCCGACAAGATTATCAAATCATTACCTTTGAATCCTGCCCAAATAGAATTAAGTTCGGAGTCACCCAACTCCCCCTCAGCTCCTTCACATTGATTCAGACATATTTATAAACGTCGAACATGGGTGCTAAAATTAAGAAACATTTATTGCCCTCGAAAGGGTTCGATGACACCTTCCGTCATTTGGTTTCCACATCCATTAACATCCATTTATTTTAAGCATCCTCTCAATACACCTAACCCAAAACCTTTAATATACCAGACAAAATGCCCTTCCATTACTGAAGTGTACTCTACAGTGGCGTAATTATCCTTTCACAACACTTTTACCAGGATATGCTCGGCGTCAATGGATAAACTCAATTTCCTACAAAAAACCCACCGATCTCGAAAATCCAATTAATTTCCCTTTCAAGGCAACGTTGGAGCAGTTCTTCGTTTTGATATGATGCCCAGGAGCAAATCCTGTCGGGAGTAAATTTATGCAATTGTGGCTGATTTTCCACCCATCAAAGTTCAGGTGTCATCTCAGTTATTGGCTACTACGAGCGGCAGTGGAGCGGAGGGGTTGGACACAAACGGACATAACCACATTAAGGAATTTCTTTTTCAGCTTGATACAGGTTGGAATTACCCGAAAGGATATCACCTCGAAGGGTCAAATTTATTTATGTTTATGTATTCGCTGGATCAACAGAAACCGAAGCCCAGAGGCTTTCAGTGGTATTTCAAAGATGCGAATGCGACGGGGGGAGAAGTATTTTATGGGATCGGCTGTGTACTCTTTAAGCAAAATAAACACTTAAAGGACGAAATGTCTATCGCGGCAAAAACGTTGGAATGACAACATCCCGCATGTGGTGGACACTTCCGCTCCCCTATCGGCAGGTAAGAAGTTGAGTTCATCTCCAATGGCCCTCGAATTGCCTGTCCTCCGCATATGTTCGTTCCCACCCGCGCTCGCCCGATCGCAATTCCAGCTCACCCATCAAACTATCTATGGAAGTCAGCACACAAGCCGCATCCTTTCCCCGAGGACCTCCACTCAGGCAGAAGTTTCAGCATTTTCATCTCCTGCCCATTAACCTTCGTGTGTTCCATCTGCCTCCAGCTGGCGCCCAGACTCCTCCTGTGTACACAGGACATGAAGGATGTGTTCATGGATACGTAATTGCACAAACATCATCTGAAGTCTTCTTATAAATGGAAAACTTTTTCTGTCATGTTTTTTTCTCTTCCATTGATAACCCGGAGTATGGAAGAAGGGGGCCTCAGGATAATTAAGAAAATCTCAGGATCATGGCAGGAGACACAGACATTCCCACTCCCTGTAATATGAAATGCCAACTATTCGAATTATTGAAATGCCAGCCTACTGAAATTAATTTAAGTAATATTCCCACTCATTATCCCCACTTATCCCAGCAAGGACGAGGCTCGCTGTGGCGACGACGGCAACCACTTCTGGATAATTGGCTGCGTGACGGGAAAATTGCATATTTGGATTGCGGCAATGAAATCGCATTTTTTGAAACTCACAATACCGGAAACTGGAAGCAAACATTACCCTTTGGATATTGAGCTCGTTAATAAATCAATGAAACTGCTCTGGTTTCATATTAGAGGCATGCAAAAGTGCAGGCGGATCTGCTGCAGCTGAGGCTAGCATTGCCACGAGCGCAGTAAAAAGTAATGATTAAAAAAGTCACTGACGAAGCGATTGTGCGGCATTACAAATCATTTTCAGTTCGCTTCCGACATTTCCATTATTTCATTTTTAAATCAGCGTGAGTAGTTGCGCGATTGGCGTCGTCTAATTTGAGGCTTCGTGGCGGGAAGTGGCTCGGAACAGGAGATGCTTAAACCGCGTTTTGTTGTTTTTGTGCGTGGGAAAAACGCAAAATTTTTTTGTTATTTTGGAGTTAATAAAGCTGAATAACTATAAAGAAAAAAATTATCATAATGGCGTCCGTCGCTTTGGAAGCTAAAATCAGCATCATCATCATTTCGAACTTTTTTGCTCGTCATTCAACTTTTACTTTTTTAATTTTTGTAAAAGTTTCTTTCAGATTACAGCCAAAAAAAAGGAAGTTCGATTTTCCGTTCGGATCTCTTCGGGAAAACTGAAAATTTGTTTTGAAATACAAATATCCATCATCTGGAAGCGGAATTCAATGTTAATCCCAAAATTTGGGAATTGTTATTCAGTCGTGAAAACATTAGGAAATCATATTAAAATAATTTCAAAAAAATTTTTCATCGGGAAAATTTGTAAAAGTGAAAGAAAAAGGTTAATCAATTATGTACCGACTTGAAAATTATGAAAGAATCATTTTCATGACTGGTATAAATTGAGTCAATAAATCTGATTGTGAGTCATGGAATGGAATGCCATATTTCACAAGATCCTTGCAAAATTAATTGTTCCTTTAGGATCCTATGTTTATTATTCTTAATGGAAAACTTGAGAATGGGTATCTTTTCACTGTCGCAAAGGAAGGGCTTCTTCCGTTTTTAAGTTCAAGGTATTGGGATAAGTAGGATCTTCATCTTCTCTGAAATTTCCACCCGCCCCCTGCCCCTTCCTGCACTAGCGATCCTTCCTTTGGCAGTAAATTGTCTTCGGTGCCCAGTATTTTGTTACCAATTTGCAATCGCATTTAAACGTTAACTTTATAGTTTTAATTTATTAATTAATACGGCAATGATAATTTAAGTTTTCAAAATTGTTAATACCTGAAGGAAAATTTGACCGGGTTCAAATATAAGACCGTTAGATTTAAACTTAAGATTTACTTTATTAAAATTTAAGATTAAGAAGAACATATTGTGTAGTTTCACAGATGTGCCCTTAAGGACTGGTGCTGGGTAGGAACTCTCGCCACATGATGCCCACCGGCTTGTCTGTATGTGCGTTTACCGTTGGGTAGTGAATTTTCCAACAATACCTAATTGATTTATTATAGAAACTCATTATTCTGGACAACTCACATTATTTTTCTTTTTTTGTGTAATTGCTATTTGCTCAAATGTTAGACCACATAACGGCAACACGGTATATAAAAAAATTTAGATAAATTTATAGATGAAATACGTTTAAAAGTTTATTGCATATTCTTAAAAAAGAAACAATGTAGTTTTCTCATAAAAAAAGAAGCAATTTGTAGCAAATTGAAGAATATTCTCAAGGAGATTGAAGGACTTCAAAGAGTATTTCCATTCCAATGGACTTCATTGCAGAAAAAAAAGCACAAAATGTACTAACAATAAGATAAAACCCACACTTTAATTTAATTTAAAAGAAGAGTGCCTATAAAAAATACTGTTTAAAAACACTTCCAATTAGCAATAAAATCACAAAAGCGTAGAAAAAACTGAATTTAAAGTAATCGAGTTAACATTGAAAGTAATTTAGCCAATTTTTTCTCACAACTTGAGAAACTTTTTAGAAAGAGGACGTGGAAGAACTTTATTGCGAAAAGAATATTTTCAAGTAAAAAAAATATATTTCATAAAAATAACAAAGAACTTTTTGAATTTGAAAAAAAAACATGAGTAAGAAACCGAGGATTAAGAAAAGTAGCATGTTGGAAGAAAGGGAAGGTTCCATTGAAATGGATGTGTGCACAACTCCAACGCGATTCAAGAAGGTTCTTATAGTTCCGGACCTAACAGACGAATTCAAGAGTTTGAGAGTCGACGTCGACATTCGCGCTTCCAAAATAAAAAAGAAAGACGATGGTCGTAAAGAAAATTTGAACAACAAGAAACCGAACCAGAAGAACAGCAGAAAACCTATTTCCGAGAAGAGTTCTAGTCCTGTAACGAAAAGACAAACTAGATCGAGTATCCTTCAATCTAGGGATGATATTCAAGACGACAATTTCGCAAGTGAGGAATTCCAGACCAAGGACAAACCACAGCATGTGAACAACGATGAACAAATGAAACCACGCCCATTAAGGAGATCATTGCGTCTTGCATCGATCAACTCAGTCATGGGCGACACTGACAGTATGAGGTCCGCCAGGATCAGGACATCCCCAACGGTGGTACTGGAAACAATTTCCGACTCTGAAGACTCAGTGGATTCAGCAGCGACTTCAACAACGAATGCTAGTAGAAAGCGTAACAAGTCGAAAGCCAATCCAAATAAAACCAAAGTACTTGAAAAACTGCCAAAAAAGAAAAACTTAAAAATTTCGGAAACGGTCATTTCATCGTATGAAGGAGATGATGATCCCCAGGACGAAACCGATCAACAAGGAAAGGAGCAAACCAATGGCAAAGAGACACCGAATGGGAAAAATGTAAAAATGGTTAAAAACCTGCCGAAACGATCAACACCATTTAAAAAAGCGGTAAAAAATTAATAACTATTCCTGAAATTTGAAACCAATTTAAATTGATATTAATTTTTTTATTAACACTTATTTTTTGAAACATTCTATTTCAACAGAACAACTGAACACTTTTCTATGTATAGAGGTTATATTTTTTTGGCCAGGAATATTAAGTTTAATCGAATGAATTTGAAAACGCCTTTTATTATCCAATAAAATAATTTAATGATTTATTAAAAAATTTATTTAACTTGTAAACTTATTTCTGAATTATTATTTCAAAACCTTGCGATGCAATTACTTTTAAATCCGTAAAAAAATTGGATTAATGATTCTAGAAAAGGATTCTCAACGAAAAAAAATCTACATAATATAAAAGGACTTCTCATTACTGAGAATACCAAAGGAACTGCACTGACGAAATCCTTTACATTTATTTCAAAACTATTCAACCCGAATTAGCATAAATCCTGTGAGAAAAAGGGAGACTGTAAACCGCGGTATTTTATTATCTGGGAGTTTAGCCAAGAAACGAAATGGCATCCTTTTTTGGCGCGAGTTCCCGGTTGCATATCAGTGCATTTCAATGCATTCATGTAAACATATTTCGGCTATTAAAGTTTTTCCAGTTTGGAAAAATTTTCGGGAATATTTACGTCAAAGTGGAGACTCCTCGACAACTCCAATATAAGTTACACAATTCGCAAAGGCACTCCTTATTTTGGGAATTCCCGGATATTTCAGAAAAATCTGGCACCATTCCAGTTCACGTTTATTGGATTTTAGAGTCCCTTTTTGTTTCCTTTACGGGGGGAAAAGCAGGAGGATGTTTTTATATATTATAGAATAAAAGTTTTTATCTTTGGTATTAATGTGAGTTTTTTTCGTTTTGGTTTGTGGAAAACGTGCAGTCTCTTTTTCAGGGGAAAGTCCCTGGGAACGAGTTCAATTCATTTGCCAGAACGAACCCTTGTTTCAGTCATCTGTTTCGGATTTCAATCTGGACGACTTCTGCCGTCAGAAACAGACCTTTGACAAATGTGGCGAGTAGAAGTTAATGAAAGTGGGGTGAATAAAGTGCTCAGCGGGGATGAAGGACAATGACAAGGAGCTCAATTCTTACATCGCTCTCCAAAATGGACCCACTTCGTCGCTGCTATAGCTATTGACTAGTTATTTGCATGACGAGTGGAGGTACCTAAGGGCTAAGGGTGGCGGTTTGGGGGCGACATGTAACGAAGGCTACCAAACAAATAAACAGAGTAAATTGAGCAAAACCCATTTACTTGTTTGGTATGTCATTAGCGAATGTGGCTCAATGTGGGAGCGCTCTTTGCCAAGTTTCAAATATTGCAATCGAGGGGGCTTCGCAATAGTTTTGCACTTGCAGACTTTAAAAGCGTCAGATTTCCATCCCCAGACAGCCAAAGCCCTGAAGTTCAACGAGTAGTGAGTACGGTGGCGGTTCGGCCTAGAGAACTTCATTTACACCCTGCAGAACTGAGAACTCGAAGAAGTGTTTCTCGTTTAGGATTAATGCCTGTTCGACGGAATTCAACCCCAAGCCGCGCCCCAATGCATTTGCGAATTTCCACTTTGCGGGGAGGCTTTGATGTCGGATAATTGCAGGCGACCGCGTTTTATGCTCTCTCCACCGTTCGCCATTTATAACGAGTGCGATCAGGAGAATCCAAACGGAGGCACATCGCATTATGCCGTGCAAAATATGTGCATTCGGCTGCAAGGACTCCGCATTAATATTCCACTCGTAATTCGATTTGCGATGTCGGTGCACTGTTGACTGGATCCTGCTGTCCGTGATGAGGAGACGAAGATGAATCCTGTTTGCAAACACGTAGCGACCGCAAGGACTCTCAAGTGCCGAGAAATTTGGTAAATTATCCAAATCCGGTTATTGTTTAAACTTCTACCCTTTCGTATCCGTTTTCGACATACAAGGACACAATTCTGCAATGAAGTTCATAATTACATGACGATGATGCTGGATATGGATTTGTGGTGAATTTGCACTCAACCATCTCCTCAAGGACTCGGAACAAAATGTACAATCAGAATGGGAAGGCAGAATGACCGAAGTAATTGAGGAATGGAAAAGGGTTAACTTGATCCTTGTGTTGGTTGCCTGCAAATGATAAGCCTTTTGTTTTATTTCAAATGTTCGGGGTAATTGCGAATTTAATTACGCCCGAGGGACTCAAAATGTGTTTGCAATTGTTCAAGTCTGGTTACTGTTTAATTTTAAAGGCGAAAGACTTTAGCAGAGAATGATTGCTGCCGAAGGAAAAGATCCGAGTTCAATGTCCGAAGTTTCGATTGCAGTAATTGTTTTGAAAATTTAAAAACAAAAGTACGTCGGTGAAAGCATTTGAAGTAATTTGTTCTTCTAATGAGAAATGAGAAAGTAATTGTTATCAGACACTTAAAAACCGTCGCTGATTGCCGGCACTAATCTAGTCAATTAGTTTAAATGTTTTTGAAAAAAAAACAAAAAAAAATGAATTGACTTGAAACTGTAATTGCAATTAAAATTGTTACCGAAGCTCTCTGAAGTCAAATGTTTTTCGAGAATGTCTCAGAAATCAACATTAAATCGAAGACGTTTCCAATGAAATCTAAAAAAATTTCATGAAATCAAAAAAATACCGAATTCCGACTAATGGGACTTTTATTTATTACGTACTTACGCCATTTTTATTTGTTTTGGCCCTGGCTTGCTTTAATCTACTTTTTCGAAGGGAACACAACACAACTGCAAATAGCATTCAGTAAATAGTGAAACTAAATGAACAGAATGAAAATTGCTTTTCTATTCTCCTCTGGTTCGACTGTTGCAATTTCTCCCTGCAAAGGTTTCATAAAAAAGAATCCTTTGAAGGATTGAGTGACATTCTTAAGTGGATGAATAAAAATTGTTTCACGGTCTTTCAGTTGTCGCAGATTCTAGATTAGATAGATGCTAAAATGTTTCCAAGTGTCCTTGGTGCCCTCGTGCGATTGACTCCTGAGCTGAGGACACTTGAAAGGGTCTGTAAAAACTACACTCCCTCTCCTTCCCTCTTATAGTTCGACGTGATGCACACAATTCGGTCTGTTGCGCTGAACGCGAAGGCACCTTTTCTTGGGATCCCGCTGGAAATAAAAAGCGTGCTCATCTCCATCTGGAGCAGTCAATTAGTGAGCACAGCATCTCCCGAGGCGGCCAATGTATCCAGGCACTCAGTCAATTAATTGCTGGGTCTTCAATTACCAACTGGAAAACTTGGACTTGAAGCAGCGATCGGAGGACAGTCGAGGTCCCAGTCATGTCGTGAATGTGAAGACAGCCTCCATACTCCACCACACTCCAATTAAGTAACCCTCGAATGGGGTCCTCCAGAGTTCGTCTTGGTTGATTAAACCACAAAGCAGCTATCAGCTGATGTCGGGCACAGAGGCGGGGCGGCCGGAGCACATTCTGCGGGCACATTCCCGTCTATGACTGCCGGGCTCATGGACCACGGTCCACGGGTCCAATGAAGGGGTTGACTTCACCGCATTCATTCAAAAGCGGGGCCGTGGTCGTGGTCTTCTCGGGCATTTGGTGAGTCCAGTGTTAATTGGTCGCTAGAGATTTCTGCCAAACCGTCAGCTGGGGCAAGAATCGAGTGGTCGCGGTTCGGCTTGAATTGAATCATGTTGGCACGCAACTCCCCAATGAGTCACTTGGACATAATTCACCGTCCGACAAGAATTCCAGCTCGAAGGAATTTCGTTGCAATAAAATTCCCGGAAGGTGGTCGACTCGGGGAGCCTGGAAGTGGCCACCGGTGCATCAGCAGCAGCAGCACACTTCAGCGAGGACACGGCTGCACCCGGAGCGGCGATGATGACGAAGCACCCTGGATTGCGGCCAAACAATGTCGCTAAATCATCCTTCAGGAATTCCCTGTACGAGGTCCTCTTCACAAGTGCCACACCCTTGCAATGTTTGCGATACTTGCTCCTCGGGGCGAAACAAAAGTGAAAGTACTTGTGACAAAAAATCCGCCGCCCTCGATGCAAAAATGTCACATGCTCACCCCCGTGAAGGGCGTCACTCATTAAAAACCTGCACAATGGCGCCTTGTGGGGTTTTCATCTCCAATACTTCGAGAGGCTCTTTTGAATTCTGCTCTCAAGTGCACTCGTCGCTTGATATTAATAGAAAGGACGCTTCCTCGATTCAGTCGAGATTTTTAATAATTCCGTCCCCCCTCTCCGTAGCTGTGCGGAATTTAATATTTTCGGGCTTAGATGACATTTTTCCCCCGGAATTCTTTTCATGTTTATTGAAAGAATATTTTCTTTCCTGATTTCAGATATTGGGACAGCGTGAGGAGGGATCAGATCCACATTCAGTATTTTTTTTATTTCTTCCGTAGTTCTTGTGGAACTTGATGACAGGAGATAAGTAGTTTAATTTTTACTCTTTCTGATAGGAAAGGCAGAAAAAAACCGAGTCCACTAATCTCAGACCTTAAAGCAAAAAATGTCTGGACAGACGTTTTTATGTTGAGGGTTGTAATTCGGTCATTGACATCAAAATGGATAATTTGAGACGTCGAAAATTTGTATAAGATCATAGAAGCCTTTTTTTCATATACCTAGCAATTAACATCAATTTTATTTCTTTAAAGATATCGAAAAATCACAATAAACATTATAATCAGACTGCAGCAGGAAAAATCTGCGATGGGATATCACGAAAATATTTCAATTGTTTGTAATTAGGAATAGGAAACAATTGCAAAAAGTTACGGCTGACTTCGTAGGATATATAAAATACTTTTCCGATAACTGTGATGGTCAGTATCCCCGAATGGCAACAGGTTCCAAGCACCAATTCGGCTTTTGATCCTTTGTAAAACAAAACAATTTCGTAAATGAAAGTTTGAAAAACCCTCAAATCAATATAAACTCAAACTTCCTTCAACTAGACGCAATCCTTTCAGACTACTTTTGATAGATGTTTTTCCACTAAAACTACACCGGATAGAATGCTTAGAGAGCTCGTTGGTGGGAATTCCAGGTAATCCCCGCATAACGGGTTCGTCGAGCCAGATTTATTGGGGAACTGGGTCAATCTGCAGACAAAAACTATAGCAACCGCAGAAAAACGCGAAATGGTACTGAAGGGACTTAGTGCAGGGCTCACAATGCTTGAGTGCTCAACAATTGAGAAAAAATGTAACTTTTACAATCTATTGTCCCGGTTTCCAGCCGAACAGGAACAGCACCACTTCTTCCTTGTTCGACATGGTTTTTTACGCTCCACAAGTCGGAAATACATCAGGGATTTTCAAACTTGTTATTATTCCATGTGCATAATTTTTCAGAAGAAAATGGATTTTGGTAGAAATGTTTTATGGCAGCTCCACATCTTGGCAGAATGATGTATGGACGTAGACAAAACGGATCCGAGTCCAGTGATCCTTGGGCGCCTTAAATTCCAGATTGCAATTACAACTTATACGTCATGTCCGTTGAGATTTTATGCAAATCCTCATGTTAAGTGCGACTAGTAAAATCAGAATAAAAAGATTTTCTAAGCGAATACGATCGAGTGCTGATCCCCTTTTCTTCGATAGTTCTCATCCCCCTATTTGCTGAGAATTAGTTTGAAAGTGGTTGAAAAATAATTAGCGGTATTCTTATGATCATTCATTATCCTGACATTATTTAGTTATGTCAGGAAAATTTTCTGTAATGACTTCGAAATTCGAATTCGATTAACTTGTGATTCCAAAAGAAAGGAACCGTCCTCCCTTCCCTATTTGGGGAGAACGATAGCAGGAAAATTGCCTTTTGTAACAAGGTGAACCGCGACACCCTCCTCAAATCGAATAATGATGAATCCAGCCCAATTGTTTAATCAAGTTACAATTACTCGCAAACTGGAGGAGGGGGTTGGTCGGTCTATAAATATTGGGGCGACTTCACCTGTAGACAAATTTCCAAGGAATCAAAAGTTACGGATGGCATTTCAGTCCAGTGGAGCATTTGGAGGAAGTAGTCAGGTGCCAAACGAACCGAGAAGCTCAATAGCATTTGGAATGACAGGAAAAGGGTTTGGGCCCACCAAATAAAACGCCCATTGCATGTTCCAAAACAATAAACTTTTGCTCCGGGATGCTTTGTAAGCAGACAAATGGAAGAGGAATATTCAAGGAGTGTGGCAGTGGTAAAATGTTGAGAGAAGCAACAAAAACATGAACAAAACGCGCGAGGACAGCCGCAGGCTCTGGAGCACTAAAAAGCGCAACATTTTCACAGTCCAACGAGTTGTCAATACAGTGATGGGTCGGCCAGTGGGGTGGAGGGGGAGGGGGAGGAAAGGGAAAGAAGGATGTTTTTAATGTAAAAAATAAATGATGACAACAATAACAACCCACCTTGCGACTGGCTTTGTTTTCCTTAAACTTCAGCAGCATTACTCAAGGAGCACTCAAAATTATCTGAAAAATTTTGCTCAGCAAACAGTGGCGAACAGCAAAGGGACGTCTACACGCAGGAATGTGCACTATGAAGGCTCCAAAGAGCAGTGAGTGGCTTCGAATGGCAGACAAAGCGAGTGCTGTAAGTTTATTTTTATTTACCACTTGCACTTGCACAAACGCACACAAATTCACACAGCTCTGTTTGCAAGGATATAAGTATCTTCAAACATAAAAAATAGTTTTTCTGTCCGCGCTAGGAGGTGGGAATTCTGTTCACTCCTGGAAGTGTCCTTTTCGAAACTTGAGCACCTTGCGGTGAAATCGATACTGTTCTTCGTGAGTACCGTCGTCCTTAGCCAACACGCTACTGGTAAGCAAATCCGAAAATTGGGTTCCTAGAAGTCGGAAGGAAGCCAACTCTTGCCAGAGATGGCAAAAGGATACAGAAGCGCCAAATGGTCGCAGGGTTCACGAACACGGCCACCGACACAAACGCACTTTTTTTAACACAATGACACCGATGGTAACTTTTCCCTTACGCCCATTTTCGTGTAATTACTTGCACTGAGCAGCCCCAGTTCTGGGGTACAATCGAGGTTGATTGGGAATCCCCGATGCACGGCACCGCGACAATAAAAATGGGTTTCACCTGAGACTGTCGACTTCGCTGGAGGAGTCCAGCGAGGGCTGCTCGCTGCAAGGATTTCTGTTCGCTACACCGAAGGACACTGTTTCACAGCACAGAACAAACCGGAAAATAGCAATAGGAGGAACAAAAGCTAGCAAAAGGAAGTTGACTTGCACTTTCCCAGCACCGCGACTCTCAGTGACGAGGCTTCCGCACCGCTCTACTCTAATCGAATCCGAGAAGCCAACGACGACGCGAGTTCTGATCCGGCTCCGCTGCACCGGTGGCCCACTGGCAAGCCGTGAGATCCGAGAGGCGCTCCACACGCACACAGCTCCAATTGCCTGTGCGGGTGTAAACAGAGCTTGGCAGTTGGCCATCGAGTCCTTCGTGGAGTGCACCCCTCCCGAGCATGCGCTGCTCCACTACACCCTCTTGAGTGGCCTTAGCGTAACATTGAAAAGCGTACCCCAATTACGGTTGCAGGGTGGCGGGTGGTTGTAGTAAAACATCGTGAATAGAGGTTTCTATGGCAGAGGGAGCGAGCATTTCATAACTCTTAAGCTTAACAGGGATTTGTTTGGAGAGTTTTTGGGGTGCACAGATCACAGATGTTGCACGGATTCTTGTGTTGCAAGGATTAAGCGATTTTTTGAATAATTAATGTTACAAATAATTACGAAATCACATCCTATTTTGTTTTATGAGCATTTTTAGTAACCTTATTTGATTGGTGATATTAAAACTAATGTTGGACAGTTACAATTACTAGCAAAAAAAAGAAGAAATTCAAATAAATGGAGGCATTAAGAAAACGTTTTTACTATTTCAAGAATGATTTTCAAAAATTTTAATTTTAAAAACAAAAATTAACTAAATTTGAATAAAGTTGTTATATCCCTTTTCTTATATCAACATTAGAATCCGTTAACTGCAAAACGCACACATATGAACTTACAAGAATATTGATCCTGCTGCCGAAAAAGGCTCAGAGAGAAAGGATAATCTTGACGCAACCGCACTCCGTAGAGGGTTAGAAGGAGAACACCCCTGCAACGGTTCACGGGGCTCCCCCAACATCGTGCGTGGCATTTAACATGATAAGCAAAAGTTACTTACACGGAAGTCTCCTCGCCATCCTTGACAGTACTGTGCCTGTCAATGATTCCGCTCCGATTGTCCTTGGAAATGCTGTTCCTGCCATCAACTGCCACGCTGTGTCGGAGGGACGCTAGCCTTATCGTGCCGTGGACACTGTTTGGGGCTACGCCGCCTGCAAGTGAAACAACAAAATGAAAAGGATTCGCTTCTTCATGCCATCGAGGTTGTTGCAAAAAAAAAAAAAAAAAATGCCAGGAGATGAGGGATAGGATAATGATGAACAATGTCTCATTAACATAATGTCGTAATCGGCACTAGGGGGAGGGGGCTGATCACCTGAGACGCAACAGAAGTACTTTAGGCTCCCCAGTTTGCGGTTGCTGTTTTTTGTACGTTTTTCCATTACTTTCACTGATTACTCGCAGGAGGTGAGGGTGGTGGCCGGCAGTGGGAAGCCGGGAAACTGCGGAGAAAATTCTTAACTTGCACTTTCCGCGGAAAAACTTATCGCACTGGGAGACAAGCTGCTAACCCACTCGGTGATAAGTGATGAGCTCTAGCGATTAGCGGTTTGTCGAGATCTTGTGCATACTAATTAGAAGGGACGTGGCCGGGGGTGAATTTCTTGCTGCTGCGTTGTAGGCCGGTCTGATTATCGCGGAGCGCGGCTTCTGTGAAAAGTCTTCCTGTTCTGCATCGGCGGCATTTTTCCCGACGAGATATCGGCCTTTGTGGCAAATTTGCAGGAATCGTAATAAAACGCTGCAAAACTTACCAGTGCCAGCAACAAAGGGCAGTTCTGATTGTGCACTGAGTTAAATGTATATACACTTTTTTAGAGCAGGTTAATTAAGGGTGGATTACTGGCTGGGATTTCACGACTAGACGGATGAGATCGCATTTTTATGGAGTGGGATAATTATTCAAATATGAGTTTGAAAGGAAATCTTTTTTGATTAATTTTGAAGGTAATAACTATGTGACATGAGTAATTGCGTGCAATACAGTTTTACTGTTTTAAAATTGTTAACATTATCAAATGTGAATTTAGCGTTTTAATTTGGCAAATTTGTAAAATTTAGTATTACAATTTCAAGGCGCGTTTCAAGAAATATAATTCTGTTTCGAGAGAAAAACAGTTTTTGCTATTTTGGAAATACGATATCTGTATTTTAAAATATCGTTTCAGTTTATGGAAGACATTCAAAATAATTGTAAACTCAATTTACAAAGAAAAATAGTTTTTCTTCCCTGGATTCTTCTCATGGAAGACAAGAACCGCCATTTACAAAGTAGGAACTTTGCTATCTATCTCGGATTTCCCATTGCGGGTTGCTGTTAGCGGCGAAAACAGGTTGGTAACCCAGCTAAGCCAGCATAGTGAGACACCATCGTACATTCGATGGTCCATCTCTAGTCCTCATCTAGTCCATTTCTCTCTAGTCACTTTCAAAAACGTCTTGCTGAACAAGTACGTTTCCTATTCGTTTCCGTTCGACTTTCGAGTGGATTAACAAACTAGCAAGGCCGGAAATAAACACCGTGGTAGTAGGTGAGAAAATGATGCCGCGCACACCTTAGGTCAAGAAGGGCCGCATACAGTATATACATTATGAACTCAAGCAAAAACAGAACGGAACGCTCTTGACTTCTTTAAAACAAAGGATTTCTTGTCTGGCAGAACGAATTAATTTGGAACGGTCTACCACTTTAAGGACATAGAACATTTTAGTTACCTAAATGAACATTGGAGATTACAGTTTTGTAAATTATAAATTTTTGTTGCCAGGAACCGGCCTGAAAAAAATTATATTTTGTGCAACAACAAACAAATTGTAAAGAGTTTACAACAAATTATTTGGAAATTCGAGTAGATCTCTTTCCTTCCTGCTTCCGAAATTTCGCGACCCAGCTCAAAATTTTTTAAACCTTTGCGGAACCGATTATAAATTCGAGAGAGTCGGATCCGGGCAAATTTTCTTTTACAAACAGAAACAAAACAGAAAAACAGGCAAATTTAGTTGCTTATAGAAATACATGTATAAGTGACTTTGGGTTGTGCTCGCTCTCGTCACATAAAATTAATATAAATAGCACCTTCTCCTGGCAATTATTTTTAGTAATTGAAAATGTTTGCTTGTAACCTACCCGTATTTGTGACCTTCCTGTACTTCTCCCGGAGTGCAACCAGGCTAGTTACGATCCGAGCTCGGTGGGCTGAATTTCTCACTCCCAATAGTTTTATGTCACCCTCTGAAAGCTCAAGCAGCTTTTCCACACCAGAAAAATCCCGGAAATTATCTGAAAAGTGAAAATCAACACTAAATAAATCCTGTGTGAAAATTTATGTGCTCATTACCTTCGTATTGCTTGAGGTCCAGGAATTCCAGCCATTGTGAGACGGCGAGATGCGGTTGGGAGGCCTTGGCAGCGGGCGACATTTTCTTTCTGAACGTGGAGTATCTAAAATTCCATGTGATACCTGAAAGACGGAAACACACGAGATTTATTGCGTCTAACTCCGGACTTCAGGTGTGAAAACGACTTGCGGACACCGCGATAACTGAACAACCCCACTGGACAGCAAGGTGCACGATAATCGCGGTCCTTGGCGGTGGGTAAATACGATTTTCATTGCCCCGGCACGCAAATATTCGCCGGATCGACGTCTGTGATAAGCATGTGTTCTGCTGATAAGGCAATCAGTTCCGAGTCCCCCACCAGCACTTTGCTGTCGGGGCAGATTTAGATGGGCCCCGAATCAATATTTGAAACAAGATAATTTGGCTGGGGGTTGTGGTTGCTGGGTTGATTTATGAGTTACAATTGTGTCATGGGCTTGACCTGTCCAAGAATGGGTGGCTGCCTTCCGCAACAGTGGACAGTGGGCTGCGGTTTGTGACACACCGGATGACCCACATTACTTTTAATGGAAACATCGGCGACGGACATTCTGCATAGGACGAGCATGTGAGCAGAAAGGTGAAAGGGGTTTGTTTGGGACTGCATGAATGGGGAGGAAGTTGAGTGAATGATAAGCGGACTGTTTACGTCCATATCTCGATTACTTGCAGATAGTTCGACATCTTGTCGCACAAGTTGTGGGTTTTGCGGCAAATTGAAATTTCTGAGTTGGAAATTGTTTGGAGTTTTCGTACTTGCCTCATGCACGACTTTAATGGATGTGGCCATTAATTCAGCAGGGTTTGGTGGAGTTTTTCATGCTGAGCCCCTTGCCTTGGTAACAAGTTCCTGTGGGTGTGGGTGTTACAGTCGAATTATTGAAAAGGCATTAAAGCAGCACTTTAATAAAAATTTCATTGAAGGATTAGTTGGTTGCACAGCACACCAAATCCCAACAAGAAGCCCGGCAGGAATTCAAATATTGCTCTAAATTGAAGCATGACGAACACTGGGGACCATTGATTTTGGACTTTGGTTCAAAATTTGTCTATTTTTAGAGGCGAACACATCAATGGAAATTAATTTGCCATGCCATAATGTGTTTATGCAAATAGTCAGACGATTTTAGAAATTCGAAACTGTTATTGCACATTTGCAATTCCAGAAGCGAATATGTTTGTGTGATTGTGTGAAAATAATTAATAATATTATCCTTCATCTGAATTCTGAATTGGGTTTCCCATTTTCAAGCCACATAGGTTTTGCCGAATAGAAAATCAATTAGATTAGAGTTGCATGAGATTAATTTTAAATAATTAAATAGGTAATTATGCAAAGTAAACCAGTAGGTACTTACAGATACCGTAAAGCTAAGTTTAATTCTGGAAAATGTATTTCACTATCGACAATTAATTCAGGCGACAAAATATTTACACAATAGGAAACTTTTTAATTTGAGGAAAAATATTCTTGCAATGAAAAATTTTTTATAAATCTAAAGAATTAAATAAAGTAAAAACGCAGATATTAAAAAAAGCAAACACAAAATCATCTCGGAACGAAAATTCTGCGAAATTGCAAACCTTTAAAATATTTCTATAAAAGCATTGAACCACTCAAAGAATAACGACAGTGGAAACATTATGAAAATCAATAACTTTTGATGATCGAGACGGTTAAAAAATGAATTGAAAAAGGATTATGTATTCCTTTTTCTCCACACTATTCTTAGTTGGTGTTGGTTTTTTCATTCGCTTTTCTATCTGTATTCAATATTTTCTGAAAGATTTAGCCAATTTAAAATATTTCGAACTTAAAAAATTTCGTTTAACTAAAGTTGAAAAATATCTATAATTGAAACTCTCCTTAGGAATTGCAAATGCACTCAAGACCGACCAACTTTGAATCCGAAGAAACCCTCTCCACTTTTGGGGAAGCTTTTTATCCTTCCATCGCATCATCTAAAAGTGTCCTTACGTGAAGCTCGGTTTACAGACACGCAACAGTTTGCACGTATCTCCACGTCCTCGGTAATATGGTTGGGTATCGATTGCATGCATCAATAAATTATGGAACTTATTGGTGTGGATAATTTGAAGTGACAAATTTTGAGTATGTGTCCCGCAGTGGAAATTGGGAAAATCGGTTCGATCGATTCCGGAAACAATTTAAGTTTATGAATTATATTGAATTTTTAGGGGATAATTCTGGAAAATTGTAATTGGAAACAACGTTTGAAGAGGATAGTTTCATTTAAGGGTGTTTTAATTGAGGGGATACACCACTCTACGACGCTCGGAAAAATTTATATAAAAATGAAATATTTTTCTGATGCTGCTATATTATTAATATACAAAAATTTGGATTTTCCATAAATCTATTGTAGTGTTATAAACAATTTTGAAAAAAATTACGAATACCAAATATCCCAAATAGCAGAGATATATATAAGCCTTTAAGTAGAGCCTTCTATAACTCTGAAAATATTTTAAATTTTGGAAGTTTCAAACGCTTTAAATATTTTTGAAAGTATAGACAACTTAGGATATAACCGAAAAACAAATTTTTTTTTTAAATTGTAAGGGTGTTGTACTGTTGTAGGTATCTCATGTTAAATAACCTTTTATAAAAAAAACTATGGGCGTTTAAAAGGTAAAGGAGGGGGAGATAGCGACCAATAAATGGCATGGGGCCGCACCGTTTCCTACAGCGTGTCCGGTCACAACTCATTTTCAAGCTAGGACATAATCCATCGTAGAAAAACGATGAGTTGTGACCGTTTTGAAACGGTCAGAACTCATTTTATTAAATCATTATTCGAAATTATCATACTCAGTTCGATGCGTTATGGCCAAAATATAACAATGAGTTGTGGACGGTCACAACTCATCATACAGAAAAATATGTATGACATTCACAAAACAAGTTGGAATACGAATTCGCATTTGGATTTTATTAAATTAAATTGATTAAATCGCGTTAAGTAAAAGTGCGTGTTTCTACTTTAATTCGCATATTTTCAAGCACGCATTCATCTTGGTTTAGTGTAAACCACAAATGTTGAGGTATTCTCTGCTAGGATCCAACCCATTAAGTTTGAAAACGGTCAGAACTCATCGTATTAATACATCATGTCAAATCATCATTTTTTTTGATGAGTTGTGTCCAAAAAAAAAAAAACGATATGTTGTGACCGGTCACAACTCATTTGTCCAGTTGTGCCACAATGAGTTTTGTCCGGCCCCCTACTCAGCATGAGCTTTAATTTGATATCACACACGCCCCAAATTGGACAACTCCAAGGGAGATGGTTCCGCCCACCCCCACAACCCCAAAAAATATAAAAAACAATTTACCCCACCGGAAAGATCCCAATTAATTCATTCATTCTATATAAAAAAAAACTCCATGTAAATTCCATTACGTTTACCATCTTAAAACTGCCGACGTTTTCTTCCATTTCTATAATTTTAATATCGTGTAAAAATTTCTGACAAATAATTAATTATAATCCGTATTTATAACAATATTTAATGAAAAAAATTGAAAATGTAAACATTCAGTCAACAAAATCAACATTTTTGTTTAAAAACGACTCATGCTTATATGGCAACACTAAGGAGTTGCCCGATTTTGCTCATCTTTGAACTTGACTTTGCAATTTTAATCAAATATATTTGTACCAACTTACAAGTCTCTAGCTACAAGCTTGCTCGAGTTATCGTCTGGACAGACAGACAGGTAGACAGATAGACAAACAGACAGACAGACGGAAATGCATAAAACGGTTTCTTTTCACTTCCCAATCATGAATATATAATTCTTTCTTTTCTGTGACGATTATTTCTTGGCGTTGCAAACGTTCGCTCAAAACTAATATACCCTACACCTACATCTAGGGTATAAAAATGAAATTGCGATAAATTACAATTTTTAACAATTTTGCTGTTCTACCGTTGCTAAATTCATTTTTGAAATAAACATTTATTTATGTTTCAAATATATGTATTTAAAAAATTTCCCTCCTATTGCATAATTGTTTTGAGCCAATTAAAATTCCTTCCCCTAATTGAAATTTTGTTTTTATATTCATATTATGCAATCGTGAAATCATGAAAGTCCTGTTTGCGTCATTTCGAAGCTCTTAACGCTATAAATTTGCGGTGATAACGTCGCGTGGAAGGAATATTATTATTATAAACAAAATCAATTTCCACTTTCAAGATTTGAGAGTTAGAAGCAAACTCATCCAATAAAGTCTGTGACTACAGATAAGGTGGGTTAATATTGGTTAATATTGGTTTCCGTCGGAAACGGAAACGTAAATCCACTGAGGTGCTTCATTTGCCGTGTCCTTTACGATTCGAACTCCAGTTCACTCAGGTGTTGTGAGCCTGGCAGCCATTGGAACGCCTCGAATTTATAATCTGCCGGTTTTGGAATTGCAGTTGCACTGGATAAGCAATTGTGCAACACTTGCCACTTGTGCATTTCCAAATTTGCAAACAATCTGCGGTTCTTGTAAACACAATTCTGACTTCATAACTTGCTTACTTTGTTTTTTATAACTTTTTAAAAAAAAAATTAAGGAAAACCATTTAAATTTTTTGGATTTAACTTTGAAATTTTTAAATTACCTATATTTTAAGTTTCAAAGAAATTCACATTTCACAACTTTACAAATTATAAGAAATTAATTGACTTTCGAACAGACTTTATTTTTTAAAAAACGTTGTTTTATAAAACAATGTTTATAATTATAAACAAAGATCAAAAGCTGTGTTCATTTTCACCGCCTCTTCTCTCTGTTCCACCTCCTCATTCTTCTGTCATGTGTTTTTTTGCTTGTTTTTGTTTCGGTTTTCAAAGCTTGTTTTACACCATCCACAATTTTCTGGTCATGACTTTTATTCACAAACATTAAACTTAACTCCTCTCGTTGTTCTTCTCAACAATGCCCGCAGGCTCTATAAGAAAATTTGAACTTTACTAAAACCTTTTGTAATCTCTTTTAAGTTTAGAAACGCTAAACGCACACGGCAAATTCTTTTTTGAAATTCCCGAGAAGTGAGTCGATTTCAATTCATCCGGCCATTTTATAAGAACAACAATTCTATAAATTCCGCCGCGTCAGATCAGACGTGAGCGATAAAATATTGTAGCTTTAAGCCATTTAAGAATTCTGGTGAAGCCGAATGAGAGCTGTGACCGCTCGCTGCAATTGGATTGCAGTGCATCGGCATGGAATCGAAATAAATTTAAAACAAATTCGGAATTGCCTGCTCCACTTATTCACTAATTGAAATCCAATTGAAGTAAATTCCCCGCAAACGCAGCTTGGCTCGATTTTCTGCCGCCGCGCTACCACCGGGACGCTGCACTGGCTGGTCCAGAGCGCTAATCATTTCGTCTTTGTCCGTTATTTCAATTAAATCACTTCAGCAAGGAATTACCCACGGAAAAGCCCTGGTCTTCACGTCCGCAGGCACTGGACTTGCCTCGTAAACTGCGCCCGGAATCTAATTAAATTCACCTGGCCGCAGGAGCAAGTGGCGATATGTGGCGGCAGTGATTCAATGTTTAGCAAATTGATTCATCATCAGTCATTACTTGTCTGCAATTTTCGATAGCCTCCATTGACGGACGCGTCCCAAACCAGGATACGGACCCGAGGCGGGGGGAGCAATCACGCGATTAGATCAGCACTGGTCGCCGCAACGAGGCCAGCACCTGAACGATCGAACGGCCTTTCGATTGGATCGCACATCTGAGCACCTGCGAATGCTGATCACCGCCCGATCCGCGAGACCCGCCGGGATGCGTTGAGGATTGCGTGGGCGGCTGTGATTGACTTGTTGGACATTTTTCATGACAATTAGTCGCGGGCCTGCAAAGGTAATTGGTGCAGTGCTTTGTGTCTGCTGCTGGTGCGTAACTCTTGAGCAACTTCGTGTTTCATATTTGGCAGCGTTGACTTCCTGACAAGGGTGCGGGGTGCCGCAGGTAAGCAACAATGGTCGGACGCAAATTGCAGTCGGAATGAACGAGTAGTGCCGGTGGGCTGCAATGCAACTTGCCCCACTCGACTGCCATTCTGAATTAACGCCAAGACGAAGGTTCCCGGCATTCCTCCACCGTTCAAATCTGAGCAGCAGCTGTGTAATTCACCGTTTTCTCCCCACTTGCTCTGGCCCAGGTCGCTGGCTTTTTGTTTCACTTCTTTGATAACAGATTCTATAAAAATGGTACAGCAGGAGCTGAATACGATAATTCCCTGGAAAGGGCAATTGGGGGCAGGAAAAGTGCATTTTCGTGTAATTGAAGCGACGACAACTCAAAGTTCAACCAACTTCCGCTTTTCGCTTAATTAAGCAAACTAAATTCAGTCAGAAGTTCACTTAGGACGTGTTCCATGCGGCGAAAACTTTAAAAGCCTTCAAAATAAATTGGGTTGATAACAGCCGCTGTCAGAAGCGAGCCCTCATTATCCTTGCGGCAAGTGTCCTTAATGCATGTGAACAGTGTAACCAAATGCTCTTTGAAAGTTTGTCTAAATTTGTCCATGTCCCGGCATTTTCACCTGTTGACGAATCTCATCTCTTCGTGGGATTTTTTTTTTATTACAAAAAAAAGAGTTTAGCACTTTGTTTAGAGTAAATATTTTCCCTGTGAGTTGTTAGTTCGGACTTTAGAAGGTTGCCACAGAGTAAATGATGCTGTGTCGGCAAATAGCGGAGATGCTGAGGATCACGTGCTTAGAAGAATTGTTGGACACATTTTGTTGACGGGAATAGGTTTTGGGGGGCTTAGAAGTATGTTTGCAAATCGATTTTGAACACGGCGGATTTTGTTTATGTAAGTTGCCTCAAAAAGTTTTCTTTGTATAGAATAAATTAGTACTTTTGGTTGGTAACATTTTCCATACAGAATACAAAATTCAAAAATTTACACATTTGCTGCTTAGTTTTCTGTGAAATTGTTTTGGGCTCCGCCTTTAACTATTTTTATTTGCATACTTTATTTTATCCAACATTGAAGTTGTAGTTATGGCATAATAAATATGCTAAAACAAGTAAACTTCGGCCATATTTTGAACCTATTCTTCAAATATTACGGAAAGCATCGTTTCAAAAACACAAATGAAACTCATTCGTGACACTTATTGGAATATATTTGCATTAATAAGTTATCAAAATGGAGAAAAAAATCTAGACACCGGATCAAGAGGTAAGCTTTGAGGGGAGGGAGGAGGGGGCTTGTATAAAAACCTACAATTTAGCATTTCGTCGTACGTGTTTCCGGAATCATAACGACGTGACAGACGAGACGAATTTTCCGCGGCATTTGATTTCCATACGCAATCATTGCATCAAAATCAAATCGTTTCCCATCAATTTTCAAAACGCATCCGGACAACGCGCCACCGGAAAGGTCAGCCGAATTCACAGTTCGCAGCTGTGATGTGAATCCGGAGGCTCCGTGGCTGAGCTGCTGCCGTGACATGGGGAATTGGGGAGCCCCAGAGACGACCCGAAACCACCAAAACCCATTACCACAGCGAAATCAATGAGCAAACGCACCGCGACATTGATCCCCATTCGCCGCAAGTAATTAGCCGCGGGGAGCGAGAGCGTTGTCGTGCGCGAACTCTGCAGTTAAGCTTCTGTTGGTTTTTGGCGCATTTCTGCGGAAATAGCAGATAAAATGTAATTAACTATGTTTGCTGAGGTGACAAAAGTCGTTTCCTCGACACAGATAAGAAATTCGAGGTAAACAGTGTGTGACTAAAGGTGAGAAATTCCACGAGGATAGTAAATATTTGATGAGCGTTGACCGTTGACCATACGTACTCTGTGATCGATTCTTCTTCAGCTTCGGTCCGGATTCTTTTCCCGTCTTGTTGCCCATTCTGGGATCGTCTTCTGGAATGTCGCACTTTTAACAGGTGAGCACAAAATCCACCCACAATTTTTAATTACAAATGATGCGCTCATTCAAGTGCACCGCACACGATGACTGCATTCCACACAATCTTAATGTTGTGGCATTTTCTCGCATATTTGCTGAATTACAAAACTTCAACACTTGTTTCACTCAATCACTATTAATTACTTTAAGGTGTTTTGATTGGCTGTTTTCTCGGCTCTCGGATTACGCGGCGTTTTGAAACTTAAGCCAGTTGCGAGGAGAACCACTTTCGTGCACACCTTTTTTATCTGATTTTTGAAATTATTTCCGAAGTGATGCAACACTAACGATCGCAGACTGACGTCAGACCGGGATAATATGTTCCGGAATTATTTCCTGATACCGAATCAGTAGCTCGAGTTAAGAACGCGACAGCTCCTTTGCTAATTGCCGCAATTCACCATAAACGGATTGCTGTGCACGCAGTTTACTTTCCGACGTCGATCGTGTACTCAGCGGAACGCGGCAATTCAAATGCAATTGAGTTAATTAAACTCCGCGGCAGCTGAACTGGGTCTGATAAAACACGTATTGTGGAGACTTGGAGAGCTTTGGGGCAAAAAGACCTCCCGAACTGCGCGTTCGACCTCTTCAAATATGTGCGAGCGACTTAAGTTAGTTGCGCTCTTTACTTGAAGAGGTTTTTCCGTTTGCTTCTCGGGACACCAGGGAGGGTGGCTTACTGGCATTAACTCCACCGAATACCGATAGATTGTCAAAGGGAACGGTCAAACGGTGGTAGTCATCCGCACTCAATTGGGGCGATATTTCCTCCAGGTTGGATGTTTGTTTATTTTGACTGGGAGCCCTCGCGGCTCGCATAAATGGGATCCAATATCAGCCTTTGGGGGTCCGACATTTTCGTTATCGTTGTCGGTTTCGCTTTCATTCCATCCCCTCCTGCCGCGCTCCAATCAACATTGATTTTTGTTTTGGATTGGACTTCGTAGAACTGTGAGAAGTTTTATGTTTGGCTCATGAAGTTATTTATGGAAGATTCTTGTTTTGACTTTTTAAGATTTCGAAACAGATTTTGTTTGAAATGGAGTAACACTTGCAGAACGCCAGACTTTTGCTCTTCTGTTAATTATATCCAACCAAACTTCGGCACTTGACATGGCTTTGATTGCATAAGGAATTTCGATAAAAAATTCTATGGAGTGGAATATTGTATTATATACAGAATTAAATAAATTATTCTCTATAGTTTTGTGTCTATTAATAGACTATATTAGTATAAATTATATAGTATACCTACTAATCAAACTGCTTTTTCGTATATGTTTTTCAGGAATAAAAAATCCGATTTATCTACCTACTAATAGTGCAATTCCTTTTTTTTATTCCGACATACATAATTAAACAAAATTACGTTGTTTCTTTACATATAATAAACACTGCAAGTTACATAACCCTTTCACTGACCCAACTCAATTTCCGATAATCGGAAACACAAAACAAACCTCAAAAATAATTATTTTGTGGAAAATATTTCATATCAACAATTCCCTGTTGAATGGCCGATGCGAGAATGACTTCCTTCAACACTGCGGTTTATCCATTGACACATTTGCATACGAATCCAGAATATGAGTCCCAAAAGGAAAACATCCCAAAAAAAAAATTGTTTCTCCCTTTTTCCCCCCGGAAAAAATTGCATGTGCGCCACAACTTGAGTATATTTATCACTTCGATCGCTTGGCGTGGAGCTAATTTATTTCCCTGACGATTCATAAAATTTCAATTTTCGCCTTTAGCCGAGACTTTTGAGTCCCATCGGTGAATTCTAAAATGCTTGAATCTCGTTTTACACGATATCGTTGCTGATATCCCCCTGAAGAAGGCACGAGATTCGTTTGGGACACTGGAACTCGTTTTTTGGTTATTTATAAAGTCGCCTAAAATCGAAAAATAATAATTTGCATCAGCGATTGGTTTTTTATTGAATTTTTTGTATTGCTTTTTATTGATTTCATATTTGCCGGAATTACTGGAACATATTGAAGGAAGACTTTCGATGATGTAATTCTTTTTGAGGTCGGCTTTTTAAAATCAGGTGAGTTTTTTCATGAAAGGCTTATGGCGATCGGTGGGAATTAATTTTTTCAATAAAAGTTTTTTGTGGAAAAAAAATTTTTTCATATGCAAAAACTTGGACTTTTAAGTTCACGCAATAAAAACGCTTCAAGTTATTTCAGTTTTAAGATTTAATTTTTAATTGTTGGATTTTCAACATGTAGACATATTAAAATTCAAATGCACAAAAATCATAATTTCGTTTCAATAATAAAGAATTTTTGTACCTATACAATACATACAAGAATTAAATATGCATTTGAAATTTATTTCTTTAGTCAAAGTCTCAACTAGTGTTGTGATTTTTTGCTGCAGAAATAGAAATATGCAATGCAGAATAACCAACTTAATTTGCTGCTGTATTAAATTACAACAACAAAGTGCAAAATGAAAACAAATTAATAGCAAATTTATCGGGAAGTTGTGTAAACTTTGGGTATATATGGTGGTTGCTGCTCCTCTTTATTATAAACAAATCTTATGGTCAAGATAACTTCTACAGCTACCAGACAAAGTTTAGAGTGGAGCCAAGGATATAGTGACTATAGACAACGATAAAATAGATACCATAGAGAATTATTTGAAGTACATATATGTATTCTTGAAATTGGAACATTTTAATTTTTTGTAAAACTAGTTTCTTACATAAATATCCTTGAGTAAATTAAAATCCTGGAAGGTGAACATATAAAAAAAAACTGAAAAACATCCTTTTGTTTTTTTTTAATTCTTCAATTATTATTTATTTAAATACTTTAATCCAAAGATATTTTTTGTTTCCAAAAGTTTTTTTTTTTTTTAAAAACCTTTAAAAATTTAATGGGAAAATAAAAATAAAATATTTATTACGTCCGAAAACATTCATGTAATAAAAGCAAGACATTTTTAATATTTCAGAATCACAGAATGCAAACAGGAAAATTTACTTCGTTTTTTCGTACGAACGAAAATAATAAGTCGGAAATTTTTAGACAACAATTTATGCTAATTAACTTTAATTTCATTTGCAATGGAAACCAACGATGTTCTATTTTCACTCCTTCTGGAAAATATGCTAACCAGGTGATATTTAAAGTCTCCATTAAAGATAAATTGTTTCTATTAAAAACTCCGAAACTTTCACACAATATAATTGCAATAGGATTAAATCATGATTCCCTGTTTCAATCGATATCTCTTTAAAATTGTATACCTTAAAACATCCTTTAAGGAGGCAAGTCAACACATAGAGCTTCATCACTAATGATAATCCAGCAGGACGCTAATTCCTAATGGATAAAGTCCAGCAATTTAATTACAATTTTCCGAGTTTCCACAAACTCCAAGAAACCTCAAGATATCAGTCTCCTCTCCCCAGGCATCCTTGTCAGCACCGAGGAGTTCTTGTGGAGAGCAAGGTGAAATCAATCAATGTCGTCACCTAATGAAAAATTCTTCCTACCCGGAGGACTTTCTGTTTCCTGTTAAAACAAATTTCATAAATAATTCAAGCAATCGACTTGAGGAGTGCTCCGATAATTAATTCACTCCTCAAGGAGTAGTTGTTGGAACTCCATTCTGCTCCGTCTTAGAGACACTTGGACTATTTTACTAGAAGCTCCATCACATCTGGAGTCCAGAGTCACAGCAGCAGGGGATTCCCCATTCAGTTGAGCCTGACGTTTTTGCAGCAATTAACATTTTCTGCTCTGAATTAGTTCTCTCTGGTCCTCGCTTATTTTCAATTTTCATCATTAAAATTTTCCACGCGATAAACTTAATATGAAATTTTCCATTTATCCTAAATTCGGGATTTTCTTACCCCTTCGAGAATTCGTCCTGGCAGGAAATTCCACCGTCTCAGAACCAGAAGCCTCCATATGACACAGTTGTGCATTCTTGTGCACAATGAAAGTTGCTCGCGGTTGCTGTTGCTGCTCGCTGCAATTGTGGTGCACTGCCAAACTGCACTTCTTGTAATGACATACAGCTTCCCCGTGGGGCTGTGGTGCACTTGCATCTTCCGATTTCCTTCGAGATTTTCCCATGTTGTCACCCAGTTGCTGGAAGCCAGGGGGGCTGCATTCTGGGCTGAGCCTTCACCCGTAAACGGTTGGTAATTTTACGCTTTGATTAATTTATGCTGCCGCAAATATTTCACCCGGGGGTGAGCTGCCAACATTTAGTTGTGCACCAAGTCGCATAATATGTTGCGGATGGTTTTGCACATCGTTGAACAGGGCGATGTTGTTATTCTTCGTCTCTTGCAAGACTCAGCCATTAAGATGATGCACATCCTGCCCTGCAGTTAAGCTCCACTGCACAAGCTTCCGGAAAATCCTCAAGATGGTAAAACATTTTCTGTGAATGAATTTTATCAAGTGTTTTTGGCTTTTGAACTCAACTAATGAAATATTTCGAGCACGTGAGCTTTTATGTAGAAATCCGTCGAAGAAATGTTCATAACTTGTTGTTTTTTTGCTTTTGAACAGAATTTAGGGATCTTGTCAGGTTCCTGAGAAAATAAAGCTTGGTCAATGGAACTCGTAAGGAAATAATTTTGAATTAAATTTCACCCACACGACAATGCGAATTTGTCTTGCACATGATTTTTTGAATAAGGATTTTACAATACGTACTTACGAACAGAAAATGTCGGAATTTTTTAAGCCAAGAAGTAATCCGAGCTGTTTCTCGTCCTTTTTGGTGTTGATGGTGGAAGGATTCCCATTCGAATTGCGAACGTGTTCGAGTATTCTCGATAAGAATTCACAGCACAACACAATAAATTAAAAACTATATTAAAGTTATTTATTTAATTGTTTATAAAATATGTACAATGTACATATATTCCAAGGTCTCCTTCAGTTGCCTCTGCTCGATAAAATTATTTGTGATGATTTATTTAACAAAAAAACGATTGCCAAAATATATTGTACGCTTATCTTGGAAACTTTCAGACGAAAAATCTTATAATTATAATTGAAGCATAACAAGCAGGAATCCGTCAAATAACTTAGCACCTTTCCTCCGGCATCAACAGGAGCCGCAAACACATGTTTGCGATCATTTGGTTGTAGTTTTCGCATCCCATTTCATGTTGAAATTGACGCCAACAATTGCGTCAATTGCAGAAAAGAAATCCCTGCATCTAATTTGCATTCTCACATCAAAATATCTGACATTGTACAAATTGTTGTAATTTGCGTTGTTGCAATTCTAGCTGCACTTGTAGCTGCATTTCTCACCCACCTCAGCATGCAGCCGGCTCCACTGCATTTGCATCTTTATAACTGTCCGCTCGGGAGTAAACAGAGCTCGCAGCCGCGGTATTATCCTTGTAATTCGCATAAATCTTCCGGCTAACATCCGCGATGGATAAGGATCTACCGGCGGAACTTGAACTTCTGCATCGCGTACCTTGGATGCAGCGTTTGTAGTTGTGTGCGTGTGAAAGTCGAAAGGATTTATGGTCGCACAGATCGTGCTTTGCTTTCCTTCAAATGGGATAACATCACACAACGTTCATTTTCCACTTTCCTTCCTGAAAATTTTCGTATTTTTCGACTCCTGTAAACAAAGCACAAGTGTCACCTAGAAGGATTCGGTGCACTTTCCTGCATCCCTTTAGAAGGCATTCATATTTAGAGTAATGATTCAGTAGTCTGCCCACTCTGCTATAGCCCACCCCCTTCCCACCGAAACCCAGACTCTCTGAAAATTGTTTCTGAGCACATTCAGATGGTATCCTTGTTACTACCTCTCGGTGCTCCATGGAGTACCCTTTATGTTTCGCATTAAGGAAAATTCCCAAATTATCTCCCCTGGTGCAATTTGCATGCAATTTCCTTGGTACATCAACTTACTTGTACAATCCTCTTCGCCAAAGGAGACTGCCACCGACCGACTTTTCACATTCAGGATTGTAATCCTTGCGCCAAATTTCATTTCTCGAACCCAGGAGTTACCCAAATGCACAATTGATGTTTATGGACTCTTCTTGATTGGACTTCAATGGGGATGATTACTTCGTGCCAGCAAGTTTTGCTTTTCATTGCAAATGTAAACTTCCGACAATTTGAATACCGCTTTAATTTGCAATTTGATTGTTTTTAGTGAATCATTAAGCGGGCGAGATGGGAATACTTAAATTCACATGGGAAATCATCAACACTTTTTCAGCCAAAGTTGTGACAAAAATTATGTTTTTTTATCATAACAATGATTAATGAATGGTTTCTATTATTCTACGTTTCTACATACTTGAATTTGTGGCAAATTGATTGAGTTACTTGACCACAAAAACATAAAAACAATCATAACAGAAAATGTTTTATGAAATCGTATTTTGATTGCAAATTTTCTTAATTCTTGTACGAGTTAAAAAAAAGTGGACTGAACAATTTTCCATGTACATATAAAATCATAAAACAAATTTAAAAATTTACTTTTACTTTAAAATATGATTTTTTTTGCTTAGCCAGTGGAAAATTTCAGACTTAAAGGTTTCAATAAGAATTCAAAAGAAGACTTTGTGGGTCTGCATAAGAATTCATTGCAAAAAAAAACAATTTTTTAATTACAAAAACTGCCAAATGTAATGGAAGGAAACCTCATTTACAATGTCATCCCACTTGCATCGCTTATCTTGGGAAATTGTAGCAATTGCAAATCTCGCGTTCCAGTGGCTTGCATTCAGATGGTGACATTTCAAGGCTGCACCAGTCGAATTTGCATAAATCACTTCACTTAGACTTTAGCCACGTTCACGACCAAGACATTTAGCGCGATAAAATTCGTAGTACTGAGTTCTTCCAGTGCCGCGAGCTACCCACCGGTAGCCTGGTGGCAAGGAGTATCAAAAATAGAGGACAATTCGTGCACGACGCGAGTGGAATCAGTTAGTTGCTCAAGTAATGAGTGGGCCTGGCGAAGTTTTACCCACAAGCACACACGGGACGACAGCTGCGGATCACAGCCAAACCTGGCTCACCTCTGACAAAATTGGGATCCCGCTTCCGTTGCATAACATGCACTCATAACACTGCACCACTTCCACCTTTTGTTAATGCACTCGTGACCCAAGGACCTTTCCACAATACGATCGGCGGTTCAGAGCGTCTTAAGACCACGAATGGACGGCGCACGCCCGGCCCGAAGTATTCCACGATCGGATGTGACTGCGACACAAACCGCGGTAGGATCGCACTAAGATCGCCTCGATCTCTGAGTACCGATTTCTCATGGATTTAGCAGAGATTGGAAGTAATAGCGGTAATTTCTACCTCTCTACCTTTTTCTGAAGATAGGTTTGTTCTTATTCCCTCCGCCTCGTTGGGATACTTCTACTCCGCCTTTCGATATTCTTGCGCCGCGCCGCCGCGACGCACGGTGTTCGTTGCCAATGAGCTGGTCATGGTTTTCCCAGTGGCGGAGGTGGGTAAATCTCAAGAAACAGAGAAATCTCTCTTGGCGGCAATCATTAATTGCAGCAGCTGGAAAGTGTAACTGGATGCGTGTGGGGAAGGTCTACTGCAATGCTTCGCAGCTCACCGAAAGTGGCAATTAAATGCAAGATATTGTTTCAGTGAAACTCTTCCTGTTTATGAATTCGCATTTCTTACGACACCGTTCGAAAAGTCGTTTTCAAACCAATTAAATTCGCAAAATTAACACTAATCCAAACTTAACCTTGAAGTGCAATAACAGAAAATTCAAATAGAATTTTGTTTGCAATAATTATTAATACCCATTAGGCTAATTAGGAAGCTCTAAGATTATCCCAAGGAATAAGAAACCTATTCTTATTGCAGTGCCTTTTCTCCTTTGCCTTTTTCACAATTTTTATTTCTAATGTAGGAGAAAACCAATTCCGCAATTTTACCAAAAATCTTTGTAAAGATTTCATTATTTTCTCGCAAAAAGGATTATTTCTATTCCGAACTCGTGCTATATTAGATCGTATTAACAACTTGACGAAGCCGTTCATTCTGCTCATAAAAGGATTGCAAAAGCGTTGCTAAATGGTTTTCCCAACTTCATACAAATTATATCCACTTTCCTTCCATTCCTAGAACGTTCGCGAAAATCCGCATATCGAATTTCCTCGACAAAGGATCTGCCACACAGAGCGAACGAGTAACGTGCAACAAGTTCTCAGCTTCCAACAAAACTCATTGTGAATCAGGACGGAGTCAATGGCAATTTACCCTCAATAATCCCGGATTATAAGCTCAAACCGAAACTTTTCCATTTCCAGTTATAATTTAAGTCGGTGAATATCTGGAGCGATTCTCGCCATAGAAAAACTTTTCCTTTTCTGTCCTTTTTCACTTTGTTAACTGCATTAGCTATTCAAAGTGCGTTTCAGCAATCATCGAGTCGTGACTTATTAACAAAATCGAAGAAAGAAGTCCTTAAGAATGGTTGATGGGAAGTGAGTATGGGGGTTGTGGGTGAAGTTGATGCTGCTGCTCACGTGGAAATTACTCAATTTGGTGATTACTCTCACGTTATCAGTTTGAAAAATATGTCCTTGGTTGGTTAAAGTTGATGGCTGCTATGAAAAGGACAATAAACACTGACGGAAGCTGGAAGACGACGCCATTTAGCCTGCTCCTAGTTGCGGAAACTCATTAAAACTTCCCTTTTTAGTGATCCATTTTCAAATCTTTAGCTGCTCCCAACGGGTTCCACAAAACCGCAACCCTAATGTTTTTAAAAAGGATCTCAACACAGTCCAGGCACAAAGTACACTTTTGCGTGCCTGGAATCGCTCTCGACCATAACAGCTATTAGTGCTCCACAAAGCGGTTATTTATGTCTATGCCACAGCGCAATTGTCCTCGCCATTAGGAGCTAGAAGTCCTGTCTGGATGGCGAATGGAATTGCTCAACATCAGACCTCCCCAACCCCAACCCCAATCGGAACAAGAAACAGAAAAGCGCTTCGCAAAGTAAACTTTGCAACTCCCCCTTCTCCAGCCACCACCTCTCTAGTGCTTAAGTGGATTTCCAAGAACTAATTGCGGCCACCACGGCACCACACCACGGGAGAGATCATAAAATCGCGATAACGAAAATTCAGGATTCTCCGACGCAGTGAATTCGATTTCAAGGCAAAGGGGGTGGCGGCGTCGGGCATTTGATGTACTGGAATAATAAAAAAGTGATCGAAATTGTCCCACAGCACGTGAAGAATTCAGATCAATTCCTGGGATTAATGGTGAAAGAAAAACTTTTTCCAAGGATTCAAATTAATGATTTTTGTATGTCGCAAAGGAAGAATTGCTCATCTTAAATGGTCCTCTGCCTAGGATTCAATCAAGTGATTTATGGTTCCCGAAGGATAATATTTTTTTTCGCCGGATCGAGGAAAGCGCGAAAATGGAAATTAAGCACGCAAGAGTAATGAACGTAGGACGAGCAGGACCATGAATTGCTTTTCTGCTCCCGTAGTCCTCCACAGTAAGCAATTTAAGGATAATGAAGGATATCAGCAAAGAACTCTCAACGGAACCAGCAATGCGGTTTTGATTAGCGTTTTAAAGAATATTTAATGTTGTTCCATGAGCACGTTTCCTTTTTCAAATTAAATTTACAAAACAATTTTCCCTCGGAAAATAAATTTTGTGAAAATATTGGATTTGTCCGGCTGGAACTGGGCAGGAAGGGGTTGAGGGATGTTTTGAGATGTACGAGTTTTACAATTTCGACAAAAAATTGAAAGCAGAAACTAATTGCATTTCATGAAATCATAAATGAAAAATCCTGCTTCGTTTTAGTTTATAAGTAAAGTCAAAATAAGCAATTTTAATTTCTGACATTTTATTTTGTATTTATTTTTTGGTTTTTCTTCAAAAGTGCTATCAGCAAAATCGCAATAGATGTTGCAAAAGTGCAAGCAATTTGCAGAATTTCTTAGAAATCGCATCCGGAATTTTTCAGGTTGATCTGAGACTGTAATTCTACAAAAGGATAAATCGGATAACTTCAATAAAAACGTAGCTGCTGGCGTTTTTTGTATAGCCGACTTTCTCTAATGTTGTTACTGGCAACAGTGTTGGAATTTTCTTTTAAAAGTTTTTGCATCTCTTGTAGCCGCGACATTTTTCAACAAAAAAGGAAAATACAAAGTATTAAAGAACTGCAATGGATCAACAGCAGAAAGCTTTCACGAAATTGTTATTTAAAAAACTGTTAAGGCCAGATTCCATAATCTAAATGGCTTATATCTGCCACATTTTTGTTAATAAAATAGTTAGTCATAGTTTTTACCACTTCGTCGTCTAAAATTTATTTGATATTGCGAACTTCTATTAAATGTTTATTCGTTTCGTTTCGTTTCCATTTTTTAGATTTGAATTTAAATATGAAGATATGAATTTAATACAAACCTGACGACGACGATTAAAAAATTTCCATTTCATTTTTCTTCATTGTTTTTTAAGGCTTATACCTAGACTTTGACATTCTTTTTACATAAAAAAAAAACCGTTTCTCTATAAATATAATTCCAGTTGATTGAACCAGTTTTAAAAATTACAACAGTAATTACTTCTGTCTTCTCTATCCCGAAGTAATTTTTGTCGATGTTTTTGATTGCTGCTCTCATCCTACTTAGTGCGGTTGAAGTCCTTAATATTGGCTTGATTACAGCTTTGCGGAGATTGCGCAGCCGCCGCAACTTGACCAGGTACACATTGCACAATCTCTCCATTCATTAAATTTAATTAAATGAATTTGCATCATAGTAACAACGACAATCGCACGGCAAAGAGAAGATTTTAATTGCCGTCTTTGTGCACGGTAATTGCAGCGTCTTCAGAAGCTTTTTAGGTCGTTTGTTGGTAACTAATCGCCTTATAAAGAATCATATATGCAAAGGTAATTTCCACCAGTTTTTCAACAACTGCAATCTGTAGTCGCCGTTTATCTGGAGCTAATCCTGATTCACAATTGTTACCAACACTCGACTGCAGTGAACTAGTTCAATTCGAATAAATTCCCCCGTAGCCTTTAATTAGGCCGTGGTTGAATAAAATCCTCCGGCACGATATTCATGCTCCACTAGCAACTCAAAACCGCCACACCACGCTTCAGCTCTTTTTCCACTTTTCATTCCGGCCACTAAGTATAGCCTTTTCCACTTCAAATAAATGAGTCATTTCGGATTCCTTTTGCTAGAATTCTAAATTCAATGCCGGAAATTAATTTTCACCCCGGGTCCCCGGCTTTTCATTCACGGAGGGTGAGATGTCTGTGCAGCAACTGCCACTATGGTCAGATAAGAATTGCTGAAATAGAAAAGCCAAGGACTCTCGGCCCACGACTAGTGCCAATGTAAACAGGAGTTGGCGTAAGGATATCTCACGTTTAGCACACAAAAATTCATAAGGTACAGTTCAAGCGGGTAGAACGACAAGAAACGTGAATTACAGCCGGTTGCCGCACAGTGAAAAGCTTCTGAAGTGAAACTCAAAGGATAAAATTCACCCTACAGCCCCTTCCCTGAAACCGCAAAAAGAGGTGATGGCAATGCAAAACGTAAAAAATCTTCTTGCAATTGCAAAAGGATAAAGCGTCAAAGAAACGAAAGCAAGACAGGAAAAAATGTTGCTAAGTCGCAATGTTGCATCCACATGTACTCAAGGTTTCTCTAGGGCAATTCGTCAAAGGGGTTTCGGGACAAGGATGTCACGACATGAAAAGATGTATTTAGCGTATGTTTGCTTTTGAGAGGAGAGAGGTTTTTGTAAATTATGTGTTTTAATGCAACATTAACTTTATCTGGTATAAAGTGAATATGTAATTTATGTACGTACCAACTTTCGTGTCCGCATAAGTATGTGAATTAAACAATCCTACAACTCATTTAAAGGGAAACAGTTTTTTTTTTTTTTGCTGGAATTTAACTGGTTCAGCAAATTTCAGTAATGTATACTATCAAATATTTAGACGATCTACAAACTATACTTACATTTTTAATTTTGTTTTCTGATATTTATAATTGCATAACAAAAATAAATATTAATAATAATAATAAACCTATTTATATAATTTTGTATAACAAAATAGAAACTTGAAGTTTCATTTTAAATAAAAATGATACATTAAAAGACAAAAAACTTCTAAACATATTTACAGAAAGAATTCACATAATTTTCCACACTGTGCAGTTTTTTAAGAATAAAAGTTAAAAAACAAAAGTTTTTACTTTAAAAAAGTTTAATTTAATCTTTTATAGAAGTTGAGCTTAAATGACGAATAATAAAGCATTACATATTTTACGATCACGATTCACGAGTAAAAGTTTCCTAAATTAGCTGCAATTAGCTCAAGAAGTTTAAATCAGACAACAAAATTATTTAACTAAGTTACTATTTTGTTGTTTAATAAAATAGTATCTACTCACCAATTTGATGTTTGAAAAAAACAGATGTTTCGAATTGTATTTATATTCAGAAGTGAAATTTTTTCCCCAACGTTCGTTGAAAAATCAAAAGTGTTTACTTAACAGAATAAATTAAAGTGAGGTTTTATGTTAAAAGTTTTATACATAAAACATGTATTTCCATCAGTTGAAAATTTCAGTAAAGATAAAGCACACTAGCAAAAGTAATTCAAATAAATCCCTGTGAAAATTTCTGTTGTATAAAGTAAAAATATTTACAATTCCTTATATTCTTTGAATTTATTGAAAATGCAACAACAAACGAAGGGACATACGTTATTCCATATTCCCTAGAGCAGAAAAGTTCTTAATGCAACATTAAAATCCTGGTATAGGTGCGCCAAAGACTTGTATAACAAAACATAAAACCATTTTCGAAATAAAACAGAAATACAGAACAACTCCATGCACCACACAAAACCAACTCAAGCAGCCAAAGAGCCAGCTGCTTTTTATTCCTCCTCCTTAACAACTGCATAAACTCCTTTTACTCTAAAAAATGCGTTTGCTGGCTGTATTTTAAACATAATCACATTTCAAAGGCTTATTAAACTCGGAATATCCCTTTAAAATTTCTGAACGAAAATCTCACAATGAATGCAGCACAGGAACCACTTGTGACATAAATGCTTTGGCAAGTATTTTCTAGGAGACCTCATAAAGCAGTATTTCCTTTAAAATCCCCTTAAATAACTTTCTCCATTCCACGAATAAAAACTGTAAGCCAAACTTTATCCCTTTTTTTTAGAGATTGCTACCAACACTAATCCTCGGCATTACAATTGCGGACAATCTTTTCAAGCACAAGCCCGTTATGTCCGAGAGAAAGAAAGACGAACGAGGAGCTGGATGCACGTAATCCTCTTATGCGCTGGTGGGTAACATAAATTGCAACCAAGGACCAAGCAGGAGTCGGCAACAGCAAAGTCCTTTGTCCTTAGCCTTTTGGATGAAATAAGTGCAGAAAGCTTTCCCCGCTCGAAATTTTAAGAGAATTTCACCCAAAGCAGCTCCCTATAAAATTCCACTTGATTGTTATCAAATTTGAATCAATTTCACCCGCTCAGCTCCAAAACTCTAACTAATGGCACCCTGGGGAAAGTTGTGCAAAACCCGAAAGCGGTGTCACCACAATCAATATCGGCTGCTTGCACCAGTATTGAAAGTAAGCACCCCAACTCCCGTTAATTACTGCTCCACAATTTGTTGATCGTCTTGAACCAATATTTCACCAATCAATCGCCATTCGAGCGTTATTAATTACAGCAGTGCGTTTCCAGGTCTTGCCGATGTTGATATGGCGGGGGTAGACGGGTGACGGAATCCATTGAGATCCTTTTAAACCCAACAGCTCCTTTTCAACCGTTCTACGTCGTATTGTTAATTATTCTACTCTTGATGTAATTAACGGCAACGACTGAACGTTTCAATGCTGTGGTGTTTGAGAAAATTAATTAAACCGACTGCTGGAATCGGGGGGAAGTAGAGGGTGCTGCCCACGTTCCAATTGAATCAATCAATCTTTTCCAAGAAACCGCTTATTGCCTGTGAGTGAAATAGCGCAAACACTGTGCAAGGAAGGGGTGGACTGCGACGGATTCCCGGGAGCCAAGCCAATTGAACTCGAAACTCGCCACCGCACCGCCCCGGGATGTGGTGCAGACGGGAAGGATTAAATTTTACAGGATTATATTTCAAGTGGTCTGACAGAAAGCACTTTTTCTCTTTAGCTATCTATCAATCATGCCCGTTCGGGGGGGTGGATCAGGGCTGCATCACCAATGGGAGAAAATCAGTGCAATGCTGCACTGTTTCGCAATTCAGGTTGAATGAAAGAATTAATCAAAAAGATAGTTTTCCATTCTGGACCAACTCATCACTCATAAAAGGATTTTCCGAGATGAATTTTCACTGCTGTTCAAAACGATGAGACGTGTATGGACCTCATTCAAAATATGGATTTTGTTTAGAACTACATTTCTAAGCCTTTATTACAGATTGGATGTTGTTCGCTTTCCGTAATTCATGAACGCTGAATTTCGGAGGAGGGTAAAAGGATATTCACATTCATGGAAATTGTGAACAATATCAAATATTGACCGAATCCCTATTAATGGATAAATGATATTGCACTAAATCTCTATATGATATCATTTATCCTGTTGATTATAATTGTATGCTGGAATAACTTAATAAACAGGGAGTAATTTAAACAATTGCTGTTTTCAAAAATGAGCTTAAAGAAAAAATTTTTTTTGTTAGAGGAATTTAAAATATCCAACAATTCCTCATTTATCTTCGAACATATTGTGTTCCACTTTTCTCACTGGCTTAAACTCATTATTTAGAGATTTTCAAGTTTGTTCACCGCAGCCGTCAGGATTTCACCAACGCAGCTGCAGTTTAAAAATTCACACACACACACTCACAAATTATGGGAAAAACAAAGTTTTGAAATCGTCCATGGCCAATCCACACATTGTTCTGTAACTGATTACCAGACCTCCCTGCGATGCCCAGACCGGCCAGAGCAACATTACATAAATACTTCCGGCTTCCTGCACAAAACCCAATCTGTTCACCCACCCTCCTCCCCGTCGGGTTTTCTTGATTACGTTTTTATTCCTTATAATCACAAAATAATTGCTACAGGCTGCTGCATGAAGGATTTTATCTCTACTGTGATTTCCCAGTAATTAAAAGGCTGCCAGGCTCAGATGACCTGTGTAGACGCCATTGTGGAGCTTATGGAATTATGACTTTTAACAGTGATAACTAGGAACAAAGTGTGCCATCTGTGGAAGGGCTTGGGGTGGGGTTCGTTTGTGCTTCCTTTTATCGAGAATAATTTATTAAGAAAAAAACATTGTTAGGGATGTATTTGTCAGCGAATAATTGTATGAAAACATTTCTGGTTCACTTTGTTAACTTTTATAAGTTAATTAACAGTTATTTGATAAGCATGAAATTTAAAAAAAAAAAAAAAATCGTAAAGGAAATGAAATGTATTAATGGAAATTAATTATTTTGTAAAGAACTTAGAAAAGTTAAAATATGTTTTAGACTCTGTTTTTTTTATATAATAATAATAGCTAAACTTTAACGATAAACATATTATAGAAATTTCTAAAATTGAAATCAAACGAAAGATAAAACAAAATTATTCCTGAAAGCAAAATCGGTTTAAATAAAAAGCAAAATTTATAATGGACTATCTGCGCTGTTTCGCATACTACACCTTTTGGTGTTGTTCAATGTTCGTGTAAGCTGGAACCAGGACAAACAATGAAATGCTCGCGGTTTGAAAATAATTTGGAATGAATGAATGAATAGAATGTTTTAAATGTTCCAATAAAACAAAACATGGCACTGTTTTAATGTCAGTAGCATTGTTACAAAACAATACCTAATCTTTATTGTAACAAATGGAGAAGTCTCAAATAAAACAGAATAAATAAAATGAGGTAAAGTACAGACGAGAACATTCCACAGGATTTTTCCCTGAAAAACTTCCAAAGTTTTTTTTTTTATTTAATTAAATGACGGAATACAAAGTACTTTCACGAAATTGCAAAATGCAATTGAAGCCACAACAGTAAGTAATACACAACGTATGCTTAAATAATTTTGCATAGTTTACTTCCGACAGGAAAGGATGAGGTGAAAACTTTGAGGAAATTCAGTTGCCTCAATGTTGTAAAGTTTCTAATTTGCATTGCATTGAAAGTCAGATGAATTGTGAAATATGAAGAAGAATGTCACAAAGTCCTTATTTAAACGAACAAAAGTGTAATCATGTTAGCTCAGGTGGATCGTGGATTCAGTTTCTGAAAGTATGGTTTAAGAAAAAGTCCTTCCGAAAAAGCTCCGTCAGCAGTAGGTATAAAAAACAGATGAAAATGGATTTTGAAAAGTCACTTTTTCTGCCACGTAATTAAGAAAATTTGTTTAGATATACCATAAATTCAATTTCTTTGTTCACTTCTTTTTCAAATTCTTAATGCATCTACAAATTTGAATGCTTACAAAATGTTTTTTGTTAGATTTTATTTTTTCAACGCCATTATAATTATATTTAACGAGCTTCAACGTTGAATCGTATCATGACACAATCAAAAACACTGCAAATTTTACAAAACGGTTTATTATTTCCAAAAAATGTGACATTTTTCAAGTCACGGCTAGATGGCAGTAGTGATCATGTGAAATGATTTCACGTTTTTTGATCCACCAACAAATGGAATAATTTATGGAGATTAAAAATTTCAAAATTCTATTACTTAAAAACCAATTGATATAAAACCATACAATAAAATGTGTTCTATTGAGTAATATTAGAGCATTGTATATTCCGAGTTTTATGAAAAAAGCTTGAACGGTTTCGGAAATATGATTTTTTCAATATTTGGTTCCTCAATTTCCCCCCCTCAAAATACGTCGATCGGACCCACGAGGTGTTAGGACCGTTGTCAGATGTCACTTGATTTTTGAACCAAATTTAATTAATTTATCTCCAGTAGTTTCCGAAAAAAAGCCTGGACGGCGGACGGAGGACGGCGGACGGGGGACGGCGGACGGCGGACGGACGGATTTTTTTTTATTCGTTTTTTGAAATCTACATATCTCAAAACGTAAACTGACAAAATTTCAGGGGGGGGTTATAATTTTTTTTTTCGTGTTCGATTACATAGGTTTATTATTGAAAATAATAAACCAATATTATTGAAAATAATAAACCAAAACTCAATATTTACAAGAAAACACTTCTTTCTGTTCATTCATGCATCCTAAATTTACTGCATGCTTTCCCAAGTTTTGACACGTCAACAAAACGAGAAAGGATTTTTTCTTGCCCTCTAACAACAAATTCTTTTTTAGCGTTTCCAACCAAAATAAAAAAACAATATCCAAAACAAACAAGTCCCGTAACAATTTTTATCCGAAAGTTGTGCTCAACTGCTCACCATCGAAAGAACTTTTACACGACTCCTCAGAAAAAATAAGTTGCTTTCAGATCCTGGCTGCTTCCAACAAAAGGCACCATTGAATTAAAGTCGTCCTTATTTGTTACCTAGAAGACAAAGGCGCACTCAAACCGCATTTCACGGTGCCATTGTTGCCAGGAAAAGTCTTCTGCTCACCAGAAATGCAGAAAATTTCCTCGCCAAGTCCTTTCATATCACCATCAATTGGAACTGAAATGATTGCAAAGCCAAAATGGCTCCCAGTTACACCCCCCAAAATCCGCTTGACACATTAATTTCGCTCGACTCCACTCCACCGGCTGGAAAACATGTTGCTGCCGGTGCCGTTATTGTTTACTCTGCCTCCGAATGGGAGTTGTGCTCAAATGTTTCCTTCTAATTACTACACGGAGCAGCACCTGCCACCAGACACAGGTATTAATTATAAATATTTTGATTTTGCGGATTCTTTTCCAGTTTTCGTGGTCAATTTCCCGGTTTGTTCTACATTTCCGGACAGAGATGTTGCACTGGGCAAAGGGGTTCAGCGGGATTTCCCAGCTGCCCGGCTAATCCTCTGCACGGTGACCACATATCCTGTGGCATCTGCACGGTTGTGCCCACTGAGAGTCCCCAGTTGCTGCCCTGGCATGCATAAGGATACATATTTATGGGCACATATATATCAGCCATTGGGTCGAAGTATCCTTGTTGTTGTTGCACTGCCAAACGCAGAATTCCACCGAGAAAGTTTTGCATTATTAAATTTTGGAGTCGTGTAATTTGCAAACTAATTAAATTATTTAAAGGCCTATTGTTTATGCAGTTTTCATGTGCTTACATGCTTAGGGAACTTATCAACGTGTGTTCGCATTATGCTGCGGTTAGTTGAGAATTTTAGATTGGCCACGAAGGGTGGCTTATACTTGCACCCCAGCGGCAGGCTGTAGAAGTGTAGAGTTTGGTTGCTCGGCCTCAGCGGAGGACTACGGAAAGCCTCACATATTAAGAGGGGCTCCTTGAAAGGTCAGGTACGGGTTGTACCCTCGGATTTCCTAGTTAACTAATTTTGCTGGAAATTTACGAACTATGTGCCTGTGAAATTAGTTTCAACCCCAAGCACATTCGGAAACTGGCACAAAGGACGAAAGGACATATATATTTGCACGAAGTTGTTTTGATGCGGTTACATTCCTTGATTAAATGAGGTTTAATTATTAAAACACACACGGTTCTGGCAAAGCGATGACAGTTTGGTTGAATTCATGTTCATCGTGGCTAAAGTGTGCTCTAAATTAAATGATTGTAGAATTGTAGAAGTTTATTTATTTATTGACTTTTGCAGGTATTCACAGGGATGCGTTTAACGGATTTGTGAATGTTGAATTATTGTGACTCAGAAATGTTTCAAACTAATTTTAACTTGAAGCGGTTTTAAACAACGAAAAATTAAGTAGATAAATATTATGAAAAATTGGAATTGTTGAATAATTTGAGTTGCTCAATTTAACTCTCGTCCTAGAATTTTTTTAATTTTACGGAATTTGCAAAGAATTTGACCCATTTTAATCTGCTTTCCACGTAGCCTAACTCAGCACGTAAATAATTCCCAGATTATCGGACTTCAAGAATGTAATTATACAAATTTTAAAATATTTAACAACTATGCACAAAAAATTTAACTTTGTACGAAAACTTTTTCAGAATTTTCGGGGTTGAAATATTTTCAAGAAAAATGTATTAGGTACCTATAAGAGATTTGGTTTTCAAATTTACAAAATTGTTTTGAACTCATTGCTTTTTTTTATTCCTGAATAGGTACATACTTTATTCAAAAAGTAAATTATTAAAAAAATAATAGTTTAAAAAAAACTAAAAATTACGCTTTTTTAGCAATGCGAACAAAAAAGTAAAAAATAATTTTTAAACATAAAGGTTTGGTTCAACAGAGATAGGAAATCCTCCAACTCGATACTACTTAATTTTTTTAAGTATAATATATTTAAGTAAATGATATATTCATAGTGTTTATGTTATTATATGTCTTATAAAGCATGTGGCGCATAGAAATGACGATGAACTATCCTTTCGTTTACTGTATAGTAAGATAGGATAAAGAGTTTAAGGTTCGCTTGAAGTAATGCTATGAACTGATGTATTGTATACATATTACATATATCGATATTTTGTAATCAAGTTTTCGAGCATACTGACGCTTACATCATGAGCATGTCATGCGTCACATGATCACATTCATCGCACCCACTGAAACAACCTGGAACAGTAGAACTACCTACATACACTACTTTAGAGTATAACTACTAGTACTACAATAAAAATCACAAACAAGATCTCATTATGTACCTACATCCAAACAAAATTCCGTTTGCTTTTACTGTTTTTATATCTTGTTTTTGTATCTAAATTTTCAAAATATTACCACAACGTTTCCACAGAATAGTTGCATCTGAATAATCCTGTATTTGCAGGGTATATTTACCCAAATAACAACGATAACCGTAAAAGCAAATAGATGCTTATTTTCGAAAACTTTCCGCTTATTCAAGTTTTCCATTTTAATTTTAACAGCAGACATTAGATGTTTTCGTTCTTGGATTGTTCCACGAGCATCCTCGTTCCTTAACTGCATCGTCAAGTGCGATCCACTGCACAAAATTTATGTAGTTTTGGTTTATCTGAAATTCGTTGGATACACCTTCCGTGGGAGCTCCGCAGAATATTGAAGGACCCCGCCACTTTATCTCCGTTCCACTTCGTCCTCCAAAGCGAACGTTTCGCTGAGCATGTGAAATCAAACGCTTTGTCTGTCTGTCAAGTATTGTTCCCCGACATTGCTATGTCACGTACTAATTTTATTTGCTCTGCACACAGAGACAAATTGTTTTAACGAAAACCTTTTTAACCAGGTGGAAAAAGGCTGAATTTCGAATACTGACTGGCAGCCTCAAATTCGCATCAGGACTTTCGTTTCGGTTCCGAAAACTTAGAAAATTGCCGCCAGGAATGTGAGTGGGAATGAATAAGGAGATGTCTAGCTTTTACCGTCAATTAAGTACACCAAAGGATTCTGTGACTAATACGCCATCAAACCGAAGGATAGCGCACTTAGCTGTACACACGACACAGGCGGTTGGAGCGCGGTTCTGCGGATTTAAGTGTGCGTGCAAAGTTTAAAGTTTTCGGAAAGTTTATCTGTGCTCAAAGTTATTATCGCAATACCAGCAGAAATCTTGTGTGCAGCATGCAAGTCCATATCAGATATCAACAAAAGACCGGACACACCTACGCGGTTGAGTTTTCAATTTAGCCATCCGTTGCCGCAGGATTTCTATGCTTCCGTTAACAAACTAATAATGGAAACCACCGGTACTCGACCCCTTCTTTTGGGTCCTTGAAACGTTGATAGCTCGAAAAGCATCCGTACTCAGGTGGTAAATGCAGTTGGACAAAACCATAACTGCACTTTGAATCCTTTCAGTAGTCTGGTTAAATGCAAGTGACAGGAAACATTCACTCGGCTGTTTTTTGGGTCTGCGCACATCCCAGAAATCCTTATGCACATGCAGACCTCTTTCAACTTCAGAAGCCAACAGCAGCCGCCAGTCACTTCAGCTGTAAGCAGCCAACATTTCAGTAAAGTTTGGAAAATCGTCGGAAAAGCATTTCCCTGCTTTCGTGGAAAATCACTCGACGTTGTCCCTTCGCTGGGCAAACATCACGTGGCCCGAATTCGGGTTGGCACAACCGAACCGGGTGGGCTAGGAACAGGAGCGTAAAAGTGAAAATCAAAAGTCACGTGTTGACCAAAGTGACTGTAACTACTTTTTCTGAACACGTTCAGGATATTTGTTGTAAAGTTTGTTTTGTGGTTTTAATTAGTTTTTCGTGCCGAAAAGGTGTACAATCCGCGGTGATCGAGGACTAATGTTCTGGTGTTTTGTGGTTGGTTAATAAGACCAGATTGGGCTGTATATAGTTTCCCTCATTGTCCTTTCCCAAACTGTAATTTCATATTTCAATGCATCTGCATGTGCAACTAAACTAGTAAAAGACTTAGAGCAGACACACTTACAACTCAGAGGAAATTTCAACCAAACTCGCGATAACGTTCATTTAAAATTCAAAAAGTTCAAAATTAACGCGAATAATTTTTTTTAATTTCTGAGGACTTTTAAACATACCGGTGAAATTCACCACTTCAAATTTTCTTAATTATATTAATGAAAAAAGTGTTTCAAAAGAAACGTTCCAATACAGCCTTCTTGAAGCTTACAGTGTCCTTAAAAAGCACTATCAAATGCATTCTTGAATTTTTATTCAGTTATAAATCAGAGCTTGTTATATTGAAATCCTTCAGCAGTATAATTAAGTCCTAAAATTTTACTATTTCAAGTGTTTTAAAATTTATGTGAAGTGCTTAACTGCTTACCTATCATTGAATTATTTCGGTGTACAGTGTTAACAATTGTCTTATATATTGTAAATAAAACAATAAATTTCCTTTTTCTTGTAAAGACTTTAAACTTTAATTATACTTATAAATGCGTGTAAGTCAAAAGTAAACTAAAGACTAAAGAGTATCGCTTGCAGTTTTATCAAAAATCAAATTTTCCGAAGAGTTTCTTATTAAGAATAATAAAGGAAAAGTCGCTGCATGTTTTATCGGAGCCATCCTTTTTGATTTCTTGGAGATATGAAGTATGAAGAGCATTTTCCTTGCTCAAAACTCCACATATGCATCCTGTACGTGCATAGTTAGTGCAGCGGAAGCTATAGATGAAGTATGAATCTGTAATGAGGGAAAAGCTACTCGGAAAAGCAAAACGTGTTTCTAGTATCCTGTTTTTATTTCGTTCGCTGATGTGATAAGGATTACCTCATCGAATATCACTGCTTTTCGTTATACATATTTAAACGGGTTTTTTATTTAGGGATAATATTTTTAAACATTTATGTTGTTGTTGATTATTTTGTTAGATTTTAACCATATTAATTACGTTTTATTTTCTGAAAGTTGCTGGTTTAATATTTTTGTGTAAATTAATTATTATTCTTTTTTAATAGTTGTGTCCCAATTAATTTTTTTTTAATTAGTTTGCAATTTTTTTTTATTATTTATAAATGAAAATTTTAATACTACATAATATTTAAATTTAGTTTGTGAAATAAATTTAGAGTATAGACTAAAGTTGTAGTTTTAAAAAAGCGCCATTTTTATCATAATTTGCATCATAGAAGATCATTAAAATGAAAATGCAATCTGCAAATGAAGTCAAAAAGTGAATTATTTTGCTGTTAACAAAATTTTGTCCTCGGATCCTTCTCAGTTTGCTCATCGCGTCCACCGAAAATAAACGGACAAAATTGAAATCTGTTTGCTGCTGAAAACATGTTATTTTGTGTTTTCCAAATAAAGGATATTTATAAGTAACAACGAATTTTGTGGCTCAGTGGAAAATTGAAAATCGCAGTTCAAATCATGCAAATAAAACTGGGACGAAGGAATTTCAAAACCGTAAATTCTTAATAATCAACAATTAATTGTGAAAAAATGCAGTACTTAAATTTTGCTTTAATTACGTTTTTCATTGCATCACATCCAAATCTTAATTAATCGTTCTGTTTTTGTTTTAAGAACAAAATCCAATAAACACGATTCCGCAGAAGCTCATTTCGCTCTGTAAAAAACTTTCTCCGGCATTTTATTCGAAATGCGATTGTTGAATCCTTTGATTGTCAACTGAAAGCATTTTGGGCTCTGTATACACTGTGCCAAAATCAACAAATCAATTGATAGAAAAATGCGTTTAAGCAAAGGATACCTCATCTCTATTTGAATTTTCCAAGTGAATAATCTTGTCGTAAACTGAAAATAAAACGAAATTCTGTACGATTTCGAGAAGGGAGCAAACAAGAATCAAGATCCTTGAGGGATATATCAGTCAGAAGCAGCTCTCAAAATTTCTATATCTTGTTTGACTTGGGTGGAAATACCTTTGACCTCCCGAAGCGTTTCAACACAGGAAGTTTCTGCAGTCAATAGCTCTCGAGATATTTTCAAAATAGTTTTTAGTTCGAATGGATGTTAGGGATGAAGTTTAATAAAATGTTGATTGCTTCTTTAGATATTCACTTTGGCGTATGGAGTTAATTCCTGTACATTTTAATGTTGCGAAAATTCGAATATGCTTTCAATGATTTCGAAATCCATATTTTAATGTGTTACGAGAAATAAATTAAACATTTTCCGATTTTAAATTCATTAAATGTTTACATATAGATTAATATAAAATCCATTTTCAATTTTAAGTTATTATAAAATTAATTACAAAATATAGATACATTTCATTCATATAAATGCTTAATTTGAAACCCTCTTCTTATTTTTTTTTTGTTTACATTTTAAATTGATGTTATGAATAACTTTTTTAATTCAAATATTTTAAAATAATAATTGAATATATTTAGTGAATTCCGACCAGTTTCCCTCTCTGTACAATCTATGAAAACAATTTCAAAACCTCACTCAAAAGATTTAATAATACACCAAAAATATTTTAATAGAATTCCATTAATATTTTTTTAATGTTCTCGTTATTTACCGCATACTTCCAGTGGGTATTGTAATCCTAATTACATCGGTGCTTCAGTTAATCAAATTTTAATTAAAGCATCTATCGTATGCATTCAGTCGTTGATTCATTGTAAATTACTGTGAAATCAAAAACTGTGTAAGCCTCTGGAGATTGAAACTGTTGTGCTTTTGGGTCACGACTAGCGATCGATACATTTTAATTATTTAAAACGTTTCCGGGACTATTTTAATTAATTTTGTAACACCTCGCCATGAACACAGAGGATTACTAATACTCACCTGGAAAATCTGATGTTCACAAATCGGTAGCCATCAGGAACCGATGGGGGATGGCACCACATCTGCGACAATCGCCCCAATTAAATCGTGGGCTTAAGCCTTAAGCGGAACTGGATCCCATTTGGCGATGGCTGATGTTATCGATGCTAACAATGACGGTGACTTAAATGCATCCTCTGCTGTAAGGACGAATTCTATTTGCATAACGAGCGCCGATTAGTCACTGCGAGGAGTTCAGAAACTGCACTTAATTAATGAACTCGAAACGAGGTTGTGTTGGATAAATAGATTGCGGGGTTGGGGGAAGCGGTGCCAGTGCCGCAGAATCGCTTCCAGTCATTGTCTGTTGTGAAGGAGGAGCTTGTGTGATAGGATGCAGTCATTCCCGGAGCCTGGATATCGAGTCCCCATTCCCAATCTATTCTTAATGGTGCAACAAAACGTGTACAGCGTTGTAGCAGCAGATTTTTGTTGACCGCGCTGCACACTGCAGAGCCACTATATGCGGTGGGATCATCATCAACGAGCCTTTCTACGCCAGGACGATACTCGACTCCTTGTGAATAACTATTGAATGAAGAATGAACCACATTCAAAGTTTATTTTATGAGCTCATATTACCGAATACCGTTCTTTAGCGGAAAAGCCCAGATTTTTTCATTTTTCATTTTTTGCCTCCAACTAAATCCGGTTGGAGGAGCGACGGCCGGAAAATGTACAGCTTCGATTTAATAAATTAAAAAGGATCTTCTTCAGCGCTGCGGAAGAGAGTCTCCCAAACATCCTATTTGGATAATGAAGACTGCGATGTTCGTTTTCCATTCACCCGATGGTGATAGTCTTGTTGCCGTGAATAGACCTACAGAGGCAAGTGGAAATTGCTAGAAAATCTGTGGGGCATGTCTTTAAAACTTCAGCAACCCCGTCGGCGATACCAGGACGAATACTCGTCGCACAGAGCTGCAAGGTGTATACATATCAGTTCACATCTCGGTTGGCAATCAGGGATACATGTCGGCCGGTAATTTATCAACCGGGCCGCACTGTGGGCATTGGGCTTTAATCTAACAGCCCCACATGTACCCCCCGAAGCAGGTGAGCAGAAACAAACAATAGAAGGAACAGACGATCCTATAGGCATCGGGGTTGGAAATTCTTACCCGCTTGTAATACCTCAAAATCCTAAAAGCTTCACAGTCCATAACCAGGAGCTTTTGATTGTCCACCCCTAGGGATACTAATCTGGCAAATGAGTAGACAAAGGTAAAGCCATGCTACCAATGATTAATGATTGGACTTATTTGCATATCAGGGAGGTTTGCCCACGGAGGAACACAATCACCTATCCAGCCCCCCGGCATCCTTCATTTGTGTGTCGTTCTCATTCTAAATAAACCAAGCCGCATGTCAGTGGAAAGCAGTCGACAAATTACGTTTCCCTAGCAAACATAATTATATGATTAGATTACACGTACACTTAGAACTTATTAATTCGTGGATAAATTAACGGGGGTTGACGTGATTGCGTAATTTTTGGGAATGACTTTTGATTTATGTTAATTACTAGCGGGACGGGGGGAGGAACAGAGAACATTATAAAGTGCAGTGTTTGCGGATATCTCTGGGAATGAATTATTTGAGCCCGGAATGATTTGTATATGTGACATTAGTGCAATGCCACTGCACTTAGCAGTCGTCCTGTACACGTCCAGTCGTCCCATATGTGTGTCACTCAACTGGCTGCAGGAGTACAGATATTAGGACTACCAAAGGCAAACGCATTGTGTGGAAGGATCATGGAGCCTTCAGTCGTCTGTCAAAATAGTGACAAATTAAGAGCAAAGCGGAATAATTACATGATTCTAGGCTATGGCTCTACATTGTTTCCACATTTTAACATTTCCTTTATTTTTAGTGACATCAACCCTTCTGAACAGTGTTTTTAAAAGTATAACTCGTTTGCTGAAACTGTCACAAAGATTAACACAACTTTGCTCATTGCAAATTGCATTATTTTGGTCCTTGATTTCTGTTAAATCAAAATTTCTGATTTTCAAAACCAATGCGAATTACCTAAAGGAATTAAAATAACTGCAACAATATTTCTTTCAAAAACTTAAATTAAATGTACACTGTACAGTAATATATGTATCAGATCGAGTTTTAAAAATGGTTTTATATTTAAAGAGCATTTAAAACTTTAGATAACAATAAAGTGTAGGGTACGGCATAAAAGTGGAGTCAGGCGTGATGCCTTCTAAAACTCGCAAAATGTTCATACACACGCATATGTTAATTTCAGAATTATTGCTAATTTGTTAATTCACACTTCTCTGCTGCACCGGATTTTAATGCCCCAATTTTACTTTAATTACAATCTTATATGTATTAATTTATTATGTGTTTGATATTTTTATGTTTAGCTTGTAAAAAAGTTGCTGCTATTGAATTTGAAATTGACTTTCATTGTTAGTTATTTATAATACTTGAGAGAAGAAAAAGCATATCGGCCAGGCGAATGTTTTCTGAATTTTTTACCTGTTTTTGAATCGATCTATAAACTTGAAAATCATAGAATATACCTACGCATCAACCATCTTAATTCTTAGTGAATGTAAGAATTTTTTCGTTATGGTTGCAAAAAGGGAAAGTAAGTATGTACACCCAAAGAATCAATTTCCCAAAATGAAAAAGTCCCCAGTGGCTATTATACCAGCACTGGCCGTTATGCCCGTCCTTAATGTATCTAGGCTAATATACAATATACATACATATTATGTGTATTGAACTATATAACTGCTAAAAATTTGAAAGTTATGAATACTCTAAAATTTATTAAACTGCAAAACTACGGTTTTCCAAAATTATCAGAAATTTCTTAAAGTGATATTGTACAATTAATTGGCTTATCAATCAATAGACAACTCGTTAAATTTATTATACTATATTGTATTAGAGTATACTTTATTATTAAATTTTCTCAAAAGTAAACTCACAATTTACTGATTGAAAACAAATAAATTTCAAAATTGTGTTCCTTGCAGACTGTTATTTTTGAATTCCAGAACACGCATTCTTAAGTTCTTTCCAATTATATTTGTGTATAATTAAGTTGTCTATTATTGACCCAGCAATTTGCATGTTTGCAAATGTTTGTCTATGCAACTTTGAGCTACGATTTATTTATAATGAAAACCGCTTAAAATTCTGCGAGTGTACATATTAAAAAATGCCTTCATCCCATTTACATTCGACGAAGAGTTTCATTAATGTAATCAACTACCACAGTCGCTATCGCATAATTGGTACTCAATTTGCAGAAACGACATCCTTTAAGCCTTCGATCCCGTCTCACCCCGAAGAGTAAAAGTGGACAAATAATTTATGACTTTGGAAAACAATTTTGCAACAACAACTGTCATTACTGAAGTTATTCGGGACGCAATTTGCTAGGCCTGTTAGGATTAAGAGTTCGTCAGACAAAATGTCACACTGTAAAAATAAACGAAACAAACAGGTGGAAAATCTAGTTTGCAATTCTTAATTGCGCCAATATAATAAATTATGTATATCAAGTGCCTTGGGACAAGGAGAACTCTTATTTTCCTCTTGCGGTTGAGCAATTTCTCTATATGTCTGGAAAAAGCCTTCTAGCAAAAAACGTGTTCCCATTACCTCGAACTTCATCCGGCGAAAAATTGCTATCAGAACTCAACGCATTTGTTTTTGATTTTTTATCAATCAGGTTCCATTTCCATTAACACTAAACAATTACTGTTCAATTTCTGCACGTATCTGACGGCGTCTTCCAAAGAATCCATCAAGTTTTCCTCATAAAATACAAACACGCCAGATTTATTCAGATTTTTACCCACGGGGAATGCTGATCGTTATCAGTTCCATAGCGAGGACCAAGTGCTGACGAAATGCACTACATGCCCACTGGGACAGTGTCCTCCATTTATCACAGATCAATCGGTCGCCTCTTCATTTATTCCCGTAGGACGACGCCGCTGACTCTGCAATTGGAAAACAAGTCGCGTGTGCGTGAAGATCTCCTCTATCTCGGAGCGCCCCGATTCAATCGAACCCAGACCCAGGCGCTTGCCCAACTCAATTTCTATATTTATTTAGCACTGTGTCGCGGAGCATTGTCGGGAGTAGAACTCACTGTCTCACAGTGCCGAGCGAAGTTTAACCCGATCGTTTACGTTTGGTGCGAATGAATTGATCTCGAAAATCTCCACAGAACACAGCGGAACAGTTCCCACCATCGACCATATGCTATCGGTTCAAGAGTGTATCGCAAACGCGACGAATGTAAACTAAAATATAGTGACGCATGTGTCAGTGATTGACAATTTCGGCGAATGTCATATTATATCACATCTCCATCAACGAACGACGCATCCGGAAAATGGAAATTTCGTGAGCTTTTGAAGATAAATCGAAGCAGCCTAGAGGAGCAGATCCGGAACTCCAATTGAAAATGAACTGGACCATTTTCCAATTATTCGTGTTTATCGAATTATCTCTTTCACTGGGTAAGTACCATCTCAGAAGTATCTATATATCTATAGTATTTTTTCCAATATTGGATTCTCTCCGATAACGTTCCGATTAAATTGATTATTAATTTTTTTTTTTCATTTTCCATTTTGCAATTATGCTCGTGAAATTGCTTATGGGCAGGGAAGAGGTTATGTATGAATTGCATGAATTTGCCGGAGGGGATTAAAGTTTCCTGGGAGTCCCCGACTGAGACTGGTTCACCTTTAAGCCATTGTTGAACTCTGGTCTGGCTTTTGTGTAATGGTGCCTAATTAAAATTGCAAATGACCAGGTGTTTGTCTAATTGCTGTATTGGAGCGGCTACAATTTCTGATTAAGCGTTTTCAGTTACAATCCAAGCGGCGCCATGAAGGTACAAAATCTGCCAATGTCCATGGACAAATTTATTGACATTTGGGACCAACAGGAATATTCAGATAAGTTCCATTGTGTGGGAAAACTTGTTACTGCTGGGTAACAACATTTAATGTTTGTACTCTGGTTTCAATTTCAGTGCAATCATAATTTAGCAAAACTTTGCTGAATCTGTTTTTCGCATCAAAGTATCTTAAAGCTATTTGATTTTTCCTTAATCATAAAATCTTCTCTTCATTTCAAATCTTATTACATCTAAAAGTAACACATTCTCAGGTGGACATTCTAACTAAAAAAACAGTCATGTAATGAAAATAGTAATTAGTTAGAAACTTTCTTCTTGCATATTCTTAAAGTTCATGTTTCTTCTTCACAAGTGAATTACCTGAGTGGATTATTTTTAGTGAGATCCTGTGAAATCCTGCAACATATTCCGTAACCAACATTAAATGTTTACACTGAATTTCCGAAGCAAAGTTCAAAATTCATGAAAAAACCTTAATTAGCTAAATCAAAGGCCTTATCTCCACTAACATCAATTCCAGGAATTAGTAATATGTACTTCTCAGAAATCGTATTAAATAATCCCATTACGTCCTTCAGCAAGGACAGCATAGAATTACTGTAATATGTGAATTGTTTTTGAAAGGGAAAAACTGTCCACTGAATTTTATGCAATTAACAAATTCATTACAGCAAAATGATTCGCTGCATTGTGTATAATTACACAATACATATTGTTTTAGTTGTCCTGTTCCTATATACCATCTGTTCCTCCCAGCTGGTTTGAGAACCCTCTAAAATCATCCAACTTCCGAATGGAAGGCCTAATGAGGTTGGACGTAGAAGTTTTGCAACTTCACCGGCCAAAGGACGAATTTAGTTACCACTCTCTGCTGGAGTTATCCACAGTAGTGTTGGAAAAAGGGTCTAACTTGGTCGCGAAGAAGAAAACGTCGTTTGATTCAGGAGCTGTACACATGTCACCCTCATCCCCCGCCCGAACAAGATCTCGCCAAATTGCTTTTAATTTGAAAGTTTTGTGCAGCGTGATCAAATTTGTGTTCAACACGTTGCAAGATTGTCACTCGAAGGATGTGACAACGGCAGCAGTTTCTGGTGTCGAGACTTGGGAGCCGGAAGTTGGCTGTCATGTCCGTCCTTGTGCTTTCAATTTTCGACATCACCGCAGCACAAAATGCAACTCACCGCAACTAACATCCTATAGCCCTGTAGGAAATTTGTTTACAATAACGACACAATTCACTTCACCGTTCATCTCGGTGCAGTGTGTGACGAAGGGGTGGGGATTCTTCATGGTGAAGGATGAACGCTCCAGAACTTGAGAAGTTTTTGGAGTGGAAGAAGGAAGCAGTGAAGAACTTTCGACAAACTCGTTTGACACGGAAATGTTCTAATTGAATAATTCAGACAAGTGGAGTCGAAAACTCTTTGAACAAATTCCGAATAGGGAAGCTTTCGTTTTTGTGATTAGAGCCGCTTCGGTAATTCGCATCTAGACCAAGTGCTATCAAGACCAATGGAGCGTTCCGCCGTTTTCCGCACTTCAACGTTAATTTCCTCAACTCAGCAGCTTTTGCACGCTCCTTAGACATTTTCCCAAGTGGAACAATTTTTTGTATAGCTTCAGACTTCAGTAAAACTTTGTAAATATTAAAATTTATCCACTTAATTTCAGCAGTCCTAACAGGGATTTTAAGGAATTAGTTTAATACGATGCATTTTCAAACCAAAACAAAGAACGAAGTCTGTCCCAGATTTTTATCCACTAATTTTTCGCACAAATTCCAATATCACCATGGGCTAAACAGGGGTAGTTTTATTTTAATATAAGTATATAGTTGCATTTACAGATGATCAATTGAGTAATTGGGGGAGAACTGTGTAATGCCGGACGGTTATAAGTCAGAGTGCACATTACTCCCATAATATGGTACATGCTATTATGACGTGTTTATTAGATACTAATACTCGTTAAGTGGCAATAAATGTAACTTAAGTTAAAACCGTAACGAGAAAATCAATCTTTTCAAGTCAACCAGGAGAACTTGTAATCTAAAATGATAGGTCTTACATAACCGCAAAAGTTTGAAGTCATATCTATGTACAATGTACATTTACCAAGAACTTCATTTCCTTTTCGAAACATGCCGCCATTCATGAATCAGTCAACCAACCCAATTATCCCAGACGAGACAGATATCCTTGTACGGAAGATACTTACACTGCAACTGCATAGAGCAACTTATTCTGGAAAGTGACTTTCCTTGTACCGGACCGTTTTGGACTGCTCCCGGTTTCCTCCTTGCGATGGAAGGAAACCTCGCAGCAGGAAACCAATATTGACAGTACGAAGCACAACCAGCTCCTTGGCTAATAAATGATCGAGTCAAATGTAAATTTTTAACATCCACAGAAACCCCAACATCTCTCCGTTTCCTCCCCAACGGTATATATTTTTTTTGAATGACCTGAATTCCTTGAAAGTACATAGCTCCGTCGACGCCCGGAAGGCAAGGTGCTGCAAGGACTAGAAGAATCAATGGTTCCTGGGTTTCCTCGAATTATATTTCACGTAAAATTCAATTCAAAGAAAATCCTTGAAAGTTTCTATCCATCGCTGAAGCAATTTCCTGAGAATTTTATATCTAAGATCAGAGAACTTAAATGCAAAGGCTCGTTTTCACTGCATGCAGCAACTTCAAGTGCAGTAACTGATTGCCATCGTAGAACGCACGTGACTGAAACTTTCGCGACAAGTAAAAAATCGCTGGGCATTAGCCCAGCAGCCTTGTAGCGAGTTAAATAAATCAATCAGAATTGCAGTGCGCTCCTTTTCACGTGTATCCAATGGTGGGGGTGGATGGGCGTGAGGTGCAGCGACTGGCAAGGAGATGGGGATGGTTTGGCAGCATTTGCAGTGCAAGCAAACCGTTTTTGTGGGAGTTTTGCTATCAGATCACGTGCGAGGTTGCATCCTGAATAAACTCGAGTTTGGTAACAGGAGAAACGCGATACCCCAACACCGAAAAAATGACAGGACAAGCACCCCCCCGTTCTCCGGGTAGGACGAGCCGGTAGTCAACGACTGAATCTATCACTGCAGGACGTGCACCCCATAAATTCAAGACCTGCTATTAACTCAAAAGTGCTTGAAGCATTGTCCTTTCGCTGCTGCTCAATTGTTTCGAAAATTGCAGCTAATTCCACAGACAAATAAAGTCTCCCGAAAAGCTCTTCAATGTCTAACTCAGATGCCGGGATATCTGCCCGTTTGTTGGCCGCCCCCTGCCCAACCATGTCGGCATCTAACCAAATTTCCAGGCAATGCACGTTTTTGGGGAAAACCCAGTTTTTCACGTATTAGGCACGCCGGGATGCTGAATGGGCGGGGAATGGGTATGAAAGCAATGAGTGGTTGCCTGATTGTATTGTCTCCACAGAGGTGCATGCACTCCACCGGAAATTGGAGGTTCAGGAGCAGCATTACCGGTGAGCCATAAAAACCAGGATTTCTTCAACTCGTCGAGTCCGAAATTGAACTCTCCTTTGCAGAGTCCTTCTCTAGTTATGTCAGTTCCAGCTTTGACAATTAGACGTCACTGAGGTCGAAATAAAATAGTACTCGACTTCGTTATTCCGGTTGTACGTGCAGCATCCCTCTTGGCTGATGGGGCAACAACAAAAGCGATTTTAGGGTACAGGGGGGCGGAATGGTTAAGGTGGCTGCGGGAATCCACAAAAACTTTGCACCAAATAAAAACATTTCATTTGCGTCCAATTACGGTACTTTAAGCTTGCTCCCCCCGAAAGCAGTCAGTACATGAAATTTTCACAGGAAAAAAATTTATAACAATAAATATGGGACAATGGCTGTCCCTGATAACGGTCGACAGCAATTATGTGATGACCGGAACAGAGATAAAAGAGACATCGCTTAAGCTTGGCTGGCATCGATTCGTCTAGCAAAACCAATATATCACTTTAATTATGTGCATGCATAAGCAGGCTCATACAGTCATACATGACATTCCTTTTCCAGGATTCAACGAACGGTAAGCAAATAAATGAATGCCGGAACTTTAAATATGGATGGCGCCAACGGGCAAAGGGATGCAACTCCACCACGTTCATAGATTCATTATTTAACTAGAGTCCTATAACTTGCATTTAATTCACATAAAAAAAAAGATCAATTTCCGGCAAGCGGTTTTAACAGAGGATCAACTCAAGAGTCATATTTCATATGAACAAATATGAAGAAGAACAATATTGCAAAGCAAATATTTAAATTGCACAAAATTTATCGAAATAAAAAGTTATTGCAAAGCAACAAAAAAAAATTTAATTTTTTTTGTGATAAAAAAATATACAAGAAGACAATCACAATTATACTCGTAGTATTTATTTTTGAATATCTACATTCGAATAGGTATTAACAAATGTATCCTTAATTGGGACGCTTAAATTGAATTATCGCCATTCGGCAGTTGAGCCTTGTTTTTCAGTTCCACAGATTTGTCATTAGTTAATCATAGTTAATCATATCTAATCGTTTCTGATGACACACAAGCAATTTGCTTAATGCCGCGATTGTCAATATAATTAATCAATTTCATAATTAATCTGCTTCCAGCAAAAATATCTCTCCACACTCAAAAACTTTTTTCACACATCCTTCCAACACGTTCAATAAATCGTTCGATTTGTTTTTTCCAGCGCCAAGTGAAATTCTCATCTTTATCCTGAGCCAACCGGACATGTACCATAGTCAATTGGCCCATAATCTGCGAGCAGACATCTACAATCAATCACTGGCAATTAACAAGGATCATTTAGTCAATATCCACCTCCTCCATGAAACATTCAGCAGTCCGGGCTACTGGACCTTCCTGGCAATCCTGCCAGATTTGGCCAGGAGCAATATCGTAAAATCCCACACAAAATGGATTGTGCTTTGCGAGGACTTGAGCTACGTTGACTTGCAGACATTAGTCAACAAGTTGGCAGCGGAGGATCACACGAGGGTAAGGACTGGCCATGACACATAAAATCCGATATTCAACATGTTGCCTCTTTGCACAGGAAATGTATTTGGGGCATCCGCTGCACGACCAGGAAGCAACGATAATCCATCACTTTGCCTTTTTCGAGAACCCGAAGTGGTTTCCTTACCCCTTGATTAGATCTGGGGTTTCGTTCAGTGCTTGTCTAATCGAAAGGTAAGTCCAAGTGCACCTTTGCAATACCCTGGTACGGGTACCCACAGAGCCGTTGTTTTCCCAGGCTCGATTCCTTTTGTTTTAATCCAATTAAACACAAATCAACAAATCCTCCACAGGCTAACGAGACTCGTTCTGGGGGAGAAGCCATCCACTGACTTTTTTATTGATGCATCCCACGAGCTTTCACTATTTATTTGGCAGAATATGAGGAGTGAAAAGTATAAGCCCACCGCTCAGAAGGTAACACTGTCGGGGCGGCAGGACGAAGGAGAAGGCAGCACCAGGAACTCGGTGGAAGCGACCGGCGAAGGAGTTGTTGGCGGAGGATCATCTCCGGGGGATAGACAGAGATCTAAATTATACAAGGAGAACGGGCGTAAATTACTGATGGCAACGGCACCTTATCTGTGTCCAGCAAAAGGATATGGATGTGCCATTTACCCAAATGAGGCTGCGTCGACATGTGTAAGTGGCAGTTAAGCAACGTCGAAAGTGTCACAGGATGTGAGGCGCCGAGAATATTAACCGAGCCACCACCCTCATGCACTACCTATTTCGGGCGACATGTATACAAATCCTTGGTGGATAATAATTTTTATGGTGTCATCCTTTTTTATTTCATCTTCTCCGCCCTCCGCATCATGGCTCTTTGGACAATATCTTGCACATTTCACTCCTCCACAAAGTCGAACTCGTATTTTGAAAGTGTTCCAACTGCCCGAAGGGATTGTAAAATGTAAAGAAAAAGTGCACAGGACTAAGGAGACATTCTATGTCCATTGGATTTTTTAACTGGCAGTGTTGTTTCAGCACCAGTCCTTGTCGTGTGCTTTTTTTTGTTTGTTCTTATTTTCGTGTTTTTTCTCGTTTTTGCAACGAAACGAGAGAAAACTTATCACCATTTTGGGAGTCCTGGGATAGCCTAAGAGAAAATCAAGGATATCTCGACACTGTGAATGTTCTTGTTCTCTCTCAAGAAGTTTAATTTTATTCAAACGGAGGCGGCGATAAGTACCGAAATGGAATTACAACATATCTTAGCTTGTGTCCCCTCGAGGATTAATAAGTGTCTTAATGTACTTCAAGTGCCTCCCCAAAAATTTTAACTACTTTAAATTTGTCGCAGCATCCTTCAGACTCCCTTTTTAGAACTTTGATTAAACTTTTAAGAGTTATGACGGAAGTTTCAACAAAAAATAAATTAACTCAGCCAGATATTCGAAAAGTTTTCGAAAAGTTTTCCATGGCCATTCAAAGTTGATGAACGTGGTTTTCGAAATTGATTAAACTGCACCCCCAGATTATCTGTACCTAAGGTAAGTTAGTTGCACTTGCAACTATCGAGAATATGCTTTTAGGCAATTTTGTCATACTGAAATAGTTCTACAGTAAAATGGGAGCATCCGGTGTGAAATCCGTTCAGACAATCTCGCAAACTTTTAACTGGAATTCTGCTTCCTGCCTTAGACAGCAGTGGTATGCTTCCATGCTCCATTCGGGGACTCGAAAGTAGATCCTAGAATATTATCCGAACGTGCCTGAAGCCTTAAGGTATGAAAGCACTTCCGTGTTGAACTTTCTCCTAAGAGTCACATTTGGATGGAGGGACATTGTTGAGTTGAAAGAATTGAATATGTGCTTTTGCTTGGCAGACATTGAAAAGATAAGTTTAGTAATAGTAGCAGTAGTCGAACTTCATCCACCATCTGGTTTGGAAATGGAACCGTCCTCTTTTGTCTATGCTTATTGCATTAATATTTTGAGCTCTTTTTTGTTTTTCGCTGTTTTTGAATATTTTTGCATTCCACTATCTATACAAATCCTGGACATTTTAAAACATTCTCTTTGAATCGATTAACAAAAAAAATAATTAGGAACAAAAAAGCAATCTATTTGCTGAAAATAGAGAAATCAACAGGCAAACAATATGTTTTGAAATGTTTGCGAAAAAAATAGTAAGGTTTCCCAATATTTCTGCTTTTTAGAATAATTTCAACAAAATCATAACAATTCAGAAGAAAAATCAAAAAAGTAAAACAAACTGCCGCAGCGGAAAAATAACTAATCTTTTTACAAAATAGTGAAAAAGTTGTTGGACTATTTGAAAGTACCAATATATTCCATATTGTTTTTTTTTCAGATATTATATACCTATATTTCCTGCATGGAAAATATTTAAGGACAACTTGCGAGCGGAGCAACAAATGCAAACGTTTTTGATTCGAGCAATTAATCACTGATTTTGAAAAAATAGATTCGTTGTTTTGTGATGATATCCTCTATGGCTATTTTTCAAGGATCACTTATAATTAATATTTAAAAAATACGGTTCCTTTGAAATTCAGCTGCGTCCAATTTGAATAATCGCAATTCTATTAGGGATTCGCTTTGCTTAAACGAATGACACTCCAGGGTACAGATTTTTTTGCATAAATCTGACCCTCTGACAAGGACCTATTTAATGACGTGAGTGGTGACTTGTACTATAAATGGCTGTCCTACTTTTCCCGACCTTTTTGTTTTCGAACTATTCACAGGAGTTTCAGGAAAAATTTTTACCAAACATGCTCATATTATAAGAGGAAATTTTCGTACATATAACATTTTAAGTCACATTCTTTTGTGTCAGCAAAATGACCTTTTCAGGATCTATGGTCTATGGACATAAATGTTTTCAAAGTGTTGCTTCCTAAAGTTTTTTACGCAGTCATCACACTTAGATGCGATTTTCGATTCAGGTGACTAAAAGGAAAGAATTCACTGAAAAGAGGGCAGTAATTAAAACACCCTTGCACAGCCAAAAGGGTTTTTTCCTACACAGGTCATAGAGTGAACTTTTCAAAGGGTTTTAGATGAAAAAAAGAATAAAACAAAACATTTGTTCACAAGTTCAAAATGAAAAATAATACACCCCATATTAAAACTATTAATTTAAAATTTAAATTATTTCATTTATAATGTTATGTTTTTAATTACGAGTTTTATTTAAACAAATATGATAATCGAAACTATCACAATAAGCTGAATTGCACTTGCATTTGAGAAATGTTTGCTGAAGACATCCTTTTGTTATATTTTGTATATGCTAGTAATTTTGTATAATATTACAAATGTCCTTTTTGAAAACAATCCAATTATTTTCGAATAAGTAAGATCAGTTGTATTTTTAATTCACATTGTAATCGAAATCATTGTTCAACTGATTAATTTTCAATCAGGAACACATCCTTCGACAACATTTTAAATCTGTACCTAATTTTGCCAATAACTGTGCCATTAAAGTTTCATAGCCAATAAACTTTGCTCAAATTTGCAACAAAATAGAATGAAATTTTACAATACCAATTTGAGAGCAACATGTACAACAGGAATAGGCATTTTCCGGAAATTTCAATGTCCATAATCCTTCCGGCATCTCTCCCAGGTGCCCATGAAACCCTTTAACAATTTCGCTTTTATCCACCTTCGTAACCCTTTCAAAACCGATAACTGTACATTTCCCTTTTAACGTATATAAACGGTCCGTTACCCATTACGGTCCCCAAATGATCCTGTGGCAGTACAAATTGGACGGGAGCGTGACCTCCTGGTGCGATGCATAATTCACTGCGCGGAGCTCGGTAATCCAGCACCAGGACGAACTTTTCTCGACATTCCTGTAAAATTAATTTGCGCTTAACTATTTACGTCTTACTGCAGAAAAATGGTGGCCCTTGACCGAAGTCCGTCTGAATGGGTGTCTTCGGAGTGAAAGGTTCACGTTATCCTGTAGATCCTATTACAGAGTAACGGTAGAAAAAGATTACCTTGTCTGCTATTTGAGCGTAATCCTTTCAAGGGTATCATAAATAAAATAGATTTAGATCAGGTTTGAAACCCCTTTCACCCATAGACTTTCCCGTTAAAAGTTTAGGCTGTAACCCAATCTTATCTGGTCATTGCAGGACCCTATCAGTGCCGAAATAATCTTTTTCGCAATAAAAACCTGTCACAAATTCCACAAGGAACGGATTCCGACAATCGAAAGGACCTGGGGTCGATACGCCATCCACAAGAGATTTTTCAGTGACACAGTGGGTGAGTATCCAAGACAGGAAGCCATCCCCTAGCAATAAGGGATACTTTTAACAAGATTTATGCATGCAAAATATCTGCTAACAATTTCTCGTCCAGATGATAGGATTCCAACCATATCAACTGGTGTCCCGAACACTGAGACAGGACACTGTGCGAAGACGCTATCGATTTTCAAATTAGTCCTGGAAGAGGTGGAGGAAATGAATCCGAGACTTGAGAGGCCGGTAAAATGGGTATTCCTCTCCGACGATGACACATTGCTGAGGTAAATTAATTAGAATTGGGTCCTCATGAACTGCTCCAAGTCCTGCTCCTGTCTGGTTGCAGTGTGTCTGCTGTCTGTGATATTTTGGCATGCTTCAACGCGGAAGAGGATGTCTACTTGGGCGAGCGCTACGGCTACCGACTGCACTCAAAAGACGGATTCAATTATATCACGGGCGGCGGGGGCATCGCATTCAGCCTGTCCACCGTCAGGAAGATTGTCAAGCACTGCACCTGCCCCTCGCCATCCTCACCCGATGACATGATCATCGGAGTCTGTTTGCAGAGGCTCGGCATCAAGGCCATTCACTCGTCAAGATTTCATCAGGTAACTTAATGGTTGGCTTTGGGGGTCTGCTCCAAATTGAATGAGCTCAGATTTTCTTTTGTTAATATACGGTTTTTATTGTTAATGCAGTTCTTATATTTTAATTTTACCGGACTGAAAAACTGCGAATAATACTTGTGTGGTTATGCTTCTTTGTTAAAAACTTTTTCGGATGATTTTATTTTAATAGTGGTTTCAATTGTGGTTTTATTAAAAGAATAAAAAATTTGCAAAAAATATGATTCAAAACGGATCCTTTGTCTGCCTAACATGAATTGAAGCCACGTTTTAAAGATTTCATTTTTTATTTCGAAATATAGTTTACCGTCTTACCGATAATATGCAAGACGAAATTGATAACGTTGCATTTCAAAAAAGAACTATTAACAAATCAGTTCTAGACCTCAAAGAAATTACTTCGCACGAGAGTAGGTCAAACCGCAAACACTGGCATGCAAAACTTTCTACCAGAAGGATTCCAATAAACTCGTTAAGAGAAACTTTTAATAGAAAACTTTTCGCACACGAATGCAAGGTATATGCTATATTTCACCCTTTTAAAGTTAAGTGCAACTAAAAACTATAAAAACCAAAAAATGGTTGTATTGAAGAAGTGAGAAATAAAATACCTAATTAAAAGAAACTTCTTCAGATAATGGTACAAAAAATATGTTAGGAGTTTTTTCTTTAAAATTCGTGAGTTGTTTTTTACACATCTAGATTTTATATAATGAATCAGTAAATTATACTGAAAGATTTATTTATTAGCCCTTCTAGAAAAATACGTGCTGTTCTTTTTGTTTTGAAGAATATAATATTTTAAATGGAATTCTAAATGTCAGCCATTTGTTTACAAAATATTAAACAAATGATAATTGTTATCAATACTTTATGTTTTCAGGCACGTCCACCAGACTATTCCCCCGAACTGTTGACAATGGAACGTCCAGTATCTTTCCACAAATTCTGGCAAGTTGATCCAGTGCTTGTGTACCAGCGATGGTTCCGAAGGATCGACGAAAAACTACACGAAGAATCAAAAACAAATTGTGATATAAACACTAGTCTATGTACAAAAGTTAGAAAGAAACTGAAAAATGGAAAAGGAGCCAACGGTAATGTAGGGAGAAAGATTCAAAGACTTCCACATGTTGATTTATAGATGATTTCATTCTTTAATACAGTTAAAACAATAAAAAAGATATTTTTATATAACTTTGTGTTTATATTCTAAGGAGGTACTTAATACTTTCAGTGCGATAATTAAATAAAAAGAAGAAAACAAAAACGATATATATGCATTTTAATGCAGTGGAGATGCGAGCCTTACAGCTGACTGCGTTGCTCGCGGATTCGCCTTCATTCGGCACTCGTTAACTTGGCGCTGAAGCTGCTCTTGCAGAGCCAGCATCTCTCTAGTGCGCTGGTAAATGGAGTCTTGGGGTCGCATACTCGGATTCCAACGGCAGTAAAATCCTTTCCAGAGCTTGATTGTCCTCATACTGGCGATAGGCTTGAGAACAGTCTGACCCCCTTCTGGATTGGCGCCATAAAGCGAGTTCCGGTACTGCTCAGGAGATGAGTTGATATACGACCAAATTGAGACTGTCTTGTGTTTTAAATCTGTAGATTCATTTCCGTTAAATCAACGCAATACAAACCGCCTACTTTAATATACCCACCTTCTTTTGCTCTTTCTCCTTCAGTGTTAAACATGAAAGTCCCAAAGCGGCAAGAGTACAAATGATCCAAAATGGTGATTAAGAAATGTTCATTGAACTCCAAAGCATTGGGGAACTGTTGGCTCACTTGCCACACGCAGTCTATGAACTGCAGGAAAACTGGGGACCTATCAGCGTCTGAATGTCGATTATCACCATGGCCGATCCTCTGCTGGAACTTGTGCCCAAAACTCAGCCACTCCTTCTCGACCAAGACTTCAAATCCCTTTATGGTGCGATAGTAGGGATCAAGCAGCAGCATCGACAGCGCCGTGAGTTGAGCTGTCCGATCCCATCCGTCGGAGCAGTGGACCACCACCGACGTGCTCATGATTTCTATCTTGTCGACGATTCTCACAGCTCCTGCCATAATGCACTTAATGTGTTTCAACCAAAAACTGCCTTCGACCGCTGTTAGCCACTTCTGATCATCGATGGTGGGATAACAAGCCTCCTTCAGTTTTCTCAGGCTCTCGCGCATAACGTGAATGTTGTGTATATCCAGGAAATTGATCTCAACGTTTTTGTAAGTCTCCTCAGATTCGTAGCCCCCACCTTTTGCCTTGTTTGCAATCGCATTAGCACTGGGACGAGCGTCCATTATAGACAGCTTGTCGGACTGAGCGTTTGCCTCCATAATGTAGTTAAGGTACATCTCGTCATCTTGGCTGCGCTTGCCGCTCACCTTAAAACAGAACTCAAACATTTAGAAGTAAGTAAAGAGTACGGAATGGATTTACTCCAACTAAAGGCTGGGAACATCTAGTTATAGTCGCCTGGGATTTCGGATGAATCCAGGACAGCACTGGAAGTCGATTGCGGGATCGAAAAGTGGCGACTTTCTTTAAAAAGTCATCGGAAGCAGCCTTGGGAACTGCCCAAACTGCCGGATAACTTTCGCAGATGGTGTAGCACTCATTTATCTTCGTAATCCTCCAAGTGTCGTTGTTGACGCCCATCCGCCGCAATTCTGCCAGCGGCTCATACACAGTCCAGCCATCTTCAGGAAACGGCTCCGCGTACGAAAACGCAAAAAGTTTTCCACTGTAGGACAGTGGAAAGGCATAAGTTTGGAGTTTTTCGAACACCGTTCGCCTAGAGTGGTTCTGCTGCTTGTGCGCGAATCTAAGATTCCTCATATCCTTACAGAAAATCTCGATTCCATATGAGTTCTCACCCCGGGAAGTGGAGCCACCAATTTTCTCCACACGCGATATCACACCGAGTGGAACATCAACGACAATCGGGGGGTCACGTTCATTTGTCGGATGTGACCGGAAATAGAGTCTATAATTGGTAATAGTCAACGTGCCATACGCCGGACCTCTGTATGGACACACGTAAGTGACGTCATTTTTTTGATCTTGTTCCTTTTCACCAATGAAATACACAAATGGAGTTTCACGGGAACCCTAGTTGAAAAATAAAATCAATTAAGTAAGCACTTCTTCAGAAAATGAATTTTACTAACAATTGTCTCCGCCCCATGTTTTGAGTTCAATGAACTGGACTTGGAGTCCGAATCCAATGAATTGGAGCTCGCATGTTTTGAAGTGGTGAAATCTGAATTTCCTCGATCGATTATTATTCTTTTGTCCATCTCAAACGGAGTAAATTGCGATTAAAATCCGAAGTACACCGTTCAAAGAGCGGTGGCAAATACTTTTGTTTTGACGGTTCCTCTTACAGGCTGACTGTGCATTATTGCCAACTTTCACAATCAGTGTCGCCATAATCGCTAAGAAGACATTTTCGAAAAACTTTGACGTCGTATTCAAGTCAAATAATATTTATAACTGTTTTTTCTGTTTCTTTCCCCTCCAAACCGGGAAATTTTTTTTAAATCCATTAAAAACAACGTTAATTAAGTAGAAAGTTAGTAAAATTGTAAGATTTCCCTTCGTAAATTTCGAAAGCCACCTGAAAAACAAGATTTCGACCGGATTCGAGAAATTGCTAACCTTGTAAACCTTGCTACCTTTTGTAAAAACATGTTTTTCATGCGTTTTATGAACGGGAGGATTTATAATTTTTAGGGATTTCACCTCTTTTCTACATGCAGTCCCACCTAATTCCATTTCAAGTATTTTCAGTAGTTTTTTAGAAAAATCTCAGTTGAGACTACCTCGGAAAAATTGGCATCTCTAACTGAGATGCCCTGAGCAAATTGTCAGATTTCACACTTTCCCCTTTTTCAGGACATTTCAATTTTTCTAGATTGAAAAGAGGTGGAAAAATTATTCACGCCAAGGAAATTTTACGGGAAATTAAGTGTTAAAGGATTTTCGTGTGGGGGGGTAGTTGTGGCTTAAAAGTCAGTAAAAATGAACAAAAAACAACATTTGCTCGTGAAAATGTTTCCATTTATACAAAATGCTTAAAATATTGATGTTTCCTCTCAAAGAAAATTATCGACTTTTATATTTAAATTTATTTTCTACATACATATATATTAATAAGTTATTGTTGGAATTAAAGTTTCCTTGCTTTCTCACAAGCAAAATTGTAATAGAGAGTATTAAAATAGGATGTTAACCAGAAACAATAATTTACAACAGGTGTTGAGGTTGAGATGGTATTTGGATAGTATTTGACCTTGGTAATGTTTATTATCTTTTAATCGAAAGTGCTTGATACAAAAATGTTTATTTAGTGAAATTGGTTCGTCATTCGTGGATGGGAGAGATTTAATTTCTCCGAACTGTGCGATGAGCCGGATTTGCTTTTTATCGCACAAAACATTTTCATGACTTTGTACTTGTCGTTGTGCTATAAATTAGATCGCTTATCACGAAAAAACAATGCCACATGCGCTGATAACGGCTTAATTAGTGATTCACTCTCACTTGTCCATTGGTGGCTTCCGCTTCCGTACGAGGCCGATGATGACTGATGAGTCCGTTGCAACAAAGCTGAAATGACCTTCGTCGTTGAATCCTTTGGTTCAAACTGAGGATCGACCACGGGCGAGTACGGAGTAGGGATCGCAGCCCGCAGGTGTACAGTTACATGAACATGATAAGATAAGTGAGGCGAACCTATTGAAAATTCATTTATCGCTCGCCAACTTATTTTGATTTTGTTTTGGCGTACGAAAAGGAACAGAAGTACCTGATTATAAGTTTTGGGCGTTCATTTATTGCAGTGCATTCTGGGCGTGAAGGTCGGTCCCAAATGCTAATTGCAACTGAAAGTGCTTAATAATAACAATTACCTTGAACTTTAAAGGATTTGCTTAAATGATAGGAGAGAATAAAGTGAAAGTGGCAAGCCAGTCTTTTTAATGAAGCTGGTTCATAATTGTGGAATTTGCGAAGTCCCGAAGTGATAATATTTTACGTGAAAATGTATGTTTATTATTTCATTTAGATAAGGTTCACTGCAGTGCGTTGCAAACAGATTGCACTTGTGACGGCTCAAGCTGTTAAAAGGTGTATTGAAAATGGCGGACTAAAACATAAGAATCTGAAAAATAATTTTATTTTAGAAAAAGTAAATATGCAAGTTCAGTAGAAGTTGGAATAATTTTAATGACCGAGTGTAGATGTAGTTTTTTTCTCCTGCCTAGCCAATGTTATATTGGAACAAAGCGATATTACAATTTCTATTTCAACCTTCAGATGTGCTCTTCAGTGTTCTAAATAACGTAAGCCCGCAAAATGGCCGAAGTATCTAACCGTCGGACAAGTATTCCGACCATGTCCACCATGTCTCCGGAACAAATTCAGCCTTATCGTTCCCTTCGCGGGGAGAAACGAACGAAAATTAAAAAAATTCCCGAAATCGCGATTATACCAGAAGTTGATGTGGAAGTGGTAGAGGAGAGGAAACTGAAGTCAAAGATATCTTCCCGCCCATCCTCTACTGGGAGTTTGAAATTGGAAAAAATTGATGTGTACGAAAGGGTTATCCAGAGCAGTACTAATAAGAAGGAGGCTCATCTGCAGCCTAACACTAATCTTGGTTTTTCGGGTAGCAATTTTCAGATCCACAGTTCTACGAGCAGTCTTCAGAGCAGTCCGTGAGTTCGAACGCACATTTGCAACATTGTTTATTGTTCAATACAATTTCAGAATTGTTCGCGAGCAGTACTGTTCCTGTTGCAGGAGGTGGACAAAAAGGGAGAAGATCCTTTTGGTGGTCGTTGCATTTCTCGTATTAGTAATTTTTGCACTTTTCATAGCTCTTGGAATTTTAATCGCCAGAGTTAACAACTCAACCGAAAAAACCTGGTTTTCGCTTAAACTTTAATTGGTATTTGGTGCCATAATGTACAAACATAATATGTAAATATAATACTTAAATAATATATTTTAAATTATTTTGTTATTGTAATTATTTTATTTCTTTCGCCAAATCTACCCATGAAATAGCAATAAAACAAGAAACAAGAACCTGAAAAATATATTGGACATCTTACTAGAGCAAAAACTATTACGTATACTATTCAAAATAACCGACGACTTCGAAAACAGTATTTGTCCCCGCTATAAATTAGCCGAGTCTGGTAAGTGAGGGTGGAAACCCGTATTTCCCCTCCAAGCGGCGTAAACACGTGCTGCAATTGCAAACAGCTGATTGCCGCCAAGAGTTGACAGTTCTCGCGTTGCTCCGAGCACGAATAAGTCGCAGTTACTTTCAGAGTTTTCGGTTATTCTAGGATGATATATACAAGAAATGCTTCTTTTACGATTGTGCAGAAATAGATTCAGCTTCTCAATTTATAATCACTTGTCAAAAACCATTAAAAGAACGGCCGTCAATGAGTTGTGTGCGGGGAGGTGGGCATTGGGCGCCTCAAAGTTTTCCTGTTTGTGTTCTACATCTGCTAGAAATTACTCGTCGGTAGAAACAACAGACTCAGGTGTTTACAATGAACTTGTGTCAACTGAGTTTCAAGACGAGGATATCCTGGACCTGGATGAGGGAAAACACTACTTAAAGCAACTACTCTACCAGGATACTAACGACGAATTGCTGCAGATCCTCAACAAATGTCCCACAGTTGAAAAAGTATACAAAAAAATCATTAGAATTAGATTACAACTAACTGACTTTCTTGCAGCTGCTGGAAGCGTTCTCGAAGCACAAAGACAACTTTGAAACTCAGCATGTTGTTCAAACTGTAATCCTCTTATGGGATCTCTGTCAGAACCGGATGTCCAAAGGATCGGTTGTGATGAACTCAGACGCATTGGAAGATATATTACAGTACATGTTGAAATTCATACCACAAATGAATATAGACGAAAGGACATGTTCCTTATTGTATCTAGCGAAAATTGGAGTGGATTCTAGTCACGTTGTTATGAGGGAGTTGATAATGACTTCTCTGGACGTCATTGCAAAAGGTGCAACATCCGATCTCCTCGAAATACTCTTGAAATAAATTCTACTGTTCTTTCAGCGGAGGAGGACACTCCTTTGACGGCACTATCTCGGTTTGCAGTGGCTGTAAATGTGAAGCAAGATTTGCATACGTATTTAGTGTGCCAGGACGTTATGCCACGAGTGCTGAGAAGCTTGGAAACGTGCGAAAACATCGATGATCTGCGGCTTATTACGATTTGTCTGCACAACTTAATTTTAATGGTGTCTAAGGAAACTCTTGCAGACTATAAAGACAAGGTTAGAGATTTAATTCGTCCCGGAAGTATCTCTAAAGATTGCACCAAATGTGTTATTAAAATTCTCAACTTCCTCAACTTTCCGCACTGGTCTCATCAAAATAATGCTCTTGTTAGAGATTTGCTGGTGATGCTCAATGATCACTTAGAAAACTTGTCCTCCAGAGAACTGCAGACAGTATTTAGAGTTAGTAAAGTCAATCCGGATTTTTTCATTGTCTAATAAAAATTTCATCATCAGGTATTTCATAGTCAAATGGAGCCAGGACAATATCTTGCAAAATACCGCGAATGTGCTGAAGTAAAATACCAACAAACATCGGATATAGAAATTTTCTCCAATGTTGTGCAATTTTCACGCGCTGACGAGCGCGAATATTTCACACAGAAAACAAAAGAACTATTTTTAGAGGAGTACGCAGCCAACCCCACAAATATATCGTCGGCGTTCTTTAAAATGTTGCGCTCCTTGAAGATATCAGACTTGAAGCTATGCAGTGATTTTTGGTCTGGTATTCTGCGGAAAATTCTCAGCAACCCTGCAGAACAGCAGAACTATCGGCTGCTGAAGCACTGCCACTGCTACATGCACTTCAACAACAATCTCGGAGGAACCTACAGGCACGAGAAATTCGAAAAGGAGATTTCCAAGTTTGTGATAGAAGAACTGTCCAACGGGATTTCCGCTGTAGTTCCATCGAAATTCTCCAGATTAGCAGCGTTTATTATTGCTTACGGGTATTCGGAGAGGCCCAGCGGCAAGATTCCCGATTTCATTGTGAATAAAATTGAACAAATGCAAGAACAGTTCAAGGTCATCGATTGCTTGTGCATTTCGCGAGGTGTGCAAATAGCTCTGGAGATCAGGTGTGCATTTAATATTCGTGAAACGATTGTGAAATATTAACTTCTTACCTAGATTCCGGAAGTTTATCCCCTCGCCATTGGCCTTGCAACTTTTGAGAATTGATCAAGTGCTAAACTCTTGTGCAGAACGCCACTTGAAGACAGATATAACCCTTTCAGAGTTGAACTCTATTGTAAGAACTTTCAATAACAGAAAATGTTCGTAATTTCAAATTGTTTTACAATATTTTTGAAAATTACTTCCTGTTTCTTTTAGCATCAAGGAAAACTCCATTATATCAAGCCGCAATCGAGAAATACAACGAAATTTTGGATGGAGATTTGAATTCAAGAATAATCCGAGACATTTCCTACAATCTCGGCACAAGTAACTTTTGCGCACCTCAAATATGTGAACGGATGTTGGAATACATAAAAACTAACAAGGATTATGTAATAGGAGATACTGTAGAGAAAGCGCTGAGTTGTTGCTACAAATTGGGATACACTCCGAAATCGGAGGATGCTCTTTACTGGTCGGCGGAAATAATTAAAAGGTGGTGTTAGAGTAATTGCGTACAAGAGCTAATATGACTCCATTTGCAGAGATTTCAACTACATGAGCGGCCTATCCATTGTGCAGGCCTGCTTAGCTCTCTGCTTCTATAAGACGCTTCCAGAAAGTTTAGTCAACAAAGTTTTCTGCATAGAATTTATTAAAAGACTGGAGGACGAAATCAAGACGTGCTACTCGAAGGTAAACTTCGATAATGTAAGAAGGGAATATAGGAACCTTTTGCTCTTACCGCTATTTGCAGGCAATATATCCTGAAAGGGTTCTCAATCAAGTAATGCAATTGAATCGATCAGTTTGTCTGGATTATCCTGAATTCCAGGTTCCGTGGTTCCAGCAAAACTACATTGAGGCGCAAATGAGTAAAAGTGAGTACAGATACTTTTGGCAAATCAAAATATACTCTCATGAGAATAGTATTCAAAAATGAATATGTATTTACAGAACCGATAGTGCGAAACCGTTTCCATTCTGATGTTAAGGACCTCCTTCAAAACTTGCTGAAGGATGAGAAGTTACTGGCGTGTAATTATGTTACTCCATACGGATACATTGTAAGAACTTGCAGCACGAGCTCCGTAGAATGCACATTGTACAGGACTATTTATTTTTCAGGTGGATTTTGTGATACACTTGGATAAGGACAAGAAGCCCGTTCCTCAACCCAAGGAATCGACTTTAGTTGATGAACTTACGAAGTAAGTTGAAATGAAAGTGTTAAAATATTCTAATACATTATCCTTGTTTTTTGCAGAGTTGCAATTTTACCACTTCAGTATGATTCGTTCTGCGAGAATGACACAACTGCGATGCGAGGACATGCGAGCTTAAGGATGCGTCATCTGGAAATTTTAGGCTACAAAGTAATACACATAAGTTTTAATGATTGGAACTCAATGTATATGAATGTACCTGGTGCGAAAGTAGGCTACTTGAAGGACTTATTGCAAATATCGCAGTAAAAGGCTCGCAAAAAAGCTCTTTATTTCAAATTAAAACTGTTTTATTGCTTACAAAAGGCACATGTTTATCACTTGATACCGCTGCGGATGGCATTCTTGCCTAATTTTCCGTGCACCAAACATAGGCTTCGTCAAACATGAACTGCCACGGGCACCTCTTCGGAGTAAATCCTGGGGACAGGTACGGCCATTGCATGAGACTGCTGCATCTCTCTGGATGCGGCATCAGAGCTAAGTGTCTGCCATCGGCGGAGCACAATCCTGCCACACCCTCGATGCTGCCATTCGGATTCATAGGGTATGTCTCTGTAGGTACAGCATTGTCGTCTACGTAATGCAGGGCGATGCAGTTCTTATTCTTCAGCGTTTGCAAAACGTCGTTGGTCCTAAACGAGAACCTTCCCTCGCCGTGAGCTGTCCAACATCCAATTACGGACCCCTTCATTCTCCTTAACATAATCGAGTTACTATCTGCAATTTTTACCGTAGTCCAGCGACATTCAAATCGCTCAGATTTATTGTGCAGCAGAGCAACGTCGGGAACATCGATAATTCGCTCCTCCTGTGTAGAACCAACCCATCCGATGAGACCCATCAGCTGACAACCGTTGCAGATGCCCAGAGAGAAAGTGTCCTGTCTGTTCTTGAAGCTCATAAATTGAGGAGCAAGCATGTCACTGTACATAATGTTCGCAGCCCAACCTTTTGCAGAGCCAAGAGTGTCGGCATAACTGAATCCACCAGGGAACACAACTCCACGATATTGGTCAAGTGTGGTTTTTCCCTTCAGCAAATCGTACATGGAGACATCATGAACTTCAAATTCAGCTTTGACCAAGGCCGCGATCATTTCGCGATCACTGTTGACACCCTCCTCCCTGAGCACTGCAACTCGAATCGGTGCTGTGGCACGTTTCAGAATTATCTCAGCATCTGGATTAAAAGTGCATTGATAAAAGGGTCCTGTGCGGTAGTCCAGACTGTTGAACTCTTCGGTTGCGCAATCTGCATTAGCCTGTAGTTTTTCCAGCTCGAAACTAGTCTGTTCCCATTGCTTGAACAATGTTCTGGTGTCACTTCTTATCAATGTTTTTGCGTTATTCAAGATTAAAATGGTTGAGTCCAGTCCATTTCCTGACGACTGTCCAATGTGGTAGGCAGGCACGTTGTTGTTCTTGAACGCGCTCAAAACTGCTGCCAAATTCTTCCTTTCCACCTCAAGAACCCAGCCACATTCCTCGGCAAACAGAATTGCGGCTTCAGTTAAGCCTGGAGGTAAACGCTCCAGAAAGACGCTGCTGCTGCTTAAGCTGTTCATCACATTCGAGAGATCTACTTTGAGACCGCAGAGGCCGCCGAAGGCCATTTCAAGAAGGCACACCAGCAGACCACCATCGCTGATGTCATGTCCAGAGAGCAGCATCCCGGACTTTAAAAGTTCCTGGGTTATGTTGAAAGCGTTTTTCAGAACTTGTGTCTTCTTCAAGTCGGGACAGTTTTCTCCCTGCTGGGAATACGCCTGTGCAAGAGCAGAACCTCCTAAGCGGAAGATACCCTCAATGTTCACCCAAACGAGCTCTCCTTCAATTCCGTGTGCTGGACATTTCAGGTCTGGAGTAACTTTGACTGTAACATCGGGACAGGGCGCATAGGTCGACACTACCAAGGTTCCAGGTGACTTTACAGTATCACTGCGTATTCTAGCTGCCATCGACAAAGAGTCTTTGCCCCCGTCCACAGCAATATTCAGCTCAGCCATGATTTTGCACATCTCTTGACAGGCATCGAAGAGTTTCGCCCCCTCTCCAGGAAGCTTGGCGGCCCACATCCAATTCCCAGAACACTTCACATCCGCCAGTTCGCTAATTCCAGTAAAAACTAGATTCGAAATGGCTTCGGCCACGGAGAGACGAGCACCGGCCTTTGCACTGAGGAGTCCTTTCAGTGGTTGCGTTCCGATCGAGGAAGCAATTCCTTCGCATCCAAAGTGGGACACATTCACGATTGCATAATCCGCCAGAGGGGTGTGGAGAGGACCCACACACTGTTGTTGAGCGATTAAGCCAGTCACGCATCTATCGACCTTGTTGGTCAGAAATCGTTTGCTTCCTACTTGCAATATGCTAAGGACACGCCGGACTGCTTCGTTGTAGTCGAAGGGACTCGAAACGCTCAATGCTGTCAAGGGTTGCTCGATGTGACTGAGATGATAGTCCCTCTTTGGCATGTCCCCCAAAACGTGCTTCAGTTCTAAGTCGAAGGGCAATTGTCCCCACTTGCTGCGATTACTTCGGTCCTGATATTTCTCGAAGTCGGCTTCCGACTCGACCAAGGAAACAAATCCGTCCCCAGTCACAACCCCAACGAAAGCAATTGGGCATCTTTCACGATCACAAATTTCCTCGAGTAGTTTCCTGTGTTCGGGCTTACAGAGAATCGCGTCGTTTTCTTGGTATTCAGCACCCCACAATTCCAACGCTGTGATCGTCGGATCTCCAAGCTGGAACTCTTTTGAGAAGATTACGGCACCGGCGAAACCAGGTTCCACTAGTTCTTTGAGAACATTTCCGTTTCCTCCAGCTCCCTTGAGGTTGACGACGTAATCAAAACTGCTTTATATATTTCAAGCGCACTCACCTGATCATGAATAGCCAAAATCGGATTCCTGTCTCCCATTTCAATGCAGGCTCGAACGACTCTGTTCAATTTGTTTTCCATCTCGGCATCTCCCCGCTGAACAGCGTTGAAGTCCAACTCCGCACTGGCATCCCCCTGCACTTCTACCGAACTGGCTGCTCCACCGCCCACACCAATGCGGTAAACAGGACCGCCAATTTTAGCCAGCAACATTCCTGAAGAGTAATTGCTTTTTCAAAGTGCAACTTAGATTGACTTTTTTACAAACTCACCTTTGGATGGATCGATCTTCTTCCTCATGGTGGAGTCCATTGTTCCCAAACCACCGCTGAACATGATCGGCTTCACGTACTCATCTCGCTGCTGGGCGGAATTCTCTAATCCGTAGGAGATGGCGAAACCCGACAAGACGGGTTCACCGAATTTATTTCCGTAATCAGAAGCTCCGTTGCTAGCTTCGATTATTATTTTCAAGGGTGAAGCAAATGACGGTGGATACTCGTATTTTGGGTTCTCATAGGGCTGCGGGTATCCGGGAATGTTTAAGCAACCGACACAGTATCCAGCTGTGCCCGCAATTGGCAATCCACCTCGCCCAACTCCTTGAACATCTCTAAAGACACCAAGAGTTTTGATTTACCAAAACAGAAGCAAGTAGTATTTGCGAACTTACCTGATCCTTCCCCCTGTCCCTGTGGTGGCCCCACTGAACGGTGCCACAGCTGTAGGCATATTGTGCGTCTCTGCGGTGAATATCAAGTCTGACTCCACAGTGCTAATACCCACTTTGCCAGGTCCAGTGAATTGCTGTGGCCTCAAGGTTTTGTGAGTAAACCCCTTCATAGCACTACTGTTGTCACTGAACTTGATGGTGTTGTTGGGATTGGTTGTCTTCTGGGTGTCAATAATCATTTGAATCAAGGACTTCGGTTTCAGTTCACCGTCGACAATCATCCTCCCGCGGAAGAACCAGTGCCGGGAATGCTCACTGTTGCTCTGGGCACAATCGAAGAGTTCCACTGAAGTGGGATCCCGTTGCATCACATTCCTGAAAAGATTGGTGTAAAAGTCCAGTTCCCAGTCTCCAAAGGCGAGTCCTGAAATTTGCATATGAAATACTTGAGCCGATGTTGCCACTGATCTAGTATTTACCTAGCTGGTCGTTAACTATTTCCAGTGCTTTTCGCCCTTTCTCCATCACGGGGACTGTGAACCACGATTCCTGGACTGTAGGTAGACGTTCATCGAAACTCTCCACAGGTAAAATATCCTTGGTGTACTGACATTCGGTCATTTTGTCACTGAGACTATCCAGGACAGCGTCGAGATCTCTTGGACTCGACTGGAATGTAATATAGTATCGGATGGACAATTCCAGGCGTCGTACTTCGGTTAGGCCGATGTTATGGCAAATGTTGACGCAATTCGTTGAATAAGGAGTTGAGAAATTGAATCGAGGACCCACTTCTATTACCACCGAGTTTCCCCCTTCCGCAGGCAGGGTCGACTTGGTCGTCAAGTTGTCCTTCTGCTGAGTTGGCTTCAGTAACCATCTTATGATTTGCTCTGTTCGTTTTGTTAAATTTGATCCTTTCGTCAGCTCCACATGGAAACATTTCTCTGTTCTCAAGTGAACTATGCCTTTTTGCACCTGAAACGAATTCGCAAGTATTAGAACACTTAAGTAAGATGATCGAAATCAAAGGACTCTTGTTCAGCTATCAACCTACAATCTCTGAAGTTTCTAAAATCAATTGCGATATTTGCTACTTTTTGTTGTCGCGATAATAGAATCAATTCAATAATTTTTGTGGTCAGTTGGCTTATCGGCGTCTGTGACGAAGGCGTCTCGATGCAATCCGCGACGCTCGAGTTAAATAACATCTCCGAATGCTAATCTCTGCGGACAGATAACAAGACCCCACAGTTGCCTTTTACTTCATCTCGGTTTTACTCAAAGTCTGATGAAACACTGCTAAACTGATTTTGAATCGTACTGTTCAAATATTATTACATAATTTTAAAAACTGTTTTCTAAATTGCGATGGGCTCTTATTTTTCAGATATGCTTCGATATAAATGCACTTGAAACCAATTTTCCTTTTAACATACATTTAGAAGAACAATTTAATTTATCGTAATAAATAATAATATGCCTAATGATGTTGCGACTGCGACAGGAAGATCTCTTCTTCGTATTGTTCTTAATTTTTACGTGGTTCTTTCGATTAACTTAATTGAAATCCACATGGCAAAACTCGCAAATGTTCTTTATAACAATTAATATAATATAAAAAATTAATGATATCTAAAATATGAGTAACCTTAAATTTTGTTTTTCCTGTAGTATAACGAGGAAATGTTTACCTGTTGTAAGTGCTTAAGAATCCTCAAAGTCTTCGCCTCGTCGAAGGCGTTGGTAGAGTAAAATCTCTTTATCACCATTGCACTGGAAATCGGTTCACTACTAATATAGTACACTATTCGATGAGATTCGCAGGCAGACTGAGGGTCTTGTGGTGGACTTCCTAGCAGCAGCAGATCTCAAATGTATGACCCGGGGTTATCTCCTGCTTATCGTGGTTAAATAATGGAGTCAATATGAGCGTTAACCAACGTAAATAATACTCCAGAACACACAAAACAAAACGTCATAACTAACTGAAATAGCTACTGGCAAGTAGCTGGCAAGTAGGATTTCACTGCTGAGCGCACTATAGTTTCTGTGAGTTATTGCATTTTGGTGTAGTTAATTAGTTCGAAATTGTTGGACTGCTTGAATAACAACGATTATTGTCAATTTTCATTTTTGAATCCACAGGTGGGGTAATGACCGGTTTTTTTGTTGTGATCCCGACATTGCCAGCGGAATTCAGCAAGTGAGCAGTCAAAGGCTGAAACGCACCCAAGAATTTACAAACTTCCGCTTCGATCCATTCAAATTAACTGCTAGACATATCCTGAATCATTAATCAAAAGTCGTAAAAGTCATAAAAGTCAGTCTCGAATGCATTATGGATCCATTTTGGAGCGATGATAACCTATGTATAAATCCTAAATAGCTGAATACCCCTTTTTCATTTTCAAGTAGGCCAAAAAGACATCTATCATCTTATAAATTTACTAAACATGTTGATTGTTTTTTTGTGTCAGGTGTCTTCTATTATTATTCGATACACAAGGTGAATATTTGTAATAAAATTTTCTTCTTCTCCAAGGTTTGAGATAATTTTCAACCTACACACAAAGTTACCTCGTGCTTATGTAGAAATGTATAATGAAATTGTGTGATTTTTTCTCTTTTTTCTCTTTTGCATTCTTTCCAAAAAACCCTGTCACCAAATTTAATGGTTAGTACCATTTTCTTAGAAAAATTTATTATTTTTGAATAATATAATTTCTTTCATTATGATTTTTCTTCTTGTGCCTTGTGAACTATATCAACGAACACATAATATACCTTTCAGCTATTGACAGACAGAGAAAGAAGGAGATTGTGAAATGGAACTAAAATCCAAAAAATAAAAGGACTATTGTGATCAGTTTCGTATTCTACTACATTTCTGGATACTACAAAATGCTTATATTTTTTATTTCTTTCGGGTATGTTTTGTTGGTGCTGTTGTTCACTCGCACAACGGTGGAACGAACGCCGCCGTGTTTATTTTCTTCCAATTCTAAGTGATTATTCTAAGGTAAATTTTTAAAATTCTTGCAGAAATCCATCAACATTGTATAGTGCACGCCTTTTAGTTACTTATTTTGCAAAAGATCTCCAAATTTGGTTGAAATTTATGTTAAATTTTTGCAAACAAAGCAAGTACATTTCTTTGTGTTGGTTGACGCGATGGATGTCTGAGCAAGTCGAGCGTCCCAATTTTTTTGTTGCTCATGAAGAATTTTTTTTTTGTGGAATTTCGTTTGCCAGCAACGAAAATTGCAAACGAATCATCACGGCTAAAGTGAGACGTTTTTGGTATAATCGGCGTGTTGCAATTTTTATTGTTCCCTCGCACCGGATGCAAATTGCAATGAGGCCCGGAGACAGCGGAGCCCCACCAACACACACTCGCAACAACCTTTTACCGTAATCATTGTCTTGCTTTCTGCTTGCATCCGGGAAATCTCACCAAGTGCCAATTGTGACTGGGATGGGAATGGGAGCCCAAACTAGGGGGAAGGCCTCATTAGGGTCAGGACATCCTGATAGACTCCTGATAAAGGGGCAAATGGGCTGGCTCAAGCAGTCCTCTCTTCCGGGGTTTTCTGTTGCACAATTCGGAAATATTTCATTTCGAAATAGGGAATGTCGATGTTTTCTTTTCATTTCTAAAGAATCAAAATTAAATTTACCGGGTCATTGCACCGGGAGAAGTCCTTTCCTAAAAAAAAATGTCCAATGGCGACAAGTGAGCCGGATGAAGTGGAGCTCTGCGACAATCAATGGATTTGCAGATTATCTCGAGATTGGGTCTTCCTTGTATCCAATATGCATAATGAATTCTTTAACGCTGTTAAAGACGCTCTTTGTCCTTCCTTTGGGTGCATATCGTTCTTTAAGTTTTATTGTCTTCAGTCTTAATATCTGGAGCTCCCTGCAAAAGCGGGAGGAGGAACGTTAAATCTTCAAAGGGTTCAAAATGTCGAAGTGATGCTGTGATTTTATAATTTGCAACTTATAAAAAACAATTTAACATCTCCCAAAAACATTATTTCCAGAAATTCCGCTAATTAATGTCTGCCAAGCGTAAACTGGAGTCAGGCAACTCCAAGGCGCCGAAACGCTCACGCAAGAAGAGGGAAAGCGACTACGACGATGACTTGAGCGACGGTCTGGATGGCGTCGACAACAAGACCAAGATCGAAGTGTTAATTCCCAGTGAAGATGCAGAGCCACAATCAAAACTTCCAGAAGATCTGCTGCAAGCGTACGATAAGGGCATTGGGAAGCTGGCAATTGCTGGTCTCGTGACCTGGGACTTAACCGGTCGCAGGGACAAGAAGCAACTAGTTAAGGTTCGCCCCAATTTAAACTCTTTCCATAGATTCACCGATGAGACGGTAAGAAATATTTATCTGCTGGAAATAAATTGTTCATATGGTAATGTTGTTTATAGTATCGCCTGGTCTCCAGCGGTTGTGCTTCAGCCCACTCTGTTCTCGTAAATTTGGACAGAAAAGCTTTAACCTTCGGTGAGGAATTGTGTTCTGAGTAATCATTATTACATGACTGTAATTCCAGGTCGCAATCAATACAGCCAGCTAGGTCAGCCTGAGTTAAAAGTATACGAAAAACCAACTCTAGTTCCCGGCCTGGCTAACTTTAATGTCATCCAAGCAGCTTGTGGCAGGAACCACACTCTCTTCTTAACAGGCATGACTCAAATTTGCCGCGTTGAAAATGTATTGTAATGTAATTGATTTGAATTCAGATACTGGAACCGTCTACGCGTGCGGCGACAACAAAAGTGGTCAATGCGGAGTTGGAAACACTCAGCCAACGGTAACAACAGCAACAAAGATCAATTATCGTGGTCCTCCGATCATTCGCATCGGTTGCGGTGCAGACTTCTCTGTAATCCTGGACATCAAGGGCAACTTGTACACCTTCGGCTTGCCCGAGTACGGCCAGTTGGGCCACAATACAGACGGAAAGTACTTCGTCAACGCAAATCGATTGACATTCCATTACGAGACATCGCCCAAGAAAATCGTCCTCTACATAGAGAAGTCGAAGGAGGGCCACGTAACCCCAGTCGATAACGTCCAGATTGTCGACTTTGCTTGCGGAAACAATCACACTGTAAGTTATTTGGATTTGGTTTTTGGTGGTTTTTATATAGTGAGGTTTTAATTGAGAATCTCTTTCCGTGTCGATCGGGAATAAAGAACACACAAAAATTTGAATTGATTTCTTAAGGTTGCGATTGATTCGAAGAAGAGAGCCTACAGTTGGGGTTTTGGCGGCTTCGGAAGACTGGGTCACGCTGAGCCGAAGGATGAAATGGTCCCGAGGTTATTGAGGATTCTTTGTGCTATTGCTCTTTTCAATAACTTCAGTCAATTTCTAGATTAATTAAGTATTTTGAGAGCCAGGGACGAGGTGTGCGCAGTATTTATTGTGGGGCTACATTCAGTTTGGCCATTACGGACATCGGAGTACTCTTCATGTTCGGACAGAACAAAAAAACAGGGGAAGCCAATATGTATCCTAAGCCCGTACAGGACTTAGCAGGTGTGTTTTTATTTTTCATTTCATTTTTAGACATCACATCATTATTTGTAATGTTAAAATTATTCATTATTACTCAGGTTGGCACATTACAACCATTGGCTGCGGAAACACGTCGATTCTGATATCCGCGGACGATACTTTGATAGCATGGGGCGCGTCGCCGACATACGGAGAGTTGGTGAGTCCTTTTTCTGCAATAATGATTGTAATGTAAATCAATACTCATGTACTAAATGGATTGTTTGACGTATTCAGGGTCTTGGAGATATTCCGAAGAGTACAACGGTTCCAAAGGAGGTGGCGCGATTAGAAGGCATGAAGATCCCTCACGTCGCCATGGGGTACTCACATTCGCTGATTCTAGCGAACACTGAGCACGAGCGCAGCAAGGAGATATACGATAAATTAGCTGAATACGATGTAGATGATTAAGACTGGCAGCGATTTAAATAAATTCACAATACGATGATATTTTGTTGGTGTTGGTTCAATACTAAGAAAAGTTGCAAATCTGGATAGCTCAAAGAATATATTGCTAGGCACACCACAAAACGGAGTAATTTACTTAAGTACACAAACAAAAATATGTAATACGGGTTACCGAAAGGAGCCCAACTGAGGCATTTTATACTTTTAAATACTATCATGCAGGAACTGTTCATAGCTTTTATCTAAAAACGATGACGAAAACGGAAAGTGATAACGAAAGGAAAGTATTCTACTTACGTCTCAACGTCCATGGTCCTTTCACTTAATAAAAAAAAATTATAGGTATATATTATATAACTACAGAAACTGCCAACCAAAAATTCGTATCATGAGAAATGCAACTGGTTTTAATTCCTACAATTTATTATTTTTAATTAGCTAAGATAAATAAACCCCATTTAATTGAAATTTTTTAGATGTAGAAATTTATGACACTCGGAGGAGATCTTTGCTCTTTAGTTGTATTTATTATATAAAAATGAAGATGAAAATACTTTTGTGCTGTAGATGTTTACTCTGTTTTACATTTTCTTAGATTTTTTTAGTCAGTATTTTATAATATTTTGTCGATTTTGTGAAAATATCGCGTGTAATAAATTTCCATCTTTTATTTAACGTGTATTTATTTTTACATTGCGAAAGTATTTTGTTGTTTAAATCAAATTGGTTCGTTGTGTATTAGAAACAATAAAGGAACAAGTTAAAACATTGCGCAAATAGTTGTTTTCTTTGCATTTTTCGTGGTTAAGAGAGGATTTCAAAATAAATCACAACTTGCACAGGATGTTTAATTTAATTTCAATTCCACATTTTAAATATTAGTTAAAATATAACTAATATTATTTTCAAATTTTTCGTTAATTAAGTTTTCAATTTCCAAAATGGCACAAACAATAGTTTATTGTATGTCCTGGCAGCGTCAATAAAGTTTATATAGGTTAATGGTTAATGATGGAAACCAGTCAAAGGTAACTAAAGTCTCCACAGTGAGAGATTGTTTAAAATATTTTGCATTTATGCAAAACTAATTTCAGTTAATATTTTAGGAGTTTATATGGAAATTAAGCGAAGGACAAAGGAATTATTACTGTAATCGTTTTAGTTGAATGAATTTTGAACATAATTTTCAACCTGATTCCAGTTCGTATGACATCAGCCAACTGAATATTTCAGTTCTTATCTCATAGCAGGATATAAAAAGGATTGATTTCTTTAAATTATAGTTGCAATTCAATGACGCATGTTTTATATCGGCAATAACATGTCCAAACAGCTTCACTTCATAAATAAAGTGCCCTTTGTGGTACGTAAGGTTGTGTTTGGAAATTAATGAATCCTTCAAATAATGTTCGAATTTGATTGAACTGCAGCAAGCTGACAAAGGATAATAAACATTTTATGTTCTCTATAATGTGGTTTTGGCTCTCAATGTGTTCAACCGAAGGGAGTGGACTAGATTGATTGCATTGGAAGCAGACCACCCTGCACCACCCAAACAACTCATAAGTCGCGTTGGAACGGTTTATCGAGGACACTTCATTCCTATTTAATATTTAAAAAAAATTCACCAGCAATCAATGCTTGTTTGCTTTGAACACTGCTCCCGCTGGGTTGAAAAATTAAATTTCGAGAACTGCTGCCAGAACGTATTCACAAATTGCTTTTGGTGGCGATTTGTTCTCCGGTCGCTTAACCACGCAATCAAAATTGCATTCGCAACAAAGGAGAATGGACAAAATTGTATGGAGCGTGGTCTATTTGCGGGCAAGATTAATTTTAATATTTCTTGATATAGTTTAGTCCATGTATGATGTATACTTCTAAAACGGATAAAATACTTTTTTGTTTTGAATAGATTTACTATGTATCCTGGCTTATGCTCAGTGCAGAAATTAAAAATAAAAGTGAAATAAATAATCTAGAAGTATTATTAAATAATTAAGTAAAAAAGATGAACGATCGCACAGTGCACACTGCACAATGATACAAACGTAACCGAAGGACTGCGCGGACGGAGCCCACGACCCTCACCCCACCGCACATTAGGGCCGAAAATTCATTTTTGTGGGCAAAACCTCTAATGTGGTTAGAATGGAAAGAAATCGGTGTTCCGTGGGTTCTTCGACATGCTGAGTCGATTTTTGAGGCTTTATAGTATGTCTTCTACACCTGTATGACTACACCTTCTTGGTGTTGCCATATAGGGCTGACCTTTGCTCTATGCAATCTTTACCTTTAAATATTTTTTTTCCTAAATGAAATACAATGTAGCGCCCATACTAAAAGTTGTTACTAAGGGACAGTACTTTCATTTGATACTAATTTTATTGGTGGCCGCCGATAGCCCAAAAACGCCCATACTCCTTTGACAATTTCAATTTGAATTTTGATTCCCAATCAGGAATAAATTCCGAAATTCTTCATTCCTTTTCTATGTTGTTGAATTTATCGTTATCACTTCATTTATGAATTTACGATTGAGATGTGGTTTCCAATTGAAGTGATACTAATTGCATTAGAGCAGGCACTCATCACGCTATTGCATGCTTCTTCAACGCTTCCTTAACGCAAATCAACATAGATAGTCAGTCGGTCTTCTTTGAGTTCGGGTCGGAAAAGTGATACAAGTGCATACTCCGTGTATGAATGGATGTATGAAGGGTAATGAACTGAAAGAACAATTATTGGGTACTGTAAAGTGTAAAGAGTACACTGTATTTGCAACGGTTTTTATCTTTATGGAACGGGTGTTCAAACTTTGAGCTGTGAGCCATGCATGCAAATGCCCATTTTTTTTTTGTCAAAATAGTTCTTCATTTAATAGATTCTTCCAACTAAACTCTTCTTTTCAGTTTTCATTTTCAAAGTTGAAACCTGTAATTCGTTTACGGAGCCGAAGGGATAATATATTCCTTTTGTGGACAAAATAATATATACGTGTGCACCTTGATCCACCACTTAAATATTTGAGTCAGACAGATTAGCCAAAGTTATGATATTTAGCTTAGATGTTTCAACTCCGGTATCCACTAGAACAAATCACATCCGGGAAAGATAATTATTGTTGCACAGAATTATAATTCTAAACAGGATGAGAATATGAGATTAGGATATAACTAAGTGGACAGAAGTCCTGCAGCACGATTCCTTACTAAAAAGAAGGAGCTGAAATTTTATCATGTAAGCCATCGTACACTCCCCGCCCTCCTTCCTTCGCGCACAACAACTTTAATAACGTATTTAATGATACTTTAATAAAGCATTTAATTAAAGAATTGCGCTTCTGTTTTATAGACTTATTTGCGGATTTTCATCTCTAAAGTCTTAATTTCGAAAAACTCCATTCCGTTCTGGTGATTTTTTATGGAAGCCGCATCCTTGTTTCGTATTTCCCAGATCGAATTTGAGAAACAATTGCAAGAAAGTGGTTTTAAAAACTTTATCTTCAACTTCTTGGTTTTTGTTCTGCATACATTGAAAGCGAGGACAATTTTTTTGACATCGATACTTCCTTATAGAAGAACTCTGCGGCTTTGAGATGATGAACACAAAACATTTTCTACGTTTTTCCGGATAAAATATGGCTTCAAGTTTGGAAAAGCAATAACTTTGAAACAGGAAATTTGCCAGAAGTCGAATGTTTTTAAATTATATAAAACTTGTTGAAAAATATTGAAAAAAGAAACTTACTTTTAAAAGTTCTTTTGAATATTTTAAGTGAAACCATCCATTTGTAATGTTTTCAAATCAACAAACAAAAATAAAACACAATGATCGAACTTAACATTTTATTTTAAAACATATATTAAAGTTTATATATTATATATTATACACAAAAGGAAATTTTCAAAAATTCCTTCCAACATTTATTATATGATTGAGTTTGTCTATCCTAAACATTTCTTAATTCTATACTAGATGTCCTTGTCAGAATACATACAAACACACATGTAAAGGTACACATATAAATACACCAAATTTCAAACATTTATACTTTATATCAACATTTAACATTTATTTACAAACAACAATTTTTTATAAGAAAATAGTTAGATTCTCAGATAGTGTTTATTTAATATTTTCGACTACAATTACACGTTTATTAAAAAGAAGCAGCAAGAATTCAGTTTGAACGTAAACAACAATTATTGTTTACCGATACAGAGGTCCCATGATACCTTTCAATAACATTTTTAGGAGTATATTTTAGGATTTCACTTGTAGTTAATTTAAAGTAGTAAATTTTAATTTCAGGGGGTTTAACCCTTCAGAAATTCTTTAGTTCGGAAACCGTTATTTTTTTGCAACAATAAAATGTTTGTCTTGCAGCAATTACGATACTTCGCGATTGCAGAGGATGCCAAAACGGCACACATCGTTTTAAACGCATCCTTTGCAATACAGCGGAAAAATTCGGCAGCGACAGTAATTAATTATATTAGTAATTATTTTATGTGTGAATAATTTCAAAATGGCGTTTCGATGTCTAAATAAAAACTCCACTCTGAATTTTAGTAATAATTGGATATTTTGGATGCACGATTATCGTAATTATTTCTGATTTCTCTTGTTTCTCTGGCAATGTAAAAAATAGGATGGAAAGTGCGAATTTTATGTGAAATTATTTCCATTTATTTATTTAATTATTTAGCTTAAAAATAGGCACTGTTGATAAAGTGAAATTTTCATATTAATTAATTCTTACACTTATAAAGCCGAATCAGCTCGTTTTTAAAATATCTTTTAGTTACATCACAGATAGTAGAATAATAAGACGGTACACGACATTGGTTTATGTACAGACAATTAATTGTATAATGATTCTTCTTGCAACGTGAACTTGTGCAGTGACTTAAGCCTAACGTAAATCCTCTAAAATGGTGGTGGTGAGGAAATTCGAACATAATTTGTGGATGCCTCATTTCGCCACTCCAGTTCGGAATAGGCTCGCTTGTTTAAGATCTAGCCAAGTTTGTCTCCTTTGCGGAGAGGAAGTCTGTAAACTTGGCTTGATGTCAAATTTATTTTTTTTGTCTCAATGCCTGATAGAAATCCAATCATGATTAGTTTTCCTAAAGTTATTACTTTTATTAGTAGAAAAGGTACTAATAGTTAGTTATTTACAGCGATATCTGAAATTGCTACTTTACTTTCTAGATTGATGATTAGTTTTGACCTCTTGTTTGATCTTTATTAAATATTTTACATATTTCCAAACTAATTAATTACAATTTTTAATCTTGAAAATACTTTTCCTTTTCATTTATTATTACATAATGTATTCTATATTCTAATTATCCTAATTTATTTCAGCTTTTTAAAACATCCAATGTTTTTTGTTGACAATGATGATAAGTACGTTTCATTCTTTTTAAGGATTATCAACACAAACTGCAATAGGAAGTTACAATACGAAAATTGTTGGTAAGGAATGTTAATTTGTAGTATTTCATGGAAAATTGTTAAGATACCGAATCGGAATATGTGAAAGAAATATGTTTTTAAAGGCAATGTCAAACAATACAAAAACCGTTATTTTTTGCAATGATATAATTTTGCAATTTCCATTTGTTATTTCTGCATGGTGAATAATTTTGTGAAAAGGGATTTACTGAAGGCCGTTCCTCGAATTAGTTTTCTTTTTCACTTTTGTTCACAAAAAAGGGAAACAATTTCGAAAGCTCACAGTGTAGAATTATTATGTTTCCGTTTTGTGTGACTTTATTCAACCACTTTCCATTCGTCGCAAAAGTTGAAACAATCAACTAAAGAGAAGATTAATTTTATTCCGTTTTTCCCGATTCAATATATCTAATTTCGATTTAAAAAATATCATGCACGATGCAACAAATCAACAATGACAATTTTCTAAGAAAAATTATGAAATATGTATATAGTTTTCGTATTACCTAAAGCGGCTCTTTTGTTTATCGTTTTTTAAATTACCATGTTTAGATCGTAAAATCATACTGGTTTTGATATTTTTATTTTCTTGTTAAAATGTCATTTTGGTTTTAATAAAAGTTTTTGTTTTATTTTAATAGGTACACAAATAAAACTCGGCCGAGCGCGAGCTTAATAAAAAAAATAGGTGTAACAAATTTTACTATCGATAATTCCGGTAAATATTTACGATAAATCGGAAATTATGATTTTATTGGATTTTCCTGTTCAGATTAATCGAATATAAAGAGTATAATAAAATTAATTAAAATTTTCATTACCGATGAAAAATTCAATTATCACCATTTTAAACTTCAGTTGAGTCTTTTAATCAGAATTGAATTCGGTGAGTTGGTTTGTTTCTTTAAAAAGAAGTAGTTTTTTTCGTTGAACAATTTCCCTATAGTACACTAGAAACAAAATATTACACGTGTTCCCTTCCGCGACGTTTAGTCCGGACCGCAATAAGGAGACTCGCGCCATTGTTAATTTCCCCAGGTGAGCGCGGTTGATGTGTTTTCGTGCAATTCTCGGTAAGTTTTGTGTTTTAGCTGTTTTAATGTTCATGAAATTATTCAATAACGCTTCTAAATTGATTTCTCCGATAACGTTTTGCGCAAATAAGGAGCTCCTTTGTTGCAAATTTATGTTTTCACCGTCTTTAGGCAATTGACGAACCTTACTGTTCATAAACATGTTTTTTATGGCATCACATTTCCCTTCCAATACAATATCCAAATACTATCCTGTGAAAATTGAGAAGCTTTTATTTGCTCATAAAAAATTGACTTTCTGCGTTCAGCGAACAACTTGCAACAAATCCTTTGGCGAAGGAAACATTGTTGTAAGCGGAATTATCCGAATCTATCATCCCTTCCATTTAACACCTCGTTGTCAGCTTTACGTCGATGCTTTTAAGGTCTTATGCTTATGCAGTATGCACGTCTGTCTGTTGCAGTAATGGACTGAGAATTTTGTTGACGAGTTTGTCCAATATGCAAAATTGCAACTAGTATACCTATTCATGCAGTGCTCACAAGAAACAAGGACTTCATTCAAGCAATGATGATTGATGAATCGCTGCCATATGAGTTGGTTTAGATGAGTTTGATGGATTTTTATTACGTGTATTTTTGCAAACACAAAATGATTAAGCAGAATTTTTTCAAATATGAAAAGTATTTATATATTTGCTTCTGGTTCTATGTGGAAATGTGTGTGTGTGTCATTGTTATCAAGATACTTTTGGATAGAATTCCGGACAAACTACTGGCGAAGTTATGAAGTTATGCACACCGTCATGACTCATAGGGATATTTGTGCGTAGAATTTAAACGGGAAAACACAAAATCGATCATCCATAAACTTAAGCTTCAGACACAGTAAGAATGATGAAGTTTGATTTGGAACGAAAACATCAGAATATAATATACACAGTAACAATACCAATTGGTTGAATGAATTCGAACATTAACTTTACAAACACGGAAATAGATCAAATGCTTCTAATGTGTATGTGTAACATTTACAACAAAAGGGATTGCCCTTTGTGAAGGCCCAAAATAGCCAAATTTTCTGTGTTCTGGTGTTTGGAAGGAGTATGCACTAGAGAATAGAGAATGTCCTGACCGCAAAGGGAACGTCTGATGTTTGTTAGAACTTAGCGCTATTAAATTGACTTGCCATAAAATTAAAATGTCGCTACATAAGTATAATAGCAAGTACATAATTATGAAATTGGCCGTCAATATCCCGTCAAAATTATTTCCGCGCCTACAAACTAATGTCAAATTGATTGATGATTAATGGTAAATTCGAAAATGAGGAAGGCATTCTTATAAAACTATGTAAAAAATAGTACTCACGAAACAGAAGATGAGTATAGACAAATGGTTTTATCTTTGTGTTGTTGTGACTGCCAAATAATTAATTAAAATTTATCAAAAAAAGTTGCACTTTTTATAGCATATAGTTTGGATGTCTAACTTATATGCTTGTCTTCTATTATCATAAATACTCATCATCATTATAGAAAATAATACTCAAGAATTGAACGGTATCGAATTTGTGCTCTGTTTACTAATTCACATTTCCGAGCGGTCCTAGGAGTTTACCTACATTTGACAAATTAAAACAATTCTGTTCAAACAAAAACCACAAAGTTCTAAAGTTTCTTACACAAATAGCACAGCACATAGATACTACACATAATGCACAAATAAAACCACTCAAAATTAATGTCTCGTTTTGCAGTGTAGAATGAGAATTTACCAAAAGATAGCTACGGAAACCAATTTATCCTCATGAATCCTTTTAGTACAAGTAGTGGGATGAAGCTTGTGCGCGATACTGTTTGGGTGTTGTTTTAATATACCTCGGATTGAAGGCACCCAAAGCGGCTTCATTGGTGGATGACGGTGGTGGGGGAGCAGCTGCACTACGGAAATGGGTCCGTAAAAATCTCTGTACTATGTTAAAACGAATGAAAGGAGCACATGGTGATTGTCTTAAAGTGTTATGATTCAAGGTCCAGTACATAATCGGACTTATGGCCGAATGGGTATATCCTGAAAACAATTGAAAATAAATCAATTGTCGGCCCGATATAATCGAGAGTTGCAGTTACCTAATAATAGACTAACATATGATATCGTATTCGAGCAGTATTTCTTGTGGGTGAACTCAGTCCATAGCACACAGACGACATGTGGTGTCCAGCATCCTATAAATATTAAAGCGGAGGCTACTAACATATTTGCCAGTCGTCTACGTGACCTCAGTGTTGATGTTTGTGGGAGAGGAATTCCTGGTCCTGGTGTCTGCCCTTCCAACTTCTGTCGCTGCTGCTGGACACGTATCTCGCGCATAACCCTGGAAACGGAGTGATAAAAGCAAATATTTATGAAAGATCTTCCGAGGAATTTGTTGAGAATGTCGCAAGTTTTATTTGGATTACCAAATCACGTTTGTCATAATGCATCTACTTTGCACTTCATGATCATCATTATTTACTACGGAATTATTGAAAGTGATTTTTCAAATTACTTTATCTGAGTATAATATAGTATACGTATTTGAAAACTATTTCTTTTTCTTTTAAAACTTCTTCTGGTTTGAAAAGAGTTTCTGTTGAAATGTATTTTGCGTAAAAAGACATATGAACTGAAAACCTTTTAAACTGTTATGAATTGCGGAATATTATTCGAAAGGATTATTTTCATGCTTTTTAAAATTTCATTGTTTAAAAGATATTCTTGCCAACTAGTTTTGTAATACATATCCACATTTAAAAAAAAACCACCGATAAATGAAAATAAATTCTGAAAATAATTTGCTAATTGTAAGAGCAAAATTTTCCTTTTCATGTATTTATTTTCCTTATTTCGTAGTTCTCGAATATATTTACTCCTTTCCCTTTGTTAATTAACAATCTGCGTCATTGAAGGAAGTGCAAAAGACGACAACAGGTCCCCCATTACACCCTAAGGTAATTAAAAACACTTATTTTTCTTTTGTTGACAAAATCCTTTAGACTGCGTCCTTTCTACTTCCCAACTGACAACATTTGAAACTGTAGCATTTTCCAGGCACGATATTAAAAAATTTAATGTATCAAATTTATTCAAATGTACATAAAGTCATAAACAAAATGAAAAGCAATGACTTTTGAAAAGAAGTTAACTTTTTCAAATTATAAATATTCCAAAAATATTACAGGACATGTGTTCTCATTTTTCTTTTAGTAGGTATTAGGAGTGTTATTACAACAGATATTAGTGTACAAAAACCTATTCTATTTATTTTCCAGTGTAAAACCTGAAAATTATTCTGTGGTGTGGAAAAGAAAAATACCATAAAATATTTTAATAAAGGAACAAGCATTACAAAATGAATTCCTAACGGCTCTGGATCATCACAACAGAAAATTGATGCGTATTCTCTTACTATACACCCAACAGCAAATTAGTGTCACATTTCACAAAAAAATAATCCACAATAACAAAAACAAAGAAAACAAAAAATTCACTTCGGGGAGAAATTGTTTTAGCTATAATAAAAATGTGAAACAATTTTCAAGAAAAATCTCTGACATGATGAAATATACAAAGCGCACATAGAAACACGCGTCTGGAATGTCCTCGACGGCCTGAAGTAGATGTTAAGATGTAATCATGCAGGAAGATGACAAATTGCCGAGATGAAATGAATTAGATGAGGTTTAAGTTGGATCCTTATAATAGGTTGAAAGTAGCAGGCGCAGTTTAGCGGATGCGATCAATCACCGCAGGATATGCGGGATATCTCTAACGGTCCCGCCTCTGTTCATTTCCTTGATAGACATGGATGATTATTTTGAAGTATGAATCGGAAGAATATCAAAGGTTTGCAGCAAGCAAAAAGTGGCTCAGAAATCTTGGAATTTCAATGATTCTTGTTTGTGCAATAAAAAAAATAATTATAGTAGTAACTAGTAATTCAATGGCGATAAAAAGTGGGGTATGGCAAACTTTGGTCAGAGGTTGAGTTCGCAAATATTAAAGTCATTCTCAATGTTTACAAGATGGCGTACTATATCTTTATTGATTTCTCATTGTTTATTTATCATTTTCATTATCCATAATATTGATAAAATTCAGTGCGTAAAGAAAAAACCCACTTAAAGACGTAACTTCAGTAATTTCAATAAATCAATTTTTTTGTAATTAAAGTGTAATTCAAAACGGTTTTATCGTTGCAAGCAAATGGGGGACTCCCCGCACGAAATTTCAGCGCTAAAATATCCTCCCAGCAGGCAATTAGACTCTCATTACGAAATTGCTTTCGTGTTGCGTTCCTTTTAACTCTTGCATTCCTTTATTCAGAATATAGCAATATTTTTCCTTAATTGTTACATCGCTCTGTCGATAATGAAGTCACGCTAAGGATAATTGAGTTAGATGAAGTGAATAATAAGATGTCGTTTTGTCCCCATTCGCTTGCCGACTCGACAACTCGAAAAGAAATGTTATATATTCAGACAAATTTTTTACTCAAATAATTAACTGTTGATAAGAATTTTCGGAGACTCAAATCCGGGTTACGTCTTTTCCTGACAGGGAAGTCTCCCATTTTCGTTCCTTTTTTAGAAAACTGTTTAACAATTTAGAAAATGATAATGTCTTAACGCGAAGAGATCCTTGTCCCGATTCGTTCCACTGAGAAAACGTTGAGGAATTGCGCCACATTATGACCCATTTGAGCCATTTTTGGGGCAAATTTATTTCTTTTAAGGGCGCATAAATGTTCCACAATTTCGCTCTTCGCTGTTTGATAATGTTTTAACAATATCCCACAGGGAGGCCGCCGGGTGGGGTGTTCATGTGGCCGTGCAATTATTACAGGGCTGTAAACACGAACTTCATCGTCTCAACAATTCAAGAAAAATCATTTAAACTATGTTTACGGGTTTTCCACACACATATCCCGTGCCACGACTTTCAAGGTTTCAATTGGTTTTTGGTGTTAAAGGCTCAATTTCAATTTTTTTCAGTCCGTGAAAAACATTAAAAATCGTTTGAAATGTAAAATGTTGTATAAAGTAATAATTGGGTTATTTGAATTTAATTAAATAGGAATGTTTAATTTGAGTTGGTATTTGCAAGAAACAATTTTCATTCTTTTCATTTAGTCAAAGTAAACTCGATGACATATAACTACAGCCGTGACGTGAAACACAGCCTGAAGATATCCAAATAAAAATGCTCTTACAATATTTTGGTGTATTTCATTTTCATGGGAATTATATCATTAAAGACTTTCAAAAAACTTCTCCCTGAATCTTCTTATCGACACAGAACACTTCATAAATCTAGTTAACTTCATTCTGGAATCTGGATCAGTTTTTTCTGAGACAATAGAAGCCATTTTGTATGTTTAATAACATAAACGTGTCCGAAATTCTGCTTTATCTTGGGGTGGAAGTCACAGTATTCCAAAGGAGATGATTCCTTGGATAATATAAATGAAAATTTATCATTACGTTACGTAAACAAATGCAATTTTCCATTATCTGGAATTTTCGACGTAGAGAACTTCCCTCTATGTTATTTCTATCTATCGAATGTTGTGGAACGACGCCATTTATGAGTAACTGTATAAAACCCATTCGTAATACTTGAAACTCTGATTTTTGAATTTTTAGATAGAGTTCAACATCCCAAAGGATATTCAACGACACCCGATTATGGTGAAACAGCTTTTCCTCTTTGGTTCTCAGCGTGAAGTGGTTGGAATAAATGTTTTATATTCAAGTTTTATGGAACTATTAAAGTCTTTTATTAAAAAGTTTTGACGATATTTTTAAAATTAAATTGGTTCGCGTGCGTGACTCAAATAACCCTTGTGAGTTTTCCTTGAATAATTTTATATTAAAATTTTATCGATATCTTAGTTGGGATAAGATGCAAAAGAACACGTCTACTTCTGAAATATAGCAAACATAATCTCAAAATATTGCATTCTTTACTGGTATTTTCGTTCGTATAATTATATTTTGAAATCGTGAATTTGGTTTAACTTGGCTTTGTAAAAATTCGGTAAAGAATTTTTCTGAACTTCAATTATTTTTGCTCACCAAATGATTTCAAAGAAAACAAATTTGAATAACGAATTAATTATTTTAATCTGCTCCAAAAAATTTTAAAATTTGTGTGAAATTTTAGTTTTAAGATGACACTTTGTCAGTCCTCAATTGACGGAGATTAATTGCTCAATTCGCACAGCAGGACTCAAGAGTTTACCTCATCCAGTCAAGAATAATTGAATGTGATGCCGGAAGCACAAAAAGTATTTCCACAACCCACAAAGTAACAAATCGCTCCGATAGCTGATTCAGGAAATTTTGTAATTTATCGTGCTCAATTTGCATGGTGAAAAGGTGTCGGAAATAAAAGGGAAATCGATTTTCACCACGAAGCAATCATCAATTTCTTTTACTGATTTATCAAATCGTCCTAGTTTTTTTTACCAAAAAAAAATCTAAATCAAAAGAATTCAGTTTTGGTTTTCTCGCAAAGTAGGGAATTGTGATAAATATCAGTTTTTTTTGCGAATACCCCAAAAAAAAATTCACCAATTTCTCTTTTAATTACTTGGACAATTACGGATGAAAGTTGTGTCGCTAAATAACCTTTATCACTGTAATTAACAAAACGAAAGGATCAGCAAACTGCGAACGAATAAATCTGATACAATTGGTTGTGTTGTAAGTTGTTAGAACTGAGCAGGAAATTTGGGGAGGTCAGATTAAGTCCTGCCCTGCAGCATCACGTGAGTGGCAAATCTTTTCATTAAAGGCGTAATTATCCTTCATTTCCTCAATTTGACACATAAATAGCAAAGATCCTTTGTGCTTTAACGCAGTCAATTTATCCTCATGAATCACCTTTGTCTATAAAGCAAATTTATTATAGCTCAATAAGAGAAGAAAATTTTGCTACTAATGGCTTGGAAAATAATTATCCTAATGAATTTGTAATTATTCCCTGAAGACCTTCTGATTGCTTATATAATAAAATGCAAATATTGAACAGGATAATATGTATTAGGAAAACCTCAGCGGGTTCCAAGAAATCGGAAAATGTTATCTAACCTTTTTATTTGCTACAATGCCCTGCGGATAACGGTTCACGCATCCTTGCGTGGGAGTAGCTTCGATATAATTTGCGGAATCAATAGGAATTAACTTTCAAAGCAAAGCTTTAACCAATTTGGTTTCAGTTAAAAGGAATAAATAATTTCTGCTAGTAAACAAAAAATTTTCGCTGATTGGAAAATTAATATCAAAAATATAATACATACTTTTAAATTTACAAAAGTTTTCCATATTTTGTGGGGCCTTGATTTGCAATTTCAAGATGAGTTTATCCTTCTAGTTTATGGCCATATATTTCATTCCAATAGGTAAACATTTAAACAAAAACCTATTTCATCAATAGCCTTCGTAAACATAAGGAAAAACCTTCGCACTCTACGATTCCTGGAATTGATGTAAACTCCGAACTAAATCTTTAAGGGAGCTATAAAAAAGGGATAGAAGGATAAAAAACACAATGTTTAAGAAAATGTGAACGTTTTTGCTTCAATGACGAAAAATCTGGTGAAATCAAAAACGCAGAGTTGATGTTTTTATGTTCGGAAAAAAGAGCTTTTCGAATAGTTTGAAAGATCCTGAAGTATCCCTTATTTTGATGAAAATAGGCAGTTCGGAGTCAATAGGGACTGCAAGGACGAGCTTGCAGGAATTTTCCAAGATATCAAAATAAGGATAGCGTAATAATTTGATAAACATGCTCAAATATTGAAAGAATAACTCTTACTATCCCTTTTTTGGTTTTTTGTCAAAAAAAAATGAGTCTTAACAACTTTTGTTCATATTTCAACCAAAGATTAACCTACTAATGTTGACTGTGGACTGTGGAGTATGCAAATAGAAACGTAACAATGGCGAACTTACTTACGACCTCTAAAACGCAAAGGATTTTGTATGTCCGGTTGGTTCGTTTAAGGATGAAGCAATTTCAATGAATCTGTTATTTATTCAGAAAGACTCATTTAATTCCTTTCGAAATTGTTGTCTGTGAAACTAAATGGATTTTAATGGAAGGCACTTTATTGGCACTTATATTTTAATGAAACTGCCAATAGAAATTTACAGCAAATGTGCAGTAAAAATCTGTGTATGTTCTGTGTATGTGTGCATGACAAGACGTACCTACCTCCCGTGATGTTTTACACAGGAATGTGGCTATAATAACCCTTTGAATATCGTGTTTAATGGAGACTGCACGGACATTGCATCGTTGCACAATTATTTGCTTATCTTGGTTACACTCGTTCCTCGTTATCGTCGCCAATAAAACAGAACACTTTAGAAATTCCGGTTGCTTTTCAATAAACATAAAAGTTGGTCCATTTATGTGCGTCCACCCTGTCGTTGAGAGAATTTGATCCTTACGCAAACAGTGGGACGTAATGAAAGCACTTGGTACCAAGTAATCTCCTTGGCCATTAAGGATATACAGTCGTAAAAGTTTCTTGTATAGTATCGCAAAAAATCGAATTGTGTTCCAATTGAAAGATTCACATTATTCGTGGAATGGGATAATAACAATAAAACCCCCGTTTCACATTTCAACAATGGCGGATTATAAATTGACAGAAGGCTGAATAGTGGCACTTACCTTGGGGACTTTGGACTAGTTTTGATAATAGTCTCCATCATCAGATCTTTGTCGGGATTCTCCTCCTCGTCCGTGGTCTCATTACTGACAACCCCCCGCGTGGCATTCGCCATCCCTGTCACGATAATCATATGAGTTGGGCGTCGGAGAATTGGCATTGGCAGAGGAAGTTCACCATGAGCAGCTCGCGCCGTCAACGACAGAGCACAGAGTTTCCGACGCACCCCATAATGGTTCAGGATCACACCTAGGCCAGGAAAAATGAACACAAATACAGTGTGAACCACGACGAAGGATGTTTGGAGCTCCTTCGATCCGAAATCGGCACGGCATGTCGGATAAGTTTGATGATGAATTATGGAGGAAGACTCCTTTGTGTAGACGATGGTCGTGATGCGATATGCTAATAATATGGGGATGCAGATAATGGTGGCTCCGATCCAGGCGACTGCTGCCAGGATAGTGTGAACGTATCTTCGTTGTCGTAACTGCGCCAGACTTGGGTGTTTCACTGTTGCTAATCGGTCCAAGGATAACATGAGGAATGACAAGGTGCTTGCTGCCACTGGCATTGACTATAACAAAAAATAGATGAATTTATCTACTCTGTAAACAATTTTGAACGATCTCTCGAATTCTTTGCGATAGCATCCTGTGGCTGAAGCAGTTCAGGGGAACTTTCAGTGACCCAGTTCTCGTTCCATTCCGGCTATATCGGTTCTCAGCTATCAACAGGACTTACGTGCTCGAAATAAATTTTGTCAAATTTTCTTTTAGGAAACGATTTACAAGGAGTTTTCGTTCACAGGAAAATGTACTACAACACCGAATGTACGAATGGGAATCCTGCAAATAAATAACAATTGATGGCGCTGTTTTCTAGTGACCTACAGATTGACCTAGATAAGCGAGTTTAAGTCACGCTCGCCTGAAAATCACAATTGTCCTTTGCAAAACCGCCTCAGCTAATTACCATATAAATTAATTTTGCGCTAGTGTGCAGTATAAGCTGATTGATAATACCAGCTAGAAGCTGGTATGGTATGGTAAAGGGCATGTCAGCGGTGCCAAAACACAGGTGAAATGATTAATTTTCGCGCGAAAATATTACACATCCTTTGGAAACTGGAACGGTTCTGCCGTTTTAGGAAGAACCTTCACAACGTAACGTTTAGGAAAAAATGTATAGAGGGTTGGAAAGAAGAGTGGGTGGAAATTCTTTGTAAGTTTAACGAATACGTTTTAGTAGGGTAAATCTAAATTTTTGTGAGGATCGATAACCTTTTTGTAAGGATTTAATTATAAACTATGACAGGCTGTTCCAGGACTTAAAAGCGAACGTTCGACCGTTTTTGTCGACAGCTTGCATTCTTGATGGCTTTTTAGTTGGCCGTAAAATTCCGTTAGTGTAATTGTTTTAAGCTTTCAGTGTTTAGACAAAACGTCCATTGTTCATGAAAGATTGAAAGGGTTTATTTTGTTATCTTAAGTAGAAAGTATTTTTGGAAAATATAACTTAATTATAATTGTAGCTCCTAGCTCGACAGCTTGTTTATCTGGCCTTTATAACATATTTCATTTACTTTATTATGGCTAAATTTAAATCTCTATCTTACTTTACCAGTTGTTTTTCACGATTTTATTTAAGACTCTTTGAGAATAGAGATTTCCAAAAATTTGTATGCATATTTTCAGAAAGTTTAATTGTGAAATAATTATAATTAGAAAAAAAAAATGAAAAATATAGTCGTACATAAATAATATAAGAAGTTCTAAGTTTCTCCTTCTGTGAATCTTTGATCCCGTAATGCAAACTAACAAAACTTTAGTCAAGGAGTTGCAGAAAGTAGAAAACCATTCCAGACTACGAAAATCCTTTAAAGTACCTACTCCTCATATTTCAAAACTCGTTCTGCTAGATTCCTGATGCCTCAATTTCAACCCTTGAAACCTTGAAAATAATTGCAATCTAATTTAATTGTTTCAGGTGCACCAGTGTTCAATTTTTCCATAAACGCATTTTGAATTTGCCGAATCCTTTTGATCTGACACTTTCCGAATTTCCATGTTTAATTTCGGTGAATTCGTCGCTTTGGGAATCAGTTAAATCGATTATTTCGCAACCAAAAACAAACCAAAAGTTAAGTTGACAAATTTAATTGTTCGAATACTGGAATAGATACATTAAATTACTGTAATTAATTTTGCCACTCCAAAGGGCTGGACGCCATGAAGCAGGAATTTCGCAATCAATAACTGATGTCGAAGCCAATAGAGGAGCAAAAGTCTTTCACCTGGGATTCGAAATGTTTTCGTTTCGAAAGGATTGCCCGCATTTAAGGGTTCGGTGATGGTTTAATATGAAGAATTTCATTGGAGTAAATTGGATGATTTGGACCCCCTACCATTCTCATCCACTTGGGGTAGTTTCAACATGTTTATTGCTTTAAGCAGCAAGAAAAGGTTCGAACCCTGGCAGAAGACCAATTTTGCCAGCTCGTTATCGAGTTCTCCCTTCGGTAATTGTAAGATGTGCATAATTTCAATTAAATTTCCATGGTTTGCACGCAACAACAAGGTACGAAAAAGTTGCTCGTTTTGTTAACAATGTTATCATGCTAAACAATCAGTTGACACACTTAAGAGCAAATTAATATCCCCGATAAGCTTATTGTTTAAAAACATTGTTACACAATATTTCATGTGATTCTAAATCATTTAAGCACTTAAATTCAATGACGTACCGTGTTTGGAATAAATAAGAATATTTCAGAAGTTGATTTAAGCTTAATATAAATTCAGTACTTTCCTCTTTTGCAGTTAACTTAGAGAATAATTGAAGAGAAAAACTTGTGTGTGTGTGAGTTTGTCCTGGAATTGTAATCCGTGTTGGTAAAGTCATCACACTTAGAAAAATATTTCCTTTATGATGTTCAGGGGACCTTTCTTTCTTCTGTTTGTTGTGCTTTGAATAATTCAAGTTATTCGAAATGTTCCTTTCAACGGTTGTTCTTGTTACACTTTGTATGTAAATATTACATATATAACAATTTCATCTCATTTCCCACAAAGTGTGTGAAACAACATGGCTGGGAATAAAAATTACAATTAGCGTAGTTTCTTGTTGTTATAATCGGTTTATAATCAACGAAAAATGTTATGCTATTTCTCCCAAATTAATTAAGAAAAATTAAAAATAAATAGAACATTAAAGCAATGTCTCATTTCTGTGGTAATGAAAAGAATGACTGTTTTGAAACTGCATAAGCTTATATTTAATGCAATACTATTGCCACATTGTCGGCATTTTAGTAATAAAATTGTCCATTCTGTTACTTTAATGGCAATGCTCTGCAAGGACATTACTAAGCCTTTTTAATTAATCAAAACAAGGAGCCCTCCCAAAATATGTCCACAGAACATCAAGGCGATCCAGTGGCGATTCATTGTCTGTGTATCTACATTACACCGGTAAATGTTTTGCACTGTTTTACTCAATTTCCTACAGTGTTTACAAATGCAAATAACCCTTTCAGGATTGTAATGTCGGAAGACTAACAGCTCTTCATGGAGGGCAATGAAAAATTGACGGAGAAGGAAAGCGAACTTATTCAAGTGCCATTAGTCATCATCGCAGTACGGGGAAATGTAAAGCGAAATTTCGCTGTTATTTATCATAAGGAAAATAAGAAAATATGTTGGAAAATATGTTTTACGAACTTCAATTTAGGATTGACCGAGGAACTGCTCGCACGCAATCTCAACTGGAAAATGTAAAATATATTCATTTAAGTTACGAACGCCTCAAAAACCACCGAAGCGTACTCGGGGTGGATAATCGAAAGTCGGCGAGGACAAAATTGCCAGGAGCAGGAGCCTCGCCTCGGTGATATATGGTATCGCGAGGTTGAACCCACCTTGGCGGAACAAGAAATCAACTTTGGACATACTTGACTCTGGGATTACTCTTGCTACGTGTGCCAACTTAAATTACGAGTGTATGACGAGCTCATTCGGGGAGCACCTCCAATGCGAGGGTGGGTCGCGATTTATCTTGCGGGAACAAATGCACGGAATGGTTCCCCGAGTCCTGGTCGGTAAATTGAATGTGGCATTTCAAGATAATTACCTGAAAGTAATAAATTGCTTTGCAGCCGATCGATGGGAGCGTCCATGGCTTCTGTGTCAATGCCAATGTTACAATTGTAGACGGCGCCGATACTCCTGCTACCAGCAAATCCGCCAGACAAACTGCGACCAAAAGTGGATTACGTAAGCGCACGGTGGACTGCGAATAAAGAGTGACGACCAGGAATGCATTCCCTAGGACTCCTCCGAGTACGACAATTCCATAAATGATGACTAGCAGCAAAATTGACTCCGAATTAATCCAGTTGTCTTCGAATGCAATCGTGTCCGTGTTGTTGCCACCGGCGAAGAGGAAGGTGGAGGGAAATCGGCTCGATGTTGTTAGTGATGATGGCGTTAAATTGTATTCACCTAGATTATGAGTTGTGCTTTCTTCTGGCCACCATTTTTGGAATTCGCTCATTTTATCCACACATTCATGACGAATGAGAATAAGGACTTGTGCTCGGTCGAGTTGATAAGCGCGAAATCAATTTCCTTCAAGTGCGGTGGAGGTGGATGGAGGCAGCTTCAAAACATGACCGTCCCTGGAAAGAAAAAAAAGAGCAGCATTTGAGAATTTGCCCGGAATTCATTGTTCTGTGCATTTCAAATTGGAAGAAGTATCCTGAAAGTCGAGTTGAATATCCGTACTTCTATCACGAAAGAAGGGGATGGAAGTTTCCATCTGAGGGAGCATTTCAGGATTTATTGTGTGACTTGTCCTTGGCGTAAGTCAAATACAATCAATTGCCATGTCACTCTTGTCTCGAGTATGCACGTGCAACCAGGTAACATATTTAAACTAGTTTTAAATATTTTCTCAATGGTAAATCAAACAAATGAAATTCGACATACTGACTGATCTGCGCTTTGTCAAATGCCGAGGTCATATGTTATATACTAGTATATACAAAAATTTTTCAACAAAATAATGCAATTGATGCGAAAGAATTTGTTACAAGTTCAAAGTGATAAATACCCTGAAATATGTTCATATGAGATTTCTGTTACAATTTTATCGTTTTGTTTTCTGACAAAGCAAATCCAAATTTAGTACGGTACCTACTAAAGAAAGGTAATGTTTTATTATTATGAATGTTGCTTTATTATTTATAGCGTGCCATTGTGTAAAAATTGGATTTTCGGCGTGCTAGCTTATGGTCTGAATTTTATGCATATTTGATTGTGGACAAGTTCCATTTTTTTGAAATATTATATTCAGAAATGGCATTCAAAAAATTAATTATAGAGTAATAATGCAAATATTTAATGTGTCATTTTTGCTCTACTGACTTTCGTCTTTTGTGTTTCGAGATATGTAAATATTTGCATTTTTTACTCATAAAATTATTCCATACAAACATGTTTATTGTTGTAACGTGTATTGTTATTTTAAATAAAAATTTGAGTTTGTAATTCAGACGTAGAACGAGAACGATTAAAACGTTTTCCTTGTATACATTTATACCTCTTTTCAAAGTACATACGCATACCTACCCCTTCTCTTTGTGATTTATTAATTCAGGTAATTCAAATCGTTTCTGGTTTGCCGAACCAAATACGCCAACATAAAGCTCGCAATAATTAAAATGGATCTCAACGCGAAATATATGACCTCATCAAAACACTTTGTCAGATGAATGATTTCCTTGAAGAGTCTTGTTCGCCTTAAATTTCGCTAATGAAACCCTTAGTCCAACATTCGTGAGTGTCGTAAACAAATTATACCCTATTTAGCTACCCGAAATCCATTCTAAGTACAATAAGCCCAAGGGACATCGATGTTCCGAATTTCATCGCGTATTTCTTGGCATGCCTACTCAAAACCCTTGAGGAGTTTTCCCGATAGCATTTATAGTTCCATCCACCATAGAGTTAAGATGTTGGAGCTGTTTCAAATCCATTTACTTCCTTCTTCATAATTCAGGACCGCCTGATGCAAGGAAACACCGAATCCGTTACTACGAATTGTAATTCGTAGTGGGCTCAACTCCCACGCAAAAACCTGTCACTTTGGCTCCATCATCAGGAAATTATAGCCAGCCGACATCGTGCACAATGAGGTGAGAATCAAAAGGGACCAGACATCATCCTTTTTCCCTCGTTTTCTTCCAACTTCGCTCGATCTCGTAAGGATTCTTATCCTTGGCTAATGTGCTTACTTTGCCTGTCGGGAAGTCGTGCAAATAATTAATCATCATTCCCTCCCGTGGGGTCTCAACAGCGGGCTTGGGTTTCTTCGAAACAGGAAATTCATGTATATCGCATGATTGTAGGGCTGCCACTGTCGTCGACTAAGGACTGATGTCTTCAAGTACCGTTACCAAGGACGAAGTTGTCAAAGAAGCCGCATGTGGCAATTATGAGTCTGGTTCGAATTATCCTTATTTGGAGAGCGCGGATATAAGGAACAGGTACAGACCACGTAACTTCCGATTACAATCTTCCTACGATTTGACACTTTATAAAATTTGAAAAATAAGTCATAATAATGTGATTTATTGTATATTATATTATTATCTACATTTATATTACAAAAATGTTTTCTCAATTCTTATTGTTTCATTTGAAAGAAATCTTACAATAAAAATGTTTGAATTTCAATTTTCAGTTTCGAATCAACAGTGTATTTTTTTTTTTCAATTTGCATTAACACTCTCTACTGATGTTATTTATTTTTCCGATTGAATTCTATTTCTTGTTTCGGATCAAGAGAAATTTGGGGAAATTTTTTGTTTCAAAATTGTCCACAAGCATAAAAACTTTAGGGTAAGTCAATCACCTACGAAGGGGCGGCGACGGGGCGCTATAGATCCAATTCACGCAATACCTGTAAGGAGAAGATTTTTTTCGGATTAAATGCTAGAATGACTTACTCAAATTATCTGGTGGGAGTTTCGGAAAAAACCATTAAAAAGGGATTTACCTGGATGAAATTTTATTACTCTCAGAAGTAAGCTGAAGATCCTTTCACCGGACTTTCTGAGGCTGATTAAATGTTATTGACGTTTTGTTCAAAGGCGTAGTGTATAGTGAACATTAGAAAATGTACGAAAATGCTGATTTTTGAAGGAAAACATTGGCTGCCTTTTATTTTGGCCCAGTTTAAACTGAAGGACATTTTACAGATTTCGGGATTTGAAATGATTGAACCAGCGATAAATATAAATTTGGAAACATTGCAAAGCTTTTGTAATTTTAAAGCATAATATGAAACTTTTGAACCTTGTTTTATTAATGATATAATTCATAATTTCGTTTCCACAGTAACGATGTGGTTGAATAGTTAATACAAAATCAACGATGATTTACTGACGTTCATTATTGAATTGAATATTCTTTTATGTTCACATTAAATAACGACATTTTCAAAAATTTTTACCAACAATCTAAAGTAGGTCACAAGGACACAATGTTTGGTTAGTTGGCAAACATTTCCTCATAACTTTTCATGCGTAGAAAATATTCAGAGCGACCGGCGCCCAACAACTAAATTGTATGGCATTGCTTAGAAAGCAACTTAATATGATATTTACAAGAAATTCCTGGCACCAAAACACCAATTTGCAAAACTTTTTATATACACAGGTAAACTATATTTGGGGCAATGAGAACGCTCGGTAAATGCTTTCAAAGCAAGCACAGAAAAGCCTTGAATAGTTTTACTACTGTAAATAAGCAGGTAAACCAAGAGAACCCTTTCATACGCTACAAGTTTCAAATTTCAGTCACTACATTAGTTGAGAACTTGACATCATGTGAAAAGAATCCAAATGGAAAACGTCGTGGAAGAAGTTCAGTTAAACTTTCACCATCCGCCAATTAGAAGCTGACAAAATTAATTCCACCTAGATGAATTTTATACTCAGGTCATCGCGAAACATTTTTATACCACCTGAAGGCTATGCCGGGAGGGGGGAGGGAGCACTGCAGACCCATGTGCAATTTCACCCTATTCCAGTGTATTAACATACGACCCCCGCGGCACTATCTCATTCCTTCAAGTGACGGTAGTCGTAACAATTTTCAGGACTTCGTACATGAACAACTCACACACGTTGTTAATGCGGTAATAAATTTAATTTCTTCAGAGTTCCTCTCCTCTACTTCAGTTCAAGGAGTTATGCTAAACGAGTTCGTGGGGTGGCGGATGAAAATCAGATTGCTGAAAAATTTAGTCCTTGTAATAGAAAACCGTTGATATATGAAGCTATAAATTGAAATTTTTAGTTAGACCAAAAATATGATTTGATTCTGTTTCATTGTTGGTTGGTGATGCGAACTTACAATAAATAGCAAGAACATATTTCATTATTATTAAGAATGGAAAAATATTCAAAAGGGTTGACAGATTATTCTTTCATCATCATTTGGATTTGTATCCTTTTTTCAGTCGAGTGTAAAACAGAGCTAATGATATTCAATCCGGCAATCCTGCAGGTGGTTGGTAGCTGGATAAATTCGTAATTTTATTAGAACCCCCCACTTCAACCCCGAGCAATGTTCGAAATAGAAATTGATGAATAACTCGCCTGTTCAGCACAACCAGTCGTAAAATTTTGGTTTTCAGCCGCGCCTGAAATTTTCCCCACAACAGGAAGTACACATTTGCATACTAATTTGATTGCAAAACCTAAGGGAGATTCTTTTGCAAATTCAAGCGAGGGTGACCATACAAAGGGGATGCCAAGTATTGGCCCCTTTGAATTTGATTAGTGGAATCAGCTGGAATGTTAAATAAAATGAATTCTCCGAATTGGGAAAAGAATTGAACATTCAATTGTGACTGAAACAGGGTTGAGGGTGTCATCCCTAGGCGTCATAATATTTGCAAATTTATTCATAAATCCAAAACAAATTTTGGCCAACAGGCAGTGAAGGAAATAAATTTACAAGTTAATAAATTAGTAATTTTAGGTACACACGACTTGATTCGGGAAACCAATCATACCACCTCCCAGCGGAAATATCCTAGTTCAAGAATTATAAAAAATGGATTTTCACATTTCGAGATAAAGTTCATGTCCTTGTCACTTCCTCTTCAATGGGAATATTGTTCAATAAATGAAGACTGAAAACTGTCTGTTGCCGAGGTTTGGAAATCCTGAATCAGGGGATTTGCGAGCTCTTCATTTATGGCGAACAGTTAGATGTAATCTTATAAGTGATTTCAGTGCTTTCATTGTGGATTTGGTGCAGAAGAAGCCAATGCATCCTGCAGAGTGCAGAGTATACTATATATGTATATTGTATATAGCCACATCCCGGACAACATGGCTCAATTTCCTTCTGAAAGATTGAGTGACAGTTTGATGTGAAAGGATGAATAGGAATTCTTGAAAGTGCTTGATAATAGTAATGTATTGTTTATTATCCATCTTCTCAGATATTCCTGAGCATCTTTGCAACAAAAGGGAATTGGTTATTTCGTTACATACAAGTTATTTCGAAATGTAAATTTTGCGGATAAAACAAATGAATATGAATGTTTTCTTCATAACTATTTCTGTGATTTGATTTTTTCAGTTAAGCACGTCACTATTTTTATTTTTGTTGAGGTCATAAAACTTATATTAAATGGGAACATAAGTCCAACGCGAATCATAAAAAACCATGCTATAAAATGAAAACAAAATTTATAATACTACAGGTGGTTTTCTTCCCTTTCAAAAGGCTATGAAGCCATGTTCCTTTATTTCAAAGAGGCGAATGAATACAGCCGAAGAGTACACATCAGTGCGTATTAAAAGGTTTTAAATTATTCAGAGTTATATCCGCCATTATGAAAAGATTGAACCCCAAAATTCATATAACATGAGTCGTAAATCTACCTGCCGAAACTACAATATTTACCAAAAACGTCACAATTCTCCTGTTGAAACCATCTACATCGAAATTCCTATAGCCAGCCAGACTTAAAGGATCGTCGAGTTTTAAGACATTTCAAAGGAATTCCACGGTTACGTCTGCTGCAGAAAATAAGGGATGTGTTTTCCTGACAACTCTTTTTCCTAACAACTATTTTTCCAGTTTAAATAATGTAATTGTAAAAGGAACTTGGGCAGTATTTTTTTTATAGGAAAAAATCATTTGATTGTACAAAGGCGATTTGTGCTGCTTCAGTCAGTTTTTAATGTTCAATTGTGCGGGCGTTGCTCAGGGGACTACTGCAGATGATTAACTGTACTTTAATGTCCTTTTAACTACTTTTAGGGATCATAAAGATATCGTTAATTTACGATATCTAACAAATTTTTCCTTGTGACAGGGGTGATTGAAACGAGCGTGGAATAAATTCAATTCAGAAAACTACTTCAAACTGAGCTCCCAGGATGATGCTTAAAGTTGTCGTTAACTTGAGATAGTCTTACGATCTTCCTCCCAGAAACGATCATTTTTTCCCTGCAGTTAAAAAACTTTTAGCAAATTGCCGACTTTGCCTCTTTAATATTTAAAAAGTTATTTTGCGGTTGTAATTCACAGGTCCTGCCAGCAACGAGAGCATGTTTTTCGGTTTGGAAATATTTTAGATTTTTAGATCATCGTCTGAAGTTACAAAAGTCATTGTACATTGTACAATGAGTTTCCAAGATCTGACATTATTTCCATGGAATGGAGACACTATTTTCAGTTCTACACTGTTTCCGAATGAATGCAGTATAATATATTTATGATAAAAATTAAAACTAAGGTGGATTTGTATTTGAAAGTGCGCCAAATGTTTATCATGGTCACGTAGGGGTTGGTTAATTTATCGATTGAGTTGAAAATTGTTGAGAACACACCGAATTTTGTGGGTGGGGAAAAAAGGAAAAGTTTGTTGAAAATTGCTCATCATAAATTGTCTGACCTCAATCAGACTTTTGGTATTGGAAAATAATAATAAATGTCACCAACTTTCTTGTTTGGTTACTTAAATTTTTTAAAAACATTTTCAAACATTTTCTAAAAATTCCAGATGCTGCAAGAAAGCTCAGGAAAATTCAGTGGACGAAGAAGAACAATTACCTTTACAAAAAGTGCATCGAAAGTAGTTTAGGAGTGCCTTGAAGTGCTGTTAAACAACAACTTTTTATCCATCAAGAATTTAATTAGAAAGAAAACGTCGGACAAGTTTCAATTTTTAAAATATTTGCGGTTTCCGCAAAATGTTTTTCCACCATAAACGGAATTAAATGTTGTCTTTTTTTATTAGAATTTTTGAGGCACTGCAATTTAATTATCGTTTCGATGAATGGTTTTTGTTAAAATTGACAAATGTTTCAAGTTCAACAAAAATACTGATATGTACACACTACACGTGTCTTTATTTCTAACCAAAGCGCCAATTACCAATTTTCATGAATTTTTAACATCTAAAATGGCGAATTTTCATAGAAACTTTCGTCCCCAATTTTACCCCCTAAACGGTGGAATTTCCAAAAATCCTGATACACGTGTTCCTTTATTTCTAACAAAAGGCCAAATATATACCAATTTTTTTGATTTGCATTTACTTCAAAAATGGCGGTTTTGCATAGAAATTTTCATCCCTTCTTTTACCCCCTTGGGGGTATCGATCTCCAACAAACTTCACACGATCTATCCCAAGACTATGCTACATTATCCCTGAAAATTTTATTAAATTCGGTTAAGTGGTTTAGGAGTCTAGAGGGAACAAAAAAACCACATCCTCTTTTATATATTAAGAAGAAGATGTTTTACGTGGAATTTTGCATTTTTAAAGCATTGTGATTTATTTATCAAGCAACGTGAAAAAATGTTCTTAAAGATGAGCACATATTTCTTATTTTTTATATATAGCTATATTTTTATACTTAAATTCATGTCTGCTTACTTTAATACGAACGTTCACCATTTCACTGAAAATAAAATGAAAATCACTGCTACTGCCGGCATTCTCTCTTTTTTTTTTTTTTTTTTTTAAACATGAATTTTCCGTCAACAGTTTTGTAACAATTTTTCGAAAAAGAAGTTGAATTTCACTGAAAGAAGGCCGCAAGAATAATAAAATATTTGAACCTCATTAAAAACAAGGATAATTCTGAAAACGGTTTTTGTACGAAAGAAAAAACGATACATTTTTTATGAAAAAATTACGTATAGCAATACTGGGAGCTGAGAAAACAAAACCGCGAATACTTGGCGTATAATTCAATATTCTCCGTCTAGTTAAGGATGTTGGAAAATACAAGCGGGATCATTCTTTTTCTTCAGCCAGGCTATTCCTACAAGTTATGCTCTTAGTATGTTTATGACGAGAAACATTTAATAAACAGGAAAATGCTGCTCATTTGTGCACTACAGACAACAAAACTATTGTTTTTTCACTAATTTCTGAGTAAATGGAATGAAGGTGCATTTGTTGCTTGAGCTTTTGTTCTTAAAAATTTAATGAGAATTCTTGAAGACATATTGCATTCCACGGTTTTGGAGTGGTGGATTTTAATTTGCCAAATATTTAAGGAAATGAAAAGTTAAATTTAAAAAAAAATACTTAAGATTCTAAGAATTGTTCTATAACTAAAATTCTAAAATTATTTTTTGGTAGTACATTAAAGAATTACGTTTTTGGGAAACTTGCACTCATATCTTAAGCCCACTTTACACTTTCTGAGAAGTCAAATGCTTTGACATGTCAAAGCTGTGTTGATATTCAAATGTTGTAAAATGTTTTCCAGGAATTGTTTCTATGTAAAAATTTTGTAATATACCTTAATATTCAACTGTATTTCAATGTGTGTATGGCACAAACATTTTCCACGGATATCCTGGTTAAATAAATTCACGAGCGAGCTTACATGTAAATCAATGTGGTAGAGTTCTTCCAGATAAACTTCTTACAGGATGTTACAAGCATTTCAAGAGTTAACTCTAGTAGATTTCTCATTGTGTGCCACAGGGATATTCCATTCGGATCGGATCCGATGCTTTTTCGCCCATAGTTATCCATACAGTATATGGTTACTATAGATTACCGGGATGAGGTAAGCGAGTAAAGCGATAATAATTTATCAGTCAGTGATTTCCCAAATTGCTTTTGCCACAAATTGCTTGCTAAAAACTTTAAATATTCAACCTCTTTACAGAGTTCTAATCTGGGGTTTGGATAAAACACGTTCTCGAAAAAGGGTAATTTAGATCTGTGCAAAATTTCATTCCACGTCTGGTGAAAAATAACTTAGAAATATTCTAATCTACCGGATTTGGCCCACGAGGGAGGCAGGTGTCAGCTTCACGTCTTCCAACTTTCACAAAAAAAATACTAAAACTAATATTCCGGTTCAGTGGACACTTTCACCCCGACAAACAAAGTTTGGGTCAGAGAACTAATTCAATAAAGTGCGGACAATTTTGCAAGAACAACAAGGAGTTCTGCAGGATCGAGTCAACCATTCAGGAACAACATTTTCAAGGTATTTTTATTTATCCAGAAAGAAAAAGTTTTCGATCATAAAACGACATTCGGTTGTTTCTTTAGAAACTCTTTTCAAAAATTTAAAAAGTTTATGTTAAATATTTGCGATAACATAATTTTAAGTAGGGAGGTATAGGTATTTAAGAATGTCAAAAATTCTCCACTTCATTAATTTTAAATGTAAAGTCGAACAAACTATAATTGCAGTCGGTATGATGATTACTAACTCTGTAAACGTCTTACAAAGCCTGGAAAGATGATTTGCAAAATTAACTCTTCTCCCAATTATTAATCAATGCCGGAAGTGTTTCCAAAGTTTGAAACCACCGCAAACTGCACTCGCACCTATGTCTAAAGACTTTAGTTTGAGTTTTATGCAAAAACTTAATAAAAGGCTTGACAAAATGTTTACTTTCGTCGAGATTTCTAATTGCAGTTCCTCTCAAGTCGGATTTAAATACCGAATGATGAATCAGTTCCCGCCTTCCCGGAACTCCAAAAGGACTCCTTCATTTGCTAATGCAATTATCACAAAATGAAGGGTTTGGTATGAAACTAAGCGTCAGATTCGTTATGTTGATTTTCGGGGAATCAAGGATTCGTTGTGATAATTTAATATGAAAGTTAATTGGAATCCACTCCAAAATGGTAGTTAAAGATTTGTAGTTTCTTAAGCCGGAGGTACACGATACGGAAAACATCATATTTATGAGGAAATATCTTTGTGGATGTCACTTTTGACACATCGAGTCACACGATAAGCAAAAATGAGTTTGCAACTTGTATTTTGCAATTCACAGATTACCGCGACGCCGCGCCGCCCGTAAGAGCAGTAATCTCAAAACTGTGTTCATAAAGTTTTGTATGGTGTGACTCGGGAAATTTGTACCCCGCAAATTGCTTGGATGTGCCGAAAATATTCCGAAATTTTTGGGATATTTATAAGCGATACACCATATTGCTTATCGTCGAGTCACACGATATGAAATACGGCGTATCGCTTATAAATACGACGTTTTCCGTATCGTGTACCTCCGGCTTTAGACTAATTCTTAGTTCCTGGTTTAGCATTAGCATCTATGTTTTATTCCATTCCGTATATGCAAATGAGGCACACTACTCGAAACTAATTGGAATTGAATCCAAATCTGATCTGCTACTAATCAAGATCGATGATTCACAAACAGATGTATGCGTAAGTTAAAGGACGCAAATAAAATTCAATGGGGCATGTAAAGGGTGCTCTTGAGAATTTGTTATCATTTTTTCTTTCTTTTTCTTTTTATCTACAAGATGCTTTTCTGTAATAAATTGACTAAGGGAAAAAGGTTTTCCTGGGGATTCGTTTTCCAATTCGAAGGTCCTGAAAATTTTTCGAAATGACAAGGAGACGAATTGACACCAAGTTTTTAAGATTCTTCAGTCTAAGATATGAAGTTTGATAATATGAAAAACATCCTCGAGGAAAATTTGGATTAAGGAAGTTGTGTATCTTTAAGATATAGAAATCAGATATTGAAAATATTTCAAAACTTTTTCTCAAGATTTTGCAATAGTTATTTTAAAAAATAATTTTTAGAAAATTGGTTTTAAAAATTCAATTCACTTCAAAATGTGCCTATTAATTTTTTTTTAAATCTAAATTAAATTCTTCTAGTGAAAAGCAGAACAACAAATTTCCGTTGATGTTAATTGTTAATGTTTATAATATAATTTGAATATAATTTTAATTATAAAGTAGTTCAGCATCTCTAACAGGATATACTTAGTTCTAATATATTCTAAAATGACGATTTAATTGTTTTCTACATTCAGACCTAAATATTCCTGTTTACTTTTCCAATTCGATACAGTTTGGAAAATTTTCGTTTAAAGAGATCTGCAGATATTTATTTCCTTAAATCACTTTTAAGCAAAGTTATTTAACAAAAAGGATAACACGATTGTTGGAATGTTTTACTTACCCAAATCCTGCTCTAAAAAGGCATGCAAAACCTTTGGATCCTTTGAAATCGGCAATTTACGAAACTTCAGTTTTACTTCTGTTTCAAGTACTTCTTAAAGTATTTTTGTGCTCTCCCCTAATTTCACAGTAATTCCACAGTAAGTAAATCGTTCAACAACAAAGTACACTCGATTTTAATATATGTGCAGCACATTCAGGAGTTTATCTGTTGGCAAATGTTTGAAAGTGTTCGTTTTTTAAGCTGAAGTTTTGTTTCAAGGATTCAGTTAGTGTACATTGAGCCATTCAGCTAAGTTTTCACTTACCTCAAGTCTCCAGCGCAGAAGAATCATTCAAACCAACAATAGCGCTTTGATTATACACGGAATCAACTGCTGATAAAACTTTACCAATTTCATAAATAAATCGCGGACAATAGAAAACAAACTTTAAAACAACAGAAATGTCACAGCATTAATTTTCTCACAAATAAAAATCCTTAGAATTTAAAACAAAAAATTTGGGTCCTTGGCGAAGGATGACCTCAACTAAGTTTGGTGGAAGATAATACAATTTAGCAGGATAATACAAATACAGGATAATCTTCAATCACAATGCAAAACGTTACACGAGTTTACACTATCAGAATCTTGCGGGAAATGAGAATCCTCAAAGGTGTTGTTTGTGAGTGTCTGAAATTGTTTCTAAACTATTCGGGAGATCTGCACCGGAAAACCCACAATAGGTCTGGATAACGCGGATGGAAACGTTCGCTTTGGCAAACCTCTCGAGTAAAACTGAAGGATAGCCGCCTCGATGTCCTGACGAACAGTGAAAGGTTCCCCAACTTCGATGACTGAGGCTCCCTAAATCGGGACTGCGCACTTTAACGTTTCCGAATCGTGTAAGTACATTCCAAAAAGTTCCCAAGCATTCGGCACCAAGTTGTACTCGTATATATTGTATATAGTGGCTAAGTGGTACAGCGTGCAAACTTCAACCAGTAGTAACCTGTTGCTGTGTTTGGGGTGTATTGTGGCGACGAAGCTCCCTTTTGTCTTCCCGACCTGGGCCCAATTACTCGGGATTGTGCTTGCCAGGACCCTCACCAGATGGGAACGGACCATTGTTTGAGAGTTTCGCCTAGTTTAGGGACTTTTAATTTCTTCATGTTATATTCTCTCTCGTGGATCAGTGTTTTATCCTCATTAGCAGACATTTCTCCACGGCAATAAAATAATTGTTAAAAGACATCCTACTGCGTTTTTTTGTTCATTCTCTGCGAATATTTTGCTTCATTTGTGCTCGTCTTCTTACGAAAATGAGTTGATTCGAAAGAATAGGATCCTTTTCCTGTAGGACCTTAAGCTGTGTTGTTTACTGATTTTAACGTTTTAATTATTCGTAGAAGCGACCAGCAGAGGGATTCCCAATTAACTGATGGTTAAACATCCCACCGTGGTTCCAACTTACATACTTAACGGGGAGTCTTTACATTCCCCTTTTGCTTACGTTGATTATGCTTGGAAGGGAATCAACTAACTTGATACTTTGCGGGGACTGAGGATCCTTTATTCATTAATATCAAAATAAATTTCAATCCTGCCTATTCCTGGCGACTTCAATTTTCATTTGAATTTTCGCAATTTACTAAGCAATTACACCCATAAGGACCTTCATTTGTTCCTCATATAAATACAGCGTAGGAATCCACAAATTGGCTTTATTTCTGCACAATAAAGACTCCTTCGGATTTTTTTGGTACGCATGTATACCTATTGTATATATGTTTGTATAAGGAAAGATAAAGGCGTTACACTGTGCTTTCCCGGGAAGAAAGTTTATTTACCTTAAAAGATTATTTTCTGTAAATATGACAAAGAAAAAAGGAACATTTCAATGTTGGTTTCATCAGACGAAATAACTCAAAAGCTATTCATTAAAATGAAATTGTCTATATTTAAATATTCAAATGAATTCAAATTGTGCTGTGGGTAGACGCTACCATTATTATTATTATCGCCAGTTTAATATAAATAATAAATATTCATAAGAATAATGATTGGGTAATCTTTGAATTTGATATAGTCTAAAAAAACTTAAAAATGGCACATACAATTGAATCTTGGCGCACAACCAAAATATTCATTTCATTCTATAATAATATGTTTTTTTGAGTTGTCAGATTAATTTTACGAATTATATCTACAAAACTCTTAATTGAATTCGGGTTATTAAACTCCTTTAAAACTGCCACAACAAAAACCGAAAAAAATTTATATACAAACTTAGAACTAATTTAAAGTTGGTCCATCCATGAATTAACCCTTTTAATATTCGACAGCAATTACGACGATTGCGGAGGTGTGGAGGTACTTCTGTGACTGTGAGTCCTTTACTCATTACTTTATTAGCCCCGAAGGCAAGTGGATTAACTTGCCAGTGTCCTTAAAAATTTTCTCATTTAAATCATTTTGATGAATTTCGCGAAAATTTATTGTAAAATAAACACAATTGGGGTCCTTTCCTTTGTTGCCGCTGTTAACTGTTGGAGAAACGAATAAATTTTGTTTTACCAACATTTTCTTGTTTTGCGGCATCTTATAATAGCTTTCCAGAAATTATAATGAGCTCAGGTTTAATTCAACACAATTACCATTTGTAAAATGTTCAAAATTCGTTTATTCAAAATCCTGCAATAAGATGGAAAATATTAATAAATTGAGAAAGCACAAACTGACAGTGATCGCCGAGAAAAATTGACTGAATAGGATGCGAATGGGGTGGGGTGGGAGAACTGTGTGAGCGTCGTTTCGATTTGGGCAAACGATGTTGTGTGCAGCTGCTGTCGTCCAATTAAATTGCAACAGATGGAGAGATCGGAGAATGAAGTCTGCGTGCTCCTTAATAATTCATTTTCTACAAGTGCCGGGATTAAAATAGAAACACCGTTTGATTTGGAAACGGTTTTGAATTTGTTCAATTGTATTGAATGTCCGATTTAAAATATTCGACATTCAAAAATCAGTTTCAGTAAAGAGTCTATGTTAAAATATGTTTATTACCATAAAACATTCGTGAATAATACAACACATTATACACAAACTAAAAGTAACTGAAAACATTCAAACAGTGAAAGGACCCATCAACTTCAATGCATATATACCCATACCCAAGATTCAAAAGTTTATTTGAAGTCCTTTGTAAAACTCCTTTTGCATATTTCACTCAGAACAACTCATTAAGTATGGATGTGCATATTTTCCAGGTCAAAAATCAACATTTGTTTCACATCCTTATGGAATGGATAAACCTAAGAAACAAATGTTTGGATAATGGATATATGAAATAAGGAATGGGTATAGAAATGAGTGAACAAAGAAATTCGTTAGTTCTGTTCATCTTCGCTCATGAAATCGAACAGCAAATCCAAGAGAGTTGTTTGTTTGTCACATGCTACTACTGGATTTCTATTACGTAATAGCTATATTGTCCTCGAACGTGTGTGTCCTGCAATGAACGTCTGGATTGATGTATTACTTCGTTTTGCAATACATAACAAATCTAGTTTTGCTTCATGAGTTTGGCTGCTCTTCATCAATTATGTCAGATCTTATAGAACTGCTCGGCATAGTTTTCCACAAGGATAATCTCATCTCAGGGATCTTTTCAACAAAAAGAACAATTCGTATTCCATTGCAATAACACCAAAAAAGGATGTCGCAATTGTAGAAGCATCCGTGACCAACTAAAAATTGAATGAACCTTAGTGAAAGTGTGTTGAGTTTAGCCGGCAGGATTTCCCCTTTTCTTGTCCTTTCGGATTCAGGATTTTATAGAGCTTTTGTTGGGGTAGCATAATTTTTCGTCGCAGTAGTGCTTTACGAAATAAATTTCACTAGTCTCGTTGATTCAGCAGACAGTCAGGCAAGAATAGGCAAACAAATTTTGTTAGGTATATATTGTTCCTAAAATAATTATTTATATGAAGAAATAAATGAATGGGCTCTGAGTTCGGAAATGAATACATATTTCCGGTTCTTTTACTCACAATATTAATATCTTTTGTTCGTGTCGATTTGGTTCATGGGGGAATTTATTTCATTCAATTAGAAGAGGATAAGACCGTCCAGGCGTCCACAAGTATCATTCTATCCGTATTTGTACAATTCTGTGTCTTTTGTTTATAAAACGAATTTTCATACTCTCCGCTATTGATTATATAGCAAATTACAGTTTTCTAAAAAATTTATTGAATTCATTTACTTGCATTATTAAAATATATAGAATGTATTAAAATACATTATTTACTTTATTTTATATAATATTAATTTTTTTTTCTAATTTTAATACTTACCTACTATTTTCTGCATTAATAAGAATGCCGCATTGGAATGCCATCACGTATTCAATTTGCAAGTGTTTCTCTTTATCCTTATTCCAATATATTGAATTCATGATGATAGTAATATTATTAAAATAGATTTTCCCTGATAAGTTTATACGCTGCTAGCACAGATCTAAATAATTATTACCTAACTGAATTCGTATTGTCAATTACATTTAAGACAGATACCTTCTAGACTTTTAAGAGAAAATTCGGGAAAATTCTAGACACATATTCTTTATTTACTTCTGATCCAGTGGCGTAGCTGTTTTTTTCTGGGCCCCCCTGCAGACATTTGTTTTTTCTGGGCCCCCCCTGCAGACATTTTTTCGGACTCCCATATTACCGTATCTATTCACCCTGTTCAATTAGTTTCTTCAGTAAAAGTTATACCGTTCACACATAGAAACATTTTTTGCATTAAGCCGGAGGTACACGATCATATTTATAAGCGATACGACATATTTCATATCGTGTGACTTGACAATAAGCAGTATGGTGTATCGCTTATAAAAATCACAAAAAATTTCGGAATATTTTGCGCACATCAAAGGAATTTGAGGGGTTCAAATTTCCCGAGTCACACCACACAAAATTTTATGTACATTGTTTTGAGATTACTGCTCTTACGGGCGTCGCGGTAGGCTGTGAATATCAAAATATAGGTTGCAAGCTCATTTTTGCTTATCCTATGACTCGATGTCACAAAAATATCCCACAAAGACGTTGACGTTTTCCGTATCGTGTACCTTCGGCTTTAATAAAAAGTTTGAATGACTAATGATTAATTAATTATATATTTGCATATATCTAAAATGGTGATTAAATATAAAAACATTTTGAATTTGTTCAATAAAAATATCTAGGCTTTTACTTTGCAATACTATGCTCCTAACTAAGTATTTATGTACCTACTTTACTTTTAACACTGTGAGTTACAATTTATAATCGTATGATTTTTGTGTAAAAACGTTTGTCTATCCTCTTATCCGGAGGGCCCTGTTAACTCGTGGGCCCCCCTGCATTGCAGGCCCTGCGGCCCCCGCAGCTACGCAACTGTTCTGATCTTTGCAAATAGGACCATCACTTTTTGAATATATATCCTGCTGGCTGTCACTAGATTTTCTTCAAAATGCTTTCAAGAGATATAATTTTTTGTTATGTTAGAAAATTCTTGAAGCAAAGTTCTTTGAATCAGACATCACCTAAAACCCTTTCACCATGGATTTTTACCGATTGGCAACGAGTATGCCTTCGTCCATCCACAACGACTTGGCATGAATAATTCAAGAAACTCGGATGTTATCTTTACTATCGAACCTGATGGGTCCTTTCTGTTTTTGTTAAGGTAATTAGAACAGAGCTTGAGCTTCTTTCGAGTTTGAAGTGTTTTTTAGAAGACTCATTCCCATTATCGTCTTCAAAGTTTTTTGGTCCTGGAAATTTCCATCGAAACGTATTTCCTGCGGATTAAATTATTTCGTGACCGGCATTTCTAATATACAAAGAACACTTTTGGCTGGAAATTGTTCAACATGAAAGCCAAATTCGCCAAGAGGAAAAATACAATCATTTAAATTTTATATGTCAAGACAAATGGTTTTGATTGCACACTCTCCAGTGCCCAAATAATCGGATGTATGGCGCAATTACTTAAATTGTTTCGTTTGTAATTGTACTCTCTAGTCATTCCCGTATTTCGAGGCGTAGAATTACAGGGATGGTAATATTTATATCAGTCTATACGTAAATACGTTGTTCCTTCTTGAATGTTTTACTTTTAAAACTTCATAGAATCCTTTAAAGAGATCTTTTCTGCACTGTTTGAGCCTAAATATATTTCACAGTTCTGGAAAGCATTTTGAATTTGCGTTTACGCTTGATGGAGGACAATAAGTCCTTATATACCTATATAAAATATTAGCCCATAGGCATAGCTCATTAATGTTTCTGTAATTAAACATTACTCTTTCACACAGAAATCACATGAGTATATTTTCCTAATTTCAATCTGATTATAATATGTTTGAATCTTCCTTTATTCCAGAAGTGGATTTTCAATCTCATTTAAACAACGATATTTCTGAAAAATATCCTTTTACATTTTTTTTAATTACACAAAAAGTTATGAAGATTCATTACAATTAATTCAAAGCAATCTCTCAAAGCCCATGAATAATGCCAGGATACGCAACAGCCGGGAGCAATCAAATTGACGTCAGGACAAAATTAACAATGATAATTTACCAGTGAAGTAAACAGCTGCTTGTTAATGTTTTACAAAGTCGGACTGAAAATTATCGCGAATGTCAATCATAAATTCGGAATTTTAGATATTTAATTTCCAACTGTGTAGAATTTTATAAACAATGTATTAGGAGGTTTGTGTTGCGCAATTTCAAAGTAGGAATGTAAACTTTTTCAGCTGAGATCAGAGTAAATATGGGATTTGCAAAATATTGTGTTATATGAAACAAAGACTCAGCACAATTTCATGGTTTCTTCACATTATTTGATTTGTAAAAGGGATTTTTAATAATTATAGTTTAAAACTTTGTTGAATGTGAGTTTCAACATTAGGTATTAATATAATAAGCAATCCCAGCTTTTATGTTTAAAAGTTCAAGACATAATAATTTATGTAATTCACACAAATAAAAACAGAAAAAAGAATCGTTATGAAATTATTTTATTAATCAAAATAATATAATTAGGGAATTTGATATTTTATTTATTTTGCCGAGATTAACTTGAATTTTTTCCAAATTTTCGCAGAGAATTCGTTCAATTTTCTTTTCTGAAACGAAGGTTGTATTTAAGGAAAAATCCTGTGTTTCTGATGTCAATTCTAAGCCAAACGGGAGCCCAATATTATGATTCCTTAATCAAACGTTGAGAAAAGTTAATCTTCTCAATTTATTTTCCTAATTGATTTCTGTATCAAGTTTTCCGGTCTCCTCCGGTTAAGCCTCAAGCTGCAAAATCAATGATGTCTCCGGTCCTTTTCATCGTCAGGATAAAGAATTCATTAACTGGTTTCCGCGTTTCTCCTTTCACATTTTTTTTCCATAGAACTGTTCAAGATTAATTAAAATGTTTGCCAAAGAAATCAATGAGAGACAAGTAAAAACTTTAAATACCGCAAAAGTAGAGTAGATTTTAATTAAAAAGGACTCCAGGAATCTAGGAGTCAAACCGCGCGACCATGACCATATTTTCCGACGTAAATTAGAAGTCGGGCCCAAGATCCTGTCGACTTAATTAAAAAACTCCACCGCGATTAGGGTAATGTCACCTGAGGTAGCTGTTTATTATTAATCAGTTTGCTTCTACAATCTCCTCTCCCCACGTAAAATGTCCTAAATGTCGGGAACACTCCGAAGTTTGATCGTATTTAAAGATAATTAGTTGAAAGTGATGTAATCCTAGACAGAAATGGTTCTACGCAATAACAACACAAATAATTTGTTTGGCAACAGTTTCATCCACTAATTTGAAGCAATTAAGATGAATGACGAATGAAGGCAGACAATTTCCAAATATATAGTTTGCGGCTTCTTCAAGGACAAAGAATTTGTTGAAGGGAAACACATTTTTCCAGGATTTCCCTCCTTTCATTTGGGATCAGTGGCGGGAATTAATGTGTTAGAAACAAAATGCTTACAAACCTCATCAAAACCGTATTATTTCTTTTAGTGGAGCTAAAAATATTTTTTTTAAGAAAAACTTAATTATATATTTCCGATTAGAAATAAAATGAACATAATTTACCTAATAATGAATTAATTTAGCTATAGTTGACTTTTTGCATATTTTGAAAAAAATCTTAGTTTTCGTTACTATTGTATTTTGAAAGTACCTTTTCGTATTATATTAGTTTTACTTTATTGAATGAAAAATTTTTTGTTAACATTTTTTCAGAAAATAAAATGACTTTAATGTGTTTTTTATAATTTCTATTACAATAATAGCTTCTAAAGTTGTGAACTTTTTTAATGTCATAATTTAATATGGTAATTATTATTTGCTAGTGTTGATAATGCCCTCAGAAATTCATAATTCATTTTATTTTTACTTGTTTTTTGTTTCAATTAAATCTCCGATTTGCAATTATTTATATAACATGAACTTTTGTTGTATAGCCTTGACGTCATTAAAAAATTGCAGTTAGTCAATGTTGTTAATTTATTCTTGTGATCATTTTGATTATTTAGCTTACAAAAGCTTTAAAGCGTTCATCGAAAAAAGATTTTTGGATTTAATTGTTCTAAGCAGAAAAAATTAACAAAATTTCACTCTCAAAGTTTTATGTTTATTATTTATGCACAGTGTATCTTTTCATTTATTCTTAAAACAAAACGACTAACACAAGCAAAAACGTTTCTGTTTTCTTTAATTGAATAGTAAAGGCAGTAATTTAAAAACGTTCCTAATTCCTCTGGCTAATTATCCCCCAAGTAAGCTTGCTACAGACTTAGGATTAATGTAGTAGTGTTGTTCATGGTAGGTGTCAGCTGCAGAGAGGTTCATAACTATATCAAAAACCCTTTAGAATTAATACAACTTACTCTTAGTCACACGATATCCGTTCTCATCCGCCACGTATTCAACTCTGTACTTTTGGCCGTTCGGCAAGCGGTAAGAGTAGAATCCTTTGACACTAAACACTTCGTTTCCGTTCACATTTTTCAATTTCCCCTCAACTTCTTGAGTGTCGCCGTTATCCAAGTAATATCTAAATATGAATATTATATGATTTTAAAAATGAACCGCAGTCGTCTTCATACTTATAGAAGTAGTTTCCGTTCGGTTCCCGGTTACTTTCGTAAATTAAGGTTTTCGTCTGGTAGGAGGAACTGTCGGCAAGTGCGGAGGAGACCAGAGCCGCGAACGCCACCAAGACGCACAAAACCGAAATCTTCATCTTGAAAATCGCAAGCTAACTAAGTGCTAAGCGCTCTTGTAAGCTTATATCATAAAAAGTTCAACTGAGTTATTACGGCAGTGTGGGAACCTGTTCGATTTGAGTGTCCTTCACTGCCTTTTGGGCCGGTCAAATTGGTGAAAGGTGTGAGCGAATCTTTTGAATGGAAAATTGAGATAATAAAATAAATAAGCGTGTTTAGCGAATTCGAATTTAAATGATTTTAATTCGTTTAGGGTTGTCAAGATTCAAGAATGACACGTAAATTTTAAATAAATTCGAGTTAAAAGAGTTTCGACTACGTTGGTTTTGTTGCGAGATCCTTTGAGCGATTAATAAAATGCGATGACAGGCCATTTATTAATTATACATATATTAATTAACTCATAGCGATAATTATTGTCAAAAAAAATAAATGCAGCATAACGAACACAATTTCGACCGCATTTAGGAAATATTTTGATGCTTCGTATTCGATGAGAGGAATTCGAGGCAAAAGGTTTAATCGCCTTGATCCTTAGCTTTCATCTTACTGAACTTGTTGACTTCCAACAGACCTACGAGTATTTAATATTTATATCTTCTATACACCATTTGTAGTACAACTTTAAAGTAAAACGTTGAAAGTAGTCTTCTAATTTATCTTATCTAAGTAGATATATAAAATTCCAGGAAATTGCTTAACTTTTTAAAAGTGCATTTCCAGAATTTTCCTAAAAATATTTATACTCTAAATCTCGCTTCCACTTGGAAATAAGAAGTTTTTTCGAAAGTAACTAAAATATTTTGATGGAAAAAAGTTTTCATAAAATACTTTAGTTTTTTATTTTCAAAATCATATTGCAAAGTTTTCGTTTTGCGCTGGAAGTTGTGGTGTAAGAATGTTTAATGAAATTTTGAAAAACAATTTGGTTTTCAAATTTGTGAAAATGTAATAAACATTTCGAATAATTCAGAATCGCACGGAAATTTTTGAAACATATTAAGATATTGATATATGTTTCAAAATTTAGAATTATTTTAGCGACATTTTATCACCCATTAAACAATAAAATAATACAACCAAATACGGATTGCGGCTGCCATTAACAAATTGTCTATAAAAAAAAAAACACGTCAGCTGCTTAAGAAGAATCATTGTGATTCATTTCTAATTATTCTGGGACTTTTGACGTTACAATCATTGCGTATTTTAACTATACTACAATGACAGTGTACTTTGCAAAACATAAAAAACAAAACGTTTTGAATCTCTCAATCATTTCTTGTGTATAATAATCTAAAGTTCTTGACGTAATTTTAAGAGAATGCTTATTTCATATTTATTGCGATTCTATATTTCTGCAACATTTTAAAACAATGATTATATCACCTATTTACATATTTTGATATTTATATGTTTTTGGAACTGGCACAGATTTCCTTTCATATTTTTTTCGTGGTTGCTTCACACCAAGAATGTGATACAATAAAATTGTCTTCAGTTTACTTAATTTTTGGAAATACGGGTTGAGTTGACTTCCTCAAACACGATTTCGAAATGCTGTAAAGCCAGATTTAAAATTTGAGCGTGAGGATAATCTGTTTCTTCCAAATTTGGAGTTCCACCAACGAAGTGAATCTTCAATTTGTGTCGTAGCTATACATTATGTTTATGTATATAACTATATATACGCAAAACATATTTATGAATTTGCACAACCAGATTTGCCATTTTGGGGAAGTGCCCATTATATTTACAATAAATATAAATAATATTTTACTATCTTTTAAATAGACAAACTTCCAATTGGGTCCACGATATACATGCACTTTCTCCACATGTTCTTATGCGTGGAATTTCCTTTTCGGGAAAATGCATATATGTTATATTGATCACGTGATCAACCATCAAGGCGTTAATTAATCAGCTTCTCTCAATTCACTCCCGTTCCGGCAATGGGCGCCGTTTCGTGTCCGAGATTCTTCGTAAAAAAAGAGGACGCAAATTTACAGTTCCGCTGTAAAATATAAAAGTGTCTGACCAGAAGTGGATTTAGTTCGATTCTCACCGTCAAGATGAAGTGTTCTCAGTGTCTGGTGTTTACGGCAGTGATTACTATTTTTTGTGCAACAGCTGTTGCGGCAGGTTTCAATGATAGTTATGTGAGAAGTGCTTCCGGTGCGGAGCTGGAGGAGTACGTGAGTTTGCTTCACCCAAACGAAAACTATGAATACAAGTAAGAATCTTTCGAGATGACTCAAACGTGAATATTCCAAATCGGCTTCCAAATATTTTTAGGTGCTCCGTGAATGATGGATCCTTTGTGGAGTACGATTCGTCTCTGCATATAGAAAATGGCAAAAAGTTTTACTCCCTCAAAGGAGCCTTTGGGTTCACCTTTATTGACGGGACTGCATTCGAGGTCGATTTCAAAGTCAATGAAGACGGATTCCAAATTGTGAACAGTAAAACGAGCTAAACAAAAAAATTGTGCTCTTCATTAACGTATTGTTTTTTTAGTCAAAAGGTACAAGGATGACAGAATAAATCCGAAAGCAGTCGGCAGCTTGCTGGGAGGATAAAACATAAAACTATTAAATGAATGATTATCTTGTGATCGAATATGAAAGTTGTTAGTAATTAAAGCGTTTTCAGTGTAATTATCATTTTCCATTTGCATGATCGCCTTGCCAGAGGGAATTTTTGTCTTTATGTAATGTTCACACGTGTTTGAGATTTGATTTTCTTCCATAATCCACTTAATTAACAACATATAATCCTCCTGCTTTCAGCTGCAATTGAAAAACATGTTTTCGTTGTGTGCAATCGTCTAAACTCTAAAAATTCAATATGGTCAAGTTCGTACATATTAATCGTTTTTTATAGAAAATTATTGTGAACAGTTAATTGCGATTTATAAACAGAAAAGTATTTCAGTACGAAATTGTTGATATCTACTGTTTAATAGCCAAGATGTTGGAAAAACAAGGGACATTAAAAAGAAAAATTTATTTGCATAGAATGACCTTTTTATAACCTTATACATAAATTAACTAAAATTATGTTTACTCATATTAGGAGGTATTTACTTAAATTAAATGTGCAAAGAATTAGGAAAGTGCAATTTAACCAATGAAAACTAGTTAAATATAATGTTAGTGGGAAATTAGTGACAAATGTTCATTGTCCAATTTGTTTGATTTGTACCATGTTTATATTTAAACAATTAACATTTTTAAAAATTTTCTTAAAATAAAGCTTCATTCTGGTACAAACGACTTCTTACGGAAAAGGTCCATTACGGATGATGCGACTTAAAGCTGGGTAAACTACGTAAATATCCTTGATAGTTTAACCATTCGAGATGAACTTATCAGTTCTAAATGTTGCCTACACGATGAATATTACATACAGTGCCTTCTTATTTGCCGAACAACGTGTCCATGATTACAATTCCAAGCAAACTAAGAATGGCTTTTTTGTTGATCATATGTGGTCAACCACCGAGTAAACTATCAATGGCCTTTGGATTGATTCGATTATCAATAAACTCAACTTCTGCAGAATGAACCAACTATCAATATGAACTTCTAAGCTCTTTCATTGTGCATTACCTGAGGTTAAATGAAAGCCTTTTTCGTCGACAACAAATCCTATTTGAAATGCTCGTCCATCAATAGAAATAAATCCAAAGTTTCCTTTCAGCATGTATGTTTGGGCTCCGTCAACTTCCTTCAAGACTCCTTTGTAATGCGTGAATGTTCCATCCGTGAGAATGCTCCTTTATGAGAAGATTTCAAATTAATAATGTTTAAATAAACACTTTTTGGTAATACTCACTTGTATTCGTAATCATTATTGTCCTGTAGTTGGTTGACATATTCGAAAATTTCCACATTTTTCAAAAAATCTATTGCAGCCGGTATTGAAAGTGCAATTAAGCTTAACAAAGTCAAAAGTAACAGTAATTGCGACATTAGAATTGTTTGTGGTCAGCTCAGAGATATCTAGATAAGTAAGCTTGGTTGTTCTGCGGTCAGTTTATATACAACACTTAATGGCAATTGTGACGGCGCGGCGACGTTCTTGAGCAGGTGGGATCGGAATCACCAATTCTTCCGATTACTCTTTCGCCGGGGCTTTCCCAGAATGAAGGTATATGTGAGAAATTCATAAGCAACACTTTGATCGACATCAGTTTTTATGGCTGTCTAAAAATAATTCTCTTCGACTAGAAACAATGAGTCATAACACTTAAAGCATGCCTGTGAAAAAGTAGTTCTGCCACACGCCAAACACTGTTTACTAACAAATGTGGGTGGATTTTTATTTCTTTTTTCGAACAACATTTCGCGCTTTTGTGAAATGTAGCTTCGCAAAAGAAACCAAGAGAGGTGCGTCCCCATGTCCCCAGAACAGTTGACGAGTTGGTAATGATTCAGGAAACTCCACAGAATCATGAATTAAGATTTCATCAGGCCTTTGCAATAGTCCGAAGCAATGAAAAAAGTGAAGAGCAGAAAAAATTCTAATGTTGTCAAGGTCAATTATTTTTGGACAGTTCAGGTTAAATTGAGGTGGACCACTATAGATGTTTTTCCCCTGTAGACAATTATTTTCGTGCAAACTCATCGTAAGTCAATATTTGAAGAAATTTTTCATTCAGCTTTTTTAGAAAATGGAAATAAATGGTTGTGAAATGATAAGCCAAACGATATTTGTTTTGCTTTCTTCTTTACAACATTGTTAATAAAAGGCCAACGGTCGTCAAATTGCAAATTGAAAAAAACTTTGTCCATTGACCGAATTTAAAAAATTTGATTGAAACGCTGTTCTACAAGAAATGTTTACCAATTATTCTTTAATTCTTAATTTGAATATTTTTTCATGTAATAAGTTTTTATTACCGAATAATTTTACTATTTTTATTATGTTTTTTTAATGTACTTTTATAATTCAGTCGATAGGTGGTTTTGTTTTTGAGTGGAACCCAGTTTTCTCTCAAAAAAATAATTTAATAACCAGATTTATTTTCATTATAAAAATTATAGAAACCCTCAGTTTAAGATGCACTTTGATTGTCAAAATTGTTTGAAGTACTTTATTCGTACATTTGTTCTTTGGTTTCAAAACAATCTTAGCGCTAATAATAATAAGGAAACAGAGAAAATGGAGTTCAACTTTAGTCAATATTTCAATTACATTTCGAACTTAATTACGATAATCGTGATCACTGCAATTATCTCTGTCCAAGGACATTAATTGAAGGTACCTACCTAAAACTTTTAATTGAAACGTGTTGTATTTTGAAAGTCTCATAATTAAAACGAGTTTCAACATAAAAAACGAAGTACACAATTTTTTCAAAACTTTTACTATTAACCAGAAACAATTATACATTCTTTTAAAATTGAAAAATTATTTAGAAAAATAAGTTATTCCAAATATTAACACCGCATCAGTCATAGTGATCAATTCCAAATTTTGAAAATAATTACTAGAATATTAAAAATTTTCGTCTAAAGTATCTTCTGTGAAACTCCCGGAGGAACGAAGCCATTTTAACAGCATCAGTTGCAGTGGGGCGTTCCGACCGAATGCCTCCTCCAACTGCAAAACAAGTTCATCAAAATAGTATATTGACACTAACATTACAAGATACTAACACGACACCATCGCGTGGTACCCATTTTCATCGGCAATGTAATCAACCACAAGGACGCGACCGTCCCCGGCAGGAATCTCGTAAGAACCTATGACATTGTAAACTTTAGCCGTGTTCACTTGTTTTAATTTTCCGTGCACGATTTCCATAACTCCATTGTTGAAATTATACCTACGGAAAATATAATTGATGTATGTAAAATGACAAAGTGGGTTCGGATCCCATGTTGGAATTTCACTTGAAATCACTCGAGGATTATTTGAAGTCTTTGAAATTTTTGAACGCACTTGTAGTAGTAACTGCCGTCTGGACTGTGCACATTTTCTTTGTTGATTAAACGAATGCTTCTATTGTCCGTAGAAGCAGCGGTTGCAGCAAACCAAATCCCTCCAGATAACAATATGAACCATAAGTGCTTCATCGCGCAAATATTGATGCGAACTGAATTTCAAAAAATTTCTGCAATTTACCTAGGCTCATGTTGGGTGCTCTTGGAAGGTCATTTAGAAAATTCCGATTAAAATACACTATAAAACGCCTCACGCTGTAGAGCAAAACAAGTCTGTTCGTAAAAACGAAGAACTTAATTGCCAAACATGGCCGTGGCCTTTCGCCCATTTTAATGAGGAAATGCAGCACGCGAACTCCGCGCAGCTTCTACTTCAGTTGCTTCAGAATCTGTGGTCATTGGATGCTTCGGCGATACCGGTTACAACGAAGATGTCCTTGGCAGCTGAAACTATTCGCCGGCCGCAAAGTACCAACCAAACCTCTCTTATTAACCAATTATGTACCGATCATTTACTAAGATGTATATTGTATGGTCATGGAAATTTATATTTTAATGATTTGGATTCGATTAACATCATTCACAAAACAATTTACTCTCGAATTTCCCACATAAAATAGGTTGAAGGAAATTCTAACAGCAAATTCATTGGAATGTGAATGACCGATTAATAGTAGACAAGTGTTAGACACTGATGACGTCAGCACGCACTTGTGCTGTCTTTGCATTCACAGAAATTAGCACTGCAAATATGCATAAACCTAAATCCAATCGCTTGACGTAAGCATCGAGGATGAATTACGTGCACTGTACAGAGCAATTATTATTATTATTATTCCTGTTTAATCCAAGCACAACTGGCTTCCATACAAATAACCATTTGCGTCAATATTGCATTATTGCACACAGTCGTCAATCGGTGCAGTTTTGAGAAGATTGCACAATTTCCACTAAATCCAAATTATTTTCATTAGAGCTCAGGCTTACATAATATTACATATTTTATTGTCAATATAAATTTGGTCTGATTTATAGAAGGCTTTTGTTTGTGTTATAAAGGAAACTGGATTTGTAAAAATCCCTTTCAGCATGCCTATAGGCTGAGGTAGATTTCGAAATGTTTTGATTGCATTTATTGCAGTAACTTATTTCAAAATCAAGAAACAAGTTATGGATTTATAAACTACTTATCAAGAGCTTTTCAACAATACTCCAAAACACGTGGTTTAGAAAAATTCAAATTTCCACCCCCACCCCCACCAGCCCCTGATTCGGTGGTGTCACCGTTAACCTCATAGAGAGTACTCTAATTTATGCAAATAAAGTTTCTCTCTAAGCTACATACACATAGGGCCGAGATATAATTTTTTAAAAATCTACCTAAAATAAATACCAGAGCGACGACGGAATGGAGAATGCAAAAAAAGCACATTTTTAATATCAACTAATTCTGCGAGTTAAAAATAAAATAAAAAAATTCTTTATTAATTTGAATTTACATAATTTAAGTAAGTTTCTAGTAACAAACAAGTTTTTGGAGAAATTTTATTATTTCGTCCATATTTTTGTTATTTTATTTTTTCAAAAAAATGAACTTGTGCCACTTTCAAAAGACTTCTGAAACATTAAAATTGAATATTTTGAATTTAAGCGACTATTTTTGTCAAAGTAAACCAAAATATCCGATGTTTTACGACGGTCATAAAAAAAATTCCTAACTTACACTATTGGTCATTTTAACTCTATTTGTTATTAATGTTTGTAATTCTGTTTCTTCACTCAAATCTGTCACAAAAATAAGTGCCTTTAAATTAAACTATATACAAGTGCGGATTGAGTAAGTGAAATTCTTTACAAAAAACGCGTAAAGTATCCTGTTCTAGTTTATTGTAAAGCGATGATGAACTTTGTCAACAAGACCATTGCTACTCTATATGAAGGAAAGTGAAAACGATTTTAAATTTCAATCAAAATTTCTATTTCGTTTTCATTGACTCTGTGGGAAATTTCCAAATTTACTCAGAAAAACAGCGGGAATTTGATGAAATCTCTCACCTGATACATCCCCTTTTTACGCAGGAAGTTCTCTAACCTCTGGCACTGGCTGTAGTCGATGCAGGCAAGCCTGACCGAGTTCCCACTGCTACGCAAACCCAGCGGAGCAGAACGACATTCTTCCAAATATCCAGGGCTCCCAGACGAGTTAAAATTACGATTTTCGCATTAGTTTCACTTTAACCTTCCCAGCCATGCGTTAAACTCTTTTCCATTTTCATTCAAATTTTCTGGCAACATCCAGTGAAAATCCTGAGGTTGTGAAATGCGGAATTAAGTTTTGTTTAACATAGGAAACTTCTAGCCAAAATGGTTATTTGTTCTTAATTAAAGCAAAATTGCAATAGAGAGAAGATTTAAACTGTTAACTGCGACAGTAGAGTTCTTAAAATATGTAGTTCTGTTTTTTGTTGTGACACATCGGGAATTTGTTGCTATCGTCAGATGGATTTTCTCGTATCTAATAAATTCCTTGCAGAATATATTGTAATTCTTTGTCGTTATGAATTCAGATTTCCGTCAGTTTTGCAATGTAGGTTTTATGAAATTTATTTTCAAAGAAATTCCAACTCGATTTTATTATTTACTATAATTGTCTGCTTTTAGTTTGGGAAAATAAATGTGTTTTTTTCACGTTGGTTGGTATTTTATAATTTATGATGGACTGGATATATTGTTCATCCAGTTTAAACAAATATATGTCACTGAATTCAAAAATTCACTTCGACTGTGAATTGCGATAGTTGCGCGGGAAAATACCAAACCCACGCTTGGAACAACAAATTATCATGGCAGTTACTTTGCACTGACCTTGATTGACAGATATTGTACTAAACACGCGATTTAATAACGAATAATTCCGAGCCGGTTTGGGCTTTTTGCAACTAAAAACCATAGACAAGTGTGAAATGGAGGAACCCACAGTGACCTCATTGTTGATGTAAGCCTGATGGTCCAAGATCACTGATCTACCTCAATAGATGTTCCACAATATAGTTTACCAATGCAAGTTTCACTCCAGCCTTTTACAATAAGTATATAAGATTCGAGTTTTTATTGAATCAACGGTACTATGAGGATGAAATATTCGCCTGGTTTCTGTGACATTAAACGGGAACAATTAATTTATTTCATATTGTGTTTTTTTTCGATTAAGCAAGCACATCATATAATAATATGTTATTGTTTGTTAAAAGACATTATTGAAAGTAGTAGATTTTTGAATTTAATAATTTAAAAAAAAATCCGTATAATAATTTTAAGATATTTCGTTTTAACAAATACCGGGTCAGACAATCATTTGTCTGGTATGAATTGTGGAGATTGATTTATTATTATTCTTATTATTTTTGTACCAATCATGTAGAACAAAGTTTTCTCCACCTACATGCAAATTTATTTCTATTTCTTCTATGCAAATATGTATTTGCAAAGCATGGAGTCGATCCTCGTTACCTCACTGAGTACAGGAGACAAGCAACATATAACCTCAGGTGAAGTATGTGTCTTTGAAATGCTTTACTTTGAATAAATTTGCTTTCCGAAGAAATTGCGCTTCGTTGCGGCTGCAGGAGTTATCCTCACTGGCATTGCCATTGATGGTCTTGAAATTTCAATTGATTCAATGTCATCCTTTTCACTTCGTTTACTCCTTTCTGTATGCATAAAAGACCTCGAAACCACTCATACCGTCATTCACAATTCACATCCTTGGGGCAAATGTACCTTGATGCAAGAGTATGATTTTAATGAACTGAAATCCTGCATTCATATCCTGTAATTTATTGTTCGATTTCCCAACATTTTATTATTTCGTTAAAAAAGCCCACGTAAAAAATGCTCATTTAATTTTTCCCGTTAAAATATATTGAAAATGCCAATCATGAAATATAAATACTTTTCACCAATACAGAAAATTTCAAAGGAATCATTTTTCCGAAACATAAAATTGCGAAAATTAATCACAATATCTGGAAAAAGTTAAATTAACAAATATCGGTTCCACAGCAATTTTAACCTTATTATAGAGAAACAGTGCGCGATAATTAAACGGATGAATGAACGGTTCAGTATGGCGGGTTCAATTTATGATGAGTTAATTGGATAAATTCATCCGACGGAAATCAGAAAAAATCATTTTTCATTAATGAGATATATTGTTCTCGCATAAATGTTTACAGTAGCCAAATAAAAATACATCTTGTGGAACAATGCTTTAAATAAATATGAACTTATTGGAAACCGACTGTATGTACAAAAAAACTTTAAAATTATAATTTAAAGCATAGCAATAAAATATTCAGTTGAAATTTGAGACTAGAGAAAAATCTTAACTTCGCTTTTCACATTTTTCCGCTAACGTCAAAAGCAGTTTTTCTTTCAAATATTTATTTTCTCTAAGACGTGTTTCAAAACCAGTGCTATTATGCAACAATAGAACGAAAGGGGAGTTGCAATTTCCGCTCTCTATTTTGTTCTGCAATATTTCAAGATTACGTCGAGATTCTGTAGAGTTTCATTCAATTTAAGTTTTACGTCAATTTCTTGGCTAGAATTTTCTACGAGTTCTTTATTCTCGTCTCTGTTATATGACACCGTTAGTGGGTGTAATAGAAAACTTCCTCGAGGATAACTGAGTTTCTTTCAGATCGTGGTCAGGTAGTTTTCGATTGAGATTGCAATTGATTTCCAAGGACCAAGAATGATGCTCCTTCCGCCTACAGTCACAGAGATTGTATAAAATCGAATCGCACTAAATAAAAAATTATATTTGATTTCTTTGATGAATTTATCACAAATTTTCGTTTGCCCAAGGATATAAGTTTGCTCATCATTTGATATTTACCTTAACTTGTTTTAGCAAATATTTAGTTTTCTTTTTATTGAATTTACGTCACAAATTTTTTTCTGTCACCCAAAATTTCCAAATATCTTATGATTTCCTTGACGATATTATTTCGAAGTAAAATTAGCTCTGTCGTAAATTCTTATACAGGTAATTTTAGAATCCTCTTCAGATTTGTATTTTAAAAGTCCTAACGTACCTAAATGCAAAATTGAGTATAGACATTTCTAGAAGTCTTGATTAAGTTACGGCATTTCGAGGGAGTTCTGATCTGATGTGGAAGTATGCTATATGGATCTGTGACTAAAATCAGGATGCGAATCTTTTCGCGAAACATCCATCAAGGGTAAACAGGACTTTACAAACTCACTTTTCAGGTGTTTCACGTGAACACAGCTCAAACACTTTCCTCGCACACGCACAAATCTAATTCAAATCGTTTGTTTTTCCCGTAAAAGTTTTGAATTCAATTTACTCGACGACAAAAACGACAACAAAATTTTCCCGCAACAGAAAAAAATTTCTTTTTTTGAGAGGATCCAGAGTTAACGATTTCATTCTTCCTTCAAAACCGATTTAAGTTATCGTTTGAGTAAAATACATCAGCGGGAAATCCTTACAGCCATCGAGGGCCTCATACCCTCGCTATCAAACACATTCAAGGACGGGAAATCGCACTTCCAGCAAACGATAAGAAATGATTTGATAAAGAATTGAGTTTGTCGAGAATCCATCCTGCGTGTATTGAAAATGGAAAGGTCTTAATAGCGACGGGGATTTTTCATTGAATACGATTCGATTTGAAAAAAGAAAATATTCAACTCCTTTTCCTCTATACCGACGCACGGGCTAAGGCTAAGTCAACATTGCCGTTTGTGCAAGCCGCGTTGCTTCAGGATCCTTTCCCTACGACGAAATCATTTCCTTAAGCCTTCTTGGTTCTTTACTGATTCTAATGGAGCTTATCTTCTCAAATTGGAATTAAGACTCACGTCTTTTTCTATTCGAAGAAAAGTACCACAAATGCTCAAATGCAGAGTAGTCAGACCTCAAAGTAATGCGGGACTTTTACCCGGCAAAATCTTACGGTTTCTACGTTACGAGAAAATCACTCTTTGCTGCACAATTTTCATAAGGAGCTTAATTCGCGCACTAATAGGATCAGAATAGAGGAAAATGCAAAATTATATATACGGAATTTTTATATTATGTTTCTATAGGTACACACACACTAACAAATTTAGGTAGCTATACTGCGAAAAAGCTCATTTAAACTAAGAAGTTTCTTAAATTAATTATCATAATAATATTATCAACCTAACAAAAATACTATGGTTAAATTATGCAATATAAACATTATTTTTTTCATTATAATTTGTTTTAAGGCAAGTATCCTCCGTTTGTGGTTGGCTTTTGTTTAACAGATTTCTTCTCACCGCAATCATAGAAGATTTTTGTTATTTTCTTGCCATTTATTTCCTTCATTTGTGGTCCATTTGTTTCACAATTTAGTTTGATCACTTCATAACTGAAATTTAAATTTATTTTAATTTGAATAATATTGAAGCTCGACTATAAAACAAGCTCGTAAAAGAGAAACATTTTATATCCCGTATAAATCAAAATTCTCGTATATCAACCGGATCAAATCGAAATGAAAATTTTAATAATATTTTTTTGTAAATGTATTATTGTAGGCATTGTATTGCACACTTTAACTAAATAACAAAAATTGATATAATTTTGTTATATACTCTTTTTTAACTACACAAAATTTCACATTGAATATAATTAAAATGTAATGTTAATGTGCAATATAAACTCATTTTAGCATAAAATTCGAATTAAAATCTTTACGTATGCACTTTTCAGTTTGCACACACAAAAAGCATGTACCGTAACGATGTATTATGTTTATAAAAATAATTTAACTTTCGAAACTAAATTAAAATAAAATTTTGTAAAATTACCTAATTTTGTTTCTATTTGCGGTTCCCTTAACTTGAGGTTGGGGTAAGTACGGCCTTGGATTATGTTGAGCTGGGGCCGCGATAATGGTGTAAAGAACACAGCACAAAATCATAATTCCCAAAAAGTACTTCATTTTGCAACTAAAGACGGTTATCGAACTGAGCCTGGAGCCTCTGGAGGGTAGTGCTTATTAGAACTCACTAAACAAATGGTCCAGAGATGCTGCAAATTTATGTCTTTTATCAGAGGTTAAAAAGTTTCGCTCAAAAGCGGAATTCTCATAAATTTTTTCTTATAAAAAAAAACAATATCACACTATCTCTAGTTTGTCAAGGTCGCACGCAGGATTGAAAACAATATGTTCTACTCGATTAGAATTACTAATCTTCCATATTTCAAATTAAATCAATGTCAATTGATCGTAAATTACTTTCTGTCCCACAACGTTGTTAATGTGATCAATTAACAGCTGGTTAGAGCCGCAGTGAAATTATGTTAATCAAATGCAAATGAATTGAATTAGGTAAATTAAGACGCTGAGCCACAGAAAAATTTGACAAACAAAAACATATCCTTTTGGTGGAAAACGAATTTGTTAATAAAAATACAAAATAATTTTTGCCCTAAAAAATGCATAAAACCTGTCCTCTAAAAAGAAACAAAAGAGTCGGCGAATATCTAAGCAACTATTATACTAGAACTTCTTTTATCTATTCTTATCGTATTTGTAGAGTTATGTAAGATCGAACGTAACCTGGCGAAGGAGATCAATTCGCGGCATCGGAATTCCCAGGAATGCTCCTCGGCGCGGCGTCTTGTTTTTCGTTTTCTGAAATAAATTGAAGCCGGAAGAAGTTGTTTTTTACGAAGACTCCTACACGATTGTCTTCCACGGTGTTGCTAACTACGACTGCTTTTATTTTTAAATTATTTTAATTTATTTTTAAAAGTAATTATTATTATTGGAACAGGACATTTATAGGTAGGTATTATTTTAACATAAATAGAATGATGCTACTTTTTAATATGTTATGATTACAAATTGTTGTTAGAGTTTTCAAATTTAGTTTGACGACCTTGAAGAGAGAATTCAAATCGATTTTCAAGAAGAAGAAAATCCATCCTAAGCAATGCTTTCATTTGAAATTTATTAACTCCTAGAATATAGACCGTTCCTGCTTTCACAAAGGTTTTTGTTTTTAAAATTCATCCATCCCTAACTCGTTAAATCTGAATAGCTTTCACTGATCCAAGCACTTTTACAATAGGCCATGGCCATTGCCCATGCAATATTCAATCCTCCCCATCCCTTGCAAAAATAATAGAAACGAGAATTTAAAAAAAAAAAACTTCAAACGGTTTACTCCCGTTAATAAACATGATTCCTGAGTCTACGAATTCTGCTGGAGGGAATAAGTCAATAATCCACAATCCTTAAAAATCAGATTCCTTTTCATTCAACTGAAAGATGCTTTGGCAGGTTTCTGAGAACAGAATAAAAAGATAAAGCGATTGGATTTTAGGAGTAGCTGCTTTTCGCAGGAGAAAAGGATTCATTCTTGTTCCTTTCCTTAACGCATCGTTTTTTCGAACAAAACAAATCTCACAGTAATTTAAAACTGCGGCCATGTTAAGCGGATTGAAATGAAAAGTACAATTTTTTCGGTGAATGCTCGTGCTCGAATTATTTCTTCCAGTGTTTTTTTTTACAGAGAGGGAGATAGAGAGTTTCGACCTTTTATAAAATCTTTTGAAAAATTTAAACAAATATCAAAAAAATTGTGTGAACTTCGGTTTGAAGCTTATAACACTTGCATTACGTTTTGTAATTAGAATATAATTACAACATTTTTTAGCAGCTCATATTTCAATACAAATGCCACGCTTTGCAGCTGAAGAGTAAATTAAAAGGCAATGAATTTTAAATACAACTCTCTTTTTCATAATCGTTTCGTAAAAGAATAATGGGAATATTGAGAAGGAAAAATGTCTACCTTTATTCAAAATATCATACAAATTTTTAATAAAATTTAACCTTGTTTTGCATAATATTTGAGTAAAATAATCCCATTTTATGAAAAGTTCCACATATAAAGTTGAATTTTAAATATGTATATTTTATATTCATTTTCTGGCCCATATTGACACTATTTACCAAGGATGCTTCCAATGGCTTTTGGGCTTATTGTTAGCGGGGGTGGGAACGTAGCCGGAGGGAGAACAGTCGTTCGCAATGGCGGTGTTGGTGGTGGTCTTGTTGTTAATGGTAGTTTTGGTGGTATTTGCCTAATTAATGAAAATAGCACTGCAATGGGAAATCTTGTAAAATACTTCTAAGTGTAACATGTTTATTTTCAAGCAAACCCACGTTTTTTAACAACATAACCATTTTCGTCAGCGACGTATTCCACATCAATAGAACCTCCCTCCGGAAGGTTATAGGAATACCTTCCTTCAATAGTCAACACCTTCTCGCCACCCACATCTTTGATAATTCCCCTTGCACTTTGGAATGATCCATCATCTAGAACGCTTCTAAAATAGAAATAATAGGTAAACAAATATAATTAATAAATCATAAAATTAATATTGTTTTAATTATTGTTGTAGAATTTCTTTACAAATTTCATATAAAACTACTTATTAAGTTATTTATTATAATATTATAGGTATTGAATCACACCCACCTGTAACTAAAGTTTCCATCGTCAGCTAACGACGACGGTTCCGATGCTAAGCCTGGGGGCGGGCCGGTCGGTGAACCTTGAGAGAAGTGCAATAAAATTAGCACTAAATGAAGAGGAACTCTCAAAAGTGTCATGTTACTTGACAGAATACCCAACAATATTTGAATATATTACAGCAATGCAAACCTTTTATAATAATTCTAGAATACCCCCAATATGTTCATAAAACATAGAAAATAATAATTAATAATACATTCAATCATGTTTCAACTTTCCGCTAAAATTATGAAAAATTCTCAACATGCAAATCTGTGCCAGGAATTTATCCGCGCATACACAATTCATTTTACGTAGTATCGTAATTCTTAACAGAGGCAACATATTTTGTAATTACTAATTGCCGATCAATACAATAATGAAATCTTTTTGTTCAGTATTTAACTAAACTTTTCTGATTATTGCGCTGATAAAAATTGCAATCGTTTCGCTACAAGGTAATTTTCTGTAACCTTTGAACTTTCTTTCGTGAAATTCCATCTTTATCACGTTTTAGTTAATGCACTATTGTTAGTAAGAAACCTGCAATCATTAATCAACTAAACACCTTTGCTGGCATCATCGCTTAAGATAGAATCAATCTCTTCTTTTATAAATCTTGTTAAATAAAAACTTTCATTTTAAATTTTTATTTCAAATGTCAAAGCTTTTATGTAACAAAAGTTTATTTTTTTAATATTAATAAAACATGATCATGATCATCATAAAAACACATGATACACATGCTGAAAAGTGATTTTATTATTAATCCCTTTAATTTAAAACTTGTTAATATGAAGAGCTGAATAAGATTTTATAATTAACGCCAAAACATATTTGTCTTAAAAAACAACTATGAAATTTTTTTTGAACCGATTAATTTTAATTATAATGATGCAATAAATAGGTACAAAAATTACAAGCTTAAAAATAGGGAACTTGGAAAATTGATATTGTTTATTTCACACAAATTTTCTCCGCCTACAAATAAATATAAATAAAAGAAAGCTCTAGATTCATTAGTATTTCTATTTTAAAGAAAAATAGACATAAAGACTTACTCAAAAATAAATATCGTTTTGTTTTTCAGTTTGAAAATATAAACAATTTAGAATTTGAAATAGAAAACATGACTAGTATTTAATACTAGTGTTAAAAGCGAAATCATAAAATATAATAATATTTCATTTATGCTAATTTAATTAAAGCAATTTTGGCAGCAATTTTTGATAAGCGTGCAATAATTTAATGTCCACATTTAAATTTAAAAATATTTGTCTAATTCTCCCGATTTTAAGTGTTAACTATTTTAATGAAATAAATAATTTTTTAATAGATTTTTAAACTAAAATCACGAAACTGTATTTTATTGTCGCATCATCCTCCGAGCAGACTGATTACAGCTTTAGGATTTATAGTCGGAAAACGAGTTAAGCTTGTGAGGATTTGATCTGAAACCATAGAAAATTTAAGTAAATCTATTTTTGTATAATGCTTGTTCTTAACTCACACTTGACCAGATATCCTCTTTCATCCGCGGTGTAATGCACGACGAGCTGATCATCGTTAGGCAGGAAGTAGGAGTAATATCCCTCCCTGGCTAAAATCTGGACTCCATTGACCCACTTTGCAGTTACAGTTTCATTTCGGTATGGCTCAGCATTTTTAGCAGGGCTAAAAAAAAAAAACAAAAAAAAATAATTTGTGAATGTATTTTATTACGGAAGTGTAGAAAAAATACATTTAGTATATCACTGTCGATCTGTTTTTTGAAAGTAATATAAACTTGTTTCCTTTTAAGTTTGTTGATTAAACGATTTCTAAGCACCAGACAACCAAGCTCAGGTTTTTTTATTATAGTCTTCACACTCCTACGATATTCAAAATTAGCTTTGTGCAAATAACAATATTCAATGTTGGAGAAATCAAAACTAAAGTCAACAACCTTGTCAACTGGTTTTAAAAAACTTTAAGAATTCTTCATTTAAGTGGTTACTTACCGTGAAGGCGTGCTTTTTATTTCCGTTAAGCGCAAAAAATCTTCAATGGAAATATCCGCAATTGTTTGTTTATCCAAAAGTGCACATCGTGTGATAAACACAAAAATGTTGCAAATGGTGAAAAACCAAATGTTTAAGCTTTTACACATATTTATTTCTAGTTTTATATGTTTTTGAAGAAATTTGCACTACTCTTTTTTTTTCTTCTACGATGTTTTGTTGCTACGTAATTTTTAGTAAATTTATTCAAAAGTTGTTAACAATTTTGCGTTAATGTGTAATAAACAAAAAATATCTTATGCATCAGTCATTTCTAATAATTCTTGAATGCAATGTGTATTACACATTGTGTAATGTGCATTTTGTCAAAACCAAAACTTCGACTTCTAAACAATTTGTTGCATTTCGATTTATTGAATGCTGTTCACCGTGACATGCTTTAAAACTAAATATTAGAATTTAAATATTTAAGCTGTTTCAATTCTAATACTTGGATTTACTTTTACTATGAAAAAACTGTTCACTAGTTATTTAACAATATTTTGACAACGATAACAAAATTTGTGGAAATTTAAAAATTTCAATAAACACCTGCTAGCTACTATAGAATTTGTTTCTATTAAGTGCAAGACGTATAAGTATAGAAAATACTGATTAAGCACTAAGTTTTCAGTAGGAAATGTTTCAAGTTGCACGTTTTTGCTACCTCTGAATATCACTGGAACTTCGTAGACTGAACTGCAATCAATTGATGTGCGCAATTATTTCTAGAGCGGCGCATCACAACTCCATGTACTCCACATTGGAACAGAATAACCAGTATTAAGTTAATACCAAGACGAAAGAATTATTACTAATGTTGCAGAAACAACAATTAAATACTTATTACGGAATACGAATCATATGCACATATTTTAAGCTTGACTAAAATTTTCCAAAAGGAACACAACTCCTGAAATCAATTTTAATTTTATTCAATTTATTTAATTCCTGTACATATGTAAATAATGGTATATATGTTCATTGTAACACAATAGGGTTGAATTATACGTTTTATTTAACCACTATATAACTGAATGCTAAACAGATCTGAATATAAGCATTGGCTTTGGGAAAACTGTGGGAAAGTCCCGTGATCGGAATTCCTGAAAAATTTCAAGAAATTTACAAAAAATACGTTTCAGTTCGTAAAAAATCCCATCCACGAACGACTCCAACATGAATGTATAATGAAGACACAAAAGAATTGCAAACATTTTCAAGCTTCACTAAAATTGATAACATCGAAACCGTTGATTTGCACTAACCAAGAAAATCATGTTGTCATTTCACCATGCAATTACTTCGCATGAGTTGTTGTACAATATTACATTAGAAGCTACTGTAAACAGGAACTAGATTGCATACAGAAACAGGATTGTTGATTATCCAATCAATAACACAATTTACAGACGTTGATTTCATTAACAACAATGTAATTTAATCCAGTGAAATCAATGTAAATATAACATTCTGAGAATGAGGGAGTGACAAACAACGGCACTAACAACTAGAAACTCACTAATGTAAATGAAAACAGATGAAAATTGTGTTAAATTTACATATAAACCAAAAACCAGGTTTATCAGTGTGTTCCTATATATATTCTAGACAAAACAGAAGTCATGCTTGAAGAATATCAATTGTCAATGTTCCATAATATTTCCATTTAAATTCTTAGGAATATTTCTGTTTAGTTTTTATAATTTTGGGAGGAATCTATTTTTATGTTATTCTGACTTTCTTTTTAGCATACGTTAGAAACGCAATTCATTTTCGCTCTAGTAAATTTATAAGCTTTTTTGTTTTATTTAATGTTACAGAAAAAAATTATTGAAATAAATAAAACGGTTTAATGTTACTTAAAGCACAGACAATATATTGTCTGAAAAATATAGAGCAATGTAAGAACTTTTTTACTGTTAAACACAATGGTGCACTGATAAGCAACAAGTGTAACAAGCTACAGAATGTTAAAGGCTTAAACTGTATTTGCACATGGTTCATCTAAAGTTCAAAAGAATGCAGATCCTGGGGATCCACTTTCAAGTACTCTCCTCTATTAATTACAGTAAAAAAAAATCATTCACCTTTACATTGATATCACTTTTTTTACTAAATTATTATGCGTGAAATTAATTAAGTTATTTGTAATATAAATGAATCATTTTGTTACTTACGGTTGAATAGTCGTTGTAGTTTCAATTTCTGTTAATTGTTCAAATTCTTTTAGGGAAACTCGCGGCTCCGGCTTTACATCAATCGGTTGGCCAAGCAACCAGCTCACAAGTTCAAGTAGAACAAGTACTCGCAATGAGAGCAAGTTAACCTTTGCGGTGTACATATTGACACTATCCACGAACTTTTACACTAACTTCCGAAGAAATTTGCTTTCTCTCCATTCATTACATGGTTAATATTCAGCCAAATATTTTTCCCACAACACCGAACAATATCGAACAGAGTCTACTGGGGAAGCCACAACACTAAATCGTACATCTAAAAAAAAAAATCTAAACATCGCATCACAGTAATGGATGTGAAGACTTCCACGACCTTCAGCAACAGTGACAACATTTATCATTACTCACATGGTGGAAATCAAAGTTTTAATCACATCTTTTTCTAGTTCAAGTAACTGAGATTGAATTTCGTCTGCTGCTTGACGACTGCGTTTAGACGAGAGTGGCTCGTGAGGCAAGTTCTCAAGGTCTTCAACTAGTCGTCACGGTCCAGCCCTCACTTGCGAGAAACCTTACTATTGTGGTCGCTCACTTCTGGTGCCACAGTAGCATTGAAGTTTAATTCTCCGAAAGGTTACGCCGGTGATCCCCATCACGAGCACCTATAAACCCTCCATTTTGGTGAATATCCACCATTCAAGTCAAGTTGAATGGAGATTTCGAAAAGGTGTAAATAACATTAATATGTTATGTTGAATGAATTTGTTTAAATTTCACTTAAAAACCTCAAAAAGTGTGGGCTTGAGATGATTTTTAGTACCGAAACTTCATTGAATTGTTTATGTACCGTAAACCATTTGAATTTATTAATTTTTCAAATTTAGCACAAAACATTATTGCCAATATTTTTGAGTAAACATAATTATTTTTCTTTTAACAAATAATAATATGTAGTTTTGTAATTAATATTATTAGATTTATTTTAGAATTTACTATGTAAAACAAAATCAAAGAAAAGCAAAACATTTTCTTCAAGACATTAATTTCCCATCATATCCTTCCCTTTGCCCTTTGGGGTGTTTTTTTTCGCAGTAACTCAAATTTTCGGATGATAAACTCCACAAGATCCCATTAGCAATTAACTGAAACAGAAACCCTTCAAGGCTTATTTGCTCCGCGAGTGCCTTCCCGAACTTGCTTCGGATTATATTTCAAGGGAGTTTAGAGAGCATGAAAAACAAGCATTGTTTTTCAAACCGGTAGCTTTTCAGGTTTTCTTTTTATAGATGGTTTATAAACGTCCTGACGACGAGAGAATCTCACATCGACGGCACTTGTTCGTTCCGCAAGTTAAGATGGGTGCTTCAGGATGGATTCTTTTCTTGGCGTTGACCACTTTAGCGTCCGCAATCGTTGCGGCCCCTGCTGATTCCTCCTCCCTCAGACTGGTCCAAATGGAGTACGAATCTGATCCGGATGGAGGTTTCCATTATAGGCAAGTTGTATTTATTAAAAAAAGTATATAAAAATCTAGAGACTAATGCGAATTGCAGCACTTTTTTAGACGACGGATCTTACCAACAAGCAAACGGGACATTTAAGGAAATTGATGGAGAGCAGATTTTAGTCATTGAAGGATCCTTCAGCTACTTTTTATCGACTGGTGAACGACTAACTGTGGAATACATTGCTGATGAGAACGGCTATGTTATTAAAAAAATCGAAAAATCTCCACCAATGCCATCTGCTCCTGGAATTCAGCAGGAAATAAACCATAAAGTAGTCGAAAGTTTATTGGGATAATAATTTGTGAAGTCCGAAACCGAATCATGTCCTTAATATTAGAAATAAGTTTTATTTGAGTGTTGCGAATGTAAGATTTAAACAAAATAAAAAATAGAGAAGTTTTACTTTTTTATACTAAATTAGATTTGATGTAATTCCACAACGGGATTCTTAAAAATTCGATGTTCTACTTAACATCGTAACGCTTAAAAACTGCCAAGCTACGAGTAAATATTTGTGTCGTAATTGTTTAGTATTTTTTTGGGCCCTCTTTTCACCTTGTGAACCCAGTCCGTTTTTATATGGTTTATATTAACTTCACTCCGTGCATGTTTTTTCGCCAAATTTTGCAAAGCTAATTTAGCCCACCTCCCGTTAACATAAAGAACTTAGAGAGATATGAAACTAAGAACTATGAAAATTTTTTTCGAAATTTTTTTACCGATCTAAATAAATAGATTTTACTTCGAAATCTACGTGTACGTAAAAATCGAGTCAATTTCGACAAACTCAAAACGGATTCGAACTCAGCACCTAGAAATGCGATACTGTTCTTGAGTCCAAAAATTCATTGAAATTTGTAAATCTGCATAGTAACAGTAATTTATTTTCAAAATAAATTTAAAGAATTATTTGGGAAAAAGAAGTATTTCTAGTAGTTAAGTTAAAACCGATTGAACAAAACCAAAATTATTTTTTACTGTAATTTTCTGGGTGAGCAATTGTTTTTCTATTTTTTATGTAAAACCACTCATTTATAAGAATGACCAGCGAAAACTAGTTGATTCCAAGGTCAGAGTGAATTTTGCGAAAAAATGATCATGAACATTGATTAAGTCCGAAAGAAGTTGTAGATGCGGCACCAGTGCAGAAGTGCCTCAAGAATTCAGTGGTAATTTTATAAATAAGCGAGTTTTTGTGATTGTTTGTGATCATGAATTCAGTAAATTTACTTGTGATAATGATTGCAATGAGCGTAATTGCAGTAGTGAGTTCTAAGCCCGCTAATGTTGAGATTCCGCCAGCCAAAGTTGAATCACGTACATACAATTTAGAGCCAGATGGAAGCTTTGAATACAGGTTATAATTGTTTTGTGTGCTTGAATTATTGAATCTCAATTAATTGTTGCCGCAGTACGGAATATGATGACGGCACTTTCCAGAAAGCAAAAGGAACGATAAAAGAAGTGAATGGACAAAAGGTACTAGTTATAGAAGGATCCTACAGCTTCTTTTTGCCAAACGATGAACGAGTTTATGTCGAGTACATCGGCGATGAAAATGGATACACGATTCTGAAATGTAAGTTTATTATAATTATTATAATGTGAATGCTGGTCAAATTTTACTGATATTCGCAGATAACCAGAATTCCATCCAGATCTTTCTTAATCTAAAACTTCTGGGAAGTTTGGTTGGTTAAAGTTTATAAATGTAAATATTTCTAAACTATACTTAATTATAATGAAAAATAAATATTCTTGGTTTTATTATACTCAAGCAAACATTTAAAAACTGTAAAACAATTTTCCTAATAACCAGCAAGTGCATAACACAGCACTTATGATACTAAACAAAGTCCTTACTGCATTAAATGCATTCGCTTCCTGCTTGCTGTGCTTCCTTTGCAAATGTGCAAGCTGCACAAACAAAAGCACGATAAAGTCACACTGGGGCTTCCTGTTCCAGATTGCCGAGCGTTCTGCTGAATGAAGTTTGGTTGCAGAAATTCTATGCCAAGTAAGCACAGTTATCCTTGAAGGCAGTTGGGTCTTTACTTCATCGTTTTCTTAGACAATGCACCAGAACTTAAAAAATTGTGTGAATTTTTTGAAGAATGCTTTTACCTCACACGTTCGTCGGTCGTCCTTTTGCATTTTGTGCCCAGAAAGCAGAGAAAGTTTTGGGGGTGACAGAGAAGTGTTCTCCATTACAACAGTAAATTGAATTGTTTCCGAGTAATGCTTTTATGATTAAGTGAAAAGTAGCAACGATTCACCACAGAATAACAAGAAAATAAGAGTAAAAGTACTTCTAAAGTTCTAACATAATCGAATTACTTTCGATTGAACAAAGCTTTCAGGAAGGAGATTAGTTTAATGCAGCAATTTTATACGTGCTTGTATTGGACAATGTTCTATAAAATACCGTTATTCCCAGTTGTGTTATTGTGGTAAAAGTTGAGGAATGCACACATTTGGAAACAAGAAATGGAAATAATTTTTTCCAGCTTTTTTAAATTTTCAATTAAACCATTATTTTATCATTAATTGAATATCAAACAAGAGCAAGACAATAATAAAAGATTAAATATAAAAAAATAAAATACTCGTACAAATCCTCTAAATCATTACGTCTTTCTGTAATGAGTTTAAATGCCTTTATTAAAGAAGAAGCTTTCAAGAGCAATACCAGGAAAATTGATCCCTGCCCTACGCCCACCAGTTCTCGCAGAGTTCCATGTTTACCTGAGTTGAAATCCATGTCAAAGCACCCTTCCATCAATCAACCGCAGATAAACGTGAGTGGGTCTGTATCCACGCCAACCATTATATCCCTGATAAGTCTGAAATTTACCAATAGACATCATTAAGGGTAGGGAATTGTCGGGGCTGTAGGAGGTAGATGTCAGATTTGATTCCTTGCTCATTAGTGCTTGTCTTGAATTTTAATGATATTCAATTATGTCGAGCAGTACATTGGGCTGAAACTGAATTAAGACCAGCGTAGTTCTCTGATCCCAACTTCTCTTGCGTTCCACCCCGCAGTTGGTTCTTTGATGTTCATCCCATGGAAGTAACCTAATTTTGAGCGTTACGAAATTGTTGTAACTCCCGACCGGGACCAGAGACCGTTATTAAGAAATTATGAAGATATGGGTATATAATTTCATGCTGCAATGTTTTTGTTCAACTAGATTTTATTGTAATGCTATTTTTATGAACATTCTACGTACACAAAGCGCCAAATGAAATTACAGAACAAAAACATAATATGTGTACGTAAAAGAATTCTGCCAATCTCATTCTTGCTGTTCCATGCTTCATTTTTTACAAAACAGACAAAACAATACAAAAGGGGGTGTATTTTTAAGTCTAAATTTTCATGTACGATTCCCACAGTTATTTGCTGAAAATTTCGAGAAAGCAAATTTTTCAGTTCATGTATTTATTGTGAACACGCAAATGTTTGCACTCGCTTTTCTTTGACAAGTACAACAGCGAGGGGGAGGAAATTTACATTCAAAGACTTTAGTTGAAAGGCATCCGGAGATAAAGAAGTGCTTTTTAAACTTGTAGGTTTGTTTTCAAAGTGAATTCTTTCACGACTGAAATATTTTTCTAGAAAAATTTCAACTAATTAAGCACAAAAATATTTTTTTAAATTTTAAATACAAAGACAAAGGAAATGAAAACTTTTGAATAATGAAATTTTAATTTATTATTGTACTACGCTTTCGGAAGGTTTTGCAAAAAAATTTCTCTTAAAAAATATTATGCGCATTAGAAATTGCTTTTCTGTAATTGTAGCATAAATCATAACTCTTAAACTATAAATTTTAGTAGGAAAGAAATTGAAAATTTTGAAAACGTTAACACGAACCTATTTCAGAAAAATTTAGTGTTCAACTTTAATAATACTTTTGCCAGTTCACAGGCAAATGCAGACCTTAAGAATCCACCAAATCCTTTTTCATAGCAACCCGTAAATTGTGTCAGAGCTTAAAGTGGAACATTGTAGGAATTCAAAATGAGGACATTAACATGTTTTCAGAAGTCTTTTAAACTGCTGTGGCACATAATGACTTCATTTTCCACCCCACTTATTCCAACGAGAGTGAAAAGAAGTTAAAACTTGCCCAGAAATCTCAACACACATTCCTCCACCATTGTCCCCATTAGAACATCTGTTCCACATCCTAATCGTTCATCCCTTCTGATAGCTCCGTTATAAAATAAATAATATTTAAGTTGAGCAGACCATGTGGAACATTTTCGTATTACTACAATTTTTCATTATTGATTCAAGAAATCAGAATTACTTTGCTCACCCCATTCAACTTACCCTTGACGGTGAAAGATGACTGGCAATGATCCTGAAAACTCAAATCTGAAGGTAGACCAACGAGAAGGATTCATACGGGATACACAGAAAGTTTATCCTGTAGCGGGGGGGAGTTGCCTTCAGTCGGCGCATTTGTCGCTCAAGCGCGATTACTCCGCCTTGGGGGTCACGAAGAAAACACTTTGAACAATATCGTGATGATGATGTGCTTTACCGTTACACGTAACGAGCTCATTTTCACTTCGAGATGCAGTGGGTACATTTGGTGGCAGTGAACAATGGGGTCCCCGCCGCTTACAAGGAATTAAGAATCAGACAAAAGAGACAACGATGATTGTGAAACTGATTCTTTTTCCTCTGGCTCAGTTTTCAAAGAGGAAAGCGACTGGGTGGAAAATGTCCATTAAAACTCAAAAAACTCAAAGCATAAAGGGTCGTTTTGAATATTCACAGGAAAAATGTGTTTTGTTATAAAATTGAAGTTGCGTGAAAAACTCTATTATTGAAGAAATAATAATTAAAAAAAAAGCTAGAAGAATATTGTTAAAACTGTAATGTAATCATTAACAATTCTATAATTTAGTTTATTCATTCTTAAACGTCCAGCAAATTCTGTTTGTCGGCGTCTTTCTGAAATTAGAAAACCACATTGAAAATTACCCATATGGATTATGGGCGACCAATTAATTCTCACAAACCGGCGTTTAACAAAGAACACCAAGTCCCCAAACCGACCATTTGCATAATTTAAAATCAAACAGAAATAATTGTTATTTGCAGTGGAAATGGTTCTTCCTGCTTCGGAAATAAGTTTGTGTACTTTGAATACTGCGGTTGCTTCCAAAAACATAAAAAATCTACCAAAACATTCATAAAGTTTTAATGAATTTTTAGGTCAACGCTTGATTGCAATGTAAAAATTTTAAATGTTCAAAATTGAAAAGTTTTCATGTGACTGTAAACATGTTTATGAAACAATACTATCGTAAATAATTTTTATGTATGTCGTTGCGAAAAAGCTCATTCAAATATTTTCCATAAAATTTCTATTGAAATTTTATTTTTTGAAATATTGATTTTTTTGAAATGATATTCTTTTACTGTTTGAATACCTCTTTATTGAATTATTGTTTTGAATTGAAATAATTTATTCATAATAACCGCTGTAAAAACTACTCTATATAATTCATAAATTATTCGAATTTCAATGCAAATAAAAAACAAATCTAAAGTACGTAAACCATGTTTTTTGTATTGAAAATTATATATTAATCTTTCTTTTATTTTTATTTAAAAGAAAAGAAAAGTTTGTTACTTAAATCAAAAAATAAAAGATTTTTTGGATAAATTGTATACAAGACTAAATATTGCAAATATTTGAAAAGCTTCTAACATCAAGGAGCACGAAATAAAGTTGCTTTGACCATTTTATTATATTTACAACTAACACAAAGGCATTCATGCGTTAAATGTTTCTAATTTGGTTTTGTATTGAAGTAAAATGTATCCTAAACTTCTAAAAAGTTGATTCAAGAAGTTTCCAAGTCGTCCCCCATTAAAGTTATTAATCTTAGGAATTAGAAATTCAAATAGGTACTCAGAAAATATTTTGCAAATTTAAACTCGCCAATTTCTTGAAATACTGAGACTAATTAAAAAGCTTACAATATAGCAAAAGTTCTTAATTCATTACTCTCGTAACAATTTCCGGGAATTTTGACAAAATAATTTTTCTGTTCTTTGTTTATTGTTTAAAACAAAAAATATTTACAATACTCTGTAGATGAAATTTTGTTTGTTTTAAGGCCTCACAAGTGTTATTCATCTATTTATTTCGAATAAATTGTAGGTAAGTTCTTAACATGAATTTTACATCACATATAATACAATTTTATTGTTTATACTCGTATGTAGGGTTAAAAATGATTTTCAATTTATGTCTAATCCAAAACGCTATAAAATAAATTATCTCAGGATATTTTTATTTTTCACATTATCATATTTTTCGCATGAGAGAATAACACAAAGGGTTATGCTGAAAACATCAAATCTATATTCCCATCCAACCCTTGCAGAAATCCATTATACCTTTTTCCCTATTTTCATTTAATTAATGGTCGATAAAAGAAACAAGTATTGTGCACAAAATTTAATTCGTTCCAGGATTGTCTCACGTGGGTGTAATGTCCGAAAAGCAATCACAATTTGTATAGTAGGTACCTGTGTAAATTAAAAATTGTTGCTTTGCAAACGAAAAACTGTTTGAATTTAATTTAAATTTTTCTCTCCAATATTCAAATGAATAAGTTACATTTAATGAAAGAGAAATCAAAGAGAAAAAATTCAGCTTACAATTTTCTGTTATAAGACCATAAATCAACATGAATTTTTTTGTTTTATCAACTTGAAAAAACATCATTGAAGTGGAAGAAAATCGAAGAGAATTCCTCTGCTCCCCTTAAATTCCTTTTATGAAAAGTAGACCTCTTTTGATGTTTTAAGGCAAAGGCTCTTTTTGGGGCATTCCAAAAAGAATTCAATACTTAAAATATTTTAATTAAATTATACTCCCCTTAATCTAGGGGTATTTAACTAAAACTGATTAAAAATTTGAAATATGATTTAGATGATACAGTAATGTTTATAGCTATTTAAAAACAAAACGGTTTTAACATACAATCTGGTAGGTATAAGCACTCAAAATATGCTTCGTTAATTTTGTTACATTTTTTTATTTATTTTAAATTTATATATTTGTAAATTAATAGTTCATACATAACATAGAAGCTAATAAATTTTCATCGATTAATTTAACAAAACCAAATCGAATCGAATCGTTCAATAAATATTGATATTTTGGATAGAAAAACAAATAAATAAATCTTGAAGTTTTGAATGACTAAAATAAAAATATTCATTTTTCTTTAGAGAATGCTTTCAACTTGAATACTTGATGTCAACGCGCTTCATCCAAGGATACTAGCGACTGCTTTCGCATTTATCAGTGGAATTAGTATGGGTCCCTCTGGGGGCGCTGATTGCACTAATGAGAAAATTCTCAGTTTCAGTTCAACGAATCAAACAAAAAGCGCTTCGTACCTGTTTTCGCATGGTATCCATTTTCATCGGCGGTATATGTAACTTGCAGAATACTTCCGTCGGGCAAGGATTGTGTGTAACTGCCGTTCAACACGATCACTTCATTTCCATGGACATCTTTTATCAGTCCTTCAACGACCTGGAAATTGCCTTGGTCGGTGTAGGTGCTGAATACAGTTCAGTTGACAATTTTACAAATAGAATAATTTATTCAAAGGTGACGTACCCGTAACGAAAACTACCATCTTCATTGGACCGGTATACGGAAGCAGAACTGGCTAAGTCCTTTGGAGCACAATTAACTAAATACACTAAGAAAAGTATTGCAAAAAGAAAACACTGAATTTTGTTAATCATATTTTCGGGGAATATTATTGATCGAATGAAGGTGTAATCGAGAACTGACTCCAAGCCAACTTAACAGATTCCAATGGATCTCCAGACTGTGACCTTCTTCGAGCATTTGAGTGGCTTCATCTTGCTCAAAACTGGATTTTGAAATGAGCCATTATAAAGCTTTTCTGCCACATCCAATAATCCAAATAATTCATGTCGCGAATTAAAGCATCCACTAAATTATACATTGGCGTTTCGTCTTAAAAATTAATTGATTTCATTATTTTTATCTTATTTTTTTAAAAATTATATTAATTTTTCTTGGGGACATTCAAAAAATCTCTCAATCGTAATACATTTTCACAAAACTATTATAAACAGAATCGATAGAATTTGGGGTCTTATCAACATAATATAAAATTGTTTTTACTTTTTATTGCAAACAAATAAGGTGTTCAATTTTAAAACAAATTACACAACAAATAAAAATTGAAATATGTTTTTTAAGATTGTCTGGAAATAAAAAACAATTTCAGGTCAATCTGTGACGGAATGTAAGTATCTGAAAATAATTTCACACTTTGAAACACCATCAAATTAATTTCATTAAAGACGATAAACATTTCCTGTCTATATTTAAATAAAATGCCGTTAAATTGTTAGTTAAACGAGGAAGCCTTTTCCTCTTGAGACATCTGAAGACGATACTCAAATTTAATTGCAGAAATAAAAAATCACTTTTGGGTCAATCCATATGCAGTGAACCAAAAAAATTGTTCAGGTTGCTTCACCAATTTTAATTTTTATAATTTTTTGATATAGTAATTACTAATGAATTAGCAGTTCACAACAGGTTTTTAAATTTTTCTATCTTGGTCCATTTTTGAGTAGCGGTCATTTTGGTTCAGCCACCCCAGTCAATTTTAGGTTTTGCAGACGTTTTCGGAAAATGAAATATCTCCGGACTGGGTTATGCTATGACAATGAAACTTACACTATATTTTCCAGCAAGGTTTCTTCTATAATTTAGGTTCAAAAAATAATAGCTATTTTATATTATTAACAGGTTCCAATCCAGTAAACGGTGAAATTTTCAACTGCGTAAATCTTATTTCAAGGAAGTCGGTATCATGAAGGTATAGAATATAGAAATTAAATGTAATGGTACAGTAATGATATAGAAATTAAAAACATATTAGGTACTTATGTAATACTTATTACAGTTTTCATTTGTATTGCAATCTACGTGAATATTTTTAAACTGAATCCAAAAATAAAAACTCTTCGTTATAGAGGTAAATTATAATTAATGGTCGATGGAGATGTTTCCCAACTGCGATTTGATTTTAAGCTCTTGAAAGCAAGACAAACCAACAAGGACTCTTCACGGGTAAATCACGTTGAGAGAACGATCTTCGATGTGGGCAAGGGAACTGATTTGATTTCCACTTGCTCCAGGACCTTTGCTCCACAGCAGATGCATCGAGTGCTCGAGGAACTAATTCCTTAAAATGAAATTACGTGATTCCATCTTTACCAAACGTGACATTTATTAATTTATTAAATATTCAAGATTCGCATGAGTACATAGTACCTGGAACACAAAGCTTTCTTGTGTTGCTGCTGCTTCTCCAGCATCTTATGCTATTGGAGCAGTGTCAACATCGACTTCGATTTCCACCTACTAATCCTTCTGGAATGGTTGCCCTTGCAATTGTGTTAATTGCTATAAACTGTTATATAATGGAAATTGGAAATGAAACCTCCTTAAAATGAAAAAGCTTAAACCAGAAGCTTGGGGGTAACAGCATGCAATCAAAGAACACTTCGTGGCAGTTGTCTCGCAGGACTTCCATTAAGGCATCGTAATCATGTCAGCCTCAATGACTCATTATCAGTGAAGCTCGGACGTAGTTCTTTTATAAAAATTAATAACACGAGTCTGATGAAATGCGAAGACTTGCTTAGTGAAAATAATGAGCACTTGATATTGACCACGAGCCCCGAAAAATGCCGACAAATATATTGCTTTTCAAATAATATTTTGCAGCAAATATAATATATATGCATTTGTAATTCAAGACTTCAAGCAATAACAACCACTAATACTATAATAACAACAATAAGATTCGAATTTTAATCAACAAATGAGTAGAATTGATTTTGTTTAGTCACCAAATATTTGTGAACTATTTAATTGCTGATTTTTGCTAACCTTTGCACAGTTGGCAGACTTATTGTGGCTTAGAATGGTTTTAGCTGAGGTTCAGGTGGTTGCGTGGTCTTTGAGGTACCTCTTACCTAATCCTTTCACCTCGACGAAATCGAGCTCATGTTACTTGTTAGTGTCTCATTGGGCACTGATTGAGATTAAAAAAATTATATAATTAGTTTTCGGGAATTGGAAGTGGGGTAACAAATCAAGTGTAAAACAATTAAAAAGTTTGTGTAGAGTCCAGAATTTATTGAGTTATTCTATAATTACAGCGGGTGAGGAAAACATTTAAAAATACAGTTCGCGTTGGAAGGATCACTTGTTGGCCATTTCGGCATACTTCTGCATTCTGCTTTCGATTTCAGGTCTGAAATGTCTGATGAGCCCTAGAAAACCAGTTACGATAAATATAATCATTGAACAAGAAATTAAATGCAAATCTTACCTTGAACCGGCCACGCAGCACCGTCAGCCAGAGCGCAGATAGTGTGACCCTCCATTTGCTTTGAGATTTCCCAGAGCATGTCTATTTCCGCCGGCTGAGCATTGCCCGTCACAAATCTGCCCATGATCTTGTTTATCCAGACGAGTCCTTCACGACATGGAGTGCACTGACCGCAGCTTTCATGTTTGTAAAACACGATCAGTCTGGCGATCGCCTTGATAATGTCCGTCGACTTATCCATCACAATAATAGCTGCTGTTCCGAGAGACGTCTGGGCAGCAATTAAACCATCGAAGTCCATGAGGACATCGTCGCACACCTTCCTGGGGATGACTGGTGTAGAGGAACCACCCGGAATTATGCCAAGCAAATTGTCCCAACCGCCGGTGACGCCGCCTGCATGTCTTTCTATAAGCTCCTTGAGGGGAATCGACATTTCCTCCTCCACAGTGCACGGATTCTTCACGTGACCAGAAATGTTAAACAATTTCGTTCCGGAATTCCTTGTTCGACCGAAACTGGCGAACCAGGCTCCGCCACGTCGACAGATTGTCGGTGCTACGGCTACTGTTTCTACGTTCGTCACAGTAGTGGGGCACCCAAAGACGCCGACATCGGCAGGGAATGGAGGCTTTAGACGGGGCTTGCCTTGTTTACCTTCCAAAGACTCTATAAGGGCAGTTTCCTCCCCGCAAATGTACGCACCCGCACCACGGTGCATGAATACATCGAAATCGTATCCTGACCCGCAGGCGTTTTTGCCAAGAAGTCCTGCCTGGTAAGCTTCAGCGATGGCTACTTGCATATTCGATGCCTCGTTGTAGAATTCTCCTCTGATGTAAATATAAGCGGCCCGAGCGCCCATGGCACGACCAGCAATCAAGCATCCTTCGACCAGCTTGTGGGGATCATGCCTCATGATTTCCCTGTCCTTGCAAGTGCCGGGTTCACCTTCATCGGCATTCACAACTAAATACTTTGGCCTGCCATCTGAGGGTTTATTCATGAAAGACCATTTCATTCCACTGGGGAAGCCGGCCCCTCCTCTACCTCGCAGACCTGAAGTCTTGATTTCATTGATGATCCAGTCTGCACCCTTCAAAACGATCTCCTTCGTCTTGTACCAATCTCCTCGCTTCAAAGCTCCTTTTAATTTCCAATCATGTCGACCGTAGAGATTTGTAAAAATTCTATCTTGGTCAGCAAGAGGGCCGAACTTAGTTTTGGTCTGCGGCGGTGGAGTTCCAGCAGGTGGTGGACCTGTGCTATTTAGCCGAATGTGCTGATTTGCGAGCGGATACAGAACAGCTGAAATAGTTCGATAGTATTTGAGATTGCTTTGTTAATTGGTGTCCTTCAAAGTGATTTCACAATTAGTGCAATTAAAGAGCTAGAATGCAAGCATATTACATAATTACAAAACAACTGACATTCCACAAAACTTTTAATGAACACTTTTTTGAGTGTTTGACTCAACTCTTTTTTCAAAAACTACTTCACCGTACCTACGTGCTGCTGCTTAGAAGAAATGAGGCGAATTAAAACGCCAACCATTTTCCAAACTATTTAAGAATTTTGCCGATGTTGACAGCTTACAGCTGATTTTGGAGTTTTCTGACAGTTCACCATAACCCACAGTGGACATGTCCATAATTGAGTATGTTGAAAAACTTCTCACTAATAAAGAAGAAGAAATAAATGTATGGCGATTGAATAGATTTTATAACTATGACAAAACAAAAAGTAAAAACCCGATCCTAGGATTTTAACAAGTAAAATAATAAAACTTTCATGCTATAATTGTTGTAAACAATTTCGTCAACAAACATTTATTACCAAAAATTATCAATTTACATTATTGTGAATATTCGAAATGTCATCTTGACAGCTTCACTCCTATTATTTGTTGAAATTTTGCAAGCTAAAGGATTTTTTCAATTTAGTTTACTGAAGGAAATTCATGCAACACATTTTAAAACAATCGCGAAAACATGGATAACTCGCCTTCGGCAATAAAGGTGGATATTCCGGGACCATCATCAATTACACAAACAGAAGTTATTCCAGCGGAACCAAGTGCTGCGGTTTCAGCGGTGAGTTTAGCTTCATAGGAATATTTATGTAAGCCCATCCTAGTTGTAAAATGCCTTTCTTATTAAAATTGTTTAAATTTTCGTCGCCAAAAGTAGGATCGGATAATTAGAATCGGATAATCAGCTAAATTCTAAGATATTTTATATGGAGAAACTGGCCACCATTGGCTTCTGTTTCCCACCTTAAAATTGGTTTACAGCTCTACTGTGCAGAACAAACCAAGAACCAACAACTAACAAGGATTGGAATACGGTTTCTGTCGTTTCTACGGCATTCACAATTTCCAATTCAACAGATTCTATTAAAATATTAAAAAAGTTATTTTTGATAGCGGAATTTCATGTTTACATTAAGAAAAAGGAAACAGCCAGTGTCTTCAAAAAGTAATTATAAAAAAGAGCGAGATTTTGCATATTTTACATAATAAGTTTTAAGAGCTTGCGGAGACTTGAAGCTCTCTTGTAGTCTTATCAAGCTTACGGGAAAGTAGGTCTAGATTGTGAGAGTTGCACATTCAGTGTGGAAACCAACGAAACACACTTTTGACTAGAAACTTCTACTAGAGCTTTGCTGTCACGGCTGTAACTTTGGTGTTTGTTTACAGTTTGCTTTCTCCTAAAAGATATTTTCCAGGAGTGCATCAGTTTCAGTACGAGAATAAAAGTTTAACCTCAGAAGTGGCTTGAGGTCGATCTAATCATTGTCTGGAATTATACTAGTAAACAAATCTCTTTGTCGTCATTTTGCTCGCCAGCTCCAGTTATTTCGGGTGTCTAATCCGTCAGAGTATTTACATCCACATCGCCGCCGTGTGCTTTAGATAACGCCCAGCGAGCTTAAGTGTTTATGAATTTGTTCCAAAATGACCATCTCATTGTGTCGTTGGCCTTTCGATTCTTCGCTGATGAAAAATTGCAAATTACTGCAGGGAATTCGTTTCCAAACTCGTGAAAGATTTGCACTGTGGAAGTCCACCAAAAAATACGTTAGTTCTCAAAGCAATGGTGTTGATCCGTCGGCCACAGTAACTGATCGTCACCCGCTAAAAGGTCTGCGAGTTCTGGATCTGACTAGGATAGTGGCTGGACCTTATTGCACTATGATTCTGGCAGACTTGGGAGCCGAGGTGATTAAAGTCGAGCGACCTTTTATCGGCGATGAGTCTCGGAAGTGGGGTCCGCCATTTTTAGCGCATTCAAAGGATTCCATGTATTTCATGGCATCAAATCGAAACAAGAAAAGCATTTGCATAGACATGAAAAGAGGAACGAAAATTCTGCACGATCTTGCAAAACAATCTGATATTTTAGTTGAGAACTACGTTCCTGGAAAATTGGCCGAATTCGAGTTGGATTTCGAGACTCTCAAGAGTATTGCTCCTCGATTAATTTACTGTTCCATAACTGGATATGGATCTGAAGGGCCGTATGCGAAACGACCAGGATACGACGTTATTGCAGCGTCGATTGGTGGATTGCTGCACATTACTGGATCTCAAGACGGACCACCAGCGAAAGTGGGAGTTGCCATGACCGACCTGGCTACGGGACTCTACGCGCATGGAGCTATTCTGGCTGCATTGCTTCAACGAGAGAAAACTGGACTCGGCCAAAAAATTGAAGCAAACTTGCTATCCACCCAAGTCGCCTGTTTGATAAACGTTGCCTGCAACTACTTAAACGCGGGCAGAGAAGCCAAGCGCTGGGGAACGTCGCACGAGAGCATTGTTCCCTACGAGGCTTTTAGAACGAAAACAGGGTACCTAACAATAGGCGTGGGAAGCGATGGGCAATTTCAATCATTTTGCAAAATTCTGTCACTACCCGAACTTCTCACAAACCCAAATTTTACAACTAATAGAGACAGAGTGGCGAACAGAAAAGAACTGATTGGAATCTTGTCCGAAATGTTTTCCAAGCATTCTACCCAATATTGGATGGAAGTTTTACAGGATGCTCCATTTCCTGTGGGTCCTGTAAACAGTATCAAGGAAGTCTTTGATGATGCGCATGTCCAGTCTATAGGAATTGTTAAGGACCTGCAACACGCCACTGCAGGATCTGTAAAAGTTGTGGGACCTCCAGTGAAATATTCCTATGGTCAAAACGACGCAAGAACAGCTCCTCCATTATTGGGGCAACACACAGAAGATGTACTTTCACGACTTTTAGGATACGAACAAAATAAAATAAGAGATTTAATGGAAAAGGGAATTGTGCAGTAATATTTAATTTAGTTTCAGGTAAATGAAAACTCAGATTGTTGTTGAATAACTTTGTACATACAAATTTTACAATAAAATTTTCATTGTCAAGCTCTTTCACTGTTGTATTAATTTTCCAGAAAACATTTACTGATGTTTTCAACTTTGCCAGATTTCTCAGGTCCAATTTATCCATCCAATTGAAGATGGGTCCATGTGAAAAGCAATGTCTTTAATTGAAATGTTTGTATTTTTAGGAACCTCCAGTGTTGCGCTTGCGGCTTGAAAAACCTAAACCTTCCAAAAAAGTAGCATGGCGGAATGGAACAATCGACAACGAACACATGAACAAAAAGAAATCTAAATGTAAGTAAAATTACGTAGAGTTTCAAAACGGTTTCAATGGATTTCTTCCCTGTTCCAGGTTGCTGCATTTATAGAAAACCACTTGAATTTGGAGAGAGTTCTTCTGATAGCGAGGAGGAAGAGTGTGAGCATTGTTTTGGGCACGTGGAAAATAAAAAGAATAAAAAACCACTTTCTCACCACGAGGAGCCAAAAGATTGTTAAATTTCGTTTACCGATGATAAATCATAATGAATAATTTTACAAAATCATGTCAACACTAATTATCACGAAATTTTGTTGCACTGGGTCAAACATAGTTCTTAGTTCAATTTTATTTATTAATTCCAATTCTGTGATTGCATTCAAAAAGGAAATGATTTTAAATATATTGTTATATCATGCACGGAAGAGAAATTGTTAGTTTTTTAGTGTAAATATATTTTCAAATATAGTCACAAATATCACAATAAATTTTTAAATGTTACACAAAATATTTCGAATGAAAAAATATAGTACCTAAAAAGCACAACAGTTGGTCATTGTATCCAGATGAAGGACGAAGCTGGTTGGAGAGGTTCAGATTATTTGGTGACTAAGATATATTCAGGCTTGTTGCCATTGCTTGTTTCTGCAATTACTTGCTTCGCTAGGTCACGAGATCTCCACACCTGAAATGGTATGAAACAGAAAGTGCCGTTTAAGAGTCCAAAATTCTTGTGCACCTATTTTAGAGAAAAAACACACTTGTAAAGCTGAAATTTTTGAAACAAAAAAGGCAAAATATATTGGACAAAAGATTGTGAACGGCCATTTAGATTTTCAAAATAATAGCCCGTTATTAAACCCCAAAAATTTGTTAACCGGTAAGAGTAGTTAGTCGATAGCCTGATGATGCCTCGATAGGGCGAAACGCGTCGCACTCTTTGTTTAAATAAAATAAATTTCATTGTTAAAGGTTTACAAGTGTGTGTTTTCTCTGCAATATGGAAAATTTCCAGCAAGTGCCTGCTAAAAAGTCTATCAATTGTGCACCTACTTTGATAAGAAAATCATCACTAGTTGTAACCAACATTTGGTTGTTCCGTGGATTGAAAGCGACACTGTTCACTACATCATTGTGTTTGTACTTGGCCAGACAAACGCCGTAATAACGATCCCACAAGTAGGCGTGCTGATCTTCCGCGCCACTAAAACCTGACCGAGATTAGCGCTTCTACAACAACGGAGAATGCTCAACTCCACCTACCTTGCCACATAGTTATCACAAACATTTAGAAAGATGAAGAAGCACTCAGTGTTGGGGGTGTAGGCTTTGTGGGCTCGCAACATATTCCCCACATGCTTCATTGTCATTAGGTCGATCACATGAATGTCTATTTCTTGGGCAATAGGTGGCGGTTCCAGGGGATTTGAGATCACATAGTCTTTGGGCCATGGTCGGGTGTTGACATACAAATATCTGGAGAGGAATTACAGTAAGACCAAAGGTTGGGTCTAGCATTGACCTACCTATGATCTGGACTAAGGGCCATTCCAATGATGTGGCCGTGAAGATCAATTATTTTGTCCACTTTGTCGAACCGATCAGCAACTGCTTCATAGTTCCACCAGTCTGGCTCCACACGGGGACGATTATTCTAGAAAAGGATATATTCTTGTTATCGATAATTATTTCAAATTTTAATCCTCACTTGCTCTTCGCGTTCCCTCCTCCTCGCTGCAATTCTCTCCTTAAGGGAAGGACCCGGATCGAGTTTTTTCGGAAAATAAACGTTATCGACTCTCTTGATCCCAATTTGGTGGGGTGTGTACGTTTTGGCACCGGTGGAAAATATTAGATACTTAGGTACTGAGTTTTCTAAGTCGTCCTCCTCTTCTGCATCTCCTGGTTGCTCTTCATCTTCGTCAATATTGTCACAATTCGATTCCGTGCATGAAGTCCCTTCTACAAATTGCTTGTGGAACTCGTCAACATAATGGATTGTCGCGTCGTATCTATTTTTCGCAGTTGATAAGGCCAAATCGTGTGATGCATTTGTATCTCGCCAGTCAGACTTGTCGTTTCTCAGATTTTTTAGTTTTGTATGTGAAATTGGATTCCCTACAATCGGAATATGTTCATCATTACTTGTAGAAGGTGTTGAGTTCGAGGGAGCATCTCCGTCGCTTGGTGGATGCTCCTCTTTCAAAGGATCCTTCCCCTCCTCTAGCCACGGACAATTTGCCACCATTATCGCTCGAATTGAGCTGGCATTTCGATTGTAGAATTTGTACATTTGATTCATAATTGGGACGTGCTCGGAATCTACTTCCTGGTTTGCTTTGTTCAGCCACAGGACGGAGCTGCTCACCAGATGGGCGAGCCAATGAAGATCTCCAGATATGAGATACTCATCGCTAAACCATGTGCCGAAAATGTCATAAGGACGATTGACCACCCGACACCGTAGATATGAGCCGTCTAATATTTGGAAAACATTTTATTTCTCATTAATTAAATCTGTAGATATTCATACATTTTCCAATGCTGAACACTGCTATTTCTCCAGATGTACTGTGCGGGGAGCCAAAGTGGACACCGGAAACCAGGAGAAGAGTGTCGCTCTGGTTGAACTGCGAGTATTGCGTGTATTTCCAGCTGAAGCTTTTCATATTATGGGTGTACTTCACTTTACTTGGAAAATTTGTACAATCCCAAATCTGAAGCCGAAGTGAAATCTTGTTATTAAAATACCATAAACTAACAAATTCTGTATATGTATGTATAATAATTAATTAATTCAAATGGAAAATACAATGGCTACAAAATACAAATATTCGAAAAATGGCGGCGAATATTAAAAAGCTTGGGAAATTGATTGGCGTGTAGTAATTCTCTGGTTTAACAATTTATATTATTAATTAATTATATTCATGTAAGTGTATTTGTAGTTTGTACTAAAAACAAGGTTAACTAAATGCAGAATCTGCGTTAAGACTTGATGCAATGAACACAAACTTCTTCGATATTCAAAAATACCCACAAGCACAGTTCCATCCTTAGAGCAGGTGGCAAACATTTCTCCGTTGTGGGAAAAGCTCACATGCAGGACCTGGTGTCCGTGTGCATTTAATATTTCGGTTAGTACTGTCGGAATATTCGATGTGAGGCGTTTATATTCCGCCAACCAAGACTCAGCACCTGCGAAAGGCAAAAGTTTTTTATATGAAAATCCTTTTTATTAGCCGATTTCCTCAACAATTTATATTACATAACGAAATGAAGTGCACATTCTTTTCAAAATCAATTACGAAATAATCGAATAATACGATTTTAATTACAATTGCAATTTATAATTACGACTTATAAACATTTAATTATTCAAGATTTCATTGATATTATTATCATCACTAATTTTTTTGTATTTTCATACTTTTTGAGCATATTATTTATTCAATTATAAAAATTTCCCATGAAGAATCCCGATGAAAAAAACGCTTTACGGTAACGCTCCCGGCAGACTGTTGCAATGGCGGACATAAAATTATTATTAGGTTCTTAGGTAAGTGGTAAGTACCTACTGAAAGTGAATTTTTTTATAGCCAAGTGAACGACGGAAAACCGATCCTTTACTAATTATTTCCAGTAACTTTAGAAATAAATAGCGACAACAACCTTTGCAAACTTGTTTAACAGGAGCATACTGAATGTTGATGTTGCAATAATCATTTCCCGGAGGTTGTTACTGTAAAATATCATATAAAAAACATAGTTTCGTAAAATACTTGAGTTCACATGATTTGGTAATTTTATTATGCAAGATCAATATTTTGATGGTAACAGCAAATACAATCTATAATATTTAAACTTTGTTTATCAATGTTTGAAAAGAATAATGATTAATGGATTCCAATTTAACAAACAGAAAAAATACTCTCTCAGTGATTATTTTAAATCTAAATTTTTGTTCTATGTTGGCACTAAAATTAATGTATAATGTCAGATGTTTTATGCATTACAAATTTAAACCAAAATGTTGGCGGGGCGTCAGAACCCAACTTCAAGATTTTTTAATGTATTCCTGATCTCTGTTAATGCAAATAAAAAAGAAAAGAGTATAAACCGAAATGATTTAACTTTTATTTAAAACTGCATCTTTTTGTCAAAACCTAAATTTTCAAATTCGGCTTTTATAAATGTTCGCATTCATTATTCAAGCAATAGTGGCAAGAGTGTTTTTCTCAAATTCTTCTCATAATAATTTTTATAATTTAAATAGTGTAAAATGAATGGATAATACTAGGATTCAAATCCGAACACTATTGAAAGAATACAAAAATAGAATATACAAAAAAAAGTGAAAAATGTGGAGGAGTTTTATGTTCCACAAGTTAAACAAGTTGTTATATGTAATGTTCCCCTAGCAACAATATGAATGACTTTTTTTTAGTTCAGTCAATATAATAACAATACAAGTATAATGATTTACTAGCTTAGAAAGAGTTCTCAGCGGTAATCTTTTTAATAACAATATGCAAAATATGTGAAAACCACTAAATTAAAAAACTTGTAAATAAATAAACGTGAAATGTGAGTTACGCGTGGAAGTATATATTTTCGCGGAAGCAGATGAAGAAGGAGAGCTGCTTTTATTTATTGTAATTTATTGCGTCAAATCAATTAATAAATTGCCAAACTAAACCATCTTTCGGAATGTCGCGATTCAATATTATTGAACTGTGTTTTTACAATACATAATTTTAATCGGCGAGAACAAGAACAGTACAAATTCAAATGTTTCATTTGGCGGAAAAAAAAATTGTTTTCCATATTTGAAGTATTTGTAGATAAGTAATAAACTTGTGTTTGCAGACGGTCCTTAAATTAAAAATAGAATTTGAATTGAAAGTGCATTTGAACTTGAACTGTTCTCAATCTCGATGCTATTATTATTGTTATGTCTTTGAGTGTAAAATTCATCAAAAAGAAGACAGGGCATTATTAATTTCATAAATACCTATGCGTACATTTTGTTAAGAAAAATTAAAAGAATAAGGATTTTCGACAATTCGTACCATTTTGGTACTATTCTAATTTACACCCCCAAAACCACCCTTGACTGCAAAAAACAAACCAACTATTATTGTAACCCGATTAACGGGAAACTGTTCCATGTAATATGCGGCCCATTTGAGAGTAGTTGTAAATTCCAAATGTAATATGATATGATTTTTACCGCCCCGGGTGAAACCGGGTAGACAGCTGCTAGTAAAACATAATTTTGAACCGTTCTACATTGAAAAACTGATTTTTATTCATTGAAAATATTGATTGGATTATTATTGCTTTTAATGAAATTTTGTGTAGCGTTCAGTCCTAATGTTGCGTTTTCGCAACACTCCATAACTCCTTACCAGGACGAAAAAAAAAAAGTTTTCTTTTAATTTTCTTATTTGCGTTAAAACGAGTAAATTCTGCAAATTTCACCATTTTTTGTTCACCGGTTAAGGTTCAGGATTTAATGGGTTAATCTCACCAATTTAATTGAACTATTAAAAGCACACTTTTTAGGATCAATGAAAAGAAATTTTCAGAATCCTTTGAAGCAGCAGTTTCAAGTTATTTGCATTAAATCTTGATGCACATTAACTGGCGATTACCAATGGCTTAAGAATTTTAGAATTTTTTGTAAAGTCTTCTACGAAAAAAATTAAAGTTGTCATGTATGAAGAATTTATGGAAAATTGAACTATTTCAGCTATTTATGATGAAAACCGGCGGAAATGCAGAGATGAAACGGATAAATGAAGTCGGTCAAATTGGCTTTTACAGTGATCGTAAAACAACACAATAAATCAGCATAATTGAACTGTAATACGTAAGGCTAATTAATTTATTATTTAACGAGGTACTTAGTGGTGATTTGTGCGGTGCGTCTGCTATAGTCAAAGGGCATGGGGTGTTGAATGCGGCTAAGTAAATGTTGAAACATCAATAAAAGTGTAAAAGTGCTAAAGATGCGCATTGAGTGAGGACAATTGAGTCGTTCATTTATAATAGTTTGCAAATTGTTCCATATTTGGACTGTAAAGAAAAACCGCACTGCAGTAGACGCAATCAATTTGCTGTGCAGAACTGCATTGGTAGCAACAACTCTAGCTGGAAGTCATACATTCTTCAATGTTACGAAAAACAAACCGTGTATCCTTGAAGGCCATTTTCCGAGCTGTGCGCCAAACCCGGCTTCAATTACATAATATGTTGGTCTATCACCGTTTTCGATCAGTTTCGTCTGCAGTTGCTCTGTTTTTTCAGCAACCGGTCTCCAGTGATTAAACACATCATCGCTGTCGGCAACCTTGACGGAGCAATTAGAGGCAAACCACTGAATGTGGGCGCACATCGTTTCCCGAAATATATTCGCGTTAGTAAAACGAACTGCAAGAATCCTCCCGCAGGGGAGTTAGTCAATCTTGTTATCAAGACTTAAGAGTGATTGAAATCGCGGCTAGAGTTGGTGTTGGCTAATCTGGCCAGTTGCGCTGCATTTGGTGCATGCATAATTCCAGTCGGTTGCCACAAATTCGACGGGCTACACTTGATGTGTTGCAGTGCGGATCTATGAGGATTTGAAATGCACTTGGGACAGTTGAAACTTGAACGTACTCCACAGCACCGAGACCGTGCAGATCTGGAACAAGGCGAGACTTAACTGGGTAAGGCAATGGAAAAATTAGCAACACCTTTTTCGCTTCTTGCTGGTTCATTTCAGAATTGCATTTGGGCAGCAAAAAGTGTGGCTGGAGTAAACCAGTTATGCAGGTACTTTCACCGCGAACCCATAGCTATGTGCTATGGAGATTGATGGCGATTTGCTTAGTCCCTCCGATCAGGGATTTACCGCGATGGTTGAGCAAAACTTGCCACACGCAGCGCAATTACTGTAATTTCGTAAACTTCTTGCGCATGTTCAGCAGGCCCCTGACTTTTCTTGGCAACGGTGGTGCAGAATGCTTTTGAACAGAATACAAGTGCACTCATAGAATCCGAGCAAACTGGCAGCTATGATGGATTTACCAGCAAATAAACAGCAGCAGCCTTAATTTAGGATGTTGTCAATTATTCACAGATGCTTTCTCCCACTTCATCAAATGTTCTCGTCGGTGGAGAACGTAGTGCGGTGCAACGTGAAGAGGGATCAAATCCAAATATATGCAGATACAGTGGCAAACAAAACAACTGAAGCGGACGGATGCATTGAAATTAATGGCCTTCCCTTCTAATGAAAAGAAAATGAAGAGTACTCACCTGGCTTGAGACGGATCTCAGAACCCACTCTGAAATCGCGGAGGAAGAGTTTGCGCCAAAGGAGGTTGTCGTGCGATATTTGGTGCCATCGTTTACATACCTCCCCAGCCTTCAGCACCTCCTGAACTTTCAGCTGCGACAGAACCTTCAGTAAAAGTGGCTCGGGAAGAATCCACCACATAGAGGAGTCGTCATCTGGATCATTGTCCTCCAACAATGCATCCTCGCAACTCGAATCATTCATATTTTGTGACATTGTTGTACCCGCAACAAACGCAAACAAATTTATCACTGGTTATCGTAATTAGGACAAGTGATTTGTCTGACGGGAATCAATCAGGCAATGGTTTCGTAAGTGACACAAAGAACTTCGCACAAAACTTAATAATATTATTATCATGCACACACACTTCTGCACTAATCGAATGCACTCGGGTCTGGACAACCTCTTCTGTCCTGTCAGTGCGATTGTTATGTCACAATCAGCTGTGCTCGCGTACAAATCTTGGGGCACAATTACCCAATTTAAGCTAAAAAAGCTTGGCCATCTATTTCTACCAGCTTGCTTGTTTAGTCAAGTCGAATGCACTACAACTGAACAGATATCGTCTACGTCAGTGTTTTTAAATAGACAGAATTTTTGAAACAATTCACCCCTTGAGGTGAATATGTATATATAGGTGACAATAATCTTTACCATATGGAGGTATAACATAACCTCAATGTAGATTTTTGACGTAATTTTGGAACAAGTTCCACAGGGTGGTTGTGTCGAATATGATCATTTTCTTGAATAAAATGTGGTAGTTGTCCAGAATGACATAAATGGCGCTATCTATCGCATTGGCGCGGAACTTGCTTTTTTGTGTATTTATTATTTAATACCCCTGACAGACAAGCGCACTTAAGTGGGTTAGTGCCGTGTGCCGCCGAACAGAGTTCGGGGTTGACATTTCTGATAACATTTGGCGAAAAGTAAACATAAAATCGATTCTATTTATTCTATTCTATTGTTTTTTTTTTTTTAGATCCGCCATTTTTGAAGTAAAAAATTCATAAAAATTGGTATTTCGCCTTTTAGATGAGAAAAAAAGCTCGATGAGAACTACCAACGTATAAAATAATTCAACCCCCCAAAACCACCCTTGACTAAAAGCAAACTAACCAATTATTACTGTAACCCGACGTACGGGGAAACGGTTCTATGTAATACAGGTACGTCCCGTTCTGGGGTACCATAGTTTTAAATTCAAAATGTAATCTGATGTACATTATATTATGATTTTCACCGACCCGGGGTGAAACCGGGTAGGCACCTGCAGCTTATAGTTTCAAATAAATTAGACAATTAAGTATGTATAATGTATCTTTTAAAGAAAACTATTCACTCCGGAGTAAAATGTAAAACAAAAACATTTACCTATTACAATTCACGTGTTTAGAAAATTGTGGCCGCGGCACTTTATATTTACCTGCCTCACCTGTGGAGGCTGCAGTCATGTGCTGAGCGCCGTCAGTTAAAGTTTAAAGTTGGTGTGTGGTGAAGTGGAATTGTACTATAAAAAAATAAAAAAATAACTTTGCACAATAAAGAACTGGACTTTGTTTCTGTGATCAGCTTCGTCGTCGCGCGGTGATTGGTGAGCGTCTAGTCGGAGTCCGCGGTTCCATCCATTTGTGCATCTTTACTCCGCGCTGCATTTCAGTTGAAGTTGCACGTCATTGTGAGAAAATGGTTAAAAGGCAAGACTGATTCTTCGAAAGCATCTTTTGGTTCTGACCACGTTCTGAGTGAGTGTTTTCTAAAAACAAGCAACATAAGTTGATTTGGATTTAACATTTTTCGGGATACGAGCAAAGTTAAAGGGTGAGCGAAATCTTTTAGCATTACCGCTATTTATTAAGTAATATTAGCCACAAAAACCGGTGATAGTTGAGCTGTGGAAAATAGGAATTTTTAGGAATGACAATTTGTAGTTGTGTACAATTAAAAATTCGTGGTGCTTGTTTAATTGTATAATTTTAGACAACGAAAGTCAGTTAAAGTTGAAGTACATTTATTTTATCCTTGCATCCTTGAAGAATTTTTATTGTATTTTTATATTTGAATGGTTCAACCGAAATGTCTATTTGTTTATATTTTGTAATTTTATGCTTTCGATTTAATGTTTATTTCACAAGCAAGTTCAGAAAACCGAATCTAATTTTTATATATTTAGCACTTTAGCAGAAACATAAAGTAATAAAAATAAACAATTTCAACAACCTTTTTATAATTTTTATTATGCCGTTTTAAGCCCGTATTAATTCATTGCAAAATATAAAACCCTTAAAATTCTACTCTTTTAAAAATGAAAAACAGTAAGCAATTACTTTAGGGCTACTATTTTTAACTAAGAACATTTCATTCTAAAATATAGAAATCGTTATTAAAGCAAATCTTAGAAGGTTAGTCATTATCCTGCCGTAGAATGCTCGTCATTTTCACTTCTTTCTTTTTCAAGGCTTTTGTTATATTGAATAAACTCAGGGTACAAATGTTGAATCAATATTATTATGAATTAATAATATCGGTAATAAACTTTGTTTTTTTTATTTTTTGTAAAATATTTTAATGTAGAACACCAGGAATCATTTAATTAAAATTGTTTCAAATATCGGGAAACAGAAAAGAGAACACCAAAAATGAACCTGGAAAAAAGTGCAGCGATTGGAATCTGAAGGTAAACAAATATGAACCTGATCTATAATTGGTTTAAACTTTAAACTAATTCCCGAGTCGGTGTCAACATTTTTAGGAGTCTATTAAAAAACACATTTTTAAAGCAGTTTTCAAGCCCAAACTTGCTGCAGTTAACTGTCTAAATTCCAATCACTGCCACCAGACTACCTTAGCATTTTGGCGATTGCGAAATAAGAATCACTGCGAGATGATAATAGACAATTGTTGTTGGATTTTGTTTATTAAGACAGAGCTTGTTCGTGTGACATTTTTTTTTCTTTTTCTCTTTTGAATTATAATAATTTTATGAACGCGTGTCTACTAATGAGATTATTCGAATTTTGCCTATTGCGTTTTTTAATTTGGTTGGTTTTTTTTATAGGTATGTATATTTTTTATCCATGACTTTTCCTAGTGTGCCAGTTTTCATGTAATTTTAAATGGGTTTTTCGTATATTATTCTTAACAACGCAACGTTTTAGAAACTTTTATATTTACCATTAAACAGTTCCTTTATTTTTATGGTAATAGACGTGCACAACTTGAACTTAATAAAAATCTATAATATGATTCAAGCTAATAATATAATTTATTACTCCTTGAATGCGTCGAACTAAACACAGTTGTTAACCTTAATTTATTCTATTCTAATAATTCGAATTTCAATTACAGAAATTTCAGGTGTAACTAAAAACAATCTTTAAGAATATAATAAATTTCTTGCTCATATGTGTAAGGCTGAATTTATTTTACTGAACATTTTACATTGGGTAATAGAAATACTTCAATAAATATTGAAGTAGGTAATGTAAAACTTTTTCCACCTTGACATTAAAGTATCTATAAAAGTTGAAGGTGATTTTCTTATTCCTAATTTATTCTATTACACAGAAATATGTAAAAATTGTTAGTTTCTCATTTTATCTACTGACAAAGCAATTTTTTGTAATTATTCAATCACCTTTTATTTTTAACCATAATTTATATTTCTCTACTTAATTTTCATGTAGAAAATGAAGAACGCGCAGACATTTGGTATATTACATTATTATCAACTGCGCATAGGAAAAAATATTGTCAATTACTCGCAATTGTTGATAAAGGCAAAAAATTCTTACATTTATATTTTCCGGAAAACTTAACATTTCGCTTGATAAGGTTAGCGACTCGCTTGACATTGAACTGTGTTTGGATCAGATTCAGATGTAAGCAATTAAGATGCTGTGCAAATAGGGAACTTTATTAACAATTCGATTGATAATGAATACAATAAATCTGTATGCATATTTTTATGGAATTTACTTCCTGTAATCACACAATTTTTCTTTTAAGAAAATCTTGATTTTCAGATCTCGATTTTGCGGTTTTATGAGGAGAGTTCGTTTTAATTCAAATCAGGAGTAACCTTTCAAGAGAAGCCGTTGTACTTTTGAAGGAAAGTAGATAAAGCTTTTATTGTATAGAAGTGTAGAATAATCAAGTACTGTAATTGAATAATTAATTCGCTAAATCCGGTTTCGTTATTTTCTGCAATATTCAAATAGTTTTTTTTCGAACTTATTTTAAACCGGAGCTTAAGTATTTTCAGATATTGTTGGTTGGAAAAACAGCATAATATTATAAATGTCCTTTTGGATTCAAGACTTTTTTTTTACAAAATTATTTTATTTAGGGAAACACAAAGTAGAAAGTAATTGTGATCGTGCAGGGGGACACCGACAGCGACAACTCCAGCAATAAATAATTAATAAATCCCACCGAAATTGAATTGAAAGGAACAGCCGAACCCCATTCATGCGAGGCAAATAACTCCATCCAATAAAAAATCAATAACAAGACAAAAAGCAACAATCATTGCTGCATGACATCTCTTTTTTCGAATACTATTCTTGAACTAATTGCTGCAGACATAAGTTGGGGGAGTGCAATTAGCTGTGATTTTATTCACATATCAAATTAGATACGATGAGACACTTTTGTTTCTTATCAACCCAAATTCACACTATTGTCTTACTTTTACTGTAATATATCAAATCATAGGAAAATGACAACAATGTTCACAAATGCAACATTTTCGTCCTCTTCGGTTTTACTGTTAGAAAAACTTTTACAATAGATGAAAGTTTTTTTATAATTTCATGGTACACGGTAAAAAGCTCTTTTTATGTGAAGTTTTTGTCTAATTGAATATGAGAAAAAACTCTTACCAAAACGGGTTGAGATTCATGTTTTCGTGTTTATTTTAAGAAGTCCAAATGTGCGTAGAAGATACCATAATTAATAAAAAAAACAGTTACTTGCGGCTTGTGATTCGACCTTGGTGTAGTTGTAATAGTGGAAACAGTTGTAGGAATGGTAGTCATTCAATCAAGTTGTAATTTCAAAGTGCTGAACTTAGACAGTAATAACACAATAATTCATCTTTCAAATTGATCCCATACAAGCGCAGATTTATGTAGGTCGAGTGTGCGAAAATCTGTTTTCGGAAGGGAAAGTGTTAGCAAAAAATTGCTGAAGTTGGGGAAAAAACAAGTCTCGGTACGAAATTACTAGTTAGTGATATTCTGTTCAAGGTAAACCGAAACAGCCGAATTGAGAGATTAAAACCTTAACATTTGATTTGAAAATTTATTTATACTTATTATTTTTGAATGGCGAAAAACGATAAAAGATGTTTCCAAACTCCAAAAACACAGCCGTTCAAATACTAGTTGTACTAGGAAGTGAGTTGCAAATTTAACAGAAAGCAACAAAATTTTTATTGTGTAATTCAATTCGCGGTGTAAAACTGAAAATGTGCATTTTCCTTTTGCACAAGGAGAAATTTTCTTGTTCGTGACTGGGAAAAATGATTACAACAAATTACTTAAACTTAGATTGCAGTGATAACATGTAAATTTGCTCTCACTTTTGTTTTTCAACAATTTTTTTTATAGCAAAAATGTTAACTTTTAAAAGCAATAAAATATTTCAATTTAATCCAGATTTTTAACGTTGCAAGTTATAATATTGAAACAGGGCCACACTGGCATAAATGTGGAATATCATGGAACATTTTTGTTGTGTTTTCTCCCCCCTCCGCATCTGCTTTCTCTGCACGACTCAAACCGTAGTCAAAGCTAATCAATTTCAATTATCAGTAATTGTGAGGAAAAGAGCAAGTAAAGCACTCACTTTCGAAGAACTCATGTTTTGGAATTCAAATTCTTCTCCCTTGTAAATGCTAAAATTGACATCAGTGCGTGAGTTTGAATAAGTGAAATATGTAAATAATAATTTGTGTCTCCTTTTCTGAAATCCCATAATAAATGAACTTCCAATTAACGCGAATCTGCGCATCAATATGTTTTGTTTTTCTACGATCTACGATTCTACACTTTAAACTTTTTATCATTAGATATTGATAATGCTATAAATGTTCGGCATTAAATTTAATCCTTATCGAGAAAAAAAATACTGATAACAGAACTCTACAAATACAAGAACATGGCAGAACAAAGTCGTTCTATATTTCATTCGAGTGGTGTTGTTGATAAACAACCCTCCACTCTGGTGATAAAAAAGTGCTTTAGTTAAGTCGCAGAGTTGCGTGTAATTACAATCGTGTTTCTGACCAGCACTTGTGAGGTATGTGCGCTAAATATTTATTGTAGTGTATTAATTATATTTAGTCAATTCAATATTATTTTGATTCGGTGTTATAACATCAAATATGATAATCGAATGTGGAAGTGTCAAATATGCAAATTAGAGATGAGCGCCAGAGGAAGTCGTGTTCGAGGTCTCTAGTATGACTAATTTGGCTCCAATCGCATTTCATTCTGTTCGGAAGTGAAATGAATCGTTGCACAGTTTTGGATGCATTTATTTGGATCAAATATTTCTGAATTATAATAACTTTGCAAATTGCTTTTTCCATTATTTAATTAGTAACTTTTGAAAAAGTTTAAGTTTAGGTTCGTCACAGAGAAACAATCTGTAATTTGTCATTTTCGAAGTTAGAAATGACGTGAGTAAGGATTATTTCAATGACAAAAGTTATGAAACGGTTTTTGTTTGATGTCACAGCTTATAAATAAAACTATATCATTAAACATGGCGTGCATTCAACTTTAGGTACTTCATGCCTCATTTCGTACTTTAAGTATATTAACGATTTTTTGTGTGTGCTGCTGTACTAAGATACAACTTGTTTTTTACGGAACCACAGCTTCTATTTCCGGTGTCCACATGTACTCCACTTGGTACTATTTCTTATACAGTCTAAAACATGTTTTTACAGCAGAAGTATTGTGAAATATGTTCATTATTAAATTTACAGGTTTCAGTTTTCCGTTACTAAATTACTAATGACGTAAATTGCTTTAATTGCACTGATGCGCTGAAGAATCCAACGTCTCTAAAACTGAAACATTTGTTTTTTTTTTTTTGTAGCAACGTTTTTTTGTTATAATGTACACTTACTTTCAAGGACCAAAAACCAAGTTAAGGCATGTAATATTTTGGGTGCTTTGATTTTGAAATGCCGAATAAATTATAACTGTTTTTAAAATGGGTCTATTTAAAAACACCTTGTTATTATGTTATCGTTAGATCTGCAATTTCATAATGTTTCCGTCTTTCCCTTAAAATTATTAAACAAATGACTAAAAACTATTGGTTAAACTTATTAAAAAACATTCTGGTGGTGATACATTTATTACAGGGAAATATGGAGAATATAATAATAATTTTCTAAACAATTTATTTACATTGTGTTTGCGTTTGGAAATTTCTAAACTCCATTGATGATGCTGTGTCAAAATAATTAGTTTTGCTATTTTTCCATAGTGGTTTCCCACAGACTCACGTTTCGGAACAGCGCAGCTCTGCTGAACCTTGGCGCAACCAGAAAACTGATCGTACCCACTCAGTTACTTGTAATGATTTCATTATACATAGTTTGTTTGGTTTTTGTTGTCGACGAAGAGTAAAATTCGCTTACACTACCAAAAAAACTTTAAGCTAATTTATTACGGAAATTGTGGTAAATTTACCAAAACTATTTGCACACAAACACTAGGAGTTCCAAACCTGGCCACGATTATGGCTTATCCCAAACTCATTACGAATTTCAAGTTCATCTCAAGACGTGACCAAGATTTTGTACAACCAAAACTCCATCCAGTTCGGGTAGGCGAGCCGGTAGCAAGTGATTCAGGCATTCAGGTGATATGAAACCCAGAAATACATAAAGGCATTGACCTTGAAGTAATTTTACAATCGTCGACCAAAATTTGCCTTCGGTGCAAAATTGTATTTGTGTTTTGCACGAGCAGAGCCCAACAGCGGAAGTTGCTGTAGTGGTTATAGCAAGATTTTCGGTTCCAGCTGGTGAAGATACAGAAGTTGGCCAATGAGTACGAAATGTTGTTTATCATTTTTACCCACGTTCGCTGTTTTTGTTTATGGCAATTATGTATTATGGCCACTTAGAATTACGTAATACGCATACGAATTTATATACAAGAATACTTTTTCTTTCTTTTCAATTATAAACAATATATAGCTGAATTAAAATGCTAGGAATTTTTAATAAGCAAGCAAGATATGTGCGAAAGAATGTTTGCAAACATTGAACCGGTTATATGAAGTTTTTTAACATACTTTTGGTTTTTTATTTTGGTTTCTTCATTTGTTGAACTCAGTGACCCACATCCATACAACAAAAACTGATTTTCGGTTCGCAGAATTGGGGAGATTCAGAGCTGAACTACTTGGAATGCATCCTGTTAACCTACAAATTGCATCTACATTCTACGTTTTCTAAATAGGAAAGAGGAATAGAAAGTAGTACTAGTTTTCTAGCGAAGAAATTAGTATGAAATTCAGAAATTTGCATTTCAGCCTCGATTCTGAATCTTAGTCATCAGAGGTTGGTTTTATATAATTTCATGGAGGAGGAATCTATGCAAACCCAATTGCGTCTTAAATCCTAGACTATTCATATGATATTTGAAACAAGTTTCTGCAAACAGCTTTCTCAAAATACATATCACTTGTGGAAAATCTTGACATAGAAAATCAATAACGCCATGAATCTGGCAGCGACAAAGCAGATCAAGTACACTAGAAAGAATTTCTGGTCCGCGCGATTTCAGTGTTCGTTGCTGTTGGCAAATAGACAAGGTTTCATGTACCACAAATTACACGATTACCTGCATGAGTACAGTACGTAATTGGATTGCCCGGTTTTGGAGAGAGTCAGGGAGGGGTACTCGTGTGAAAACCTGGTCAAACCAGCCGGCAGGCCAAAGTAGCGCGTTGGGTTCGACGGCCATGCGAGGAGCCCGATCACGTCAGTCCGCGGCTCTCGAGTTTACTCACCTTTGGAATATTCCATGCAGTGTGACCTCGGCTCAAATGAAGGGTAGAAAACCCCGCGATGCTATCGCAAAATTATTTTTGCAAGCTCATCTCAAATTCGCGTTACTGGGAAATAAAAAGATGGAACATTTTAAACGTGTACAAAATATGAAATACATAATATAGGTATATATTATGTAAGCTTGGAGGAAACTTTTTCTAAAAACAGCCAGAATGATTTTTCTTACATTTGTTTTAAGCAATGAACACAATTCCTTTGAAATCATATGGAAGCATTATAAGCCACACAAGCGTAAGAAACTTGAAATTTTTTCGGTAATATACTGAAATGCAATACGTAGATGCAACAATTTTCAAATAACAGTGGTTACTTCAAAAATCCTCCGGCTAATAATAATAAAATAAGAAATATAAACAATTACCTACATACTTGCATTGAGAATGCGAAAATTGTTAAGTGATAGCTATTGAAATACGCCAACGTTCAACGATTAAGTTGAGAGTTTACACGTGTGCGTAATTATCATGCCAATGAGCCGGATATCATGTTTTAAATTATTCTGTTGTTGCGAACAGCAAAATATCACAGAATAAAAACATTACCCCGATGTATTTTTCTATTATTATTTTTTTATAAAAAAAAAGTTTTTAGAATGCTTCTTGATATTAAGCTTCTTTTTCAAGGCAAGAACATGATCGCTGCATGAAGGCGCATTACATTATTCCTTTATCCATAACTAGTTTTTCTGCTATTAACTGGTCTACTGTTGCAATTCACTATGCAGCTCGGTTTACTTAGTCCAAATGGGTCTCTATAGAAAGCTTTAAATAACAATGAAATGAAAAGGTATGACGTCCACAAAGGCCAAGAATCTTGTTACACTTAATTGTGAAGGTTACATTCACCCACTTAATTGTAACGGAACACAGGTTTTCTAAATACGTAAATCAACTAAAAGTAGGTAGTTCGAAAATTAACATAATAAACATATTTTTTATTTTTGGAGTGGAAATTTTTCCGGGGACATGTCTTGAAGTTTATTTCAGTTCTACAAAAGCATCTTTCGCGGTTACTTATTTCATATAATATTACTCTTGTTATCATTTTAAAAACAAATTATACGAAGTATTAAAAATTGCATGCAACTTCATTAAAAATAGTTTTAAGTTAAGCTAATATATTTGCAAGCAGGTTTAATCTATGAATATAAAATCCAAAATCCACTGATTGACTTAGTGATCACTGCTTCTCGGGAACCGCTGAACCGATTTCCATAAAATTTTGTATAATTCTACAACTTATCTCACAGGTGCTCACTGCTCACTAAGAACCGTTTTTTTAAAATTCCATGCCGAAGGAGGTAAAATAAGGGATGAGAGTTTCTATGAAAATTCGCCAGTTTTGCAGTGAAAAATTCCTAAAAATTGGTATTTCGCTTTTTTGGTTAGAAAAAAGCTCCATGAGAAGTACCAACCTCTATCCTAATTCAACCCCCCGACCACCGTTGACTGAAAATAAGTCACGGTAGGGGAAACGGTTCTATGTAATATATATTGTACGTCGCGTTTGGGGGTAGTTGTAAATTCGAAATGTAATCTAATGTACATTATATTATGATTTTCACCGGCCCTGGTGTAACCGGGTAGGCACCTGCTAGTATTTATATAACAGAAGCAATGCTAATGTAAAACTTCAAATATTGATTAAATGGCAATTTGTAAATTAACTTTTGTTTTTAACATTAAAATGAAAATACCGTGCCACTTTTAGTGCTAAATATATTGCTAAAATTCAGACACGTTGTCCTTGACTAAAAGCGCCTCAATTTTAATTGTTATTAGGTAATTTGAATTTTGTTAAATTTGCGGAGTCCAAACTGGTTTCGCGATTAATTGAAAAATTTGCATAACAATATTGTTATGATATGCAAATATAAATTAAAGAGATTAATGAAATTGTTTAGTTAAAAAAAAGTATCAAGTAATTTTCAAAATTCCACGTTTAGTTTTCTTTTTATTTTTTTTTTATTTTAATGTGTTTCATGACTGAATATCTGATTCAATACATATTATTATGACTGATAAAGTAAGCTTACCTCAATACTGTTACACCGCTCTACAGTTTATTACAACTATACAATAAAATCTAAGTACGCGGTTTGGTTTATCTCATGATATCTCTTGAACGTTGAGACTTGAGGAAACTGGCTGAAGTTTGCCATAAACACTTTTGTGCAATTTAATTTGTTTATCTGATGCTTTAAACAATCAACTGCATTGAAATGGAATCGAGAGTAATGGATGTTCAAGAACACAGCGCGTCGCAATTTTGAAACGCACCTGGTCAAGTAATTCTTTAAGGACAAGTACCCCATTTGAACTCAAATTAAGGTTGCATGTAGAAGTTTTTGAACGCAATTGAATATGAAATGAATAGACTAATGAAAAATACATCGAGTGCAGTGGAATGAAATTTTATTTTAATTGATACCATGTGCAATAACCGCATGCAAATGGTTTAATGCGTTCCCATTGCAATGGTGTGAGAACTGATTTCATTTTCCATTTATACAAATAAGTATTTATTAAGGTTGAAGTTTTAGCACAAGTTTTGACTTTTGAGTGACTAGACTTTCATCAATAATAACACAAAATAGGATTTTCAGAACATCTTGAAACCAAAGTTTTGTGTCACTTTGAAAATAATTACGCGACATCGTTAAATTTAAAATACATTCTGACACACGAAAATTAATAACAAATTGCTTGCTTGACATTGTTCTTGGGCATTATAAACATTTTGTAAACAACAATATTAAATCGATGAAATGAAGATTAACGGACACGAACTAAGAAAATGATAGATGGAATATTTTATTTACAAAAAAAAAAAAAAAAAAAAAAAAAACAGAAAAAAAGAAAACTTTGACAATTAATTTTCGTCAACCGATAGAAGAGGATCTTGAACTCGAATGGATGAATAATATATTAAATACTCTTACTTCCATTTTTGGTCTAGCTTAATGCTTTTTGTTTTGAAAAACAAAATAATTGCAATTATTACTTAACAATATATCTATTATTATTAAGGTTAATCTTTTGTTGTTAATGAACAATGTCCACTGTGGCATTTGTTTATTATAAAAAATTTATGAACTGAAAAGTTAAAGCAACTAATTCATTGTTTATCTTTCATTTTTTTGAGATCATCAAAAACGAAATATAATTAAAATTCATATAATTAATCAGTCTGCGACGAAAATGAAACATTTTATAATGTATATTATTTATTTTTCAAGAACTTTGGAAATTGATAAAAATTTGTAAACAACTTTAATAAGATTGGAAATCAACTTTCGAAGTAATTTTTTCAGTAAAGAAACTCACTAACATAGAAATAAATGTAGATGTAGGTACATAATTGTTTAGAGAATTTGTTTATATGTTATATTTGCTATAAAATAATTAATAAGCATGGTATTTGTTAGAAATTCTAGCTGGGAGTCGGGAAATAAAACAGAGACATGAGGAGTGGAACGTACTAAAAAAATTAATTTACATAAAGACATTAGGTAATTATTTATTTATTTTATTTCGTCAGTCACCGGCTTCTACTTAACATTTTGATTTCTGAAAAGTGGAAGGGGGTTGAAGAATTGAACCGCCAAATACCACCGGCTTGCTACGCTCATGATTGTGAAAGATCCAAGAATCAAGTGCAACATTGCAACACTTCGGTCAATGGTTTTTTTGTGTGTTGTTTTTCAAATTGGCTTTTGTTGAAGAGGACCATCCTCACTAGAAACTAGAAACTAGAACTGGAAAATACTGCACAAACTGAACACATATAAACTTCTTTTTTTTATTCTGTGACGTGTAAAAAATGCAGGAAATAGAAGGCTATTGTCAGATACCATTGTGATTGATGGCAAATTCGGTCCTACTGGTTTAAGGCTATATTATCAGGATTAACAGGAAGTAACGTACAAGGAAAAATATTACATATTTAAGCAAAGTAGGATAAAAACAACGAGAAATCCAACAATGTTTTAATTTTTATAATAATAAAAGCTAATCCAGTCTTCGGTGTTTTATAAATATTTATTTAGAAATATTAAGTGTGTCGAATCCAGTTTGATTCTTCGTCAGTAAATTTCTAGGTATTTAATAATAATAATACTTAAAAATTTTATATTTGCATTTTTTAAAAATTACTTAAAACATTTGTTGATTTAGAACTCTGAAAAAATATTAATAATATATTGTATATTTAATTATGAAATTAACAAAACATTTGGTAAAAAGAGTATGAAAAACAAAGAAGTGTGTTCGTTGGTAAACAATCAAAATTATTGTTTTCTTTTGTAACTATACTCAAAGAGAATAAGAAATCAAAAGTTTAACTGCGCTTCACGATCAAACATTGAAATCACAATAATGTATGCAAATTTACGATTGTTTCACAAAGCCAACCTTGCACTTCTAAAAATAGTATGTATTATATTGCTATATTGTTAAAATACAACTCCGTGAAAATAAGATAATAGAATGATAGTTGCATTTGCACTTTAAGACATTATTTTATATTATAAAATTAATTAAAAGTTTTCTCCATAATTACCAAAACGTTCTTCCATGATTCATCTTGAAAAATGATGTCTACAAGGTTTCTTTTTGCGGTTTTTCGCTTATTTCTCCAAAAATATGAAAATTTACAAAAAGTGTTCCAAATAAAAAATGTAGAGCATTAAATTCTGCCTCGAATGAATGAATTTTGTGGACCACCCGCTATCAAAACCTTCAAAAAGAAATCCAAAAAGAAACCTTATAGACCACATTTTTCCAAGATGGCAGTCGTTGTCAAGTTCACAATCAGATTTTTTTAGACTTTGGGTTGGATGGGCCACCAGGACATTATTCTGAACGTTTCCACCAATTTTCAGCCTGTTAATAATTTTGTCCGGGTCAAAACCTAATTGCAGCGGACTATAATTATATGATTCTGGCCTACTTAACATTACATTCCTAAGGATGTCATGACGATCCCTTCCTGAAATTATGCTGCAATATAAAAATCCGTAACTGCTCTAACATATAAATCTTTAATAAAAATCGATGATTCACTTTCAAAGATATTCAAGGTTACGGACATCATACTGATCCTCTAAAAAATTTGGATCGAAAAATATTTTAATTCTATTTTAAAATAAAACTACAATGTATCTTCTTGAAACTGAAACGCTGGTCAATACTTTGGAATAAGTAGAAACAAAGATAATTTTTTGAAGTTTCAACATCAAAAATATTTTCGTAAAATTGACAGGAAGATAAATCTATATTAGGAACTACTTTTTTTAATAATCTTCTCATGACTAAAAATATTCTTAAAACAGACTGTAATAGATGAAAGGTTAATTGTTGTTTGACTAAAAAAATACCTCAAGAGTTAGTAAATATTAAGAAAGTGTTCATTCGCGTCATAATGGGCTTCGCTCAGCTTTAAATCACGCGGTGTAATCCGAACAGATGCTGTTTGTAATTAAATCTCTTTTTTTGATTTTCAAATTAACATAAATTATGGAAACATTGTTTTTGCATCCACACGCCTAGCTTAGTTTTCAGTGAATCACGAATCACCAGTCGACATTGAATCCCATATTATAATTCTCAGTTGCAATTACACTGGTTTTTGTACATTTCTCGCTTAATTAATTGCACCAAGTAATTATTTCTTACTTGACTGTAACATGTTCTCCTTTAATTAAGTCCACTTAAAATTAACATTAGCGAAATTCTTACAGAAATCCACTATTTTTAATTTTAATTTTTTTAATTTATTAAAACATCTCAACTAGTTTAATAGAATTAACACACATACATTCATAAGTACGTATTTTTCCAATAATTACTGTTTAACAATATTACATTCTAATTTGCATAACCTAGATTAATTATTAATTGCAAATTACGGGTTGTTTTTAAGTCTTGCAATCAGTTCCGAGTTACTCAACTGAGTAAACATTTACAAAAAAAAATTAACTATTTTTTTTTTCATTGTTTTGTGCATATTTGTTGTATTATAAAAATTGCAATTCATTTTCAGTGAAATGCCTGGAAGCGAAGTTGTTCATCAGTTGGACCTGGATCCTGAATTACCTGAAGATGTTTTAGCAATTTCAATTCAGCAGGGCGAGGATCCTGAGACAAAAGGCGCAATTGTTAAACAATTTAGGGAAATGATTTTTGGTAAGATTTCATATTTCTCAGTTTTTTGTTCTTTGTAATTTATGTTTTAAATAGAAAGAGGAGAATGCTGTCCCCCAACTACAGATGATGACTTCCTAATAAAGTTTCTACGAGCACGATTTTGGAAAGTGGAGAATTCGTACAAATTGGTATGTGCAAAATATTCTTAATTTTTCAACTATTCTGAATAGAAAATAATTTTATTATCTTTATTTTATTGCAGCTCTGTCGTTATTGTAATTTTAGAGAAGAAAATAGGGACTATTACGAGAAAGTCCATCCTTTGGAGCTAACAATGATGGGCGATGATGACATAATAACGGTGACTCCATACCGAGACCAAAATGGGCGACGGATAATTATTTACCGGTTTGGAAGATGGGACCCATCAACCGTCTCCGTGGCGGATCTTTTCAAAGCAACCATGCTCCTCTTTGAAGTCGGTTCGATGGAGCCCAGAGCCCAGGTTTTGGGGGGTGTCGGTATTATGGACCTCAGCGGATTATCTCTCAGCCACATCCTGCAATTAACTCCTTCTGTTGCCCAGAAAATCATCGCATTGATGGTGGTAAGTACTTCAGTCAATAAATTGAGCCAGTTGAAATACATACCTATTTCCTTTTTTTGTTTAATTTTCAGACATCAATGCCCATGAGACCGACGGCGGTTCACGTGGTATTTCAGAATTGGCTTTTTAATGCTGGCTTCCAAATATTTAAACCCTTTTTGCACCCCCGCATGCGAGAGAAAATATTTATACACGGCTCTGATATGACTTCCCTCCACAAGTACATTAATCCTGAGCACCTACCAGAAAGGTGAGTTAATATTTGCTATTTAAATAATATTTTTACATCACTATTGATTTTAAACAAATCGCAAACAGGTATGGCGGCATTCATCCAGATTTCTCATATAAAATTTGGTTCGAAAATTTGTCAAAACAGGACAAGATAAAGATCCAACTGGAGCAATTGGGATATGTTGTAGAGGATCGGGAATTGCCTGAGAATTGGACATCATCGTGATCAAATTCCATGTAGTCTATTACATTAGATAAGTGCCTTTTTACTTGATATTAATTTTAAATATTCAAATAATTTTACGTATTTTTACATGTTTTTTATAAATAAAATAGTTTCCTGATTTTCTTTAGAAATGTTAATGTTGTATATTTCATTGGTGTTTTAATTCACACCTTTCTCGCTCTCAAAAATTTGATTAAATTATTCGAGGGCATTTAACCAAACCTACAAATTTTTAAAAGTAAGTTCAAAACAATCCTGAATATTTATATTTTATTAATTAAGTTTTATCGATTCTCCCTGATGTCTTTCCAAAAATTATCCGATCCTTATTAGCGGCGCAATGAATTCGGAAACCTTAACTTAGAAAATCTCAAGGATTTTTATAAGGGTTAATAGCGGTAGTACTAAAGAAAGTCCTTTCGATTAAACTTCCTTACTTACATTGTTTTCTTACACAATTTTTCAGTTACTGTAAAAAAGCTCATAAAGCTCGAAAGTTTTTCGGCCGCTCTTGAGACACGCGGCGTTTTCTGAACGTGCTGAAATCTCCTCAGGACTTCAGTAGTAAATAGTAATCTTAATCGCGTGCACATTTCGCCATAATCGAGGACGAAACCAGGTGCGAACGGAAGTGCTCGACAATCAGTGAAAGTAACGGAAAACCACTGGACATGGGATTTGGAAAATAGTTGCTTAATCCACTGCATATTTTAGATATCTGTGCTGTTCTAGTTCCACTGCAATCTGTGATAATATATGCTAATATGAGAGCTGATTTGTATTACCAATATCAATAGTTTTATAATTGATGGTGATTTTTGTATGGCAAAGTGAAAAAATTACGTCTCTAAGTGGAAATTTCTGCAAGTGATTTCTTTCATCTGGTTCTATTTTTACGCTTAAATCTATGGGTCTTAATTAGTGTGGAGACAGAACTAATTATACAGGATTCTTTGCGAAACAAATTTTCTGCTGGTAAACAACCACATCACAACATGGCAGAGGGATGCACCACCAAACAGTCGCCAAAAGGGGTTATCGCGACAGAGCTCCAATTCGATGTTGATGCAAAAATAGAACAACAGAGAAACAATAATCTAGGTATGTTCATCGGCGAGTCCAACTCTGTCTTATCTATTGCATCCAGCCGTGAATTAAAATTAAACGAAAGAAATCCTCAAGAATTTTGTGACACCGTTTTTCTTGATTTTTCACATTTATACATTGTTGTTATTACAATTGTCCGTTTCTCGTTTAATTTTTTATTCTAAAATAGTCTGTCTTTATGCACCATCAAAATGTGATTTACGTCTCTGCAGGTACTGAAAAAACTAAAAATGTTGATGAAATAACATTTAACAGTAAATAGAAATAAATAATTTTGAAATCTTGAAAATTCCGTCTTAGAATTCGACGCGGGTTTCTAATACAATTCTGGTCGAGGAAAATATTGATGATCGACTTCACACTTTATTTATGGATTCATGGGCAAAATTTTGTGGACAACTATTTGAGCTTTTTTTTTTTGAAAAGCAAAATGTTGAGAATTCCAATTTGAATAATATTTTTCTATCCTTGAAATAGCCCAGTATATAGGGGTTTTCAGCTTACATTAATTCCGACAAAAGATTTTTTTTTCTAAGATCCTTTGGTATGGTGTGATTATGCCAAATCTAAGCTTGCGAAGGTGGGGGGGGACAACTTTTGGTGGCTGAAAAACTTCGAAATTTTGGTACTTTTTCCAGTTTTTTCCTTATATCTTGAAAACGGTCCATATTTTTTAGATAACCGTTCCATAGAAAATTAAAGAGAACAAGATTTCGCGTCGATTAAAAAAAAAATTCCTAAATTGGTCCAGTAGCTCGATTTTTATGGGGATCCAAAAAACAGAAAAGGACAATGGGCATTTTTGTATGAGAGCTTGTCCAAATTTCCATCATGGACGAAACATATGTCATTCGATAGCTCTTATAATGTACTTCAATAGTTAATATGGCGAGTTATTTCAATTCGATGGAGGAAAAAAGTTATAGCGGTTCTAAGTGCTGAATGTCGCCTATAGTTGGCTTTATCGGCACGATACCGATAACTGCGGAAATTCACTTTCTTGATGATTTCCGAAAGACTTTGGGGCGCTGATCACGGGAAAAATAGTGAAAAAATTCTAAACCATACCGTTTACGAGATCTCCTTAGTAGAAGAATCTGTTTTGTGAAATGCTTGAACCGATCAAAAATGCCCATTGTCCTTTTCTGTTTTTTGGATCCCCATAAAAATCGAGCTACTGGACCAATTTAGGATTTTTTTTTTTTAATCGACGCGAAATCTTGTCCTCTTTAATTTTCTATGGAACGGTTACCTAAAAAATATGGACCGTTTTCAAGATATAAGGAAAAAACTGGAAAAAGTCCCAAAATTTCGAAGTTTTTCAGCCACCAAAAGTTGTCCCCCGCCACCTTCGAGGTCGAAAACTTAGATTTGGCATACTCACACCATACCAAAGGATCCTAGAAAAAAAAAATCTTTTGTCGGAATTAATGTAAGCTGAACCACTTTTTTATCCCCTTATATACTGGGCTAAAAGTGGTACAGTTTCATTTAAAAACAATAAATGAGCTAAATCTAATTCTGTTTTTCACACTTATCAATAAAGTTCACATTTGAAAAGAGTACGAATAGCATTTTTTAAATAATGTACCTAAATAAATTAAGAGTTCATAAATGTGTGGATTAATTTTAAATAAAAGTTGATTTGCAAAATAGTTTACCTTAACAGGAGAGAATTAAAACTTTAAAATGTTTTTAAATCGTTTTGATTATATTAGTTAACATTTATACAGTTAACAAAGTTGTTATTATATGCAAAATTTTGGTTTAAAAGTTCCTGGTTTAAACTGTTTTATGTAAAGAATCGAAAAAACGATAATTAAGTTATTATACATAAGAATATTTTTTATAAAAATAATTTTTCATTAATTGTTTGTGTTCTCATTAATATTTATATCCATGAATCATTGGTAGGTCGTAGACTCGTAGGTAGTTACTGTATTTCATGAATATAGAAATCATATATTAGATTTCAGAAGCATACACGATACCAAGAAATGATAGAAACGGTTAAGTTTAAATCGGAACACTTTAAAGAAAATTTAATCATTATTTAGAAATACTCACACGGTTCAGGATTTCCATGCCGAATTCGATATTTTAAAACAAAACTCTCATTATTTCGTCACAGTTGGACAGAAAGGCCTATGAATTGGTTCAACAAGGTCAGTGCGATTATAAATAAATTCAGAATGAATTCGATGAAATATGTGAAGATGTCCCTCGATTTAATGAAACGTATCTCCGCGCCAGGAGATTGGACATTTTCCAAGAAGGTGAATAACACAAGAATTATTTTCAAGATTTTGCTGACTGAACCAATCAAAAGTTGTTAAGAAATTGTAAGACTTTCTTAATCTTAGGTAGACAAGTTCATCGGCATTTGCCTGACCAACACCAACAGTCAACACGGCTCGAAATTTATGAAAGACGATTCACTTCGAAAAAAAATTTTTTAAATTTACGTACATTAAAAGCAAGACATGTATATATTCATGAAATTGTGTTAAGTGGAGCATTGCTCGATTAAATTAATCTTATTTTTCGAGGAACTTTTCTGAGAAAATTTGCCTCGACGAATGCAATGAGTTTTAGAAATATCGGAATGACTGAATGAGAACCCGATAATACAATGTTCTACAGTGAAATGTTTTTTGGTTTTTCTAACAAGTTCAAATTTGTAAAACAGAATTTTAAATCTAGGGGAAATAAAAACTTATTTTGTTTTATCTTAAACTAAAGCAAATCTTTTAAAAATTAGCAACTACCTATTTTAGATACAAACATATTTTGATTCCCGCAGAAATTGTGAATTTTGAAGCTTTCGCTGAGTTCATAAGTGCACCTGTACAGGGTGGTCAGGGAAGTGACGTCCAAAAGAAAAATTTATATGGCTTAGGGTAAGGGGTATCCAAATCAACCCTATGTACACATATGTTCTACGATTTTTGATAGTTTTCGAATTATAAATTTTTTTCGTGATTTTTAAGCATGTTGAAAAACCCCGGAACATCGATTCCATTCTAACCAAATTAGGGGCTTTTACCAGAGAAATGGATGTTCGGGCCTACTGTACGTTTGAATGACAAATTTTTAGACTTAGTACTTTTTAGTAAATGAGGCAGTTTTCAAACCGCCCTCAAAGATTTTGGTCATTTTTATTATGTTGAACCTTATGTAATTTAAAAATTTTTTATGGCGCAACGATACAGACTATGAATACAAATCTTTTTTTGTTTGATAGGCCTAATAATAGGCTAAATATAAAAAAAACATCAGACCTTTATCTCAATTATTTACATCACTGTAATCAAAAATGTCCTTAAATTAGTAGTTTTGTGAAAAATCACGAAAAAAATTCATATCTCGAAAACTATCAATAATAATTAATCGTAGAACATACATGGGGGTGATTCGGATACCCTTTACCACAAGGCATCTAAATTTTTCTTTTGGACGTCACTTCCCCGGCCACCCTGTATAACACTCAGTGACAATATCCAATTTTAAACAAAATTATATCGGCATACAACAATACATAATATAATAATTGAACTTGTTAAGACCAATTTCACGACCTTGGCATTGGGCCAACTGTATATTTGTCTATCGCGACAAAACGACGCTGTAAGTTACTCAGATTATTTTGATCAACAGAAGAACAAACATGTTCAAACTGATTTCCTTATTTTCGCCATTGTGAATAGAATTCTAATTTTATTTCGCTTCGTTGAAATCTTGTCACTTGTAATTTTGAAGCCGCTCATTACCGGATTCTTCCCAGCTCTTGGCCACCGAATTGCTACAATACGAAGAGATTTCGTCGAAATATTCAGAACACAACAATTTTTGGACTTTGTTCTTTGGACATTGGAAGGAGTTGAATAAGTAGGATGATAGATATATAGAAATACTTTTGTTTTACTTTAAAAACTCACAATTAAAAAATTAATGACAAAAAGTCTAATTTCAGTTTCAGATTTATTTAACCTCATTCATCTAGAATAAACAATTTTATAAATGTTTACAAACAAATAATTACAAAACAGGATTCTGGCTGAATCACTATTTTTTCCAGTTTGATCTTATAATTTGCTTCACAAGAAATTGCCGTAAGGAATAATATTTCTTTGAAGATTTGTTGACATTTTTGATACGTTACTACATAATAATAAACTAGTAAGGAAGCAATTGGTCACACCAACTACGTGATACCCTAGAGGAAAAAAAATATACTCATTCTATGTAAAAATCTAGACATGCATTTTCTTTTGTAACTAAAGCTAGTTGTCCGCGATTGCTTAATTTACTAGTACTCAGCAAGGGTTTTAATTTGATATCACACAGGGCCCAAAGTGAAAAACCCCAAAGCAGATTGTTACTAACCCCACCCCCACAACCCCCAACAACGTTAAACAATTTACCGCAGCAGAAAGATTCCCATTTACTCATTCTAAATCAAAAAAACCCCATGTAAATCAATCCACTTTTACTACTCCAATTTCTATACTTTTTATATCTATATAATTCTTATAATTTTAATTTCTATAATGTTCTATCACCATTATTTCTTTGCGTTGCAAACGTTCGCCCAAAGCTAATATACCCTACATCTATAAAGGTATAAAAATTCTTACGAAAATGAAATAAGTCTTCTCCTCCTCCTCCATGGCGCTACAGCGCGTCTAGAACCTTGGCCTCCTCCAGAATTGCATTCCAAACAGTTCGATCTTCAGCTTTGCTCTTCCAGTTGCTTATACCAATTTTTCTTATATCACCGAGAACGTTGTCGAACCACCTTGTTCTAGGTCGTCCCACTTGGCGGCTACCAGATGGCTTTCCATTAAAGATCTTGCACATCGCCCGATTCCCATCAGCTCTAACAACATGTCCAAACCACCTAAGCCCTTGATATTTGATCCAAGCCGAATTATACTAACGTCTCCGTACATTCGGTAGCACTCATCATTAGTACGTATTCTATATATGACCATCTTGACGTACTGGTCCAAAAATTGTCTTCAGTACTTTCCTCTCAAATACTGTTTATATACTCAAATATGTTTTTTTTTTCATCTAGCCCTGCATTCCGAAATAAATCTTAAGTCTTACTAATTTGCAATTTATTGATATGTACCTACAAAGATACGTAATTTTATGCGGTCCCAGAATATTATAATCCTGATGCTTATATTTTAGGTTATTATTAAAAAAAAGTATAATAAAAGATAATTCGCAAATAAATTTTACTTTTAAACTAAATTTTTATGTTGTTTTTCAATTTTCAAATAAAAAAATTCGCAAAAAATTTTATTTTCCACAAGGCCACAATTTTGAAATTCGTGGTTTCGTTTCACTTTTTTTGGCATAACTTTCTGAAAACAAGGGGTAGAACCTTTTTTAAAAAAAATTAAACATCAATGTTTCGGCCGGTTGTTGAAATAATAACCTCAAAAAAAATATTGGAAAATTTTGCGTAAAAAGCCTACAAAGTTTGAGGTCATTTTTGAGAAATGAAATTTTTCCAAATTTAAACCACTACTGACTCAGAGGCTCATTACCTTTTTAAGTGTATAACCTTGTTAGAAATGTAAATTTATTACCTTTCCAAAAAGGTATAAAACATTAAGCTATCTTAAGTAGTTTCAGAGATATTGGCATTTTAGAGCAAACAACCTCGCCCACGACCAAAAAACAAGAAAATCCTCTCTAAATCGGAAGGGGTGGAGATAGAATTTTGTCGTGCAACAATTTTTTGTTCGCCATGAGGTCTCCTATGACCCTGTTTCGGGTTAACCATCTTCGCTGTTACATCCAGTATATTCTTCCCGTACATAATATTTGGTTTTAACTTGTAAGTAAATTTCTTACGATAGAGACAGTACATCATTATGTATTGCAAGTCTTCATTTCATTTCACAATGTGCAAAACAGCAAACGACGACTTCTGGACGACTTCTGGGCGACTCGCGATTTCGAGACATGCTAATCCTCTTGCAAACTTCCCTCGTCATCGATCGCGTAATTTTTAAAGAGTTAATTCCCAACCGCAAGCCAATGTTTGCTCTCGTGCACTTAATCGTGGCTCTAAAAGTCTAAAGTTTCACAACCCTGACACAGTTAATCCTTACAATAACTTTTAATCTGCAGACAAAAAATGGGGTGAAAAGGCTGAAAAGGAGTTAGGGGAGACGAGAGAGGCGACAAAGACGCATATCCAGCAACTGCGACAAATACTAAGCACCACGACGCTGGTTCCCCACGGTCGCCGCGATGATGCCTTCTTGCTCCGGTTTCTCCGGGCGAAGAAGTTCGATGCTGAGAAAGCCTTCAGGATGGTGAGTATCGAGTTACCACCCTTAACTGGCGAAAGTAACCGTAAGCCTGAAAATGAACTTTCACTTCACCCTCAGATGGTCAAGTACTACACGATGAAGCAACAGTGCTCGGAGCTGTTCAAAGTCTCCCCTATTGGGCAGCTGGGCGACCTCCTGAAAATGCAGATCCAGCTGATGATGCCCAACAGGGACGTCAACGGAAGGAAGGTGTATATTTTCCGAGTGAGTAAGTGAAAATTGCGGATGGTAAATGCACGGAGGTTGTCTCACACAGCGCATGACTTTGCAGAGAAATGTGATCCGTATAAATGTCCTGTTGAATTAGTATTCAGGACTAACGTCCTTGCCCTGGAGTATGCAGTCCGTGAGCCGGAGACACAAATTGGCGGCATAGCGGTACTTTTGGACATGGCGGGGGCGGGATTAGGGCATGCAAAGTGACTTCTGGTTCCCTGCTACCAAGCAACTTGTACTCAAACTTTTAAATTTTAGGTTTTTGGCTCCCAACTTGTCCAGGCGAACTGTCGAAGTCATCCAAGAGGCTTTTCCTCTTCGCTTTAAGGCTTTCCACATTCTCAACGAGCCGTTTTACTTCGATGCAATTCTAGCCGTGCTTAAACCGTTCCTAAAAGAGAAAATTAGACGCCGTGTAAGAATGTGACAATAAAATGCGTTTAACATTTTAATTTTGGCATTTCTTGCAGATATTTTTGCATGGCAGCAGCCTTTCATCACTCCATAAAAACATTTCAAAGGATATTCTGCCAAGTGAGTACGGAGGGTCCCAGAAGTTCGACAATACTTCTTGGCGACAAGCTCTGCTCGACGAGGAGAGCTACTTCCAGAGGCTAGAAACCTTTACGTACATGAATTCCGGGCCGAATACTCCCCTTGCAGATAAGTTAAATGCTAATCGACCCGGAAGCGAAACAACGACGCCAGCCACGAACAGCATTCCATTCATAGACAACGGATCAGACGACGGAAGCGTTTATGAGCTCAGTCGGGACTACTCCGATCCTGGAGGATTTCATCAAACACAGGATATTTGTGGCAACAATTTCGAATTAGTAGACAAATAAATTATTACAATTCAATTCAATTTTATTTCCAGTGGAAGTTATGAAATTCTTCTTTCAAATATAAAGGATGTAAAACGAAATTTGTACAGATTTATAAATATATATAAACAAATAACTTAAATGTACTTACAGATTTATCGGGAAGATACCGATAACTGTGGCAAATGAAATTTTGTATTTTTTCCAAAGGATTTTCGGTCGCTGATCACGGGAAAAATAATTAAAAAAATCCCCGACGAACCGTGTGCGAGATATCCTTCGCAAAAGATTCGGTTCATCGGACTTCATCTGGCTCCCAAAATCCTGCAGAAATTGATTTATTTACACGATAATTTACACTTATTTATCGCTTTAAGGACCTAATAACATTGTAAAGTCCTTATTTCACAATAAAAACACTTTAACTATCTTTATTTTATCTTTATTTCTATCTAATTTTATTAAATTTCAAAAACTTTCAAAACAATGATGATCATAGAGGGAAGGATCATCACCTAAAAAAGAATAAAATCGAATGAACCGAAATGACAGTTGAACAAAGTTTGTTTTGAAACTGTTCGCGGCGCGATTGTTAGGAAAATGCGTAAATTTTGCGCAAATAAAGATAGTCAAGGTGCTTTTATTGTGAAATAAGAACGCTACAGTGTTATTAGGTCCATAAAGTGATCAATAAGTGTAAATTATGATGTAAATGAACCAGTTTCCTGAGGATTTTGGGAGCCAGATGAACTCCGATGAACCAAATCTTTTACGAAGGATATCTAGTAAACGGTCCGTGTAGGATATTTTTAATTATTTTTGCCGTGATCAACGACCCAAAATGCTCCGGAAAAAGTCAAAAATTTCATTTGCCACAGTTATCGGTATCGTGCCGATTTATCAATTTTAGTGAAAATGGTTTTTCAGTCTGTATTGAAGAATTATTTTCAAATTAAAATTATTTTCGCGCTAACAATATCAATTCTAATTGAAAATTTAACGAACGAAAGTTTGCGTCTTTGCTTAGCTAATGACAAAAATTGAAAAATGAAAAAATAAAAATAGTGACTTTGTGTTGAAAAACTGTCTCAAAATACAATAGATGGCGTAGAAAACCAATCCTTAATGACATTTCATTTGACGTTTCTCTAAGTTGTCAAGTTTTCAATATTTTGTTCCGCAGAATGAAAAATAATGACGGAAAATATAACTGATCATTGGTCGTATTACGTTTACATTTCACTGACTTTACTGCCGGTGTATTTGGCATTCAAGCTAATTCAGTGGATGGGATGGGAGCTGTTTGTAAATAACTAAACTTCACTGTTAACTCTTCGATTCTTAATAAAATATTGTGCGAGGATATAATTTGTGTTATTTATTAGAAAGATATTCCATTTAAATATCAACGTAGCCACTCAATGCGTTCGCAGAAGGAAACCGTGATCTAAGCAAAAGAATTCGTTCTCGGTCCAGCATAAGTGTTCTTCTCTTGAGCATTATTTCGCGTTCCAAGTTTCCGCGAGTCTTCATAAGTTCCGTCTTCACATTTTCAGCATCAGTGTAATTCTGCAGCATGCACGTGACACCTTGTTGAATCGCGCAAACCTCTTCGATGAGACCCGTCTGGGCAGCATCCCTGCAATTTTCCACATGTGGACGATGTGATCTGTTATCAAGACGAGTTTGGGCCACTTTCATGGCACTGTCCAGTCCTTGTATACTGTGCTTCATATTTTCTATACGGGTTTCTGTGGCTGCCAATTTATCCAGGCACTGAAATTATAGGAAGTGTTTCAACTTAATTGGCGAATATGCTACATTGGATGTTACATCACGAAGCTCGTTCTCTAGGCGTGTCACAAGCTCCTGGATGCACTGAATGCGGACTCTAAGGGCCTGCTCGACCACGTCCGCCTGTGTTCGCAAATCACGAGCAGCGTTTAGAACAACGGCGTCAAGAGTGCTTCGAAGGGTGACCTAAAATAATTCCAGTAGCATTTAAATTTTAGAGTAAACAAAATTCTGTTTTTTACAGATTTCTGTCTGCATTTTTCGCAATCTTCCAAGGTTGTAGCGGTGAAGTGCTCCCAGTACTCCTCTGATGATTGCCTGGGGAAAATGCCAGTTAGATTCACAATTCCTTTCAAATAGTGTTCACCTACTCAGCCGGATATCGGGTGGCACCCGGCTTGAACAAAATTGTGGTTGAGGAATTTTTGAGCGCTATGTTATCCGTTGCAATGTTGTAAGTCTCCCTTTTATCGCTCCAGTCGTACTCGAGCCTGTGTTTAGCTGCTTTGTTTGCCTCCTGTTGAAGCTCGATGTCTGACAAGGTATTTTCCATCACGAGTTTTATCTCGGCTATAAGTGCTAGCTCCTTGATGAGTTCCTCCTCCGTGGTGTCCCGAACGAGCTCGGGTTCAGGTCGACTGCAACGACGATCCAAACACTCGCTTACTAAAAGAGATCAAAACACTAGTTTAGGCTGATATTTTGAGGACTGAACAGACCTATAGATTCGGGTAACTTGAGAACAATCATCGATTTCTTCAGGCGCACTCGCTCTTCTTCCAAGACTGTTATTTCATCGGTCATCGCCTTGATGGCTCTCTCCAAGGCGCACTTCCATTTGTTGACCAATTGCGCTCGCTGGGACAAGCGTTTTGTGGTCTCCGCCTGAGTCTTGTCCACCATTTCGTAAATCCGCGCAGTTATATTTCGACATGCATTATTATTCCTGCAAGGAGTCATTATTGTTACAAGTAAACCATCACTGCGAGAAGTTTTCCACACACTTGTATTCCCGATCGAATGAAAGGTGAGCCTTATCAAGGACTTCCTTGTTTCGCTGTCGCCATTCATTCCCACTGTAGCGAGTAATGGAGAAGTGATCCACAATCGGACGGATACCTGTAAGTCCAGCCAAAGGACTCCAATCTACTTTTCCAGTAGCCCAAGCACCCACTGAACCCATTGGTTCTTCCTGGTTTGGGCTAGGTACGTCGTCACCAGCTTGTGGCAAGTAGCACGGAGGATTTATGCTCTCATCTGCATATTTATGCTCGGATAACTGAAAGCAAGGCGAATTTAGAATGTGTCAAGGCTTACAGAAAATTTTACAGCGAGATTTTTTTGCAAAGAACGATCGTCCAAACTCATCTCATTTTTCTGAGGTTCCAAAAGATTGCTCGCCTGAAACGAAGAAACAAATTAAATAATGAAAATGCAATTTACAACCTTCTCTATGAAATGCAACCAAAATTGAGACTTACAACATGTTCTTCATGGCACCTGCATTCACGAGAAAAATCCTTTTCAGAACCGCCACGGTTCGCAAAATTTTCCATTTGAGGACTTCCCTGAATAAACCATTATTCTAGACTTGAACTGTGCTAACTTTGAAATTACCCTGAATTGACCAGAATCGGTACATAGGTTTTCGCATCCAAACATGATTTTAAATTCGAATTTACCGACACAATAATGACGTGGTAAAAAATATTTGTAAAAACACAAGTAAAAACCAAATTTTTACTTTAACTCAATTTAAATAATGGGAATTGCTTGTTTGTGACTTACTAATAAAGTGGTTGCTGCGTTCGTTTCCCAGGAGACAACAAGCCACAGTATTTAATTTTCTTTTATCAGAAGTAACGATTCCATTATTTTTTACCTGAATGCGCTGAATGCGGAATTGTAATAGCTTGGAACTTGTGGAATTTTAGGTTATTTTGAGATAAAGTTAGGTTATGTTAACAACAGGTGATTAAAATAGCTGAATAAAAATGGAGCAGATCAGAATCGGCCCAGTGTTGGAGATCATTGAATTTTAAATTTCCCTTTACCTGGGAATTTTGGATGTAAGACATGTCATTGAAAGGGGAAAAACAATATTTTTGCTTTGGTTAAAGGAAAATGTGGGAAAAATTTAAATTACACTTTCGAAATCTTGAAAATTTTAGTAAAAAATCATGCACTCTAATTTAAAAATCAAATTGTGCCGCTAAAGCATTTTATTGCACATTTCTTGCCGTTCTATATTTCTAGCTAGAGTTAAATAGTCTACAAGTGTAATAAAAGAATCTTCCACTGCTCACATCCTGACATTGCTAACTAACTCATATCCTATTCGTACAATAGGACATACACATATATATTCTCGTATGTAATCGATTGAGTTTTCGAAGATTTTAAATAAGTGTAACATTCGCCGTCGCTGCCGTTCAACTGCTTTGGAAAGAGTAATCTTTAAGCACTCCATTTATCTTTAACTACCCTCGTTAGCAGGTGCGTCTTTTGGCCGCAAGTCTGTAGAAAATTCTTTAGTAGGGAAGAACGAGGTGCAATTCCCAGTGGACATAAAAAAAATGTCAACTGACGGCGACTATCGCTAAACACATGTTTAGGGGATGACTTTTTGCCGTCCTATTTTCATTTCCTAAAATTCTGAGCAAGTGCACAGTAACCACTTAAAGCGGTAATTTATTGCCGTCTCCTCTTCAGCGATATTTGTTTCTCCTTCCCCCTTGCCTACCGCATCGACTGAACTGAGAGGTCAAGTGTTCAAAATTGTTGTATTCGCTTATTTATCCAGCAAGGGAAGCAACTAATCCAAAACAATCGCTACGAGGGAGAGCACCGATGGGGAGCTCATTAGCTGACGCCGCTGTTCAATGATAAACAAATTGTGTGGATTCTCGGTCCTGAGTCGGAACAGCAACAAATGTTTTGCACAACAACCACTAGGAGGATAGTTTTTATCCTGTGATTTTGCGACCAACTGTGAATGTTGAGGAACAGTGAACACAATCGGTCACCAACCTGCAGTCATCTCCGAGCAAGCATCCGGGCGCCAGGACGCCGTGGGTGTTCGGCAAAGAATTGATTTTCTTAATTTGGCGTAGGTTTACTGCTTTATAGTAGTCAGGCGAACCAGACCTCGAGAGACCAGAGTGCGAGAAATCTGTTATTGGATTGCATGGCTCATAGTCATAGTGGACCAGATGCAGGTTCTCGGCTGCTAGGCAGATTTATGACTTGATCTTGTGTTCGAGTAAGGCCGAGATTCCGGACACGCCACAGGACCAACATCTGGACAGCCAGGGCCAAGGAAGGCATGGGAGTTCATCACATCCACTAGATGTTGTGATTTTGAAAAACGATTCCCGAAATAACCGCATAACCCACATATTGGATCAAGCTCTAGGCCAACATCTTGCAAATCTGTTAAACACATTTCCTGGCAGACTCGAATTCTAGGAAGGCGCTGCCTGCGGACCGACCCGAAGTTTTTTCTCTTGTTTTTCTTCGAGTGTTTTTCTGCAAAGGCGGCAAATCAGTTCGCCAAATGGTGTCGGAAAAATCATCACAGGAAAAACCGAACTCGTCTCCCTCCGTGGATGGAAAGAGTCCTCAACTGGGAGCTTGCATCCTTGCATGGTCAGTAAATTACGCCACTACTCTCCGCACAGAAGTAGTTCACAAAACCCCTTTCTCAGCATCGGCCAAATAGCCTTGGAGCTGCCTTTCTCATTCTCATCCGCCTTTTGCCAAACCTTTCGATCGATTGTTTCTAAGGGTTTATCCTTACGGAAGGAAACTGCTTTTCCTGAGCTAATACTTAATAGTAAAGAATTTTACTTCTGGAATTCCAGTTTTTTTGCAACATCACCTGCAACTCAATCGTCAAAGGAATATTAGGATTCCTGTCTACTTGAAATTACGTAAAAATGGATTAACTGATGAATGATGATGTCCCAACTATTTCTACACATCCTAATTGATATGTATGAAATTTTGGGAATATTTAGTTATTTTTCAATTGCTGACCTTCGCAAGGAATATTAGTCGGTGTACGCAGACTATTTTTACTGTATTTACGCATGTCCTTGAAATGCGGATTGCTGGGTACTTATCGAATACCTTTCAAAAAATCAATACAAACATGGAAATCTTACCAAGGCTTTGACGAGTTGATGTTTTGAATTTTGGCAAAATCCTTTTTCGCCATTTTATGTTTTAATCATACCTCGGCGTAAATTTTCGTTATCCGCTTGTCGCGAGAGGTTTTAATTGTTCGTCACCAAAACTAGCCAAATTTATCCGTAATTGGTAATTTCAGGTCCTTTTTCGGATCAATAAAAATGTCTGGTACTACACGTGACCGAGCAGCTTCCACTTGCGAGTAATAAAAGTATCAAACGGATGGAAGGTGACTGGTGAGTCAATTTCGTGGGACACATGCAGATGTCATCGAAATAAACTTAATGACAGCTTAGTATTAAGCGACATAAGTGAGACACACTTGCGCCGTAACTACTCACGGGATATCGGCCGATCGCGATGGCGACCGCTGATCCGCGCCCAATAAATGACAAATGCCCTTTCGAGGGGTAATAAAGGTTCACCTTCATTTGTAATTATCGCGAGATCAGCCAGCAGCAGGGTGAGCGTCCATCTGCAGTGCGGCTAACCACGACGTTTGCGTAATTTTTGGCAAATGCTGAAGCCGCAAGTGTTGAGTGACCAATGCTCGTCGGAACTGCGGCTATTGGGGCTTGTTGCTGCTCTGGAACGGATATCTAGCACGGCTTGCAATATACTTATATTGCAATAAACTTGCGATGAAGCAGCAATTAAAGTTGACAGGATAATTGCGAGCAGTGCACGCATTACGGCAGCCCTCTGGAAAATTTAATTGAATCGCATTAATGTGCACCTTGCAGTTGGAAAATTCGTCTTCCTACTCGAATGCATGCAGAAGTACTTTAAAGTTTAAAGTCACCTCGTAAATATTGGTGACTGGACTCAAATTCAAAGCATTGGCAAAAAGTATAGACTTAGTGTAGACTATAGATATTTATTTTATTTAGAATTATTTTATAATCTCTGGCAATGGATTTTGCTATGGTGTTTAGCTTAGAGCTATTAAATTAAAAATTTATATGTTAATTGATAAGTGGGGAGGCAGAGAATTCTTAGTTAGTCTGTTATTATTGTCCAATGCCTGTAGGACTACTTTGATGTCATTTTCCAGAAATATTTCATTTTAAAATAGACTTAGCTTCAGCTCCTGCCATAACGGTTCCAAATAGATTTTATGAGCTCAGTTGAAAAATTGCATCCGCGGTAACAGGTGCATTTTAGTTGCACCACGACCAATCGCTTCCGATTAGTCTGCCATGGATCAGTTGCAGCGACATAGATATACACATATATATATGTACAATATATTTATATATTTGCAGGAAGTGAATTATAAAATTTCCGGTAAGCGGACGCGGTATCGCACAGAAGGCAAATTAGTGTCTTCACTTGCCTGTATGTTGTACAGAAGGTGTGTCCCTGATTTAGCTTGAACTCGGAGAGGTGCATTACGACTCTGCATTATAACATATTTTGGGCTCATGAATGTTTATATTCGACTAGAACCCGTTTCACAGATGGCAGATGGAAGTCCTGTCAACAACACCGCCATATGCAAACTGTTTTCTGGCAGCCAAAGGAAGTGCCGAAGTACATGTGTTCTAGGTGAAATGTCGCGTGCTCCCAGTGCACCTTGCCTGCAGTTTGTTCCGCGCGCCGGAAGGATTGTTTTAACTGGGCCACGATGGCGCGATAGACATGTCCTCAATGATTTGACCATGTGTGGCGCTGTCTGCAAGCCACTTGAGGACTTAGCGAAAAATCTAGCACGGGGAAAATATAATGAATGACATCAAAGTAAATTATAATAATATGATAATATGATGGACAAAGGTGGAAACAAATATTTATTTTGTCCTGAAAAGGAGAATTTATATGGAAGCAATTTTCAGAAGAAATTGCAAATAACATGTTCGAAAGAAAACACTTATATTTACCCATTTCATTTTTGCTTTTTATCCAGAATACCTACAATCGCGGTGGTAGTTACTATGTACCTAATGAAAATGTCACTGGCACTTACTAAAAACCAAAACTTTTTATTTTGTTTTTTGTTGTGTCCTTTGCATGAAAGTGGTTCGATCCGGTAAAAAAAAATCCGTGCAGCAATTCATATCCCACCACCCACATCCCACGTCTCCTATCAAGTCAATGTGACTGCAACGGCACTCATAATTTTTGTCTCTCAAAAACATAAGCACCGCCGAAAATAGCCCGCGGCCGGTATAAAGCGCACCGAGTCATGGCGGTTCAGATGAGCATTCACTTACCGGCCTCCGTCGGATGACGCCTGCGTCACATTGCGACTCCCGGCACGAAGGTGTCGTCACGTCTGAAATTCACGCAACTGTTCATTTGATCATGAGCCAGCACTCAGTAGCCAGCGTGGGCGGCATGTCATTTAACAAATTAGCAGAGCAAGTAAACGCATGGCGCAGTTTGAACCCATCGAGAATGTGAATTCCGGAGACGGGAGTTATTTTCGAATACGGTCCCAGTGGAAAATCCTTCTTTACCAGAAAAATCGTAAAATGATCGTTTGTTTTGCTCGTGCCGCTAGACCGTCCCATAAAATCTGTTCCTGTTCACGACAGCCGTGACAGATGTGCACCGGGTGAGGCAATTTTAAGTAGTGTCCATCTCTTAATGATCCCCGGATAAAGCGCGTATGCCCCCCCCCCCCCCCCCCCCCCCGACATTTTGATGGCGCTGTAAGGCCGCTGTTGAAAGAATCTCCGCGAATCTTATTTATCTGCTAGACGGCTTTTTAAAAACAATATATTTTTGTGTTTTGAAAGTCACGAAAGAAAATAAATTAATTGCAATTCTTTACGGGAGGATCGCGTATTCGCGTCATTAATTTTACGTTTTTATCCACTCACGTAAAGGAAAGCACATTGAAATATGAAATATGAAAATTGTGTGTTTGCGCATCCTTAAAGTAACATTTGTTTAAATCAATGAAAGTAGAACGATTGTCTATAAAGGCTGCAGAGAATCGCGAAATCGCGGAAAATTTGGTCGTATGACTGCTAGAACTTACGTATTTCTCACTCGTATTTCTGTGGCTATTTTCCTGATTTGCAATTTCTTAACTCACTTTCATCTAAAACAGATGTTTAGACTTGGCAGAAGCCCCAGATTCGCCGGAGGTATTAAGAACGGGAGCAGTTCCCATGCATAATTCAAACGCTCGGGAAGCATAAGTAACATAAATGCTTTGGCGTAAAATAGAAATTGCGAAAAGTAGAAATCCGGCGAGGAGCCATTCGGTAGTTTCTACGTTCTGGGGCCAGGAATATCACCATCTTGTCTTTTGGCAACGACCGCGAGTGAGTCGCGGACAAATGTGACATTCTGGCGAAATTAGCGACTGATGATAATTAAATTGGGGAAAATTCACGGCGACGGGAATTGTCAAATAACTCGTCTGGGTCGCGGCCGCATGGAAATGTTTGAGGTGAATTGGAACATTTACTGCCATAAAGTGTAAGTACCACCCCACCCACGTTGGGGGTTGGTGTCGAGTGTGCAGATAAAATTAATCAGATTCTCAGACCTTGTTGGCCGCAGAGCTATTGACGTTAGTGATTTAAATGAAATATTTAGGAATCCGATTTTAATTAGCGCACTTATTGTTCGGTATTTTCAGAACTCAGAGTACCCCTTTTCTTCTGGTCATTTTGTCCGGTTCTAGACATCCTCCTAATTTATAATAAAAATACTCAAATCAAACCATCGATTCAGCTATTGTCACAGAGCTTACTGTGTCCCCTTGAGATGTTTGTCAAAGTTTATTTAAGTTTTAACGGAAGCAATTATGAAGTTTTGCTGCAACTTCTTCCCTCCTCCGGCGTCTTTTAGAACATTTTTCCATTTCGCTTATAATTTTGAATTTCGGCTTCCGTATAGTTTTCAAAATGACTACATCTGTCTGATACTCTGATAAAATTATCCAAAAGTATTATTTTGACAATCGCATATATATATATGCATGATTTTAGTTGCCCTTTAGTCCCATTATCCCCCTCCCCCGATCCATAACACGTTAACGCGTGCTGCTGTAGACATGCACGTCGGCGGATTTATTTATTGCACGGCTGGAACATATCACTTTTTCGGAGTTTTCCCAGTTGACTCTGCTTTTGGGGGAAATTAATCCAGGCGGCTGAAATGTCGCTGTTGCGGGAATTAGCTGCCATGTTAAATCTGAACGACTGCGTGCGGGACATCAGTGGGATTTCTCGGTCATTAGGGTCGTGTCGGTGATTAATGTTCCCCCGCTTTTCACCGGATGTTGGTTGGAGCATTTTGAAGATCGTTTGCTTTGAAAAATGATCCTGTTCCTAGTAAAAAAAGCATTTGATGTGTGCCGGATGGTTTTACTTTTCTAGCATATGATATTTCGGTTTTTAATTCCATGCCCTTGTTTGGGTTACTGATTTTTTATTTTTAACCCTTTTACTGTCGAACAGTGGAAGAACGTCGCTAATTGCAATACTCTAGTAGCTCGCCAATTTTAACCGCATGAAAGATGGTCTTCCTGACATCACCTTCCTCGCTTTTCTTATAAATATTGCTCATGCACTGATTGTGAGTGTTTACCTCCGCTGTAGAATGTAGAGTGTAGACGAAGCGGATGGCGAATCGTAGAAGCTCGAGATGCGTTTCGATTGGGCGTAAGATTTAGCCCCGGGTGCGTTTAAATGAGTGTGGGAAAATGCTCCTGAAATGCAGTTGTTTTCTCGCGTGCTAGCGGGTTGGTCCTGATCATTGATTTTGGTTCCATCGAGAAAATGCAGTCCATACACAATGTTAATTCGATGCTTGGGGCTGTCACGATGACGAATTTCTCATAAATGCGGGGGATACCACTAGAAATTAAGGAATCTCTGTGGTAGTGCGAAACACTGCATTTTACTCAATTCAGTTGCGAAGTTTTATTTTATACTCTCCTTTGTGTCTGCTATTTTATGTGATGCTGAAACCCTCTCGGCTGATGTCCTACAGAAGAAAACGGACTCGGCATCTGTAAAAAAAAAAACACCTGCTTTAGTTTTGTTGAAGTCATGTGTGGGAAATATCGCAATTTTCTAAAAAGATCGTGCGTAAATTGTATAATTAACGGCATCTCTTTGTGATGAGTAGCTTCAGTTGCTGAAATACTTTTAATACATAACGCGTATAAATTACAGATTAATTTTGCTTTGTATGTACTATATGGTTCAATTAATGCAAGTACAATAAAATTGAAGATTACTTGTGAAGGCGAACGAAACTAATTGTGCACTCGCGATATTCCTCTAAAAACCGTGGCTAATGTAATTGGGGCAAAACGTTCATTTCTTCGTCACGTCCCGGGTCCCAATAAGTAAGTTTCACCCTGTTCAATGGTCGCAAATTACCATTTCTTCCTCAGTGCTGACCACCGCGGCAGATTGCTGGCGGTTAGTCAGCACATGTCCCCTTAATGGACATGCAATCAACCGGTGTCCCAACGACTTCTCCTGTGAGGATGATTCAAAAGCGCAGCCGGTCTTTGTGGATTCCTGACAGACTGCGCATTTGGGTCAGGTGGATCTCGTTTTCAAGAGAATGGTGCACGCGGGTGATATGATCTTTAAAGACTGCAAACGTATGCTCGATAATTATAAGGATAAGGGCCAGATGAAACTCCAACACCTTGCTATAAATACGTGCTGCGCCTCAAGTTTTGGCTTCAACTTATGTACCCAATTTTTAAAAATGTTAGTGACTGCGGAATTCCACCCAGCTAGTAATAAAGTGATGAAGAAACTATCCAAAGATTTCTAAAAAAAAGTCCTGACACATTTGGCTTTCTTTACTCTTCTAACAGGGTAACAAATCTTACATATATGTAGGACGCAGGTATGACTACTTGAACATGAAAAAATATCTATTTCATATCTGGCCTATGCTTATTTTAATACAATTTTCTATTGAGAGATTGAAGGTGAAAAATATTTCTTAAAAATTAAAAATTATATATTTTAAAAATCATCAAATCTACTTCATAAATGATTTGAATCAATAAAAATTTTATTTTAAAATGTCAGTTATTAGCGAAAAATTAATTTCTTATAGGTATTATTATTATACCTATTTTAGCTAAAGATCAATTTTCAATAAATCGGTCTGCTGTATACATCCATGCTGAAAAGAGATGATCACAAGATCTTAGAATCCAATAAGACCAAAGGAATGCGATTCATCTGTTGTCCAGAATCGCCAAAGTCAAGTGGATGGGATGGTCAACTCCAAGTTCGTTTTTCCATTGCGAAAAAAGTCACAGTCAAGAGATTATCTGGCTCTCGATTGCATTGTATTCTGATGAGTGTCAGAAAAAGCCGACGAAATCCTTCGCTGGCGTCCGAAAAGGCAAATCATCTGCTTGCACTTGTGAGGAAGGAAAGTTTGATCATCTGAGCACAGCACGTCGGCAATTGCCAGCTTGTTTAACTGAAAATATCACCTGCTGCGATGGGAAATTATCAGGCAAGTCCTCCTTGTTCTCTTTTAATGGTCGCGCCCCTGTCCTCTCTCAAGTGTTGTAGATCCTCTTGCTACGGCTGTCAGGACTTCATGGTGCCATTGCCATCGATCTTTTAGGCGGCTAGGATCTTTTCCGCGAAAAGGTTCGCATTAATCCCGGATCACTGTCACGCAATTGGTGCATAACATAATGTTCTGTTATTGTGAGACGAGGTCTGTTTGTGGCCGCTAATTGCCACTTGCCAGACGAATGCTGTTCTTACGAAATGAGGAACGGTGTTTTATCGCATTCAGAAGCCAAAAAATCTATTTTATGCCTGTGAACCAAATGTTTTCTCCTGAAAATTGTATTCCAGTTGCAACTGCAAAGTTCATCAAAATACTAAGAAACGGCTCCGGCTTATTGCAGCCCACAACACCACACAGCAGCCGTGAACAGCCGGCGGCCACTTGGCGCTGTCGCGACTCGCGAGTTTACCGCTTCCACAACAATACATCCGAGCGCTTACTGGGAATTTATGGCCAGAGTATCTGAAATTCCAGGAATCGCATCTGATATTCTGATACGAGTAGCTTCCGTTTCGCGCTTCTGGAAATGAGAATCGATAATTGGTTTCGGGTGACTCCCCTTCTGCCGTGCAAGTGGCTCAACGCATTTTTTCAATGAAAACCATCTGCAAATGGCTGCTTGTTTATGTTTTCGAAATGTGTGACAATACTGTTTATCATGAACTCTGGTTCTTAAGCAATTAATGTTTTCACTTTTATACACACTTGCGCTTCTTGGAATTATTGAAGAATACAATTTGTACAATAAACATGTACGCTTTGTTTTACCGCGACCTTTTTCACTTTATTTTATCTGTTCAAAACCCCTTGATAACACTAGTTTACAACAAAAATCACATCGATTGAGATATACTTTTTCTAAAGTAAAATTTTGTCCTGATTCCGAAAATAATACTGGTTTCTCCGTATCGGGTCCAGTTTTCGAGATATTCGTCGTAATATGAAGAAGTGGACCGTTGCGGAACATAATACTTCATTTCAGTCCACACACAATAATATGGTTGTTAGAAAAACCCGAAATTGACAAATTCTGAAAGAAGGCACTAAGGCAAAAATTTTAGTACCTCATTGGTTCTAATCACTTTATTGGTTTGGTCGCTATGGTAAAAAATAGTTGAAAAAAGTGATGGTTTTTATTTTTTTTTTCACATTTTATGAACTTTTATAGGTTAAGAATCAAAAAAATTTGTAAACTAGTGTAATTTGAATAGCAGAATTTTAATTAATAATGCTTGGGATTAAGTATTACATTTCTTCTTTTTTCTTAAATGCCTTCTTTTTCATTCCTTCTGGTTCTGTCCAGCATTTGTAAAACATTTAGATTTATGGCTATGCTAAATTAATATCTACTTCTATTTAATATAAATGGACATTTCTAAATTTACGTTCCGAGTTATGAGAATATATCACAAGAATTTTTCAGTCAAGAAATCAACTTTGTTAATATGTCTAGATTATAGGTATCTTCAATTGTTATCAGAAAATCCAATCAATTTCTTTGCACAGGTGATCTCTAGAGAGGAAAGTGGAATATCACGTAACTACCTGCAGCGGTTAGCAGGTGTACTGTTTTTTTTTTCAAAACGCCCTTGAATTTTTTCATTGTAGAAAAACTTGTAGGTCAAATTGATAAGGGATCAAACCGGCTCCTTTTCTATGCCACTGCCACAGGACAGGGAACGGCTCCCTTTCCTAAATTAAAAGGCGTCGATTCCCTGCAGCCCTGCAGGAAAATAGCAGTCGTTGCTCAATCCAAGTCTTCCATAGTTCGGGATCAAGTCGGACCGCACAGCTGGGCTAAGAGATGCCAGCGAACCGAAATGTGGCTAGGTAGTATGATATATTATTTATTCGTAGATATGCCCACAGAAGGGTTCTGTCCACCCACATCTAAGTGAAGATTTGAGAATTCTCCCTTCGGCACTTTTTGGCGCATGTTGCAAGGACAGTCTTTTAGTCTCGCTTAATATTAACGAGTAACGACCTCAAAGGGAAGCTTGCGGGGAGATTTGTTGTTAAAACCTATACGTTTTATGAAAAATTTCGCATTAATTTTGGTAAAAGACTATAAGCGAATTTGATGTTATCGGAATTAAAATGCTTAAAGGTGCAGTTCAGAAGTATTCGTTCTATCTAAATTGAATGCAAATTCTGTAATAATTATCAATTCAATTAATTCACTTAAATCAATATTTTCAACTGAAACAAAAATCTCTTGGCATAACCTCCACACAACAGAAGAAATCATATTTTCACACGAAACCGCCTCAAGTGGGAGCTCAACAAAAAATCCCTCTAAGTCGTGCACTTAAAGCAATTTGGAAAACAGTCTTGACTAATGCTGGTATTTATAAACAACGACAACATGTGTCAATTACAAAAATTACTCATTAGCAGGGCTTACGAGAAAGCGACACAGAATGGGAACCTGTATCTCGCTACCAGGCTTAATCAGGTCTCGCACTTATGAGAAATGTGGGAATCACAAAAAGGTCAGCTCAAGGCTGCGAGAGCAAATGGAGAGACCTCCTTGGAGCTGAGGAATTATACACTTGAACATCGTAGCAATTAGTTCGCAATTATGCTGCCGCCTGCCGGCGAGGATGGGACGAGGGCGAGTAATGCGAGAGAAGATAATAACTTTGAAGTATCGTGGAAAACTCGCCCAGAAATCGGAAAAATAACAGGGGGGATTTTGGAAAAGATCATGGAATGCTGGTGAAGTCAGAACTCAGAATGTCAGAAGTGGTATGAAATCCCGGCTTAGAGCACATGCAGGTCTACGGATGAGCGATCCTCTCGAGATCAACCCTTCCTTCTGGACAAATTTCCTGCGCCAGAATCCAGATGTTTTATATTGCATAAGCGTTTCTTACCAGAATTTGTTCTCTGGCAGCGCAGGCGTGTTTTGATGTCTGCCAGAATTTTGACTCCTGGTGACTTCCCCACTCAGAAAAATGACTCCCTTGAGATTGAAGAAAATAAGCCATTGTTTCAAAGACATTATTCATCTTCAAAGTAAAATAAATTCTCTTTCAAACTAGTCCTCGTTGCTTAGAATGGAAGAACCACATGAACCACAAATTTCGGTTTTTGTAGCTGATTTATTTTACCACAACTTACTCAGAAAAGCCGGGCTTCAACACGACGTCATTGCAAAATACAAAATAGAATAGAAGTTTCTTTTATAAAACTGCATATTCTATGTTGATACTTATACAGTATTCAGTATGTAGGCATACAGTAATAATGTAGCTGCGAATATGTGTGGGAACTCACCCAAACACACAAAAGCCAAATTCAAGAATTGATGTTTTTAGTAAAATGAAGACAAATGAAATTGAACATTCTCATTTGTACGCAAATACAACAATACTGCACGATGAACAGGTGATTTTCGGTTTTTTAAATTACGCATTTGCAAGACTCTCAACCCCATCGATATATTCTCGTCAATTGTTTGCCATTTTATATCACACAGACGAGGTCCAGTACGCACAACAATGATGTTGTGTATAAAGTATAACGACGACTAATGAGTAATTTTTATTTTTTTCGGAAGCTCATATTTCCAAATTCGTTGGGAAGACGGAAGTTTCTTTGTATTTGTAATTTAACCATTCGAATACCTGCATACATACATATATATGTATAATATATATACAGAAGAAGGGGTATAAATTATAATAATGGGTATATTTTTAAATGGAATTTACAGTAAGACAACACAGGTTGATCTCTTGTCAATCTCTGATATAATTTGGCAACCTGGCCTAAATTGAGATTAATTTCAGTTCCGATTTATGCACAAGTTCGGATTAAATAAATCCTTTATAAATTATATTCCGTCGTCCGCCACACCCTGTTAAAAGTCGCTCTTCGGTGTTAATACCAAGTGTGAGAGGTGTTTGTTAGTTGGCGCCAACAACCCACGGGGGTCGTCGAGAGCAAAAGCAAAAAAATTTTACGAAAGAACACCGTCCACCAACACATAAAATTCCTCGTTCCTCGACGTTACCTTGCCATTGCTGGAAGCGTACCTGGGAAACGCAGACGGATCGTTAGACCTCCTTTCGGATGGGCAGAGGAACTGGATGACAAGAAGTGCGCGGATGGCGACGATATTATTGTTCCACCTTTACCACGGCCAACTCCGCCAATTTGGCGAGCCGCGCGCATATTCACCTGGTCGATGTCGCTATGCTTCAGAAGATGTTGGGACTGCTGTGAGCTAGCACGGAATTAATATGTCGGCGACTCACACATGAGAATGGAAGCATATGAATTTGGTTGTTGCTGAGGTGAAGTTAAATTCTTACTGCCAACATTAAATAACAGAACAGGGAAGTGGTCGAGTTAATTCGATCGCTTCTCAAAGGTCTAAACACAGGTCCACCGGTTGCTCTGTCCAACGTACTACACCCTACTGCGAGACTCGTGAGTCCTGACTACAATTGACTAAGAGTGCTAATGCAAAAGAATTAACGTCGATTGTCCCACAAAGTCGGATGTAGTTGAAAAGTTTACAGCTACCAGGCTTAACGCGTCCCGCCCAAGGCCATAATTTTGCAGAACAAATTAATAACAAGGAAAATTGCAGTTCGGGTCCCGAAATTCGCTTCGCGTCCTGCACGGTAGTCGGTAGCCAGAAACAACTTCGTTATTAGCGTCTAAATGCAAAAAGCTAATTAAACCCGCGATCACCAACACGGACAACAGCACGACCCTGGCTATAAGAAGGAGCACTAGGTTAGCCATGGCTCGCGGACATATCGGTTCCAATGAGCCCCAACAGCCCTAAAATTGGCCGGTCCACGCAAGGGAAACTGGGGAGCTGTACACTTTTTCCCTTAATTGGCTTACAACCAAATAATGATTTAGGGCAATCGCACCAGCAGCGAGAGATGGCGGTCGAGGTGCACCGCTGGCATACAAAAAGGCGGCGCGGCGTTCGAGTCTCGAAATGTTGTCCTCGGGCTTAATTGTGGCTCGGGCTCCGCAGGCAAGTGCAGATCGCAACGCGAAATCGATCCGCCGTAATTACTGCGCATTCCTGGATCGTGGGATGAGGTAAATTGGCAAATCCAAATTATACAGTTTAGGTTTCGTGGTTTTTACGAGGACACGATGGTAGGCGAACATAACGGGAATGGTTCGCCAAGGTGCACTGCTGAGCGGATGGAATCCTTGTTTTCACGAACGATTTGCCGCGAACTGAGTTTTGACAGATCCAGAAGGTGATAAAAGGCGGCATATCAGCGCCCGTAGGCGATACGGCTTTTGTAACTGAGCGAAGGGTTCCAGGAATCACTATCCAGAGCGTGGGATAATTAACGAGGTTCGTGAACCCTGTCTTCCAAGGAAGCGGAGCTGATTTTTCGTTCATTCCCTCCCGCAGTTTCATGGAGCGGTTATAATTTTTATGTGGCTTGCTGATTATGAATTTAGACAGCACAAATTTTACGTTTAAATGTCCTTTAAATTCATATAAACAATTTTACTACATGTGAGTGTGATCTTTTAAAACGAAAAGATTTCGAAATAGATTCTATGGTGAATAAACATTGAAATAGTAATAGATGCTCTCCTTAAACAACACTAGAATGCAAGCCATTAGAATGTGTATTTCTCCCACCTTTTGCTATAAGAAGAAGATGGAAATATTCGTACGTAATATGCCACTTGAGCATTCTTTAATAATTTTATTCAAGATAAAATACATCAACGACAGAATTACTCTGTGCAGTGCGAAGGATGAAACCAACGAATCTCAATCAATACAACTCATCTACAGTCGACCACAGGTAAGGACACGTGCTCAGTATGTTCAAGGCTGCATTGTCCTAAGTCAGGTACAAAAATAAACTTGCAATCATGATAGGTTAATGAGAAGTGTAAGGGCGAAAGGCTCCAGATGCAGTGGTTCCAGGTTCCCTCTTGGATCCTTCGCTTAACTGTAGAGTTGTCATGGAGCACTAAAACGAACGACGCAGGGGGGTTCAGTGAAATGCTTTATATCATGTTAATGGGTAAGAGATTAAATATAAGCAACGGAACATATGCGGAGATCATATCCCCTGAGCCATTTTAATGCTGTTCATGTTCTCCGAAGTTTGCACTTTGGGTGAAGCAAATTCTGATTCATAAATTTTTATTTATTGTGAATTGTGATGAGTGAAATTCGGGGGGGTTACAGCAAAATTGCCAAACCAGGCACATCTGTTTCTAATCAGGTAATAAAGCGAGCCAAGAAAATCTTCTGCTCTCCAATTTCAGCGTGGCAGAGTTGGCGCCAATCAAATTATATCTTCCCAAGTAGGCAGCATCTGCACTTTTCTGCACCTGAACATCATTTGAGAGTATCCCTAACTTTCGTGCTTGCCGCTTCCTCTGCATGATGGCAGGGAGACTCTAACACACTGTAGCGTTAGTCTCATGGTTTTCCAGCAGACCGGATCTACTGAGGGGATTACAGCCCCCTTTTATTTACTACATAGTGAAACGCGTGTTCAGGGTGAGCACATTGAGAGTGTGACGTCATTAAGTGATTACGGTCACATGTGTCACGTGTCAGGGATGTGTCGCAAAAATCTCCAACATGCGGCTACTGAATTTCATCCAAACGACAACCAAAGGCTCCGCACAATGTCCTCTCGAAGTAGGAACACCATTCGGGGAACACGCAGATTCCGGGGCTGAATGACATGAGGAAAAGTCTGCCGTTGGTAAGGATGTAGGTTCGAGTCCTTGTGTTTATGTTACCGCGCTTCCCTCCTGAATGTCTAATTATCCATTAGATCGACCATCTGTTTCAGGCAAATGGCTGGGCGGGATGGGGTTGATGGTTTAAGAGTGAAATGGAACCCAATTACGTAGAAAATTCAGTGCCAATGTAGTACAACACCCACAGAAAATGAGAGAAATTATCGATTGAGAGTTCAGAGCAATTTGTCTGATTCTGCAACCGTTCATTGTGCCTACATTACACATTACAAATAAATCCGCTCTAACTCCAACAATTTTTTATTTGGCTAATAGGAACTTCGTACAAAGAAACCAGACAAAAAATTTATATTTTGTTACACGGTAAATAGAATTCATAAGAATAGTATTTTCTTGTCCGGATAATTTTGAATATTGAAAGCGTAAATATTATCACTAAATGACCAAAAGGAATTCGGCAAAATGTCGCGGACAGCAACCGTCTATGAAACCCGGTGTGCAGTAATATCGTCTCCCTTGCTGCAGCAGATAACCTGGCTTCCATCATCGCATTTATACTAGTTCAATTAAAACCCTGAAAACGACTTAATTGCGCTAAGAACGAGGTGCGTTTAAATTTAACTCCAGCTCGTGTTGGTTCAGCTGTTGCCTAGGATGCTGTTGGAATTCCAATCATACCGCACGAATAACACCCGATGTGTAAGCTCCCACATTGGTTTTGTTGCCGCATCCCATTCCGGACAAATAGAGAGGAAATAAAACAGAAATAGACACTTACGGGAAGAGTGCTGCTCTTTGGGTGAGCAACAATACAAACATTACTGCCGAAGGAACGGCATGCAGCGCACTTTAGCATCTCCCATCTGTCCACAATTTCTATCCCGACACCCGGAGCTCCCCCTCCCGCGCTTGGCGACTGGGATCCCTGCCCTCTGCACTGCATACTTATCGTTTTTCGCGACGCGCTACTCCTTTGGCCCGGCGAGATGCGAATGCAAAAATGCAAGAGTCCCACATATGGCGAATTGGTCTGGTTAGCTGGTGGCTGAATCCATGTTCGGGTCTCTGCAGTGGTATGCGCGTCCGTGTCCAGTCTGGCATTTATGTTTTATCCAATTATTCCCTGGCGGCAGTGGACACTGGCGACGCCATTTGGTCGGCCCGACTACCCTTAGTTCAATAGCAGCAATCTGCATTTTGCCTTATGCTACGCGACAAGGCAGACGGGTCCCCAACTCCCCAGAGATGATCAGAAATGGGCATGTTCGGTACGCGACATGGCCAAAGTGACAGAAAAGCGCTCCTGGACATGTCCTCTGATCGTGTACATTCGAAAGAACAATGATGATTCTGCAGTTTTTTCGAGGAGCTCTTAACAGCATTCCTCGTGGTGTGCAGAATGTTGCATCCGAGTGATAAGCAGTAGCGATAGGATTTCTGGCGGGATAAAGACATTGAGAGCGTCCGCGGACGCTCTGCCGAAGCCTCCCATGCAATCGATTATATTTGGGAAAGTTCCTTGAATTTATTGCTGATGCACAAATGGATAGCAGTTTGTATTTCTCATAACTATAATTAAACTTTTTTAAGACGAACAAAGTTATAATTTTTTTGGTTTTTTAATTCGAATATGTTTCTTGTTTTGCTTCCTTTGAACCTTTGCAATTTGTATACCTGCTTTGTGGTGAACCAAAAGCATATATGCTAAAATTAAGTTTTGAATTTAAAGTTTTAAATCTAAACAAGACACTAAGAATAAGTGAATTTCCTTTTCTAAACAACTAGTAAGGAAGCAATTGGTCACACCAATTACGTGATACCCTAGATGTAGAAAAATATACTCATTCTTATATCAACATTTTTGTATAAAAACGACTCATACTTATATGGCAACACTAAGAAGGAGTTGCCCGATTTTGCTCATCTTCGAACTTGACCTTGCAATTTGAATCAAATATTATTGTACCAAATTACAAGTCTCTAGCTACAAGCGTTCTCGAGTTATCGTCTGGACAGACAGACGGACATGCATAAAACGGTTTCTTTTCACTTCCCCATCATGAATATTTCTTTTCTGTGACGATTATTTCTTGGCGTTGCAAACGTTCGCTCAAAACTAATATACCCTAAATCTAGGGGATAAAAAATTATGTAATGGCAAAACCGCGTTTTTCTAATCCCTAAGGAATTTTAATTATTGCACATTTATCCCGTGAGATATTCGAAGGTACTTCTGCTGAAAAACTATTAAATTTAATTTAGAAATTGTCAAAAGGTAAAACCATCGAATTCCTGCATTCCTTTGATAAAATAACAATGTCCGTCGGGAAAACAAAACTAGCCACTTGACTTCCTGTCTGGAGAGTACAATAGCTCTTAGCCAAATGACTGTCGCTGAAACCAATCGACATCTGACAATTGGTGCACGCTGAACAGGTGGCCACAAGCAGGTAATTTAGTTTCTGGCAAAATTTAGAAATTCCACAACGGAAGATGCTTCCAGACTTATTTGAAATTTTTTGTTAGATTTTGCGAGGCAACAAAGCTCAAGACGCTTACAGTAGCAAACAGTGCCATTTGTTTTAGGCAATCCTGATAGGGCTCATCAATGCTCTTCTTGTCATTTTTATGACGTCTGTATTACTGTATTAGCCTTGGAGTAAAATAAATCGAGTGGCTACAGTGATAAGGCGGCCAGGTAGAAGGTCGACTATATTCATTATTAATGACTTCGAGGAATCTTATCCTGCAGGAAATCCGTAACATGCTAAATATGGTAACAGTGGTCCTGCGGCGCCAGATGGCTCACCAAAAAGCAGATTTACTTGCAAATTTCCATATGACCAACGCATTTCCAACTTCTGTCTCTGTATTCGAACTATTTTCGGATTATCTTCGAATCTGAAGTGCAAGGATCATCATGTGTGCATGACTATTTGATCGCTTGGTTTTTCTAAATTTGCTGCATGCTTCCTTTGGGAAAATCCAAATGCTTAAAAGATTGAGACCTTTAAATTTGTAGGGAAATCCAAAAATGTAAATCGATTGTATAGTAATCTGCTAGAATGAGAAACGGAGATTTTAATTTGCTCTACAAGAATCAAGATCGATAAAATATTGGCATTCTACAATCTTTCGGAAAAGGAAATTTTAGCGATTTGTATTAGGTAAATTTTGAACCTGAAAGGTTTAAAATATTTCATTAGACTTACTATTTACTAAACTACTTTGAATTTTCTCGCACATCAAGTTCGCGCGGATGAAGACCTCAAGACAGGTAGTTCGACTGTCGTATTTGGCGATGTTGATCCATTTGCATCACTTGGACACTGTCCAGGGCTGGCGCATATTCATACTACGTTTTATCTGCATCGTGCTATCAAAAATATTTCCACTATGGTATTTTGCTTGGCATCCTTTGATATTATCCACTATGAAATCCAGCACAGACTTGGTTTTATCGGCAAGGGGACTGAGGAGCTACCAGCCATCAGGGGCTGATTCTTCGCCGTGTTAGAAGAAATATGACACAACTGGCGCCTGTCGCCGTCCAACACACGGAAAAAACTCTTCCAGGAGGGCCAGGGGTATGCCCCACTCCAGAAGATAGAAATCTAGGGCTCCAATGGCAATCCCGCCGACTTGTGTGGATGGTGGTCGCACACTCGAACGCAACACCGCCTAACCTCAAACTCGTCTCCAACAACTATTATTCTCTGGAGATTCATCTTTGTATTCCACTCAGCACTGTATCACAGCATCAACATTATCATGGTCCCATGTGGGTCTCCTGCTCCTCGTCGGTCTTCCATATACATACTCGCTGCAGGCAGCGACAAGCGCGGCATGACTTCTGGTAGCGGACAAGAATAAGGAAAGAAAATGAAAGGCAGAAGATTTACCGGAATCAAGAGCACCGGCTGCAATAGATGCGCCCACTGCTGGTGCACTCGAATAATGCCGTGCTAATTAGCGATACGTGCCTGGTATTTGCCCTCTCATAATGGTCTCCTTCACATGTGGCATTCGCTCCCGTCCGTACCGCGAACTCGCTGAGCTATGGAATATCACATCATGTCTGTTAGCATACTAAGATGCTCCATTTCCGGTTTCTGGCCAGGCAGTTGTGCCCGCAATGCTTTTGGCATTTCCTTTTGGTGCTTCAAGTTTTGCGTCAAATGATAATTTGACTCGCGCTGGTTGAGTTTGAATTCAAGATGAAATAAAACGATTTTAAATGCCTTGATATCGCAGGAGTAATGAATTTATGAAGCTATCATTCCCATACAGTTTAATTTAAATACATCACGGCACCAAAATATATTACACGATTCTTCTATCTTGATTATTTCCTTTGACTTCTTACCGTCAATTTCAATCTCAGACGCAAAACTCGTGACACTAGGATGATGAATGAAATCCGTGCAAAAACCCGCTTGAATATCAAGTGCCGCTTCGCTGTGCATCTGTTTGAATTTTGAGCAACCCTCCCGCAACTCGTAAGTGAAAAAACCAGGTGTAAAAAGTAGTTAGTCAGTGAATATTTATGGCTACCTAAACTTGATTCGGGTCCATGAGCCAATCAATCAGTTACCGACACTCGATAGTCAGTAACGTGATATAATTATCCGAGTAGGTATATATCTGGTCGTTGATATCTCCGGCGAGCATTCCCTAGAGCAAAAAGAGGAGTTCGTCAAAGAAGTGTTCCTCAAAAACTCGGTATCCATTACGCCCACTTGGAAAATTGACTGCTGACACTAGGACCAACCGCCACCTACATGCCAGGCACAACCTCAAGAAGTTCTCCTATTTCATCTAAAAAATGTAGCTGGCCTCGAACAGTTCCTTGTGAGTTAGTTGTGGCTGTTTTTCTGTATATTGTGCCTGAAGTGTTTGAAATTTTTTCGATTTGGGCGCACAATTGGTAATTTGCCCTCGGAGCCATCCACTTGAATTTAATACTCTGCGAAACTGGTTCAAGGTTTGTTCTGTGTGTCCTCATTGAAAAGGATTCCATAAACATTCCCACAGCCCAGTAAGCGCTATTTTATCACAATGACAATTTTGGGTATATTCTTCGGAGCGAACATCATTCCATATCGTTATGTACTTACTATATAGTATATAATATGGAGGACCGATCCTTTTGACTTTCACTTGTCAACGACAGGGAATCTAAATCCAATGCAGCATCCTCGTTACTATACTGATTACTAGTCACCAGCTCCCCATGACACAGTCACTTAAAATTGCGCTAGTACCATCATACATTAGACTTTGCGGCTTTGGGTGCAGCGGCGGTTTGAATAAATGTGCACTACGAAGTGCGGGGTAGAGATTGCGGATGGAGTGTACACTTGTACAGCAACCACGTAGGATTAGGGCTCCCCGCTGCCGACTCCACTGATCAAAGCAACCGAAGCTCGATCGCAACCAAGCGCGGCAGACTATGGGAGCCACACCAAAAAATATCTAGTAGATAATTTTTGGACCACACCAGTCTCATGGAATTGGAGCGCTCGCTTGGCTCCCAAGTTGCAACTATGCGCCTGCTCCTCTCTTCCTGTAAAGTGTGGAGTGTCTACTCCACTTCTTCGCTGCTCCTGCAGTTGAATTCTCGGTTGGCAGCCGACGATTCCAATTCGCCTGTCCACCGTCCACGTTCCGACTCGACGTCACTCGATAGCCGAAGTCGGCTCGCCAGACAGCAGAAAACAGAGTGATTTGCTGTTGCAGGGTGTCGGCGCCGGTCTGGTCGGCAGTTAATGTGGAAGTCACATCGCACTCGAGTTAAAGAGATTGTTAGTCACATTTGGACTGTAGCGAGTGGTGGACGTGGTTGTAACGTGTCCCGGACCCGAGTTTAATTTCAGAAGTAGCTCTCAGCTGTGCATTCCTCGCAACCGGAAACACTGCGATTCACCCACAAGTGCTCGATTAGTTTACAAGTGTGAGGTGTCCTCCAGCATCCGATCTGATCCGTTCGTTCACGGCCTGCGAATTCACCTGCCTGCTTCGGCGGTTTTTGTGCGCGTTACGGCATGGCAGCCTGCGGGCCAGGTTCGATCACTATTTTGGGTGACGGTTTGAGCGATTCTCGTGCAATCAGTGCATAAAGGTGAATTTGTGCCACAAGGAATTTATTTGAATATATAGATAAAAGTGCGCGAAGGAGTAACTTGTGATTTTGACTTAAAATTGGTTTACCCAGCTTCAAGGATTATTTATTGTGATACGAAGCGCCAATCAGCGTTTTGCTTTCTAAACTAAGGACTATTTCATTGCCATAAGGATCATTCTAAGTGTCCACAGCAAAATGACGTCGGAAAGCGCTTATAAAAAGTTAAATGCTTCAGAATTGTCCGCGATAATTCTAAAGGGTAAGTTCAACTTCTTCCTTAATTAGCGCTAAAACGATTTGCAAACTTAACAAACACATTCGCTAATCGTGAAAAACGTTGCACGAATTTCTTTTTGCCATAAATCACAATATACTGCCTCAAAGCAACAAGTTTTCTACGTTGTTAACTAGTTTAAATTGAGCCTTTAATTGTTTCCTGACGAAGTATCTTCAAAAATACATTCGTTGTAGAAATACTTGTCTTACGAAATATATAATATAATATGCATAAAGATATCCAAGCTTTACAATGTCTTTATTATCAATAAAAATATTCAATTTCGAAGATGAAGCCTAACTTGCTATGAACTATTTATTGAAAACTACGTACGTGATTCAAAAAGCAGAAACACAACACAAATTCGATGAAATTTAAAGAAAATTATGTTTGTAATCTTATTTACTTAAACACGTATTTTATTCTAGTCTAGTGAAGGGTTTTTGATTTGTCCTCATCGTACGATGCTGTGAAGTAATTTTTAAAAGGTTATATTTTTTGAGACTTTAAATTTGAAATTAGAAAATTTTGAAAACATTTATTCGTGTAATTTTGGTTTTCGTGCGTAGCATGCAGCAGACTTATTGTTCAACAATCAATTTAAAATTAGCTATTGGAAGAACCTCTTTAAGGGGATGCATACCCAACCCATGGGCCATGGCGTTCAAAAAACATTGGCATTGGGATTATAAAGCCGAACTTTCGCACAGAGTTAGACATAGTCTTGAATCTTGAAAAGAACCCTGATTTTCTGATTTTTAAAATAATTTGAAATGTAAAAAAATGGGGGATAGGTCAATGTTGGTCATTGTAAAGATTTCTGCATGTTGAATTTTTTTTTTGAAATATTGTAGGTAATATTTAGTTTTTTGTCATATGTTTATCATCCTCTCATTATAATTTAATAATTGTAAGCCTTAAAATTTTTATAAGCCCGTCTGCAGCTTCCGCACAAAAAAGACTAATCACGCAAAATAAAAAGGACTTTTTGATTTTGTCCTCATATTTTTAACGCTTTTTTTATCATTTATTTTGTAGCAACGATATTTAATGGATAACACATTGCTGAAAATGGAATAAGTTCCATAAAAAATATTCGGACATTGCGATTCGTAAAAAAGTTTGAAACAGTTGAAAGGAAAAAAATAAGAGGCAATTTTGCGCGAAAAGGCTTTTATTTATTTAATGGAACATTTTGTAAAGTTTCAAAAAGATAAACTATACCTAGCTATTCAATGCTTGTGTTTTGTTTATAAAAGGTTTTATTACTTTAATACGTGATAAATTCACAACACTATGAATTTAAATCTGAGGCAGATAAATTCCTGCATTGCCCTGGCCTGATGAGCACTTGTCTCCTAAATGGCGATGAGATCTGCGCCGTTGAATTCCCGATCATTCCCCCGAATTCCAGCGTAATTAAATTTTCTTTCCTGCTCTTAATATGAATCGCAAAGAGACAATAACTTCATTTAACTTAATCAGCACCTGATGCCTGTATACGGCTTATTCATCGTCGAGGTGAAAAGGCGCCTCAAATTTCCAACGACGACCACAACTAATTTACCGACGAAATCTCATAACATCTACCACACGTTGGTTTAATCACAGCAGTCCTGTCCCGAGCTCCACTTGCCCATTTAACGCGCGACGCCGCGACCCTCGAATATTAAACTGTTCCGTAATAGCTTGTGCCTGTCGCCAAATTTGATCGGGTGCAACGAGCAAGCGGGCGAGTCGGGCAAACACACACCTGTCCGAAATGCGCGACGCTGCTATCGCTGTCGCCGACCGATTATTCAAAAAATCGTAAAGTTTTTATTTTCAAAGCCCGACATTGGGCAATGCGACAGAGGTGATTGAGCTAAAGCGGGGGAGCCGCGCAAAAGCGCCGTGCAAATGTGTCACCGGGGAAGCAATTAATTGCATTGGCGCTGTCAACAGTTTGTCCCGGCGGAGGGCATCGGTCAATATTCCGTCAATGCCATGAGAGACTATTTTGTGGCGGGGATGGCGACGCAGTGGGCTTTCATCTTGGTAACGTATTTTTCGGGGGATTTTGTAATGCGATTATAATTCATGTTTGGAGGCGCACTTACGCGGAACAAACCAACATGTGGCTCGGATTGCCATGTAACTCACAAGTGGTAAGTGGCGCTTCGTGAATAATCTAATGCTAATCAGTAATCACTAATGCCATCTCTGGCTCGGCAAGAACGGCAACTGCGGCATAATTTTTCCGTAATGCTTACTTTACACAATACATACACCTTTTGGTTTGGTACTCAAGTGAAACTAAATGTTCGTCGGGGTGTTAAATAATGGGCGCAATATAAAAACAATTTATGCATAGGTGGTGAATCTGTTTGTCCTCAAGAGTTTGAGAAAAGAAGACACGGAAGACACTGCGCGGGCGTCTTTCTAAATGGCGCGGAGCAACTTTAATCAACGTTTTTTGAAGTCCTTTCAGCTCACTTTGAAAAGCTGCAAAAAAAATTTTGTGAGAATTTGAAAAGTTTTAGTACTTGCCTCTTTTGTTGCAATGAAATTTATTTCGAGGGTGTCACCTTCAGAGTCGTTCACTCTGTATTCCCAATTCGCTCAAATTACCGATCAGGAGACCAAGCTGTCTCGATTACATACATAACCATAAGCACAAAGGCGCCAGCACACAATATCATCACGATTTGAAAACAATTTCCAAGGTTTCCCGCAGCCCGCAGGAGTCCTCACCCTAGTTGAGCTGGTGGCGCACATAGACATTGCGCATGTACAGAGTTTATTTAACCTCTGAACGTGCGGCGCGGCGTCTTTTGCGACTGCTTTCATTGTCGCGTGTATTCTCACTTGTCGCTCGGCGACAATGTCTTGGCCACCTTGCTTCGGCTGAGGTGTTAAATGCCACGAGCAGACTCGGGAAGGCGGAAGGGTTAGGTAGTTTTCACCAGGGGGAATAGTGCTTTGCACACCATGTGAGGAGCGTGACACTCATTATTTCGTCAATTATTTGACATTTCCAGATCGCCGTGCACTCCCAGCACGCGAACGTGGGCTGTGCACACTTATTGCCTTTCGATAAAGAATTAATGTCTCATCGGTTACTGCCTAGATTCTTTAGCCCGGGAACACTCCTTGGACGAAGTATTAGCGGCCGTCTTTGTTTGAGAGGTGCTTGATCTGTGGAGTCAGACGAACTCGGCTTCATTTGCGGTTTCAAAACTGATTCTATTCGCGGCTTAATGCATCGAGACGCAAGAATCAATCGATCTTCGTTTCTCGTCTGCTCTGCCACTTGACTCCACTACTTTTGTTGTTGTCTCAAATAGTTTAATAAACAGATTCACCGGCGCATTTATTTAAATAAATATCTGTCGGCCCGGTGGCTGTGTTAGCCAAACATGGTTCAATGCTATATCGCGACCATGGGTATAGATATGGACCAATGAATGGCGGCTGGCCAGATTCGTAGCCCCAACAAGCTAAGAAGAAGAAATGTAGATAACATTATCAGGAGATGCTGTAAGTAAGATACGCAAATTTTGAATGCTGGGCTCCAGATAATTTTGGGGAGACAGATGCAAGCAATTTTTGGAAATTTTTGATTTTTCTTGAAGATCCGCGAATATTGCGATCGATATAGGTAAACAATTAAACATGTCGTCGAAGAACGTGTCCGTTTTTTGCTGAGACTTCGGAGGTTTGTTAACAAGTTGTTGTTATTCCACGTTAATAAGTTTTTACCGAGATTTTCTGCAATGTGGAGCATCTTTGTGGCGTTTCCAACTCGAAATACACAATAAATTGACAATTTGTTTTCGTGGTTGCATTTTCTGTCACATTCGGTCTGCGTTCGGCATCGCTACAATACTCGTCTGCGGCATCCCAAATGAGATAATGACTTAATCAGAGCACTCGACTAGCGAGAAGGGTGCGAGAAGGTGGTTAGTATTCATTACAGCAAAATCTTGTTTCTTTAATGCCACAGGAATTGCTAATTAGGCCTGCTGAATCGATAACTCGGCATGTCTGCATAAATTACTGAGGATGCGGCAATTTAGGTTGCAATCATCAAAGAAAATTAAATGGGCCAAGGAGCTGTCCCAGCAGCATACCCTCTGCCCGCTGACCACACTTGCTGCTCACCCTCAGTTACTGCAGCGATCGATCGGACGTCACCCAGACACGATTCTCTGACCATTTGCAGACTTGCTATAGATTAATGTCTCCACTTCGCTTGCAATTTTAAATGGCAATGGCGCCTTACTCGGTACGATACCGTTAAATTGATCCATTGCTACGTGTATATGCAGTCGACTATCAGCCAGATATCTGTCTACGAGTTGGATCCAACAGATGTCAATTTAGCAACCATTTAAGGTAGGTAGCTTTATGGATCTCTTGTTTATAGATTTTTATTATTATCCTTTGCGCCGACCAGGCAGTGGTCACGGCCATGGAGAATGGAGCATTGCAATTTTTACAGCTCATCAAGTTGCTATCGCTTAGTGTTTCCTCCCTGGAGTCTCGGTTCTAGTCGTCTGAACAACATTGCATGGTTGCATGGTTCCCTTTGTCCCGCTGGGGCTGGCTCTATGGCTCTATCTGTGTATAGAATCATAGAACAGAAAAGGATTTTTGCAGAAGCCATTTCAAAGAACAAGGATGTGTGCAAATCTGAGTTATCCTACTCTGGTTGCCCTTGGCGCCATCTGTCCGACTTCGCTCCGCAAATTCAGTCGATTGCTCCTGTGGACGGTTATAAATGTCCACAAAGTGCTGCTTCTGCTTTACTGTCGTCAGTTTCGCTTCCCTAGCTTCCTTCACATTCTTCCTTCGGTTCTGCAGGTTATTTTTCTGGCTCTGCAACTGATGCACTTGCTGCCGGATCTGGTACTGTGGCAGTATTCTGGTGATGCTGTGCGGCATTCGATAATGGGTAAATTCGGTACTGACAAAGGCCTGCTAGGCGACCTTCCTCTTTGTCACCGTAGAGATGTATTGTTGTTGTCGACAATGGCTTGATGTTTATACCGGAGAAAGAGGGATTCCAGAATGGAGGGCTAATGGCATAAGAGTTTTCCTCCCCGTTGGGAAGTGCGTGCTTTTCCTTGTATGTAGCGTAGGAATACCTATACAATACACATCACTATGTGCTCAATCCTTTCTCCTAGGTTTTGTGTACATAATAATATGTAATAAATTTATAGCACAATGTTAAATCCTTATAACTATAAATGAGACAATCTCTTATGATTGCTGATGCAAAAATTTTCGTGCTTAGTTTTTTCATATATCCATATCTGGATTGCAAAAACATTTACATAATATTCAAATTATATTAATTATAAATTATACTTAAATATCAAGTACAGTTGAACGTTTTGAGTGAAATTATGGCACATTCAACAAAATACAATTACGCTAATATTGTTGGAATGCATAAAAACAAGATAACATATTGTATTATGCAGCACTAAAACAACCTACACTAAAATCTCTCGAAACGCGATAAAAATAGCGCAAGGTTGCATGCATTGGCGATTGGTTTTATCGAAAGATGATGACATTTCTAGTCGACATTACGTGCCCCGATTAAAGCAGCCTGATGGCGAGCTGCTGCACATGCATGAAAGATTGGTTCGTTAATTGCACAGGGCGTAGTTTCTGCCGACTGTGTTTTACATCCGAAATGATGGGGGATTTTAGGGTGGTTCAGGGGATGGGGAGGAGCAGGGGGTGCGGGCATTTGCAACATGGTCTTTAATCACCTACAGCCTCGCAGTGATAAGACTGGATCTTATTGAGACTGATCTTATTATTAGATTTCCAGTTCGGGCAGATGTTGAGAATTGTCAGCTCCAAGAACTAATTATGCTGTTTTTCCCGGTTTTTCACAGGCGCTCATGAAGGAGCATTCCATAATGATAATGCACTTGCCAAGAGTGCCTAGTGGGCAATACCTGAATGACAAAAGGCGCCACATGAAATATTATTTCATTTATACATTAAAATATTTGTATAAGGCATTAGAACTTGTGTTAACGAAAAATCGCATATTTCCCCTTGTTGGGCAACGCGCAACAGATCTAAAGATCGCCTGTCGTGCAGGCGTGAGCCGATCACTGTCAGGAATATAGCACTGCTAAACAAATCTTCAAAAAGATCGTTAAATTTCAATCTAAAATTATAATCAGATGTAATTTAAATGCAGTCAAGTGCTCGCTGCAAGTTGTGTGTGTCGGATTAAGTGCATGGCACCCAGCCCGCCCGGCTGAGAACACAAATATCATTTGCATAATAGACACACATCGGCAGCGAAATGTACACGAAAAATGATGCCTGCCGCTAGTATAAACAGATGTCTATCGTTATCGGTTGTGATTAGTTTTTTTTCTCGTTGTTTACATACACACATGCATTTCTTCCTACCGATATTAATGTGTCTTACAGCAGGGGGGATTAGAAAATTGCTCGAATCCGACACCGATAATCCCCCGTCATCTGCGAGGGTTGCAAGTGAATGGAACAATGGCAACAATAAATTGTCCGCGACTAATCAAAAAATTATTATTTTAACAATGGAGTGACGCCAAATAAGCAACTTACTCGAAGTTGTGGAATGCAATGCAAACTAATTTCGTTTTGTTGCATTGTTTCAATTAATGACCACTCGCTTGCAATTCGACACCCAATGCACCTTTCAGCCATTTAAACATTTTTGGTTTGTTTCTCCTTTTAACATTTCTGGTTCACCAATGCCAAAATGCCATCAGCTAAGAGTGGGGGAAAAAAAACTTGCTCAATTTTTCCTTTGTTTTGTAACAAAATTGTTTATAAAGATGATATAAATTGATACTATTAAGGAGGAATGGTACGATTATCAATTGTGAAACAATTTTATTTGCATTATTTCAAAAAAGCTCCTTTCTTTTTTTCTTACTAAAAATCTATTTTAATTCGAAAATTCGTTTAGGTGCCATTTTGCTATATTAAGCGAAATTCGAATTTATTAGTGCCTGATAGCGCAATCTTTTCACCTTTTCAACTTATAAAATATGAAAAACAAGAATGAGTGAAGTGAGGAGGAATACCGGTTACCGAAAACATTGAATGTTAAAACACAAATATCCCAACATATTTCTGCATAGTCTGGCGCCGTTTGAGGCTCTGCTCAACCACCGCGCTGGGGCAGACATTTCCGGGGCCAGTATATGCAGCAAATGTTCTATGGACCCCGGAATGACTGCAACATCAAAGAAATCTTGATGAAAGATCGGGCAACGCGTGTATTTAGCGCACGACGACTTACACGTATTGGTTGCAGATGAAAGTCGTTTACACTTTTACAGGATATGCACGAATCTCGCGACACCATGTGAAGTGTGCAACGACATTTAAAGCGTTGCACTTGAAGCTGAATGTAGCTAAAAACTAAATAGTAGTATAATTTCCTTTTCTTAAGTCCAGCAACAAATTACTGAAAAACAAAGCAATTGCAATGCTTCATTTGAAGCGTCATAAGCGAATTCCATAATTGATTTGCCAGTCCAAAACTCGGTCGCTGATATTAAATCTATCCAAAATAGTGGTGCGATGATCCATAGTTGGATGATACTTACACGAACCAGAAAGCAGAATTAATGTAGCGCCGCTGGTGACCAATATTAGTCACCGAAACAGTGTGATCTTTCCCTCCCAGTAACTATACAACTGGACAACGATCCACATAAGAAAACACAAAAGAGGGAATAAAGAAAACCACCTGTTGCACTATCAATAATTTGATGACTCTGCCGCTGATTGTCGATGGAGCATTTTTCATGCAAATACAGTTATACTCGTGATACTGAAATTGCATCAACGTACGTCGTACATAAATGACACTAACGCGACTTAATTAAATTAAGGATTTTTCTACAGGAAATTGCTTGGTTTCATTGCGGCATTGTTGTGCAGGAAGAGGTAACTATGAATGTAAGAACTCGCTATTGACCGCATAAGCGCAAGAAATTTATGTAACGCTCTTTTCGATTTTATTGTCGGTGTGTGCACTGTGTATTAGGTAATTTTAATGTTGATGCATTCCTTGTTATAATAAAATGCAAGTTGTCTTATGGCAGAGCCACATTTTCGTACCGGTTCAAGTTCTAATAAAAGCTGATTTCCTCTTATTTAAAATTAAGACATTTCGCATTAATTGCATAAAATGTTGTTGGGCTTGACTTTGATTCTAAACACAATAATCTTGTATTGTATTATATTATATAGTATAAGCATCTGTCAACAACAGCTTTTGTATGGCAAAGCCAATTCGACATTGTATTGTAGTTTTGATTAGGTATATTTATTTGTGAACCAAGTGTTCATACAATAAATTGTTCTCTTGAAAAAGCACATGCACTTAAATTAAATGAAACCATCTGTATTAGCTAATATACTATTTGACATTGCTCACGAGGATAGTTTTATTTGCCATTTAACACTTAATTAAATAAATTGTTTGTATAGCGAGCAATTCACCGCCGGCCATGCACATCTGGTGCTCGACAATGTGACTGACAAGGAGCGAGTTTTACCCAAAGAGTCCAACAAATAATAAATGAAACGACGCAAGTCAAAAAAAAGTCACCTAAAGATCACATAAAAACCTGTGAGAAAAAGATCACACATTTTTAATCTACTTTCAATTCCTTTTTGTCCCGGGAAGTGCCAGACGAACCTGTCCGCTTCAGGTGCACCATAAATGCGCCTCCATAAGCAACGAAAACCGAACAAGTCACAAAAGACAAAATATGTGGAAGTCAGAGATTTTGTTCATCTGTTGGAGGAACGTTTGGGGATGCGACCAGCATGAAAAATCCAGAGGCACCTCGAAAAAAATAAATAAATAAAGCACTGCGATTAAGCGCAGCCGAAAAAGCAGAAAAGGGGGAAGGAGAGAAAATGGTGCATAAAAAAATTGTTCGTTGGGCCGCTCATATGGCCAGAACGAGTGCAACTTTTACAGGTAGACTCTGGCTGCCCGCATATTCGTTCCTTGGAAGATGGATAAAAAAATTGAAAAAATAACATAAAAAATATGCCGCCTGAAGTGACTATATAAATATAGTCGATGCTGCCATAGCCGCAGTTTTGTATGAACGTGAGATGTTGAGATATAATCTGTCGAAGAACCACATATTGGATCCGAGGAGCGAAAAAAGACATTTACTCAATCTTGTGAGGAACATTTTAATAAATAAAAAAAAAGTTACATAAACGAGGATAAAAAGGAGACGCTTCTGACCCCGCTCATTGATTCGGGTTCTTTGAAGATGACCACAACGAAGGTTGTTATTTCTGTGCTGTCTCCGTGGCCAGGACGAACGCGTTTTGGGTCTCCCGCGGATTTGTACTGGATTTTTTCGAAGAAATGGGAATTTTTTAAAGTTGTACAACATCTTTGAGTTTAAAAGCGGTTTAACATGTGTCTGAGAACAAATTTAAACAAAACTAAAACTTTGTCTATATGTACTGTAATATATTATGGCCCTTAATCAATTCTTGTAATAGATTATACATATCATCATAGAAATTTATTATGATGTTGAATGCTAGAATAGAAAACGTCTCAACAAATTATGTAGAATATTTGTTAAAATGTTTTTGCAATACAATTTTATATTTGATGCAATGACAATGTTGAAAATGATTTTGGTCACGTTAACGGAGTTGTACGGTGTTGATAAGTATGCTAAAGCTAATGATAATGTTACTACCTGATGCATTGCGCACGAACTGTTATACATATTATCTATATGCAATCTGAGCACTTAGCTCAGATAACTTTAACCCTTTCGTCATTTCTTCATTCAAAAGGCACGCTCCATAAGTATTAAATATTTCAGCAAAACTCGTTTCCCGTTTTCGAAACAGTAAATATAATCACGTGTCTCGTATTGAACGATCTGATCTGTTATGAGGCTGATCAAAGTCTATATTACACATTGAATCTTTGTGCTTATTTCTATAATCTTTAAAATAATAAAGTCTCTACAATTTAATAAAAAAAATCTCCTATATACTACATACAATTATACATATTGTTATATTATTTAAAAATCTTTAGAGGACATATATTACGTTGCCAGCTGTTCACCGCCTTCTCAAATGAAGGGAACTAAATTTAACTTTCTCAATTTAACCCACCGAATTAGGCAAGAAGCATGAAGGCGCGCAGACGAACAGCAACGACCCACAAAAGTTTTTCCAAATTTCAATTTCCTGTTTGTTAGATGGATTAAATCGACGAGACATCGTTTGTGCCAATAAGTTAAGTGTTACTCATTGCACATTGGAGCTATTAAAAAAGGCGACATCCCCAAATGTAGTCACCTGTTCCGGTGGCAAATCAGACATAACAAAGCCAACAGTATCCAATTTGTATATAATTGAGGCGGCAAATGGTTCTATTGTTGTTTTATTAGTTACGTAAAATGAAAAGAGCGGATGAGATGCCACCCACACACTCTTACCTGCGTTTAAATTGATTGGCAATAATTACCAGTGCAGCGAAATTCACGAACAGATACCCAGTTCAACTTCGTTGAAATCTGCCAAAAGAGCGTTGCCAGAAATGGAGTGAAATCGCTTATTAAAGTGTGATTGCTAATTCGGCAGATGATCGCGACTTTCTTACAGAAATGACCACCCTTTAAAAGCAGTTATTTGTAAGATCTTACTTTATTAAAATAAGAAGACAAAAACGAGATGCTCACTGCTCAGCGTGGGTGCATCAGGTGAGTAAGAAATTAACCAGATTTTGCGCACCTCACTCTGAAAATTTTGCATATCAATATATGTATACTGTATAGTATATAGTAATCGCGTGATCGGTTATTGTAGCAATTCGTTTTATAGAAAACGCTCAGAGCGGGAGTTATATTTAAGCTAATTTCACTGACTACCGGAACTATATAATATATACATATATGTAACACCTCTGCGAGATCACCTTTAAAATTAATTTTAAGTTTCGTTTAAATTATTAATGCACCTCTGGCTTGTGTGCGTTATGGTAACTGTTAATTCATGTATTGTCTTTGCTCTTTCTAGGATCTTCAACGTCGCAAGATCGTGATGCAGGGTTTTGTTCAGGCAGCTCTGAAGGAGGTGATGATCTTTCAATGGACCACTCACGTTTAGAGCCAAGAAGCCCAACTGATGCTTCCGAGGATTCCGTTGAAGTCAAAGTGACACCAATCAGCTTTACAAGGAACAAACGAAAGAGCTCTGAGCCATCTCGTGTGATATTTGAACAGGATTCGGGTCCATTGAAAAAGAGGATAAGGTATGCTTCTGGTGGTAGTTGTGTCGACACCGACACCAAGAGCCATTTCCGACCGTGGAACAACAATGAAATACATCATGATAGTATACTAAATCCGGCAGAAATTCTCATTAGACATCCAGGTGTGACGACCCTACACCGTGTTCCAGTTGAATACGACGCAATTCAAGAAGAACCGTTGGCATTAGTGGCCAAAAAACCGTCCAGCTCTGCGTCATCTGAAACACAAGATAAACACAGTAGCCTTAAGTCACACGCACAGCCATCTAACCACCTCAAAAATGATCTCAATCGCATCCATCCAGGCTGCAGTGATCTAGACATACCCCTAACAATACACGGAAAAGGAGTTCCTAGCGTTAACAATATGAGCAGTAGTAGTAGCACTAGTAGCCAGCGACCTCAGCAACGGAACTACAAGAACATGACAAGGGAGCGACGCATAGAGGCTAACGCTCGCGAGCGGACTAGGGTTCACACTATCTCGGCGGCCTACGATACACTGCGAAAGGCCATCCCTTCTTACTCACATTCGCAAAAACTATCGAAACTATCCGTTTTAAGGGTGGCATGTTCTTACATCTTGACTTTAAGCCGAATGGCTGGGAACGATTACAGTGAGGATCAGAGTGCTCCATCGCTGGCGTCCTGCTTTGAAATGGTCACTAAAACGATTCAAACCGAAGGGAAGATTCGCAAGAAAAAGGATGAATGAGCTAACAACCGTAATACTACCTATACGTTAAGAAATTAAAACGGTGCTCTGAATTCTTCTAATTAATTTTAAGGTAAAAATGATATAAAGCTGTATATAAAAGAGAGAAAAACAACAACATCAAATAAAGTTTAAATTATTCGAAAATTTTATAACTATGTCTAAATTTGTTCAAATCGTGATTTTATTATATTATAAAGCAATCTAATTTATTGTAAATGTCGATTATTGTTTACTTGCATTTTTGTCTGTTTTCACTTTTACTTTTACATATACAATATATAGGTACCTTTTCTTTAGTTTCATTAGATCAATCTCCGAAACCTTTGGGATAAATATTTATTATGATAATTGCCAGAAATTTTGAATGTAATGCAACATTTTACAAAACTAAATAAATACAATTTTTACAGTACAAATTAATATTTAAGTGCGCTCATAAGTAATGTAAACCTACGCTCATTAGAAGCGCGTGAGTTAAAAGAGAACGACAATAAATTGTTTGCCATGTTTGACTTCGACAATAATAATTTGAAATACAACATAGTGTAATCACTAACTTTGTTTTGTACTTTATTTTTGATTAAATCAAATTTATCAACTTGGAGAGAGAAAAAATGTGAAATGTTAAGCCATTAAAATAGATTTACAAGAATAATAATAGCGGAATCTCATATTTTGTAAAAGTGCCATAAAATAAATGTTTATGGTGAATACGTTGCCATAAAACTTAAGAAAGCCATCTTATGTGTTTCATTTCTTCTTAACATAACTATTTTGGCAGCCATGCTTCGAAGAAAAATGTTCTTATAATGCTATTATTTATTAAAGTACATTAAGTAAATGTTTAAATAGATTCTTAACTTTGGTTTTTTTATTTCATTTGTTTTTCGTGAAGTCAGTAAGGTAAGTGTTCATTTCACGTCGGCAGTTAAGATGTTTATTAAAAGTCCGCAACTTTTATCTTTTCCAATGTGCATTGCTCTGGAAAGCAATCATTATTTTATTTAACATGTAATCTCGACTTTTGCAATTTACTGTTTAATCAAAATATTAGAGACGAATGTGCCAGACGTTACGTCAAAAATGATATGAAACATTGGCGTAGCTAGCAATTGTGTTGCCGGTGTACAGTGGGTGTATACTCTTTAGAGTATATAAAACATGTAAGTATATATAGTGTATTTGATGACCCAATTATGCAAAAGCGTTTAAATTCATTACTTATATTTATTGCTTTTCGTCGGTCTGTTGGTTTGTTACCGACTTCTACTAAATATTTGAAATTCGTAATTTCTGAACGCGAATCGTTAAAAATCAACCCCTTTTTTTACAAACATTAGGTAAAGGTATGTTTGTACATTTTAAATTTGAGTACTATTGTATTAACGTTATCAAGACGAAGAAAATAGCCAAACACCCCAATTAAGAATAATAAGATAATAATAGGTAGAATAATAAGAAGAATAGGACATTGAAATTATGTCATCATGTACATAATTGAAAAAACATCGTCCAACTAAGTAATAATGAAGTGATAACCAATTTGTCTACTAAAGATCGAGATGTACTTAGAACCACTCAATAAGCAATAACTACAATAATAGCAGCTACTAAGTAGTTTAGATAAGGTAGGTAATTACGAATAACTGGATTTGTTTCCGTCTATAGTACAATTTCCAGCTGTAATTACGATAATTAGTTCGGGGCTACCTGATCTTAGCGATTGTTAATCGCAGACTGAACCGTCCAACGCCATCATGCTAATCGCGTGCTATCCGCACCGCCCCTTGGTGTACTTAGGCCAGAGCTATTTTTTTCGTCGTTTCCTCCAACTGGGAGATTTGCCCCTCTAGCTACAAAATATGTAAATCTGTTGATGAATGCAAAATCTTTGCTAGAGTCTTCAGTATAATTAAGCGGCAAGAATTCGAGCGGAAGAAGTTCACTTGTTTCGTTAGACCGGATATTGTAGAAGGAACATAACCACTGTTACGTAAGCATCCTACATTGTGATTTGAGAATCTAAGTACCAATGAAGAAGATTAGTGATAAAAACATGTTAAAAGCGAGAGTATGAAAATCATTTTAAAATTTACAAGTATTCTTAACTGGCTAGCCTGAGGTCTGATATATTCATTACTACTTAACGAAGTTGCACTTGAATGCTATTTTGCAACGCTCGTTTCAATTTTGTATCAATCAGATCTGTATTATAAATTCCAATATCTTATCAATGTCTCTTTCATTGTGTCAATTTAAACTAGTTGCGCCTTGATATTCAGTTGGAAGATACACTTCCAAAGTAGTCACTCTCAAAAATTCTGCCAACATCTAAAAACTTGCGGTCGAATTGAAATTGCAAAAATACGATCCCAGCAAATTCCACTTTCTTGTTATTAAAAATCAAGGGAAATGAAACTGGAGATACTGCAGAAAGGTGACCAACCGCTAATCATTATTCACTTGCACTGGTATTCCCCATTTTCTGTAAACACAGGAGTTCTCGATGCTTGCAATTTGATATTGCAATTACATCATTTGCCGCACCCGTTTCAGACGTGCGTCGCGCCGGTACAGCAAGCTGCGATACTAGATGCTGCGATTATCAACATCAGGAGTCGCTTAGTCAGAACGCGACCCGAAGAAATGATAAGTGGAGGACTTGGATTTAAATTATACGCAATGTGGATTTTGGATTGCATAGGCTAGCGATAATAATTAATTCTGATGATGTTTGCGTAACAAACCTGTACAATGTACATATATTATATTTGCCCCGGCAGTGATGAATCGCAAGCAGCTCTGTGATGCGCTGCACTTATTCGTCTAATCATAATGCCGATAAGACATGGTGGACGGCATTCACCTTGCGCCGCATTTCGTTTGAGTACTGAGAATGGGCAACGGAATGTGACTCGTCTTCTCCCAGAACAGCATCTCTCCGCAAACGTATTCGAGATCAATTACCAACACGTACATGGCAAAAAACCCTCGCGAAATCTGGTTGAAACCGTCGCATATATACACTTTGGCGGAGGAAAAAACCTGTAAAAGAAGTGAAGATCAATCGGTCCAATCGATTTATCGCAGATATTTTGCGCTGGCTTCTTGTACCAATTGTTTCGGCATTTTGGGTGCACAGCGCAAGGGACCACGCAACCAGGATCGAGCACCACGCCACGATCAGATAAGCAGAGGCGAGGCGAAGGGATGACAGAATATATTGTAAGCAGCGCAGTCTTAGCGCCTTTTTCGTGCTCTGCGTAGCAATTTGAAATTTTTCGAAAGGTCTGAGCGTTTTTCTTGATATCGGAGGAATTTTCGTGGATAATAAAATGCATATTGCAACTTCAGTCTGATGCAATCACATTATTTATTATCCTTCATCGAGGTGTATCCTGTTAGTAAACCCAGGTAAATAAATAAATGTGTTTGCAAGTTTTCCATCAGTTTACGAATGCAGAAAAATATCTGACTTTTATTTAGTTCATGTCGAAAATTCCTGAACTAAGAAAGCTTTGTTTATCAGAGGATAAACATCAATAGTAATAATCCAATGAAGAATGTTTCCTGGTTTTTATAACTTCAGTCTCCTCAGATTGGTATCACTTCTTGAAGCAATTAAAACACCGCGAACCGTAGAAAGTTTATCGCTAGGGTGTGATAACATCACTTGTTTTGTTGAAATTGGGAAAACATTCAAAAAATACCCTGAAAAACATTTTTGAAGAGGCTCACAGCAATTCGAGTCGGTTTTCGATCAAATTTGCATCACATTAGAATAATAATAATCGTCGTGACCCGGGACCATTTGACTAATTTATAATAGAAAGAAATACAGTTGCCGCCTTCCGATCTTAATATAATTAATTCGAACATAAAATATTATGGAAATTTTTGTAGGCGGACAAAAGTCCACAGAATCAGGAAAAGTGTAGAGACATAGAAATTCAACATAATGTATATGAGATCACTGATATCGCTGGCGAATAAGCAAGCAATTAGAAACTCGGCAAGGCTTCTAGAATCTAGACTCGTGCATTCTGGTTATATTAAAATTTGTAAAATGTCAGAAACCAGATGCTTTGAAGAAGGCGGCTATTAAATCTATACGTACAACGACGTTGAAATAAAAAAATCAAGAACATAATAACTGTACCTACATACGTCAGCGTTTGAAGAACATCATGACCTCCATGTCCTCCCCCTGGATCCGCGCTTGATGATGATCTATTATTGTGTTCTAATTTGCTTAATTAATAATTTTACACCACTGCAGTTATAGGTAAGAAAAATACTTTAATGTTTGGCTTGTACTCTTGTATTTAAAAGTATCTGTCTGTTTATAATAATTTTGGGATCAATTTCTAAGTTGAAATCTTACGTTAATTTAAGCAAAAAATATAATACAATCGATGCATGATGATAGGCTTTAAAATTTGCCACCTGGATAAAATCAGCATTTGATTATTTACTTACTTTATGAGTATTGTTCAATAATAATATACAAAATTACTAAATCTAAGCGAATCCAAAAATAATAACATCGTGACATAAACATCATTTATTGATAATAGGACACATAACATCTGGATCACAAATGGTGAATACTCATCAAAATTAGCAGCTTGGGTTGAACGGTGTGCGATTAGGATAATTGAGGACGATAGGGCTTATCAGACTGCTTCAATAAAATTCGTGTGGGGCGTTATTCCAGGAGGCCTCCGAAAGGGTTGCTGTTGTCACTAACACCAAATAAAAATCCTCAGCTATTGTTGACGAAAGATACCTAATTGCGGAAATTGAACGCTTAGAAGAAACAAATACTTAAAAATGCTATCACGGTAAACATTTTAAGGCATTGGTAAACCAAGTAACAAAAGTAAAATATATCAGAGTTTTACTAATATCTGAAAAGACTTCATAACTTTATACATGCAGATACTTCAGACTGCAGACGATTAAAAATTGATGTTTCGTCGCGGATTGCAGCTCCCTGAGCAGTATATGCCGACAGGCGGTTCGGCACAGGATGCTTATAGTAATTACCGTAGTAAACTCATAAATTTATTGATCCTCGATGAGACAATAGAATTGCCGAAAGCAAGAGATGATCACAGATGATTGCAGTTTTTGTGTGCAGACGACGTAAGATGCAAACATTTTTCGGGTTTTCCTCGCTGTGCCCTTTAATGTCAAACATCAGCCTAAGTTGTGCTCTGAATATCAAAATAGTTTGCACGATAAAAAGTGCTTAATCCGTTTTTAAACTGCGAGGTCGTACCATTTGGAACGCAATAACATTGGCGTTTAAATTGAATCACCTTACTTACTTCTTTTGCAGAATTTGTCGCATATCAGTAATTATGGTAAACGTTTTATTAGCTGCCAGGCAAAGGGAAATGTTTAAAATTGAAAGAGTTTTTGTAGTTCTTCAACATCATGCACGTGGAAATTTTCGACAAACAACAAATGCAATGCTGACAGTACATTTGTCAAGTGCACCACTTTGGCCGTTATCAGATGTTTTTAGAATGAGTCTTGCACTAATCAAATGCAGTTGAAGTTCTTTAGTCTATGACAAAATGCATACTTCCCAGCCTACGCAATATTTTCAGAAGGCGGGCAAAGGTTCATATGAGTAAAATGTATCATTTCATTTTTATATAAACAAAAAATGAAATTATTTAAATTATTCGAAACAGTGTTCGATTTTACAATATTATACATCCAGCTACTTTCGATCTCCGCCAAAAATGCTTATTGGTAAATTACTAGACGAGCGGCAGCTAATTTTTCGAGACCATCAACCTTCGTGATGCTGCTGCGTCTGGCGTTGAAGAGGATCGCATAATAAAACCATTCATCATTCTCGAAATTAATGGCGCATTGAGAGTTTTGAAGCTGGTTTTTCCTGACCACAAAACATCTACCCTTGATATGAGACGACTTCCTTTCATGAGCATCGGAAACTTCATTAAGTCACGTTGGCCATCATTCGACCCAATGCGATTTTTTCGTTCTCGGTGCATATCAGAAATATTTGCTGTATATTAAAAATGATAATCGATAAAGATTTCATAAATAATCGATTCGGTCGTCTCAAGACGAAAGGATGCTATTAAGCGCCGTCTACATGTGTTGCAATCAACGACAAAAACGACTTTGTTTTGACAAGCCCTTAACATGGCTTGGTACAAATGTTTTCAGGCAACGATATCTGCCTTCACTTTATTCAATCTCAGTCGGATAATAACAAAAAGTCAAGATGACATCTACTTCGGCTGAATTTTTGATTAGATAATCGAAGAAGATCGGAATGGACTATTTGCAAGATTCGAACTTGCTGAACTGATCGTAATTGCGATAAGCAGAACGCATGTTGCGGTACAGTTTTTCCGCTGCGTAAACGACGCCGCCGCGGATTAATTAAATGAGACGTAAATATGTAAGAAATGATATTGTTACTTGACTACCTAACTATCGGAGTGTAGAACATAGTTGCTTTTCGGCGCTCTTGACTGTGTGATCTGTGATACACTCAATCAAGCCTCTATAAAATTTGTATGATTTCAATGTAAGTATTGCACTGAGCTTGAGTCCTTTAAATGTAGCTTTATTGCCCCAATCGCCATAGCGAACCTGATGATGGCGGCAGAAAACCAAAAAATATGGCCGCTGCTGGTATGAGCATGTAGCATAAAAGATCAGTCAAAGATAATTAAATGAAAACGATTGCTTCAAACAGCCCAAATGTCCTTGTACGATCGTTCCTATACTCAGCACTCTCAGCACTTCAATGGTCCATTTGAGGTAGAACAAGAATTCAAACTGCGATTTTACTTCTTTATTAATCAGAGCACATGTGTGGAAATCGGCGGACGAAAATTCCGATCAAATCATAAAGCGGCCAAGCACTGCACACAACAAAAAGTAGTCACGATCGCTAACCGCATCGATGCCATCATCTTCGGAAAAAGTCGAAAAAATAAAGGAGTGGAATTCGTATTCGTTGCTCGTCACAAGGAACAACAGGTTCAACAAGGGATCCATAACGAGAAATTAAAAATCCCATTTAAATTTGAGTGTGTGTCGAGATCTGACAAAGACGCCGCAGAAGCCGGTAGATCCGGGGTAATTAATAAGGAAAGCATTTCAGAGACTCACCTACGGTGAAAATTCGTGCTCAAGTGTCACGGTGCAAAATCGCGTATCGGTTGCGTCAAGCGTCAGAGCAAACGGTTATTGGCTTTTGATTGTTGTTATGCTGAACATAACCGCGACTTGCTGAAACAGCGATTCATAAATCAAATCATAATTAATTATTCGAAATGTGTAATTAAGACGTCCGCGGCGAATGGCGATTTTTTCTTGTTGATGTCTTTGTTTCATATAATAATATTACTGCATCTTTCAGCACGACAACGTGTCGATGACAAGATTTGCGGTGTATCAGTGACAATTAGTTTTAATAAAAGCGATTTATAACATATTTTAAAGATCTATCATGTACAATTGGTGCAATGTACCTTCATCCTAATGGTATAACAATATTCATCGCCCCGGGTAAAACCCGCTAACCAGCTGCTGGTCATTTATATAATTTGCACCAGGTAACTTTTAGATGTAGATTTTGCTACAAGTGATTTTTCAAAACAGGTACAGTAGATATGTAATTTAAGAATTTCGCTGTTTCGCCATTTCTTTTCAATTTTGAAAATTCTATCGATTGAATGTCACATGTCTTTACACAAGAAATCAAGGAAAAGCTAGTACTTTGTTTTGTATCTCAAAAATAATCTAAATTTGCGCATTTTAGTTACGTAAACAATAAAACAAAGTTATTTCGTTTATCTACATACACTTTTTGCCTACACATCTATCAAAGCAGCAGAATTTGAGCTGTTGAAAGTTCAAGTCTATTTCCGTAAAATCCCAGCAGTGAACCGCATCTCTCGTAAATTATTACATTTTTCAGGCTGCGACACGTGTTATCAAAACTCCACACGCTGTGTGCTATCAGTTAGTCAAAACAAACAATTGAACTCGTATGCCTACCGCCGAAACAAGTGGATCCTGATAAATCTCGATGCCCCGTGATCACAAGCCCTCGAATTGATTACATCAGATCGCACGAACTCCAAAATTCCGGGCTGTGATTATTCTGGGAATCACTTCCCGCACGGCTGTCCACTCATCGCTAGAATCTAGATTCGCCTTTTAACGATCGCACCATATGCGCTGCTGCGACGCTAGATCATGTGTTTGGCTAAAGTGTCAGTCGCGATCGCGAACGAAGTATTTACGCGGAGCCGCTGAATCGAGGCCGCTAATTATTCCGGGCATGAGTAAGCTGTTTGCGGCGGATTTGCATGAAGCACGCACGTTTGTGGTGCGGCGCGTACTAGAATTGCAGTTACATCATGTTCGCGATAGACAGTCCAACAGATTTCGCGACTCTTCGGAGCGATCTTATCTGAACTTAATAGAGCGTCGAGGAGTGCACCGCTATCAGAATGCATCATCCACGTCTCGGGTAGCTAGACTTTGTCCTTTTCCTGTCTAATCTGGAAAAACTCGCACGGAATTGTCTCAAGTTTAATCTGATAACCAAAAACTCAATGCTACAACAGTAAAAAGCCTTATCAAATAGCAAAAATTTAAAATATCTCAATAAACGTTTTGTTGACTACGTAAATAAGTAACGATCCGAACATTTCAATGTTCGAAATTTTGTACAATTTAACAATTAAACATATTGGAAAAAATTGTGATCAAAGTTTTTGAGGAACAGAGCAATGCAAACTATTTTCAAGAAAAAACTCACGAACGTCTTCGCATAGAAATGTGAGAAGCAATTGTTATAAACTTGAATTAAAGCTTACGTCGAAATGTGAAAAAAATATTACTAAATGTGCACTTAATTTCCTCATACCAAAATGTACCCGCGGCGTGTTTTAAACACGTGCTACATAAATGTTAATAGCCCCTGATAGTTGAGTTATGATTAGCACAATATGTTTTCCATTATGTTTTTTTTGTTTTTAATCGTAAGGTGAAAATTTAGACGCACTCACGCTTGATATAGTTACATACAACGTACTTCAAAGGAGAGAACAATTGTTACAAATGATGGAATTTTCTAATTCGAATTTGCTATATTTGTCTGTAAAACCGAAAATCGTTTTAAAATCGGAAAAAATACAACCGCATTAAGTCCAAAGCGTCCCTTAACGAATTCAATGACGATCCTTTTGACAGGACAGCACTTTTAAATTTTTCGCGGTCGATACGATACGTACGCATTGAAAAATTAAAGTCCCTCATGCGAAGAAATGGCGAAACAGCGAAATTCTTAAATTACATATCTACTACCTGTTTTGAAAAATCACTGCGGACTTTGCTATTTGTTATTCTGTAGAAACGGTCAATGGCGCTTGTTATTCCATAAAGACGCCCTCATTAGGATACCATCAGGACGGCCTGATCCGACAGTGCCGGTCTGGCCAGGTCGGCTGGTCGGCGATCGCCGACGGCCCAGAGCCCAGAAAGCCACTGAAGGGCCTATAAGAATAAGCCCTCAGTGAAAACAAAATGTTAAAATCGATCCAGAAATTTTTGGCCCAAAAGCACAGGGCCCTGAAAAAATTGCGCTAAATATAAATCACTCTGTGCCTCGCCAAGGAAAGTACAAACAAAAAGAACTAGTACTCACAATAAGTACAAAATCGCGTATAACGAAATTCACGGCTTAGGGCCTGTGTGGGTGAGGTAAAGACTAAAGAGTCTTTCGAAGGGAAGGTGAAAAGTGAGAATAAGTCTGTGCTTAAGCGCTCTCCGACTCACTTCACATTTCACAATCTAAGCTTCTTACGCTTGTATTGTGCGATACGACATCGCGACGCCAGACGCTCCGCCGTGCGTACTCTCCTTGCTCCAATATATGTTTTGCACAGAACGCTAGCTCAAATATTCCTGCCGTACATGATTCGTGAACTGAGATCGTGGGATGAACTCACAATCTATTGAATGACATAGTGGGGTTCTCGCGCGGTTATTTCTTATTGAATTGAGAGATATTCTTTGGTGACTGTACAGTGCACTATTCGTTTGATTTCTGAATTGTGGGAATTTAGTAGTTTATTTCAAAATGAATAAAAAACAATTGAGTGGCGGGGCTAAACGAGCGATAAAACGAAAGCACGACGAAGAATTAGAGAGAACAAATAAAAAAATACACAGTTTTTTTACATCTACTTTTCAAGTTACTCCTACGGCTTCAAGTAAGTAAACAAAGTGTAGTGATCCAAACGGGTGGCGACGGCGTGTCTGTTCTGTTTCCAAATTGAAACGGACGCATCGGCGGTGTTGCCAACTCCAAATCTCCCAAAATTTTATTTACTTAATGCATTGTCATTGATACTGAATTGTTTCCAGCATCAACATTCCAAGATGATCAAACAGAACGTTCAGAATCTTTGGCACCAGTACCTGTGGCAGAAAAAAATATTGATCCTGATTGCCTTACAATTACAACTCCTTCTACTTCTACACCTTCTGTAGCAAAACCTTGCGAATACCTAATTGCTGACGCCGGGGACAGCAGTTTATCTTCTCAATCTGACGAAGACAATGATGAAGTTCAAAGAAGCTCAGCTCAAAGTTTGACTAACTTTGTGTGTCCAAACCTTAATGACCCTATAACACTGAAGATGGCTTTTCTTAAACAGCATCCTATTCAAGTTATCTGCCGTGGTGATGGGAAAAAGCTTCCGTTTGAACCGAACAAATTATTTTACAGAATTTTATCAAATGGAGAAAAGGTACAAAGAAAATGGCTATCTTATAGTTCCGAATTAGATAAAGTGTTTTGCGCAACTTGCATGGCATGCGGAGGAAAGGAAAATAGGGAGACTTCATTCATATCAGGACATGAGGTCTTACCTAAGCATATATACAAAGCGGTTGAAGTCCATGAAAACTCACAGTATCATCATAATTCTGTAAAAGCAGCTCTTCAAATTTGTAGCGGGCGTGATGTTGAGTCTCTTCTTAACTCCAATCAGGCTCAATTGCGAAAAAACGAAATAAAAACGCGGAGATTGGTACTTCACCGTCTCATAGATATAACGCTTTTTATAGGTAGGCAAGGTCTAGCATACCGTGGAAACGAAGAGGCTGCCTATTCCCTTTCGCAAAAAGGAAATCATGGAAATTTTTTGGAACTTGTTTTACTGCTGTCTGAATATGATGTAATCCTAAAAACTCATGTTGAAAAATGTATTGAAGAGAGTAAAAGAAAACAAAATGCAAATTTAAAGAAATTGGAAGTAACAAAGAACAAAAATACAAATGTCGGAAGAGGATCTCTTCTTACTTTCTTGTCTAAGGCATTCATCAACAAACTGATAACTACAATCGGTAGTATTGGACGACAAATCATATTAAAAGATTTGACAGAGAGCATTAATTGTAGTTTGATGGTGGATACAACACAAGACGTTGCCGTAATGGATCAACTGGCTATCTGTGTTCGTTATGTTTTTCAAGGAAAAGTGTTTGAAAGACTTCTTGATTTGACAATTGTTGAAGACTCTAGTGGTGTAGCCCTTTTTGGAAAGCTAAAAAGTGACCTAAATAAATATGGAATATCTATGTTTAATATCGTAGCTTGCTCATTTGACGGGGCTGCTAATATGAAAGGATGCTACAATGGTCTTCAGGCTCACTTAAAAACTGAAAACCCAAAAATTATTTATACTCATTGTATGGCTCATGTACTCAATCTTGTAGTTGCAGATTCCACTGTTCATTGTTCGCAAGCCGAATTTTTATTTGGGCTTGTAGAAGAAACTGCTTGTTTCATTGACCAGTCCCACAAAAGAATAGCTATTTGGGAACAACAAACTAAAAGTCGATTCGCTGGGCGTGAACAGTTATATCGGTTAAAGAAAATAGGAGCAACCAGATGGTGGAGCAAACACAAAGCTTTAGCATCGATTATCGACTACGAATCTATAAAAGAGGGAAGTTTTGATTCAAGTTTAAGCAAGCTGACAAATCTCCTTCATGTCTTATTAGACATCACCAAAGGTAAATTCGATTGCAAAACTAAATTTACTGCTCGGACCCTTATAAGTCAATGGAGTAAGTTTGAAAACGTGTTCACTGCATTTATAATTTTAGATTTGTTTATAATAACCTCACCTGTTTCCGTTTACCTACAGAGCAAATCGCTTGATTACGCGATGGCATGGAAATTGGTAGACAGTATGTTGAAAGAAATGCAAAACAAAAGAAACGACACCTTTTTTGATAACTTGCTGGATTTGTGTAAAAAATACACCAGAAAAATCCAAGAAACTTTTCAAGAGTTAGAGATTGAGACCGATTTTTCTCAAAAAAGAATAGCGAAAAGAAAAAAAATGCCAGGCGAGCTGTGCGAAGATGAGTCGCCATCGGTTTCACCAGCTTTAAAATATAAAATTATTTATTTTAATATATTGGATTGTGCAATCAACAGTATCCAAGAAAGATTCATCCCCAATAAAGAGCTACTTGAAGATTGCTCTCTTTTAGACCCCAAAAATTTTAAACTTGTTTTAAGTATGAATTTCCAGGAACCTGAAATCGCTATGGATACATTGTCTGCATTGGCAAATGTTCCAAGGAGTAGTTTAATAACGGAACTTAAACAGTTTGCTGAGCAGTATGATATTTTTAAATTATCTATGTGCAAAATGGCCAAGGAAAAAGAAAACTGTACAGAGTGCTTATCGTGTGCTTTTTCTGTTGTACACCACTTATCATCGCAATCTGGACTATTTAACCATTTGTATTCTGTCTACAAATTTGTACTAACGTTACCATGTACCCAAGTAACGTGTGAAAGAGTCTTTTCAAAATTGAAAATTCTTAAAAATAAATTAAGAAATTCTTTAACCCAACCTCTGTTGGCAAACTTAATGTTAATGAATTGTGAAAAAGACGTTTTTGAATGTATGGATAAAGATGAAATAATTGATCAAATTGCATCAACCAGTGAAGAGCTCAGAAAAAAACTAATGAATTAGATTCTACATTAAAAATTTTTTTTTTAGTAAGTTAGTCATTTAATAATGTTGTTTGCCATTTTCTAATGTAATGTAATATAATATTAATATATAGTACCTATGTATTTATGCAAATAGGTAATAATATAAAATCTGTTTGTGATATTTTTGTATTTTCCTTCAAATGTCTTTTTAAAAAATTTCGGTGAGGGCCGTAACGACGTTTGCCCGAGGGCCCAAATATCTGCCAGACCGGCACTGTAGATCCGATAATTGGTGATACCGTAAAAAGCCCCTTGGCATGCAGGTATGAGATTAATTTAAAATTTCATAACTTCTTCAGATTCATAAACATATGTTTACAATAAAATAAATATCTTCAAAACAGAATTCCTCAGTGGTCGTCAATCCAGCGCGGCTCATCAGACTTGATGGACAAGAAAGCTGCCACTTTATGGGAATGCACAAATTCCTTCTCGTTCGGCCGGAAAGATCGTGTTTGAGGAATCTCAACTCGACTCGAGTCCAAATGATTTTCAGGAAGCCAGGTGAAAGGATGCACGGCGTTCCAGAACGGACATTGCAGTGTAGTACATATACAAAATACGTATACATGTGTATTATTTGTATTACGCCCTTTCAATAAGGATAGAACATAAGAATGATTAAAGATACAAAATTTTTAGTATTATTAAGAACTATTTGTATGAACAGAATGACAATGTGTTGGAGATGACTATATCTATCATGTCCAAAAAATCTAAAACACACCCTTCAACCATAACTGTATTTTAAAAATTTGTCGGTGCCTTATTCCGGCTTCAGATACCTGGGAAGATTCCATGGCACAAGATCCCATGAGAGGGCAATTTATCCGGAATCATTAAAGTATAAAAAGGGAACGACCTGAAAGAAAAAACGGAATTCTAGAAGCTCCTCGCTGGACGCAACCCGGGGGTAGTGAGAGTGAATGCTGTTCGAGAGCAGGTGCTCTTTTTGGGGATGGTGTAAGATTCTAAAGAAACATTATGTCTCGTCAACCAATCGACTAAATTATTACACCTCATCCCGCATCTCACAAAGGAACCGAGCGGGCAGGAATAGTGAAGTAAATATGTATATATTATATAATATGTATGATTGTATATTTCTGCATTCCAGATTGTTTTTGACGATAATTGGGACTCACTTTCGTGTTACGCAAATGGGACATATTACGAGGCACCCGAACCGAGAACTCGTAATCCGCTTTATTCGAGTTGAGCTGCTCAACCTTTTTGATTTTATCCGGTAATTTCTTCAATGTTTTGAAGAACACCGCCAACTTACCCGTTTCGTCAAAATAGGAGAGGGTTAAATCAGAGAAAAAGAACGTTAATCGGACCTTAAAGGAATATCTCAAGGGTTGATTGACTAATTTGTATAAATGTTAAAAATTGATTTTTAAATTCAATAAATATGATTAAAGAAAGGTTTGTCTTTTGAACTAGTGAAATTGACTAGACAAATTGGTCTATTTTAGCAGTAGAGTCAAATTTTCAGTCCAATTCCTTTCTGAGCAGCCTGTAGAAAAAGTGTTGAATTCCTGGTTAAAAGTTGACGCCACCCAAAATCAGATACTAAACATTTTGTCAATTGAGGCGGTGCGAAAACTCCTGCTGAATGAATGCAATCCACAGACGGCAATTGACGCCAAAAAATTCGTTAGAGCAGTTACATTCGAGAATTTGACGGAAGCTAAGCAGACAGTGCCAAGAGCACTAAATACCAAGACATTTTAATCCTATCAAAACACGATTAAAGGAGATTCAACTTCTCTAAATCTAATCCAGTTCGCAAAGACGGGCGCCAAAGTAGATTACCCCGTCCCCCCAGACTCTGTCGCATGTCAAAGTATATTTCGACCAGCTGCGCGCTATGCTCCAACACACATCGCAGCACGCTCCTTATAGCATCCAGAAATAGACGTTCTCTGTGTCTGACCTGTAAGATAAGTAAACACCCAAATCTTAAAACCGTAGATTGTAGAACTCAGGTCCCATAAATCTGAGAGGTTAGAACGAACAGTGGAGCTCGCGCTGGGGATGAGCGATGGTGGATGCTAATTTACTTGGTAAAACATCCGAATGGTTCTGAGAGGTGCCGAAAGCGTTGCCAAGAATTCGCAGTAGAAGAACAAGTACTGTGAAATTTCTCGCAGACGGAATAGAAGCGTCGCGACGATCTAAAATTTGCATCTCCCGGGACCCAGATGGATGCACGCATTTAGGTGGCTCCTGCCGTCTTCAGATTTGAATGGCCTCTGTGAATGAACTAAAGCGGTACAACTCCAAAACGCTGCAAATGTGGATTTTCCAGTGATTTATAATTCAACTAACAAAAGAACCTGACTGGGAGCGTCAGCCAAAGTGTCGATTCCGACATTCTTCCTTGTGGCCAGAAAACTTTTGGAAAACTATCGACCCCCGAAGCACCTACGGAAAGTCTGTGAAACTTTTCGCCTCCATAGAGTTGTTTATGCTCCCCTTTCATACCTCTACTTAACCCTATCGAGTCATGCTTGCCCATTACGCTGATCGATTGGCGCCAACCTGGTGCACCCCATCTCAGCACGTATAAACACACGCCTCCGCAAGACACACATCTCAATTCCGGGCCACTTATCCGCAAGCCCAGACTAGCGACCACCGGGGGAAGTGGGGCGTCAGCCGAGGTTGAGAGCCAACTAATATGGCTTTACGAGATGACGGTGTTGCGATGATAGCCTACAAGCGGGTCTAGCACTCGCGGCAGGATTTTCTTTGATTTTTCGGTTTTATTTCTTGGGCTTTTCTTAATTTCTTCTTCACTTCGACGATCGTTGAGATAAAGTAAACTAAAGAAACCGTGGACGAAGCCAACTCTTGGTGGTTGGAAATGTCGCGAGATGTGCACCGAGATAGGCGAACATTTCCACCCACAGAAATGTTGGTGAACGAGCCACTTTAGTGCGCTTTTCCATCTCTCGTCGTGAGTTTCTGTTTTTCCTTTTAATTTTAGATCCTGTTTGCTTCCGGAATGCTAGTAGCTATTTGTATTGAGGACGCCTTGGGAGCTAGGGCCTTGGGGCAGCGGAAGATGTCATTAACAGCCAGACACTTTGATCTTATTCTAGTTGGAAGTGCGTTTTATTTACACTGATATCTCACGCCAGGTGTTTGGTCTTAATTTTGGGTGATTTTAATTTGATGTTTCGCTCAACGCGTTTCCTTAATTTGAACAATTGTGGCATATTCAGAATCTTATGTAATTTCTGTCAGCGAAATATAATACAGTATTGAGAAATTATGCGTCTTTAGAATTTTATTTTTATCAATAGCTGGCTTAAAAATATGTATGAATGGAAAAATCTGAAAGGGAAGTGGGCTATGAACTTTTAAATATGTAATCCAAAATTGCAATTCTTCAAGTAAAGTAGGTAATAAGATTCGAAGTAAATATGTATAGCAGAAATACATTTTGATTAAAGAAAAGAAATTTAATTTTAAGAATTTATATTTTCACTGAAATTTTAATATATACAATACACAAAAAAAAACATTGTACTGGCAAAACCCAGCAGTTTTCGAAATATCTTAACAAGAAAGACGAATTACATAAATAATATAACAAAATAAAATTGGCTTCGCGCAAGTCGTTATGTATATTGACGACCACTAGGACTGCAATGTATATACAAGGATCCTATAAAATCCAGTGATTCGCGACTATTAAGTGATTCGGGCATTCGTGTCCGCAGTTAGACACTTGGGTGGTCGTGGAGAAAAAGTATTTAGTTATTAACTTTTACTTAGCTACTTGCTTCATGCGGTTGAGTGCACTTCCAGCCTTGAACCACTCGATCTGTTGCTGGTTCAATGTGTGGTTCAATTTGATTTTGTCTACTTTTCCATCGGCGTGTTTAATTTCGCAGTCGACCTGTGATCCAGGAGCAAGGTTCTTCAGTCCAAGCAGTGAAATCTTGTCAGTCGGTTGAATCTGCATTCAATTATAAAATTCTTTGAGTTCCGAAAACATTAGACATAATCAGTCAATAATTACCTTATCGTAATCTGAGGGATTGGCAAAGGTAAGTGGCAATAGACCCTGTTTTTTCAGATTGGTTTCGTGGATGCGTGCAAATGACTTAACAATAATAGCTCTACCACCAAGATGACGGGGCTCCAAGGCGGCATGTTCGCGGGAAGATCCTTCTCCGTAGTTCTCATCTCCTACAGCAACCCAGTTCACCGATTTGGCCTTGTAATTTCGTGCGACGTCGGGCACTGTACCCCACTCTCCAGTCAGTTGGTTTTTGATTTTGTTCATTTCCCCGTTTTCAGAATTGGTTGCACCAATAAACATGTTGTTGGAGATATTGTCTAAGTGACCACGGTACTTAAGCCACGGTCCAGCAGCGGAGATGTGATCAGTTGTACACTTTCCTTTTACTTTTATCAAGATAGTCATGTCCTTAAGATCTTGACCGTTCCAGACATCGAAAGGCTCCAAGAGTTGTAACCTTTGACTCTGAGGATCTACAACCACTTTAAGGCTGCTGCCGTCCTGATCAAATAATTAAGAATTAAGAAAACTAAATAAGACATTTTCTTTTTTATAAAAATTACCGCTGGTGGAGCATCGTAGGTATCCATTCCAGGATCAAATCCTTTCGATGGAAGTTCATCACCAAATGGAGCTTTCAATTTGAATTCCTTTCCATCTTTCCCTTTCAAGGAATCCTTGAGCGGGTTAAAATCGAGTCGTCCAGCAATTGAAAGTGCTGTTACTAATTCGGGGCTGAAAGAATAACGAGAGGAAATTACTTATTTTATTTGAACATTGAAGAAGTGAAGTGTAATCATTTCAACTCCTGTTTCAGAACACGCATTTTTAGTATGTAACTTAAAAGAAGTTGCTACCTTGTAACAAAGGCGTGAGTGGCTGGGTTGGCGTCATTTCTTCCAGTGAAATTGCGGTTGTATGAGGTGACAATAGTGTTCTTCTCTCCTTTCTTAACATCCTTTCTGTCCCACTGACCGATACATGGTCCACATGCGTTAGCCAACACAGTACCTCCGAATTCGGCGAAAGTTTTCGAGATACCGTCGCGCTCAATAGTGGCACGAATTTGCTCCGATCCAGGCGTCACGTTGAACGGTATTTTTGATTTCAATCCGTGACTCAGAGCATCCTTGGCAATATTAGCGCACCGGCCCATATCCTCGTAGGATGAGTTGGTGCAGGAACCGATGAGGCCAACCTTAATATCCAATGGGTAGCCATTCTTTTTGGCATTTTCTCCAAGTTTGCTGATGGGATGACCCAAGTCGGGAGTGAATGGTCCATTGACATGGGGTTCAAGAGTATCTAAGTTAAGTTCGATCACTTGGTCGTATTTGCAGCCGTTGTCAGGTGTTAGCAAGTCGCCTTTAAACTTCTCAGCTTCCGCGGCTATTTGGCTGCGTCCAGTGGCATTCAGATAATCGCGCATGCGATTGTTGAAGGGGAAGATTGATGTGGTAGCTCCGATTTCAGCACCCATGTTACAGATTGTGGCCATGCCAGTGCAAGAAATCGAGTCCACCCCTTTGCCATGATACTCTATAATAGCACCAGTGCCGCCCTTGACAGTCAAAATATCGGCCACTTTGAGAATGACGTCTTTTGGAGAAGTCCACCCGGAAATCTTTCCGGTTAAGTGAACTCCAATTACTTTTGGACATTTCAATTCCCAAGGAATGTCAGCCATAACATCAACGGCATCAGCTCCTCCGACACCAATACAGAGACAACCTAATCCACCCCCATTTGGAGTGTGCGAATCAGTTCCAATCATCAACAGACCAGGGAAGGCGTAATTTTCCAATATGATCTGATGGATGATACCGCTTCCTGGTTTCCAGAACCCAACGCCATACTTTGCGCATGCAGAAGCCAAGAATAGATATACTTCTTCATTTAACTGTTTTGCTCGGGCCAAGTCCTTGACGCCGCCGATTTGCGCTTCTATCAAATGATCGCAATGCACGGTTGAGGGCACAGCGACTTTCTTCAAGCCCGAAGAAATGAACTGAAGCAGAGCCATTTGTGCTGTAGCATCCTGCATAGCAACACGGTCGGGGCGGAGGCGGAGGTACGAGGTGCCACGTTCGATTTCTTGTTCTTTTGGGTCATCCAGATGGGAGTACAAAACCTTTTCTGACAGGGTGAGAGGTCGGTTTAGACGCTTCTTAACGACAGCTAAGTTGGAAACTAATTTCTCGTACGGTAGGTAGACATCTTGATCGAATTTGGACATTGCCACTTTTGCTCCAACCGCGGTAGAAGCGTGGAAGTTTCTTGAGTAAGTGTCGATCGCATATTTGCCAGCTTTTTTAACCTGATAACACAATAAGAAAAACAATGAGATCAATTAAAATATCTGTAATTGTAATACAGAAGAGCCTCGATAACATCGACAGACATAAATTATAAATTCAGTGTATAATATATGCTATTTTCCGGAGCTCAATTAGAAAAAATCGGTTACCTCATGTGATATGAACAATATACATCCGTGAAAAGATTAAGATGCCCTCTTGCAATAGCTTTGCGATTGATATGATAAAAAGCAACTTATCAACTAACCTTGAATCAAGACGGCAAAGCTGTTGTGAACCAGATTCGGCTGGGAAATTACGACTTAGCAAACACATTTTAATTAACGCAAGGCGTTGGAATTGAATTAAGTGTAGGTTAACTGTTCGGTGCAGGAAAATAATTAATTGATTGGCGGAAAGTAATGCTAGAATTAATATTGAACCGCAGAAGTAGCTTGCACTGTCAGATTACTTGCAGTAATGATTCATGCCTAATGGGCGATATTACAACAATAGTAGTATTTATAATGCAATATTTTAATTTTTATCCAGGCTTTTGCAGCAACTATTTCCTCTTGTTCTACAACAGAGGATTCACATGACTGCATGCCAACGTTTGCAATTTTGAATTCGAAAATATGGGCAAGGCACAAGTAATCTCGTAACTTTAACCTTTGAAATCTCACCCCGCATCAAACAACTGTGTCTAAACAAACATAATTATTTTTAGATAGTCAAATTCCATGACAGCTAAAAATACGAAGTTAGGACAAGACCATGACACCAGCTATTATCTAACACTTTTTGAGGTTAAGTTTAATATATGTATAATAGTTCCAAATTCGCAGTAGATTTTTGCTTATACCTACGTAATTTAAGACTAGCCGAACGGTCACTGCACTTTGTTATACAATTAATATGAAAATTCAACCTAATCACCGAAAACTCATACCTGGCTGCGAAGTAGCTGAAGAGTTGCCGACATTCTTTTATTATGTAAATAAGAATATTTTTATGTTGTTGGGTATCAAATAAATATAGTTGTAAAAGTCCCGCACTAAATATCCAATATTAAGAAAACACCCCGAAAAATCTTCAGCCTTCTCAACTGGAAGATTCTTACTTTCTGAAAATTCTCAATTTTATAGTTACACAATCAACAATTCCTGTCCTCTCATAGATGGCAGAGCACTCTAGCACTCAACACTCAAGTTAGCGGATTACTATATTCAAACCGGCAATTTTTAGTTCAGAATTTAACGTGTGTTTAGCAATGTATAAAGTAATGAATAAAATGCAACACAAGCATCAATTATTTGTCAATTACCGTAATAAAATAAGAAAAATTGATAATTGCCTATAAGTAACTCTCTTAAAGATGGCGCAAAACTCGTTTTGGGGTGTTCAAAAGTACCATAAACTTTACTGGTGGTCAAAATTGAGAGGTGGCAAGTGTGGATTCTGAACTATCTCTAATTTGTTTGAATTGTTTTTGTAAAAAATTGTATTTGCAAACTCAATGATAAAAACATTTCTATGCTTTTCAAATTCGGCGAATATTTCTTGTGATGTAAATACCACAAAATATCACTTTTGACGTGCTTTACATATTATTTTAAAAAAGTTCGACCAAATCGCTGAATGTGGATAATAAATAGGATTGAAATTTGAAACACGATCGCAAGTTGCTTGAGAAGTGTGCATTAATTAGGGCCTTAAGCTAATACACTTGCAATGAAAGCAATCTCATGTATAAAAGAGAAAAAGATTTATTGAACAGTTTGGACACTTACACTTGCTACAGTTTGAAATCAAAAAATATCACGCCGTCCACTTTAAGCACCTTGTGTCCTGGTGAGTGCCCAAACATTTTACGGAGCAGTAGCGAGTTCCGCAAGCAGTGCAAGTGTAATTTGAAAATACACCGCAAACAGCACAAAAGTGCCGAGGCGGTCGTTTGGACATGGCCGCTTGAGCGCTGAAGTAATTTGGTGGTTCCGGCCGCAATTGCTTCTCTTCTTCTAACAACTGGACAAAGTTCTTTCTGTACTTGGCCCTGAAGTAATCTGCGCCCTTTCGTTTTGTTTTCCTGGATCGACTCGTTTCCAAATTATCGTGAAACTTGGGCACTTTCTTCGACATGACCAAGTCAGCATGTGGGTCTTCGTGGAAATTGTCCATTTCCAGGGCTTCGAGAGCTTTGCGAGCACGTCTCCTTCGGGCGGCCTCGTCCAGAACGCGTTTCTTTTCGGCATCTTTAATTCTATGCGATTCGCGGAAACTCATCTCAAAACTTAATTTATTAAACGATGAAAGTGAATCAAGTGAGTTTATTTAAGGGTCTTTTTCGTGAAGTGGAAAACTGATTTTATCCATCAAATCATCTACTTTGGCCTGGAGCGTTTCCACAATGTCCGTTGAAATGAATAAGTGGCGCTCGTCCAAGTCTTGTATAATAAATTTTCTTCCGAGAGTTAAAGTTTCGTCCAGGTACAACAGGAATTGTTTCATAGCAGGATCACTGGAAGAGAATTTATATGAGGCGAGACATGTAAAACAAAAACAATATTGTATAAACAAAAACGATAAGTTAGGTTAAGTGTACATATATTGTTCTTATAAGGAATAATTACCACTCAACGAGAACACCTTTCATCACATTCACCATCTTGGTATCTGACTCTCCATTTCTTGCTTAAAACGTTTAATAAATATAAAGTAATTAGAATTTCTACACACAGTTAACCAAGCGCCGCTTCCCGCAATGACAGTTGACAACTGAATGTCACTTGTTCACTGCAGATTTGTTTACAATACACATTTCATAAGTTTCGTCAAACATCCGTTTAGTGTTCCATTTATTTATTAGTAATCTCGTATCCAGAGTCCAATAAAATTATAATTCGAGTTTTGAACTCGCAAGTGAAAAAATGGTTAAATTGAATAGGAAAAAGAATTGCAAATCTGAACTAGCCCTAAGTCAATTATCTACATTCATCCACGTTTTGACAAATCATCCAAAACACATATCAATTGGGACCTTAAATTGGGACAATACACAAAAAAGACATTTTACTATTTTAGGTTTAGTTTAGGCGTTTAAAGGATTGTGGCTAGAGTTAGTTAAAAGTTTAAAATGTTTTTCAAACAAAGAAAAGTTTGTGCACATTTGTTATTTTTTTTTTTTTTTTAAAAGACAAAAAGAAAATAATTAATTTATTATTAATCACTGTAATCAATAAAGTTCACCTGCAGGTGAATTTTGCTACGACTCGATTTCAATCGGCTGAATTGAAGCAGTTTACAGCTGAATGCCCCCAAATCAAATAATAAAATCCATTTTGGAAACTAAATGTTTTCCCAGCACAGCAAAAATTGATAGAATTTTTGAGGTAAAGTAAATTCTGGAAGATCACCCAACACTGAAATCGACATGCAAATTGCAAATTGCAAAGTATAAAAGTCAAACTTTCAAAGAGGTTTAAATTAGAATTAATATGAGAGCAGCTGTTTAATTAAAATAATCGGGTGTACCTTATGTTCCGAACATCCTTGTGTATAATTTAGGCATTTTTCAGCGTCATTTTCATAATTATTTGAACCTGGTTTGAACCTACGATTACCGCTGGCCACAACCTAAAAAGTCAGATCCCTCAGTCAGAACCCTTGAGAAATTCAAAAAAGGGAGTTGACTTTTTGTTTTGTTTCGCAGAATCGCCGGCAAGAACAAATGTTAAAGTCAAACCCCTCTGACGTCACATTCACATTTTGTTTGTGGTGTAATTAGTAGGTGCCCATAAATTTTGGAATTATTTATAGCTAATTGTTTTACTTTTATTTAAATTTAGGGTTCTGTCAGGCTCAAACCAGGTTTTGTTTATAACTAACAAGCACTTGACTTGGGTTAATTATTTCATGCTTACAAGTCGAAATAAAGTACGGAATTTAGGAAATCAGGAATTTCGTATGCTCCGGAAAAACATTAATTTGGAATCAAAATCAGATGAGGTAAGTAATTAATACTCTTCTCACATATTTAAATGAGTTTTATTGCTGTAAAAAACAAAATGTCGAAACATTTAAGTTTATATAATTGTCGTATAATATCTATTCACTGCATTTACACCCTTAATTTTATGTAGTATATATAAATCTGATCCTTTAAAATATATTAGAGATAAGAAAAGGAAGAGAAACAGTAAAACAGTAAGACGAAATGTGATCGTCACGATGTGCTTATTATTTATATATTACAAATATCTTAAAAATCTAGATTTATTTACCGGCATTAGTCCAGATACAAAATATTTGAAATTTCGTATTGCTTTTCCCCTTATGAGTTTTTAAGTGGTATTATTTATTTATTTATTTATTTATTTGTTACTTGGTTTGAATAGTTCCTTCTCGCGAATTTAACTGTCTAATTAAGAGACGATTTGTGACATTTTGTCTAAATGTCTACTTTTTATTCTCTAGACTGTTTACCAATTTAGTTATTGAAATTTACATTGTTACATTGATATGTTTTATATACTTTTCACACAAAAGAATTTGTTTGGAGATTTTACTTACATTTTTTTTTTAACAGTTAAGTTTTCTGTAGTATTATAAAAAAACGAGAATTGGTCCTGGTGCTTTGTAGTACTAACTAAAAATTGTAATGCTGCAGCTCGTTTGAATTAAGAAAAGATTTTTTGAATTCAACTATTTCTTATATTAAAATGGGATGTTTTGGGGAAAAACAAAATCGGCGGACTGTAAGTCCTGCTTTTTAAGTAAAAAGGATTTCGAGCTAGTGCTCCGGGTCGACTATGTGTGCCCGGATATTATTAATTTCTTTTTAGAAATAATAGGCGCTGGTGCGCTGATGATTTATAAAAATCATTACCGCAAAATGAGCGTTGTAAATTTCACTACAGTTTTTCTGGTTTTAAATTTGAAGTACATAATATATTCATTAGTTTTAGTATATACACAATTTAATCGTTATTAACTTTAACAACTTTTGGAGACCGATTGTAACTATTATGGTGTTCTTCAAAAATAACATTTAATTTATATTTATAAGATGCTGTTTGAATACGGGTAAATTACGTTGTATATCTTTTTCATGAGTAGAGAACAGCTTTCGTTTTTTGTTTCACTTGCTAAGGTACTATTTTTGTTTTTTATAGAAAATCAGAACAAAAACTGTTGAAATTTTATGCAAAAAGTGAATTAATAAGCGGTAAGCTTTAATTACAATGATTTAAATAATAATCATTAGTTTTCATTTTACAATCGATGTAATACAAAGAGAAATTTTTTGGTTATTGGTTTTGAAATGCCGAAAGAACAACTTTCCCAGGAGCTTCCTGAATTGTAATACTTATAATCTTTTTTCAACACTGCTTTGGTTGTTTCATGGAAACACATTCCAAGTCCAAGCAATTAGGCTAGTAAAACAGTTAAATTTTCTATTAAAATTAATTTAGTTTTTAAAGTACATAATTACAAAGGTAATTCGAATTTAGTTTATAGATAACAAATTATAAATTATTTCTATAGCTCTTTGAAGAGATTTATAAAACAACGGATTAACAATTCACTATTTTTGTAAATAAATTCTTTATATAAAATAATTTAAACATCACAGGATAGAATTAAACTCGAATTGAATAACAGTTAGCACTCTACATTAAGTGAAACAGTTCGTCAGATATTTGCACTCTTGTACATTGCGTGTTGGAATTTCTTTTAAAAGTTAATGGATTTCCATAATTGCCAAATTCATCTATTTGAGTGCTTCAACTGAATATTTTTCAGTTTTGGATTGAAAAGGCATTCAGATCATATGTTTTGTTATTCGCATTCACACAAATTAACGATTGCGAATAAATGAACAGTTCGCCTCTTAATAGCGTAATTTACTGAATCTACCTTCGGATTTGGGTGTTATGACCACTCAAAGGATTCGCCGTTAGGACGGCGCTTTTAATTAACTCGAAGTACAGTTGTACGGGTCTTCCGTTCGGAAGTTGGGGTGATCCTCATAAGGGCGGACTCCAGCAAGTTTTTTCTCGTCTCGCACCTTCTCCACTTCGGACATGACACGCAAGAAATTTTGTCCTGCTAGCTTTGTAAGTTCTTCTATTGACCATCCAGCGCCAAGAAGCTCTGCAAACAGCGTCGGATATGTGGAAACATCTTCTAAGCCTTTTGGGGTGCTGCAAGTACATGAAATTGGTGTTAATAGTTGTTTTTGAATCAGCACAACATACTTGCTAATATTTGCTTTAGAGTATTGCTTTAAAGCAAGATAACAGGAAAATAATAAATTTTATTGGATGATGATAAAATGAATGTAGTTATAATAAATTGCACTTGGAAGCAATTCCTCGACAAGGGAACCATCAGGTGTAAATAATTTCCCCTTCGTAACTGTATCAACAGGACTACACTACGCGGAATACGTATCCTGTAGAGATATAGCGAAATCATCTAGATTCTACTTCTAGACCATCCTTAGCAGTGTTTATTTCTACAAGAGTTTCGTTTGCGAATAAGAGCACAGAAATATGCCGTCCACTCAGTTTAAAATTTAGCGTAATGTTGCTTCATATTTTCAGCAGCACTTGGATTATTGATGTACACGTACACTGTACACGATAAAACATTTCCTAGCGTACTCTTGCGCTTTGTTCTGTTTAGAACTAAAGACCATGGGCATTGGACAAGTACATGAGTAAATTGAGCCAGTGAAGTGTGCCTTATTTGTTAAAATAATTATAGCATTTTAAATTTGGCAACGTGGACCAATTTTAGATAAGGGCACTGTGCTTAATAAAAATATAGTTGGTACTCATTATATTAACAATACCTGCTTGTTACTCTATGATTAATCTGTTGTCATTCGATTAGGCTCATTGTGAAATGTTAGTAATTATCCAATAATTAGCCCATTTTCGCCGGTAAAGAAAAACCATTATCCTTGGCACTTAAGACAGCGACGGAAGTGGCAGCCTACCCAACGCAATCATGGCGGCCTCCTTTTAATGAAATTGAAATAATTGTTGGGGAAATTATATTGTGACAGTAAATAATGATTTACTACTTAATTAATAATACCAGCGGTACTCCATTTATTACCACAATGTTTACGAATATTATTAATTTTAATAACATTTACTCCCTGCTCCCTGGTCCAAGGCGGCCCGGGGTCTGTTCCGCAACCTCAGTTTTCCCCGAATCTTCGTCATTATTTATTATGTTCATTTTGTTGAACCAGGATATGGTCAGAGCAGGAGTGATTTTTATCGATGTGTACACTGTACGTACATGTTGAAAATCCTTGTGTCATTTGTAGCAGGGGGTTGTAGCGATTTATTCCTTCTACAAGACTTTCCGGAACGTTCGAACACATATGGACAAGAAAAATGCTCGATTTCTTTGAGCAAATTATTATTCTTGAATTTTAGGACAAAGTGCTTTTTGCGTTTCCTTGTCAAATGCATCTGTACTTCCATCCTTGCTTGGTATTTTGGTACAAATCCCAGCAAAGCTCTGGGTCGAAACGGAAAGTTTATATTGTAACTAATGTCACAGAGTGCACGTAATAGAATCTGCCAACGGAATTCTGTTGAAAGGACACAGTTTACGGCGTATTAAGGACATGTGAAACAATTCGATTGCAATTAGTGCCACTAAAAGAAAATTCATGTTCTTTTGATACTTCCGAATCGATAGCAGCTTGCTCTGTCCTCGAACGAGAGTAATTAATGCAGCCCTGCTGGAACAGGAAAGTACGGATTCGTTATAAGTGCAATTGCTATGTCGGAAGGAGGAAAAACGTTGGGGAAAGTTTGCACATTTAGGAAAGTTTGTAAATTAAAGTGATTGGAGGGATTTTGAAAGATGTAAAAGATTTCGAGCTGTATTCTTACATTTATTTCTATTGATTTAAAATTGGAAAGCAACATGCTTTTCAGTTTTAAATATGTTTTGAAGTTTTGTTGTGTTAAGTTACAAAAAAAAAGAGATATTTCTTTCCAGGCGATTTTACAGTTGGTACGGGGAGTGCAGGAAAAATGGATTCTTCTTGCGTTTTTTGTATAAAATAGTTACAGTCGTTGAAGAAAAGGATAAAGTAAACCTTTTCGTTTTTTTTGTTAATACTGAACAATTTGAGCGATAAGAGAATTAATGGATGACCATTTTCCTTTGGTACCCATTACTGCTTAGCTTTTGTTTACGAACTGGGGTGAGATGATTGGACCGGAGAACTTCAGAAACTCAGGAACTTGGTTTCGAATGTTGCGTTGAAGAAAAATTTGATTTATGAGCGCTACTTTTATCAGGCAACTTAATGCAATTAATACAAATTTGTAATTATCGGAATTTATTAGGCAGCTTTATTATATTATGACCTCGCCTCTGCATTTTGTCAACATTCATGTGGACATTTCTACGAATTCAGTAAACCAAAACGATATCTACCTATTGCCAATAAACAGCACATGGTCTTAGTATATACTGTACCTACTTACAAAACGTAGGTATATACAATATACATTGTATACTAAAATGGAGCGGAAAAAAGTTTGACTTACAAATTGATGCCGTCGAATCCAGCTCCTAGGCCAACATGGTCGATGCCTGCTACTTTCTTAATATGGTTTATGTGAGCTATTAAACATAATAATATTATTTTTCATTGAGAATACAGTGTAATATAGTAGTATATATTATGCAACTGATTGTACTCACCTACAGCATCCTGAACGGTTGAATTTTCGCTGCACGACAAGAATTTTGAGTAAAAGTTTACCATTACTAGTCCGCCGTTTTTCGCCACCGCCTGCAAAATGTCGTCCTGGACGTTGCGACTAGAGTTGCACAATTCATAGGCTGATGAATGCGAGAATATCGCAGGAGCTTCGGTTGTCGCCAACGCGTCTCGCATTGTTCCCGTCGATACGTGCGATAAATCAACTATCATCCCCAATCGGTTCATTTCTCGAATGATTGTCTGCCGAACACAAGGACTTTCTTCAGAAAACTTTATAATTTTAATATGCAAATCATATTCTTACAATATTAGGTTAAAAATAAATAACCTTAAATTTTCATCGATTGAATTCCAATTGTTGAAACATTACAAAAATTTTCAGTATATAAACAATGTAAATAAAAATTTGATTGCTGTTTCAAACGTGACCTAATTTCCTCATGTCAACTTTTTATAACAAAATAACAAACTCAATTCGCCACCCTAGTCCCAGAACGAATAAAGTTAAAGGGATAATCAGAAAGGGTTTGTGCCTATTGTGTGGGCGGTTGAATCTTTTTGACCCTATCATAAAATTGTTATGGAAAGACAACCACGAGCCTTTACGGTTATTTTCACTGAAAAGGCTTAATTTGGAAACGGATGCTGAACAGAATAATGTCACGGTATGCCTACGAAATTAGGCGCAAGGACGAAATATAATACCAGAAATGGAACTTAATTTCGATTAAGCAACATTTACTGAGAATAAAAATGAATACGTATTTTCCAGAGCTTCTGAATTCCCATTTCCCGATTTCTTCATGAGCAATATTGTTATGATTTTCAATAAATTATTAAAAGTTTTTCCATTGAGCAAATTATGTTTTCGTTTAAGTATTCATTCAAGCATTTCTCGCTTTAGAATCAAGTTCATTGCACAACTTTATTTGCAAATAAGAAATACAGATTTAAAATAATTGACGATTCCACTTAATCATTAGGTGGGGCTACAGGTCACCAGTCATCCGGTCAGAAGTCATCTCATACAAATTTTTCGGATGATTTGTGTCGCTTTTGCTCGGATGACTTGTGACAAGAAAAAAAAACGACACAAATCATCGGATGACTTGTGACCAAAAAAATGCGACACAAGTCCTCCCATACATTTTTCGATATTTTATCAAATTATTATTATTATTATTATGTTTATTGTGACTTATTCATTTACATTCAGTGACTAAGATATATAATACTCACTACAAGTCAACACCTCACAAAAGCTAAGCTTGAGGGTGAGATGCTGCGAACAGTAAAATATGCATCTACCTATACTACAATACAATTCATTCATAAAAAACCAGGGTTGAATTATTTCATTAATTTAGCATTCCAAAACCAAAATTCAAAAAGCAAAAAGCGAACAGGATGTACCAACCGACTAACAGAGAGAAAGCTTCTAAGCTAACCATGTATTTGAAATATCCAAACTATTCTGAAGAACGTACTCTTTTAGTACTCTTTTGTAATTTTGCCTATTAAGATTATCTTTAGTCAAACTACGTAAAGCATTGTAGGCCCTAGGACCTAACATGCACACGTGTCTTTGCATAGAGCTCTTATTGCATTTTCTGACATACAAAGGAAGATTAACTTCTCGACGTGTAGGGTAGCTATTAGTGTGTAATTCAAAGCTAGTTAAATTATTAAACACAAATTTTAGCAGACTATATTCATAGATTTGCCGTACAGTCATGCCAGTAAATAGGCCAATGGCCAAATTTGTGGAGTCGTACTTAGATTTTTTAAGACATGTTTTGACTATCCTAGCTTGCAAATTAATCAAAGGTACAAGTGCTACCCTATAGGCAGAACCCCAAGCTAAAATACCATATTGCAACACGGACTGTATAATTGCAAAATACAATGTATGGGAGGGATTGCGTCGCATTTTCCCGGATGACATGTGACCAAAAAAATGCGCCACAATTCATCGGATGACGTGACCAAAAACTCGAACCCCATTAGGTGGTAGTTCTGTGGAAATTTCCACACTGTCGTGTTTGCGTATGAGCAGCATTGTTTTGGATTCGATAATTCGATTTACAATAAATTACAACTTTTTCATTTGAAATGTTCTAAAGTAACTAACTTCAGGAGACTGTCACCTAATTCATAATCACATTATAATAATTCAATTATGTATTTTATTTTATGACATGTTATTATGTCACTTAATACTTTTATAAAAAACCTAAAATGTTTGTATTGTTCTTGTTCCATGTTGTTATCAGATGCTGCGAGTTGCAGCACATCTGCACATGTGTCGAAAATTGGAATATATTCGAAATTTGTCACTGGCAAAATTGTACTTGTCAAAATAATTAATAAAGGTAAATGAGGGTCGAATGGATTTTTGAAATTATCAATATGCAATTAATAGACATTGTGTAATATGCTTTTGTAATTACGAAGTTGTTTGTATTTTCCACTGGCTGATTTCATTTGCTTTTGAGTGCGACTGTAAAAGTGACAATTACCAATCGGTAAAATTGGAATGGCGATTTAATTGCTGGGTAAGCGGATTGCATGTGATTGGTGTTTGTTTTCATTTACCGATTAATGTAATTGATACAGAATTGTAAGGTTGTGCAAATAATTGCAAAATTAGTGCCACATTAAATCCTAATTTAAGTAGGTTGCCTAAGCGTAGCAGAATATTATATTTTAACTATGGCTTTTGAACCTTGGTTATTGAATGTTAAAATTTTAGCTAATTGGGGGTTCATATTATGATTTATTTATATAAAGTTATTTATTTCCATAACTTTGATAATAATTGAATAAATTGGAATGCTGTCAGTTGGCAAAGATAAGTTTCCAATGACATGATTTTTTTGAAAAATTATATCTATACGTAAACAAAATTGATCTATTAATAGAAAAGATTATTATAAAGTGACCAATCGTTTTCTGTGCTCGTTGGCTTTTAAAATTGAATTGAACACATTCTTTACGTTATGCTTCTGATTTTCAGTTGCTCCTGTATCTCATTGTTATAAATAAAATTATAAAACGGTAAAAATGTTCTCAGCATTTTAATCCTCTTGACATATTGCTACATTTTTATCTAATGAGCCTGCTATTGTCTCCAGAGTGCAACATACATACTTCTACTATATGGATTCGGTAGCTCCAAAGTTTCAGAGTTCTGAGAACTCACTCTTGGCACATATCATCGCTCCTTGGGCTATGCTGCTAATTGAGTAACTTCACAGTATGTCATTGATGTCATTGTCATCAAAATCCATCCCCCAGCATGTTCTGGAAAATGTGCAGCAAGCATTCACCTAATCCAAAGGGCCACTCATCGACGTGCTTTGTTAATAACGACGAATTAAATAACTGTTGCTAAGGTGTATTTAGTCAAGACTATAGTTTAATTCACAAATACTGTTTTAGTTCCCAATAAAGAATAGTTTTCAGGAAATAATTCGAAAGACCCGAATTTTTGTTGGTTGCTCTTCACTAGCCAAGCATTAGGAACAAACTTCTTTTATAACAAAAATTTTCTATAAGAATATCTTGTTCGCTTCTCTCAGTCTTTATAACGTCTCCACTCCATGTATGTCGTGCTTGTCACATAACAAGATGAAATTGGTTTGGTATTTATTTGAGAAGAACACTCATAAGTCCTTCCTGAAAATTTCAAAAGCAAAAATGTGTACACTCGTATCCGTATGATACATGTGAAATTGAGCAACTGCCTGCAGGATAAGCTAGAAGCTTCATTTTGTCGGAAATAAAGCCCCAGAGATTCCAACATAACTAACTTCCTTTTATTTTTGAAGTCTTCTTATTAGCCATGCCTTCGTGCTTCACATGGACTTCGTACAGACACAAAAGTAATCTGAGGACCATCTTGGATGCAGTTAAAATGTATGCATACAGTTCTACTATTGATATGAGAAAATCTGCCAGAATATTTATATAAATGTTTATACAGGCGTTATTAGGTGACGCTATTGTAGTGCAAGTCGAGGAGCTGAACACGTTTAGAATCTGCTCTTGAGCATGCACCGAAAGAAAGGACAATCCTAATGCTACTAGCGTGCAAAGCCCACTTCGCTCTTCCGTGATATCAACTGCCAGGACCCGTTTCTGAGGGGCGTTCGATGAGGCTTACGTATTACCAACTAAAAAATTTTGACGACGAAATTTCGTCTACCGTTTTTTTGTTTTTTGGTTTATGCACCCTATGTGCATTGCGCATAGCATACAATTTGATCAACATTATGTTCTTGACTTCTTATTAAAAGCTTTCAAAAAGTGTTTTGTAAGTGATTTACGGAAATCCGCGAGAATTAATAACTATCAAGAAATGTTTTTTCCGAATTTCACTCGATGTTTAAAAATAATTAAAAAATACTTTTTGTCCCAGAACCGGAATAAAAAACGCACACCTATGTATCTATTAAACTTTTTAAATAATTTAAGGAAGTGTACTTAACAATTTTTCACAATTGTTACCTAAAACATTCAGGAAAAATTGTCCAAAAGCCAGATTTCAATGGAATTATCACAATTTGAATGTCCGAAAACATCAAATAATAAAAAAATGGTTCAATAATTTTGAGAGCTTTATCAAACAAAAAGTAAGAACAGATTTCAGGAAAGAGGTTTACAACTTTTACTTTTGCAAAGCCGATTTAGTAAAATAATTTTTAGTAAAAGGAATCGTATTATGACCTTAAATGAGTACAAAAGTGGGGTTCTGTTGACAGCACATATTCCAGGGTGATTTTTTGCTTTTACTGTGATTTCTAAATTTGGTCAACTTTCATTTAGATTTTTTTTTTATTTAGTTTTCCCTCTACAAAAACCATGACAAAACCTTCTGTGCCGTTTCCACGATATTGAAGGTAACTTAAAATACTGGCTCAAAGTCTGTTGCTCCTTTGAATCAATTTCGATTTTACTGTTTTTGTTACGACACCGTCTCCTCAAATCCTATCCCCCCATCAAAGATTTCCTTCATTCTGGTTAACCGGTTTTGCTATTTCATTCCCAATGCCGGATAAATCCGGGAGGGAACGAAATGAAAATTTTTTGGAATGTGAAAATGTCGGGTGGATAAAGGATTTTCTATTATTTGTTCTGAGTAAATTGCCTTATCCTATATTCGTGCTCGTTCAATGTGATAACTGCGTGTGGGAGTAGCCTGGCTGCAGACGAATATATGATGACATATTTTCGGTACATTGTGGTATATGCCACAAAAATGTTGGCGTAATATTTTCAGCTTTTTGTTTATCTTATCAGGATTTTCCTGATTTCGATTCCTTGGTTGGTAGGTTTGTAGGTATAGTGGAACATGATTAACTGAAAGTCAGAAAAGTTTTAATGGATTTTGAGTGATAAATGGCTTTTAGGACGATTGGAATTCTATTACGTTTAGAGTGCTCCGAAGTTGTTTAATATAAATACATCTATATCTATGTGTATTGTGTATATTGTGTACACATTTTCAAAAAATGTTGTCTATGAGATTTTTTTTCGCTAAAATGATCTATTTTTAATGTATTCTACTAAATTAGTCGTAAATATAGGAAAAGTTTGCAAAATTGTTATAATTAAAAGTAGGAATTCCTATGATGCTAAATTTGTGATCTTATACCAAGTAGCTGTAATGAATAACGTGAATGGGAATGTTGAAATCGATTTGCCAGATTATATCATCAGTCATCACTCACCTTTCCAAAAACAGTTAAGCCTCCATGCTTCATATTATAACTCGGAGCGTCAGCATAACTGGAGTCCGCCCAGGGGGTATGACATGTCGAGGTCAGTGTCATGTACCTAACCCCAATGGCATATAATGTACGCAAAACAGCTAACGATCCACCGAGGGAATGACCACCTTCTACTCCCGTAAGCGAACACAGCTGATGATTCCTGTGAGCTTCGATGATGTCTGAAAGCAGAGAAAGGCCATAAGGCAAATTAAATAATGTTAGGAGGAGGAGGAGGATCGCTGGGAAATCGTCAAGTCGTCAAGTCCCAAGGAAATATTATCTTCCCGTGTGAGAGCCAAGAATTCCAAGTATTGATGCAGAAAGTATTGACAAAGCAAGGCAGGGTTAGAAGTTTAATTTTAATTTACCTAATATAAAAATTAGTATAATATATATTCATTATCTTGGAGTAGATTCTGATATGATCCTTTTGAGCGGATACCTAGACAGCTGGATGGTAAATTCCGGCCCTTATACTCTGTAGATATAGAGCCATCTAAACTTACCGGACACAGAAGTGCAAGTTGTCAACTGCGGTGAGTAGCGTTCAGTCAAACGATTAATTACATCGATTTGCTCCAAAGTTAGCTGTACTGCGTCTCTGTGTTGCGCCTCACAGGGCACGTAAGCCGCCCAAAACTGTAACACAAGAACGATAACAAAATGAGAAAAATATGATTTCATAAGAACGTGCAGTAATATATTCCAGCATTCATGAAAGACATGTTAATTACAAGCGCACTATAATTCTACCCCTTCACAAAAAGACAAGACAGATAATAATCAAAACGATCCCTAGTAGAGAAGTGGGCTGTTAGCTAGAACCCTTTCTCAGGATTAGTCAGAAGCCTTTTCGAAACATTAATCCGAAACAATTCTATTTCAGTCGGAGAACTAATCTGAAACTCATAGAACTTCAAAGGAGTAATCCGATGCTCATCTTTGACATACTTCTCAGTACTAATCTGAAAATTTGAACACACAACTAGTGAGATATAATTACGCGTTATAGGCGTATCTTTTAAGTAGAATTATAATATTGTAAAACCTTTTGGAATAGATTCAAATATACCTCAGATCATACATTACTTTTGAAAACAGTATAGGTAAACCACAAACCTTGGCACAATCTTATTATTTATGCCATTCAACAAATGTGGTAATTTTCATCTTGGACACTTTGATGATATCCGGCAATATATCGTCAGTATCTTTAATATTTTCTAAACGTTGTTGCCAAGGTGAAATTTTTAAAAGGCTGCTGTAATCCCCTTTGAGGAAATATTTCCCTGACTTCAAGGAAATAAATCACAGCTATCCTTTCATATAGGTTTCTCACAAATAATCGAAGAAAAAGCGTCCGAGCAATAAGAGATGACGATTCTACTTTGCTCCAGCAATCTTGGGAGCCAAAAAGGACGAATTTAGTGATAAATTCCAATTTTTTCTACTCAACCTGTCAAAGATAAATAATGAAGTAGTTGTAGTTGCTGGACCCAAGATAGACGCAAAGAGGAATTTTGTATCTTAGGAAATTGGGGGAATTAGACGTAATTGGATTTCTCACTTCCGTTCGATATTTCTTTATTCCCCTCTCTACATTTTCTTACAAGTAAAAAAAGCTGCAACTTCTCTTTGGGGTAATTGGCCAAGAATTATTTTGTGATTAATAGAGAATGCTTATCAAATTATATGTTATTTCGTGAGTTCATTTCACTTACCTGGGCAGAAACCTGCCCTTTCTTCAGTCGCTGCAGATCCGTGTGGCTCCAATGGCTCCTCGCCCAGGGCATCACATCTCGGAGATCTTCATCAAAACTGAAAGTAAAATAGACATTGGGGTGGATGGCTTTATCAATCGCTCCAGCATCCACACTTACTTAAAATCATTTAATTTGTTATGTAGAAATTTCCGAATATTCCACGGTAGGTCATTATGCCCATCGATTAAAGGCACTTCGTTTAAGAGTTGTGTTGCCACTCGTAGCCGTTCCTCGAAAGGAGCACCTGCGAAGGAATTTACAGAAACAGTGAGCATATTGCATGCAGGAAATAGGAAACAGGCGGTTGCAACTCACTTGCAGCAACACGTAAGGCTAACGGAACTGCTACACTTGCTGCTCCAACTATCAGGAGAATCGAGCTAACTGCCAGCCAATGCCTCGAAGGATCAAAACCTGCAAGGATAATGAAAAATATATGGAATTGTTTAATTGTTAAAGGTGCTCATTTACGTAAGGAGGTAGTTCCGGAACTGGAAGATCCTCTGCTAGGACACTGTCTGTGCTTCCAGGGCATGGATGCGTTGGTAGGCTGCTGCTGCTGCTGGTGCAGTTTGTCCTTCAAGACGCTGGCTGTGCTCCCTATTGATGTAAAGGAGTTGTCGATCATAGTGGACTCGCCAAAGCTGCAGCTGAGTCCATTCGCCTGGCTGCGGAACTGAGTGTAGGGAGTGTGACTGACATCGTGGGGGTGGTAGTGCCACTGGTATCCATCAGACCTGCCCTGCTGACCCGACAAAGAGAAGTTGGACAACGATTGCGAGAAGTATCTGCCATTCGACAGGCTCGATGAGTTGAAATGGGCCAGGCTGGAGGTATTGCCTTGCTGTTGGGCGAGCTGCTTCACGTAACAGCTGCTGGGTCCGATCGTGTTGAACTTACTAGACTTCGGTCGATTGTCGAAATTTGGCGCGTACTGTGGGGACTCGTGGTGGTAGAAAAATACGGATTCCTCCGTCTTGCTCTTGAAGCAGGGTACATAAGAATCGTCCCTAATGTAAGGGTATGGTGTTAGTGGGATATTTTCCTGATTTATTCGACCTTTCACCGCATCAGTTCGCGCCGAACTTACGGGTTTGTTCACATGACACAAATCGGGTTCGACATTGCTCACGTGACCAACATTCGCACAATTTAATATTGTCGATGTACAATCATTTAGCATTGATTCAGTGGACTTTGTGGTGTTTGTGCTTCCTCTTGGAGGTTCTTGCTGGTAGGACACCGTTTTCCAGGATAGTGATATTGGGGGTGGGGGTGGGGGTGGTAGTATTATGTCCACATCAGCCGTGGAGTCACTCTGCAAAATAAAGGTTTAAATTGAGTGGGTCCTGCGAACAGGAATCCTAATAGTTACAATAAAAAGTGGGTTACAGGAAAAGATTACACAAAAACAGCAGAGGAAGCAATCATTGGAGAAACTACTCTTGTTTGGACTATTTGTGCGGATCTAGGCTAAAGTAAAAAAAAAAACTATCTAGGCAAAATTTACATTTCTTTAGAAAAACAGTTCAACAACGGACGGAGAGTATTCATGACTTGTCACTCATTTTGGACAAGCAATTTTGCACATGAAATATTAAAGTTGCTTTTCTAGGACAAGAGCTCTGATGGAGATGAGTATCGAATGATGGAAGCAGTGTGACATATTTCAACTTATTCAGTCTCATTTACATCATCCTTTTCAAACACCAATTAAAGGGAATAATGGCAAACGTTATTCACCCTTTTTTCTCTCTTTCCATATTGTCATTGAATAGTGTCACTGCACCCAAATAAATATACCTACTCTCTTCAGATCAAGGACAAGTAAAATTAAACTCCAACATTTATTAAATTCTTCTGACAACCTGACAAATGATGGAATACGGCATACGCTTTTCAAAAAAAGTGTCCTTGTTAACAAGTCGCCTTGAAGAAAGTTAAAATTAAATAACTTGAGCCTTTGCTAAATTGCATATTTTTCAATTTTTATTGTTAAACGTTTACAAGGCTCGTAATGATTTTTGCAATCATTTCTTTCCATAGAGAAAATATGTAGAATCTTTAATATACAACTTGTGTTTTATAAATCTTTAGTCCATAAACCTGCATTTTCCTGCAAGCTTCCGATTTCATGGGGAAAAACATGCCTTATGTTATAGTATCAGAAGAGGTGAAAAAAGGATTGCTTAACGATATTACTAAATAAATAGAGTGAATACTCGGAAGCATTCATCAAGCCTACCTCATGGCTGTTATTGGTGTCCTGGTAATTCGCTGGATTCTCGAACGTGGTGTTATCGACAGATTCGCTGAATGTCCTGTTCATATCTGTAACCTGGAAATAAATTTGAGGATATCAAATCGAACAACAATGTTGAAACCCTTTTACCTGTTTATCACCTGTCGCTGTTGCCTTCCGTTTTTCCCTCTCCAGTCTCATAAGGATTTGTGCGTTCTGTTCGCACGTGTATGTGTGCGTTTTATTCTTTCTATCTAAACTGTATTGATAAAGTGGTCGATTTGGATCCGGAACTATATCTGTGTCAGCATCACAGCTACAAAGTGATTGATTGCTGCGACCTTTGCTCCGTCTCAGGGAGCCCCGGTTTGAGTGGATCCGTTCCTCTGCAGAGTTGGAGAAAGTCACGTTTGTGGAACGTGTCCTTCCCAATTGCATCGGTCCTGTGGCTGCTGAGTCAGAGTAATGGCTTCGAATTTCAAAATTGTCTAAACTTTGATCGCAGGTTCGTGCGCCCACGACGTATGAGTCCTCGTGTGTCCTCTGCTTCATTTTGTTTCGCTTCTTCTGCGTGCTCTTCCAGGTGCCGCCATCTTGGTGATTAGGAGCTGACTGCAAGTTTTCCTTGCTATGGCTTTTCGAAGGCGACAGGTAATAAACTTCACAGAAGTTCATGTCACGTCCGCCCGCACTGCTGCTGCTGCCGCTGTTCGAATGCCCATTTATCCGTTTCAATAGCGGGTTACGCTGCTCTCGCACAACTTGACTACCTTTCAGTATTTGATTCACACTTATTTCCGTAACTTCGAATGGCCGAGTAACTTCCGTCATTTTATGGTTACTTCCTCTAAAACAAATTCGTTGCACAACAAGCCCAATAACGATTTTGCAATCTTCCCCTTATTTACTCTTGTGTGGGCCCCGAAGTGACTTTCCTCCCCGAGCTGCCGAGGAAGTCCAACTTTACCTTTCTTCAACTCATGAAATATTCATTCTGCCATATTTTACGGGAGGTCACTCAACTTCAATCAAGAGGATGGCGGAAAATTCGTCTAGTAATCTCTTCTATTTGCCAGCCATCTGCTGTACCGAACAAAAGTTGATTATACTTTGTGGAAACTTCGATCTGACATTTTCACCTTGTTCTGGGAGATTTCCTTCACTCGGGAGTGTTTTGATTTTGAATAATCGTTATACCTTAAAATGTAGAGGCATTCAACATTTTTTTAGTCAGCTTTATTTCGTAATTGCCAATCAGGTTGCTGATATAAGAAGTGAACTTGGAATAATGGAATATAAGCCACACCTGCCTTGCTAGCCACTAACAAATGGCAAGAGGTTCGATGATTCATGACAGTTTATCCGAAATGTAATTTGTATGATATTGAGATGGAAATTCCATAGTAATAAATTTCACTGTACCGAGTTGTTGGTTCCATACAGAAAATGAATTTAGTCACGGTTGTCCACATTTAAAGTTGACCATCCGTTAAAAAGAATTTCCTGTAACAACAAAACAAAAAAAACTAATGTTAATATTATAGTTTTCATTAATTTTATTCAAAAGTTAAATATGTAATCTGATTCATGAAATTTTTTTAATGTTTCCCTGCTTAATGCACTATGAACGAAATCCTCATAACAAACACTTGAGCGATGGGATTTAAAAGCACGATTATCAACTATAACGAATTAAGATATATGTCAGATGTCTATATATAGCTGCGAAATGAAAGTAATAAGGACCTACTTCCCTCGAAAAATTCTACATATTTCAGATGTGAATTTAATTGAAGCGATTAAACATTTTTGTGAAGTTAAATCCAACTTTATGGATACACATTTTTTGTCACAAACTCACGAACAATAAGTAAGACAATTGATTGGTACTGGTGACTTAGTTTTAAAGGAGATGAGGTTACAAATTGTAACAATACATTTAATGTATTCGTGTTTGAAACTCATAATATACACAGTCACGAGATATCGAAATGAAAGTCGATGAATAAATAAAATAAGAGAGGATTAGGATTAATTAAGCAGCTCTTGGGAAATGTATGCGATGAAAATATTGTTATATATTATTCTGAAGATTTTCCCGTTCCGAGAATAATCTTTAAAACAGTTAAAATATTTGATTAATATTTTCCCTCAGAAATTACATAGAAACTCAAAAACAAGTAAACTGAGGACGAAAAGCAGTATGAACAATCTTATATATTTTGTGGGGTTCTTACTTTTGTTGTTTGTTTCTATAAAAATACAATAGCATTTAAATGAACATTCCCCTTTTTCATTATTCCAACAACAAGATCCAGTAAGGGTTCCTAGAAACACTACTATTGAGGCGTACCTATAGTGAAAACGGCTCGTAAAGGATCGCTTTCTTTTTAAACTTCTAAAGACTAAACCGTCTACTATATTTTTTTACTTCTGAAATCTTGTCAACTTCAGGCATTTTGACATTAAAATTAAGTGATAAATAGGATGTAGCACACAATATTGTATGTTCGTACACGGCAATTTCTCAAATAGCGATTTAAAGTGATAAGAATGGCTAGAGTGACAGCCTTGAAAAGCCATCAGCTAAGGCACACGGTTTTCCTTTAAAAAAAATCCACTTTTCTGTTGCTCTGGCAAAAGTAAAACGTCTCTTTTACACGTGAAGTCAAAAATCATGGAAATGTATTTTCCAGCCGTGCATACGTGTATATTTTCCTTTGTGTAGTGTAGAGCGGGAGATGGAATACTCAAGAATTGTCTGATCCACGCCACCCCCATCCTTTGAATGGGAGATAAGAAAATCCGACATATTAGAAAGCGGAAGAAAAGTTAACGATAACATTCCCACACTGAGAGTGAAAATTTCACGACACACTCCTACCATAAATTATTGGAATTATTTTACAACCATCAAGATAAGAATTTATGGTCTTTTACCAAGGATTAAGTCTTAAACGACGTGACATATCAGACCTATAAGTGTTAAACGTACTGTGAAGATTTTAACATAACAGGACGCAAGTTAAATTAAGGAGACATTTTGGGGCGGTTTAGATAGCATTTGAAGTTCTATGTCCAAAGCGTGATAAATAAAAAAGTTCCTATTTTATTAAACAGAATTGCGTTGCGTCATATTAAATGATGGCCATTAAGACTTTCTAGAATAGCAAAATTTTAAACAATCTACTAAAAATAATATTCCTGTCTGTTTTTTGTTGGTAGGGACCATTGGGGAGGGGGAGCCGAGGAGGGAATTTTTGATATTAAAATGAAAATTGTATTAACGCTTTTAATCTATTCAGAGCTTTATGAGGAAGACAAATATCTAGGAGTTTTAGTCAACAACATCGCATTTAGTAAAGCAATGTTCTAGAAGACCACAAATATGTAGGTGCTCTGTACATCATCAAACTTTAACCATAAAGCAAACTCTGAAATTGATGTTAAATGTCCAGCAGATATGATTCAATTCATTAATTAACTATTTCGGCAATTCATCACTGGCCGGAAGCAATTTGATAATGCCGTTAAAGCGGAAAGCTTACACAAATTGTTGCCACAACTGGATCAAAAGCATTGCAGGGATGTATTCCGAACAAGACGTTTGCAATTACATGCGAGGTGAGACAGACCTTGCTAATTGTTTTCTACTGTTTGTATTTCTTGGTGAAATAGTTCTGAGATCTGCAGGAAGAAATTGCGTTTGACAGCAGGTTGCTGTGCGAGGATACTTGTGGGGAGAAGGAACTGCAATTTACTAAGGACGATTAATAATTCAAGAGTGTCACAATGTTAGCTGCAACTGGCATATTTGGACGTACGTTGCACGTAGAATGCTCAAAAAGTCCTGTCACTTATTTAACATAACTAAATTGCGCAAAGGATCGCATGCTTTAACAATGGTATCATAAGATAACCATCCCAATATCTGCACATACAACTATGGTTATTACAAGAACCCTTTTCGAACAATGATATCCCTTCTGATATTACTTTCCGTCGGGTTATTATTATGAGACATCAAAGGATTTATAACGAGCAGACGCCTGAGGACCTGAGTAGGTTTAGTTGGTGTTAACTCGTTTTTCTTGGCCCCTTTAGCTTCAAGGTCAGTTATAGGTTGCTGTATTGGCAATTTTGCGCTTTACTTCGTAGATATACATTTGTTTATGTGGTGAACCGAAGGGCATTCAATAGTTAACAGTGAGTATCAAAATTGGGTAAAGTATTTCAACATAACGCAATGCGTTAAGCTGTATCTATTCAAAGTTAACAAGTATACCTGCACACAGGATGCAATTATACATGCATATTTTGTCGTAAGTTTCTTTCAAGTCGGTTTCCTTCAAAAACATATAATCTATGCTAAATCTAATAATATTAGGGTATTTCATAATTCGCCCAGTCTCTGTTCTAGTTTTTGTTAAAATAAAAAAACTAAAACCATTTCAAATGACATGGTAATATTCTTTTCATTTTGAATTTATAGCAAAAAATGTTTCGTCTTCCAAAACATTATAAAGTATTACGATCCATTATAAATAAGTATTAGTAAGAGTGCTCTACTGAACAACCACTTCGCAGGATGAAATTTCTGGGGCAAAATAATAACATCGATTTTCGCTCAAATGAAAACTGTTCCAGTAAATAACTCCAAAGGGAAATCAATAATAAAATATCGGTTTTAGTTAGTATGCCAATGAGAATCTCAGCTTATAAATTCCCCCGAAGAACCGCGTACTAAATTGTAAGTCAATTAACACGTCACGGAGCTGCGATACTTTTCAAAGGTTTCCAGTTCGTCAAATTGCATTTCAATTTATTGAAAAAATCCTTTTAATGTTGAGTACATATTCGTTCGAAAACTTCCCTTTCTACGTAGCTTGAAATGCTCTTCGTTTCTTTATAAATTGTTTGGTATTCTTTGAAGTGCAATAAACCCAGGAGAGCGCAGTACACCTCAAAATACCTGCCTTCTGCATCCACCTGTTGTGCACGGAAGAATCAGAAATCGAATTGCATTAATAATGTCATTTGCATTAAAAGCGAGTGTTATCAGTTCTAATGCAACAGAAACTTATCGACGGAGCCTGTGTCGTGGGTTGTCAGGGTGTCGCCAATATTTCATTTTCATATTTGCAGAACAGAATTCAAAATTCAGGATCAATTCATGCTCCAGTTAGCAGTGTGCATAAGAAAGCAAGACGGTTCAGGAGCGGGTAACATCCCCCGGGCAGCATCATTGCTTTCCAATATCATATGCGGAAAAAGTGTTTGCTTAGGAAAAACTACAATTTCCAGTTCACCGGATGCGGAGTCGCGTTTAGTTTAGTCCCCTATATGTGCTCGCAGGGCTGTAGGCACCGCAAACATGACGGTGAAAATTGATAAAATGTGAAAAGTTGAAAGGTTGATTCGAAAAACTTCTATGGTTTTTTCTATTTCGTTCTGCTTGTTCTTTATCCCCCTGGCCGATGCGCCTTCTCACCAAACCAGATTTATTTTGCCTCATCAATTATTCGAGTGAATTTTGCATTTTCCCATTGGAAGGTTTTGTGGTATGCGTTCCACTGGGGCGGACGGTTGTGGGCACACTACCCCACTGCCCCAGGGGCCTTCTCCTTACGGAATGCCGTGTCTTGGGGTTAACTAAACATTCGTTATGGGCGCCTTAATGCACTTTGAATACACTTGTTCCAGTTCTGATCCCCAGAGCGATGACGGGCGAATAAGATGAGGTTTAATGTTGGTGCCAGAAAGTTTTCAGTCGCGTGTCCTCGAATCCTGTAGATATTATGCGGCGGAACTGAGATGGATCTGGGAAAATTGTTTATCTTGTGTTCCTTCCTGTCGGATATTCCATGAAAAACAAAGAAAAAGAGAAAGAGAGGTCTTTATTTACGAAAGTATTTTTTGTAAATAAAATTGAAGATGTACTCGGGGAGATTCTTTGGGAATTATTTTTTGAATCCATTCCATCAACGTGAAGAGCTAGATATCAGTTTTGTGGTTTTTATCTTTTATGCAAAATGACGGAAGAAGATGAAGCCAACTTGAAAGTATGATTATTTATTGAAAGTTTCTGAAATTCATATTGAGTTTTCAGATATTCTCGAGTTAGATATGTATGGAAATCAAATTCTGTTTACAAAACACTAAATATTTGCTGTTTTCAAGGCTTCACCCAAACTGACAATATTCGAGTTCGTTCGTCCATTATCCACAATATGCTAGTTTAAATCGCCCAAAACTGATAGGGCCAAGGAAAAAATACTCAGTCAACTGGAAACCCTTTTCCGATAGAATTCCAAAATAAATCACCTATCCTGTCTTGTCAAGTTGGTTCCCTTTTCATCCATATCGGGAAGACGATTGACCCGATAAGTTTGGCGGCGATAAATTTTTTACGACCTGTTTTCGTTGTTTGTTCCCAATGTGTGCACTGTGAGGGAACGTCCGCTGTTGCCATCTCGAGAGAGACAACCACTCCAAAGAGGAACATTTTCATGGCAAACTAGGTTAGTTGGGAGTTTGTCCCTCGTCATTGATCCGGCTCCTTTGTCAAACTACGATCCATGTCATAGCACAGAGCACTGCAATGAGCAGTTTGGGTCAGAAAAGGCCTTCAAGATGTCTACGTGAACAGATTAGGCAAAATGTTATCCTTTTTGATTTTTATTCATTTTCGTGTATACCATCGTCCTACTTTCCTTTTTATTCTTCTTTGTGGAGATTTTATTCAAGTAATTGCAATTGAATCCAAGATTTTCTTTTGGGCAAAGAAACTTTTGCACGAATTACCCAAAGGTGATGACTAAAATAAATAAAAAATTTTAAGAATCATTCCGATGTTCTCTTGGGAGCCCGATAAACTTTTATTCCTCTAAGTTGATAGAATTAATCACTCGATATAAAACTTTTCCAGTTCTAGCGAGTTCTGCCCTTATAAAAAGCTTTGCCTGTGAATGTTAATGCTAAATCATAAAAATTCCACGGAGAACGTGCTTTAAACTTTTGGACATAAATTTAAAAGAGGATAAAGAAGAGATGTTCAATGTCGATACACTTGTACGTGTGGTGGTAAAAAAAACCCTGTTTGGTTTGGTAGGCGACAGGAATTGAAATGTTTGACAAACGAGGGTGTCAAGTGTCAGTGCCACGTATTAAAAGTCAGTCACATTACTTAATAACATGTATCATGTGGAACAAATAGGTGATGTGCCTTCATGATTCTATTTTTCAGAAATTCACATCTTTGTATTGAATTCACGCGTATTTTAAATAAGCTTATTTTGCATTTTAATTTTTCAAAAAGTTAATCTCAGTTAATTTTTGATAAAAGGTTGTTTCTGAGGCAAAAAAAAAAAAAAACATTGTAAAATATAAATTTTTATGAAATAATAATTCATATCCTTGTTAATTCTTGTGAAAGTTTTTCTTGAATTGTAAACAAAACTATAGGTATCTGATGTATCTTGTATAGCCTCATAATTAATAAAACTATTTTCTCGTTCAGCAAACAGTTTACTATTGAGTTAGAAACAAATTTAGTGGTTCAGTAAACATTCACATGCAGTATTTTCTTATTAAATGAATCATTTTATATCATCCTTTGTCCCTTTTTATAATCTATGGCAGTAACGGAGCTGTTTGAATATTGTTCTCCGCTGTTCGCTAAAAAAAACTTTAATCCCGTGCGGAAAATTTCCCAAAAGTGGAACAAATTGCTCCACATCAATTTTCCTTGTTATGGTATTCAGTGGTTTAATTCACTTGCGTGAGCCTATTTACCTCGAAAATATTACAAAGGATTCAGAATCTGAGGAAGATAAAATCGAATTCAACACCAACGTGCACATTGTCCTCATAATAAAAGCGTGTTTATTTAAATTTACTGAAAGCTTTTTTACAGTTACAGTATCTAACAAGGTAAGATTGAAATGAACTCAGCACATGAAGGGAATTTTTTTGATCCTTTTTTTGGGTGCAACATTTTTGGCTTTTTGACAATAGTCTCATTTCCCGGGTTTGGTGAGCTCCCTTTATCAGAAAATTTAACGTTTTTTATTCCTTTCAAAAGAGGCGGCTTCCGATCTCTTTTTAGTTATAACTCAAGCTGGAGATGAATATAACATAAAACTTAGGTTATCTAAGGAGATATTTCATGAACCTTAATAGAATAGGAAATTGTAATGATATCGCAAGATCGCCAGGAGACATCTTCTGTCTTCGCGAATCTACTTGAGAGTGATTTTGTTAGCAATCAATTTTAATTTGCCATTTCAGTTTTCAAATAAATATATAACACATATATAAAACTGGCACTTATCCTAGTCGTGATGAATTCCAAATGAAAAAAAAAATGTCTTAATTGCCTTAGGATACCTAACAATAAGTTTAAATGGTTTATTGTTAGTCACAAGAATTTTGATGCAGTATTTGCACTTCTCAATCTTCCTTTTTTAAATATACACATACTCGTAATATGTTATGTATAAGTATAACATATTACATCGGAACGATATGTGGTGTACAATATAACTGTACATGTTGTCTTCGAATATGTGTAAATAGTATATCTATCTGAAGACCTTTTCTTCTCTGAAGTCTATACAAACGAAATCGAGGACCGCTATCTAAACAGGACAATTTCCTAGGTCTTGCTGGGTGTGCGTGTGGGTTCCACTCTAGATGGTTTACAAGGCCATAAATGACCAGTACCCAATTACCTAGTCCACTGGAGTTGTCATTAGCTTAGTTTAGATACTGTTTGCCATGAAAGATACTTTTTAATTTTCATTCATTGCACTCCTCCTAAATCGTTGGTTCTCTTGTACTGTACCAGATTTATCCGCAACGAAGAACGTGATTCTCATGCTAAATGATGGTAATGAGCCCAACGTGAGGAAGGGCACCCAGAGCAAGAGCTGAAACACATTGCAAACGATTTCAAAGATATGAGAAAACATACCGTAGGGACGTTTTGAATGTGCACGAAAACTAGCGAATTATATCCCTTTTTAATTTATCGCTTAAGTAACGTAGGAATTTAAATTCAGCTAAATACCTGTGCGGAGATTTGGGAATTCAGGAGGAAACGGACATTGAGTGTAAGTAACAGATTTTTCATCTTCCTTCTAAGCTTATTTTCTTAGAAGGTGTGTTCACATTCCTTGCTAATGCTACCATTACATTTTTTTGAGAATCACAAACTCACTTCAGTAGTGACCATTGGTATAGGTATAGTATTTAAGAGACTTCATTATTAGGATTACCAGAAGTTCCGCTACCATTATTTTTAGTAGTGTTCGACCGAGGGTCAGCTTTTGTACCTAAGTGAACATAAGCATTATATGCATATGTATCTACACTTCTAAGTATATATAAGTACTTATAAGTACAAGCCTTGAATAGTTTCGTTTTCTTATTCAATATTAATCCCTCATTAACGCAAGTGCGGAACTGTTCTAGTATTTAATTCCCAACCAAGTCGTTGAGAATTACTTTCCGTGTTGGAGTCTCGCTAATCTTGGGTATTATTAGATTCCATTAATTCAAGTTTGCGCTAAATACCTTCAAACTCAACAGGAAGGTGTGTACATGAACGCTTCCTCTGAATTTCAATAGACAATGTTCGCATAGAGATGCTCCCCTCTGAACTCTGACGTTGGGCTCCTCCTTTGTAAGTAAACCAGAAAGGGTTTGAGGTGAATTATCCTCCGCAAACTGGGTCGATCGATAGCAAGGCACAAATTTGAATTTACCACATCAACCTCTAAACGTGGCTGAGAAAAGCATTACATTTTTCCGGGTAATGCAGCGCAAACAGTTGCTGATGTTGTGCCCCAATCGTACAACAGAAAAAAAACAGTATTTTTGCACTTGGTCCACAGGTGCTGTTGAGAGCTTGCACTAGAATTAGGCAACCTTAAAGCATCTGACTAACGAGGGTAACTGGAAAAATATGTCAGTTGCTTGTGTTTAGATTTCCCAAGGACATCAATTAATTCTGTCGGTGAACAGAAGCCGGAATATTTTCATTACCGCTGTTCTTGCCCTTTTTTGATGTTGCTGTTTTCTTTGTGGGTATTTTCTAAAATCATAATAATAAAAGCTGGTGTGTGCTCTTTCAGAAATTCTATTTGGTATATAATATGCACTTCCAGGATGAAATATATTTAATAGAACACGACCGAAGTAGGGCACTGGGTCGAATGATGCTTAACCTATTTTTAGTATTATAAAATCCATGTCTTGTTTCAGTTTGAAATGGTCAGTCAGGGCAGCGAAATGTTCGAGAATGAATACAAAATTAGTTCACATGTTCATAGTGTCCTTTATGGCTTATTTAAATAAACGAGTAGCACATGGTCTGGTCAGGCTTTGTATGAAAAGCCAGGGAAAAACAGACACCAGCTAGTCATACCCTAGATGTAAGGTATATTAGTTTTATAATGGTGATAGAAAAAAGAATTACATATTGTTTGTCTGTCTGTCTGTCCATCTGTTGTCTGTTCAGACGATAACTCGAAATCACCTATAGCTATAGATTTGATATATGGTATTTAATATTTATACATTTTGAATTTCTTTTGTTAAATATTGTTATAAATATTTAATACAATTAATTAGTTGGCAGACATTTTTTTACACGGTCTCTTTTTACAGGATATTGAAATTATAGAAATGTAAAAAAACTTCGGCAGTTTGAGGGTAGTAAAAGTGAATGGATTTACATGGGGTTTTTTGATTTAGAATCAGATTTTGGGGATTGTGGGGTGACGACCCTGTGGGGGCGGTAACCATCTGCCTTCATCATGGGGGTGGTAATCATCATCCAATTTAGCCCGTGTGTGATATAAAATTGAAGCTCTTGCTGAATACTATTAAATTTTGTAGTCGCGGTTGCGGACTACTAGCCTTACGGCTTAGTTATATAAGAAAATGCATGTCTACATAGATTAAATTGGTGTGACCAATTGCTTCCATATTAGTTTTTATATGGGTATTTATCATTTATGATAACACAAAAGTGATTGCCGCCGCACTAGGATTGAAAAGTTCCCTTTTTTCGCTTGATTCTCAGAAGCTTTTCCGGGGTATTACGCATATCACACAATTACGAAAGGAAGAGAAACATAGTTTGCTTAAAATTGTACAATGTACATTGTACAAGGAATAAAATGGAGCCGGAGCCTTCGTGGTATCCAATCAAAAGTGTTATTAGATAATAAATTCATACATATTATATGTACCTACACACAATTTTTTGAATGTTTGACACGGAGTGCCACAACCAAAATATATATTTGCGCATTTCGCATTTGACCTGGACCTGGTTCAAATTATTCGAGAACCATCAAATGTTACTGCAATCGCCTTGTTAATGGTCTACATTCTTATTCAGATGTGTGACTTCGTTCCCAATAGAAGTCAGTTTTGTATAAATAGAGCAAAATTTTCGGCACATTGTTATTATTGAATTGAAAATCATCATATATTTGTGTTCGCATATTTAAGCATTTACGAACGAAAAGACTTTTTCTATACACCATTTTTAATGAATTGTACTTCTGATTAGAAATTCAAACTTGGTAAAACAGTGATGATGCAGCATTGTACTGCATGGTGGTACTTAAAAGCAGAGCGAATGCCCTGCTTTTTCTGGCATCCAGTTAGCAACCATTCCACAAAGTTATGTTCATTTTTCCAACCCACTTGCCCAACTTTAGAGTGGTCAGAAAAACCATGATTTGCACTGCTGCGGTGTATTGACTGGACACGCTGAAACAATTTATGTACAAAAAACATACAGTGCATTCATGTGAAAATGTTCCCTTTTCTTTTCGGCACTATTGCAATTTGCAGTAGAACGCCAGAAAATGTATATCCAGAAAAAGAAATTCTGTGTCAGAGAAAAAAACGGCGACACAGTGATAAAAATGCGCATAAAAAAATCAAAAATTCCAGATGTCCCGATTGTCCTGCATTAGCTATAGAATGCTGTCATTTCGTCCCACTTGCCTTAAAATAGTTAATATCCTTAAAAGCTTGCAATCGAGGTCGTCCTTCCTTGCAGAAGGACAAAACATAAATTTCTTTGTTGCCATTGGATTTTAACAACGGAAACTTACGCATGTATATGTTCTTGGCATCAAAGGATAAAGCAGACACAACTTAGCTCTCAGATTCTCGGCTAACGAGGCATGAATGCTCCCTAGCTGATGGATTAAAACTTCGACCTTGTGACATTGTTATCTGGTGATCTTTTTGTAAACATGAACTGAGTGAACAAAGTGCTTGCTTTGATTTCAGGTGAATTTGTTCCTTGCACAATTTCTATTTCTGTAGAAAATATTATTTTTAAGGTAATTCTTGAACCCTGTTTTGTTACCCCCTACTTGAGATAGTGCATCTTAGCAAATTTTGTTTTTTTTAATACACATAGATCTAAAAATTCAAGTTCATTAGGATTTTAAACGAAGTCAAATATATTTGCAGCTCCTTATCCTCCTTATCCAGGCATCCAGCATCTTTATTTCCTTACTAAAATTATAAATGCAAAAGTATGTTTGGTTGTTGGTTTGTCCTTCTTTCCTGCAGCGACGAAGAGACGTATCGACGCCATTTTTTGCACGGATATGGTTAAAGAGCCAAAAGGTGCTATAGGACACTTTCTATATTGGAGAAATGTAGCGTTCCTGCAGGTTAGCATCCGTAACTGATTTTTGGCCACTCTTCACGCAATTTACGAAATTTTGTGATTTTTTGTGCAGCTTGCGAGCGAACTACTATTTTGTTTTGTTTAACACACATAATAATTATCTTTTTAATGTTATTTGTTCTGTGGTATCTTTGTTTGTTAGGTACGTTATAATGCCTTCCAAGTGTGAATGATTAAGTAAAAATTTAAAAAAATAAAAATATAATGTTCCTAATGCAAATTCTTTTCCACAACTCGACACTTCCACCATGTTTGTCATTAAATTATGTAGTACATAATACTAATTTCCAATTTCCAATTTACCTGTGAGGATTAGGTTTTCACAATAAAAATAAATAGGTATTGCGAAAACGTCAAATGACAACAGAAGCTAGAAGCTTTCTTAAAAACTAATTCAAATTTCTAATAAAAAGCAACCCTATTTAGAAAATTATGACTTAAAGGAAAACTTGCAGCATTTGCCTTTCATACACGTATATCCTGTTTTATATATTTTTACTTTTACTCCCTGTTTGCAGAGATAAGTATGTTAATATTTATTACAAGCTTTGTCCCGCTTCCTGTGAATAACGGTTATTTCAGTGCTTTTAATTTGACGGAGAATTCATTTACGAGCTGTCAGAAAAGTATTTAAGCACGAGGATAGACATCCCAGTTGTCGGCATTAATCACTCCTTAAATGAAGTCTTTAATCTTTGTCTTCGTGTAAAATGAAAGTCGCTCGCACTGATTTTTAATTTGAAGGGAATAAATCCACGAAAACGCCTAAAGTCTTCGCTTAAGTGCAATTATGCGACCTGGTCCCTCACAGTGCTGTGTAGATCCTATTTAATTACTTGGTGTTCAATGTTCATGTAAGAAAAAGTGTAACATTCATTAACTTTTTTTGAGTGTTTGCTTTCCCTTCCGACAGATCCTTTGAGGGTGCCTAATGAGAAAATTAGGCATTTAAGTGAGTTGGATTTAAGCGATTCAACTGGTGAAAACTTTCTTGAAATGCTCCTGCCTGTAGCGCTGTGAAAACATTCATCCATTACGACATTCCTTTTCAGTAATAAGTTTAAGAGACCTAATCCTTGCATGTCTAGAACACTAGAGCAGATGAGTGTACATATTTTATAAGCAACTTTTTTTTGTTTAACGAAAACGACATTTTGTTCTCATTAAATTTTCATTCATAGAAACGGATCACCGGATGCTGAAAATTCAAGCATAAATTTACAGGGTAGGTACTTTGCATACAAAACCTTTTGCTTTTGGAGTCAGGTGAGGGGAAAGTTCACGAGAGACACGTTATCAGCAGAAAAACATTCAGAAACCGAAAGGCAAGAAAACATAACCCACTTAAAATTTTTTAGGAGTTCACATCTCCTTTCCTAGGCTCCGGAGCTCTCATCCGTTTCGCACAATGATCACGATAAATTTGTGTTGCTTGCAACTGAACCCTGCCACTCTCTCGGTTCATAACAGAAAACCTTTTCTATTTCAAATGGATTTACAGAAAAATTCAGTGAGGAGTAACAAATGACAAAGTGAAACGAATTTATCATTCCCTTTGTGAGATAAACTCCTCCAACGCTCAGGGGACACAATAAATATTTAGGATAGTAGAACTGCTTTTGATGGCACCAATAGGGTATAATCCGTCGTTTATTGCTACATTATAAATTCGAATGGATTATCTAAAAAGAACACTTAGTAGACCTCCTTCGATGCCTCTGGGACCTAACCCTTTGTAAACAAAAAGATGTTTGCATAGTAAGTTGGGAACAACTAAACGATAATAACTTACTTACTATCTGTTCAAGACAACATCAATTTTTTAACTTTTCGCTCCAGTAAAAAAAGTAAAATTTGTAGTTCTCGATATCTTAAGCATACATTTTTCAAAACCATCTACTGTAAATTGATCACTGTAAATATTTTCTGACCAAATATCAATAAAGTCCAAATTTAAATTTCTGCAAAATACATATCAACTAATAATGTAAATGAAGTATCTAAAATATTAATGCCTAGGTCTCTAGGATACCTGGATACATGTGATTTCATGTCAGAATTGTAACGCTTCGATTTTTCCAGTGGAATCGATTTCTCGAAATTCAATTTAAAAGATTTAGCACATTTCCTGGTGGGACGACAGAGGTAATAATGCTGTATACAATATTTGAAATTATCCATGCATCAATCGAGTTAGATTTATAGGAATGATGAATCGTCGTGTGGGAGGGAGCTCCTTCAACACCTGCGTGAGATTATGTTCTGGTTTTAGAGCCCATTAGCCTAATGTAAAAGCAATGAATGTTGTTCAGCTTTGTCTACTATAAATTACGCATATTGTTTTTTACACAATTCTTAACAATCGTTCCTTCTGTGTTAAAACTGTGCCGTTCTACATCTAGGGTATTTCACAATTGCCCTAAACCAATTACACTTTACGTAGTAGTCATTCATTGTTTATGATACAAAGTTTCTCATTTCAACTTCGGTAATAATAAATACCGCATTCGATTGAACGTTCGCATGCAGCTGAGCTGTGTCTTACTATCACGTAGGAATGTCATAAAGCGACTTAACTTTCCTCCGTTTTATTCGTCATAAATAAAAGCAGCGATTTTTTCCTCCATAGTACAAAACTTTGATAGCAGAATTTATGCGATACTGGAGAATTGTTACCTATTATCTGCACCTGAGCTGTATTTTATAATGGCTGTTAATTTACTTTTATGGAATATCCTCGAGAGTTAGTCAATCGTATATGTTTGAAAGCACATATACGTACGTACTTGCCTCGGCTTGATTAAGAATTTAAGTGAAAAATTCTTATAAAGTATCCGGTAAAGTAGAAACATGGATGAATTCAGTGGATTTTGATCAACATCAAAATAAACAGATATAAAGTGAAGACAGTTAGAAGTACATTATACACAATTCCAAGGTGAAAATCAGCCAATTTATTGGAGGTGTCCAGCAGTATGATCCTAAAATGTGAGCTATTTCTGTCAAGATGTATTTAGATTACCTATTTCCTATTATAGCATTTTTGATATCATAACTTAGTATACTAATTCCAAAAGTATTTTATGAGGTTGGGTTTCTCATTTGTTTTCATTTGATGTCTTATTTCGCCGAAATTTGTTTGTAAGTAATGAAATCATTGAAGTATGATTGCTGTCGAACGAAGGTGTGTGAAACTTTGTACAATTTATCGAACTTATTTCCAGCTAAATTATAATTGCTTTTTTCTTCTTTGAAGAAGTTCACTTTTGTTCTTCACTTTATTCTAAGTTTCTCAACAAATATATGTATATCAGTATTTATATTAATGTTTTATCCGTCTTGGCAGCTATAAAAGAAAATAGTTGAACATGTAGGTATGCTCTGCATACTTCGACTTTTAATTGGGAAACATTTTACTTAAAAATTGTAAAACTTTTCTTGCAAAATAACTTTGTGAGCATTTTCAAATGATTTTTTCACAAGTTTGCAAACGTTTTTCTTCAAGTTGAGTTACTGCATTGGTGTAAATAAGGGTAACTGGTACAAGTATCAGAAGTACCTTGAGTTATTTCTATGTGTAATTTAATTTATTCTTTACAACAGTCCCCTTATGTATTTGCTTAAAACGTAGAAAGAAAAACTTTATTTATCAACCGTTTAATCAACCGTTTAATTGCTTGCGACCAAAAGTAGTTCGCGCTTTAGTTGTTCGTTATAATTTTGTGTAAGTCAAAATAGTTCTCCACATTTGAAATATTTCATTTCAATGAAACATACAAAATAATTATACCTATCTATATCTAAATTGTTTTAAAACAACTTAAAGAATATATTGATCAATCTGGAATGAATATCGCTTATCCAACAAATACACTTGAAAAAATGTCTCTTCCTCCGATATATTTTTACGTTATAATTCAACGAAACGAGAGAAGATATGGAAAAGGGCTATTTTATGATGTCGAGGAGAGCGCTAAAAATATCAACAATTTTTTGTGTGACCTGCTTTTTGGGAAACGACCACTCAAACTGCACGATTTCTTTATATGCTAAAAGGTAAGCACATATATTAACCTGTTGCGTGGTGTCGTTCCTGGGTTCCTTAGAGCCTGCACAAATCCGCTCTCTTCGAAAATTCAAACAAAGTAACTAGCACACTTCTGAAGAACCCTTAGCCAGCCTTCCAATGCACCACCAACTGATTTTTTATGCTCTGCTTGAGATTGTTGCACTGACTTATTCTAACGACATAAAAACATTCAAATTTTTCACTGAGGTAAACACGCGCAAAAATAACCGTTCGCTTTCACTACACCCACAACTGCAATGTACTGAAAACTTCCAAAATCTTTGTTTGCCAAACTTTTAATGATATCATCAATTACTTTGAAAGTGGAACCAACTATGGAAATCGTGATTTAATGACATCCAGTAATTTGTCCAAGGGAGGTTGAATGGAGTTCAGGAATTCTTCGTGCTACGATAACAATTTAAATTGTGTTCACTTAAACAAATCCACTGTGGCGCTTGCAAATCCTTGATGATATTTCCTCGAACAAGAAGCGCACTATTCCCGTTGAAGTCTTCCTAAGGCCAATTTTAGCACATTTTCATCGGTTCACCGTCCTAAAGCGCACTCTTGGCGTTCCACTAGTGATTTTTGTTGAATCTTGCTCTCAAAAGTATCAAAATAAACGAAACAAAAAAAGATTGAGGGGTTGGTAATTTACGCCCCCTACGACAGAACTTTGTACTTTACAATTGCGTAACGAGGCTGAATGAAGTCCACATAAGACGATCCTTACCATGGACAGTGCTGTTGCCGCGGATACTCTCAATGATCTGGGTGGTAAACGGGTGAACTATTTGGTGATTTTTTAATAAAATGCCTTTTTCAAGATCGTCTATTCAAATCTGAACGCGCGATAGCTGCGTTACTATACCCGTGCCAGCTCCAAATGTACCGGATGTCAGAGCTTAACTGACAGCTTCGAGGATGTAGAAATGAGGTTTCTCTATTTGATGGGAAAAATCTTTGAAAGCTCCTCTTGAAGCCTTGCACTCAGCATCCCTGATAAGCGGCAGATCAAAAGCTTTTACCTCACATTCCAGCGCAAAAAGCACTTTATACGTGAGTAAAGCTATTCATTGGAAGGGAATCATTTATCATTTCAAATTCAGGACATCCAAGGAAAGCTTACTCAAAGAACTTGCAGCCCCCTCTGCATCAGGGTGAGAAGTTCTGCGAGAGAAAACTTCCGAAGAAAGGTCCTTCCATGTTTCTCTAGAACGTGCGCTCCATTCTGGATTTGAATGCTACCCGCTGTTCCCACACTTCCATCGAGTTCCTTTTCGCGAATCGCCATGGCATTGAGCAGTCACCTCAAAATCAATGTTTTTGTGGCAACGGTATTGTCCTCTAGAAAGCTCTCTATACAAATCCTATTCTAAGTAGCTTTCGTTTCTTATTCATCCAGCGAATGAAAACGCAACCCTCGGTTACTCAACTAGCCCAAACAAAATTCCACTTGGCAACATAAGATTTCTACTTTCTTCAGTAAAGATGACCTGTTTTCCTTGTCTAAGGACAAAGGGTATATGTTATAAGGCTAATCAAGTTTTGATTAAGACAACGGTTGCCTTAATGTTTCGTTAAAAGACTGAAGCAACTATGAAAAACGATAAAGAATTGAATATGTGCGAATGTAAGCGTCGTCTTTCTAATCTTCCCTGTAAAACTATCAAACGAAATATAAAAAGGAGACTTTAACGAAAGCTGATCCCGATGCCCCAATTGTGTATTATGATTCTCAATATTTACTCTGCACTGCGATATGCTACAATACATACTCTGTTGTTTTTGCGCTGCGGTCGACAAACATCTTTGATAGGGAAAGTAAGATGGCTTTTCGCACACCCCAGATTGCAAATGGAGTCCGGAGTACACAACACAGCTGGAAGACAAACATTGTGAAATTACTAAATTAGCATTGTGGTACTTGTTGTTGCGATTTTTTTTGCAATGAAATTTGCTTGAAAGGGCAATTAAATATTTCATAATTAGTTCAAATCAATTATAGTTTTGTTTCTATGTAGTTTACTTTCAAAATTATTTCATAGTAGAAATAAATGTGCAAAACGGTAACTTTTCCTGAATATTTGTCCCACAAGAAAGAAATATTTCGTTCACAAGACCAAATATTTTTGAATGTTTGCTTTGGGAGTAACTATTATTATCAAAAGACATCTCTAGACTTTTGAGCTCTACACAATTTAATAATATGTTTGAACCCGCAAAACTAGGTCACATATCCTCAATTAAAATAAGAAAACTGAAAATACTTCAAAAGAATACAATTTGACATCTGGGAAACTTTTCGATAAAAAACAGCGAAAGTAGAAAGTCTTCATCAAAAGAAAAGAAATATGGAATGTGATGACGTATGCTGTGGTAAGTGCTTGTGTGTATTCCGGAATGCTTTCGATTTATATTTACGTCTCGTGTCAGAAACAGTCCCAGAAATCGATGCTTTCATAATTTTTTAAGGGAAGAATGCGACAACTTCGAAAACTGTGCACATTCACCCCCTAGTCTGCAATCCATGTAAGCTTCAAAATTAGCCATTTCCTATTAGAATGTCCAATCTTCTTGAACTGTGAGTGTTTATAGAAACTGATAAACATTGTTAGAAAATGCAAATATTGCTGACATTTGCAGACTCCGCCGAACTGCCGGATTGCTCCATTGTCGTCTTGCTTCGTTGAATTCGTAAGTACAATATCAGATGTAGTTTTTTGAGATGTAAAAAATACAAGGACTATATTATCATAATTTTATTTACGTAAATATTCGCTCGTATATGTTTATCAGATTTGCTTTCAGTTTTTTCATGATTTTTATCGAGTTGTTTTTGTTATTATGGTAAATTAAAAAATCCCTTTCGGCAGGCCTACAGGCTGAGGTAGATTTCAAAGTGTTTTGTTTGCGCTTTTTGGGGTAATTTATTTCAAAATCGCGAAACTAATTATGGATTTATAAACTACTCATCAAGAGCTTTTTAACGATACCCCACAAGACGTGGTTTAGAAAAATTCGAATTTTCACCCCCACTCTTACCCTATCAACCCCTAATTCGGTGGTGTAATTGTGAACCTCTTAGCGAGTGCTCTAATTTAGGCAAATAAAGTTTCTCTCTAAACTTCATAGGAGCCGAGATATAATTTTTTAAAAATTTCAACCCCCTCCCCCGGCCACCCCCTTGGAACGATTTTATTCATTAACGAACTTAACCGAACTCCAGAAATAATATAATAAAATTTGGTTCCAATATCTTCAAAAATACGGCCGCTAGCGTGAAAATATATATATATATATATATACGAGTATGACCAATGTTAATTGTTGGCAATGTCCTTTTTTAAAAAATGGCAAATTATTTTTAAATAAGGCAAAAATACATCTATCTTGTTGAACAATAAAACATATATTTTTCCAAAACAAAATAACAAACTAAAGCTACTACTACTACGACTGAGGCTAAAACTACTACTATATTTTATAAAGTTGCACAAAGTGGGCAAATTATAAGACTTTTGTCAAAAGTAATGATCTAAAGCTGCTTACAAGAACAATAAATCGACTACGTGTTTCTCAATAAAGCGAAACTGATTGTAAATAATAATATTAGGTATTAATAATAATCGTCTGAACCAATCTAAATTCCGATTTATTTAAATTGGAAATCCGAATTTATCGATATTCTATGGTAGCCATATATTGGGAATTAAAGTAGGACATTCTGTTGCAAACTTTAATATATAGATATTTTTTTTGGTTATTGTAATCTTGACATGTGCGCCGTTTGCAATAAGTTTATTCAGAAAGTAGCAGTCATAACCATAGGTAAAAAGGGTAAAATTATGGATACCTGTACCTACATATAAACGTATATTCGTAAAATATCAATTTCAGAGAGCAACCATTATATTGATTCGCGTTGGCATTGACAAATCATAATTCTGGGGATTACAGCTTACCCCACAGCAACGGTGCCCAAATCTCCCTTCTGTGACGCAAGAATAATCATAAATTTGTAAAAGTCCTGGGATCACGTGTCACTTCGAAGCAACCACTGACGTGAACACGGTCTCGAAGTCATTAAGGACTCTTCCGACCTTTGACTGCCACTCGCTAATGATTACATTCATAGCGCGTTGTTTTCATTTACTCCAGTTGAAAAGGACAATCCAAGAATGCACATGCACTTAGATCCTGTCTTGTTTCATCAATGAGCATGATTCCATGACACTACAGGTCGAAAACCTTTTGTCGTCGACATGCTGAAAAGAAGAAACCTGCCGTCGACAGTAATGTGATACCCAAGGAGTTTCATTAAGGATTTGTTGTTGTTCCAACACCCCCAACAATAGCTTGATTAAGGTGGAAATAGTGATAAAAGACGACTTCCTAATAACGAACGCTATAGCCCTGTTCGGTTCCCGCAATGGTTATTTAGAAGGTACGTTGATTGCATTTTGAGTGGTGTTTTATGAGTACCAACATCGGGTGTTGGTTGCGATGGAATTTGCACTTTTTAGCTCGTCTTCTCACCTGCTTATATGTATACTATGTAAGCAGCTTGGCGAAACGATGTTCCAAGGACTTTTTCGTAGATAATAATCTAGTTGTCTTTCTCAGCATATTGGTGGAAAATATTGAAGGACCCACGTGTTTTGCAATGGCATTTTATATTATCTGTAAAATAATACAATGTAATAAGTGCTTTCAAATATTATACATATAACATAGGTATTACAAAGTGGTGAATCAAGTGCTTCCAAATGAAATTTAAATTTCGTTATAATTTAGTAGATATAGAAGCGCGTAATGGTCCAGAAAAAGAAATTAGTCTCGGACAGGTTCGCTTTATTAAAAGGTAACTTCTGTAGTCTGTGGAGAAAAACTTTCGGAAAAGTGCCACAAATTTTCATCTAAACGAAACTTTCCACTGCGTTTGGATTCTTGTTTCATTCTTCGGTTATCATGATTCTTGGTACGTAGCAGTGTTCGACACCCCCACATCCAGTCCAAACCCCACCAGGACATATCTACGTAAAACTAAGAAAGAAAAATGTGAATGTTTTTTTTAAACTGAACTGCCATCAAAACTATATAACTATCGTGCAGCAGGACAAGCTTCCCGGTCGATGTGGGAGGAATAGGAGGTATTCTGAAGCAGTTCGCCTTTCGGTCATAAAATAACAACGGAAACTCGTGTATATAATGTGGTGGAACTAGAATCTGGCATGGCACAGATGAGTTTTATTGGCAGGAAAGAGCCCAGCAGCCAGATCGTAACGGCGCTATTCATCCTTTTTATCTAGTTCCTCGCCTGAATTTAAGATGAGTATAATTTGTTTATGGGAACTGGTAAGGATTTCATTACACCATTCCGCTCCATACTGTTTTGCATACATGCATTCAAAAGTCCATCAAATGGTCCGAGTTTTGTTAACTTATCACTGCTTTTTATCGGCGAGGGAGAGCGTCCATAAAAATATCGATGATTAAATCGGCCTTAGATCAAAGATTTAAGCTACTACACTATTGTTGTTTTTGTTTTGTTTTTTTAATAAAACTTGTTAATTATAAGTAACTAAAAACGGTTCGCTGCCTATACATTGGCATGCACCAAATAACTCTTTCTGCTGACTGATTCCGGAAAGTTTATTACAGTGCAAATTCGGCGGAAATTTCTGTAACTCCTCTCATTTCCAACGCTGCTTTTTACCATGTTTATGTGTCGTTTTATCTATTCCAATTTAGTGAAAACTGAAAATATCGAAGTTTTTTGCTTAATTTACTGCGCTCAATAATATTTATTGGAGTGAGTATAAATGGTGATTAATTTCCAGGGAGTTCCGCACAAAAAAGATAAATCCGGAGCTTATTATATACGAATTCGCATCCCTGCATATTTATTTTGGTAAAGAGGACACCCAAGAGAAATTTTCGTTTCCTAGAATATTGTGCTGTAGTTGAAAACGACCTCTGTGCACTGTGTTAAAAAATGTGTAATGTGTATTAATATTTCACATTTTTAGTTCTTATTTCTTAAATTATTCTTATTCTTAAATTCGGTTTGCATTTATGTAAGAATTGAGATACTAAAAAGTCGTATGGTAAGGTCTAAGGGTATTGATTTATTTTACTGTAGATATAATTTGTTATAATTAAAAAAACATCTTACCAAAATTATATTTCAATGCAAAAGTAGTGTGTGATTAAAAACATTTAGAACTTTCAAAGAGAAATTATTGAAAAATATTAATATTAATCAGTTTGGGTTCGGAAGTCCTTCCACAATTCATCACTCTCTGTGAATCAAACAAAATGTCGTAGAACTTAATGTCATTGATCAGATTTCATTAATTTTGCAGTGTGCCAAAGAACATTATGAGATTGTTAAATCCGTGGGAACAGTCATGCCGGGAGCTGTGTACTAATTTATTTAGGACAGCTAAATTTCCAACGAGGGAAATCAATTCAAGCATGGGGTTGACCTACTTAGACAAAACGGCACATTCGTTCCGAAGGAGGAGAGAGCGAGTGTGAGTGTACATAAAAATATGTCATATTCTATCTATCAAGCACTTATTATTTGATTGATATCATAAGAGCTTCTGTATTCAGTGAGGACTGGCATTTGTAAAGCAACACATCCTGAATGAGTTCCCTCGCATCTTCCTGGAATCAGTAGACCACCACACGACACAATTGCAACGCTATGAGATAAGTCACTTAATTTAAGTGTTTAGCAGGCAAACGATGCTCATGGTTGCAAATAATGCATTTCCTATCATTTAAATTAGAGGTACTCCGTAGTCCGCATGTCTTTCTCTGGCATGACAACCCTCAATATGGAAGTGGTGAATCCCATTCTCTGCATAAAAGGACGGACAAGTGACAATAATAAGAGCATCGCACGTCAGATTGTGTTGATGGGCCTGGTTGATCTAAAAGTGAATTTAAATAAATTCCTAAATAAATGGAAAATCAATTTTTTCATAAGTTTTTTGCATAACATAAATTATGTTAAAAAAAACTTACCAAATGTGAAAATTTTCTGAAGAATAATTTAGTATTCAAGTTTACTTTTCGCATTTCGGCATTTCGAAATTTCGAAATCCTTTTTGTCTGATAAAATTTACAATTGTACTTATTAATGATTTGTAGAGCTTTGTAAAATGAATCTTTAAGAAAAAATCAATATAAATTAATTTATTTACCTCTATTTTTTGGCTTCTCCCACAGGATTCAGATTTCCAACGCCTAAAAGTTGAATTTATTTTCATTATTCCTGCTTTAAGAATTACTCTGAATATCTGCAATCCCATCCCTTGAATGTGAGAAGAATGATTAACGAATTACGTCCAGTAAACAAACAGTCCGAATTTTCAGAGAAAGTTTTTCCATCCGGTCGCAAGTTTATAATTACTATAACAAGACTTTAAATACGTATAATTGCTCTAAATTATTCATAGATGTTAACGGACACCCTAAATAAATCAGTAACCACAGTCCACAGTCACAATGACTTGTTCGCCTTATTTGGAAACTTTATGCACCGCTTCCCCCTTGAGGCTGAAATATTGAAGTATCCAAATGTAAAATGAAATGGTGAAAATTTAAATAATGAAAGGTCTTAAATATTTTGCGCTTATTGCGCTCCTTAAATGAATTCAAATATTAGAAACCTAGTATTTCTATTTTGGTAAGTATCTGGAAAAGTTTTTTAGTAGTTACTGTTTTTCGAATAACATATATTTTATTGTAAATACATATGACATGTTTTTTTTTCTGCAATCGATAAATACCCTGGAGGTGCACATGCACACGTCTGTTCTTGAAAGCGTTGTAAGCGAAACTTTCTCGCTTGGGAGTTTTTCTATTACCCACAGTTAAAAAGAAGATAGGGCTTGTCAGAACTCATAACCAACGTAAAACTTCTTGGCAAAATATCCATTACCTAGAGCAAATATTTACAAGTCAACAAACCATTCAGACTCCTGACTCTCAGTTGTTTATGGTGTTTTTTGTCTGTTCACGAATCGCAGTCTTTCCCAGCAACAGTGCCTGAAAGAATTTCCCATGTTGCATGCATGCTTAATCAGCTCCATCCGGGTTTCATATAAGATAACTGCTCAACAGAAATGTGGGTCTGCCTGGTTTTGGGACTATTCAAAAAGATTCTGAAAAGCACTTTCGACACTTTCTTTATGTCCTCAATTCTCATCTATGTCTACTAGATGAAGGTGCATTTGTGTTCGGTTGGTATTCAGGTATAGAGCCGAGGGTAGAGCTTTTCAGACGCAATATTATACTCCTTTTAGCAGCACCTTTTCTAGTTAAGATTGAACAATGATATTTTGTCGGATATTCAAACCCTATGAAGTAGTAATAGTTTGGGAAAAACAGTAAAGGTGCATTAGTTTTATTTTTATAAATTTTAACGGCTTTCACTGAGAAATTTTAGCTTTCGTCGATATCTATAAAACTGTCCTATTGGTGAAATTTGATCATTTTCTAAATGTGAAAGATAAAAAGCCATGAACATCGGTTGAAGAACTGATTTGATAAACCAATTCGTTTCAACAAAATTAACATAAACAAAATAATTGAACATAAACAGATTGGAAACCATTCCCAATTTAATAACAAGAAAATTTTTTTTTAGTAGTTTACCTCTTCATTTTCAACTTTGAAAGTAATTAATTATTGCAAAAATGTAAAATAAGTAGTAGATGTAATTTTTTGTATAAATAATTATGGTTTCTAATTAAACATATCCTGGATGAACTTTTATTAAGTTGTGTGCCTCAATTCAACATTTCTGTGGCGTACAATAACAATGACCATATTTTGTCTTCGAGGAAGTTCTATCCCCAAAAGATACACTGTGAAGCCAAAAACACCCAACCACATATTGTCCCAGTGCAAGTGGGACAGTTGCCACCCAGACGAATCGTACGAGATGCACATTGTGGCACAAGGTTCTCGGTTCCATCTTCGATTCCTTGCGAAATTATTCAAAATCCCAAGAAAGTTTCGTGCTCTCTACACTCAACCATAATACTATGAAATATTGTCCTCGCGACAAGGGTACAACGATCTGATTAAATTTCGTAATTCAATTAAGGATAATTTCATCTCAGGCACATAAGCCCGAAAATCCTTAGTCTTATCGTGGGGAGAGACTCATAATTTGGGGCCGAGGCAAAATGCTTCGGATGGCACAAATTATTTCGCCACAAGGCTGCAATAAAGACAAGAAGTTTCCCTCAAATTCGAATTAAAATTCATATAAAATTAGCTCTGGCAACTTTAATTCTGTGCAAATCCAGGGACGCTATTATCCTGCCAGAGTTTAAACACTTTACGGCGTGCATTAATTAAACTGATTTCAGCTTAATCACTTTAACATATGCAGTTTAGAGTTTTTCCTGTAGGGTTCTAATAATAATCCCGGGGAAAGGACACTGCATTTCTTCCTGTCAATTGTGATCCTATTGCAGTCGCAAATGGACTGCGAAGGCGATGGGGCAGTCGTCGGCAGCATCCTGATTATGATATGTGCTTCGATTTGGAACAAAGTTCGTGTGGTTATGAATTTTATTAGAAGATCCAGTCACGTTTACCCGGAGTTAGTGGAGTTGCGACTCTATGTTGGCCTGATCTGCAAGGCAAGTCCATACTATCTAACGGCCACCTGCGGCAGGATTATTGTGAACACCTCCTGACCCTTATAATTCCGTTAAAAGTTATTTTCTGTTGAACGGAAAATTGCATTTTCCTACATTTTTGAAACTTTACTCTGTTGTTTTGTTGTTGCATTGCAAACCAAGCCAGATATTCCATGCACACAGGTTTTCGTCTATTCCAGGAAATTTTCATTGACTTTTTGCCCAGCCGGAAAATCGATTACGTGGCAAACACTGCTTTGGAATTGAATGTGACAATCGATTCGTGGGAATCCCTGTGAAATAAGGCTAACGGGAATAATTAACGTAGACAAAGGTAATTCCAACCGGATATTTTTAATTACAAATTTCGGAATAATGTGGAAAATAATGGTTTTAATGTGATGCGACGTACGATTGAAATCGACGTGGCGAGATGGTGATTATTTGGTGCAATGAGAATATAAGTGATTGTACCTTGGCCTTTATATTTGCCTTTTTTCAATTACAAAATATTTCAATGAAAATTTTATATCAGAATACTAATTTATTTTCGATATTTTCTGAATTAATTGCTGAGTTTCTCCTTCATTATTTTTTTCCTCTTTTGAGATAAAACTTCTCATTAGTTTTTCGAAATACTCAAACTCACATCAACGTTAATCCTTTAAAGTCGATGTAACAAAACCACTTTTGGATTTGATACTGTCAGTATTCTGGTTGCTCGGAAAAACTTGGAGAAACTTCAACAAATTATTCAAAAAGTTCGTTAAACCGGTGCACGTGCAAGGACGGAAACAAGCACCACTCGCTGCAATTACCCAAGGCCCCCGCTGAATACTGCATAAATTGTTAATTAGTCTACTTAACTTTTGACAAGTTTTCGTCTTCAACTTAAACGTTTGCCACAGATTGTGGTCAGGTTGGCGTTTTTAGGTTAGTCGAAGCAAATTATGCAACTAGACGAAAACTTTTAAAAATAAACGTTTTAAAATTTCAATTAACTTATTTCAGATTTTATATTTCAATATTCAATAGATACATGTATTTACAGCCTAAAGGTATACAATAACATTCTCTCTGAAGTCCGAAGTTGACCAAATAGGTAAGTGTTGTACTAAACTTAGTTTCCTTTAAGTGTTATTTTTGCTCAACTTGTTATCGTCCTTTCTTCGTTCTCTAGATCACAAATGTGCGAATTCGTTTTGAAATCATCTAAGCAAACTTCACGAGCACAACATCATCCTGTGATTGCATTTAAAACAGTTTTACGAGTATTTTTACGATACTGACGCAATAAAGGACGATTCACCGAAATAGAAGGGATTTCCTAGATTCTTTTTGAAAACATTTTATCTCATTGTGGAATGAAAACTAGCGTTCAACAAACCTTTATAGGGCACTTCTGCGTTGTGCAAAACACAAATCCGAGAATTACGCCGAAGTGGCTATAAATATTGCGACAGCTCTGCATTAGGAATACAAATCTGTTGTCCCATTTTGTGTATTAAGTGAAACACTCCGCACAAAAGTTCTGAAGTTCCAGCGGCAAGGATAGCTCCAAGGCTGTGGGGGACCATTCACCTCGGAGTGCATAAACTCATTAAGCAGGTGGATAAGTGAGTTTTAGCTGAAACAATGTTCACATAAGTAGAACACACCTGTTATGGTTGTCATTGTTTGTTTAAAAGCAGACAAATTGTAGGCCCGAAAAAGATATGACGGTTTATGTTTATAGGAGAGTTGGAAAATGTGAACATTTCCCCCTTAAATTCAAATTTCATCTTTTACCGGTAGACAGTTTACGTTTAAATCATATTTGTGTGGGAACGGAAAGAAAATGACCTGGAAATTTTCCTACACAAAATTTCTAAGTGTTGTGATAAATTTCGCGTGTGTGCGCAGTTATCATATCCTTTCGAGATGCTCTGTGTTCAAGTGTACTTTAATAAAGAATTTATGCACTTAAAATTCCCTATTCAACGAACCAACGAGGTAAAAGTCTTCTCCCGCATCTGCTTTCTATAAAAGGTCGCATTAAGTACTCGAGGAGGCATCGTAATATAACAAATTGTTTTAATAATATGGCGGACGAGGAGATGAGGCTGCTTGCAAAGACTTCCAACCAACATATCCTGCTAAGAACCTACGCTCAGCGCAAAGCAGTTGCAGTGGAGACTTTTAACCGAAACACCTGTCTCCGAGTTTCCACCATGATCTCGTTAAGGAATGAAGAGTATAGCTTACACAATATTATGCTTGCAAGGTTATGCAGCTCTTTAATATGTTTGTAATTTTTAAAACCCACTTTCTGTGTACTCTGAACCATTATTTGAAGTCGGATAAATAAACATAAATTTTTCACTGCAAATTGCAAATTTGAAGTAATTTTTCATTTTGAAAACGTAAATCACTGTGATCTAATAAGTTACTTTCATAAAAAAAAATGTTTGTAAATAGGTACATATCCAGTTTATATAAAAAAAAGTTTTTGTGGTGTTGCATTGCTTATCATTGTTTATCATTTCATCATCATCATTATCATTATCCGAGATAAGACGTGGTGTAGGGAACACCGTTCTACACTTCTATCTACAATATCCTACGACGACAAATTTATCAATACCAGGACGAATAATATACCACAGATTTTCCGAGCTCTTTATTAAATTCAATTTTAGTGCATAATACTGTTTCTAAGATTTTCTACGTCGAATATTAAAACACAGATAAATTATTGAAATATATGAACACATATTTCTAGAACATTTTTTAAATTTATTTTTAGGTACTAAGTACTTACTAAAAAATTTTTAAGTATTGTACTTATAATTCGTGTCTGTTTTTCCAGAAGTAAAAAAATTAGTATAGATTCTTTCATCACTTTAGAAATATTCCATAATTTTTCTAGACCACAAGATTCAAAAGGACTATTTGTGTAAAAAATGATGATTGTACTGTTAATATCAAAAAATTTGTTTTATGTACAACATTTGATTTACAAAATTTCAATCCGATAAACTTTGACCGTCAAAGGTAATTGACTAAATTGCAATTAATAGATAAAAGACAATTTCCATTCATTATTATAGGTGGAGAACTTTGAAGCCTAAGAATTAAAAAGCCCTTCCGGCAAAAAGGTCGGAGTGAAGCCCTTAAATTCCTTGACTCGTTTATTAGAATTAACTCGTTTTTACTGCTAAGTAAATTTCTCTGCAGAATTGCAGAGAAAATCTTTCTGTTTCCAAGTCAAGAGGTCACAAGATATAATAGAAAGTTTTGTGAACCTTTGTAAAGAATCCTTGATCGTTGAAAGTTTGCGCTGAGCGAATTCCCTACGGCAAAGTGTAGAGAGCGCAAAATGAAGTTCTAGGCGGTGAAAGGAAACGATGTTCAACATAGCGAAAGCAGGGAAACTGCGATGAATTATAAATTAGGAAATATGACGGTATATTTATGTTTATTTATTTCGCTTAATATTTAGGTGATTACGGAGCAGACACTCAAATTATTCCAGAGATTCTGACTTAACATAAATTAGTAAATCTTGACATTTAAAATTGAAACCCTTTATTTAGTACTAGCTATTTAAATAAGTTTCCTAACTTATGCACATTTGTACAAAACTCGAAAGTGCTTACAGGCTAATGTAATTATTCCCACATCAAGTCTTGAATGTGTGTATTTCAGTATATAATAGTAATACTTTTATGAGCATAAATTCAAAGCTAAAGTTTCAATTAAATGTATAAATTAAATTTATACCACCACCACGAAAGGATTTCAAAACTTTTACGTTCTACAATCTACATTTCCCTGCCACAAGAAATAGTCAAAGTAAGATTAAATGCTGGAAAGAGGCAGGGGAAAGTGACCTTTTATAAATTAAAGATTGTAATCTTCTATAGACTCTCTAATAGTCTATTGTCAGAACTTTTTTGATAAGGCTGAACTAGACTAACCCCATTAACGTAAAATTTAAACTGGTAAAAATTTCAACCAATGAGGTTACTGATTCTGATCGTAATCACTAAAAAATATCTTTGCAAGTTTACAATGTTTGATTAATATATCTGAGAGAATAAAACCAATCATGAAAGCAAATCAAAATGAATAAAAAATCTAATGTCCTATCGACAGAAATTATGGCTAGAATTTTGGCGGCGAGGAATGCGACGAAAACTGCAAATATTTACTTATTTATTTATTTATTTATTTAATTCGCTTAATACAAGCTACGAATCTTAAAAATTAATAACAAACAAATTACAAACTAAACAAATACAAGGGAAACGAGAATTGGGGGATTGGTTAACAAAGAAGGGAACTAGGCGATAGGGGCAAGGAGGAAGAATATAATTTATTAACAACTAAGCTCAGTACAGGCTAAAACAATAAAGATAACATAGAGATCGTAACACGTAAGAGGGACTAACAGTTAAAACTATATGGTTAAACAGGATGGGAAAGCAGTTTTTTCATGAGGGACTTAGAGCAATGGGGATCAAAGAAAGGGAGAGAATTGGCCTTAGGAAGCATCCTGGTGACAGGTTCATTCAGGCCATAATTGGTTCTGTGAGAGAGTGGACGAAAAAGAGGAACCGAACGAACGTTATAGGGACTAGTGTTGAGGTGTATCGACTGTAATAATGACGGGCAATCGATAACCCCGGATAGCAGCTGATGGAGGAAAAGGATATCGGCGGAATCTGAAATAGGGGTTCCAAATCGATGAGGCGTAACCGGTCAACATTCGATGAACTGCAGCTGGAATTCGGTCCAAACCTGTGTGAGGCGAGAATAAATTTTCGTAAGCGCTAGCCAGATAAATGGGCCCAGCTGGACGGTTTCGTCAAAGAATATCTACTCGATAAGAAGCGGAACTGTTTTGTGAATGAATATGGAAAAAGATGAGAGGGATGTCACTAAAATAATGTAAATAACGTACAAGAGGAAAAGAGTGCCAAGAAGTTCATCGCCTCTGACGTAGTTATTCTCTGCCTCTGTCATCGATATTCTTGGCCTCTGACAATCAGCTGACGGTTTTTTCATGCTGCACTTTTAAATGGACAACAATGTGCTTTAAGTGCTTCACAACTCAAAATGAAAGTTCGTACAAAGTCAAAAGCTCTGTGTAAACTATAAAAGTGTAAACTGAGTTGAAAAGTGCTTTCACTCCATGGCGACTTGGAAGTTCGCACGATCGTGTGCGATTTTGATGTGCTGCGGAAAATATGAAACACCCTGTACGACATACTCTCCCATTTGTTATCCCACTTTAGCAAACGTGACTCTGCTGCTATCTAATTTTCCACAGCACGATGCACACATGGTCACATCAGCAATCAAGCCGTGTACAGACAGTAGTGTCGGTTCTTTTCGAGTAGATATTCTTCGGTTTGACATGCCTAACACATGTGGAATAGTACACCTATTACAAATTAGAGATGTCAGCTTAGAAGCTTTTTTGTAAGGAGCTTTCAAAAAGTGGTCCCAAAATTTCCTTAGATTTTACAACTCTGTTAGTGTTTTCTCTATTGCTCCATGCATCAGAAAAGGCGCTCGACACTGAGAAATCCCAGTCCCACTCCTATTCGTAGAAGATGACATTCGATATATTTTTTAATATTTTGACCCACTACACTGTACACACATTAGCTGAGCTATGTGTGCTAAGTTTTCTTGGTTTTGAAGCTTAGCTCGCTTAGCTTGTGCAATGTGCATGGCTGTACAAGTGCACAATACAGCGAAGCTAAGTGATAATTTGTTAAACGACCTTGCGAACTGTCACTCAAATAGACAATTTGTTTGCATATAAAACACACCGGAGTTTCATGAATTGGTAAGCGAAGCCCCCTTGCATCGCCATGCTCATACTATGCATGCGAGCTTAGCGCGCATCGCTCGAGTAGAGAAAACATCGTTTACATAGCATCCCTAAAGTTTGCAAAATTCCATTTAATTTCTTTATTTTGACAACCGAGCAAGAAACTTAGCTTCTTAGCTTAGCTAATGTGTACAGCGGGCCTCTAGGTGGGTGGGTATTGCTCAAGGTTCACCAACTACAACAATGATTTCGCCACATAACTTGGTTCTTCATCATTTTCTTGTTTCGTGTTCGTCGTAACTTCTACAGAATGGGCACAACTGGGAATCTATATCTCCTTCAGGGAGTAATAAGAGAGAATAGACTTATCATATGTGTAATATACCCCGCATATTGCTCCAAAGGAAGGTATTTATATCGAAATATGATAACAAAAATCTCTTTTCTTCGGACATGCTAATGTTAAAATCATGCCAAAGGGAGGCAAAAACAGTCCTCCTCTACTCCCTGAAGAGTACTCTCAGATAAAACTTAGTATGACCCCATTTTCTACTGGGCAATGACAATCTCTAATAGTCGAATTTATCTTTAGTATTTCGAACTCGACTAAGCTTTCGGACTATTCTGAACTTTTCGCCGAGACATATGTCACTCATTCGGGGACGTTGTATCGTTTTGAAATTAAATTTCGCCTCATTTTATAGTGCTTATGATAAATGTATCCTTCTAAAAAATACACTTAAAAAGACGAGTGTGCTTGTTTTCTGGTCCTCCACCACTCCAGACTCACTTGATATTTGACATTGGTTCTGTCGTTTTGCATAAGACATCAGGCTTCATGGTGGATGTGTTTTTAACGAAATGGTTATCTCTTTTTGATGACTCGAGTGCTTTTAACCTTTTTAGAATTTGCAAGTGAAATTGGAGAGAAGTCGAGTACTCGACAGTATATCTTTAGGATGTGCGCACATGTGCGCAGTATAAATAACAACCAGTTTGCGAACTTTTTATCAGCAATGTGTATGGGAACTATTAATCAAACAAATCACTGCATTAAGAACTTAAATAAAAGTTAAATAAAGAATTTTCTCCGTGCAGGTATTATTCATCAGATGAGTGTTGTCCTAATTGGAACATGTCCATCGTGGAAGCTTCTCAATTTGCTAATGAAATGAAAAACTGAAAATTATGTCGGCGCTTTGATAAAACTTTATTGTTAACTTATATTGAATCTTTAAAACTTTTTAGTAGAGTCTGGTTTTTAAAGAGTCAATTAATTATGCGTTGATTTGAATGACATAAAAAAAAATTTGCTTTTTTTCCTTTCCACCAACGCAGCAATTAAATTGTACATTTTTTCCAACTATCTTTTACTTTTTGCAATGCTTACGCAAATGAACGCTGGAGAGTTCCTTTTGAGTCCAAGTGAGTGAGTATGAGAAAAAGAAAAATGTGCCCACTCGAGTAGAAGGAAACTTCCGTGGAAACAATAATGAAATTGTCGGATCAGAGTTGGTGAAATAGAGACATCGCCAACAATGAACACGTTCTTTAATTTATTAAATGCCATCATGTGAGAAAGAGAAGCATGGAAAAAGTATAAAGAACCTAAACTTATAGAGTATACTACATCATTAAGTTTTTCCTCGAGGCTTCCATCACTAGCCACAGAAATCAGCAGTAAAGGTCTGGAACACAGAGAAAATCCCTCAGATAGGAATACCTACAATACTGATCCCTGGTTCCCTGGAGCTGTTATGTATATAAAGAGTTTCGGAAGAAGAGGACGCAATTGCATAGCATGGAGAGGGGGTTAGAGGAGTTGTAAGGTAAAGCCTATATGACGATGCCAACAGACAACAATCCGTTCGGAGGCACTCAACAAGGCGCTTTGGAATCCTTGCTCTCATATACAATATACATACGTTTATTTTTTACTTTATGTTATGCATAAAAGGTTTTTCCGAGGCACTCGTAGCATATCTTCAATCTCGCAAAAATATTGTCAAGACTCACTAACATACCTTGCTGAAAATTTCTTCTTGTTTTGTCTTTCTCCTACAATTCACGTTGGTTTTAAGGGCTTTGTTCCAAAAACTGCGTGTTCTGCAATTTCCGTTTATATTAAATCGATAATGTTAAGGGCAACAACGTTTCCTACCTTGTCACACAAACAATTTTAGTTTCGAGGAATTTACTTATGCGTTTGCAATGACTTTACATATATAAGCCGAACTTTGAACACATTTCCAAAATGAATTTTGTGTCACCTTCAATTGCGATAGTAAAAGTTTCAAATTTATTTTACGATTTCAATTTTTTATCATTCTTGAACAAAAAACAAGGCTGAAATTTGAAAATATCATCATCCTTGTTTAGTGGAATGTTATGGTTATGATAACAAAAAAAAATTAATAATATAATCAATGTTCATTATCGAAAGTGTTTTAAAAAAAACGTGTTCCAAATCTACTGCGATCCGAATTTTAATACTTAATTGATCCCGCATTCCAGCGAGGATAATTCAAAAGCAGACAAAAAATCTCACTGCTCATAATTACGTTTTCAAGAGTCTCTACAGTGAGTCAAATATGCCATTTGCCTTTCACGATAAAATGTTTTAATAAAACCTCAAAGAACTTCAATTAAGTGTGAAAATACTCAAAAAGAAAATCGAACTGTGATTTCGTAAATTGTCGTTCGAAATGGAGATTCTATAGAGGATGGAAAAAATCGTAGGAATGGTCTCACTCGAAGGACTCTTTTGTGCGCCGAGCGTCCGATGGCAGACAATTTAAGTAGAAAATACTTGCCTTCTACGATAAGAACACTTAGATAGATGACTGCTGATTGGGGAGATCGGATTTTAATTTGAAAGTACGGAATCCTACGACGAGCATTGTTCCTGGACGCAGGTTAGAACTATGGAAAGGTGCACACGATGGATTCCGATGCATAATGGAGTAAAATTTGAAAATTCTACCGAGCGTAGAATATTTTTAAATTAAATTTCAACAGCATGTCGACCAGCAATTTGTAATGGAGTTGTGATGAATTTTTTTGAAAACAAACACCGGCCCACAATGGAAGTCTTTTACGAAATGATTTACTTCGCATTAACTTTGTTTTTTGTGAGAAAGAATGCAATGCAAAGTGTATGAACATTTTAAAGTATGGAGAAAAACGACAGTAATTGGTGAAAGTAAATTAAATTTTCGAGAATATTACGACAGTCGTAACCCGATCCTACAATTTAGTTTGTCTACTAAATCCTTATAATTGAACATTTTCCAAACATAATTCTGTCTGTAATTCTGTCTTCTAATCAAGTATTCTTCTGGTTCAGTTTCTCCATAGCGAAATTCAGCATTTCATTTTCCAGAATGTTGTTCCACTTACCGTCTTGAAACACAACCTGACATTGTTAGTGTGCATCCGCAATTCTTGGAGCTGCTGTCTCTTCACATGCAGAGCCTCCCTGAGATCCCATCTTAATGTTCCAGAAGGAAAGGTGGCATTGTTGCATCCGTGGTTACGTGTAAATAACTTGTTTTAAATTAATTGCAGTTGGTAAATCAGTAGTCTACCCACTCAGAGTGCTGAATGAGCGTCTTTTGCCATTGCAAGAAAAATCAGGAGTAGTTCCTCCAGAGAGACATAATCCGAAGTTTGCAACACAGTTTGTTTCCATTCACATGAATGTACAGTGTACACCATCCCAGGAAATGGCGTGGGATTGTGCCTGGATAACGTACTTTCCGCATTCCCGAGGGATATGCATACAAACGATGTTAATTTTGAGATATGTCGCAGGGTGAAGATGGTCGGATCTGAGTGAGTTAGTGCACACTTCAGTAGATCAGGAATCATTAAGCACCACAGTGGCGAATGTATGTCTCCTCGTTCACCCCCGAAGCACCTCTGTCAAGTAAATAAAACGCTTTTGTAAGGCTCTGTCCCACTCACAGAAGGTAGTTAACAACCAAACCCAGCGCTATCTGCCCAAAAGGACTTGATTTCGGTTTAAGTCAATTTTCCTAGAAGTCCTCCTGATTAGAGTGGTGTGCAGTCTGCCACTCAACAAACACATAACGAACGGCATTACATGTAAACAAAACATAAATTGCTCTTGATTTAAACTCCAATGCAATTGCAAATTAGTAAATTGTGGGGCAATTATTTGAAGAAGTGCACTTTTCCGATTTCTTACATTGAAATGAGTTTCAATGGGAAAACTTCCGTCTATTTCTTCCAATTTTGTGTTCCAACAACATAATGCAATTATTCGTGCAAGAACATATTATCGCATTGGGCATCGTCTAAATTATTATATCTGTGAGAGTATCTTAGCATCCTTTCGCCTTTGATGCACTATAAAAATTTATATTATGTTTTACCACTTTGATATAAAAACTTCAGACAAAATTCAGAATTACAAGTTTGAAATGGAAACGTTCCATTTGTTGGTCCTACGTGAAATATTTATTCTTTGTTTTGTGGAGAATATAAAATTTGTAAGCGAATTACAATTAAATAAGTGTATCTCTACGTCAGAGCTTTCCTGACTATGGAAATTATATGCTGTACAGTGTACAATATAATATGTAATAAAACAAAATTTTAACCGTCTTCTTAATGAATTCCTAAAATCTAACTCCAACAATAGTTTCGTTTTAATAACGCAGTCAGCCACTGAACAAAATTGACAACTGTCGAGAAAATAAAATAATTCTTTTTTTCAAAATGAAAACATAATAAGACAAAGATTCAAGAACAGTTTTTTAAAATGCCAAATAAATCCGGTCGTCCATCGAGAAATAAAATTCAGCAAAAGCAGTTAGAAAGTAAAAATAAATTTCAGACGTCCTCGAATAAGAGAGACAAATTAAATTGCAAAGCAGAAAGTCTTTCGAATGTGCTAAAGAACTCTAGCAAACAGAAAATTGTTCAAAGCTCTGGCAAGGACCTTAAAGCCCTTACAAGTGAAGGAATATGCAAATTTTCAAAATGCACCACAAAAACGACTTTAATTGCACAAGATTGCACCTTTTGCCGCAAGAAGTATTGTTTCAAACATGGTTTGCCAGAAATACATGGCTGCGGTAATGCGGTCAGGACTCACGAAAGAACCAAATTCTTACACCGGAAACCACATAAAACTATCCACGATGAAAATAATTATGCTACGAGTAAAAAAAAGTTGTCGGAGAAACTGAAAGTTATGGAAATGGCGAGGCTTGCTAAAAGACCTGGTGCTAGTGTTTCAGTTGTACAACAAAAGAAATAATTGATGCCCGTAACATGGCAAATATTCATTGGAAGCTGAACTGTTAAATAAAAATGCTAGATACCCTTTGTTTGATAAATTCATCTTTTAAAAGCTTCTGTCCTGATTTTATTTTTGAAAATAATTTGAGAGTGAATAAATTGATTATTTTAGTAAAAGCAATGCAACTTTTGTTAGAACTTATGCGCACTGCAAACGGTCCTTAAGGTCACTTGAGAATTGAGAAGGCACCATTCAAAAACCATTCTGTAGCTTCCTAGTTTTTACAGAAGCAAACGCAACCTGTTGGAAAATCAACAACATGGATGACCGAAGAACCACTTGAAAGCGAAATTCTGTGCTACGAGATGATTTCCTATGTTGCACGCAAAGCATCATTCCCAACATCCTGTTCTCTAATTGAATACTGAACTCATACACAATGGATGGGTTTGCAAGGATTCAACTCGGTCAAAAAGTTCGTTTTTCGAATCAAAAACTTGTGAGTAGGATAACGTTCGGTAAACTGTGAATCGATCACTAAACCATTTGGCGTCCTAAAAATTTTCACTTAAACTCAGTGTCTTGATTTCATGTGATTTTAACTTGAAAAATTACTTGATTTTGAAAAATTACGTTTTCCTCATTCTGAAGGCACAACTAACATCAAATGAAATTATTCACGGAAAATTCAATTAAAACATTTAATTAATTCAGAGGTGTGAACAAGTGTAAACTCTGTTAGCATGACAAGTGCAATTTAAGTCCTTTAGATGTTGCAGGCTCTATCAAAACTGCGACAATCAAATTTCAGGATGTTGGGAAAATATCGCATTTTAGATTTAAGACGATAGAGCACGTGCGAACTACGTAAACTATCTTGAAATAACTTGATTAAAGTCCCTGAGGATGCAAACACCACAATGCCTGGAAAGCGGTTTGCAGTATGCACAAACGAGTCTGCTCTAATATAGAACACGTTTCATACCCACCATGTACCTGGAATATAATTTACGAAACCATTTAGTTCGGTTCATGTGAAGAATTAATTTGAGAAAATTTAATTGATGACGACATTCAATTTATACCTGTAAAGGAGCGATTCTCATTTCTCAAGACGCGTTAGAAGTTTGTACTAAAATATGGAGGACTGTTCGGTTATATAAGCAACGGAGAACGAACATTAATCTTGGACAATAATTCAATAAGTACTTAAAGAATATCAAAGGATTCGGTCTTCGAAGTGCGAAAGTTCGAAGTGGGTTTAGTGTCCTTGTGCTGAAAAGCAGGATGCCTACACTCGATTTTTTTGCCTAGAAGCTATCACGAAAGAAGAGAATTTATATTAATACAAAAACTGTAGAAATCTAGAGAAGGGTGTCCCGGAAGCCTTCAAGGATATTTAAAAGTGTGCTTGATCTCTCTCTAAATGCATCCGAAAGGCGAACAAACGCATTTGAAAGAGAAATGAATGAAGCAAAGGTGCAGAATAATAAGTCCTTGGGACATTTATCTAGAATTGTTCCTTTAATCAGCTTCACACGTCGAGTGGATGGTAAACTTCGATTAACCCTCCTCCTTCCAAACGTATATTCTTCGTGAAATGAAATTTGAAGAATCTGCCCGCTTAAACACGTTTTTGCTTAAACATTTTTTAATTACGACGCTCCGCAATTTATGCAAAGACATTTTAATGAGGAGAGGCAATTTCCACGCTCAGTCAATTTTCCTTTAAAATTGTTCGAAGAAAGAAGGACAAACATCTTCTAATTATCCCATTCTAATTAAATTTTGCTAGTCTCAGCACTCTTGAGTGTCCTTAAAATGTTTATGAAAAATTTCGCTTTTCTACAAAACTGGCTGTGAAAAATTTGTTTTGGAGATTGCAAAATCTGAGTGTGTTTGCTCAATTTTCAATTTTGGACATCTTAAAAGCTTTTATTTTACAATTATTGACTATATATAATATTTTCTACTAAATTGCCATAATCAAAATAGAATTTTTTAACAAGCATAGTTTTCACTTTTTTTTGGAATAGGGGAAGAACTAAAATATGTTTTCATAATTTATCTAAGGAACAATGGAGCTGAAATTTTAAAAAGCAGAAGTGATTCTGAAATTCCAATTTAAGTTTTAAAATAATTTATTTCCATCAATATGATCAAAAACATTTATCAAAATTTATATTAATAACCATCAACAAAACCTTAAAATGAGATTCACAATGGCGATGATATATGTATTATGACAAAAAGATTCTCTAAAAGTTTTCGAGGAAGTTTGCACGATAAAATTTTTTTATAAATCTTAACAACTATTTGTGTGTACAAAATTAGTTTATGAATTTAGTGTTATGTTATTTACTATAATAAACATTAATTGAGTTTTGCACATCGAAATGAATTACATCTAACTTATTGAAAATTTCGGGAAACCGTAAACTGCATGCCGCTGCTCTGGAAAACTTATTTTGAACTCTCCTTTGGCCGCTCCGATGCTTCCTGACCTTGTTTCTGAACATAGACTATTTCCGCGTATTCTGTCGCATTTTTCGAAGGGACTGGTTTATCCGCGGGTGGCTTAAGTACAAGTTCTGCATAAACTAATTGTTTGCCTTCCTGCAACAAACAAAAAGCAAATGTATTTGGAAGTTAGTCAAACTTTAACATAAAAAAATGCCAATGAAAATCATTTTGGAATCGGAATAAAACCCAAATTTTCCAAAAATTTTCAATACTTCAAACTTTTATATTAAACTTGGAATAATATCATATTATGATTTTTTTTAAAAAAAACTACAAAAAATTATTAAATTTGAATTATAATCACGATATATAAAATGTTTCATTCAAGTAATTTGTTTTTTTAATATTATAAAAAATTGTCTTCAAATTAAAGTGATTGAGGTGTTTTCATTTACCACCAGAAATGTTTACTGTAGCCGCTTTTAAAGAATATCCAAAATGACAATGAGTGGATTACAATAGAATACAAAGAGAAAATAATTGTCATCATACATAATAACTTAGAAAGGGATATTATGAAAGTACCCACAGATGCTACATTTTAAAACAAATCGTGCTTTTTACGAAACATAAAAATAATTGTAAACAATTAATCTACTGTTACAAACCTTCGGTTCTGCGTCCTTTGTCAATTCTGAAACGTCTTTTGGATCCGCGGATCCTGCCGCCAATCTCTGCTCGTCCTCATTCTGCGGTTCAGGCGCTTCCCCTGCCACGGTTTTACCTTTATCGTTTTTATTCTTGAAGATCGCCACAAAAGGCGGAAGTCTTCTTGTTTTGGTCGTTTTTAGCTCAGCACTTTCTGTGTCACTACTAAATTATTATTATTTAAATAACATAAATTTTAGCAACAACCAGATGCCAACCCAACATAAAAATATACAGGAAAGGTCCAACAACAGATGGAAATTTTAAATAAAAAACAGAAAACATGCCTTTTACGAACACCACATTTTATTTACCATAAAAAAAAAAACATTGGATAAATGTGCGATTTATATATAATACATAGTTTATTATTTTTCTTTGTACATATCCATAATATTTTGACTATTTTAAAGCTGTTTAACAAAATTATAAATTATTTTACAAAAACTGTGATGGTTAATAGCTTAAGCGATTTATGAGGGTTGCTTAAGTGACGCTGTACGAGTTTTTCTAAACATTTATAAAAATTATATTTTATATACATAAAAGTTATATGAATACATGGGAAAAGCCATTATACCAGACTTCTAATGGGGGGACTTTGGATATAGGAAGAAGTATTGTAAAAAAATTGTTTAAACCTTTAAAAATTCATGCGGTGCTTTTAAATACAATCATTTTTTGAATAAGCCCATCTTCTAAGGCCCAAAAACCGTATAAATTTGAATTCAAAATTCTAGCACATCCAAAACGAACACCAGAATAGTCGCATCCATGTTAAACAAAGACTATACGTTAAATGATGGGAAATAATTTTTTAGTTATATGATTTATTACTTCCTTGAAGTGGTTAGAAGTGGGAGCCATTTTGTTATTAACTAAGTCAGCAATAAGCGTAAGCAAACACGCACGCAGCAAAACTGCATAATTTTTCTATTCACATTTTCCGTGAGTTATATTCGAAAAATGGCAATGAAAATAACGTCAAGGTACAAAAATAGTGCTCGAATTTAATTTATAAGTAATAAAAGTAAAAGAGCATTACAATTTTTGCCATGTTGAAAAACTGAGCTTTTTTTTGTGAAAAGGAAAGGAAAGTGTATTTAGGATGGACGTAAAAAATCGGCAAGACTATTTACTTTCAAGGACAGTGAAAAGAAGCCAAACAAAAAATGCCAAACCAAAAATTTCAAACCTCTTTCTTCCTAGAACCCGATAAAGCTGAGTTCTGGAAATGCAAATGTCACGGAGCAATGGATTTGCTGAATAAAATGAACAAGGAAGGGGTGGTGCCCTACACTGAATTCGTGTCCTTAATTAATTGATGAAAAACTTGTAGCCCGATCAGCGCCAATTGAATCAAAAGACTCTTCAGCGGCGGCGGGGTGTAACAGAAGCTAGCAACGATTGGGGGATGAATAGCGATGCGGCAGATTGCAAGGGGGTGCCGTATCTGGTGTAGTAGAAACTTTTACTGACGGGACGTGTATTTGAAATCAAGACAGTACAATAGCGGGTGGAGCTGTTAAATGCATTTGCGATAAACTTCGTACAAAAGCTTAATAGCTAAGGGTGATTAATAGATGTCAGTCTCAGTGGGCTTGTTGCCGCGGTTCAGCAGGAGCCGGGCTTGTCTCTCCAGAAGCTCCCGCTGGTCTTTTGGGATCCATTTGGAGCACCTTGATTCGGGGATGCCTAGCTCATTCGCACTTGCTAGGGAATTTTCAGGATTGTCAGGATCGGAGTTGTTGTTATTTATCCTGATAATACCGTCACCGACATCGCCATTTAAGCTACTTCCATTTGCTGTTGTTTTGCGCGGCGACGGGGTTGGGGTGTAATGGACAACGGTCTGGCCATTTAGTGGAACGGTAGTGGGATTATAAACGCGTTCCTCTCGAGTAGACACCCGAGATCCGCTGTCCACTGCACCGCCCTGCGAACCATCCCTGCTGTTATTGATGATATTAGCGTTGCTAGGATTTTGCAACAGCGCCCAATTAGCACCAGAATGGACGTCTTCGGGCCTAGATCAGAGATTAGGAAAGGCTAGGAATTTGTTCTTGATTGTTTGTTGTTTTTACACTAACTAAAGCGGATGAGTGAGTAAGGCTAATGGAGAGTTAGTCTAATGTTTACATGTGATGCTCTTATTCGATTGCATTAAATGCGTGATTTTATGCCATACACTACACTGAAACAAATGACTACAATTGCCGCACGTTTCAATAAATGATATATTGGTTTCTACTTACGTTTCACTCATGGGATGATTCTTCGCCTGTTTACCTGGAATTCAAAACACATGGATTAACATTTCTTCAAAGAGAATTGTCGGAGTAAAAGTAAAGACGAGGAAAGCTCATAATTCAAACGATGCCAATACAGCAACCTATTATTGTAGTATATATTATAGGAAAACCATTTTAGGTAGTAAGCTAGAAAAATCCTAGAATAATCCGATAAAGACCGTATTTTCAGCTATCTACAAATTTCCCCGATTTCAAAAGAATAACGAAATTGATAAGAAACTTTTATATCCCAATAATATACAATTTATTAATAAAAGAATAGCGAATATTTTCTACAAATACACCTGAGACTTTCAACAATCTGTGCTTGAACGAAGTAGTCACTTGAAGGCAACGTGTAGGGTAATAATATTTGTTAGCTTATATTTAAAATTTTTATTAACGTACAAAATAACTTTAAGTACAATAATTAGAAATACATTTTACAATTAATTACTTCAAAGTAAATACTTTGAAAATATCCAAATATTTTGTGTATTGAAATTAATATATCGAGTACTAAAATTAATATACAAATACATAATATTAAATATAATTGAAATATTAAATTTTTATATAAAGTTGTTGATAAATTTGTACTTATATAATACATTGAAAGTAATAGAGCTTATGCATAGAAAATGTCATAAATTGATATAATTACTGCGTAAATGTGTAAAAATGTTCGATTCATTTCAGTTGAAGTTTTTCAGACTTGTATGAGTTTTATTTAAGCAATTTTGAGGACTTTGCTAGTCGCAAAATGTACTATTTCTTTTCCATGTCTATAAATGCAAAAGGCGGATTTGCTGATCGTTTTTGATAGTTAACAGTGATTGATGTCCGTCGTTTAATTAGTTCATTTATTTATAAAAATCGATCGATATATTAGAAACTAAGCAACGTATTTAAAAGTTTTTTTTTTTTTTCGATTAAAAATTAATGTTACAAATAGTTTGCTGTTTACTTTTAAAAAATCTAGCTAAAATGTCAAATTTTTAAATGGAAGAATGTTAAAGAAAATTGTGCGAACACACACACATGTAGTCATTTTATTAATTATGATAAAAGGAAATTTAGATAATATTAAATTTGCAATATCCAGTTGAAAGAAGTGTGACGTTATAAGACAACACTCACAGTGCGATCAAAACAGAAAAAATAATATGTAATTATATTGAAAAATTAAATTTTTGTTTGGAATAAGCTAAAAGTTTAAAAATAAGCTAAAAGTGAATCCCAAATTATATATTTCAAAATTTAGGAAGACAAATACATAAAATATAAATCAGGACGGTAATATTTGGAATGTGGTAGTTTATTTTTGAGATTACTAACTAACAATTAAGATAGTATACACTATACATTATTGTGCAGAACACTGGAAAATTCGTATTTTGTGACCAAAAACAAACTGTTGTTGATTTAAAGTAGAGATTCAAAATTTAATAAAAACATATTAGAACAATTAAAATTGTGAAATATGTGAGAAACTATAATTTTCACATTAAAAATTTACTACATAACTTAAATAGTAAACATAAAAATGAGATTTTTATTTCAGACAAAAAGACACTTTGAAATAAAATACATATTTAAAATACATATTCGATAAAAAGTAGAACTAAAAGCTGGAGCAATAACGATTTTATAGAAAGATTCCAATTAAAAACTATTCGAGAACATCTCATTAAATAAGAAGTAATTTTTAAATCCTATCGTTCAGAACTTCCTTCTAGAATCTTAAACAGGAGTATTTGTTTTGATCTCTGTTCCGTTCTGATGCCCGTTGGTCGATGATTTCTTCAATTCTGCCTTCTTCTGTGCATCCAATTTGTCCGTCACTGGTGGGGTGGCTTCTTCGGACTGGGGATTCGTATCTATGTGCTCATCGCCAATGAAGCCCTTTCCATCGAAATCATCATTGTGGTTGGGATTTATCTGAGCCTCTGAATCTGGTCCTATGTCAGTATTTAGTGTCGCTCCTGTAACAACAACAACAAGAACTAACTTTCATACGAAATTCTTTCGGGTGTTTTCTTAAATTTAGTTTTTGTTAGTAACATTTATATTGTACAATATAAATAAATAGATAATTAATTAAGAAAGAGAAAATAGTTATTTACAAAATTGGAACACAACAAATTTGAATTTTTCGATGATGTTAGCTCTTGCAGTTGTTGTCTTGCAAAGTAAACAATCTTATTTTGAGCTTCTTATATTGTAATGTACAAAAGTATGTGACAAATTTTAGCACTCGTCTAGACGAGGTTTGATTACTTGTGCAATGTACTAAGGTAGAAAAAACTAGAAAAATAGATCACATAATTTAAAATATACCGAACGAACATAATTCCAAACTTTTCCGATGCTCTCGATGTTCCACAAATTGAATTACATATGAAAATGGATAAAAATTATATTCTCTAATAACAAAAAAAGTGTAATTAAAATTATTACAGTAGGTACCTAAGTACAATTAATGAGAAAAGAATGTTTGAAAAAATTTTGTATTCCATTATTTGACCCGGCTAACTTTCTGTATTGTTCTAATAAAAAGTTGAAAAAGTTAAATTAACGAACAAAACTTTAAAGAACGAAAAGAACGAAACAATTTCAACGTTGCCGCAGGCAGCTCCACAATTAATTAAGGGTAAAATGGTTAAAGCGAAGTGCGCGCTCCCAAAAAACTACCCCTTACGGCAGCTAAACTTATCAGAATGGCTACAACTGGTTTTTTTTCGACCCACATTTACCTAATTTGGGCCCGTCCTCCACTAGCCTTTTTTCCGGCATTTAGCAAAAGGTTAATTAAGCTCTTAAAATAAAAGTAACCACTTACCTGCAAAACACCATCGCCCTGTTACCCTAGCAAAGACAACCAGGAAAACAACAATTAGAACGACAACGAGGGCAACGACGATGCCAACAATGGCACCGATATCAAGTCCATTACTCGCAGGAGTTTCGGAGGAGCTTATCCGCACTGTGTAGTCCTGTGCTCCGAACTGGTTGGACGCTCGCACGTAGTAAGTCTTAGTAATGTCTTCGAGTGTGAGGCCAGCAATGCTCAGGGTGGTGTTGTAGTGACCTTGGCCTAATTCGATGGGTTCGGAGACCTCATATCGTCCGTTTTGACTTCCTTCCGGGATAACAATACCGTCGACTGTCCATTGCACCCGGGGACGGGGGTTGGAGAAGATCGTGACTGGTATGATAGCAGTACTGCCCAAAGTGAGGCCGTATACCTTTACATCCGGTTGAGGTTGCGGTCGATCTGCAAGGAAGAAGGTTAATTAGAAAGGGCTAAAAGATTATTTGAAATTCAAGGACACTTACATTTGACCATCAACTGCACCTTGGCCTCCATGTCCTGCATGCCGGGCATTTGAGAAGATCTGCAGATTAGGAACTTTCCATCATCCTGCGCGACCAGATTTCTTTGCAGCATTTGTGCCGTAGTGTATAAAGTTGTGTTTCTCCTGGGATCGAAGGTCTCGACGATTTCCTGCGGTCCTTGCACTTGATAAATTGGTTCGTCATCCAAGTACCAACTGATGTTCGCCGCTGGGCGACCGTCTGGCACAACGCAACGCGCTTGAAGCGGCTGATCTACTTCAAATGCTCCTCCTTGGGCGTTGCCAAGAACCTCAAGTAAAGGCCGGCCAGGAGGTACTGAAAGGATAGCAAGGTTTCATTACCAAATTTTTTAAATCGCAACTTACTTTCATTTATTTGATTCTCATACCCGAATTTATAAAACACAAGAACATTCTTTTTACATTTACATTAAAAGCAAAATAATTTAGATCAGAAACAAAGTACGAAGCACTTAAGCTCATAAATTGAGTGTGAAGCATAAAAGTGAGTAATTTCAAAATGTTTGAAGGCATTAATCACTTTTGATTTCTGGGAACTTTGTGCATTATGCTATACCTACCGGTGTATTTCATCACACCCTGACGAAAGTTTGGATTTCATCACTCGACGGTGGCTGATTGCGAAGCTTGAAGTACCACAAAACATTTTTCAAATGCTCCCGCAATAAAACGCAAATTGAATTTGTCTTCGGGGAAAATTTATTAGGCAATTTTCATGAGAGTCCTAAGAGTTCGGAGTTTGTCCCCACCTGAGCACTGAGGGTTGTGTATCATTTTGGCGTGACAGATAGTGGAAAAAAAAATTGAACAAATGTAGTATGACATTGTAAATAGCGCTGGAGGCGTATGTGCAGAAAATTTTGGTTAACTTATATCTCGCAGTGAACCTGGGAAGTTTTCGGTCAAATGAAAAGTCAAATCAGAAAATACCCAAAAGTGACCATTATTCATCAGCGTATTCAAGAACTGCCTCAAAACTGAACGAAGTAATTGCTGAGCAGACAATTGCAGGCATTATCTTATAATGGAACATCTTTTGTCTGTGTAATTTCCCGTGTTTTCTTATGTGCAATTTATGGAAATTACATTTACTGTCATATTTTTCTTTGTTAGGGAAAATGATCTCGTCGTATCTTGAATCTTCCTACCCAAGCAGAAATTGGGTTACCCAAGAGCGACCAAATTGGAGTTTTTTCTGCAGCCAAAGTTAGTGTACTGTTTCGGTTGTTTTTTAGTTCCCCGAGGAATTTCCCCGTCCAGTGGGCATTACTCGTCAAAGTAATTAAAAAAAATACAACTCCACGTGGAAATCCACAAAATGTGGCAGCGGTGGGTCAACAGCGCGTGCAATTACGGTTTCCAGCGGCACGGCTAATTGACTGATCAATTCTTAGCTACCGCGCTGATGTTAATCCGAACCTTTGTTTTATCAAAGGTTAAAAACTTTTCATAATAATTGGTTTGTTAACCTAGATGCGGTGTCACCAAATAATGGATGTCGCTTAACGGGGACCGGGGAGCGACTTCCTTTGTTGGAAGAGACAATTTTCATGCCTCCAGCGATGCTTCTAACGGCACGAGATGAAGTGAAAGTTGATTTTTGCGAGTTTATTGAATTCAGTTTTTTAGCATTTATCTGGTTTCATTTTTCCCAAGGAGATTTCATCGGCATAAACACGGTTTTCTTTTTTCAATTTAAAGTCAAAAACGCTTTCACACTAATTTATGAATTTAAACTATTTTTCAATTAAAAAAGGTTACAAAATCGTAAATGAGGTTAAAAAAAATGTTTAATTTAGTCTATTGCGCATTGGAAATAAAAATAAAATGTACATCAAACTCACGTGCAACAATTAAATCGGTAATTCCGGTGAGTTCCTCCCCCTCCACACCGAGGGAACACTTAACCTGTCCGTGATTTTTTGCGCTCACCCTTTCGATGGTAACTCCGCACTGACCTGCCGCCAGACCGGCTCCATTGTATGTAAATCCTGGAGTTTTATGCCATTGATCCGAAAGGACGAGCACTTTTTCTTCCCCAGGAATGGCAATTCGACAATAATTTATTGGGACTCCTAACCTGCAGAGCAGGGATGCAGGTTCGCCTTCTACTAATACTAGGCGCTCGGGCTCCGTGATCACTCTCTGCGCTGGTGTGACATAATCTGAAATGGAACAGGATAAACGGTTTTAGTATGTAGGTACTGTATTTGCATATGCGAACGAAACTGCATCAATATTTTTGTTTATTGATTTTATTTAAATCGAGGAGGATTCAACGCTTTTGTTGAGAGACTCTCTTTGCTTTATTTAAGATTTTGTGCCAGGTGTGATTAGATTTACTTGCCAGTAGATTGATTTTATTTAAGGTATTCATTAAAGTAAGCAAAAAATGTACACACTACACACAATATATTATAAAAATTTCCTTAATGTTTGCGCCGCAGAGATTGTAATGCTCAGTAATTCTTTGATGGCTTTACAAAAATAACATAACTAAATTTCCATGGTCGAGACAGGTAATTCACATTAAGACCTCAATCTACGACGTCCATGAAAACGTACCCTTAACGTGAAGCTGAATACATAAACCCATAGCCATAAACAAAAATCGATTTCAGCGGGTGTTCGTAATTTATTCTCTGTATTATCTTTTGAGGGAAAGTTAAGATGGAAATACAAAACTAATTTAAATATTAAGGTAACACGAACTGCAGCGTGTAAGAAACTGACCCCAAGAAATTACAAATCAAGCACAAATTAGTGGGGTAAAAGGTCGCGCAATTCCTTTCTTTAATGCTCCTTTAATAATCGCTATAAGATTTGCAAGAAACTTTGAATGGAAAGCAGGTGCCTAATAAGCTTTCTTTTCGAGTATGTACCAGTTGTGGTCGTGGGGCGCCTTTCCATCGCCGTGTGTCCAGCATCCGACAGTTTTTCCTGCAGATTAAAGGCACTTCGAGATCGTGTTAAAATGAAACTGAAACTTTCCATCTACACGAGCAGGTTTTGTACTTTTGTGTAGTAAAAATAACAATACTGCTGGCATTTAATCTTGAGTACCACAAGTTTGTAAGAGGAATTACTTTTTTACCCAATGCCGCGATGCGGAATTCGTGCTGACTTAAGCGATGGATGCCGATCGGTGCTTAGACGCCAATTTGCAAACACACCTCTCACTTCTTTACAATTTTTTTCAGTAGATTAAACAGTTGCGCGCAGGTGCAGCTCACTTGTGACTGTAAATGCAGCGATTGGCTTGGCTCAAGGCCCCAGAAAATTCATACCATCAAGATGTGGCGCAAGAATGTGCACTGTACAGTTCTGGTTGCAATTGTGGTTGAAAAATACTGCTGCAAATCGCTGCCGGAAATTATAAAGATATGTATATTGTATAATAGGTATATGGTTTTGCACCTCAAATGCGGATAGCCAAACCACTTTATCCGTTGATCCGCAGAGCCTATAGGTACAACCATCACGTGCTTGTTTAACTCATTGTTTGGGAGGTCATTGGTGCCTGACCAAAATTATTAAATTGGCGAATGCTGAATAGACTTCGTGGAAGTCAGGTAAATAGTCAACAATGAGCGAAAGACCATTGACCAGGTGCTTCATAATTCTGAGCCCCTTCAGACCGACTTGACGATATCTGCCGGCGATCGTAACGCGTTGCGAGGGCCACAGACGTTGGAAAAGCTCTTCGTACTAAATAATTTCTTCAAGGCTAACCGTTATTACCTGACCTACTTATGTATATATAAGTTTGACAGGGTCAAGAGAGGTGATAAGACACGTAAGCGTGTGGTGAGAAATATTTTCGTCAAACACAATATTGTATTCTGACAAGGTTTTGGTGGAAGAATTATCTACACTTTTTCTTCGTATTCAAATCAAGGGTATTTGCTTTACCATTTACCGTCAAGTTGTTTGTGGAGATTGCATCTGCTGCGAAGTCTGATAATGCCAGTACATATTATAAAGTTATGATTAATCCCCATCTCCATCGGAATATCCATCATCAGCCACAGAAGAGTAAGAATGAATTATGTGTTGCAACTTGTTTGCTTTGGATTTAATAATTCTTTAACACTACCACACCTTTTTCATACTTTTTCATTTCTAATTTTTTATAGCTTGAATATACAATAATAATGCCTTTTTGTGTATGTTGAGTTGTTGAGCATTTGTGTGAACCGCTCCTATCCTATTATATCAATACTAACGATAAAAAGGATGACGTTTACGTTTTATAATGATTTGGATGCGCCAAAGTTATTTTTTTAGTGATAAAATTAATTAATTATTGAACATTGAACAATCGCATGGGGAAAATTATCTGCTCCCCAACGTCTTTATCCTTTTCTGAGTTGCTTGCCAAATTAATTGTAACTTTCGCCGATGGCGAACAAATTTCATTCACTAAAGCAATCACTTCCTTTCATTGATTCAATTATCTTTCATTAGTCGCAGACTTGAATCAACCACTTTCCTCACTGAATTGTCAGAGTGGAGTTAAGTTCTCCTCCCTCAGTCTGTTTTAATGAAATTAGCTTGGTTCCCGATCAAAATGACTCTTGTAATTTGGAAGTGACGACTACATATAAGGTACCCACCGCGAGCAAAAGAGACACTTTTGTGACAAAACTGCCATAATAGAATCACTACAATGCTTTAGAACTGTGAGAATGGGGAGCGCGATGTAGAGACGGGGATGAGGGTAATTAGGAATATTCTACTTGGCAACTCATAATTTAATTCCTCTTTATGGAGTAATGAATTCTGGTTCGCTCGATCGAGCACGACATTCGCGAACGACCAATGGAAGGTGAAGGCTGCATCATCAACTACTGCACATGCAGCCACGGAATCGAGGAAAGTAAATAGCGATTGCAGTCGCTATCTCTGCCCCATAAAGCAGTCTACTTGGCGCTCCCAGCAAATCATTTCGACGTATCGATCTCACGCTGTTGTAATGATTGTTCAATATCCTTGAAGAAGTCTTATCTGGTTCGCAACTACTTTTTGAAGAAGTCGTGAAGAGCCAATTATTATTAATCACTTCGACTAAGGCAAGTTCGTTCCTGATGATTTGATGTTTGCGAAGTTCTATGAAGTACTATTGCTAAAGTAACTAGAGCGTGTAAATTGGAAAGGTTAATTGGGAGTTTCTCTAAGGAAATTTACACGACCTAATCAGGAGTTGAAAGGTGCCACATATTATTTTAAGCAACAATTTCTAACCCGTCATTCGTTTAATAACACAAACTAAAAAGCGCATTCTTATTCAAATGTAAGTCAAAGCTGTTGGAGAGTTTTGCAAAAATTTGGGAGAAGTTATGTTCCCAATTTAAATAAACTTTAAACTGGCGAGTAGATATCATGGAGTAAATATATTTCTAGACCAAGATTGAATAGATGAAGTTAGTGTGCAAGTTTTAAAGTACAAGCACGGATTTACCACTACCCTCTATAGATTAACATGAAATGATTTATGTTGAATGGCTTCGCTAACAAGAATAAATAGCCTTCTAGGACACCGGAATTGAAGCAATCAATTCTTGACCGGTCCATTTTGCACTTGAAACAATATAAAAAGTATTCGAATATTGTATTAATTTTTGCAAAATTATTATTGAAATATCAAATATGTATCCATTTCGGGACTCTTTGGAAAGTACATAAAAAAGTAAAAATACATAACTAAACTTCGAAACGCTTCAAATTTCTTTGTGAATAATTAAATTAAAAGGGACCGAAATCTTAGGGAAATAAAAAATGTTTTTTCTACGCGTTGCATTCATAATCAAATAAATTTCAACTCAATTGATACTTTTTACATAATTGTATAATAAATCTCTTGAAGATATATCTAAGGATATTACGAAATTCTTCGCACTTCAAGGAGTAAATTTGAAACCGTTTTGCGTTCGAATGCATTACTGCTTCACAACTCAACGGGAGTCCTGGTGGGGCGAGGGTGAAATAGTATGCGTTTCAAATTGAAGAAGAAAAGGGGCGAACTCAATTTATTCAAGAGTACCGCAGTGACTTGTTGTCGTCCTTATAGCAGCCAGCATCCTGGGGTCCGGTGCAAGTGAAATGAACTGTGCAGTAAACCTGCACTTAATACGATTGCATTAACAAATCGCCCAGAAGGAACGACGGAATTCACCCGTGCACCAAAAGTGTTCAATTTGAATCCTGCAAAAGTGCACTTTCAGGCGTCCCTATAGATTATTGCCTTTATGGCTCGCTCACAGCGACATTCATCACGGAATCTTCCATGCCATTAGCTCTGCAGACATTTGGGCACTGAATTGAGAAAAATTGGAAATTTGATTTCCCTGACATCGATTTGCTATCATCTACACCCCAACCCCCCACCGCTCCAACGCGGTTCTTTAGATCTCATTTTTAAATAAACTTGGAGGAGTCTCGTAGACCAAAGGATATTCACTTTGATGGGTTCCGCAAACGTTTACACACCCTCCCTGTCTTCGGCTGCAGTCAAGGGCACCTACAGGAGTCTTGACGATCACATTCAAATAAGATAAAGATGATTTTTCACAATTTCCCTGGAGGGCAGTCCGGGTGGTGGAGTTTGGGAGTGGATTCCTTTTCGTCGACTTCTGAGGAACCGACAATCACCAACCAAGGTGAGCGCGTGGTTCTCATCGAAAAGTTCCCGCCAATATTTCCGTTAAAAGCTCATCTTCTCCCCTCTGCAGCACCCCGATCTGTCTGGCGACGGTAAGAACCTTCATCGCCATTATCCCTATCTGACGAGTTTGGCGTCTTTAGGACAATGTTTGCATTTATTGTCGACACAGCAGCAGAATCGGTGTCAGATGTCAAGGACTGCGGCTAAACGCCTTCATGGTTCGGCGATCGCAGTTATATCACTTCATCTTGCGGCTGAAATGTTGCCACTGGACTTGCTGGCAGTCCATGGAGACGTGACTGAATACTCCCCTTGACGTTTGTCATGGCGCGGTTTCTTCCTGTCAAATTGCAATTCTGGTAATCCGATCTCCAGTCTGATTCCTGCGAACTTCGGAGCCCAGAAACATTGCGACTGCTGAGGACCTCGATTGCGAGAAATTGCTCCGCGACTCCTGGAAATCTCATTTCGAACCGTTTAAAAATGCACGCCTTGCAGAGCAAGAAACCGATAGCCACAAGTCTCTGGGTATAGCATTGCCGCAACAAGTGAATACATCCAACAGCGAGGAGATGCACTCGAAGTGGAGCAGTAAAGTGATTAACTGCAGTTTAGTTTTTGCAATTTCTGCTGATAAGCGACCAAACAATGCGAGTTCTGTGCTCGGAAGATGCAACACCGGCAATAGGCCATCGTAGACAGTGCAATTGCCTCACACTCCCCACTGGGTAAGACATTTTCTGAGGATATTAACCGGTGCTACTGATTCACTTTGGTCGAGGAAAAAAATTAATGCAACTCTAAGTGCTCCGTTTTATCGAGTTTTTGCTTTTCCTCTGAACAGTTTATGGGGCGAACTCAAGGTACTCAGATCTTATCAATACTATTAAGTGCTTGAAAATCATCGCAATTGGGTTCATTAGTGCAGCACAAAGTAATGCATTGAAAATCTATTAAGGTCAAGAGGAATGAAGATATACCCGTAAATATTCCGCAATCCTCCTCAATGTATCCACTAAAATACCTATAACTGAAAGAGAAATCGAGCTTTTATTAAATCAAATCTATCTGATAAGTTCACAGGAAATCACTGAGTTGTGCAAAACAATTTTTAAATTGAGTGTCGAAAAAAGAGCTTCAAAACTCTTGATTTTTGTCAAAACTAATTAAAGTGATGTTTAAAGTTACACTTTCATTTAATTTTGTTTGTCATTCTCACGCGGTTAAATTAATCTTTTTCTTCTGTAATCTTCGGAGGATTTAGAGCAGTAAAATGCCCAGAAAATGTTCGTCATGATCCGTAACTCACCTGTGGGGGCAGCGGAGAGAATATATTTTTTCTTGGGGAAATGTAATTTACGTCTTTCTATCTTTTGCAAGTTAAGAAGGCGTGAAGTTCATTGCGAAAAAACCAGCTCCACAGACATGTGCGAGAAATTCGCTCACTGGACGTGATCAAAGAAAGCATTTCTTTAGTCGGTACAGTGTCATGAAGGCACGTAATCAACGTCCGCATGTTGCAACCGAATCGAATAACTGCCTACTTCTGCACATTGTTTGTTTGACTATGTCTCTGAATATGTTCCACAACATTAAGTCTTCTGCATAAATCGACAAACAATGAATGAATATTTAAAAAAAATATTAGACACAATATTTAACTTGAGATTGTTTAGTTTAAAGTTTTAAATAAACAGCGGCCAGATTCCAAGTAGGACCCACTTATTGTTAGAAGGGAATAAGAGCCTGGAATTTCTGATAACGAAGGTTGCGTAGGCATTTTTTCTTAGTAATTTCATATTTGCTTACGATAATTTTCCGATAAGAAATTTATCAACATTGGGAAGATAACATAATCCATTAGCAAGATGAAGGATAATAAACAAAAACTGATGAGTTAACCACTCTTGTATACAATAGTATTTCACTGTGGTGCAAGTATATTTATTTTTTTAGTTGTGCAACTGTAATACTCTGTTATTTCCTCCTTTGTTGTATCTAAAGAAGTTCATAATGACAAGCTTATGCTTTTCGAAATTTCAGCTGATTACTCTTCCCAAAGGTTCCTTTTTAAAAATAGCATTATTGATAATTTCAAAGTTAATAATTCCAATTTCGACGCTATCATAGCCGAACAAAACGATTAATCCGTTGAATAATTCCACAGCAACTTCCAGTTGTGCAATTGACATTCAATAGCAGAGATATATCAGGGCGGCAATTACAATTAAGTGGTGGGAAGACGTGTGTTGGGGAAACTGATTATTGCAGTAACATGAATTGCCAGGAGTAGGGTGAATTCCGAGCCCTATTCATCATGCAGTTCTACACTTGAAAAGTGGCGCTAATGATTGGGGCCTGCTTGTCGATTTATTCATATTCATGTTACATTGGCCCGGCAAGTGCACTTCTGAATTGAATTCGGACGTCAAAAACACCCCTTAAAGTGCCAGTCGGGGTTAATTTATTGTTTTCATATAAAATACAATGCCCTTCGAGATAAAGGATAGGCAAGGGTCATGGACCAACCCACGTCAACATCAAGGAAACGTTTGTCGGTGTCTGGCACGCATCGCTTAAGGTGACTTCTCTATGGGGCGCTTTGAAGACGACACTTAATAAGAACAGGGGAGAGGGCAGTGGCTATCGCTTAACATGGAATTTAATAAAATTACCTCCAGGATACCGTGATCCGAGTCCTGGACACTCACTGGCAGAGTAAGATAAAATCCCAAGATAAACCTTTTCCGGCACAACCTGGCAAAATTTATGAGATCCTGTGCGCAACTGTAAGGTGCTATTCGTGTCACACCATAAGGTTTTATGAAGACAATGGCATCCCGTGCACACCTAATTCCGTGGGGTGGGGTGCGCTGGCAAAGAATGAGTGACACAGAATTATTAACGGATGACAGGGTTACTGGGGTGGCGGCTACATAATGGATTGTTTCCCGCCCCTGCTTGTCGGCAGTGCATCCCTATTCCCTAAGTACAACACCAAACCCGAACATGATGACTTGCACTTGACATCTAGGTACGGACAGGTGGTTTATTGTTCACCCCGATGCACTCTCAGTCTGCAACGGCTACTTCGTCTGCCGGACACTTCGACCCGGTTTCCTTCATGTACCTCGGGAGTCGGGATCGTTGAACCCAACAGGTGATGAAGCGTGATCATTTATTTTAGCGTTGAAATGGTTTTCCATTGTCCGTTGTTTGGGATTTGTGTTAGGAAATTTCAATGGACTGTTGTAGAAATTTCTCTATGCTGCTGTCCAAACGATTTCTCTCGCCAAATTTGTTTGTCACTGAAGGAGGACCGTGTTCAAGATACTGTTTGAACATTTGAATGCCGTTCAACCGGAAATTTAGACTGGATATAATTTGTTTGTTCTCTTAATTATCTAAAACCGTAAAAAAGTTTCACGATTTTAAACGTTAATCAATCCTATCATAAATTTCGGTCTGCTTGTATCTAACTCAATCTACACTTTTGCTCTCTTTTAGTGAACCAAATTCATGCCATGAACGACGTGTAACAATATAAATTTATTTATTTTCAAAACAATATTTTTGAACGGAACTTAGACTGAAGAGCTGTTTCATGAAAGCTGAGGCATGTCTATCAGCAGATCAATGGGAAAATGTAAAGTGCAAGCAGCACTTAAAAGAGAAAAGTTCAAACAGGTTGTTTGTATTGTTCTGATTTGAGATGTAAACCGCGCCGTGAAAAATTTCGCGATTTTGTATAGCATTCTGTTACTGTTCTGCAACGATAAGAACAGCAGAACTAAAAAGTATGATGCGGGTATGTTTAAAAACGAATGCACGAATTCGAAATGGCATCATGAACAAAACCTTTTTTGCGTAATTTTCTACGTTTATTTGATCTTTTAAGCATTGCACGAAAGTTGTTGGATAATACTTGTGATAGATAAAGTAACCCAACTTAAAATGATAAAGTTGTTTTTAATTTAATATAATATAACAAATACCTCCTAACAAGATAATTAACCAGAAAACTGAGAGAAAAAAATAGCCAATAAAGCAATTTTTCACTCTATCATGATCCCAAAAAAATCATGTATCTTGTAGTTCACAATATTACTCGCAGCAACACACCAGGATACAAACTTCATCAATTTCCCGGTGTTTGCCCTTTTCAAAGAAGATTAAGAGCATCACAACGCCGTTTATTGAATCAATCAAAACCCCCATCGTAATCCTGGCACATCTCCAAGCACAATTTGTTTCAAAATTCAACATCACACAATCAATTTGTCCATATTTGTTAGTGAATGCTGCGGTGGAGCAGGAACGTCGGCAACGTGTATATTTTTGCATCCATCACTCTTTCTGAGTGCATTAACGCAGCTCCTAAATGCAACATTAAAATGGCTGGGAGCACATTTTGGTGGAATATGCTCGTATCCTGTTACAGCACACTAACTATGTATGCAGCCAGGCGAATTATCTTGTTGCTCTTAATGTTATACCATATTGCATGTAGCTTCTGGGCAGACAATCTTCTTTCTCTGATATTTACTCGTAGGTGTTGTCGGCGGAGGTCGCATGTGGTGTTTGTGCAACGTTGCGGTTCCTGCTCATGTATGCACCTCACACAGCGACACAAAAAGGATTCGCATGTTCGAAGGGATGAAAAAATATGATTAATATCCATAAGATTTCGCTCTTGTAAGCGCGGAAAATATTAAAACGCTGTCGAGCACATCCGAATTGCAGACAAATGCATACCTAGAATTTTGCATTTTGGATGGAAGTCATTTTAGGGATAAGCTGCGAAATCAATCTCCAATTAAGTTAACTCTCCAAATGCTTGCCAACGAATTTAAGTATTTTGCGAGAGCTCGCAGAAGTACTGGAATTAGTAATCTCGCTTGTCATGCCAACGAATTACTGATTCGATTCTAAAACTCGAGCTTTAAACACTGCTCGTTTCAACTGCACAAGTTAAATGTGAATTCTCAGCATCGTAAAAACCACTTCTCTGCTTTGTACGGTGGGTGGCATGGAAATACAATCGCGGAGAACTGATTCTGCTAAAAATATACATGGATTTCAGTTTCAATGTACAAATGGCAGAAGTCGAAATTGATAAATTTAATTCACAATTCAAGGATCGATGACAGCGTTCGGTTATTGGTTTAGTTCAGGGAGCGCGAAATCTATTCGCGATGAATGTTGACATCGAGACAACCAACTCCAAGCATTTGGAATTAAATGCCATGGCAAATGGTATTGTGTTTTTTTTTATTGCAATTTTTAATTTGAGTAACACAAATTCCAGACGGTATTGAAAAAACAGCCAGACATTTTTGTTATAAATTAAAAGTTTTTTGGACACACGTTTTTGAAATTAAAGGATAAAATTATTAAGATATTTCCAAATTGGTCCAAACTACTTTCCTCTCTTGTTTTACATTCTTTTCTTTTTTTATTCAATACGTACAATGAATTTTTCTGTACATTTCGTTCAATCGAAAATTCTTTTATATTCAAATTGACTGTGTAAATTGACTGAATTGTTAGTCATCAAATGAACACAAAGCGCTTAGAAAAGAAATAGCATATCACTACATGTTCGCAGTAGAAAACGTTTGTGTTATTTGAAACGAATATTTCACTCATAAATATTCTACAGACTTGATTACTGCAATCAATTGGGTTATTTCTTTTATCATAAAAGTAAATACAGAAATCCTTAAGGCCTAATCTCAATGAAACGACCTCTAATAAAGAAAGTGTACTCCGTTCTTATCGCACCCGAATATAGGGTAGCAGGTTTGCTCCGTTATTTCTTAATTTTATGGAACCGAAATCTTAATTACATTCTACTCGACATTGCAGCGACTAGTAAATCATTTGTTTGGGGTTTGAGCTACTTTTGTTTGCAGACAAAAATTTGGATATAAAAGTCCGTCATGAATCGCAAAAACTTAGTAGCAGCTTTGCACAGGAAAAAAGATGAAGACACAGTTACTTCTAGCAATTATTCAGTTCCACTTATCCTTGTTTGTGCGCGGTGCGAACATCCCGGACCCCAGTGTGCGACTGGTTGGTGCCGAGGATGCAGCGCCACATAGTGCACCCTTCATCGTGTCGTTATGTGTGCGAAATCGTCAAGGACTCGTACCCTACTGTGGAGGATCGCTTGTAAGTGAGCAATGGATATTAACTGCGGCTCATTGTTTGGCACCTGACACCTTCCGAATCTACGCTCTAGCAGGACATCACAACATATCTTACCCCGAGGATACCACCCAAAAACGGCGTGCTGATTTTGCTACCCAGCATGACGAATTCGACCAAATAGGACCCTATGATATTGGAATGATCCACGTTAGTCGTCCGTTTGAGGTCACTCCGCAGGTGCAATTTGTACAACTGGGGTCTGATGATGATCCTGTGGGCATAGTAACCGTCTTCGGCTGGGGCAGTGTCACCAAGAAAATGGAACGAGAGTTCGCATCCAATTTGAAATCTGTGAATTTGACCTTGGTTAGCAACGATTACTGTGAGTCAATGTTCCCCGTTGAAATTGATGATGGCAATATCTGCGCAGGACTGCCAGACGGCGGAAAAGGGGGCTGCGTAGGTGACTCCGGTGGACCATTGATGCAAAATGGCTCGCAAGTTGGTATTGTTTCGTGGGGTCCACAAAATTGCGATCCAGAAGACGGCCCTACTGTGTTCACGAAAATTGCAACCTATATGGAATGGATAGATTCAACAATGAAGAACGATCCTTTTTCATCGGATGAAGCTGATGATGATGTTGAAGACGACCAACTCGCTGTGTACTTGGAAGGTAATCAACCTGTTCTAACAAAACAATTCAAATAATAAACGGATTCGATCACACACAAGCTGATATGTTACACAGCATTTCGTGTTTTTTTTTAATAAAACCTTTTTAAGCCTGATTGTGGCAAAGTGAGAGAGTGGATGTCTAGTTGCACCTTGACCCGGGTGTTATCCGCTAATGCTCACTTAAGTCGACTTCGCCAGACTCTTCAAGTTCTAGATCACGGCATATCAATCTAGTGACAGGTTGCCATGGATAGCGTTCGTTGACCCACATTGCCATAACTGCATCCAACCGCTCCAAAACTGTGCCAAACAGCAGACGACGAAACGTCGGAACGCGGCAGACCGTATGCTAGCGGCTGAGGGCTAAATAGACTTTGTCAGATACGCATTTATTTTGCAATTGCGCCATAAGGAGACGGGAAAATATGTGAAATGTCATTCATTGTGACGAAGTCTATGTTGCAACAATTAAACGTGATTGAGAAGAGAAAAAACTCCACTCAGGGCACATATCATATACTGGATGTTGCAGTTTAAGCAATTTAAAAATTTTTGCGGTTACATATCGGATTAAGAAAATTATAAAGTTGTCTGCTTACGATTGGCAAGATTGATTTTTCTTTATTTGATTTAGCGGAATCGTATATTGGCCTCAGCAAACGGATTGCGCAAACGGTTGATGTGTTGAGATTATTGTGATGAAGTAACTCACTTGGCGGTACTTATGTAATTGTTTAAAAAGCTGTTAATTATGCAAAACTACTTTCCGAATTTAGAAGTGGAATTGAACATAAATCTTTTAAATGAAAGAATCAAATAAAAATGGTTCTGTCCATAAGATTACAACCTACAGGCTTATCGATTTTTCTTCAAGCAAAATTAAACCAATCTCATCTAATTAAGTACGTTAACACCATTATTCACATTTCAGGTGGACACATTGACAAGTCTTAACATTAATTTATTTTATACCTCGAAGTTTTTAATGGAAGACAAATTAAGTTCTAAATTAAAGAAGCTTTTTTAGCGCCTTTGTGCCAATTTTCTCCGGTTCCATTATAAAACCACGTGCACGTCAATTTATTTCTTAATGGTTGCAAATGACCGGATATGTATACAATTGCACTACCTAGAGAGCACAGGGCACAAGAATGGCTTGCGGAAACAGTGACGGCGCGGGCCGTGTAACCGTCCAAATTTAATGGGTTTCAGCGTCTGTAAGTGGTTTCAATTGCTGCCTGGTCCTACCACGAACTTTCACAAGTGCACCATTCACATACCGACCCATTATTCCTAAATTAGTTTCGGCAGCCGCAACGGCGAACGTTCAATATGACGCGAAATTTCCTATTCAATTTTTAGAATTCGGAATTTGAAATCTGCTGGAAAAAAACAGAAGCTCCGAAAATAAGTTTTGGTCAAAACATAAGAAATCTCTGTTTCTTCGTGGTAAACATGGGATTCAGGAGGAGGGAGTGGATGCTACTTGTCACGAAAAAAGAGGCTGAGGGCGTAGCCCTCTCACTGCTATGGGGTCGAAGATGTCTGGGAGGCTGTCAACGGTAGCTTTCCTGCTTTCCAACGGTCGAAGAAGACGTGGTGTATCCATATCTGTCGCCATAACTGTTTGCATAAAAGAATATCTAAACTTCTTTGGTTTGCATTTTTATCTTGTTTGACTCTTTTGCGTTTCTACTTTTTACCAACCGTGGAAGTTGGTCTTCACCTTGGAGCTTGGACGGATATCGCTGAGGACTACATAGCGCGAAAACGAAAAATTCTTGCACTGTTGTTGCGGGCGACACTTGAAAGCTCTGCCTGAGCGGCCACCAGCCCACTTCACGAGGTGAGGTTAGCTTTGCTAGGTGTGTGTTGTATGTATAGGTATAAATGTTTTACAATTGCCGGAGGCACTTTAAAAGTGTTTGCGGTAGGAGAGGGGTTTGCCTTAAACAAATTTAAGGTGAGCTGTCCCCAGCTGTATGGGGCTTTGACCCGACACATTTGGCGGATCTATTCGGAAAGTACTGCACGTAATTGATAGCACTGGGCCGCGGTCTTGATGCACGATACCTACTCTCCAAGAGACAATATTTCACATTGTGCCCCATACTCCATAGATCAATTTTAGTATCAATTTCGGCCACTGAAATAGTGGAAGTGGAACGCTGTTTGGACCTGAGTTATGGCATTTGACTCTGAAATGTGACCGCGGATCACACTACCTACACACTGGTTCAGCCTGCTGGCAAATTAAGCGACATATTTTTTCTGTCTAATAGATTGCCATCAATTCCAATCACTCATACTCTGTTTATTCTATTGCCAAGTCCCTGATACGAAGATGTAATAGGAATTGGATTGATATGGAATTGTTAACCATGGGAACAGTTTAGTCAGTCAACAGCTCAAGAGGCAATCATTATCGACATGCTTTCAAAAAGGTTGCCGAGGAAAAAATTTTAATTAGCCCAATTCTGATGTTATTTCTTTTTCAACGTGGGCACTGGAAATTTTTCATTTTGATTTTGCTTTCATTTAAATCGCATTGCTCCATTTCGAACAATATAGGAGTTCATTAAATCAAAATAAAAAGAACTCAAAAGAAAAACATATTGTTTAGTATGTACAATATTATATATATAGAAGGCAGACTAAAGAACTTGAGTTCTTCGTAAGTTTTTATCACATATGCAGCAGCAATATGTCTCGTTATGAAATTTCATTATTACAGCTCTTGGTTAACTTCACAGGATGCCATCCTGGCACAATGGATTGAAGATGTGCTTGCTAAATTGGTACACACATTGCTCTCCTCGAAGAACCACTTGACATCTTACCCCACTACCACCTTTCGCACTCTAAACAGGACGACAACACTTGAATTCCCGTGGTAGGGAGCATTTTTATATTTGCTGCACTCTTGGAGCAATAACGCCACTTCAGGGCCCTTAAGCACTGGACAACTTGTTCCATCACTGAAATAACTACAGTGGCGCTTTGTGGCAGTGGAACCAAAGTTTTATTTTATTTAAAGACTTTACCAGTATTAAAACGCCACAGGCGAAATTCACACTTGCTCCTAATTATTTGTTGCATTAAAGAATACTTGCTTTCGTGATGATTTCGTAATTAAGAACTTTTGGAATGAAGGTTTGAGCTTTAAGAATTGGTCATGTATGGACACTAGTTTCCTATCTCGAAACAAAACACCGGTTATATTAGTCTTATAATAATTTTAAATATGACTACATAATCAATAGCGCGCACGAAAGGATAATCTTTGGTATCTAAATCATATATTTTTGAAATGTAATCAATCTAATTTCGACTAGAAAGAGGTAAGCAAAATAATATAAATAATTCTATTAGTGTAATACTATCAATGTTAGCCTGATGGTAATAATTTACTTCTGAAAACTCCCATGCCATCAGATAAAGTTCCTTGATTCCCAAATTTTCTCCTTTTATTCAAGTATTAAAACGAACAACAGTAAACAAAAGTCAGTGGTATTTTATTTGTTATTTATATGCAGAATCAATTTGAAGTTGAAAAATCCTCATTAATCAAGCTTACCCTCCCAGTTTGACAGGCGCTTCCTTCCTGAAGGACAAGGTCATTTGACAATTGTATATTGAAAAATCATTTTATAGATGATTTATTAATTTTTTGTTGATTTATTCGACAAGTAGATCGGCTGCAAATTTAATTAAAATGTAAAAATTTGTGGAAAACTGTTTCCGACTTTTCCACTAAATGATCGAACAGTTTCCTCTGATCACAGACAATATTGTCTGTGCTCTGATGTTGTACTAAATTGAAAAAAGATTACTTGCCGGGGCACATTGTGTCGGAAACCTGCGGTTTACTAATTAGGAAAAAATCTGCAAAAACTCATTATCTCCTCTTGGCCATTTCTAAATGGCAGCCACAATCAAATGTGAATGTTGTGTGAAAAAATTTATCATGGCGAACATGTGCTCCATCCCTCTGTGGAAGTCCATCATTTGCAATTTACGCTAGCTGTAGATGCTATAAGTTCTGCATTTCATTGTTTTTGCTTGCACCAGAAATCTGTGAGCGCTATTTTTGAAAAACAAAAACTACGCAACTAAGGCGAGGGGAACAAAGGAAACAGAATTTCAAGCTTGCTTACATTTTATCACAACTCGCCATCATTTTATAATGCGCATCACGATTGCATTATTCTCCCTATTTGGCCACAGGAGCCATTGTCCAGCAGAGTGCACTAGGCAGGTATGCGTACGGGAGGCCGACCTCTTTTCACCGTACAATGATGTTGACCACGTGAACGCTCTGCTTTGCATTGCACTCATTTGTTCCACCACAAGAAAATTTACATTTGAAAAGTTGTAGTTCCATAAAATGGAGCTGTTAAATAGCGATAAGACTCGGACTTAGAACCTCTGGCCCCGCGGCACAGTAATTGCACTCATGCATCCTCTGCGGTGCTGCTTGTAGCACGGATCTGTTGCAGCTGCAAAAGGAGTTCGCAATCCTTTTAAGAATCGCACCCGAACAGCTGGAAGTAATGCAAGTAGGTTCAAAGTAATTAGCAAGCGGGCAAGCCGTGAGGAGAGCTGATATCTTTCTGTAGAACGTTTTGCTTGTTGTTTAGAAACCGTTCGAATATTGTGCTCAGCACAACAACTTGCTCAGGTGCTCTCACAGCAGACGGGCGTGGCCGCCAAAAAGCGCAAACAAAACCACCAGGTGAGTCATGAGTAACACAATTTCTAACTGAAATGACACGCTTTTTTCGGGAAATTACTGTACGATCAGTGAAGGAACTATGTACCTACATTGAGTAAAATTAATCACGTAAGAATTAAGTCGCCACTGTTGTCTTGATTTTCCTCGCTATTAATTAGAAATTTCCTTTAACGATGTTTATATTAGTAAATTAATCATTTTTGTCGAGGAATGGACCTTAGAAAATAGTGATTTCTCTATGCTGTGGTGATTCGGAGAAGATTTCTCCTAAGGAATTCTAACAGACAAACTGTTCCAGCCCATATAGAATTATTATTCATCTATATATTTTGCAATTATTAGATGAAAATGGAATGAGTGCGATCGTAATACGCACACACACGAATAATAAATCCGGACAAGTTCAATGAAATGTGGGAAATGATGTTTTCAGTTAATCCCTCATGAAATAAATGTATTTAAAACGCATTTTTCGTAGAAGTACATGGTGAGTTAAAATCCAAAAAGTATTGAGGAACTTGCGTCAGGATCCACTTTATTCTTTTTAATTCCCTTAGCCCCTCGTTTTTTTCTAAGTATGATTCCGCCTACAGTAGAAAGTACTTTTAAATAATATAGCAGTCAGCTGAATGTTATTGTGCAGGATAAAACTAATCAAATTATTCCCGATTTCGTGGGTACTTCGTCGTAGTAGATTTCAACTGATATGAACAGCTTTCTATTCAGCGTTGATTTCCAAACCACTTCACCGAGAATTTCTTGCTCACGAGGTGCATTTCGACCATATTTCAACGTTTTATGAATTCGTCACGTATTTGGATCGCTCGTTTTCTTTTGCCTTTCTTGCACAACTGGGATGTAAATCGTGAGGGGAAGTGCGGTCCCAGTCACTTTAATTACATTGAATCAAATTAAATCACTACATCTGACCGCGTTTATGAGCAGTTGGCCAAATGGACCGTGGCCACTTGAACGAACGCTCAAGAGCTTATTTAATGGTCCAAGCTTGAGTTCGAGGCAATCTGCATGAGTTTTTACTTTAGTGACTCACTGCAGTCACTTTAAATTAACGTCCACAGTTTCGAATCAGTTGCAATTGAAATCTAATTGCACGGTTACGGAGAGACTGGAAGATAGATGACCACAAAACAAATAATCTGCACGAACATACTGACGAACTACAGGATCACCGCAACGCAACCGGGCACGCCCGAAGGCGGCGATGCAGCGACGAACGAAAGAGTCGGCAATAAAATTTAATCGTATCTCACAGCTAAACAAATTTCTTTGCACCGATTGAACTTGGAATTAGTGAAATAATCACGAAAGTTATCTGACCTAAACTACAAGGGTCATTAGGCATACCTTACCATTGCAAATGGAGGGAAAGTTAAAAAAGGACATCTCCCCACCACAATGATACGTAGGTTTTTGCATTCGCAGTTTCCACGAGCTGCGGATGCCTCTTCGGCACAAGTTCGAAATTACTTCTCAACTCCCACTCGTATACCACTTTCCTTGGAAATCGAATTGCGAAAGGACACTAAACCCTGGAAATTTTGCGGTGAAGTGCGAAAAAGGGGATGAGCTCAGGAAAACAGGGAATTTGCAATTTTTTAATTTGCACATAGTAATCGATCAATAGCGAACCGGGATTCTTGGCTTCAATGCGTCATTTTCCTGAAAACGTTTGTGATGAATTCAAATATTTTGCTCAAGGGACAAGGATAACATTGTTTTCCAGCGAATTAATTGGCGTTTTCCCTGGAGGACATCAAAACGAAGCGGACTGGTCAAGTCCAGTCAAGAAGACCAACAGTCAAATGAATTTGGATGCAGTGCGAATGGAGCCGACTGGACGAACTGAACTTGGTTTGTTAGCAGTATTCCCGCGGACACAATTTAAGCTCCATTGTTCGAATGGTGCGAATCGGGGAGCATTACAAACGATACTCACTAGCGATAAATCGAATCTGCGAGATCGCGATTCAATGAAGCCGAAAATTGCGGTAGAAAGAGAAATTCCTCTTTTTTTTTATCGATTCACTCGCATTGAATTATCTGCGGAAAGCGGCGAATTTGAATGAGTTCGAAATGGTAAATGATGGGGAAATTACGGAACTTTCTCAGCGAGCATCGCGGTTGAATCAGCACACTATACGTCATTTCAAGTGATGGCACTTGCATGCGTCCCCGGAAGACGCTTACCTGCCAGTGCTCTCTGTAAATAAATGAAACAGTTTCACAGCATGAAAAGTTAATCTCCGTAATGGTATTAAAGATATAAAAGTTAATCACCTTATGAAACACTTGACACATAAAATGATTCGTGCCTCCGGAGTTTGTAATTAAACTCTATCCTGAGGGAGCGGAAGACGCTTTCTTGGGATGACTCATCCCGGACGAGTCCTTGATAGTGACACAAATTGCTCAACAGGATCAATGGCAGGTTCCATAAATTGAATCCCTTATCATTACAAATTCAGGGCATGGGTTACAAAGCATTGAGGCAAAACACGAGGACAGATCTTGACGTGTGTAGTGAAATCATTTATAATCGATTTTAATTAAAATGAAATGTGCGATTGGTGAAAGATACGCCAGATACTCAACGTAATGTCCGGAAGCTGTACGTTCTGTTTAGTCACTCGAAATTGTGCCATATAAGACCAGTAATTGTTATTCGCATTAAGTGCAAATTTCTGGTGATTCACTGAAGCTCTACAATGAGCAAGTTCTTTAATTAATCATTCGTTCGGAATTATAATTTACAGTGGCTTGAAGCGGTCCGGAGAGCAATGGGATATTGTAATGAATGTACTATTGAAATTCAAGACGAATTAGATTTGACTATGGAAGATTAATATTACTGACAGCTTTCAAAAATTTAAAGGATATTATATATGTAAATACCTATGTATTATAAGGTTTGTGTGTATGCATTGAAAATTGGCAAAATAAAATTCGAATATGTTTTCAATTATTAAATCCTAAAAATATTTACGAAGCAGGCTTCTGTTTTCTAATCGCAGATTTTTACTGCAAAGCTGCACTTTTAAAATTGAAACATTCTTGAAAAATAATTAATCAAATGTGCGTTTGGATGTACAATTAAAAAACTAGGGTTTACTATTACTAATAAGATAACCACATTAATTATTGCCAGCTGTTTAAATTTATGTACACAATAACAATTGAAAATATTGAGTTAAAGAAATCTTTCCCGCCTCTCAATTAATTCTCAATAAATTCCAGAAACCCGAGTCCCTTCAAATTAGCATATCACTGGAAACTGCAATCAAAATAATAAAATAATTGCTTTATTGCTGCCCTCAATATCGTGTTTCGACTTTTAAAAAACTCCACGCCTAAAGGGAGTATAAGGGATTTTAAAAGTGCATCTGCAGAATACAAAAGCGGACGACCCTTCTTAATTGCGCTAGGATCTATTTTTCCGGGAGTCTCGCCTCTCATTGTAACGTGAGTCCATCATCGAATTTTTTCTGTCATTCGTAACGAATGCACACCACGTCGGAGTGATTACCAAACCCCTGTCAAAATTGTAACAGAAATAAATCAAACCAAAAGTTTTTTGTGCGTTTCCGAAGTACAGAACACAATTTAAGTACCGATTGAACACGTGGAGGGAGAACCTCTCCATTTGTGTGTGCATAATAAAAACGAATCAAATTTTCTGCTGCAATGGTTCATTTGTTCCACCCCACGAAAAAGATGTTATTGTAAGGTGAACCCGGCCTTTATTCATGCGGCAATATCGAGAGCCCCTGACTCAGCAAAATAGGCAACCTAATAGCCGGGATCAAATCCAATAATAAATCATGCCAGAGCCCTTAGTAAAACATAATCTTGAAATTAAATAGAGTTACCAATTTGGCACTCCCGCCTCTGGTACGTTCATCCGGCGGCATTGAAATCACATTTTCATTTTAAGTCAATTTGTATTTTTTTTATTTTTTTTCGTAATTCGCCACAACCCTTAACGATCGCCCTCGGCGTGCGTGAAATTACGTAAAACTCGCTTGCAAGCACAACCCGCAATTTTGTAGCAAATTTCGTTTTGGAGCGGAAGTGCTCTTAACCCTTGTGCTAGTTTAAATTGAAAGACTTGCACTTAGGGGATGTTTTCCGCAGCCAAACTGTACACATCGTGCCTTTCAATTTGTTTCGCGGACTCAAAACACTTCTTTTGATTACCCACGGTCAAGGGGAACATTTTTTTGATTTTCCTTCATTTCATATTCGATTATCCTTAAATGCATTTTCAATGTACTTTTTTCCTATTAGGGTAGATTCAGGAGATGTTTTATGTTTTAAAAATGGAGTAGACTTCTTATTCCTTTGGATTTTCCATCGCCCATAACTTTGGCCAAAATAATAAGGATTCGGGGCATTCTTTTCAGGTTTACGATATTATTCTAACTCAGTGATTTCTAAACGAACCGAAAATGTTTATGAAATTCAAATACACCGCCTGGTAAAAATTTAACTCTCAAATCAGGTTCAGATAAAATTCCTTATTCAGGCCGAGATTATGAACAGTTCAGTTAACTAATTAAATTGAATTAATTCTTCCATGTTGCTGCCTCATATTTGCCAAGGAAGAGCAAGAGCGAGTGGTGTGCGGAAACAACGTACGCCGGAGAAATCAGCTGTTATCAGTGATTGCGACTTCACCCTGACGCGGCTTGATATCAGATTTTATCAGATTACCGCAAATTATGGTACACAGCTCGACTGTGAAGGATTTCCATATTGATCGACTGCGAGTTTGGGGACATTAAGTGTTCGCGTAAGGCAGATATAACATGTAAAATTTTCCTCTATCCAGGGGTGTGCGTTGAATGAAAAGCCAGAGATAACGAATTTCTATCGTATGTTTCTCCGAAACGCACTCCGCTTCTACTCGAATGGGTCATAAGCAGGATAAGACGCGAGGTTTCTTTAAAAAACGAATAAATGGATCGAAAACTTTCTGTTGTAGAAATGAAGACAATCATTGTTGCCATCTGACTCTGAGGACAACGTTGGTATTGAGAGTGATTGCCAGCAATAACATTTTGCAACTATCATATTAAATTTTACATCTGTCGGAAGAATTAATTTTGATTAAACAAGACGTCCAGGGACAATAGCAAAATATTTAGGAGCCACTGTCCAACGCAGGTGCCGTATGAACTAAAGTGACATGGTAAATTGGAAGTGTAAGTCCTGATAAGCCTCGGGCTATACGAGGTTTTTGGATGGTCGTTTAGTGGCGCGTGGAGCCGCAAGTTATTCAAAAATATTACCTACACAGTATGTCGTAATTGAATGCCCAGGGAGTTGCCCGGCAAACTTTCTGACAGTCTAATGAAACATTTATCTACCGGTCCAGAAATGACCTCGGCTCTGTACCAAGTGTCCCAATAAACTCAGCTGTATGTACTTTATGTCAATAAGCACTTATATACATTATGTACACCAGAAATTAATACGAGAAGGGGGGCAAATACGTACCAAACCGGGTATACGACTCTTTAGAGTGCTTTCAAGCATTAACTATGCCACGGGGGTTAACAGGGTGCTTACATGTTTTAATTACTTCGCTGAGTACTCTTCGACATTTTTAGGTGCACTCTCAAATCCGGATATAGGTCTCTTCACAACAAATCCTAGATTGTTGTTGAATATTTTTCTTTTCAAGCAATTCGGGCAACAAAATATATTCAAGGGAGAATTGCAACACTGGGGAACGTTTTAAAAGTAAAACAGCTAAGGATAACGATTTCCATGTTACTGACTTCTAGGTGGATTGTATAAACTTTATTCTGAAGAGGAGCACTTTTATGCTTTCTTAATTTTATTCAAATTAAATACCTTGAAGTTACGTGACGAAAAAATTACAAGTTCTAATTAGCGCCAGTAAACATTGAATTAATGATCAAAGGATACAAAATAGAATAACTTTCCACAATTTCTTCGTAGCAAAGACATCGAATTAGTAGAATAAAATTATTCGTTCCTTTTATTCGCATTGCTTAAAGTTCAGAACGGACAAATCATATTATTCCATGTGTTACTGATTTTTTTTACCAAGAACTAATAAAGTAAATAGACTCAATCTTTCAGAAATAGTCCAATACATTTTGTAAATACTCACACAAACATTTTACATCCATTTTCTCCTCATTCAACAAATGACACCATTCCATCAAAGCCTTAAGGATCATCGAAATCCCGTTGCAAATCCACACTACACACCGAAATTCCTCAAAGCCCAATATGTGAAGGATAGATATAGATAGATGCCCGATTGAGATGCTTGGAAACACGCGGGGAATCTTTTGAACCCGAATGGCGGCGTGGCTGCCCAATTCATAAAAATGACTCTCATTTATCAGATTCATGGGCAAGTAAGGGAATCATGCTTAATCATTTAGGGTGGCAGACGTGTGTATGTACTAATTATAATTTGCCACCATATTTTAAAGTTTTATTTTCGAAATATGCCGCAAACTAGTTAATGCTAATAGTGTGCTCAACCCTTGGCACTTTATATGCAGATGTACTATTGGATAACAGCTCTAGGGAATAGTCGCGGGCGGATGGGGCTCCTCGTGCCCACCTCCACACCACATTAATAACGCACATACACATGGAAACAAGTAGTATGCCAGAATTTTGCTCCTGCGAGGCTAGGCTAAATGGTTATTTTAATTAAAATGGCCATAAAATATGCTTAGCTACGTACAGAGCCTTCAAGAGTGAGCAGCTCCTGGAAAATAATAGCCGCTGAACGCGGGCCCCTTAATAATGAAGGCGCTGGCGGGCTTTCCAAAAACATTTTACACGCACGGTGTCACGGAGTGGTGCACTTGTTAAATAGCTAGGCAAAAATCCCTTTGACAGTCCCTTTTCCCCGTTCTGGTTTTCGGCTCTTGCACGCTCCGTGGTAATATATTTCCCTAGAAAAGAAACTCCAGATCGCGGATGAATTGCACGCGATGGTCGGCACTGCAGAAAAGCACAAATGGACAGACCAGGCTGGTCCTGCTCATGGAAAATTCACTTCGCCGGATCTCTCGGTCGCGTTATTGTTTTACGCTGTACTGAACTTTTCCACATAGGCGACCACGCAAAGTCACCAGTTGGCTATGGGGCCGTGCGTCGGGAGTGTTTCACGTGATGAAGTTTTGGGCCCGTTTCACCTTTTATGTACTCAACTTTGTCACACCTCCTTAGTAACATGTTGTCTTACAGCTCCCCTTGGTGTTCCTCTCACCTGCAGCACAATGAAGTAATTAAGTCGTGTGGAAACAATTCATTATACGTCAATATAGAAGCGTCGGTTTCGGTTTAAAAACAATCCAAAAACGTTGCACATTGTGGTCGATTTCAGGGAAACACATCAAAAGGATGCAAAAATGAGCGCCTCACCGCCCACCCTGTTATTCCAAAAACATTGCATAATGCATATGCATGAACCCGGCTCATAATTTGGAGTCGTTTTAATGAAACTGTTTGCCTCTGTTTTTACCAGTCGTGAATGCATTCTGTACACTGACTCTTCTATCTCTCAATAGAAACTGCTCACAGAACAATTTAAGAAATTCATTTGAGGACTTTCCACAGATTCGTACGGAGGCTTTTCGGTTCGACTTTGAATTTCAAGAGCAGTTTAAAAAAGATACTGAAAAGAGGCAAAAGAGGTAGATCCACATGTTTTCAGGATTGAAACGCGTATACAATTTTCTTTGAGTACAACAAAAAATTGGAAGAGTGTCTGAATATTTCACACTAGAAAACATCCCCAAATTGTTTGAATTTTTTTTTTAAATTTAAAGTTAGTAGTACATATTATATATGTTTTGAAGCGATTCTAAGATACGGAATAAAATAATTAAAATCCTCATTGTATATATATTAAATACTCATAAATTTGACAATTGTTCAAGTTCCATGCTCAAGGCTTATCCTGCGATGTTAGTGCGGAAAATCTTTATATATATTCACTAGCCGCAGTGTTAATCACTTCATAATCAATTAAATCCTGGGAAATTAATTTATAGCTTATATTGTTGATTGTATAATTTAAAAAGTTCGCAGAAAGCACTGAAATGCATTAAAATATCCATTTATGACACCAATAATACTTACTGGATATATAAATAATCACTTTTAACAAGTGCAAGGCATCCTTCCTGTGGTAATGTTTAATTCCCTTAATAGCATAAAATTGTTCCAACGCAATTTTTAAATAAAATCCGAACATTTTTAACTTTACTAAAATGCCAGCCAAACTGGAACACAACGCTGCTGTCTTGTATCAGGGATTAATATACAAATGTGCAAGTCTTTTAATCCAATACCGACAATCCGCAAAATTCCATGGTTGCACCAAAGTGTAATTAAAAATTATCTTGTGCCAACTTTAGTTGGAATATCAGCGAGTGCGAAGTGGATGCCAATTCCAAGGAAAAAATGGAAAATGGCGACAACCCCCTTGAAAACGCTCCCAGTTGAAATCTTTTTGACGCAAGAGTGTTATCAAAACTGTGACCCAAATGGAAAGCATAAATGGAAATTAATGAATTGCATGCAAAGGTATGGCCGTGATACAAGCAATTATCAGTCGACACAATTCCCCCCGTGGGTTATTTATCCTTAATAATGAGCTCCATCTGAATGCCGTTATGTGTGCATGCACGCGTAAAATTCCTTACCTAGTGAAAGCGCCTGCAGCAGCTGTGGTTAGAATCCGGGATGGGCAGGGAAGTGAGTCCTTGAGTGGAATCGGGATCACGGGTGAGTACTTTCATTTGAATGAATGCACACTGAATAGCATCTTTCTGGCGGTATTTCATACTCTCCGGCGGCCATTCTCCGCATCTTTTGATATTTATAGCTGTGCCTTTTTACCTAATTTCCCTTCCAGCTCATTCAAAAGGAAGAAGTTCATTCCAAACCCGATGAAATCGCTTTTACATTTTGAATATTACTCAGAGAGTAGGTGGTCATCAAAGGAAACCACGGGTCTGAATCCCGTTATTCTGTTCATCAAATTCCGTAGTCCTTTAGAACGGACAGTTTTGGTGTGTAATGTTGGAAAGATCCCTTTGATATCCATCTCATGAATTTTATGGTAGGCACATTTCAAAACATTACTTCATTTGCAATTTCGAAGCGCTTGACTCAAGCCTTCTGTTTATTTCTAGGTTGCTGAAAAAAAAAAAAAAAAAAAAAAACAGCGGAAATTTTTCGTGCATAACCACACAACTGTACCGCAGTATGAGATGTGAATGGAGCAACAAGGTTACTTCCAGACTTTATTATATTATGATATTCAAATGATATTGTAAACACTTTTGAACGAAATTCTTTAGTGTGTAATTCCAAAAATAAATCCCGAAATTGATAAAAAGCTCACTCAGATAAGATAAAGACATGAGAAATAAACAATGTTCCGCCAGCAACAAAATTGTTCTATGTCTTTGCTAGCGTCACGGCGAGATTATTCCACTCCTCATCAAAAATTAAGATGAGGCAAAATAACGCAGTATAAAATAACACAATTCGAAATAAAACAGAAAAACATAAATGCCACAAACACATATCAGAAACTGGAAATAGTGACATTAATGAATAACATTAATAAAGTTAACTTGTTGCAATCGTTTCCAACACTGAAAAAGTCTCCTTCATGTTTTACCATTTCCAGTTTTTCATATTTTCACCGCGCTAACTGGAATAATAAAATACGATTGGATTGCAACAGAAACAAAAATTGAATAAACAATCAGCTCTTGCGCAATGACATTGAAAAGCTCCGCAAAGTAAAGTTGATCACCTGAAAATGCTTAATCTTGAGAAATGTTGCACTGTTTACTTTCTTATATCTTATCATCTAGGTGTCGAATTTCATATCACATATTTTAAATGAATTAGTGGTAGTTCGACGTATGATACAATATATATATATTATAAGTTCTTTGGCATTGCCTTCAACACCAAATGCACAGTGTTTAATTATTGTTCCTACAGTTTTTGTAAATCGAGTTTGTGACGTTGTCAGAATTAATCCGAAATATAGAAGAATATACATTATCCATATAACATTGACATTTCAATGTCATCAACACCTCAAATAGCACATAATGTCAATTGAACTTATAAGTGCTAAATCAACATGACCTTTATGTGTATTATCACGGGCAGTATTGAAGATTGGTTAACAACCTAAAAAGAATACTCTTAAATATAATGGGCGCCGGTAAAACTAAATACTAGAAGGGGAAATCATTTTCCGCTCGAGAAGCAAACCAAAAGTTATAACTTATAAGTTATCAAATTAGCAAATATACGTTGAATTTTGTAGAAACTCAAATCTAGATAGAAACTCACGAACCCATCGGCTCTCGTCCTCCCCTTCTCCTGGAGCGATGACAATGTTAAATATCATAAGTTCTTGAAAAGAACTGGATAAAATAAAGTCATGTTTAAGAAATCTTCAATTTGGTTGTTGTAACATATTTCTTTGGTTCGGGGAATGCTCTCTACAATATGCGATTTGATTGTTGTTAATAATCGATAAAAATTCACTCTAACCCAGAACTACACAAATTTAGCTAAATGTTTATCTAAATGTTTTCGGGGAAAGTGAATTCTTTACCAATGTGCAGTGTGCACTCATTGAAATTCCACCATTTATTTACCTGGAAGTTTGAGGTAAACAAATCCAAGGACAACAACGACTTCCTCCGACTGGTTTGACTTCCAAGAAGGCAGTTTAGGACGAACTCATTACTGGTCGGAGGGATTTACTTAGCAACTTGATGTCCACTTGTGTAATTATAAAGTCATTTGCGGCATAAAGACATTGTTTACCATTCTTAAGTCCTGAAAACATATTGTCAGGACTTTAAGTACCCTGCGCAAATATTGACATGTTATTGAGAAAATCGATTCGGCACGCCTAAACGAAAACACATTGTTTCGAATCCAATTAAGGAGCAAGGAAGGCACATCGTTTACTACGTGAACTAGAGGGCGCGTCGAAGGGACATGGACGGAGCAAAACACGGGAAACACGTTCAAATCCTCTCATTAGAGATACCACAATTTAATGTCGGTCTGAATCGCCATTTCGGTAGTATAATTGTTCGTCATTCGGCTCCGGGTCAGGTCAGAGGGGACGAGGGTGTGAATCACCTTTCAATACGTCAGACTTAATTAGGCTAATAGATGAAGTGATAAATAATTCCAGACAGCTATTTTTTAAGGCTTTTCACTGTTGTTGCAAATATATTAAAAGCTACATCATGTTTCTGCACCTATATTAAAAAGATTTTATACTGTTATGGATTTTGTAAGTTGTTTGTTCTACATCAATTTTCTGGAACAATGAAGTCTTCCGTATTTCTTTTTATTCATCATTTTCATAAAAATGTTGCATTTGCACAAAAATAGCCTCACAATATTATATTAAAAATCAGAAAAAATATTAATATTCAAGGTACATTTTTCCCATAATAACTGAATTTTTAAGCATATTACGTCATTTCATCAGCAGTAGGTACTCATAACTTTTAATTAGACCTTGCAACACATCAATTATTGCCTATTAAACGTTTTCTAAAATGCTGTCGCAATCAGTTTGATATGCGAATAACTAAGCTCGGTGACACAGCTTCGATGATTAAGAGCCAAGACGCTGGCTTTTCTTGTGAATCATAGGAAGTATAAAGCGCTTATCATAGATGGTTATTGGAAATAAATGAGGAAGTACGCTGAATTCATTTGTTTGTATTATATGTATTATTGGAATTGAAGCTGTGAACTTGAAACAAGATACTGGGCGTCTGGAGAGGGAACCGCAATCACCAGCGTTTAACCACATGAGCGCCTGACTACCTTCGCTAAATACTATCAATTCCACATTCCGCACCTGGGGATCACGTAATCGTGCTTAGTATTCTAATCGCATCATTTATGGTTAGTCACACTCGAATTTACGTGCACATTCACACCCGCAAGGCAATTCTCAGATTGATATGACTGAAGAGTCTGAGAATCTACGGTGTGAGCAATCCAACCAAATGTATTTTTTAATACAGCTTAGTTTTGGGAATTTATGCTAGTTGATGAATTCAGAGTTTTAAAGCGGGCTTTGTCAGTTCAAGTTGTTGAATTTTGGCAGGGGAATCCCCAACCGAGAACTCAGAGTTTGTTGCAGATTTGCAATACTTATAAGCACATTGGGAGCTGCGATAAGTATCCAAGAAAAGGGAACCATCCAAACGTGTGTCGTCGGCGCCAGTGCTTCCTTAAACTCAACTCTTTTATACATTCAGACATTTATTCCTCAAATCTTGATACATTTAGGGAGATTTTCTTGCATTAACGGAAGCAAATATCACTCAGATCCTCAGCGAAGTGGGTTACCAAATTGAGTGGAATCTTTTCAAATCGAGTCTGAGGAACGCGGATGCCACCGTAAAGACAAGGACCCGGAAACTCAAGATTTACTGTTTCTATGCAATATTCCTGAGTTTCAAGTGCTTAATGTAGGATCCGTCGTTAACAGAAACTTCCAGCTCAGAGCAAGCGGGATCCTGCGAAACATGCAATAACTAATCCGAGTTTTCCCAAATAATACATGTTTCTGTTTTTCCCTCTGCTATGTATTTCCAAAGTGATTAGAAGTTCGAAGTTGTTTTCTCGTTAACGCACCGAACTAGGATCACGGACTCGGACCACTCCCATTCCAATAGCGTTGTTTCATTATCCCGGCGAAAAACTCATCTAATGGTTTTGTTTTGCCGAGCTCCACAAAAGATTGTCGCTTCCCATGCATTGTTGACCGGAAATGCAGATTTATGGGAGAAACTCGAGCAAAAATATATACATGGAAATGCGAGCGGTGGCTCCCCGCCAAATTGTTTCGTGGTCGATTGATGACAAGGGGGGGGGGGGGGGGGGGGGGGGCAGAACGGTTTCGGGAATTTCCATGTACCATGTAAAATGTGGGTGAATTCGAATGCCTTTCTGTGTTGAAGATTAGTAGAGATCTCAAGGCAATTTGGGCCCGTTTAATTTGTTCAGTCGTTTTGGGGTTGAATTACGAGTGGCTGGCTGAGTTTAAACAAGTGCTAAAGTTTCGAGCCACTTATTCGGATTAAGGAGCATTCTTTTGAGTTATGTAGGAAACTTTCAAAATGTTCCCAGATCAGTTAAAGTGAGCTTGATGTTTGCCTATTAGTCTTCTTTAAATTCAAGAATATTATCGCAAACGAGGACACAGCTGCGTCAACATTTGCTACTCTAAGCGAATTTTGATTATGCATATTATTTCCCACATGTGGCATATTCAAAAATTGAAATTTGTAACAAATACTATAAAGTAAAAATATTAAACAATAGTTGATAAAGAAAAGCCCATTAACATGACGAATATGTTTCAGTAAAACAACTTCCGAAAATCTAAAGTCATGGTGAAGTCATTTACGAAAGAACCCAAAATGCAAACTGCCTTTGAACCCTTCAAATATTTAGATTAACGATCTGGCACTTGTCAGAATTGTTTACTAAGAGTTTTGATGGTTGCGTTGAAAACTTTTCCAGGTTGCCAATAGATCACTTTTAAGTAGTTGCTTTGACAACTTTCTGTGACGAAGTTACTTTCAAATGAGGTGAATATAGTTAGGAGTTTATGTAGTTCATTAATTGAACAGAATATATTTTAAGAGACTCATTAATTGTTTGTTATTGGAAAATTCAGATACTCATTGCCAGTAGTAAAGCAATGAAAACTGAAAACTCTGAAACGAAAATAAGCGTCACTAAGTTTATATTCCCTTCTGGGCCCCGGCAACACCAAAACACGCCGCCCGCATTGCTCCAAGATGCGTCATGGCTTCTTTTAATTGGTGCAGCTTCTGGACGCCATCTTCGATAATATAATCGACTACGTTCATAATATTTTATAGCACATGCTCGCTATATGGATTAATTTTTCGTTATAGATCATCGATGAGGACCCAAAAAAAGAGGAAAGGCAATAAAAATTCAAATGGTCCCGAGAAATTGATTAACTCTCAAGTGCAGAGGACGCAAGCAATCCATTCGGATTTGAGTGATTGAACGTTTATTACTATTTTATAAGATGTGGAAGATATTTTTAACCACCTTAAGTACTTTTATGCAGGAACCACAGAACAGGGTTGCGACAGGGAGGAGCTGGCTGTAGCTGAGATGCTGCGGCAACAGCAATGAACTCCAATTTGGGTCAAAATACTCGACAGAGGAAACAGTCACCGCGCGGTTCGGGTTAAATTTACCTCGTCAAGCTAAAAGAGTTCAAAAACAAAAACAAGGCGGTACTCGACGAGAACCTGTTTTTCGATTGAAACGGCCGCCATCCCCCCTGCCCCACCTCGTTTTCCAGTGGTCACACCGTTCCAAGACGGCCAACTTTTCTTTTAGTTGTTCCTTTTTTTTATTGTTTGTCTTCGTTCAACTCGGTCGACTTCTATTTGTTGCTTGCCGGGATGGATCAGGGGGTGGCAGGGACCGACGACGCTGGGTTGCTTCACCTCTGGACGAAAGTCATTTTTGTTCGTTTAGTTACTTTCAAGTTCTCCAGCACCAGCACAAATCCCGCCCTTCAATGCCCCCCTCAACCTTTTCCAGTTACTTATCTGATAATTTGAAAGTTATGCCGACAACTTCAGGTTTGTCTAGTTCTGAGCAGGTTCTCTGCAGCGGCGGGAGGAGGGTAAATGTACGGGGCGCTCCGTCAACGTTCTCTTCGGGAGCCCAATCATGCACGACGCTGGAAATATTCAAGGTCTCCCTGGTCCTGGGCCTTGTTTGTTGTAAGACAATACCAAAATGGCAGCAGCAGTCACACCGATCCCCGTCAGTAATTGCGGCATAACAAGATTGTGCTGAGCATTGAAATTCGCGAAGGGTAGAAGGCATCGACGGCGATAAGACAAAAAAAAATGAACGCTGATGATATGTTCTCATATCACGCAATCATCGCGAATTGTCATCGGTGTGACTCATCCGAGTACAAAGGAGTCTGAAGGATGTGTGGCGAAATCAGAAATGTACGGTATCCAACACCCCCACCTATGCTCGGGAAAGTGCTAGATGTGAACAAGATGGAGATTGGAGATAAGCAGGAACCCAGACCAAACCGCCAACGATTTCTCGAACTTGGCTTTGTTTTTTACGTGTGCATCAATTCTGTAGTCGTATGCGAATTTCAATCATACCAACCCTCATCACCCTCCTCGTCCTCGTTGGACGTGCAATGCATGCATTTCAGTGGTTTCTGGAAATGAACACGATCTACAATAAACCAGGATAAATTCGTGTAAATAAAGTTCTCTTATAGATCCCAAAGATGTGACGACCGTAAGTGACAAATACAAGTTCGCACTTACCTAACGGCTCTGCGCCGCCTGAATTTGAATAACTTTCACGCAATTTTGCACAAGTCTGTGATGACCTGGATGCTAGGCCTCCGTGGATACACGGCCATCAACCTCCGGTGCGGACGAACTCCGAGGTGTGTTCTGTTCATTGTAATTGGCGTCATTCTTCTTCGTTTTTATTACAAGCGAAAAAGCTCGCCATAAACAGTGCCGTAAACTTTTACTATTGTCCACCATTTTGCAATTTAAATTCATAACCGTAATTCGGATGTCGAAACATTTCTTTCTTTCTTGGTCCCGATGGAGTTTTTTGCTGGCCGAGTGAAACTTGTCATCGACAATGTGTCGGAACTTAAATATGCTGTGCTGAATCTTGGCCTGGTGTTGCTCGGATGGAACCAATCAAGCGTCGTTGGATGTCATCAATCATCCTAGAAATCTGTCAGAGATGATTTATCAAAAACACTCGGTAACTGATAACCTGTTGATGATCATGAATCTCGATGTTAAGGATACGTACTTGAGCAGTGCTTGTAGGAGCGAAAGTAAGAACGAGCAAAATTTATCGAGGCAATTTATGGACGCTGGAAGTCGTCGACAGCAGAAGATGATCCACTTTTTCCAACCAAAACCCATTCAAGCTGTACAAGTGCGCAATGTCGGTGCCCATGGCCAATTCTGTGACATCTTCAGTTTGGAAAGACATTTTGCGACTCCACTGCACGCAAAGATACTCAAAATATGGTTTGTATATTTTTTAAAGGATAGGTAATAGGTATGTTGTTTTGCAATTGTAATTAGTAGAGCAAAAGGATAGAATACGTAAATGACGGAGGACAAGAATAAATCATAAGTGGAGAAATGTACGCTTCTCTTTCAGATTTAGCGAACCCTGTGGTTATGGTGAAACGCAACCCCTTGTACCTTGACAGCAAGTCAACAAAAGAGAAATTGATTCTCTGGAATTTCGCATGATAACAAGCTGTAGATATTCTATATTCAGAAGTTTTATCCCATAAGGACGCCATGAACATTAATGGAGTCGCGAATTATACGCACAAGTGCAGTCCAAAAAGTCATTTTGAAAGATTAATTTGTACAAACAATTCAATTCTGGAGTTTATTTTATTCAATAAAATTTTTGGGAGTGAGAAAATAATTGCAATTATTGTTGTAGGTGCATTCTGCATTCATTTTAAAATAACATTGCAATGTTGAAGAGACTCTTGATATTCTTATTATTTTACAGAAGAAAGCTCGTGAATTTAAATGAGTTGCAAAAATGATGAAATCTTAGCAAATTGGTCATTTTTATTATTATTTGCTCACGAACTTAGTTCCTGCCGACTGCCGAGTCAAGAGCGGATGCCCGGTTGGCGCCAAAACTGAATTGAATTAGAATTTCCCAAGCGCCGGATCTAACTCGGTCAATTATCGCTTCCACCCTCGGTGGTCGGCAGATTTAAGGCCTGGGGGTGGCACGTGCCAAGCCGAAATTCAATTAGATTTTAATAAAATTATTTCTTCCAGTGCAGTGGTTCTTCCCTCTTTGAAATGAGCTCCGCAATTTCTGTTGTACAGAGTGACAACTCATGGTAACATTTTCAGGGTAACTGGATTTGCACTTTTAATATTTTTATGTTTATTATTCTGAAGTGCTCGAGTCACAGAACTACAAAAGTAATTATCCCTCCTCATTTCAAAATTTCCCTAAGGGCATTGTACATTTATTTACTTATTGATTTATATTTCATATATCTGTTCGCTAGATATATAGGCAACTCCGCTTTCCATAATCATAAGTCTTAAACAAGAGAAAAAACTTACTTTAAAAATCACAATTTCTCATTAATATTACAATTTCAATTAATTTTTGTTTACATTAAAATCCACCCTATAATTACTTTGTTGCAAAACGCCACTAGGGAATTAATTCGGGAAATTTCTAGTTGTACGAAGAGGAAATTATCCTGACGCTGCGCCGACAGCACTCGAATATGTTTCTTTAGTATAGAAAACTTCGAAGAAGTAAAGTTCATTTGTTTTAAAAGCCGTGTCCCAGATATATTTTTTTTTTGTTGCGAAAAGATTAGAACAAATTACCGAATCGAAAACCAATGGAAAATTTCAAAGACCTCTGCATCTGAAGTGACGTTAAACCAATTCGTCAAATTGATAGTTCCGCTGCACGCTACGCTGTTGTGAGTGCAACAGCAAGCGTATCTGCAACCTTGGGAGCCTGGTGACCCATTTGGGGATATTGTTTCAAAAATCGCAATCATCTCGGCTGGAACACCTGATGTAATTAAAATTTATCAGTTCTGTGTTAAAGCACGGCAACCGGGTGCCATTAAATGTTCAATACGGAAAACCTGCGATTGTTGTTGTTGCAATTTTTCTAGATCTTCTTCATGCACAGAAGTAATGCAGCACTCGCTCACATAATAATAATTAACTGTTGATAATGCAATATGTAGTCCGTATGTCCCGTGGAAATACGATAAGCATACATCACTTTAAAAAAACCCCCCTAATGTGTACACAAGAAATCTATTTTGCAAGATTTTCTTTTAAAATATCGCATTTAACAACGTGCGTGTTGGAATCTAAAACACGGAAATTAAAATGTCCAAAAAGTTTGTTACAATTTATGTGACTTCGCTGAAGAATTTGTGGCCAATTAATGCCAGGCAATTAAACTCTTTAAGGCTAGGCGAGTCGCTTTCTTGGGGAATTTCTTTGTGATTGGCCTGAGCCGAAGTTGATTAACCCATAGAAGAAGGTCAACTATTCGAAACTACGTGGGATTAGATTTTTAGCTCTAGTTTGAGGGCTTTTATCCCAACTGTTTCCCAGCAAGACTTTCATTGTTTTCAAATACAAATCGTGAATTGTGCGCTATTGTCGTCGAAAAGTACGTTTTAAGAGTTAAAAAGAAAAGTAAGTTAATAGGGAAGGTAACGTAGAAAAATGTGCCCAGACCTGAATTATTTTTCTGCCATTAAAAATGTAGATCAATTGAACTCCGTTTACCCTCATCTTTCCAAACTGTTGTTTCTTTCATTTCTCATAAAAAACAACTGCTCCGGCGATCGCATGGAAACCCACTTAGCTCGCAAGTACTCTGGAGTAAACCCAACCATCGCTTAAATGCCCAGAGGAGGAAAGCGTCTAAATTCGCGAATCGTTGTTACTTAATTAAAATTTGTAATCATGTTCAACGATTTTCTGCGGTTTAGGAAATAACAGACTCAGATTACGAAACCCGAAGTATTGTTTTACAAAGTTGTTGATCGAATTTGGATGCAGATTTTGGGTACGTTGCGCAGTGGTAGGGGAAATATAAGTTCGGATTAAACCTGCTCAGGTTTGTTGTGTTAGCACATGTTACAACAGCTGGAAAAATTCTACCTAAAGCATGTTTATAACTAACAGAAAACTTCGATCGGGGGCAGCGGAGTGAGAGCCGCGCAGGCGTAGCTCTTCGGATCCCCGCATGACCAGATATAATATAACTCGATAGTTCGCGGAGAGCCAGAAAGTCGTTATCTTTCAAATGCTTACCTGTTAGCACGGCGACGACCAGTAACATCAAAACGAAATGCAAATTGGCGTTTAGCCTCGACAGTGGGGCAGGTTTCATGGCGCGATACTCCGTGTGGGCGCTGCTGATGGTGAAGATGCGTTTGAAAATTCCAAGCAGGTTACGTAAAAACTAGTTTGTACCTGGCTGCGGGTGCCGTTTCGAGTTTCGGTCACTTCACTTTCTTCGATCGAGTCGCGAAATCACTCGTTTTCCACTGAACTGGACGCGCTCGCTTCTGCCGCTACCACCACCCCAACATGACTCACCGAGGCGAAAATTCTCGTTAAGTGAGGCGAGGGGACGCGCGACTCTCACACAACACGCTCCAATCTTTTTTCAATTTCACTCGTTTTCAAACAATCACTTCCGTGACGCCCAGCTGCAGACTTATTGCAATTTTATTAATATTGTTTGCTCAAATCTGTGTTTATGCAACGCTGCAGTAATTTCCCCACCTTATGATGAGTTTCGAAATACACAAAACTTGCCCAGTGGAGCGCGCTATAATTTCTAACGGAAAACAGAAGAACGAAGTTGGCTCCAGGTCATTTGTTTACGCGCAAGGAGCAACAGCCTGTTACGAGAAGCGAAATACAGAGGGCGGAAACATGCACAGACGCTGACGAAACCAAACGAAAAGACCGAAAATTAAAAACGTCGCTGAGAAAGCTGAGCACAAAAGTGACAAAGCACAACGAACAGCCGACAGAATCGCGTGCACTACGAACGAAGCAACAGTTACTTGAGAACTGACTGACGTGAGTTTTTGAAACGCCTCGCCAACCGACAAGCAGCGTACCACAGCGGCACTTTTCAAACCAGTTTGATTGGGGAGTCGCAAACACATTGCAACTTGTTCGAACGAACCCGACGCAACACTCACTTCGGTGCTCCCCCCTTAACGACGAGACCATCTTGTTCTGGGAGAATTCACATTTCACACCTTTGTCCCATTGCGGGGCAGTGCTGAAGAACACATGTTGTGGGGATTAAATTTATCGTAGGGCTAGGAATCCGGCAGTTGCGGGTGCTTGCGAAAGTGAAATGCGTTGCCGGACGGAGAATTTTAGCGCGACAAGGGAGCCGTGGTCATGGAAATCTTTCCGAATTTCTGTCCTGCTGGTTGGGGCTACAATTAACACACAACTCCAGGCACAGGGAATTCCGGTTCCCTTCAAAACTAATTCAAGCGTGTTGTGATTACACCCACTCCTTCAGCTTCATTCAGCTTAATGCACTGCAGGTAAAAAATCTACGTTTTTTCGCAGGAACTCTTACAAAATTCGCATAAATTTTGGACCTGCTTGTGTTCCTCAGACCTCGAGGGAAAGCTTTTGCTTGAGGCCTGCATTTTGCAGCACTAATAACACTGTAGCAGTGCTGCAGGACAATTTGAACTTCCAGCAGAGCGCATTAAGCGATGACATCCTTGGGTAGTTCCGTTGGCTTCCGTTGAACTTCGAGCAAAGTAGAACGAGAACGAGCGGACAACTTCAAAAAACAGGAAGTTAAGCAGTGTTCTGCTCCCCATGGCGTCCTCCTTAACTCTTTCCTGCGATTCACATTGGGGACAGAAACAATTTTTAACAGAACATTTGCTTGACACAAAGGACATCGCGCCAATGGGAATCCAAGCTTAAGCAATAAATTTGAAATTTTCGATGGAAAGTTCTTATTTTTACCGTTAGAAACTGCAAACGATTTCCACTAAAGTGAACATTTAAAATTTTTGAAAAGTTTAAGGGTAGATTGGAAAACAAACACTTTGCGGTCACGTTATGGTTTACAAAAAGAAAAACCGTGGACAGGTTAACCTTTTTTTATAATTTGTTTTTGTTTAATGTTGCCTTGTATTTTGTAATGTTCAGGAATCCTATTTTTCACTTTTTGTATTTTACTTTTTAATTTGGTACCTATAGATTTGCATTTTCCAATTTCAGACGGAAACATTTTACATTTCGTGGAAACGACAAAATAAATATTCCTTTTATCTCCAACGTATTTTATGTTAAAGGAATTTGGGTTGTAAAAGTAAATTTAAGTACTTGAATTTTGGTTTGTAAAACATTTTTTCTATAGAAGAGTTTTCTGTTGTTAGTATTTGTAATATAATTATAATAGTCCAAAGAATTCAATTTGCGCAAATGAAAGAAATGGAATGGAATGAAAGATGTTTAGCATTATGGACGAGTTAATAAAAAAGCTCGGAAATATTAAATTCTTCGTGGTCTCTTTGATTAGCGGGCTAATTCCCATGACACGGAATAATTTAGTTGATTTCGCTTCCGGTGCAGAGGGTGCACCACGAGTCGTCATCCTGGATGACTGAAACACAATTCGTCCACCAATACATCATGAAAGCATAACTGTTTTCTGACAGGCTATCGCGTCCAGACAGGTGCCTTTGTTGTGTTAATTAGGACTTCTGTTGGATAAATAGCTAACAACGCGTTATATTGTTCAACGGTCGTGACTCGTGAATGACGCTCTTATTGCGATTACAGGATGCAGATGTAATTCAAATCACTGAACTTCTGCGGCTTTGACAATTGTAGTGAATATTGTTAACGAGGATAAACAACCTGAACGCCCGTATTTTCCATAAAGACAACACAATTGTAATATTCTGCGATTGATGAAACAAACTCTCTCTAGCTGCAGCGAACAGAATCCTGTCGCGTCAGACTAAGCCTTTGAGGCTTACACTATTGAAATTTTTTTCTGGGGCAATTAGCACCACTTCACTTCAGCTCTTTTAAACAGAAAACAAACATTTCCCCAATATCGCATGGAACTTATTCAGAAATTATTTTTGTTTTAATATTATGTACTTAAAATGTATTGTCAAGAAAATACTTGAAGATACGAATTTCTGACGGCCTTAAGACCAATTCTTCAGTTCTCTGTCAGAGTGGTTTTCTGGAAAATCTCTTGTCAACTCGGAAATACATATACCAAAAACCAGAAGAATACATAACTCTGTCATATGTTCGTTTATAAAGTATAAAGTATTGCTTCAAGGGAAAAACTTTTCTGGCATTTCTATTAATGTTTTGAAGAAATTTCGCTTCGTTTTGTTACATTAAAAAACGCCCTAGGGTGTCAAAAAGCGAACGTCTGCGGTTTCTGTTTCTGACTGAAACATCAGCGACAAGTGTACTCAAATTTTCTTAAAATATTATCAATTGAAAAAAGTTGAAGGACTCGAGTTTGCCTGAAAGTACATGCAAACCACCTGTGGCTCCCCTTAACAAAGTTGGAAACTTTTCCTGTCGAAACTCCAGTTTCGATTTAATATTTAAAATGGCATCATAATGGCGCCCTCCTCGGAGATTATTATTGAAACATGTCGACGTAATGGGCTTGTTAACACTCCTCCATTAATGTAATAGACTTGCAGCATTCACGCAGTGAGCAGTGAACACGCCGCCGCCGCGCCGTCACACTCGCATAGTGTCGAACTAAGAGTAATACTTGAGGTTTTTCCCCGCGAGGCGAGGTGACGAAATAAATTTATTAAAAAGTTGTAATTACACAACCACACCACCTTGAAATCATGAATAAGTGCAGTGGGTCGGGAAATTCTTGTCGCTGTATTAATAGGAAATGATCCTTCAGTCTTTCATCCTGTGAGACTCCTACCTTAAACTCCTGTCCGAATAAGTAAGGAATATGAGTGTGGATTTTAATTAGACAACTCAAGTATTAATAAATTAGAAGGTGGTGCGACAGCGTTTGAAAGTTTAATTTCGTTAACTCATGAGAAGACTTCGACACAAAGTTTTTATGACAAAGGAAATATCCTGAAACACTTTCCATACTTGCCATACTCATGTTGTCTGCCACTGGATTGTGGTGAACCCTTAATTTACGACGGATTTTATTAAATAGTTTTACAGTGGGAAATTACATTTTTCAGTGCGTATTTAACGCGCAACATGAACTTTTCCATTTTATGTACTTTAATCTGGCAATAAAATTCGTCATCTGTTTTTCATGCCTTGAAAACAAGCGATTAGGCGGAATCAGTTTTTTTCAATGTACATATAATAAATATTTCGTTATATATCTATTCCATGTTCCATTCTTCTCTGGATGTTCACAACTGGTCCTTTGTTTTTGGCAAAAACTTCGCCGCTAATTTAGAGCGAATCCGGAGTTTCCTGCGGAAGATTCCAATTGCAGAACTCAATGAATTATTACGGAAATTAAGAAGGCAAAACTACTGTGAAAATTGGGAAATTTGGGTAGATACTTTTGGTGAATAGTTGAAAGTTCGCTAGATGTGGATCTACAATCTACATAAAGGATATATGTGGAATACCGCAGAGATGGTTACCGACGATCTCTGAGGGCATTTGTAAATTCCATTTCTCAAGTCAAACAACGTTGAAGAACGAATTCTTCTCTTTTTAGATAACTCGAAAAACAACAGAAGATAAATCTGTACTGGATGGGGAATGGAGATGTGCTATCGCGACTCCTGCGTGACAAAGCTGAGGAGCAAGTGCACAAAAAGTTTATAAAATTCAGACACAACTTCAATTCATCATGGATGCGGATTTAGAGATGCACGTTGAAAAGATCCAAAAATGTACATCTGCAGCACAATAGGGGAGGACGGTGGAGCGGCCCGGTCGGTTCCAAGGACCTCAACAGCAAACAGGGCACGTACATTACTGTCATGCCGGGGAAACTTTCGCTAAATATTATGTAAGTGTGTGTCACGCCAATGTGCCCCAAAAGAATATTCTTGTTCTGGAATCTCGCTGATCCTCTGGGCGATGACGAGAGTCCCTGCTCCGTCCACTGACTCGTATACACGTCGCAAAATTGTCTCCTTAATACGCTCAGAGAATATTATTAATGACTTTTGTGTATGCATAAAAAATTCCAGCCGTGTTCGGACATCCTCAAATGAGTCAAGAGGGACCTGGCCAACTCTGTAGCAGACACAGGAGCGGCAGCACTGAAGGACTCTTGCCCGCTATCGTATTAGTTGGGTCCAGCTTTCGGTTTCGTAAACCAAGAACCCGTCATCCCAGTCGCGGCTATAAATACAGCTGAAGAAGCATACGTCAGACACTGGAACTGAAGAGTTCCTATCTCCTCCTGCACCTCCAGGTGATGAGCTCTTGCTGTCCCCTTCCCCCGGAGTTATCTAGGTGTAAGTTCATCGACATACCGCAGTTGCACCTGGATCGCGTTTATGCTCAACAAGTTCCAGGCGTGCCCAGATCTTGGCAGTCGTACGCGGTTAATCAAACTACGGCCGAATTTAGCCTAGGAAAAAAGGGTTGAGTGCAGAGGATCCAGAGGTTGCAGGTAATAATGGTGCAGGTTTTCTGAGAGCGATATCGACGCAACTAATAGACGATTGAACCGGTTTCCGGCCCTGAGCATGGAAATGGGAAGTAATTGTGGTACACTGATGCGGGTTTTTGTTATACTCGCATTTAATGAGCAGCCTCATCATAGGTGCATTAACCACGGTTCTGGCGGTCGTAGACCTCGCCGCCATTCTTCCAAGTGCACTTGCAACAAACCCTGCCCTCGAGCTCAAAATTGGGCTAATTAAAAGGTGTAATTACAACACTCCCTCATTTTCGTAATTTCACTGAAAGCACTCTTCGTCCCGGGTGGAGTATTTTTAAAGGGTTAAAAACTCCTGGGAATTTTAAAATTGTCAGCACAGTTCAGAATGCAGTTGCTCCTTTTGTCCGCGCTAGCAGTAATTTTTCCTTCTCGTGTTTAATGTTTATACAATAAATCGCGGTGAGTTAAAGAAAATGGATGCTGGGGCCATTTTATCATTTTAGCATCTGTTTCTCTCGTCATTGAGAGTAGCTGCCTTATTGCAGTGATTATAAAATGTGTAAAAATATTCAGATTTCATAACAATTTAAAATCGAAATTTGGCATTTCGCCTGGCAATTGTCGATTTCAGCCATCACCACTTTCCGTTTTACCCAATAATACCAATTAAGGAGCGAGTAATACAGGAATTCGGACACGCTATTTGCAGTAATCCGTTCAGTGCTTATGACGGCTTTCCCCGATGTTATTTCTTGAATCATTTATGAGATGAATCATTTACCAATGCAGAATAAGACATGACTAATTTGAACTTAGTTGTTTGCATGTCCATTACAGCAACCGAAACCCGCGGGCTGACCTATGCAAATTGAAATCTACACGGCCGGCCTCTACTTGGAAATTGGAACTAAATCAAAATGGCTTCCATCTGCCATTCGGAAAGGGCGTCCAAAAAAAAGCAACAGCGCGGTTTGTGTATTTATCTTTATCTGGCATACTTCAATATATGTACATATTACATAATATGTATATAAATACGCACCGCTTTTATTATTATTCATTCAGTATGTTTTCCAGAGAATTTTATGTTATTGCAATGCTCAGCGTAACTCTAACGGAATCGCTTAACATCACCCACGGATTTCAGATAAGAAAAGCGAACGCTCGAAATTTGCTTACTATTCAAAATCTTATTCAGAATTGTTGTTTCTAAGAAATTGATTTGGTTCATCGCTGTATCCTCGCATTCTCTCTGGGCTTATTAAGAAGAAACATGTTTGTTATCTTATTGCAAAATCAATTCACAATTCTCACTACACACTTGACATTACGGTATTAAAAACAATGTTTAGATTAATATTTTTGTTTTCAATAATAACAAATCTCAAATTCAGTAATTTGAACTGAACTAAAAATTTCGGACGAGGACTGTTCGTGGAACGGATTTTCTGGAATTACAAGCTGTTTTTCTAAACTATGTTGGAATGTCAAAAAACTATTCAATAAGATTATTTAGTAACTGACAAGGCAGAGTTTTTCTAATCGCATTATGGGGCTCAGGGACTTACGCGACCTACCCTTTAATTCTACTTCATTCACGCACTGTTTTAACGCAGTTCTGCACAATTGAGTTGTTAAATCGCATTGAACTTAATTTACGCAAACATTTCACAGACTTCGTTCTTTTCTTTTAGGAAGAAAGTAAAAAGCACTCGTAATTGAATTATTGCTGCGACCTAAATATTTGAGAATTCCTTTACATATATCTACATATTTTGGTACATATTTAATTTTCTTATTTCATTAAATTATTGATGTCAGACATCAGAGGCAATGACGTTGATGATCGTAAAGTGAAGTTCACGAGTAAAATGGCCGAAAAAGTTGGCTGGACTAGGGCTTAGGCCATAATTTTAAGTTCAAACCTTTCAAAGCGTCAACGGCTGCAATAATAATTAATTAAATTCACTTGAATTCGCTCCACGCATTTGACCCATTTCGTTGCCCCCAGAAGAGGCTTTTTGGAGATGTGCCCATAAAAGGCGCGCCTGTCAACCTCGACCAGTCTTTGTCACGATTCCCTACGAAACCCTTTTCCCCAAGAGTAATCCATCAAAGAAGGTGCAAGGTTGGGATTACAAATCAGAAGAGCTGCACTTTCAAAAACTCAAGAGTTGAAGGGCTTCTCTGTTCCTAGTTAAGTGCAGGAGATAATCGTGCAAGTGCAGCCAGGTACGCGCGGTCGTTCCCAAATTCATTCCGCTGCCTTCGGGACGTTGTTCCAGAGCTCGCAGTAAGTTCATTGACACCCTCGATCAGGACGCATTCGAATAACCATTGAAAATTAATTAAACGCTTTCGGCTTTGAGGCCAATTCAACTGTGCTCAAAGTGAATTCCGACTGGTGCAGTATTTTGGTTTTCACGGCATCAGCCTGGCCCATCAAGGGCTGTTAAGCTACTTCGAAATGGGCAAATTAAAACTAAAGCGCTTCAGATGAATAATTAACTTAGAACAAATTGGGAATCCCCTGAATAAATCATGCCATAGTTTTAGTGTATCTCGATTGCTCTTGCAGACAGTTTGCTCTATGTTCAATGTTCATATATGCAGTCGCGCCCCACGAGAATCAAGTTGGGCTCCCACGGTGCTCATCTCCTTTATTAGGCAAGGGACAAAACTGTTCGGATGCTCTGCATGCACTGATTAAAATTTAAACTCTATTCTCTGTGCGAATCACAAATCAGTCTTCTATTACATCGACGGATTAGTTCTACCTAATTACACGGACAAAGTCCAATTCCCTTTTCCCTCTGCTGCAAACGCTCACTGGTGTTTTCAAAGCGAATTTACGCCTCGTTTTTGCTTTAATTGGATTCCAAATTGAATTACGCAAAGTGCGTCCTTTTGCGTGGGTTCGGCGGAGTAGAATTTCACGTCCCCCTCACAACAAATGAATACCTTTAGTCCCTTCATGAAGCATTGCAAATGAAAAAAATAAATGTTTGTTTTCGACAGTTTTTTAATTTTTGGAATTTGAACTGGACAGGCCAATGGGGAATGTTCTAGTAGATAAAATCTAGTGCTTACTGCTTAAATATATTTCGTTTTCGTATTTTCACAGATGCTATATATATATATATAAATATATAGTTACATAGGTAGCACGATAAGAAAATCTAGCATCTCAACGTGGAGCCTTGCAATGGATGACAAGGCGAAAGCAATACTATAATACATCACAGTATTTTCTTAGTTGCTAACGGATACTGAGGTCAGAAGTGATTCGAGCAGGCGAACCTAGGATTAAAGCTTTGTGGGAACGAAAAGGATTCAGCAAGTTTCATTCTGAAAGACAATCTCGTCCCTGTGAGTATGTTTCTCGGGAAGGGCGGCGAGGTAACGAACCTACCACACATACCACTGTTTCGTGCCACAGCACTGGGGTTGACATGTAATAGCATTATAACCAGCAAAGTTTGAATAACGTCTCATCACCCAGGCTGCGACAGGTGTAATCTCATTTAGCCATATTTCCGAAAACTATGTCCGGGCGTTACGCTATCAGAGCTGTCAACTGTCGAGGGAAATGAAATATCCTCGACGAGGACGAGCTACGCACCCGCTGCCACCCAGATCCACCCCATTGGACTGAGCAACTATAGAGACGTGACTTTCATTGGACTTACTGGATTTGTGTACCTGGCTATCCATTCCAAAATCCTGCATCACAAGATAGTGTCTCTGGATTTGAGGATTCAATGTGGTGTGGAAAATTTTTACCCAAAACTTGGAAAACTGTTACCCGGCGGTTTTAGCTTCTGGAACTTAATCGAGAACAAAATGTGGGGCGCTCGTCACGGACCCTCAATTACCAACTTCTTTCCTTGAAAGCAGCAACAAAGCGGTGATTAACCACCACCAATTAGACGCTGCTGCTGACTAATCGATGACTGTAGCAAACTTTCCAGGAAGTGTTTGTGCCCGGGACGACCCTGTGGGGGATGCTGCAACAGCTTTTGCAGCACTCGATCCGGCAGAGCGCTCCGACTGAAAATCAGTGCAGTGATAAATATGTATGTCCTGTACTAGATCGCTGTAACGATGAGAGCTACCACTTCGGAATATTCAAGTGCATTTGAGTCCTTGATTGATTTAGGGTGCCCATTGCTCCACGTCAATGAATGCTCGAGCATTTCAGAGCCGAAATGACGACTTCCTTGCACAGATTTTAATAGTGGTTCTAATTTCAGTTCTGAGAACTGATTGCCACATTCGAGTAGTGCAGATCTGAAGAATGTCATTAGATCCCAGTTTACTCGACAGAATGCAATTTGTGAGAAGGGTTTTCGGTTGGGAAACCACTAAAGCGCAGAGATGACTTTCCTCCTCGGTATTGATTGTTTTCACTACTCAGTTTTCCTAATATTTTCCAAGTTATTACCACTGGAATTTTCGTTAACTAAAGAGAGAATTCATTATGCATAAGAGGCCTAAATCAAAGACTATTGCATGTACTTATGTATGCCTGTACGTATTTATTAGAGCTATGTAAACTCTCGTAATTACAATTTCATAATTTAATAACAATATAGGAATAATTTTATAACACTTAATTTTGGAGCAAGCAAAAAACTTTAAACTTAAATGTTCTCTGGTCACTAATTTGTTTTATCTCAATAGAGTTGTCCAGTTGCAGATCTTTGTAAAAAATACTGTTCTGTGTCCTCGTCTTTCGATACAGTGCAGTGGCAGCCTGAAATCACCCACAAACCTCGCCTGATGGTATAAGTAAACTGTAAATGACGTTGTAAACTGCGCGGAGGTTTATTTTGAATACTGTTTGCAGAACTTTGTATTGGATCCTTTGCTCAAATAACTCAATATCCGACATACCTTCCTTTTTTGACAATTTAACTATTGATTTTCAGTTCTCTTGAATATCTTCAACTTTCTTCATTAATTTACAATTACCGATTCATAAAATCGCTTCAGATCACTCGTTACCTTTAGGAGTTTTTTCAACAGCATTGTTTCTTTACAAATTTTCTCATTAAAGGCAATAAACATTTACCAAAGTCGACAAACAAATTTCCAACTTCTCTTGACATGAAACAATTCACCATTTCGCAATTCTCAGCTTGGCTGTAAAAATAACTCCACAAAAGCAAAACAAACATAAAACAAAGAATTCGCGAAAGGTTTCTGTGGGACGAAGACAAACGTCCTTCCGAGGAAAATGGCATCGCTATGGTCTTTTAGAAGTCCTCTTAACTTCCCTCTTCCCCCACTGAAAATCGCAAAAGTCTTTCAGGACGATAAGTTCACTTCCACTTCCAATCAACAACGATATCTCCCAATGGCCTCGTGTTTATGGGAAACATTCGGGAAGTTAGCTTTTCTATTTTTTCGCGAATCATTCCCTCCAGAATGACTAAACAACTCGTGTTTGTGCACCACTACTGTTGCAGTTTTTGATAATTGCGATCTGGGCGCATTTTCCTAAACAGTTTTTGCAAAAGTTTTTCCTAAAGTGTTTTCGCAAAATGCAGCCGTCGAAGAAAGCTGGGTGCACCCGTTTTTGTTTGGTCAGTTATTGTAGTATTCCTTTCAGTGCTGCTCTTTACTCCCCAGAAGGACGGCAGCAGGAAGGGGTCGTGATAGTGAAAGGAAGCCCCGCGGACAAAATGGCACTGCACTAACTCAACGATCATTAAAAGTTGTCCTCGTCTCCAAAGCGTGTCAACGGCACCGGAGCTCGTTAGCGGTGGAACCCGGAGCATCCATTGGCACCTGCGCTCTTCCTTTGATTTCGACGTCAATTGTGCATGGAATTTAATTAAAGATTGCCTCGGGGAGATAATTTTTAAAGGCTGCAAGTATTCCAGCTGGGACATGACATGCAGCTCATTTTTACTATTTAACAAACAATTTGTACAGTTTTCGTTGGCACGTTGACCAAAAAGCACTCGCTTTCTAGTAATAGATTGTGTTATCTACTCTACTACTTTTGTATACTCTATTAGTTATTAGGTTGTGGGTAAGCAAAGCAATTCTGTACCTACCTAATAGTTTTCCAGACGTTTGGAGGACAGAAGAATTATTGAAATTAATGGAAAATGTTTTCTTTGCTTAAATTGTTTTGTATACCATTGCAATTGTGACAGAAATTAGAATCTTAAAACCCCCATCCGCGACGCGGATTTTCCTCTTCGTAGGTCTTTGAGCTCTTTTTTGTGGCTGTAGATATTTGGAAAACGGTTGCTCACGGTTTCTTGGTCAGTGAACGAAACTTGATTGAAAACCAGTTTTCTGCTCAACGTCATAACGAGCAACTAAGAAAGTGGAGTTGATCTTCATTGAAGATCCGTCGCGTCAGCATCCAATGTCACCGAAAGGTGCTCCAACGTTGGCAACGTACAAAAATATCAAGATGCTGCTTGATCCGGTTTGAGTTGAAAAAGGAGCATCAGTGCCCCAAAAAGTAGCCACAATTGCCAGCGGAAGACAAGTTTCAATTTAAAATAATCGTAATTATTTCCATTCCAGCAGCAATCATTTTGTGATCTTCATTCTTCACCCAGATATGCAGAGACCAAAAAGAACATTTCACTTCTCCCTGAAGAAATCAAAGTATCGAAAAAACTTAAACACACGGAAAAATCACGCAGGAAAGACATCCATCATAGAGTAAGCATTCGTGGCAATACTTTTCATGATGATGGACCACGGCAAATCTGAAATTGTTATTCAGAAGGAGGTAATAAAATATGTTCGAAATGTGTGATAAATTGCTATAAATGGAAATGCATACGGGTTTAACACTGAGCCAGAATATTTATCTTATAGAAAATATATAACATGATGTGGATATTATTATGGATTATCGCAGAGTATTCCACTGGGTTAACGTACCTACACAATCTCCATTCTTTGCGGAATATTTGCATAACATAGGTTTTTTGATTGTTTCAAATTGAAAATGAGTATATTGAGTTATTTTGCCACAAATACAAACCAATATTTTGTAATTGGAAAACAAAACATTGATCGGTGATTTTTGAAGCTCAGCACCGACATAAACCACAAGAGCAATCTCGTGTATAGCAGCTTTTCCCAGAATATTGTCTTGCAGTTTTCGAATCTCACAACCTGCTAGGGTTTTTGTACAAAAATGAATCAGAATTCAGAATTGTAGAAATACACATATGTACATTAGAAAAACAAGAGATTTCGAGCAATTTCGGTGAATCGACATTAATACGGGATAAGATTAATACCCTCTCGCTTGACAATTTCCCAAATATTTTTTTACATTCATTATTATTTTACATTCATTATTCATCAATAGTGATTCAATATCATGATCATTTTCAACTTGGGACTTTGAGTTGTTCCATGTTCCGTCTTCGGACTTCGGAGTCGCTATTAATGTGTCTCCGATATAATTGTCAATAATGGGATCAGATATTTTGTTCAGTTGGAGTTAGTTCAGAGTTTAGAGCTTGTCCATTAAAATTGTTTAATTTACTCCTCCAATTTTTATAAGTTAAAGAGGGTTTTTTGTCAGATCGTTAGAAATTTATTTGTGATCGGAAGAACAAGAAATATGAACTGAACATTAAATGCTATTACCGTTGCTTGCACGGTTTTCAAATTATTTTGTATAAACAAAACGAACTCTGACTTTGGCAACTGTATAATATGTGTTTTAATAATGTTCATGTTTTAAAAATTAATTTAGTATTAAAAACCGTTCAATATGTACGAAAATTGTTTACAAAAATCATCCCGTACAACTTCTATATGTATACATGAATTCTGTTGGTCTGTCTGAAGAATTTTGGGATCCATCTTTTCGAATCCGAAAAAGAAATTTGTGAATTTCATGCTTGATTAATTTTCCCTCAGCATAATAACAACATAGCGTGAATATCCTTTCAACAATGGAAGATGAACAACATGAAAAAAAGTTCGTTGGTCGTCAGCCACAGTGAATTCCGGGTGCTAGTAATATTTCTCATTTCATCCACAACTGTAAGAACATCTCCCCCGTTTTGATTTAATTAAAAGGGAGATCCAGTCAGCATCCGAGGTCCAGCAGAATGTAATGAGTGCGCTGGTTTGCTGTTGCGCTGTCTATTCTTTCCATGTTCTTGTGGGACAGCAGCTATGTGCAATGAATATTTAGATCCTGGGAAACTTTTGGAAAATTGCATCGCTACAGGAGCTTTAATATGAGGGATTTGGATTAGAATAATATCGGGCAGAACGGTACAGTTGGCTGTGAGCAGCTTCAGGAGAACTGTTTGAAGGGGCCGCTCGTACGGGAAGAGGAGTTAATGCACATCCCCAAGGGAGTGAACTGCCAAAATGCTACTTTAAAATGTAAGTATTAAAGTGTAATTCCACTTCTGAAATAGTTACTTATAGAATACTAGATAATGAAGGACTTCTTCGCTCTTAAATTGCCACTTTCGAATTAATGCAAATCCGGGGTCGGCCACGATCTCTGTGCTAGTATGCGATTGAAGTGCTGCCGTGCTGGGTGTGCACTGTGCACCTTCCAAAGGTCCTAACTCCTGCATTACTAATTAATTAATCAACAATAAGTTGGAAAATGTAAGTCATTCCGAGCTGTTTGAAACAACAGTAGGGTAGTGACATTTTGAACTTAAGGATTCAGTTGGAATTAGAGCTCCTGAGTTATACGAGAAAAATTTCTATGCCTGGTGTGAAAGGATCTATCTATATTAGCCGGTCAGAATATAAAGGACGAACTCAGCGTTGATTGTCCCTGTGAATGTTTCATGCCTGAGTAGCTTCCATATAGGTTTAAGGATATTCACAGTGTTAATTTCGCTCCCTGTTACTTTTGAACCCGGTCTACCCTAACTACTTATGAGTTAGGATATAGGAAAAAAAGTCGTTGTTTATGCATTTGATTTGAAATAGGTACACAATGAACAGAATGCAGTTTATAAAATCAAGAATCATAGAGTGCAGTTTTGAGATGTTATAACGCTTTACAAAGCATAATTTCTACTAAATAAAAAACGCTTTGTTCTTTTAACATGAACTTTTCCTATAAATAATAGCGAGAAGCAAAAAATGTTCCAATATTCAGGACAGTCTAAGCAGAGTTTCCACGCTTAAATCTAGTACATGATGTAGGAACTGAACTGCATCACAATTCACAACGTAAAATTCTCATTGTTCTAAGAAAATCTCTTTTCCCGTTTTCCATTTATATTAAAAATTCTTTTCCCTTCTTTGACTTCATTCAAATTCATTCAAAATCGTGATATCCCGACGGTACCTATAGGTGAAGAAAACTTTGCACCACTCACTCCGTGTCCTTCATGAACATGACCTCTTATAAGGAAACGTTCTCTGCACAATTGTCTCGCAGAAAGTAGGTCTTCTTGCATGACTTCTCGACATTCTTTCCGCGAAAACAAAGGCATTGATCCTCAATATTTGCTGGAATTGATTTTGCACTCGGTCCTACCTGATATCCTCCCGTCGAGTATTATCATGCTCAAGGAAGGGACAAGAAAAGTGCACCGGCGTCCTTTAAAGAGTCCTGGACGGAAGTAGACCAAAGTAACAAACAGTAGACCAAGAAACATACCTTACTTCAATAGCTTCTCATATTCCTTTCGTAGTACAGCTGCTCCTTGCTGAACTTTCTGAGCCATTTAATCCAGGTTGAGTGGTTTCCGGAGCAAGTCCTTGAAGTGCTTCTACTCTCTGATTGTACACGGTATCCTGGTTTTACTACTTCGGAGATTTATTTATTTGTTCGGGGACGATGCTCTCGATTGAGGTTGTAAAAATTTTTACTTGAGTCAGCTCAATGATTACTTTGTAGTCATATCTACCCCTTTGTGAGTCCCAGGACTATTAACTGGGGTGTGTTCCAATCTGAACGATAACAGTGGACAATCATATTTTATTGGTTTGTCCAGGAAAGATTCTAACAAAGCAATCAACCTGCTTTCTTTTATTTAAACTGGACCAAAGTTATTTGCCGGAATCGAAGTGACGACACCCCGCCTCTTTCGTTGGCGCCTCCAGGTTAATTCTTTCGAATGCCGCTTTCTTCAGGGCTCATTTCAAAATCGAATAGAAGCACTTCGAAGTCGGCAGTCCATGAGTATCCACTGAAGGTGCTGTAGTTAAGGGAGCTGTGGGATGAGGGACTGCGCTATTCTATCATTAAGTGAATCACATTAACCTAGATCCCAAGCTCAATTCGTCTTCTGGGAGAAATGTCTACAAATACTCATTGCAGAAAGCACTTCTTCGTGGGTTGGATTGCATTTTAAGTTCTTCGGCGGACGTTCGTCCCTTTTGCTGTGGATCTCTAGGTTGCAGAATATCGCGGAAAATTGTCGTAGCCAATATGACAAGCTTACTCGTACGTAAAGAAGACGATAACTTGCATTGGGGGAGCGAGTTGCTTGCTCCGATATTCAGAGTAACAGCATCGAGAAGGAAATGTGCGATAGGGTCTCAGTTGCTACGTTTACAATATTTCTCTAAAAATGTGCTTGTTTCTGAATTTCTTTTTAACAATGAAAAAAGACAAGAAAAACTGAAAATGTGCTCTTTTTTTGTTGATTTTTTCCTTGTTCAATGCTGCATAAATTTTCCGACGGTAATTTATTAGAATAAGCAAGTGAGTCAATCATCTCATTGCCAACACGACAAACTCCGAGATGGTTGCTCTGATTTCCCAAATTAATAAACTGTGTCAGATGAAAAATAAAACAAGAACTGAATCTGTCTTTATCGAAATGTCGGAGCCAACAGCTTTGAGAGTTATTACAAAAATTATAAAGAAAAAGCGGAATAAACTTTTCCAGGACAATATGCTGAATTTGTTTCGAAATAGTTTCTGCAAAATGAAGAAAATCAATAAAAGGAATAAAAAAAATTTTCTAAACTTCTCGATAAAAAAATGTATGAAAGCACAACATCGAAATATCTGTGAGAGTTTTATGTACATTTTCATAAAAAACAGTTCCGATGGAGTTTTGAAAGATTTTCTTTTAGAAACAAAAATTTCTTTTGTGAATTCGAAACTATGGCGAAAACTCACCCAGTGGAGGATTCTGGTTGAAGCACCCCTTCCCCCGTCCCCAACAGGGCAACCACAATAGGACTATAATAATTCCATTTCATTGTTAGTATTGTAATTTTGAAGTTAACTGTTTTCCATGATTTTTCACTAAAGACTAAAGACTATTTGATTTTTGTTTTCGCTAACGATTTTCAGATCCAAGCGGCACTAGCCACTATTACAGTCTTACAGAATTAGCCACTCCCAAAATTAAACCTTGGCTCCGCCAGTGTTATCCTCTGCAGAATGTCGGTGAACCACTCCGGGAATTTCGGTTCCGAAGCCAGCAAAATTTTCCATAATTATGTAATTCAATTAACTGATCTTCCCAATCTACATAATTCAATATTCACGTTTAAAATGAAAATTCAAATAAGCTGATTTAAGGAACTCTGAAATCTGAATAATTGAAAAGATTGTTCTGAGTCAGTTGAAACGATTTTTGCTCGTTTTGTAAACCTTCAATAAAATTTATCATTTCGCCGGAAGTACTAACGCACTTGCGGTAATAAAGAAATATCTTGAACCACTTCTTCAAATAAAAAGCACCTACCCAGTCGCAGCTGGTTGCCAAACGGTAGAAGAATGTGATCCGATACGAAGCTCCTTGGAATCTGCACGTGTTCTGTGAAAAAAAAAAAAAAACAACTTGTGTTTTAGTCCTTCCTTCCGCTCCCAATTGCGTGTACGAATTCAACTCAACTCACGCACAATAAACTCGGTGCGCCTTATAAATTCCGGGAATCATCAACCCTTAACCACTTCGTAGCTCTTTTATGCTTGATAACATTTTTGCCCATAAATTTTCCATTTTCCACAAGAATTTTTGTGTTTTATTCACATCCTGCCATTTTGTATTCCGCTTCGGTTGCTGTTTCTTCTCTCTTCGGTTTTCGTTTCTCATCGTCGATCCTCCCCCAGACCCCCGCACCTTTTATTAATCAATTTTCTGGATCATCAATTATTTACCAGCTCGTTCCAGCGCTCGGTAGACACTTCAGCAACTTTCCATTTGAATGTGTATCGAAATAAAGACAGGTACCCAAAGGAATGCAACCGCAACCTTTTTGTTGCGTGGCACTGGGTGAGCAGGAGCACGTCCTGTAAGTGACAAGTGTGCTCCAGAAAATATGGAATTTCTGTTGGTGCAAGAGGATGTGGAACAGTGGAGCCGATGTGCAATTTTCTATCCATGAAAGATCGGAGACCTCTTCATCTCTTCCATTAGCAAATTCTTACCAACCAGCTGATTGCATCTGCACAACTTTACGTAAGGATGCTTGACTAGGAGTGGGTGTGTTTTTCGAGAGGGCGTCGAGTATTTTATGGTCAAAAACACTTGTGCTCACTTTACTTGGACAGCATCCAAGTGAGCCCTAATCAATCATACCCAAAGATAATTGCTGAATATCGAAAGTCCACTAACCGAGGGAAGGATTCAAGCGATACTATCCTAAAATCTCCAAAACTACCGAAATGTGGGGCGCCTCTTGCGCAATCGCGTAAAACGGAGTTTTACGAGGTGATTCCTTCCCTAGAAAGCTGAACCGTGTTCTGATATAAAAACATCCGGCTGAACTTGCAGTAATCATACAAGTTGGCTTGTCATAAATGGAGGAGTATTGGCTGCACACCCCTAAAACCGAAATACTGTATCTTAGATAGCTCGGCCAGCTCAAGGATTTTATTACTGATGTTTGGAGCAGGAATTGCTTTACGGCAGGACTCCGGACCATTTCGGCGTTTTACGATCTTATTATTAAGGTCTGCTTTTACCTAAACAAAATGAAATAATAAGGAAGCAAAAAATTACAAAATGAGAACGACTTCGAATTATGAAAAATATTCGTTGCGAAAATTGCAGTACTTAAGCTGAAGTTAATGTAGAACAGTAAAAATAAGAAGGAGTAGACGAACTGCTAAGTGCTGGTAACACTGATTTGATTACTGAAATCTTCACAGCAATGAACCATTCGTTGTAAACATCTCAGACAGCAATAATAACAATCCTTGTTGAAGTGAAGCCGAACAACGCATCCGGACTTCTAAAGTGAGAGCCTCGGGGTTCCTCAAGCGCTCTTAGGCAGATTTGGGACAGTTTGGCAAGAATTAATCCAAAATTTTTTCAAGTAAAAACTTCGCCAACGAACAATGTCGGATTGTTGGACCGAGAGCATTATATTAAGTGGAGTAAAACAGTATCCTGTTTTAATCTCTTAGTCACCCGCTGCAGGAATTCCTGGCAGCTATCCAAAAACCCAAGGAATTTAAAGTTTTTCAGATAATGTTTATATATGTTAGCTAGAATTTAAAAAAAAAAAAAAACAACGGCTTCAGAACTGATTTGATGCAAGGATTGTGTAAATAATTCACCACAAGGGCTTCGCTGTAAGAAACCCTTGAATCAGCAACGGTCTACTTATTCTTAATCATTGAGATGTCTTCTCGAGTGAAGAGGCCTGGATTTTCATGCCCCGAGGAGTGTGTACTGAATACTCAGTACTTGAATGGGAATTCTGATACATTCAGGATTAGTTACAGTTAGCTGGGAGGAATAACATTGGTTTCATAATACGTTTATCGCAAGGACACTGAGGGTGCACCTAGGGCAAGTTGCAAAACATTGGTAATGTAGTATATTGTGCTGTGATACTAATTATGGAAATTGCACTAATTGGCTGATTACTGACGGCAGGGAGAACCGCCTTCCATCTCAACAAGGAAATATAAATTGTTTTTTGCTTGTATACAAACTAAGGGTAAAAACAAATAAACGAGAAAACTAATACACTGGTACATAATAAAATAATATTTATTCAAATATGCCCTTGGTAGTGACCCAACCACCAACGAAAACCTACAACAATAATTATACGATTTCAGGCGAATCAATATTACTGCTTGAGTCAGAACAAGCATAAAAACCATTTGAATATTACATTAAACGTGCGTATTGTCTTCCAGCGATATATTTAAAAGGTACCTTCACTGAGTTATGATAAATTTACGTAAACCTCTGATATAATGTAAGCATTGTGGTCCCGGTTCACCAAATCCAATATGAATCCTGTTTCCATAAAGCCTTCCCAGAAGGTATGTTTGCGTGGCTCGGGGCGAGAACACAACGAGAGCCGACAGGTTCAACTGCTGGGAATAATGCAAAATCAGAGGCCGCTGCTCCCCGACGGTATAAAGACTTTCGACGGGGCATAAATACGAAATGAACTGGATTCCGGAATTCAAATGGCCTCTTAAAAAAGCGGCCTCAAAACCAACAAATATTTATGGAATAATTGAAAGAGGCAGAAGTATCTTACAGACCTTGTGGGCTTTGGCGGAGATAGTCAGTTTTTTGGAAGAAGTGTCCTACTTTTTGCTGCAATGTGGTAAACTCTGAAAGACTACCTGGCAGGACGATGGCAGGAGTGATGATACCAGGAAATAAATTTCCGATGGCATATGGAAACTGCTGCAGAAACGTCCCCGGATTCGCATTGTTGTCGGCGCCCTGCCATGAGGAGTCGCTGTTCCCTGTCTGCATTCTTCAGGCCAAAGAGCTGGAAGCCGTCCAAGCAACTTAAAACTGTAAAAATATTTCGTGTTCGAAATAGTCCGAGGACGAGAACCTTCCGCTGAAGCAGGAAAGCTCTGCATTTCAAACCGATGACGACGCTAATGTATTCATTGGTTTCCTTCGTCCACAGATTGGGTGTAAAAAATTCATGTTTGTTGTCTCGGGGGAACTTCAGAGTTTCGTGAGACACATGTCGGGTACTTCCCATTTAATTTATCTTGATAGCAAAATTCTTACTAAAAACTTCATGTAACGCATTGCATGCATGCATGCATGCATCCTGGTTTGGTTTTGCCTCCCTCATATCACTGCTACAATTGGGGACTCCCAGGAACAACTAAAAACTCCTCGGCGACTGACGCTGACTCTATGGAGATGGGCCCAAAGATTGAAATCTTTGGGAGCTGACTGGAGCTGTGATAACAGATTTTCGTAAATCTCGTTTTCAGGCGGATTCTGGGAGAAATTATCCGCATGACCCAGTTTCCCAGCGCTCCGGGTCTATTTAAGTGGATTTTCAGCATTTCTGAAATATTTGACTTAGACGCCTTCGAGGATTTAAGCAGTCCTCCGAATAAATTTCCATAGCACCGGTTATTGGCAATTCATGTTTGATATAATTATGCATATTTTTTTTTGCATAAATCAACACTGTATACAAATTTTCTTCAGTGCTTGCTTAAGGATTCTAAAGGAGGGATGGTTGAGGAAATATATATTGTAAAAGTCGGCTTAAGCAAAATGTCGTGCAGAAGTTCCTTACGTTGCCTTTTGTATTTGTTGTCAATTATGGCTCGCGTTAGAAAACACGATCGCTTCAGTCGCCGCTTCTCTCAACAGTTATCCCAACTAAATAATCATTTTTTGCTGGAGATATGTTATTTCATTTCCTGTAAATTAGCATTTTTATATCGCAAAACAAAAACCTGCCATGTGTTTTTGAAGTTCAACATATACTTTCTTTTGGAGTTTGTTTAGCTATGTGCTGCTGCATTAATTTACATGACAATTTTAATCAGTCTTCAACCAAACCATAAATTTTTTCTCAACGTCCAAATATTCTAACCAGGAATTCAATAACTTTTTCTCAATTGTTAAAATCGATTTCAAATCAAAGAAGCCTGCAGAATGCAGTTGTTTGCTCAGTGCCAAAACTGTGAACTCAATCACGGAATTAATGCGGAGTCAAATCCTGTTGATAGCATTTTGTTGGCAAACAAATCACACGGGATTCTGGAAGACCACATCAAACACAAACTTGGTATGTTGGAGTATGAATGACATGCAAAACGAATCGGAGACAATTTCGGATTTGCTGTCCCCTTCTCTCCTGTTTACTTTCCATTCCTCTTGTTTGGATTCTTCGTTATCTCAGATTTTATTAAATGCCATTAAGCACCACTCAACTGTTGTTGAAAGCCTAACGAGCCGGAAAAAGTTTTCAGAGCATGTTTGCTTTTTGCACAGTTGAATGTTCCCTTCAGAGGGGTGGAGAGGGGAATATGGTTCTGTCCGAAACAATTGCAGAAAAAACAAACGCGGGAGCCATGTGCAACGAGTCCTTCCGCTATAAAAGAAAACTTAATTAAAATTTTCATATTTATGTGTCGTTAGGCTCCAGCTATATTCCCATAACATGCGCTCTCCGGAGAAACCCTTCAGAATCAGATGACTTCCTAATGTAGCCAAGTGGTTATGGGGGGTGGTGAGAGGACCACTCCAGAGTGGAGTGCCATCCCCAAGGAAGAAACAATGTTGCCTAAATTAAGCGAACGCCTTTAATTGAGTTGTAGAACGCCAGTTTCATCCTCTCAACCTCTAGGATACGAATTTTTGTAGCTGCGTTAGCGATTTTCAATTCTCGCAAGCAAAATTCCCAAATCGTTGTCGACCTAGTTAGCTAACAATCTAACATGACTTTAGAGTTTAGGACAACGAACCAGGATTCAGTAGTAAACCGATTTAATTCGGTGTACATATTTTGACAACTTTTAATTTCTGTAGACTTCAAGACAATTTAGGAAGTTGTGCTAATTCAAGAGGGTTGATGGTTGAAGTTAGCATTTCACTGGATAGATACTTTTCCATACTTTTGGTCAGCTACAGATTGTTGTTTCAAAACATTTAAAAGTTATGCTGAATGATTTCTGGCCCCGTTACTTTTAAACAAAAACTTCCATTTGCTCTGACGTTGTCCGACCTTTTGGAGTGTTTCCGAAATTAATTAATTTATTTATGCCTTCAAGTACAAAAAGCTGCCAAATCGTTGTAATAAATATCAATTTGAATGAATGTTTTTAACGAGTCGGCAAAGCCGTTACTTTAAAAGTTAGAAGTGAAAACGATTTTCATAAAGAAAAAACTTAACCAACAACAGGAAATAGTACAATATGCTGCGCGATTTTTTTTAACCGTTTGCTCCATTATGTTCGCAATGTAACTGCGCTGAACCGCGGTAAATCACGATTTCAGTCCGTGCCATGTGCCCAAATGGAATCGAAGCCAAATGTGTATCCATTAAGCCTAAAAGGCAATCTCCTGAATGGGCCGATAACTGTGTGCATAATTTCCTCGAGTGGTCGCTGTACAGGATCAAAAGTAATCTTCGAAGAACAAAGCTGGAGCATGTTCCGGCAATTCCGCTAGCAATCGCAGAACCTAATAGACTCCATTTAAATGCAAAGTTGCCAGGAGCGAGTTCCACATTCGGCCGTAATAAACCTTATTAAAGTGTGTGTCACATTGCGGTCTGTGCACGTACACAGCGCAAGGACACGCTTTTCTTTGCAGGTGAAAATGGCGAATGTCGTGCGATTTGGAGCCAAGTTGGAGAAGGGTAATGAACTCAACTTATGAATTGGAAATAGTTTAAATAGCAGAAGCTCCTCTTGCTGGGGGGATCTTAAGTCAGCGAACAGGTGGTAAATCGATTTTCCCGGTTAACCGAGCTTAAGTTGCATAAACTTTGAACCATATTAAATCGATTTAGTTTTGATTGATTTAGTTAGGTCATAATATTATTAATACAGAAATCTATTGGCGTTATATTGTGATTGGGCTCTGCATAATTAATTAATAGTTCGGGACTGCTTGGCTGGTTGTGATGATAAGATGGTTTCAGCAAAGTATTTGATACATTATGAATGATGACAAGGAAAACATAATGTATGTACAAGTACATGTGGGGAAAGGAAATGTTATTCACCTCTGGGAGTACGTTCAAGATTGAAGCCGAATTATACCCATATAATATTTATTGTCCCTATTTCATTGGTCTTATTTACATTTATGGAAGTACACCTTCAAAACAAGATGCAAGTAAGTATGCAAAGTAACCTCATATAGATAATATATTTTTATCACTATTTTCACTATTTTTGATCACTATTGTTAACACACGAATTTCTTTTGATTCAAAAATAATTGCCACTCTTTGGTAGAGTCTGGGTATCCACAAATTGCTCTTCCAATTTAAGGACTTTTCATAGATTGCACAATATCAAATAATAATCATTTTTTAACTCATAGAAAAAGGCGAACTTTCCAATTTACACAATTTTAAAAAAAAAACAGCTATAATTTTTGTCGTCAATCTTTTTTTCGCATCAAAGGAAAAATTTTGATTGATAAGGAAGTAAACTTTGTTGAAGAAGTTTGGTAAACAAATAATGAATCTTTTATAACATCAAAAGTATGGTATAGATTTATTCCTGGACAAAAGTTGTACGAAAACTTAAAAATGGATGCGTCCGATAGTAAAAAGTTTTATTTTTATTGTCGTAAAACTTTTTTAATAGCTTTGAGATTGAGAAGCAAGGACAAATTGGAGTATATTTTTGCGATTCAAAAAAGCTTTTAATACGGAATCAGTTACATATTTTAGCAGTGCTTAGAGCACTCAATTGCCACTTAAAAGTTTTGCAAGCCGAATATATTATAATATACCTACTTTATAATTTTTAAAATAGATTTGCGTGTATTGTCGGTATACTGACAATGAGAGATACTCAAACGAAATATTTTTATGTTGTTGAAATGATAACTTAATTATATATGTATGTATGTATTTCCAAAACTCCATTGCGGAAGATTTTTTAACATTGATGAATCTGATATTTAATCAAAGACAAACCCAGAATCTTTATCTTGCTTCTACGAATCGTCATTTATCACAGCAACTTTATCTCTGCCGATTAAATCAGACCACAGACCGAAGTACACACCTTCAACTCAAACTCTAACTCCGTCTTCGACTTCAATATACCGCAGACGGGGAAACTTTTATCACCTGCTATTAATTTCCTTAAAAGAAGCAAAAAGTTATTCAACTCCGCTGCTGCGGAAACTTCGGGCCCAGATAACTACATCAGTGCCATGCAGCCAGAATAATTAAGAAATACGGAGCAGAGGTTAACAGTAAGTTTTAGGCGATACATCACCACCTCGGTCGGTGAGTTAAACTGTTAACTCGATTTCGGGAAGGGTGCTACATCCTGTAGTGCACCTGGCTTTAAAGTTTAAAGGCTTCTCACCGGGATTCCCGAATCAAGCACCAGGAGGGTATTCACCATTCAGAGCCTTTTACGGACGCCTAACACGCTGTTTTTGTAATTAACTTTTGGTGGGTGTTTAGCGGCCTCCTAACGCCCTCAATTCATTGCGCGATAATTAAATTGTAGGTCGTTCCGCATTTCGCAGACCACCCCTTTCTCCCGTCGTGCTATTATTCCCGCGTTATTCACAAGTTCGCGAGTTGGAGCGTTTCCGTCTGTTCCTCGGTTTGGATGTCAAGGTAACAGCTTTTGGTTATCACGGGGGTTATTTCTTTAGTTGGCATTCCGACCTCACGAAAATGCGGAATAACTGGTTGAATTACATCAGCTGAGTTTAATATCCTATAAAATATGTTTTGTTTTACAATTTGCGTATTTTATGAATGGATGAAGAAGAAGCGTGTACTTGGCCATAGAACACTGGTCAAAGGTAGGGAGATCGAGGGTGTTATTGACAACCTGGAAACAAACAACCCTTGAACGAAGTTACGAAGCAATGCAAAAATAGATTCGAATTTGTGTACATAGTTTTCATGAGCGTCCCTAGCTGGAAAATGTAATATGACAAAAACGCTTCCGAGCACAATATTATCAACTTCATCGTTCTGATGTTAACGAATCGTTAAAAAGTTCAACAAGCTGGAACACGTGAATCGTGGTGTGGGTTCCATTGTTCCCTCGTTCTGGAAATGTTGTCCTGCTGGTTTCCCAGACGACGGACAATGAGAATTTTGTCATAAACAGATCAAGCCAGTGCTCGAAAACGATTTCGGATTCAATAACTCAATGACTGCATGATCTCAGCTCAGTGCCCAGTATTCCAGATTTCCGTGTTTGTTTCATTTCTTTATACTTTGCAGCATCCGTGGCCGGTTGTGATGAATCCCTGAACAAATATTTGCGACGAATATTGTTAGATAACAGGTCCAAACTGGATGTACGAAGTACATACATACAATAGTAAATGATATTGGTGGGACGTGATGCACACATCCCGAACGCGAGGAGCAGGACGTTTCGGTAGTTCTCGACTGCCTCCGATATTGGATTTCTACGAGGAAAATCTGCGGGGATCACACTACATCTGTTACTGCAGTTATGGCTGGAAAGTTTGTATTTTCAGTTCCAATTTAGTTTTCATCTTCCCTTCGAATTTTTCTGCTGGTACTCTCCCTCGCTAAATCGAAGAACTTGATTGGAAGCTTTATGTGCTCAATAATGCAGAAGTTGTGACATGGTAGGAGAGGTCGACAATGCACTGAAGGACAGAGGTCCACAAGAACGAAATCAATGTTCAGTTGCATTCTTTTTCCAACAAAATCAATTCAGCACGTTTGCACTCAGTTCGATGCTGGCTTTGTGTTGTTCCAGTTTGAACTAACAATGACCACTCCAAGGACTCCAAGGATACATTTGTATTAAGTAAATTTCCACTCTAAAGCCACATATCTGCAATTATGCCTTCCACCAAATTGGTTGTTTTTTTCCCGAAACGTTCCACAACACAAAACAACCAATTTTTTATCTGGGGAGATTCGTTTTTGCTTTCCTGCCAAGTGAATGTAAGAGCTTCCTAAATCAGAGCCCGCGCCCGCACTGCAAGTAATCTCACTACCAGCAATTTCACCACACGGTTTGGCCATTCTAATCGGTCCTTTGTGTACATAACCTTTCTATTGGAAGGTATAAAAATGAAAAAAATTAAACCTTTTTAAGGATATGGATAAAGTTTTGGAGTTTGGATTCAGTACAGGCTCGACGGGGAATAAATTACCTCCATAATGTGTTCCGAATGAATTATACGCCCCTCGGCTGTCCGGGACGGCGATCATCCGCCACCCGTCGCCGTATTAGCGATTCAAAGCGAGCCGGGCTCGGTGTGAATAAAGGTGAAACAATTTTTGTTTGTGTCGCTGGATAAATTATTCCCCACATGCCGATTTATTGCGCCCTGTAAAGTACACCACCCCTTTCGAAACTGCTCCTGCGGAATGCGGTGCTCTTTCTCTTTAGAAATTAATTTTCATTCGAATACGTTACATGGCTTAATTCTTTGATGGCATTACCCGTACTCATTATTTTTTTTAAAAAAACACTCTTTAGGTAGCAGCAAGGGATGTGAAGAATGTCGTCCGCAAGGATGCTGACCTGAAATGAATATTAAAATGTAATTAGCAAGTGTTTCGCCATTTTGCGAGTGATGTAAATATAATTATGAGGAAGCCCACAAAAAGAATAAATTGGAAATTCACCCTTCGGCTAGGAGAAGAGGTTAAAGCAGATGTCGACCACTGTAGAGTATCCATTTTCAACGAGAACTTTTTTGTGGGATTACTCTCTTTTCGTGCTGAAAATGTTCATCTTTTGTTTTATTGTGGAATTATTATAAATTTAAAGAGATGTGTTGGTTCAACGCTCCAAAAAAGCTTGCATGCTTATCTCATGAAGTCTTTTGTAAATTCTTTCGGGACAATAATTGGAAAATAAATATTTAAAGTAATGGAAATAGAGTTTTTCAAGACTCTTTGTAAAAAGTAATTCCAATAAGAAATTGTGTTAATACGTATATGTATGTGTTTCCCAACTGTAGCAACGTCAGCGGTTGCATTTGAGTAGATGTCGAGGACAACTTGACAGGATATTTCATCTCAGTGTCAGTAAGATATTAAAGATTGCATGCAATTTAACTCGATGTTGAATATAACAGAGTACAATGAGAGGGAAGCGGATGGGAGTACTGCACATAAAAAATGAATTTCAAAATCATTCAGAATGCAACGAAGGAATCGGCTTCCTTTACCCACGCAAAGGATGCAAGTCAAACTCTATGATTACGCGACATTTCATAAACTTTTTGGAATTTTTTTGCTTGTCAGAATATTTTCTGACAAGAAAAATAAATGATAAAATGTTGGCAGAAGCGAAGGCATCACTAACAGAAGAAGGAACTCGGTACAGCGACAAGGGGGGTGGGGATACAATTTCGTATAATAAAATTTATTATCTTCTTGCAATCTTCTTTGCTGTGTTTACTTTGGACACCGAAATCAACCATAAGCGGAATCCACAAGACGGAGCTCAAAAACCGTTGTTTTGCGGTCACACTGGCGGGCGGAATGGGCAAAGTGTCCTTTTATTCTGCCCTTTGCAATGTATATCTGATAAAAACGAAACAATGTCTCGCCGACTCCAACATAACCTGGAGCAATACAAAAGAGTTAAAGATAATAAAAACAGAGACATATAGAACGATTTTTAATGGAATTTGTTTTGCCGCTGTCCTTTTACGTACAACATGTCCTCGCAAAATTTTTATTGTGAATGCTTTAGGCAAATCAATAGAATTTAATTGATCAAAGTGGATTTCGTATGTAGGTGGAGAAAAACGTTTCGCAAGGAGGCGAATGTGGTATTTTGCGAGATCCTTGTTATTGCAAAGCTTGTGCCTTTGATAACGACTGGGTTTTTGGGGTGCGGACGCCGAAATTTATTGGTTTTGTGGTTGATTTTGTCTTTGATAGATCGAAATGATTCTATTCGACAGGATATCCTGTCTTGTTATTGTCATAGGCTCTTAGATCCAAAATATTTTATTTCCTTTGCACATAGATCTCCCTTTTGTCAAAATATCTCTTTAATGTGCTTCAACAGCTCTGGGGGCGCAGGGGCAGCATCCCTGTCACAGAAGTCATTTGGGGATTGACCATTGGAAATGATTGCGGTTTATTTGTAGTGCGTAATGCGTATTCAATTTGGATAATTGAAATGTAATCGTGTAATCGAAACCCTAAATCAAATTATTTAAAGAGAATTTAAATTTATTTTCCACTAAGTAGAAAGTGTCCATCTGCAAATAAGGAATGCAAGTGAATGAAAATCGGATCCTGTTTTCCCGTTGAAGAAGACTTTTGATCCCCACAAGCAAACATTATACAGAGTAATGTTGTCACTCGCAGTTCATTTCGCTTTCCATAGCGATGAGCAAATTGGATATTCGAGTTGAACCAATTAAATTACACCGCATAATTGCATCGCTTCATATAACCAATGGTGTGCAGTTGGCAGCCAATTTGCGTTGCAGAATTCATGTTCAGAGTTCTCAAAAATTACCACAGCTGGCATAATGCTGGTATGGCGAGGAATTTAAGTTTTATCACGGTGCACCATAAATTGGGACAACCGTCTGGAGGAAGTTGAATATACCGCCATTGATATATGGCTCAAGTTAAAAGCAATAAATTAAAATGGGAGTCTGCAAATTTTCATTTATCTAGACTAGAGTACACAGCCCGCGGAGGCTTAAGGAGCGGGTAAATGAGTAACGATGCACTATTACTACACCCGGTAGCGCGGCGCCGCGCTGGTTGAAAAGGATACATCTCTATTATTTTGGCAAGATGCTGACCACTTCATCATCCATAGCGAAATTGAAAAGAAAGAATTCTTAGCCGGAGTCTAAACATTATAGGAGTTGCTTCTACCGTAGAATACCTATGTCTATAGGAACATGTCCGGGAACTTAGCAGATCATTTCCCAGCAGATCAAAAATAAAAGTGAGTTCTCTTCGCATGTACATGAGTTCTATAGTTCCTGATACTTTTTAGCAATAGTTCTGGCGATTTTACTTAAAACAAAACGATTGGAAAATTCAAAAAATGATCTACCAACTGCACGTAGCAGCTGTTTGTATAACAGCTAGCTTATAACAGTATATAATAAGAACTATTGCTAAAAAGTATTAGGAACTATAGAACTCATGTGCATGCGAAGAAAACTTCCCGGACATTACAGGAACTAGGGAAGTCGTAGTCGAACTAAACCAAATGAAGAGAACAACACAATTTTAACAGTTGAAACCAATTCAGAATAAGAGTAGCGGCCCAATTTATGAGTTTTGGAAGAGGCCACAAATGTTGCAAAAATTAACCAACCTGGTTTGCAGAGAAGAATGTGGTACACTACCACTGCGGACAGAATGCTACCAGGATGGCAAATGTACATCAAAACTTTTCATGTTTACGTACACTAAACGGAAATGGATCTATAAAAAAATAAAAGCAGTTTTAAAACTTTATCACAGATATACAGAAAACTTCAATCCTAATTACTAAATAATAAGTCTCGAAAGATCAAAGACAGCTAATAGAGTATTTTTTATTTATACGTGCGAATTCACAAATAAACGGTGTGACGACAAAATATCACCAAATTTTTTATAAGTTTTTCAATATTTATATCATTCCCTAAATGTATTTACTGGGAATATTAAATATACAAGATATATATATAAAATAATAGTGATACAAAGTTTACCATTTTTGATAACGTCGTCGGTATTTGCAATATTCCAAAAAATTAAACCATTGTTCTTAACAATCAATGAAACCAATTCTGAAAAATATGTCATTCGAGTAAATTCAGCATAATTCCGCGCACAGGTGATGCATTTTGCGGGCATCACCATGAACAGTGTTCCATTCCGATTTCCCTATTTCAACAAATTCTTTCTACAAGAACAAGGCTTGTATATTTCAAAGTTAAGCAAATCGCTCCTAATCGTGATTCTACTTCTCGCGTTATGGTAACCGAGCGAAAAACTGTGCTTGTAATGCAGAAAGCATCTCGGGGTGCGCCGCAAAATCTAATATATGTAATCTGACGTGGAAATTGTAAACTATGTCATGTGGAAAATTGAAATGAATAATTATGAAGCACATCTCTCATGTGCATTCCATCTACCATGACTTGCCAACACCCTTTTGCGACTTTATCCTATCTCACAAATTTTATTCATGTCGTGATACTGGGTATGAACTGGATATGGAATGTCGCTGGATTACGTCACATAAGAGGAGAGGTCACTTGGTCCTTTGTCGGGGCTGCGTGCCACCTTGCAATCAGGTGAGCCAAACCAACCAGATGTAATTAAAAGTTTGTCATTATGATCTCGGGTTAGCTGACCTGCGGACATGTTTCTAACTAATTAAGAATTCAAATTTAACCAATGTAATTTATTCAATGCAGTGCACGAGCACGTCCTTTAAACTATATTATATTCTCTGCTCTCTCTTCAATCTTCATCAATTGATTTTAATCTTCGGGCAATAATTAATTTTATTATAATAATTTGTTCCACATTGAGCAAGTTCTATATAGTTGATGATCAATAATTTAACTTGATTTGTTGTACTTAACCTGGAGTTTCCGTTCTGGCTTTTATATGATTTGCTATTTGCATACACGTTTGTGATGTGCTTCAAGTTTTTAGAGGCTTTCATATAAGTCCTCCATACAAATGTAGGTACTTACCATCAAAATTAGACATCAACGTGAATGTATAACGCAAATCCCTGCCAAGTGCAGCTGAGCATGAAATCAATCACGGCCCATTAGTATGTACTATGTAGGCCTAGAAAACACTAAAGTTAAATGTCTGCTCGAGTGGCTCGCGGGAATCCCCGCTTTAGTCTTCAGTTTTGCACTATCCGAAATTCAAAATGGGCACCTAGTACTGACTACTGAGTAGCCCGAAGGCCGCATAAATATCCTGCGGCTGTTCGCGTTTTCGGGGAGAACGAGTATCGGGCCATTTAAATCAATACACAGTCTGGGTGGCTGATTAAATATTTTGCTTAATTAGCTGCCGATTTGCCCGAAATGGGGGAATTAATTTGAGAAATGACTTTTGAATGGAGCCTCGAATGCTTAGCTTATAAAGTGCTACGCGTTGCGAAAGGGTAGCAAATTAATGTTTGGGTGCAAAGAGGACGTTCTAATGACTGGGATTGCCGTGGAAGTGCATTGATTATTTAAAAGTACTTGCTAACCGACCTCGTACGGTAAGCTAATTTATTTTAACTAAATTGTGTCCCAGGTTCGATCGAACGGCGGAAATTTAAACGAGGTTGAAGCATTTGTGACTCCCAATGAAAGTGGACACTATACATCATCAGTTGATTGTAAAAGAAAAATATTGTTTCCATATCATCGACCTAATTCCAATAAAGCTTAAGTCAATTGACAACTGTTCAGGATGCAACAAAATAAGTTTCTTCCATCTCCTATCTTTATTCGAACTACAAATCGGCCGGGTGAGATAACCATAACATGTATTGTTTCAACTCATTGAAGCGCTTTATCTCTTCTCTTATACAAATATTGAAAAGTAAAGAACGAAATAGACGCAGTTTGGATCACTCTACCTACCTAAATCGCAAAAAATCGTCGGTTGGTCAAATTTTGCCTTACGCTATATTAAAATTAGGCCGACGATATATTTTACCACGTGTCATTCGTACGATGATTTTAGTGCTCATGAGTTTTCAATTCTTTCAAGCGTGTCCGAACAACTTCTATAAAAATGTCCAATGTCCAATCCTTACTACATCGTCAGCTACCGACCAATTAGCAAAGTGTTTTTTGGCCAAGTGTCGGAGGAAGAATTCGCCGTTGTCCGGAGATTATTAAGCGTTGGCAGCATTCCTGTATTAATGTCGGGTTAGAAATTGGATATATGAACGAAGGTGATTTATGAACAGTAATAAGTGTTTCCTGAGTAATGGATAGGAATTGAAACAGTTTAGGTGGGGTCATAAATTTCGGTACATGTGACATTAGGATATATTGTTATGGATCCTCGACAGGGGTAGGAATGGAAGCGAGACTGGCATACACTATACTTAGTTGCGAGTTGTAGATTGTATGCCGCTCGTGGAATTTCAATTATTTCTGCGGACGCTAAGACAACTTGGTAACAAACGTGGAGAGATATTTTTCTTGGTTGGCTCATACAAGAAAGGAATTTACATTTGGCTTCAAAGGACAAATCAAATCGAACTCAGTTTATTTGTCTTTCGCGCAGGAATATTGTATGTTGAGGAAATATTTTGCCCATCACTCATATGAGTGTGTTATACTTTCCATCAGCTAATTTTATTTATGGTGTAGTTAGGCAAACTTTGCGAGGTAAAGGAACAATAAACTAAATCTTCTAAAATAATGTGTAATATTTTAGCCTCGTGTAATTAAGGAAGTATCGTAAAAATTTACACTATGCACACATATACAAATTTATTTATAGATATAAGTATTTAATTGCACTGTAATCTTAAGAGTGGATTGTTTGTATGACCGCACTGAAGGATAACAATATACATACACCCACAACAAAATCCGAAATTGAAATTTTCTTCGCTACTTAAGTATTATATACCACAATTCAATCCCTCAGTATAAATGCAGTCCACATGTCATCATTTATTTTCCTTCCAGCTTCATGTGGAGCAGTCCTTTTCACTCTTGCTCCTTTAAACGTTCATCATTTCGCAGATCTTGCCACTCCGCACAATTTATTTTTTTTTGCTCAGTCCGACGACTTACATTCTATTGATTTCGTCAATTCAGAACGTAATCGAATTCATACGAAATAGACGAGCTTCTTTAGCTTCGAATCTGTATCTTTTGTTGTTCAAGTGTAATTTATGTATTTTCCAAAGATATGCTTTTGCTGCGGAACTACCTCGAATCTAGTCGTTTTTCAATTTATCGACAACGTTCGGTTGCGTCTGTAGGATGGAGGAGGGATGGTGGTAGCAGAAAATCAATCATTTTCAAGTAATTACCTAGGAACCAATTGAAAGTAAGCATTATTGCAACGTTTGATGAAATCACTTGAGATGAAATTCATCGTTAACCAAATTTCATTAGCTAGTTTATAGTGGAAGCTGAGATCGATTGCTTTGAACAAATATTAGTTCTATATCAATATTTAGTTCTAACGACCTGGGCGAGAAACTAATTATAGAAGCTAATTTAGTCATCAAAGATGTATCCCGATTAATTGCAGTTATTTCAGTTCCTTTTTGAAATGATATGACCAAAAGTAAATATTATTGTAACTACCCTCGAACTGATTCAATTATACAAATTAATATTGTTTGTCGGATCACTCGTATAAGTCAACGTAACAGATATTAAAATTTCTGTAATAGATATCAAAATAAAAAACTTTAAAAAAGTAAAAAAAACGGAAGCCAAGCACATGAAAAAGTTAAAAATTACAAAAAATAATTTTTGGAAAAACTCAGATAAAAGAATTTTATGAAAAAACTGAAACGACGAATTCTATAAAATGAATCAAAAATCTAAACTTTAAACCAAAAAAATAAGTGAAATCCAAATATCAGACCAAGTACCCTTTGATCTACGAATCATAAGGTAACGGCAGTTGCTTCAGTATCATACCCAGTGAAAATACAACAGCTTTCATAACGTCGATGTTACAAGTAATGTACTGGTTAGTCCAAGAGTCTAATCAAATCTGACTTTTTCTACTGAAGTACATGGCGAGAGCAGTTAAGAATTTCACTTGAGGTTATCAGGGTTGATTTTTCATTCGGAATCTTTATGCCTGTCCTCGCCATGTTTAATATATATGAATGCTAGAATGATAGAGCTCATCGGATTCTCTATCTAAATATTATATGGAACAGACGATTGGTTTTACAGATCTCGAATGGAGAAAATTTCATGAAAAGATGTAAGTTAATTAATTCAAGAAGTTATTTTGTAGTTTGATCCTGGCTCATCCGTCCTAAAACTGCGCCAAGTATTTCAGTGGAAAAAATCAGATTTGATTAGACTCTTGGACTAACCAGTACATTACTTGTAACATCGACGTTATGAAAGCTGTTGTATTTTCACTGGGTATGATACTGAAGCAACTGCCGTTACCTTATGATTCGTAGATCAAAGGGTACTTGGTCTGCTATTTGGATTTCACTTATTTTTTTGGTTTAAAGTTTAGATTTTTGATTCATTTTATAGAATTCGTCGTTTCAGTTTTTTCATAAAATTCTTTTATCTGAGTTTTTCCAAAAATTATTTTTTGTAATTTTTAACTTTTTCATGTGCTTGGCTTCCGTTTTTTTTACTTTTTTAAAGTTTTTTATTTTGAGATTTCACTTCTTTTTGTTAACGTAAAACAACATAATAACAGATCTAATAAGTATAGCATCAATATTTCTCCAAGAACTAGTAAGGAAGCAATTGGTCACACCAATTACGTGATACCCTAGATGTAGAAAAATATAATCATTCTTATATCAACATTTTTGTATAAAAACGACTCATGCTTATATGGCAACACTAAGAAGGAGTTGCCCGATTTTGCTCATCTTCGAACTTGACCTTGCAATTTTAATCAAATATTATTGTACTAAATTACAAGTCCCTAACTACAAGCGTTCTCGAGTTATCGTCTGGAGAGACAGACAGACAGACAGACAAACAGACGGACATGCATAAAACGGTTTCTTTTCACTACCCAATCATGAATATATGTGTATAGTTCTTTCTTTTCTGTGACGATTATTTCTTGGCGTTGCAAACGTTCGCTCAAAACTAATATACCCTACATCTAGGGTATAAAAATACATACGCGTTTTTAGCATATTCTTTGACCTAATGTTCTTTGTACCATGGGTCGTATTTACGCGAGCAAGACGAGAGAGAGAGAGCAATACCAATTCAAGGTGAACTCTGTTTTCAGATACACTTTCCCCTCCCAATGGAAACTAATCCGGAAAACAGAATTTGGCACGAGGGGAAACGTACAACATAATATTATGCTTCGTGTTCGTGTATCGATTTTGGAGCAGAGCTTTTTTGCCATGCGCGGTCGTCGCGGTGGCTTCTTGATTTGCGACTGATCCCCGTTGAGTGTGTGCGTAGAAGCAGCGCTTGCGCACTTCTCTCTGGTCTGACAAAAATTTGGTAATGATGAATTTTGGGATAAATTGGAATTAATGTACAAATGCTATCACGATATCTCAGATTAGGATGAATGGATTGATTTTAGATGTATCTCATTTGAAAGCTTATATGCGATAATATTAAAGAAAGTGCTCTTAAAATTTCGATTTTTAGAGCCATTTCCGAGATATTTCAGATATAAATCGCATTTTAGGTTAGAATTTCATTTTTTCCAGTATATATACACGGAGCGTTTCGACGATTTCTTCACGTACTTGGCTTCGAGACGCTACCGCGTCTCTTGATTAGTTCCTAAAATCCTAAGCTAAGATGCCACAACTATCGCAGGAAGCTCTCATTACACCTGTCTCCCGGCATAAACCCTAACTCGACGCCCGACGGTGATCAACCGGATATTCGCTGATCTGGCAACACCAACTGCAACGTTAGGAATCAATAAATAAATAGTAGTAATCAAACCTAAGGCTTGTGTCCATGTATGTGTATGTACCTAGGACCCTGGGTAGACGAATAAAACTGTTAGTTAACCCAGAAGTAATTGTAATATAATTTCTATTAATGGATTCTTATTTAAAAATGCCTGAAAAAACTTTTTAAAAATATTTTAAAATCTGTTTAATGTGTGATATAGTTCAAAATGTTCGCCATCCAAAATGTCGAAGAATACAATGTCTAACTTTTCTTCGTTGATATAGTTTTTTTGATTTTTAACCTATAAAAGTTGAAAAATGTGAAAAAAATGAAAAAAAATCACATTTTTTCAACTGTTTTTTTTACCATAGAGGTCAAACCAATAGAGCTATTAGAACAAAAGAGATATTAAAATTTTTGTTTTTGTGTTGTTTGTAGCGGTTTCGAGTTAATAAAGAGTTAATAATAACACAGAGAACTTTCGAGACTAATCTACTTTATTCACGTTATCCCAGCAAACATAACGATTCGATATCGATGCGAAAACGATTCGTAGAAGCGAAGTAAAACTTCGATCTCGAAATCGTTCTCGAACCGTTATCGGTCTGAATGCGAACCGAATGGAACGCTAGATCGGAAGCCAATCTCGCTTCGATATCGGACAAATTTATCGAATCAATCTCGAATGATTTAGTGGTGTGCAATTAGTACATAAAGATCTATATATTAGAAATTTTTACGAAAAAGTAAATTGATATCGCATCATCTCTGCGAAGTAGAAGCGAAGAAATGCAATGACTGAAGTTATTCAATGAAAACACTCATTTTTTTTAAAATTTATATATTATTCAATAAAAAATAAAAGAAACAGCACAAAATAACACAAGGAATTTCAAAATTCATTTTAAGTAAAATAAAAAATAATACACTCACTAAAATAACAAAAATAAGGTATAACAAACTACAACTTTTATTTTAAAAAACACTACTTTTTCACAATTGTGTCAGTACCACGTAAAATATAACTGAACTGAAGAAATAGTTCGCAAGAAGCTGAATAAAAAATCAATTTTACTCGAAGGACTGTTAGAACTTCGAGATTACTTCGCTGAAACGAACAAGTATCTACAAATCAAGAAAACCACGAATTCTTCTCGTTATTTCGATAAATAATCGAATGATAGATTTGTTGTCGTCTTCTAAACTAAACCTCTCCTGCTCTTTAAGTCTTCGAGAATTTTTCGCTTGGACATAACATCGAGAAAATGTTTGCTGGGATAAAATAAAACTCCAGTCTTACGTTCTAACTCTCATGATGGTTCGGCGGCAACAGACCGAAATCCTCGGGCCAAGTCCGCACCCAGTAATCCATGAACTCTTATACAATATAATAATATATAATCTTATACAATATAATATAATTCAATTAATTCATCTTATACATCACAGTTTTAGTGTCATCTTTCAGAATTTGTGAATTTCAGGTTATTCAAATAACTATTTTTTTTTTTTTTTAACTGAAATGGAATATTATGTCCCCGACGACTCGACGGTGCATTTCTTCGAAATCTACCTACTAAATCTAAATTTCCCAAAGTCTCAAAGTAACTAAAAATTCGTTTTATATACATACCAAAATTTTGCGCAATTTAATTTTTTTTACTTTTTACTGATATACATATTTAAGCTAATTGTAATACTTTAAGACTTACTGGCACCATAATAGGCTTACGCTTACGCATCTGCCAGGAGTGGTAGACTTTTCGCCATCGTTATTTTCAGGCATTTGTACATAAGAACCAATTAACAGGAATTATATTACAATTACTTCTATAGGTGAAGCCCATTTTTAAGCTATTTTTATTCGTCTATGGTGACTCTGGTGTGAAGTTTATCACACATTGCGTTACGGGAACGTTGGTTGGGACTCGTTATTGCTTGCTCGAGGAGGCTACTTTTGCTCATCCTTTTGGTTTATTATTTTCAATAATATTGGTTTATTATTTTCAATAATAAACCTATGTAATCGAACACGAAAAAAAAAATTATAACCCCCCCTGAAATTTTGTCAGTTTACGTTTTGAGATATGTAGATTTCAAAAAACGAATAAAAAAAAATCCGTCCGTCCGCCGTCCCCCGTCCGCCGTCCAGGCTTTTTCTCGGAAACTACTGGAGATAAATTAATTAAATTTGGTTCAAAAATCAAGTGACATCTGACAATGGTCCTAACAGCTCGTGAGTCCGATCGACGTATTTTGAGGGGGGGAAATTGAGGAACCAAATATTGAAAAAATCATATTTCCGAAACCGTTCAAGCTTTTTTCATAAAACTCGGAATATACAATGCTCTAATATTACTCAATAGAACACATTTTATTGTATGAATTTATATCAATTGGTTTTTGAGTAATAGAATTTTGAAATTTTTAATCTCCATAAATTATTCCATTTCTTGGTGGATCAAAAAACGTGAAATCATTTCACATGATCACTACTGCCATTTAGCCGTCACTTGAAAAATGTCACATTTTTTGGAAATAATAAACCGTTGTGTAAAATTTGCAGTGTTTTTTATTTGAGAAAAAACTAATAATTTGAACAATCTGTCTATTGGAAACTTTATGTGTCAGACGATTTTGGGTGACATCTGACAGCAATCAAACTATAGTATTGTACTTGTATGTGAATGAAATTTATAAATGTGTAAAAATAGAGTCTGGTTACTAGGAGAAAAAACTTCTCGATTCCACCAGGACTTCATGTTTACTACTTGCGCTTGTATCTCCGCGTTGGTGTTTTGGGTTGTTTTCCATTTGTTGCAGCATAAATTTGTGCTTACAATAATTAAATCGCCCCATTACGAAGCGCCAGCAAGCGGCTGTGCTAATTGTAAATCTGATAATTGTGGAGTACAATCGGGCCCAATAAATACCGATATCAGCTATAAGGGGATTATTGAAGTTTGAAATTATCTCCTAATTCCTTGCTATCATTCTGTGGATATCTGAACTGGTGGGGAAAAGCGCTGGTGCCAGGACGTTACCAGAACAATTCCTACAAAACCCATAAAAGTCACCGTTGGCCAATATAATGCACAGCGAGGATAAATCTCAAAACAATTTCTCTCATAAAATTGCGAAATGAGTGAGCTCGAGGCGCACTGTTGGGACTTTTTGGACCATAAATCAGAAAATAATAATCCGGCACAAATAAGACTGCTAAATTTCAGTCGTCATTTAGCCTTAAAATATTTAAACTGGTCCACTGCCCGGAGCAGAAGACAATTTCAGCTGGGCCAAATATTCTCTGACGGGCTATTTATTTCACGTTCAAGGGTTGAAGAAAAAGTTTAGTTTCTTACACAATAAACGAGGAATAAATGAGAGGCGAAAAATGAGCAGGACCTGGTCCTGGGCTAGAATGTAAATTATTCCAAGGCTCCATGCAGGGGATCTAGGAGCCAGCTCCCGGGACCAGATCATGTATCCGACTGGAACGCTACACCTACACTTGCACTGGGTCTAATTGTTGTAAACAAATGAATCCATACGAGCGCCTCAACGAGATTACAGCGGCATTTTCGAATGCATTCTGCTGTTAAGCCAATGAGTCCCACCACCCAGAGGGAAAATTACAGGATTAATCCACGCCGTTGCTAGCCTGGCACTAATATGCACACCATTTTTCCGGTTATAAATCTCGCATGACTTGCTCCTCTAACAAATTTTATTTACAAGAGTTTCCTTGTAGAATTTTCTAATTTCTTCCGGCTTCCATAAGTCATTATTATACGTCACACCCCATCAGGCCATCACTCCTTACGTTTTTGTTATTCGACCTACATAACCGCTCTTTACAATAAATTGCGTGCAACCTGACTAGGATTTCAAACAGCGGCTGCAGCTGGGTGCATAGCGCCAGACAATCCAGAATCCCGGTATCTTCCTAGGGATAGCTCTTCCCATCCAAACATACTGTGGGCGCAGGCCGCATCCATAAAAGGATCATTCATTAAAACTGCTTAAGGGAATTGCATGCACTGCTCCACGAGGTCGTCCTATCTAGAGAATTTCAAGCTCCGTCCATTCAGAGCACTCACTTGAAGTGAGCACTTCTTTTTTATCGGAAGTACCTGCTTTGTTAACCGTCAACCGCCCCCACCCACTCACTTCAATGTGCTGCAAAGTTTATCTCAAGTTATGCATCTGGAAATAAAAAACGACCACCCCCCACTCTCGAGCCCCTCAACCTCGAGCTCTTTTCTGCGTTGGTTACTTTTCTACCGAACTTCTTTTGACTGAAACTTTTACTGGATTGTGTACTTACCTACCTCGCCATTAGACGCTCTGTGAAGGAAAAGATGAAAAGGAAATTTTTATTCGTCAAGGGTGTCGGAAAAGGACGCGAGTGACCTGCTTTACGACCAGAAAGCGGTTGAAGAACTCTAGCTCGCTGACGGTTTGTAAAACCCAAAAGAATTTCACCTTCAATCGAGCAAAAAGTAATTGAAATAAATAAAATTTATTACAAGATAAACGCTTTTACTAGTTCGACTATCGCCTGTTTCCGTGTCTTGCTAATGATTACTTTTGTTTAATATGCGTTCTATAGCTGTACCATTGCCGTGAGGACGTTGCGTTCCTTTATTCCTTTAAACAATTATTAGAAAAGTTGTATCTGGATCACATCAGGGAATTTCATCAAGATTATGCAAATACAAATTTCGAATATTTAAATAAATACTTATAATGCTTTTTACATGAAAGGTTATTTTAAACGGTTTTTGTAAAAATTGACAAATATTAGTTTTTTACTGAGCACAAAAAACTCTGGTAGTTTTTGCTTATAGGTAATTTGACATTTTTTATAGCTGCTTTAACTTTCAAATGAATGTCAAAGTTGAAATTTATTCTAAGTTTGACACTATAAAGGCACTATTTGACACTATATGTGCAGTTTCAGTTTTTTCTCTGGTCCCCCAACCTGAGATATTGCAGATGAAAATTTGAAAAAAACGTTAAAAATTAGATTTTCATAAGAGGGTAGATTTTTTAAAGGGTAAACTAGTCACCACTGATTCACAGGCCAGAGTGCACTGAATACTTTGAAGTTTATTTGAAGAGCCTAGGACAACCCAGTGCAGAGTTCTTAAAAAACTCGAAGAGGCCTGCAATCGTGGGAGACCGTGTGCGGCCTCAAAGAAAAACGCTCGCAAATTTTTAACCGAAAACAATTAATATTTAAAAAAAATAATGGTGAGCTACCAACACATTAGGGAATGCCCCCACATAATATAATTTTTTGAATTTAATTTTTTCTGGAGCACGTGGCATGGATTGACCTAAAAGAAAGTATATTTTCCGCGATGAAAGTCGTAAATGCCGCTAAGGAAAGTTTGATAAACTAAACTTGATGTACTAAAATGAATTAATTATTCCACTTTGCATGAAGTTGGGCGTAGATGAGTCGGAGCTTTTAGCACTTTCAAATATAATATAAGGGCTCATTTCATTGTAATGTAATGTTGTAAGGCTTGCAGCAAATTATGCAGAATTTGCAGCGCAGGTTCGGCCAACCGAATATCTGTGCCATGTGGACCGGCCTCTATCCATTACGCTCCAGCTCCCCTACACCACTGGTTGGGAGCAGAGAAATCACACCTTAGAAAAACTGCATCAAATCGAGACGAAGTGTGTAAAGAAGATTATAGAATTTACGAATTCCATTCCGACTGACTTCCCATCAATCCGCCATTGTCTTCATCCCTGGAAGGTCACAGGTGTCTTTTGCGAAGTCTGCGCCACTTTCTCGAGAGGAAGGAACTCTTCGCTATTTACACACTGACACACACGAGCAAAATTTGAAGAGCCTCCAGTCTTTCAACAAAAGCCGGAATTTGGGGTAACGAGAAGTGTTTTTTCCAGATGCATTCATGATGCCCTTAAAGGAGTTTCGAGAGATACTTTAAGCTTATTTCGGAACGGTTGTAAGAGATTGGCTGAAGACTCTCGTTGGGGGAGTGCGGCATAAATCTCATTGCATTTTCAGCTCTTCCACTTGCCTAACTGGGATATGGCCAATGCTCCAATATTCAGGACCTACACAGGGGGCGACGCAGGAAACCGGGTACATTGGAGATTGGACGACATTCACTGATATCTGGTGAATTATTGATGATGATGCCCCTGCCCCCCTCCTCAGTTAAACGGAATACGGAACTAAAATGGCAGCAAGAAACGCATCGAGAACACTTTTTTTAACTTTTACCCGCAATTTACCTGTCCTGAAGGATAGACTTCCTTCTTTAGTTCTTTTGCTGCATAATTCCGATTTACCTCAACTCTATTATTATCACTGAATTAATGAACAAAATGGAGTCCAAGAATTCTTTTAAAAAGAAAAAGGGAAAAGAAAGAGTCATTGTGGGCGGATGATTTTCCTACTGAAGGTACTTTTACAGGGATTTCTTTATTTTTTCAGCAAAACGCATTTTATGATGGAAAAGTTTAAAGTGGTTTCGGTACGCTTTTGTGAAAGCTGTTCGTAATGGAAGGATGCAGACAGATGCACTCAACAGCAATTTTTCCTTCCGTAGAGTGGCTTTGTGTATTGTTAGTGTTCTATTTACTGCGAAATTTAATTTGTGGCTAAGATTAGGGTTTTCTTTGTTTCAAAATATTTTAAATAGGTATTCATAAAACATCGCTGGAGGGAGTGCTTTAGTATTAGAATTTAATATTAATTGTTTATGAAAAGTTTACAAAAAACTTTTCATCGAAAAAAATGCGTGATGTTTTTCTGCCATTATAATCAACTGCAGTATATTCATTCACAAAGTATATATTTATCGTGGACGTTATAGCTATTTACTACCGTTCCAGAATTGGAATTGGCTGACTACATAAGTTGTCATTAAATTTTGCCAGGACGTCGTAGGCTTTAAAGTAGGAACGACCAGGACTGAATGTTGTATCTGTTAATAATGGATCTGATTAGCGTTCGGCATAATAATTACACAACGGACACCAATCTAATTGTAAGTTGATTACGGAATACAAATTTAATGGGTACATAGATAATTATAAAATAACTAGTAGTGAATGGTGCACTGATGAAAGCGGTGAGTTTCATATCGAACATCCCATGATTAGACCGTTACGTGAATCTGCTCCGAATGATAAACACTCAACAAGTGCTAATTAACCTTTGTAATTTTTCGAATGGCGCAAACACATAGCCAAACATTTAGAGCTTCAGTGCTTCGCTTCAATTTAGATATTAAATAATTATGCAAATGGCGTGGCGCTATTTTGCAATTGGTAATTAATGGCATTTCATTTCGTGCTCGTACATGAAACGGAAAATATTGACCTATTACTAATCCTTGGTCTGTATAGTGTATAGTTATTTTCAATACAGAATTAAATTCATGCAAATAATATAATATAAGTACAGCTAAGTTGACTGTATTCATTTAAACATTTTTATATCTATAACGTAGGTACCCCCGATTTCTAATATAAGACGCATTCCATCCTCCGCACCTAACAAACTATGTTCTATTGGTTTATTTTTTGAATATTATGTACGTATTTTTTTGTTTATGAAAAAACTACATTTTCCGAACAAAATAAGAAAATAAATTCTCGAACAAATGACTCAAATTGTTTTGCATCTACCTAATCTAAGGTAAAAACAGTTTGGAATTTTAAGGTCGTTTATGAACACTAAACTTAGTATAGTGTAAGAGTGCCTAATACAAATTCCGCAATCTTGGATTTAGAGTGATGCTAAAACAGGCTCTACAAGGAACTTCAATACATTTTATACAGAAAGCACCCAACCATCGCATAAGGATAGTAACCCATGTCCGACGTCGGTCATGGATTTTCATTGTGGCCCTTTTGCAATTTCAATTTCACATCCAGTCTCAGCTTTTTTTTTTGAAGCGAAAGCAGAAAGAAGGCGGGAAATGAAGAGTAGAATTTCCATCGAAACTTGTTTACTTCCAGTATCCCTCTACTTAGCCGAATGAATTCATGAAATATGCAAACATCTCAGCAGACCTCAAAGATTAAATAAATTGCTACCCAGGAAAAAAATCAATTAGATAAATTGGGACGGAGATGGAAATAGAAATCGATTTAAAATTTCAATGGAACTGAAGGACTCGAACACAGTACGACATGAAAATTGTTCTCAGATGTACTGAAAAGTCAATCTTCCGGAACTTAACGATGTATTGGATTCCTTGGATTGATTCTGCTCGAGCTTAATGAAGGACTTTTAATTCGCTCCGTGCGTACTGGAAGTGATGCAATTTCCTGACGTAAAACGGAACAATTACTATAAAATCTTCAGCATGGCACTGAATTGATTTCGCCAGAACATTTCCCCGAAGTCACTTAGTCAATTCTCGAAAAAGAAGAACGCGAAAGTAAAATTTTCAGGTAAATTTGAAATAAAAAAAAAGAGATGTAGGTAGTGAATTTTTCTTTTTATACCCTAGAATCTAGATGTAAGGGTAAATTAGCTTTGAGCGAACTTTTGCAACCCCATGAAATAATGGTGACAGAAAACCCGCCCGGTCCGCAGTAATTTAATTTCTTCAGACGAAAACCTTTTACGTTCGCAATAATTCGGAAAAATTGCAAATTTTATGACTGCACTATTCGTCTCAATACGTCTCGAGAATATCTTCGGAATAACTCTTGCAGCTTTTGTCTTTTCATTTTGATGTAGAGTGCTGCTGTTTACATAGGACACTGGTTCTTTAGCAAAGTACTTGCATACGTAGTGATAGGTAGGTCACAAACTTGGCTCACAAGCTCATTACTTTGCGGGGATATTACCAAATTTCTAGGTTGAAATGTTGTCAATATTTAAAATATTAAACGGACGTAGTAAAAGAGAAAAAAATTGCTCCTTTTGTTGAAGGAATGACTTGCCGCTGGCTGGCCCTTTTGTGACTCTGCACTCTGCAGTAGTTTTCAATAGTTTGTCCCAGATGCAGTGATTTGAGCTTATAGACGTAACTTCCTGCACTACTCTCGTTTCAGTTAATTGATTGTGATTTGGTGAAAATCAATAGCAACGCTTTTTTATTTGCAATTGAATATAATATAGTAAATTTATTTAAAGAAAAGGGACATACGAATAAAATATTACAAACACTATTATGAAGAAATGAATGCAATTTAGGGTTTCTGTGCGAAACCATTTAACATTAATAATATTTCTAATTCACATTGCAAGTCACGGACATATTTTAATTTTCCTGCCAAATTTTTTTTTTCATAAATAACTCATGATAATGTTATTATTGCAGACATGGAGTGCCGCTTATGATATGCAGAGTACTCATGTTTAATGAAGCGCAGGTTATAAAATCGGAGCTCCATAATTCAGCTCGTACTGTTGTGCGGAGCAGTTCACGGCTAGTTCAAATGTGGCGAGGATGCGATGGTTTTCCAGGATTCCTATACGCTACGTGCTGCACGTGATGCTGTTCAAAAACTCATGCCTAATTTACTAAATCCCCATCAAGGGAGCCTGACAGCAATTTTAGTCATGAATAACAATTCTGTTATCCACAGATGATGGTATAGAAAGGACTTTGAATTAATAGCGATAAGTTCGTCCAGCTTCCTAGCTTCCTTAACCCAAGCGGATAAATATTTTATCCCTTTTTAATGCACTTTTCATGCATCTATAAATATGAATAATGCTTTTACCTAGGTCTCAGTTTCAGAGGAATGAGTGATTGCGGTCCACATGTTCCATTATATGGCATCGCCCTGCATAATATTTCCTGCCAACTTGGAGGCAGGAAACTTCCAGAAGCATCTGCTCCTAACGGAGTGGCTCTACATTCCTGCACTGACCACCACCGTAACGTAGTTTTGAGATTTGATGTCGAAATGAAAGGTTTGTGTGACGTGGTAAGTCTTTGCTGACGATAATAAATGTTTCCGAAGTCCTTCCTTCATAATGTGCATTGTGAGTCTGGCGCGCAACGACTGAAGGTTATGCGGAGTTTCAGGTAATTTAAAAAAATATAAATTTCAACATAAATATTCTGTGCATGGGAATGAAAATACAACATTATGAGTTATGAGAGCTCCAAATTTCAAAGGATGCTACTTACCAAGAGTACCAAGCGCCCAAGTGAAATACGGAACACAGGAAGTAATGCATCATTGTAAAGCATAATTGAGATAAGGAAAAGCACAACGCACGAGACAAGGACTTGAGCTGGAAAAATAAGCATATTTTCATGAACGAACTCCTCATGCTTGAAGCTTCTAATGCGAACAGCGAATTTCTTCCAATATGATAACAAGACCGTTCAGCCTCCGGGCTACAGTTATTGGATAGCAAATAAATTAACCGTAAATTTAAGTTCTCTCTCTCAAGATAGTCGATAAGTTGTAATTGAATTTTGCCGAGTAAGGTTGTGGTCTAGCAATTTCATTGTAAAATAAATAATTTTAGTTCAGTCATTTTTTAATTAATTTTGGCGACCTCAAGAACCGCAAAAAAGTGTTTCTACAAAGACGTATGTATTATTAGATTCTATTGTTAATTGGCAGAAAACATTACCGTTCTGAATATGTACACTTGTACATAATGTACAGTGTACACTGTACAGTACACTGTACAGCCTATATATGTTTGTTACGGAAAATTGCGACACGAGTCTAAGGATCAATAATTGCTTTTGTAATTGATTTTTCACTACAGTTTAACATTAGGCGCGAGCAACATTTACATACGAATATCGTGTTTTCGCTTTTATTGTTACAGCTATTACGCTGCTGTGGTCATTTCGCTACCGAAACCGAAAGCTTAATTCAAAGTATTTAAAAAGCTTTCTAGTGGCTCCACTTCTATTGATTTTTCGCTGATACAAATTACTTTGCTGTCTGAAGTGACAAATATGTTTTAGTTAATAGAAATTTTCTCAAAAGTTTTCCTTTATCTGATACATTTGGATTTGAGGTGACTTCCTTAAAATATTCAATTACTCCAAAACTTCCCAATTCATAAAACAGTCAATGTATATCCTTCAAGAGAAAGCAACTGTTCTCATCATGTCAAATACATATTCTCCTCTGTTCAAAAGTTTTTTGTTTCTGGAAAATTCCATGAAACAACTCTATAATAATAATTTATGATGAATCAAATTTTTATTGAAACTTCGGATGTTCCATATTCAATATTGTACTCGTACAGCTCTATCCGCTTCTTTAAAATCATTTTTCAAAGTTATCGAATAAATGTCCAACCAAAATCAATGGACATCACTGGGAAAATGTAAATAACATGAAATTTACAATCCACAAATATCACTATAATCCCAAACTATTGATATTTTCTAACTTTTATTTTATTTCCGCTTTTCAGATCCGATTCGAATTTATGCGCATTCGGATGTTTGTCCATGGTCACAGTGGCCGGAACCAAGGGTACTGTATTGAGCGTTTTTGTTATGCACGCATTGATGTTCATTTTGTATTTATGCAGACATATACGTGATTGTGATTAATGGTTCTCGTATTTGCATCATCTGGAACCAAGCCATATATTATATTGTTCCAGTCGACAAAACGCATAGTACATGAGCCATTGCAAAATGACCAAACGATTTTGGAATTCGAGCTGAATTCCATATTATTTTGTTGAATGCAAAACCAATGGAGCTTAGAATGGTTTGCATAACCCTTCCATTTTGTTTTAGTATTTATATACACTAGGACGAGTTCCTGCTTGTTTATAAATATTTTGATTGGTTTCCATATGACATATGTATTTTATTTAATCATTCAACTTCAGTGTCTGCTCAATCCTCAATGTACCATTCAATTTAAATGCAACTGATGAATAGGGCCTGAAATGGCAACTCCAGCTGTATGTTTATTAGTGTTCAAAGGCATTAAAAGTATGCAACAAAACAAAGATGAAAAATAACCACATACCAGGTAATAAATTATTTTATTCTCCGCATACCTGAGATCATATCCTACTGTCGTTAGATTTTACTTTCATTATTGCTGTGGTTAGCTCATAACCTTCGCAAGGGAAGCTTGTAAACTCAATACATACTTGTGGTGTTTCCCAGTTCTAGAAAATGGAGGGAAATAAAGATTAAACAAAGAATTCCTTACTTTATCAGAATGGAATATGCCACAGGATTCCGCCAAGCTAGATATATTTACATTCGAGTAAAAAACGCCTTGCTGGGCGGCTTTATTCCTCCAAATTCTATACAACAGTGAAATCGTGTCCTCGTTTGCATGCCAATATTATGTAAAAAATTCTGGGTCCACAGCATGAAATGAAAGATGAACTGCAAATGAGAATTAGGGAGAAAAAGGCTCGTGGAGTTTTTTGTGCTCATTTAACCTAATTTATCCGCTCAAAATTCATTGCCAACATAAATTGTAAATTGTATGTTGTAGGTACAGCGTTCTTCGATGTCCATATTGCCTCCCGTCCGACGTTATCTGAATTCAGTACTCACATTACAGAAACCCCAAGCATCACGGGTTGGGGGTGAACACTTAAGGTTTCCTCCGAATCGTCTTCTCGATCTTATTCAGAATAAACGACGTTGAGAAATCTATTAGTTTTGTACCGTCATGTATATATAACAAAATGAAAGGAAATCAAATTTTGAAGGGTTGGTTGATTTTGTTGGAAAGCGGCTTCTGAAAAAGAACGCAAAAGTGATGCACGAATGTAGGTCCAACTGATCACAAATTCCTTTCATGGACGAGGGATTCACATTTTGAAAAAAGTTTATTCAAAATTAAAGATAAAATGTTCTTCACTCAGACTCGTTCAGTTAGAAACGATTCACTTGAAATTTTCCGCATGATGCGTTTATCTTGGGGAAATGTATCTCTTCTAGATTTCCGCATTATGAAAGCGTTGAAACAGAGAAATTTTAAGAAAAAACATCCTGCAAAACTGGAAATATTTAGAGGAAACTTTTTTACAATTTCTATAGAAAGTACGACGTTCTTTTTTTTATGTTATGCGAAATTTTAATCTTTTACTATACAAATTATTCAAGAAGTCATTCAGATATTATCTGATGATAACTTCTGTAATTAAAATGAAACCCCATTAGTATATTTTTGCTTCGAAAGCAAGTATCAAAAAACTTTTATACATTGAAGTTGTGTTGAAAAGTAAATTACAATTAATGTGTTAATATTTCTTATCATAAGCTTACAAAATTTAAAATAAAATTTCACAATTAGTAAATACTTTACATTCATTGGATGCCTACAGGCTACACTACAGTTTAACATAGGTAAGTATAGTTTAATATAAAAACAATGAGTTTCGCAATTTCTGAATTTACTTGATAATAGCTGACACGAAGTTTGTAAAATGGCCGAAATTGTCTTTTCAAATAATTCCACATGAAATAATATATATAAAACCTATCTACGGTCTACCTAATAGAAAAGCACCAGTTCGGTATCCTACTCTTGGCGAAAACTTTAAAAAAGTCATTTCCATTTAAGGTACAGACAAGAAATGGCGCACATCTCGTCTAGTTCAAATGTTGTGTACAAAATGGACGACGATGCAAGGACGGGTCACATCTGCCAAACCTGTAATGACGAGAGAGACATCGACAACTTTTTTGTCTTCTGTTCAATTTGCACAGCGTTGGAATGCTGACACGTAAATACAGACTGCATTTGCAATGGGGATCTAAGGTTAAATCTTCCCAGAATATTTTATGAACTTAAGGTGAGAGCATCAACACCCGCACGGACGAATTTGCATTTTGCGCCTTTCACCTGATCCCACACGACATCAGCTGAAGTCATCGTCCTGCGGATTGGGACTTTTACCTCGCCAAACCTTTCAACTTACTTAATTCATTCTAGTAAAAATTCTCCCTCGTGCAACTCGGTAAAGAGTACATTCCCCGTGGGGATAGTGTGGGGTGCATTTCTGTTGTGCGAACTCAGCTCCTTTCTCATTAGTGGGGGACGAACGCGTATTTTGTTGCTAAGTGACCACTTTACTGCTTCACTGGTGTCCATCAACACTTTGATTTGGTACCCGAAGGATTTTATCAAAGTTAGGTGAAGTTTCATGCAGTTCGTTATTAATTCTATTGAGTGATTCAATTATTATCTCAATTATTCATTATAGCGTAGAAGCCTCCTCCGTGTTTCAACTAAAACCTAGTATTTTGCCTTGCATAAAAAATTATTGAAAAATAAGAGAAACTTAATTATTCGAACTTTTTAATATTTATGAACGCAAAACATCAACAACAACAAGGATATTTAATTTAAACCGATGTACAGTAATTGAAAATGGTTTAATTGACTTCAAAACGTAATTATATTATTCGACATGCTTTAAAAGCACTATAATTCTATTTACAATAATCTCAGAAGAGTTTCGTGGTTGGTTTGAAAAATGCGGGGAGCGCAACAACTTACTTGACAGCTCTCCACCCCACGTTACTTTGTGTACATAAAAAAGCATAACATTTTATGGCATCATTTCCCAGCTGATTACTGCCCGATGTGACGTTAGCGGCAGTAAATGCAAAAGCAAATGACGATGGGTATCTTTATTAGACCTCAGACAGTTGATGAAAAGGCAAACGGTAGTCCAGATTCCAATATACAACAAAAAGGATCTGTATCCCGGGCAGGACCGGATTTACTACTTGGCCCCTCTTACCATAGGCTCACAAGTACTTGCCGCCCTTCTCCAGACAATCTCCGTGTCCATATTTCATATTTCTTTACGCCAATTATTTCGAAATTTTATTAAAGAATTCTTTCTTTCCACAAGACATTTCGCTCGTGCCATTAAATAAGTGATTCTGAAATAATTTTCATTCTTTTGTTGCCTTTTTTATGTTTATAAAAAATACGCTGCAGTCTGCAGATTAATTAATTCTCCGTTTTTAAGTTGTTACAAGAATATCACCGAATCAAATCTCGAATTATAATTCACATGCATACACCATACACAACCCCGAGCCACCCACGACCCACGAGAAGTCCTCGACTGCTTGCTTTCCGCATTACTTTTGCTAAATCATAACGTAAGGATGAAGATCAGTAACTCCGATAGTCCGATGAAATTATTGTAACAAAATTTGATGAACCTTGAAATTGAAGTTTTTTCCAGAAGCCTGCCAGCAATAATCCGCCGCCAGTATATAGGTTGTATGTATTGCCTCATCCTCCAAACTCGAGGTTTAAACCCAAGGCAACTTTGCTGGTACAATGAATCTAAATTACTGCACGATCTTCATGTAGGCAGTCTCAATGAAGAGGACAATTTCGTCCAACGAGAAAGGTTGGGCACAAATCCTGGATGGCACTTAGCCCCACACTGATTGACTATGAGTAAACTTCGAACAATACACAAAAAAATGTAACCTTAAGGCGGCCAAATTGGATCAATCGATTTCGCACATGTTCTCCAGTGGACTGTACAGAATTAGAGGCGTCGCGCACCAAATTCGGAGACAACCTCTAACCCGGGTTCACCTTTCCTTTAGAACTTTTCTTGTGTTGTATCTGTCTGGAATAAACTGATTTGATTCCTGCTCCCCTAATCCGATAATCCTGTTTCGTGGGGCAAGGAAAATCAATCCGGGGAGTGTGTGCAAAGTCATTTACCACCGTTAGAGCGTGAAATTTTTGCGTTTCTCAGAAAATATAATTTCGTGACAACATATAGATAATATTCTGAAAAGACTTTTTATTAATTTAAAATCCAAAAGATCATAATTTTTGTGCAATGCCAAGAGGGTTCGTGAAAAACCAATTTTCAAACTTTAAGATTTACAAATGAAATATCAAAAATCTAATAACATATGAGACAATTTTCTTTATTCTAGCCAGAACTTGCATCGCCATTTCATGCTGGTCCCTTGGTCTGCAGTATTATCTGTTTCTGAAAGAAAATCTACTTAACGCAAGTTTTTCAATTTCAATCACAGTTTCTTCTGGGAGACAAGAGACTCCTGCTCTCCGTTTTTTAATTAATTTGTAAGTCTGTACTGAAAGTGGGGACAAAACTTCAGTAAAGTAATAATGCACTCCGCTACTCTGCCTTGATTACGAAACAACTGTAAACTTGAGTTTCCTTTTTGTTTCGCATTTCTCTTCAAACTGCGCAAGTTTTATTTTCTAAGATAGTAAAACACAAATCTTTAAATAAAAATATTTAAAAAATTTTGAATTTATTCGACTGAGTTTCCAATGACTTGTGTCAAATTAGATTATGTAAAAATTACTTATTATACTTTAGATTTATTCTTTGGTTATGTTAAATAACTATTATTGTTGCTTTTGAAGGCCATTTGAAATAAAATCGTTTATAGTATTATTGCGTATTACAATTACAATATGTCAATAAATAAAATGGAAAAGCTTGTTTTCGTGAACTTGTCTATTAGTATTCCGATGTGCATCCTTCTGAAATTGATCCTCATTATACTTTGCTGAACAAAGTTTGAAGAGAAACAGCTTTGGGAGTTTCCGAAATTATTACAAGTTTTGCTAAGTACCTTACTTTACATGGCTCTCATTGTTACTTTTAAACGCCCAGACCGTAGCGAAAGCAATTCTTGACGAAAGGAAATACCTCCCAATTTCAATATAAGTACAATACGTATACGAGTGAAGAACTTCTGCCTGGGAAACTTCATTCCTTCAATTATAACTTTCATAACATTCCGGGAAAAGCTTCAGCCTTACGGGAGGAATTCATTGTTTTCTTGTGATGTCGTTCGTGCACGCCAATTAATCGTTGTCTGGAGGATTCATTAGAAACTATTGCTTTATTTCCTGCCAATTTCCGCTCTGGTATATGAAGGGTTATGTACCAGGGCACAACTTCTGCAAAAGTTAAATGGCAGGACAGACCTACCCCAAAGGAACTGCTATTACCGTAATGGACGAGAGGTTTATCTCTAACTTGCCTCGTTGACCCTTTTCATGTCGGTCATTTGATGCTTTCTTTCATTGCCACATCGGAACGACGAACAAAGACCCGCAATTCGGCTGGAATGACGTATATCGAGGAATCCGAGGAAACACTGAAAACACAAACTTAATTGAAATTTGAACAAGTGTGGATTTCGATGGGAAACCCGCGGGTGGGGGGGTTTTGGAAGTCGGTAAAATTATAATAGACACCCAATTCTGTTTTTACACGGTACTTTTTTACTTTTTCGCACAGGTTAGATATAACACGGTGTGAAAGAGTAGATTGGATTTGTTTTCCAGCATTTCATTCAAATTAGCGCGATTCAAAATCTGTTCGATTTAAATTTTTAAATATACAACAAATTGTTTTTAACACTGAATTTTTCTGCATGTTTGTATCTGGAAAGATTCTACCATGTAAAAAACAGAATTGACTGTATACGAGTGTACGACTCGTATATAAGTCATATTACATACAAAAGCGCCCATACATCTAAAAGCAATTAGCTTAAATTAACTCAAAAGTGAGTTTAACCTGAAAACGGAAAGTTCATGCTTTCGAAAAATAAATTTGAATGCAAGTACATAAAAATAAATGGGGAAAGAACTCTTCTACATCTAGAAACTCTGATTGTAAATGTATTTAATTCACAAACCTTTTGTTTAATTTTTGAAAATGTTTTTACATGCATGCAATGTAATTTTTCATGCACTTAAATAGTCTTTGTTCCTTGCACAATGCACCGTGGCGGAAGATGTGCAGAGCACTTCTACTGCTTTTTATAAACTTTTCCCAATGCACTTTCACCGAATTAAAGTCAGATCGTCCTAAAAGTACTTCAACTGGCAATGATGCAATTTGGGACGGTCTCACAATCACTAACCGCAGACATTGCATATGCACCCAACATTTCAGGATTCATTTAAATTGCACTAAAGATCAGCTGTGAGCCGCAATCAGACCCCTCCGGAACTCTGTTCGTGCAATCAGGATAACTTCACCTGAAATTACTTTGAGGGCAATTTTCCTGAAATTTTCACAATTTCAGGGAGTAATCTGCGACCCACTTATCTGCTGCTGCATATAAAAAATTCGTCTCAGGTATCTGGGGGAATGCCTGCAATTTACTTCGCTGTCACCAATGCACCGGAAGTTTTCATAATGAGACTTCCCTCACTCAGGCTCAATTTGTATGCAGGTCAAGAGAAAATCCGCTGTGGGTCGGTGGGTAATGATGAAATAAATGTAAAGATCTCATCTAATTACATGAGTGGACCTGGCGTCCTGGCAAGAGTGGGCCTGACCGGTGCATGTGTGCGTACCAAGTAAAAGTCCTCCCGCGCATCCTGTTCGCTGTAGCCCCTAGATATATTTGTTTTGCGCAGCTTCGCGGTTATCCGCATGACATCAGGACAATGCCTCCTCGAGCACCTTCCTCTGACACTGTTACGAAGTTTGGTTCCCTGCCCTTGTTTCCAGTTCAGGGTAATAAGGAAGTGGCGGCGTCATTGTTTTCTGCAGCAGCGAACTCTTGTTTCAAAGAAAGTCCCGGAAGCACTTTCCTGCAGCCACATTTGCTTCGTTATGTTCCACGGAGTGACAAAGGATAAAAGAGCCAATAGAGAATATGCCACGCGCCTGGCAGACTTATTGTTAGTGTTTAATTTTAGCGCAAAATAAAGTAACCCTTCAGCCAACTTCGAGGAGCTGGCCGTAACCGTTATATTTGTTGTGAGGTTTGTTTTCTTCATGTTACCAAAGTAGCGGAAATTTAAATATCGAGACTTTACTTTTCAGTTCTTGGTTCGAATGAGGAAAGCAACAAATGTCGTGTGACAGTGGTGTAGCCTTCCTATCCCTCCTCCTCCTCCTGTAATTCAAAATGCCTATGTACAATACATTACCTATAGCGGTAAACAATTCAAGTGAATTAATTGGGTTTTTACATGACTATCGGATTCGAAATTGTCTCGACACTGCATCGCGAATATCCTGCACAGAGCAAGTACATCTGCCAAATTTTCGTCTGCGGCCCCCACAAACTTGGCACCGGATCCGAAATTGCCGTGTTCCCAAAACCGCCATTCCCTGTCGAGTTTTTTTCTTGTCGATATTCGAAGCAGCTCAATCTGATTTGGCATGCTCGGATGAAGTTATTGTGAGCGTCAGCATTAATTTCAACAAACTTTCATATTGGCTGCTGCCAAGACTCCTCTGGTTTCTTCAGTGCATCATTTCGCAAGAAACTTTTCCGACTTTCCAATTGACGTTCGCTACGGCACCGGATATGTTGGAAATGGATGAACATTGTTATCGATTCGGGGGAGTGTTTCCGGACGATCCTGTAGAAGAGGTTAGTGTCAATTTGGCGAACGTGTCCCACTTGTTCGAATTCGAAAAGATGGTTGTCTCGCCAACAAAATTCACGAGTACCGTGTAATCCGATCACAAGCAGCGACCTTCCAGCGTTCATGTTCGCCACACTATCCCAATTGGCAGGAATCGTTAACATTTGTCGGGTAATATATGACACATCCTGATGATGAAGTTCTGCGTGAATGAACAGCAGCCGAACGAGCTCTTTGGTGTTTGATTGATGGATTGACCGGCCGCTGGATTTTGATTGATCAGTATAAATTTCAGCTTGACATGAACGACCCGATTGTTATTCATGTTTTGAAACGTTTCGGTCATGATTGGATACATTTGAGCAATCGAGCGCAGAGCTCCTTCAACTCGTCTATCATCAAAGAGTGATAGACATTGAGAAGATAAGGGTGATGCAGGGTGAAATGTGAAATCCGAGAGTCGGATGCGGTGTAAATTATTGAGTTATTGCTAAGGAAGGGCTGCTGGACATCCTGCAAGAGTTCAGCTAGGTTAAACTGTTGATCGCCTCAGCGTAGCACTTATGCTTCTATTGCTGGAAAGCCATTTTAAATATTAATATCAAGTAAATGGAATGTTTCTATATTCAAAAAATAAGATTATATCACAATCAATTACCAAAGCTTTGTTTCGTGCTCATGCGACCTAGAATAAGATAAACAGCGTTTCCCCTTAAAAAACAGAGCAAAGGAATGTTAACATAGCAATTTTTTATCGTTGCCTGCAATAAAAAACTCTTTTATCAGCAAAAAGGGAAAAGTAAAAAGTACAAGTACTTTAATGGAATTTCGAATATACTGGATTTCTACCTGCTCTAGTGCTCTAAATAATCATTTAGAAATTACGCAGTATGATAGCTTAATGAAAATGGTCACAAACCAAATCCAGGAAAGGAGACACAATAAAATTAATGCCTGAGAAAAACTGCCTGACGTGTTGCAAGACTCTGCAAACAATTGCAACTTATTTATATTCCAAAAGTCTTGTGATGGAAGTGTTTCCTGAGCGACTTAGTTTCAGGCACGCTTGCTAAAACACTCCTGCACACATAAAGGGATGTTTGTAAAAAATATTACATTGCAAAACCCATAAAGAATATGAGGAGTATTTCTCTATGTATATATACCAGTTTATATTATAGATACCAAGTTAGAAGCTTATGTGCATATAGGAATTATAGGTATAGGAATGGTTACAAGTTTCTGATGTGCTAGAAAATCGTAAAGGACGAAGTCCTTGGACGCATATTACTTATGAGGCTCTCGTAACACTTGATTTAAACCAACGTTGTTGGGTAAAGTGAAGTTATTTCTCGGGGGAAAGCAAACAACATTGCAGAAACACTTTCCGATTTGAATAAGTTCAATCAAAGGAAACCGCAAATCTTGAAATCTATAAATGTTTGCTTATTTAGTTCAGCAAACAAGGCGGCTTCGTACTGGTAAACCCACGAAAATATGGCTTTGACCTGTGAGCTTTTATTTACTCATGTTTCACTTATGCCACATGCACGCATTGGAAATAGCGAGGGTAGCTGCCCTTACAAAAATTGTGAAAGGGTTCTTCAACTGAAGACAAGAATTGCAAAGCAGTTCTAGCGCATTGGCCCGACGGTTCTGGAATGGTACTGAAAATACTTGTGGGCTCGATTCCGCACATCGGACTTCGGACTCGGAGAGGACTGAAAGCTCTGTAAGAACCTACTGGCTAACTACGGCAAGTGTGCTGAATGCCAAGAGTTCCTAACAAGGAGAAACATATTGGGGAAATTTTGCACTGGAAATGTGAGCTTTCCACGCTCAACTGTGGGACTCAATAGGTGGGAAAGAATGCTTTCAGGAAAAGGGTGGAACCTGACCCTGATCGACGACTCTCTCAGCCCAGAGCTGAGGAAAACACAATCATCCAGAATTAGCTGGGAAAATTTAGTTATGCGAGGTCCTTGCAAAAGACGAGACGGCACCAAGTGTCTATGGTTTTTCTTGCTAAACCTTGCAAGCCCCCTAAGAAAATTGCGAAGATCTCCCGAAACCGTTCCAAATACTCGCAAGTTAAAGCTTTCTTTATTGTGGTTGGATAAAACATAAAACTCGTAATCTATTATTCAGGTTTGCTTGTCTTAACATATCCTCAATCTGGACATATGCCAAGATGTTACGTAAACAGGGTATCGAATCACATAAGCGTGTGGACACATAACACATGATATATAGAACGAATACATGCCGCATATATGTGCGGTGATTATATTTTTACGAAATTATTAAAACATCAGAATTTGAACGTCTAGATACGGATTTCTCGATGGAGAACCCTTAAATTTTTTCCGGTTGTATTACGATGACACTTCTCTCCTCTGATGAACACCGGTTACGTTCTTTAATCAAAAAGATTTTCAAACTGTTGCGACAGTTCAGAAATTTTAAACTCTGTTTATAAACACCTTTTTTTCCTACGCTTTTCGAGTTATGATTTTAACCACTATCCGTAAAAAAGTCTCATGCTTTAAGATTAATTTTTCTGATATGATTGCTACAAGAAAGCAGATACAAAACAGAAGGATAATTTTGTTTTCGTACTTAATTTTAAAAAGGATTGTTCTTTCATAAGTCCTTACAGAATTTGACTGATTTTATTCAAATTAAGCGCGCATTCCTGAGCAGAATACGATTTGCAGCTGCCAAGGTGACCAGAAAACTTTATACTAATACAGAGCGATGCTGATGATTGTCGTAGAAACTTTGACAAGGACATAATTGATGATTCCTGATATTTCCTAATATATTTTCGGCAGTGACAAGCACAGCTCTGGAAATTCATGAAGTGAAAACATCGTCGGAAGACTTTGCCAAAAAAAAAATCAAAGTTGTTGGCTTTCGTCTCTTTTTACATTGCAATATCCTTGCAAAATCTTTTGCATGAACTATTAAATATGATTTAAAAAATTAGAGAAGGAGTGACGAGCTCGGGATCTGACTTTCCTTGGAGCTACCGCATCCAGCGAACCCGGCACATTTTTGAGGTATTTTTAAAAAGAAATATTATTACATTCGAAATGATTACAGCCTTTTAATATAATAAATAAATCATTGAAAAAAATAAACAGTGCAATCAAGGACATCTCCAGTCACTAGAACACTGTACAGAAGGAATTGCGACGCCTTTCAGATTATTAAAAGGGTTTTACAAACTTTAATGAAACAAAATGTCTATAGAGCAATGCACCAGTATACAGACTAGAGATTTAATGATCGCTTAAAAGGATAGATTCATGAAGCTCCGTGTTTTATATGCACTGAATGTTCACCTTCGAATCCGTTCGGGTGAAATAGCAAACGCTAATGAGACTTTTAGTTTAAAGAGTTGTATAGTAGATTCAACATTGGCCATTAACTGTATTTATGTTAGTATGACCATTAGAAAAACTTTCTCTTTGAATATCTTTGCATGAGTTTGTATTCAAAGCGAAATTAACAAAGCTTAACAATATAAGCTGTGTAACGTTTTACCTACTTTTCTGGTGGTACCAATAAATAATATCAACAAAACGAATGTAAACAAGAGACGTGTATCAATTAAAGGGACATCTATAGCAACGTATCAAAACACAACTAAACTGGCAATTCACTCCTCCATTGATGAGACTGATTACATCTTAGAAAATTATGTTTTATCCTGCCACATAAACGACACACATTAGGAAGATGTCGCACCAAATGAACTTAGTAAACATTGTCCAAACTCCAACACAATAAGAAATCTCGACGTTTCCATTATATTTAATAAAATCAAAACACTTTACGGTGGAATCCAATGTGATAAGTTAATTTATATTCAACCCTTTCAGAAGTGGTGCTAAAAACAATTCCCACTCCGACAACAAACAATTTCGCCAGAAGAAAAATAACCGCTTCCACAGATTGTGACAACGTAATGTGAAAGGTCTTATCTTCTTCGAGAAAGTGGTCATAAACCGAACTCTGTGCCTCAGAATCTTTTCACCTATAATATATGAAAGCAGGTCAACACAGAGCTGGGCCTGTCTAGGCGAGGACAATCCCCAGCCCGGAATAGTTTATACCACGAGGCAACTATGCTGGGAAGCTCCTGACTCCTGATGTACATTATTAAAAAGGACACGTTCTTTCTTGCATGGACCGAGCTGTCTGTGGTACACTGCGAGCATAGATTGAAATTGGGTTCTTCGTGCTGCCGTATAAAATTGGGAATATATTTGCCAGTCCTCGAATTATTGACAGCTGCACACATCTATGCTCTTCTGTACACTTCCTTTCGAAGGGATACGCTCTAACAGGAAGCGAACTATGGAAGATCGAAGATGTAAATTCTCATACAGAATATGGATGAGGATTATAGAGCACCATAAACATGAGATAAAACCGAGGGTGAGGGGCTTAGGTCGTGCAGATTAATATTGGGCAATTGATTTGTTCCTTGAATACTTTAATTTGAGGGATATGAGCATCTCCTGTACGAAATGTGTTGATGTAATTTTTAAAATGAATCAAACACTGAATTTAATACTTTTGCACTGTTACATCTGGATAAGATTTCTAAATGAAATTGTTAACTTTTCCTAAAACTTCTTTATGCAAGCTTCCTGCTTCCTGCTAGACAAAGCTGTTTCCAGTTTCAAGAGTCTTCACTCGAAAATGCTAAAAGCAAACAGGATCCAGTGACCCGTTGTCTGCAGGAAGTCTATCTTGATAGTGTTGAACTCATCAAGACCAATTAACCTTTGCAAAGTAATCATGGATTCTTCCAAAGAAACTTGATCATGCAAAACTTTGTCTTCTTCCTGCTTTAAAATTTATCATTGCATATATTGCTGGTTTTTGTTTATGTGCCTTCGTCGAACTTCGCCATCAACAACACACTCTTAACACGTCCTTACAACCAGGGTTTTTAAAATTAACACTTTGTGTAATATACATATTATGTATATTGCATGTAAACTTTCCTAACACGCTCTCAGGCAAACGATTTCTGTCTTGCAGATAATTTGGGACCGTTTTCCATTTTACTCGGCAAGTACTCAAGCTGGGTGAATGCGCTGCATCTTTTGGGTTTAAAGGGGTCAGTGTGGTCGAGGAGAGCTTTCTTCATCGAATTGCATACCAGAACTCTGGACGGACTCTTGCGCTTCCAAGATACTCTTTCAACCGTCTTTTCAGGTAATACAACTTTGAGAAAAATAGTTTATGTCGAGCAGTGGCAACTTCGCCTATTTGACCCATAAAAATAATTCAGAGTTTTCTTAAGAAACTTGTCTAGACTCCGATCTTAGGATTCAGAACAATATTCGGAACATTTTTAAACACATAATACTATTTCTAAAAAACAATTAGTCGTAGCATCTATCTATTTCGAAGTTACACAATACTGAAATTAGCGTAAACAATGATACATACGATATAATTGTCTTCCAAGTCCAACAGAATTAAATTTACGCATTGAAATAAAAATAAAATGGCAATCGATACCTTATACCTAGTACCTACCCAAATTGAATTGCAAAAGTTTTACGAGAGTTGACTTTTGTTAGCTTCCAGTCATCCAATCCTTCAAATTGAACAGGCAATTGAAATTAGCACTAAACGAACATTTCTTGCTGAACCAGTGTTAATTTATATAACTTTTTCTGTGACGGGAGGTAGAAAGGGTACTTACTACTTACAATTAGTCTCTCTGGTCAGGTGGACGGCGCGAGTTGGTAGAAAGAAAAACATAAATACGCTCATGGTATATAGGCTCTACTCTATATGTACTCTATACTATATAGTACAGACTAGCTTTAAGTGGCCCGGCCCTGCAATTCTTGCTAGTCTCTGTCAAATTGATTTGTACAATGTACACTCATGGAGTTCGTGAAACGTCCTGGGAGTCGGTTTTCCGCACAATCTGCACAGTTCACAATTTGACAGAAACTTTCTTTGCCACTAGGACTTTAAAGTTTTGTTTAAATGCAGCATAAAGCTTGCAGTCACAGAAAGTGCATGTTTGTTCCAAGCACTTAGGAAAATCCTCTCTAATATTTTCCGCAAAAGTGGAAAACCAGTGGCATTAAACTTCCCTTGGAGTTTATCTGAAAAATGTGATTTATTGCAACAATGCGACCTTCAACAAAGTGAAACGTGACGACTTTATCAAAGATAGAACTTTTTTAAATAATTATGCATATATAAAGCATATTATGCTTGATGAATTGTAGGAAAAAGGAAAGAATGTAGTTTTTTTTGTAAGCAAGCTTTCTAAACTTAAATAGGAATGTTTAACTTTTTGCAAAATTCCGAGTCCAGCAGCCAGTAAATCTCATCATCTTCCACCGAAATCCTTTTAACGAATGAATGTCCATTACACTCCCATAAACTTGAATTAATATCTTGACCAATGATAGCCCTAATGGGATGTTGGGAACCATAATTCAACACCCATTAAAGCGGCATCGTCATCCCTTATGATTCGCTCAGAGCATAAAAGTCTCACGAGCACCCACATTTCGCACGAGCGGGCGAAAAACCAATGGTGCTGCAAGAAATAACAGACATCTCATATGCGTTCGAATCTATTACGCGGATACAGAATGATGATGATGATCGTCCTGTTTATCTCCACAAGATATATGAACTTTCTAAAGGGCAGCTGCCCTGTACGTGTGGAACAGCCCTGAATGGTGTGGAATTGCCACAGTGTTCAACATCTGGCAACAATCAAATAATCATTATTAAATATACACGTACAAGTGCTCAACACAACTTTTCCCCCAGAAAGGTTCTCCCTGATCCCTATCCACAAACCCAATTCAATCCGAACTAAATCTTTCAGTGAGCAATGACAGCGCGTCTATTTAGCGAGCTTTCTTAAAACTGTTTCATCATCCGAAGATGCCATTGAAGGGATGCCTAGACAACAACAAGACGCGATGAGACTTATTACATTCATGGGCTTTGTAAGAGATGATGATGAGGAGAATATAGCCCAAGTGAAATGTTGTGGGAAGGAAATACGAGTCGCTGGAAATTAAGTAATCCGTCTAGGACACTTGAGATTTTCATTGGGAAGGTGAGAGCGAACTATAAATTTACCGCGTTCATGTTTTGATCCTGTTGTCAGGAGTAAAACGCACAATTTCGAAACCAAGCAATTACGATCCGCAAATTCAACAATAATGAAACTGTAATGAACGAATTAATTAATCATATTAATTTTCCTTTATTTAGTTTAGTTCGCCTTTGGGTTCAACTCCAGCAATTAATCAGCTGCTAATGGAGGTGCGGCGGGCGTAGGTAAAGTTATTTGTACGACACAAGATTTTAACTTTATTCGCGTTCTGCTTATAACGGGAAAGCTATTTGAATGTTGACTAAACTTTCAAGTAATCTTTACTTGTGCATCAAGAATACCCTGCACGATGCACGTATTATAACAACTTTTACGAGACATTTACTAGGGGAGAAGAATTTAAAATTTTTTTAAAATTCTTACAGAAATCATCATTAACATTGACGTACATAGAATAACAATTATATTAATCACCTTACAGTTAGTCTACCCAAACATTTTTAGGCAACTCAAAATGTTGCTATGGTGGTAAGCTTCTTCACCCCAATATAAAATTCTGTGCTGACAAATATCCGAACACTTGAATGCGAACACAAATTTATTTAATTTATTCCGCTGATACAGTCCCGACCATAATTACTAAATTGGCGAAATTTGATGCAGCTTCAAAAGTTTGTAAACGTGAACAACGGATGGTGGGAGGTCAAGTTGCAGCAGTCATTAGTGTGGCCTCTTAAATAAGAGCATTTGGAAATTAAGCCTCTTTGTAGAAGGATTTTGCTCCTCGCAGCACAGTTCAAACCCTCTCTGCCTTTATTGAAAAGGAGCTTGTGGCGAAGATTATTTCCTGAATGTTAGCAAAAGGATTCGGATTCCCATCTACTTGCAGTTGCTAGTTTGCTAATGTACAATGTTTCCATGTGCTGTTGAAGATTGTTTACGTAAATCAATTTAACTGTAAGTGGTGGTAACCACTCTAATCTAGATATCCTTAATGAAGGCTCACTTGATTTACGGCAACAATCCTTGTCAACAAGATAACGCATCTTAGCTAATTTAAAATTTGTAGGAGGGACGACATGTGTTCAAGGACTAATATAGGACTTTTCGGACGAAAACACTTTTCCCATAATTCCACTTTTCGTATTATTATTTTGTGACATTAATATATTTTGCGCACATTATTGCTTACATTTAAATGTAGTTTGGCGAATTATTAGAAATTCGAATTTTTGTACTCTACAGGAAATGTTCCTGAAATTTATTATAATATTATTATAACTTATTCTTAAGTAAAAATCGTTTGTAATTTCATTTGATCATGCCTATATGGTATTTAAATGAAATTCATTATTTTTCTTATGATTTTGATAACAGAAGATTTTGTAAAGTGTTCAAAACTCTACTTGGAGTCCATCAGCATTGGTATTAATCCGCTGAATATTTGACACAAAGTCCTTGTAAATGACAGGAGACTTAGGCTTGGCACAGTCGTGCGCCGGCCGCCTAAGAAACTATTCCAATTTGTTTTCCATTTACAACCAACGGGCCTCCGGAGTCGCCTTTGCAGATTCCCTCACCGCAAGCTTCATATACCCAGCGCATATTTTGTCTGCAGAAAAAGTTGGAACAAACCTATAACATACCGCCTCGTTCAAAACAGCTATTGTAGCAACTCGTAATCTATTCGCAACAGCTCCATTTTCACTAACTCTACCCCTACCAGGTGCTCGAGCAACCGTTCCTCTTGCAACCCGTTGATTGACCATATAGATTCTCCCTATTAGAGGATGTGTTATGTCGAGCACTCTCCACAACTGCATGAGAGCAATATCAAAGTTTACGAAGTATTTGTCTGATCGCTCATATTTCACGTGGTTCAAATATGTATAAACGAATTCAATTATGCCGCTTTGATGTCTTTATAGCGATCCGGATCTGACCCTCAGGTCTCGTGAATTCTTTCCAATAACGCAATGCCCTGGAGTAAGAACAACTCTCGGCTGTATAAGCAAACCACCGCAAGAAAATTTTTCCTGTATCATGTGTTATGTGTATCCAAATATAATAAAAAATATATTTGGTTCATTGTTTTAATCAATAATGAGTCACATTAATGAATGTAAACTTTGAGAATTCACCACAGCTAATAATTTCTCTTCAACAAAAAATTAGAAATGCATTAAAGCAGCATATTTACAAGTGGAAGGAAGTGTTGAAAACGAACACACATGCGATTCAATCAAGGCCTTTTAACGTAGTCTTCCCAAGGATGCAGTCACTTGCAAAGGAAATTTTAATGTTGATGGCATTGTTTGCTTGGTTGCCTGAAAGGATTCTGCAGATTGTCCTTCAAGCATTCATCGAATTGTTCTCCTTTCAAGTTTTAGGATTGCAAGAACTGGCGTCGTCGTATCTAACCGTTACTTTGGCTCCGCTTTTTCAACATCAGAGCAGCATTGAAGCCCATTGAAACTGCAACCTGTTCCCCGAATTGAATAAGACGACCAACACTCCTCAGATCTGAGCCAACATCTCAACAATGAGGTATGTTTCCCTACGAACAAACTAAAGTCTTCTCCCTTTATTCAGCTTAAGTTTCAAAAGACAGAATGAATTGAGAAAAATTCCCTTATATTTTCCATACAACTTGAGTAAACAGCCATTACCCATGGGTAAATATTTGTAGTTGTTACAGGTACACAAGGTAAAAGAGTTTTTATTACTCTTCCTCGGAGTTGAAACGCTTTGACTCAGCTGCATTGTCGCTATAGAATCTATATAGTATAGATGTTCCATGTTCGCAATTCGCATAGTTTCTACGTCCTGCGAATTGTGATGATTCTGGTCCCTAAAGACCAATCAGTTTTTACGTAAGATTTTATTCGCATTTAGTGTTAGTGATAAGCAAATGCTGTAGTTGTCATCAAAATCGAATTGCTATTCCCTACTTAGGTAATATGAAGTTAGAAAGCTTGATCTATTCTTAAAGCGCTCTTGAGGATTACACCCTTAGCAATAATTTATGTTCGCAAATTCAACGTGATGAGTGCTTTGTGAAACAAATAGACGGCGCAAGGTTTATTCACGTGTTTCTGAAAATTCTTATTTTCAATTGGCTTGATGATATTTAGCAACGAGTATAAAAGAATTTACCAGTTTTTAAAAGCGTTCTTTCAATTATTGAGTTCAGAAATGTGGCGTTATTCTTTGCTGACCTACACAGCACTAGTAGGCTTCGTAATTGCCAATTGGTACGCAACACTAGACAAGTCGGAATACTGTCATATGGCGGTCAGTGCACACGGATCAAAGTTATAATTTACCCCCGACACGGACTTGGTAAGAATATCAGAGTAGATTTCAAAAATAAAGAAAAAATTACTTATACAATTACAAATTAATTATGTACACATGAATATTTGCAATTTAAAATTATATATGTAATGTGTATATATAGTTTTGTAATGACGCATGATATTTGAAATATCAGGATTTTGTATATTATAAATATAAGATTTTATTGCTTCGAAAACATCACAGAAACGATAAATCAATTTTTGAAAATCGTTCTGTCCCTAAATCACAGCAGAACCAAGATATCATTCTTCGGAACAAGGAAGAAGCAGTAATTCGATCAATTTCGTAGAAAAATATTTTCTAGACCGCAACTAATACTAACTCCTTTTGATTTCCATGAATGTTTTTTGAACTATTTCTGTAATTCAGTTTTCGTTTAAATTTGAGTTGGAATGTTTTAAAATAAGATGCAAGCCCGAAGCCGTAATGTATATTTAATATTAAGGCTGATTCGTCGTTTCTATCCTTGGTTCATTGCAAAAGTACGTCGCGGTCGACACAGTTCATTACTTGAAATCCGCGACTTCATCGTCCAAAGTGTTGTGGAGGTCGTTACCCGAACATCATTATGTACGCGGCATTTTACCGATGAATTTTCCTTATCGAGATGGAAGCCATTAAAATTACTTTAATGAGTTTGAAATTGTCACCGAGTTCCAGGACAGTTTTTAAAACTCTGCAGCCCCCAATTGCATTTAGCAGAACTACGAAATATACTTAAAGGAATGCCACTAACGATAGTGGAACTTGGTCTGTGTTATTTGGTATATGTAATACCTATGTAATATGTATGTTGGATTGAGTACGTTTCCTTCAAGCTATTTGTTGTTGTTTAGGTAAATGCACAGTACACAGTTCAATGGCAATTTTTTTTCGAAGCTATTTCTTTTCTGAGCTTGATCCTGTGAGGCGAAGACTGAGATTTTGTTCAATCAAAAATCATGCTGGAGTACCTGCACAGCAAATAAGAGGGAAAACTCTTTTATGTGGGATTTTCATTTGTCAAGCCAAGGCACGTTACAATGCCTGTAAATGAATAATTGAAACATTTTAAGGGATTTAGTATTTAACAGTGGTGAAATTGTAAATATTACACGTTTAATAAACTATTTAGTTATTTTATTAACGTATGTGTATATTATGTATTAAAATAACTTCAAAGTCTACATAAAATAAAGTAAAGAATTATTTACAAAAATTAATTAATTATTTATATTAATATTCCAAAATGAATGGATTTTGTAGCGTACTGAGAGTCCTTCGGGTTATAGTAATCTACACAGGAAATCATGTGGAAGCCGCGACAGGAGTAGGTACCTGCTATGATGACGAGATGTGCATCCGTGATAAATTCAATTCTTTTGAGCAGTTTTTAATTTGGCCGAGTAAAATAATTTCAGCAATAATTTCCATAATTTTTTAGATTTGCATGAAGCAAAAACTTTTCTCTGGAGGATGAATCTTGAAAGCAGGAAGCCTTCAATTCAACCACTCTGCTCCGCAGATGCGAATGAAGCAGTTACCGGTAAGAATAACCTCAGGTGAGTATTGTCCAAAGGGTAAATTTTAGTAATCTATACAGAAAATTGAAAAGGGTTACTATTTTAATTTTCTGATATTTACTAAACCGATTTCCATTTTGTCCACTCTTTTTGCAATCACTACGAAAGAAAACCAATCTTGTGATAATTTTGATTTGCGCTACATATTCATTTGTGCAATCAAAATTGCTTAACTGAAATGAATTAAACCTACTTTTTAAATATGAATTAAAGCTCTAAGAACAACAGCTTTCAAGTGTTTTGTTAATCCTTTTACTTACCCAATACAAGTTCTGTAACAATTAATATTTAAAATAACCAAATATCAACATATTTTATGTATACATATAAACGTTTAGATTTATAAGAATTTTTAAAAAGGTAAAAATAAATTTCAATATCGAAGGAAAATCCAGACCCAAAGCGGATTTTATTTACAAACCTTCCTATGCTGTTGTCAATCAAAAACATACTTTGAAAAACAAAACAAGACACATGCAAGTAGCTGAATAAAATTTAAATGAAATTTTGAAATGTAGACCACGTTCAGGTAAAGTTTAGCAGTTCAGTTGTTTACAACAGATATTTAAACACGTAAGTTCAAAAAGACTGCAGTTGCTGGTGCGAGTGTTTTTTATTTAATTTATTGAAGCTTATCAAGCAATAACAATTATGAATTGCGGTCGACACTTTTATCACTTTAAATATATTCTGAATTGTATTGTAGAAAATCCCTCGATTTCATGTTTCGGTACGTACGAAATTTTATGTCAACGAAATTGTGAAATAAATTAAATTATTCTCTGGCATGAAATAATGTATGTATAGTGGAATACGTCGAATACCCCAAGGACATTTAAAATGTCTCGTCGAAGTATTCGATATTTAAATTAAATTAAATTCAATAAAAATGAAATTGTGGCTTCGAGGATTGGTTTCACGTAGACTTAAGCCTTTTTTCAGCAATATTGTAGAATACCATTAAATAGCAGAATACAAGAATTTTTCATTATTGAGGGAACGATGTAATTTTTTCACTATGATGATTCAAAATGTTTATAATTCATTAACAAACGACTACGTTGGTTTGATGCAGACAGTAGCCTTAGGTCCTTAAAATCAGATACACATACATGAGCTAAATCAAAAGTATGGACGTTGAACACAAATTTCATTTTTCTCTTCACTACAATTTTAATAACAAAAAAAACCTTTTTTGCTGTAAAACTGATTTTGAAAATATTTCATTAATTTTTTATTGACGCGAAAATCCACTGTTAAAGGATTTATTTCATCCGAATTCATCATGCCGAATAAGTTGAGGGATTGCAAAGCATGCGGAGCTCTAATGGATTTCCCATGATTTCAATCAAATAGCTCGATTCGACCTACAACACGACCCTATACAAATCCTTGGGCAAACACCCTCCTCTGCTCCGTAAAAGCTTTCTGATGCATGTGGGTGGAGGCAGTAAGCCGAGGGATTTGATAATGATTAAACTTGTGTACAACTTAACCAGAAAGTGTCGGCTTTCACCTTTGTAATACACGTGAGAAAACTCAGCTCAGTGCGGTGACGTGATCTGAATAAGGGAGTTTATCGAAGTTCGATTCGGAGCGCTGTGGGCCATGGGCCGGGGGCCAGGGGTGGTGCACTCTGCTCTTGCTTTTGGACGATTTATTTAAGCAGATTGAAGTGAAGACAGGACAAGGGTGGGGTTCTTGAATAGATGCTCTTGGAGTCTTGGCATCAGTGGGGTAACCTTTCCCACTTTTGTTCGACATCTGCCACTTCTGCAAACAATTTAAATTTAAAACTGAAATGATTTTTGAAAGGATTTTCTCTATGCTTCGAGACTAGTACAGACTGCTTTACATATTATATAGTACACGCAACGAAAAGAACACATCCACAATTTAGGAATGAGTTTTATTACTATTTTCACGAAAACAATATTCCAGCATTCCACAAATTTTCGATATAATTAACAATAAACACATCCGTTCTCTCTTGAAGACTAGGCTCCACCTTCGCGTACAGTCAAAGAAATACGTACAACCTATATGCATATCAATTTATCTTTATAACCCAAACATATGTAAATTTCTGCCTTCCAATCAATTTTTGTACTATCACTCCCACGTAGATAACGGTGCCACGTAGATAACGGTGCCACGTAGATAACGGTGCCACGTAGATAACTCCGTGAGGTTGTTTTTAGGGCATCTGTCTCTGTACTCATGTGTACGCTCAATGCCCGTGGCAAAGAGTACGTGTGTGACAAATATAAGATATTTTTTATTTGTCATCAGCTTTAAATTCCTTGACAAAATTTCGGTTTGGAAAATAACGGATCTCGTCAGCGGCGCCCAAAAACACGCGTATTAAACAACATCACTTCGTTTGCCTTATGCACGTCCTTGCGGCTCGATTTGATTGTTCCCAAGTTGTCTTGGAGAATCATCGCTGACACATGTGTCAAAACTTCACGTTACGCAGTCTTTTCCGTTGGAAGGACTCGCAATGTCGAGTATAATTCCATCGAAGATTTGTCTAGTCCAAAAGGATTTCTAACTTTTCTGTTTAAATGTATTCGCAACACATGTTTGATTATGATTTATCGATTATTTGTTTTGCAGAACATGGAACACTGGAGCGGGCTGATTTGCTGCAGGAGACAGCTCTTTTCAGTTCGACAGCTTTCATTTTGATCAAAGAATTACTGACATGGCTGTATAGTGTATAGTGTATACTGAACAATATCGTCTTTAGCGAGGCAAACGACGGAAATTGAGCACAGCATGAATATATGGAAAAGATAACATATTTTGATTATCTTCAGATAGCTTTAAACTGGTTAATGTTTATGTTAAATAAACATTTTTGGTATTGAAAAAGCAAGAAAGTGATCAGAAATTGATGCAAGAAAAAAGTGAATTATTAAAAGAAAATATTTTATGGTAATATAATCAGATTTTAGAACAATTATAAAACATTAGGTACACCATGTTTTTTTGTTCTATTAGTATTATTTTGACAGTTGGATTGAATTCAACGAAGACTAATCGTTATTTCCGAAATATTATGGCACAATTACAAAATCAAACCTTTTTTTTTGCACAAATTATAATAAAAAATCTTTAATGCGGAAGACGAAAAAACGACATAAAAGAAACTTCTTCAGGAAGCGAAGTGTTCTATTTAGGTACTTAGCTACACAAGCACAAAACTATGAATAATTAACCTCATTTGAAATCCTTTTGCTAAACTTGCTAGCGATCCTCGCCGTCGCCACTCTTTAATTCTTGGCGTCAACGAAAAGCATTCTATTTATCATTCGTCTCGGGATATGGCATCTCAAAGAAAGCTTAATTTTACAGTCGCACCTCACTCCACGTCTTCCATTGTCTTAGTTTCCTAAAAGGACTTAAATTCTAACAAGGAAAGAAAGCAGTTCTTGACAACTTCCCCCCGGTACAACTTTCTAGCACTACTAGGAGAGAACAGACTACCGAGTTTTTTCGAGGATACGAATGAATAGCTCCTTTCGGTAATTATTGTTGCCGACATTATTACCGTTCCCATAAACATGGAAGAGATATTAGCAAAGAAAAGCAGTGGGAAGGGAAGTGCCAGAACCAGCGAAAAAATTGTCTTACAAACAAAGTGAAACGGAAATGAAATTATTGCTGTTATTTTCGCATTTTATGATGAAAATTTTACCAAGCTTTATTCAAATACTTGTTTACCAGAAAATAAACAAAATCGGATTTGACATTGTTTTGAACGAAGAAAAAAATTATTCTACTGTCTCGATCGTATTTACAGTTTTTCTTCTTTGTTGACGTTTTTATTTTCAGATATTAATTGCATTGATTAATTTCTATTGCAGCAGACGTGGTGGCGGATGCAGCGAGCTCCACCAGTTCTGTTAATTATATGAATATCGAATAGGTGTAGCATGCTGACAAAAGGATTGAAATATATTTCGCGGTGTGGACGCTGCGGTACGGCTTCTGTGCCAATAGCATTAAACTCGGCTACACCACACCCAATGGATTTAAAGATTTATTTCATTAGTAAACAGTGGCCAACGGTTCTGGATGCCTCCAGGCCAATGGGGTTCGATTTATTCGGAGGTATTAAAGGAACACGGGCTTCGGGTAATGTGAGCATTAAATTTATTTGTTTTCGTTGCATCCGCACTTTATGTGTTATTTTTTTTCCCAGCTGCTACAATGAACGAATTCTGTGCATTAGATTCTCCTGAAAGACGTGCAACCTGAAAGTTATTGATTTCATAATTTCGTTTGTTTACTGAATACATATTTATATTTTGCATTTTTTTTGTTAAATAAGTCTTTTGGGATTTGATACAGTTTTATTAATGCGATTATAATTAAATGAATATCTCTACTTTGATAAATAAAACAGAGTTGAAGGTATTATATGCTTTAAAAGAAGTTTGTCGAACTACATATAGAGTATTTCATAATTGTTCTGAACCAATTTACTTTCATTTCGAGTTCTAATCAATTTCAATTTCCTTTTCATTTTATAAAATAATGTAAAGACGAGTACAATTTTTACAGAATACAAAAGGAATGATGACTTTATTCCCGGACGTTGTCATGTATCCTTTGACAAATTTATATTTACTTATAAATATATTAAATATATATAGTTCCCAATGTCCATATTATTGTGAAATCGGGTAAAATAGAGATTCCCTAACAATCAATGAGCACCTAAAAGTTTGAATTCAAAGCGTGTAAAGTGTTCTTCTTCGCACCCTGGAACATGACGATTCATCGAACAAAAGGAAAAATAAACACGGAGCCTTCGGGAATTGAATGATGTCCAACCTAACCTCCAACAGGGAGCAGGTCCGTTGTCCGTACTCTAATTAAAATAAGTAATGAGGTGGAATAAATGTGCATTTAATTTACGCTGCTCCTCTCAACAACTCATTGTCGGCCATTGTAATCGCATGTCCTTGCTCGCCCCGGAGCTTCGCAAAACAAAGTGGTCATTCAGCGATTGCTCACAATCTTAGTTTTCCTGCAGCAGGTGAATGAAATCGATTTCAGGATGAATTCACTTGCGAATGTTTTACCTTCGAAATGGCGAGGGTGAAATTGCACAGGTACGACGACGACCACGTCGACGGTCGGGGACACCACATGTGTTTGTCGGAGTCAATTTGTAGCTCACTGATAAGTAACAACACATTTACAAAACTTTTCACGTCCCTAATTCAAAAGCTTTTTACATTTCAATTTCCCTTTGATTTCCGTTACGTTAAATGCGCGTCACTCCTATCGATGTCACTCTTGTTTTTGTCGACTCGAAAATTTGTTGAGAAAATCAAACGACATTGGCGAGGAAGAATAATCAGAATGCTTTTCTGCAAGGACATTGAAAGAGATTTTATCAGTCACGAAATGGGTCTACGTGAATTGTCCTCGGATGATTGTTTAGAAAGTTCAGAGGAATAAAACAGAGACCGAAGAGATACTGTTGCCATTGATGTGGGCTCTTTCCAGGACTAAGGAGTCCGACTTCGAGGACCCAAACTAGACGAGTCCCGATACCCGTTTCCCCTATTACTTTATGGCCCCGGATTTTCCACGAAAAGGTGTCATGGCCTATTAGTTCAAATGGGGAGATGCGATAGGGTCATAGGGATACAAAAATGTGCTACAGAACAAATGTATCTATGTGGCAATAATTACAAAAACATTCTACACAATTAATTTTCCCGAAGAAAGAATTATAAACGTGCTGCCATCTATTTCTATCTGCTAAATAAAAAAACTCAATTAATTAATTAGGTACCAGGAAAAGTTTCACTCGCTGGAAGAGGGATGGAGATGGAGCTATCGGGGGAAATGTTGTTGGTGTTTCCATTACTTGAGTCTATATTTGCTGTTCGCCATCCATGTACAATAAATATAATCCGCCGATTTCTAGTGTTAAAGGAGTTGCATGAATCGCATTGTGTGGCATGTGTATTAGTTTGTAAACGTCTGTGCGTTCTCTTGAAACTCACGATTTCACGGTGGAAAGAATTTCATTCTCTAAAGGCCCAACAAGGAAAAACAAAGAGAGTTTTTCTGTTTGTGAAGTTTTGTACAAATAGAAAAATCTTGTCAAAGCGGATGTTTTACGGAAGTAAAAAATTTCCTCGATATATTTCTCCACAGCATGGAAAGAGCTTTAAATGCAGCAAATTGCAAAATGTAGAAACTAAATATGTATTAGGCTATTCTGTTATAAACAATTGTAAAAATATAATAAGCCATCAGAGCCTCTGCTATTTACATGAATTTTACAACTGTAAATTTGTGCACTATTATTTTCGTCCATCGAGGACGAGAAACAAATGTAATTTGCCTCGGCAAAAGTTCACAGTCAATTTTCTCGCATAGAATTCTTGTAAAAGAACCCTTTTTGTATTCACATCGTCTCCCTTTTTATTTTCACTCAAAATAAAATTTCCAGTGTTTATTGAATAATTCACACTCTCCTCGCACCGCCCCATCGTTTCTATAATTCACGAGACAATTGCAGTCATTTACTAAATGAAAATTTGCCAATGGCGACCGGTGCACAACAAGCGCCAAGTGGCGAAGTGCTCAACGCCCAATTGAATACAAATCGAAAATATTCCATTTAACTCGGGAACAGCACTCGCAGGTACGTGCTCGAAGTGGGTAAATGGGGAGCCAGACTGACCCACTAAAAGGGGTGTATTATGCAACGGTTACTACAATGCGAGCAGACTGAATAATAAGACCACATCTGCTTATCATTTATGTGGGCATCCATTCAAGGAAGCCGGTCCTTCAACAATTTCCATCAGGTACACGACTTGATTGGAACACCTTGATGTGGTGTGCACAAAGCCTCCCTGTTCTGCACTGCGGATCCAGTTACCAGGTTGTGGCTACGTTCGAAACGGACAACCACTTTCCTGCGAATGGGTGTTGTTTGTGGGTGGCAAGCTGTTTTTTTTAGGTCATTCCAGAAGGGATGAAATGGGATCTATGAACGGTAAAGGCGCTTGTATGCACCTCAAATACGCTGGTGAAGTTTGACTTTCTCAAGGTGCTAAAAATGGTTCTAGACTGCTCGAGGCGCTACAATGTGACTATCTAGAAAAATTGGATGTTGTCCAAGGTTTCGGTAAAATGACAGCAATATTTTCTAATATTGTTGAATGTTCATTTTTAGGAGGACCTAGCATCGTGCTACTGGAAAGATGGCTTGATAACCTCAAGTTTATTTATTCATCGGACTTTAATGCCAAATTGCTTCGAACCCATAATAGATTTGGTGGAGCTCTTCTGTCATTTAACTGGGCGTTGTTGTGGCGAACATTTCTCAAAAATTTTCATTCAATATTTCTAACAGGAAATAAGTTTCTGCGTTACAGGAATGCTGGTTGTTACTACTTACCAACAATGTTTTCGACCATTTCTTTAAATTTCAATTAAGTTAATAAAACAACGCTATAAATAGAGACTTTTCAAGAAATTTTTTTTTTTATTTTTTTATTTTCCATTTTTGGCATACTCAACGTTAAACATTCCGGGTACTTTCTTTATTCAGAATAAAACAGGAATTGTACCTGAAACGGCAAACTTCTTTACAACTGGCAAACATGATTCAACTTGAAGTGTTTCACTCTACTTTATTGAAAAACTTATACTTCAAAGAAATACAAAAAAAACTTGTTCAATTGGCCATCGTTAATACTAGAACTGAAAAGTCTTTTAAATATTTTCGCTTTTTAAATTCAAAATTTAAAACTTTTTGTTTGATTATGGTTGCGAATTTTTTAAAACCTGTTTGTTGTATGTACTAAATTTGAGTGGTAAATTTAATGAAATTATAAAAAAATAAAATTTGAAAGTTTAAAAGTCTTCTTTGTTTGTAAACTGACTTTCGGTATAAGGTAGGTATATATAAGCGTCATCACATCAAATGCTTTTTGATTTTTCAAAGTACCTACGCTCTGGTTGTGAGTTTGGAAAAGTAAACTTTACATCAACATAAAGATAGTGCAACATTGCAACCTGTCCATACTGCACCCTTTTCCGATCAGAAAGTTGTGAAACTCATTTACATCCTAATTAAAGGGCATTGTAAGGATGTGCAATTTATAACCTAATCAGCACAGTGGGATCGATGGGTTAGCCTAGCAAACTTTCCCAGGAGTCACATGTGCCTTGAAGCGAAGTCTCGTTTAATTCGAACAGGATTAACTTATAAACTTTCAACATTTGTTATACGGTGCATAACAAAAACTGTCATCTGCAGGAAAATACAGAACGCTTCTCTTTGTGCTAGTGATGCGGAGCACAAAGTTGGCGCTGGGTAGTGAACGCAAAACTTTCCCCAGGCTGTAGTCTTCCTCTTGTATTTCCCTCGCCTGTGTGCTGAGGTGGTGCATCGCAGAAAGAGCACGCAGTAGTGAGTAGGTGGAACGCGACCGGAGTGAGGGGTGGCAGGAGCGTACACGAAAAGAAACCACTCAAAAGTTCACTGAATAATGGTCGAAAAGTTAATGCTACGGAAAAGTTTCATTCGGTGGATTTCAACTAAGTGCTGTAGTTGGATCGAGAGGGGCGGGGACAGCAGAAAAATCAAAAGGTTCGACGGTAGCCTGGATCTGGGTTTTCACCTGGATAAACTTGATCTCATAAATTAGTTTTAACTGAGCCAGCTGGGGATGATTTTAAAATGTTTTCGGGTTAATTATCCCCATGTGGTCCTCCTCTTCCTTGGGAACAATTATTGTCCAGGGAAATTCCGTCATTGCTCAGAGTATCGTCCCTGCGGATTTAATTTTCATAAACATTTTGTTTCTGGTATAGCTAAGGAAATGATTACGCTGTGTTTAATTCGGGATCTATCTTTTGATTAACAGTTTCTGTTATTGCAAATTGCACGGGACGTAACAATGAGAGAAGTTTCTTGGGAAGACGGGTTGTTTTTGGAACCAAACCGAACCCAATTAACTAATTACTGTAATTTGCGAATCGTTAATGTCCAAATTTTTTTAAAAATAGCTAAACAAAATCACTTGGTTTGAAAGAGCAAAAACGATTTTAATTTACGTGAACAAATTTAAGCACGAAAATACAAGTGCTTAGCAAATTGTGATTTTTAACAATTAATTACTGTTATTAGAATCTACATCGATATATCATTATCATATATCGATGCACACGTATAATTCAGATTTTATACAATTAATTTAAAGGTTATTTCTACTGCAAAACAATTATTCAAGTGCTCTTTATTCACGAAAAAATTTTCGCAATTCGCACACATGCATAGAAATATGTGTAGTCACAAAACCAAGCATGCATTATACATATTTTGACTCCGTTGAAAAATTTCAATTTTCCGCTCAGTGGGCGGTTCAATAAGCACCTACCGCACGCAGAAACGCGGAAAGCAAGCTGCCAGCGTTGGACGTGCACCTGACAATTATTTACAAACAGAGAAACCCCGATTCTGTCACGTTAATTTAAATTTTTAATTATCCTAGCGAACGTTGTTCCAGCCATAATAACGATGTAAATTAAATTTATGTTTATTTAGCAAACTTTCGTATCATTGGCATAAACATCCAGCCTCCCTCCCAAACACGCACCCACCAACAACGCGTCAATCCACGGTACAATATAATAATTATGCAATTCTCATCTCATTAGAAGCGTAATTGCCTTCGTTTCACATCAAAGCTGACTGTAGCACCGTGATTGGCGTTCGTCCTGCAAGCATCGTGCCTTCATTGCTGGCCAAATCTGTCACTTTATTGTTGAAATATAATGTAAAAAGAACGTCAAGCTTCATCAGTTTTGAACTGAATTTATGTGTATTTATTTTTAGTAAGATTTTAATTTGTCTATTCTCTCTCACTTATTAATTTACATTATACATAATATTACGCCCTCAAGAGTTTTAAAAACAATGGCACTTAGAAATCACATATTTTTAAAAATTGGGGAAAATGTAAAACTCTACTTCCACGACCACGTGAAAAAACTCCAATGTGAGTTACTTTTTTGCTATTTTCGTTTGTTTCTTTTTTTTTTATCATCGAAGTGAATGCGTTCCGCAGATACTAAAACGTTTTATGAGTACTACGCTGGATGAGCCATACTATAGTATATTTTTTAATTGTGCATAAAGATAAAAAAGGCCAAATTGAAATTCAAGTGCTGTTTTATTGGATTTACGTGCTTGGCTGATCTGAAAATTGAATATATTCGAGACGAGGCTTTCAAGGGATGAAGCAAAAGCTTTCAGCATTACAACACAGTGTCGCGAAAATGGTCAAAATAGTAGAAGAACTCACCAACAGCATGTTAGTTTTCTTTTATTTATCTAATAAAAGAAGCAAATTTTGATTCTGCAAGGGAACATATTTAATTCAACACGTGTGGCACATCGTCTATTTACATAAAGAATAGCACAAGTTATGCAAAGCCAACGGCGAGAAATAAACACAAAATGTGTATCGAATAAAAGAATTTAGTGCCAAGTTTATTTCCCCACTATTAAAAAATTTTTAATTTTATGTGAAATAAGAACGTGAAGATATTCCCATGAAGAGCATGTTTGCACTGCAACTCGAAATATGGATCCATATTCGTAACAGACGTAACGCAAAGAAACTTTTTGATTTATGTCCTTAAGAGGCTATTTTCCGGTTTCCCGAAATAAATAGCACCTCAATTTTAAGAAGTTTGAACTCGAGTAATTATTTAGAGTTTAGACTGTATCTCAAAAAGTAGGTACTTTTTGTTTGCCAAGAGCAGTTCTTGCCAGTAAATTTTGAGCAATTTTACGTTTAAGATTTTAGTTTTTATTTATAGATTTTTGGCTTTTTAAAGTAAACAAACTAAATTTTGTGACAGTTTGATAATACGCGATGCTTTATAAATTTCTAAGAAGTGGACTAAGTTGACTAAGAGAAGTGTAAAAGGGTTCACCTTTCTGCATGTACCATTGTCGCTCAATTCTTCCACACAAGTTCACCCGCAATACCTACTTTTCTTAATTATTTTTATCCCACTTCAAGGACTCGTAATAAGCTTCACCTTCACTACCAGTGTAGTGCACAATCTAAGGTAAATTACTATTAAATTAAGTAATTTTCACTACATAAACATCGCCATTAAAGTGTGGGGTGGGACAGGATGAAAATGCAAACAGATTCAAAGAACTCGGGAGCCAGACGTCTGGTTCCCCACTTAAAATTTCAAACACTTCTCAAATTCAACAAAACTTTAAAACGATGTTTGGATAGAGTCCAAAAATTAAGCTAGGAAACAGTTTTGTAATGCCTGAAGAAAAACATAAATTAACAAGCCTGAAGTGGAGCCCACGGAACAGTGGCACCGAGTAGGCATATAAATTCTTCGCAGCGCACAAAGGTTAGCGGGGAGAAGGGAAATGGAGGAATATTACAAAACTCGGATTAAGTTAGTCAAGAGGTGGAGGAGGCAAACTTGTAGGACTGTATAGATGCTTTCGCCCATGCCCAGCCATTGAAAAAAACTTGTCCACCGCAAGATCCTTTATTGAATTTGACTCATGGACGACGGACGTTACTGTTTCGTCCAATTAAATTAAAAAGGGCGCTCCGGTGTAGTTCATTTATCACTTAAAGTCCGGAAATTTCAACACGCCGATCCCGTTCTGGTTGCGAAAATTGAGCGCAAACAGAAAAATTGCTGATTCTGAGATACAATGCCCAGCCTGCGAGAGTCCTTACAGGTGAAATGCATGTGGTCCTGTGGATGGGTTGTATTTTATATGAAAGGGATATGAATATGACGGAGGTAACAACGAACACGAACACAATTCGGTGCCGAAAGCACTTTTCATCGGAGGCCAATGTCCTTGCACTGGGGTTCTTCGTTCCACCAGCCCCCAATGTTTTATCATTAAATAGATGCTGATAGATATTCTGGGTCACTAAAAATTTTTTGATCTCGGTGATTATATTCTGTTTTCAAAATATTCCCCGCGTTCATGCCAACTTAACTTTTCATCTACTTTTTGCATAATTTAATTTGTGTTTTGTATACGAGGGCCCACAGTCCATACATACTAATTTTTGCACGAAATACATTCGACACCCTATTTCAAAATGGAATATTTAAAAAAAATAATTAAAATTTCTTATCAAAATATTTAAATTACCTATACTCGTATTTGACTGCAAAAACAAATGCAAAATTTTAAAATTGCGTAAAACTTTCTTTTAGCGAGATTGAAGCCAGAAATAAATTAAATTATTGATACGCTTTTTACCGAATGCTTTCAAATTTAAACCACGTCATCTCTCAAAATAAAATTAAATGACTTTTTTTTAAAAGATAAAAAGTTAAAATCATAATGACAGTCATAAAAATTCGAAGGTGTCGTCTTTTAACTAACTAGATCTATGGAAAAATTAAGAAACGTGGGTTTTCAAATTAATGAAATCTGAAATTTAGTTAATGCTTTTACAGGGACAAAGGATGTTGAATGCTTTTTCGTTTTCTTGAAATCTGAAATAGCCATTATTCAACATGCATTAATGGAATCAAGTGATGAGGATTCAGCATTCAGTTGTCCAACTTGCATAGGCTTAATAAAACACAATAAACATATTTATGACGTTAAAAGCTTCGATCACCGCACTTGAAGAACTCTGCAAAAACTCCAACTCAAAAGCCGCTTGGGTACCAAAACTTGAAGCAAAAAAGTTAATTGAGAGATAATCATACGGGTGTCCTGAAGTTGGTCTATTCCACTCCCCCATCTGGTTGCGGGTGAGGTGGTCGGTCTTGGTCTAGCAACACCAGCAGAACGAACAACAAATCACATCTAGACATTAGACAACGGCGTGACGCTTTTAATTGAATAGCGCCACTGCGAAATCAAATTCAATGGCGCATATCACGAATTATAATCCTGATTGCCATTAATTATGCCATAAAAGAGCTTTCGGAATGTAAAGTGCTCGTACACGGCTCGAACAATTACAGAGAGGAGCAGTCCCGGCTGGTTTATGCATTCTGTGACGCCACTGCACAACGGTTCTGAATCCGTACTGGTGTGGAGGTGCCGGAGATTGGACGAGAATCCTGGAGGACATGCTACCCTCGAGTGCCGCTGTCGGATAAGCCAGGACCTGCACGAGCGTTTGAAGGGGAGTCACCCACCCCCTGTATTTTACGTTTACGACTGTTAGGTAGTAATGTTTGCTGTGGCAGAAAATCAGATTGGATGAAGCCAATGTGCAAATGTTTAATTTAGTTTACTTAACGGGTCATGTCCTGCGCCGAGCGGCGAACAAACATGCAAAATATGTTGCGAAGGCAAATTAATTCGGCCTTTAACACTAAAGACCCTCTGCCTCCGCAATTATTGGCGAAAGATACAACGGCCAAGGATTGCGCGGTATCCAATGTCGAACCGCAGGATCTGTCTAAATGTTTTTAATTGAAATGCCAGTTAGGCTCCGACTTGAGTTGCCCATTGGCAACGATACCTCTTTGTTGCGCCCACCAATGGTCAATTCAGAAAAGTTCATTTGAATTTAAAAATAGCAGCTGAGTTGGGCAGTCCCCACATTACGTGCTCCAGGACATTTTTCAAACGGTTCGACTCGGAGTTTGTTAATTAAAAAATAAATAGGCCCGCGAGCACGAATACAGAAATCAAAAGGCTTAGAAACAGTTTTCTGAGAAACTTTTTGCATTAATATTTTCAAAGTTAGAGCTTTTCAGGAACGTAAAAACTTCATTTTTGTTGTATGGATTGGGTGAAAAGCTTGTACATTATTTAATGGAAAATTTTTCCAGTGGGTTGTAGAAACCAAATCCACGATTGTCGTGTAGATATCATTGGTAGATTTGATGAAAAATAAAACTGCAATGGAAAGCATTTTTTTTCTTAATTCGCCAAAAAAAGATATCAAAATGACTGAGAAAATCGGCTCGTATCCGAAGTTAAAGCACCATACCACCACGAAAAGGCATCAGAAAACTCAGCAGTAAACATAGGATTTTCGCCATTGATTTCAGCCCTAGGATCATATTTTGATCCTAGATTATCATGTCGTCTGCCCATGGAAGCTATTCGGAAGTAAACCATTCTGAAAGACACTGCCGTGTTTTTCCTTCACTTTATTTGCAAGGAAAACAGGTGAGGAAATTGGAATTCCCTAGACTAAAAGATAATTTTCCTGTCGACTCAGACAGCATTACTGCACCAGTTGTTTTAGTGTCTTTGCTGCGGTAGTTGAGACATTTTAAAATAATATTTTTAGATGGAAAACTTCTTTTTCCTGCCTGCATCGACAAATCATTGAAATTAGAAAGCTGTTAAACCACGAACAAATTGTGTATGTAGATACAAGTGGACACAGTTAAACAGTTGAACAGAAGCTGAAATGTCGAGGATTCTGCTTGGTTAATGATTAAAGTTTAAACTTGATCTGTTAATGTTGCCTCAGCGTCAATAAGCCTCTGTCAGTTTACAGTTATCTTTAATCTTATGATTTCAACCACAATATCATTGTCACACTAGTTCCATGGACGAGCTCAAGCGGTTCTTGTCCTGTGAAACTTTATGAGTCCTGTGGTATTTAATTATAATTGCTAACGTAGACGGCGTTTTAAGCCATGAGCTACACAGACACGAGAAATTTAAATAAATTATTCAATAATAGCCCAATCCGCTTAAAGTTTGCTATGGAGATGCGGCCCACATAGAGTCTGGTGCTAACCGCAATAAAACCCGTGGTTACACCAAGGACCTGCCGCAGGGAAACATATTCAGTCGACATCGCTCATGATTATAAATCACCAACACTAATTCTGTAGGAAATTCTGTCAGCCGTTGGTGTTTACTGAAATACATAACTCTCATAAGAAGTGGCCGTAAAATTTCTTCAAAATCATTACAAGCAGAATTTAAGTCCTTCATGGATGTAAGGAATAAGGAAGCATCCCACAACTGTCGTTAAATAGCTGATGGAACAAGAAGTTTACAGACCCCAAGTCGAAGTTAAATGGAGTGACTTTTTGGGCAAATGTTGTCAGTGGAGTTTTCCCAAATTCTGAATATTCACTTTAAAACTTTAATTTCATTCTAAACGATGCTAATTATAGTTCCTGAAATAAAGCGTTTAATAGAGTTTATTTTTAACACACATTGCATTGTAACGTCGATTTTCATTTTCGTGCTTAAATCATTGAAAAGTCAAACTGACCCCGTTTTATCATGCACCCCATGAAATATCGCCCAGACCAACACCCCTTGGATACTAATGCCAAATGCAGAGAGAGAAACTCATACAATTTTGAGAAATTGAAAACTGTTGTTCGAAAACCTGAAACCACAAACTGCCATTCGCAAAATGGCGTCTAAATTATAATCGTATTTGCAAATTCTCGTGAACGCACAAATTGTTGCCAGCAGTCGGCTATCAGCGTCCTTCCTCACAGGACATAGGCAAAGGTACTATCGAATGGTGGTCATTTAGTCGCTTCTTAAATGCGTTTTCCAAAGCGAATCTGCATGACTCCAAGCAAAAGTTGATGCTGCGATTGGAAGTATTATACAATACTTAGAAGGCAACGTGTTAATGATTTGCTTTTATGTTTTATCGCAAATTAATTTATTGATTTGCTGACTAAAAACGTGACTTTGAAATTCGCTGTCAGCCCTGCAATATGTGCTTATGCATTCCCTCAATTTACAATAACAATCTTAACTAATCTAGACTAAATAGATAAATAGAAAATTAAACCCTTGATTTATCGCCCTATAAAATATAATGAAACGTTCTTATATCGTATGATGCGTCCTTTGTTTCGCCCTCCATTGAAGCTGTTAGCTGTTACTCACTAACAATAAATCACTACAAATTACAAATTTAATTTTTTTTTGCAAACTTTAATAAAAACAAAATTTCCAACATTATTTGTACTATATAAACAAAATTTGTAAAAATCGCAATCAAGATCCCAATAAAAAAAAATTTATGAACCATTCAACAACGTAATTACAGTAGTCAAAATATTTTTGGGGTGATTTGGAGAATATTGAAAGCACCAAAAATGTATGTAAAATTGAAAATTAGCACTTGACGGGGTAACAATTGTCAGTGGACAAGTAGGTGATGTGGCATTTCAACGCCTTGATCTGTTTTTGAGCAGAGTCGAAACTGTAGGAAAGCGTACACAACTGTCCCTTCATATCCTTGATGACTTCCTCCCGTTCGGTAATTGATAAGCACGCTGCAGCGCGGCACTGCGCCAACTCCTTCTCCAGCTTGTCGATTCTTCCCTGCAAAATCACCCGCTGACTTTCGGACCTTTCCTTCGTTAAGGCTATTATTCGCGCTGACTCCGTGCGCAGTGTGTCCAAGTCGTCCAGAGTTTTTTCAAGCTTCTCACATATGAGCTCCTTGTCTGCTTTCAAGTCCTCGTACAATTTTTGCAAAACTGCTAGTTCGTGTTCGGCCTTTCTCAGTTTCTCAGCTAGATCTGGATCATTGCCGGAAGGTCCTCCCAATTGCGACTTAAGCGCCTTAAACTCTTTGCATACCAGACGCAGTTTTTGCTCAAGTTCTTCCTTTTCCTTGCAGACAGCGGCCAATTTTATTTTCTCGTTGTCAAGTAAAGTAGGAAGCATTGATAGTTCGTTCAGCTTCTCCTGAAACTTGGTTTTGATCCTGTTGATTTCCATGTTTATCTGGTTCTCGGCTTCCTTGTTGGTAATTTCCATCTTTACAATTATGCATTTTTGTTCTTCGACCTTCTGCTGAGCAATCATGTACTTATTCCTGTAGTCTTCTAGATGCTCCGACTGCTCTTTGATCAAGCACTTGAACTCCTCTTGTTCCTCTTGCAAATCATTCAATTTTTCTCTCAACAGCTCCAGCTCCATCTTATCTACGGAATCATTACTTTCATCCGTTCTCTTGTCACTGTGTACGAAACCTTTCATTTTGTTTTGCAAATCCTTTAACTGGTTTTCCTTTTTACAATAATCTGCCAGGAGGTTGGCGTAATTCCTCTTCAATTCATCGATTTCACTGGCTCTCGTCTTCTTACCACCGCACACGTCATCTTTTTGGACCACGTTCTCCCACTCGTTACGCTCCTTACGCAGGGCGCCCATTTCAACCCTGATACGCTCTATTGAGTTTTGCATGCAGTCAATGTTGTTTTTCAAGGCTGTCGTGCAATCTTTATACTTTTTCAGTCTTTTCATAGTCTTTGCATTAACTTCATTTCCAGATTCCAGTGCATCCTTCATAATAATCTGTTTTTCTCTGCAAAGTTTTTGGAGCTCACATTTCATACACTGGAGTCTGCGCTGCAAGGTTTCTATCACATTGTCCCTGCCCAATAATTCTTCCTGCAATTTGAATCGGTCCCCTTCTAACGATACGTTGTCTTGCACAAGACGCTCTTGCATATTGTAGCTGCGATTGAGTTCCTTGCAGATCTTTCCCAGTTTTTCCTCGGCAGATTCATGCTTTCTAGAGGTTCCTGAAGGATTTTTCAAGCAATGTTTTAGCTTTTGCAGAAGTTTGTTATCGATCCTCCCACTTTGATCGTCATCCTTGCAAGATTGCTGGCTTTTTCCACGTTGCGATTTCTTATTGTTTTTGTTCACTTCGTTCAGGAGGCAGCAAAGGACATCTAAATCGCCACCTTGCGATTGCGACGAACTACGATCAGAGTCGTCTTCGGAAAATGCCTTCTTGTGAATAGATTGCATCATATTCTGGCTCATCCCAATGGGCATACTGTCCTCCTGCAGAGTTGTGGCTATTGGAATTTCGGTCCAAGGATGATTGGGATCCTCTCCCTGCAGTGCTATAGCATTCCTCAGCAAGCAACGCAGCTTAAGGTTCTCTTTCTCCAAGCAACATCTCAAAGTTTTTAATTCCCTTTCGTCGCATTTCGTTAAATGTCCCATTTGACATTTTTCACAAATTTTCTCTTTGAGCTCATTTACAACGTTGTTTTGAGCTTCTATTTCGCGCAACAAATTCTCATAGTTTGCCATAAGCTCTGCCTTTGAGGGACTTTTCATGGAACCTTCTTCAGATTCAGCCTCTTTTTGAGCCGATTGGTTTTCCTCCTCCTCTCCTTCTTCATTTTTCGCTTCTACGTCCCCAGTTTCGTCATCCATTTTTATTCGAAAGCCTTTTTAATAATTTTAATTTCAAACGTATTTTTTTTCTTGATTACTTTTAGAAAAAATTTATTATTTAAGACACGTTTTTTTTTCTCTAAAATAGTTAATTTAATGAAATATCTTTCTTAAATTCATGAAATATACACAATAATTTATATGCTCCTTTTTTGTTTTGTTTTTTAAAATATGAAAGTACTGAAAAACACAAGCGGCTTCGATTTGTATTTTATAAAAATGTATGATTAAAATACTGAATAATATGTAGTTGAAATAAATTCAGTGACCTACTAAATGTAATAATGAATGTTGACACTGTGTTTCAGTTTAAGTGCATATTTATGTATGTAATATGTTTAATTTGAGTTTGAAATCTATTTAAGAAATTTAATGTTTCAGTAATCAGTAGGTATACACAACATATCATTTATCAAAATTATTTTGAAGGCTTGAAATCGACAATATATTTTATGATTATTATGTCTATTATAATATTCACATTATTGTATAAAATGGCGAAAATAAGTATTTGGTATAAATACATATTTGGTAGAAATAGATATTCCTACATATTAAATGAATAATTCAAATCAAAAATATTGTCATTGTGAAAGGAGACGAAATTAAGAAAAATATGAGACACGATCTTCTCTCTTTCTCTCTCTGTCATGTGACGTCAAATCCAGTGTACTTGTCAAGTACTTTCCCCTACGGTCCAGAAGGGTGGTCTTTCTCAATAAATTTGATTGCCAGAGTATAAAGATTCTTGAGTTTTGATTTGATCTAATTGATTAAGAGACGTAAGTTTAGAAGCTGAATCCATGCTTCATCTGTTTAGATTTGTCGTTTTCCAGCACAAAATTTATAAGTTTCAAGGAATCTCTCAACTCGGAGACCTCTTTAAAAATTTTGTAGACTCGACCTCAAAAATTTTTTCCGTTGTCTTTGTCCCCTCATTGAAGCTGTTATTAAATTTTATTGCGGTACCATTCCTAATCAAAAGACGCTCTTAATTTTGTGCTTCTTTTTTTTGCATCGGCTAGTTTGTTTTTCAAGGATCCGTTAAAAATTAATTAAATCACTAATGATTTCACAAACTTTATTATAGCTCATAAATTATTATTAACATTCAAATCGCTACAAAGTTCCACTTCGTAAATGTATAAAATATTTACAATGACTTTACCGCGAGTCTCTTCATTTTGGGGCCTTTCTTCTTCGCCTGACGTTTTTGTTCCTTTTGCTCCCAACGGCGTTGCTTTTCAGGATCGTCTTCTGCCATGACGCGCTCTTTTTCTTGCTTTCGTTTCTCTTCCCGGCGTTGAGCAGCTGCTTCGGCTCTAGCGGCATGTGTACTTTTTAAGAAAGCTTCCTCAACTCGAAGACGGTTCTTTTCTGCTTTTAATTTCCCCTAAAATAGAAATACTATAAACATCTGAAAATACTTAATAAGAATATCTTACCTCTTTCGAGAGACGAAAACGCTTCAGTCTTTCCATTATGTAAAATACTAATATAAGTAATGGCTTCGCAGTTTCCATATCACAAGATTTTGGCAAATTGAACCCAGCCATGAGCATTCTCTTAACATCTGGCTGCTTAAGATTACTGGGATCATCCGTCTGCACTGGACCGCTGAATTGATCCGATATATGAATATAATCTACAAGGTGCCCATATTTGTTGAGTGCAGCCAACACCCGTGAGTCTAACATAGTAGACGTGGCTTCAGGTATCTCAGACAGTACTGAAAACCCATTTGGTACGTTATACTTCCCTTCAGGCTTGTTGACTAGACTACAGTACTTGCTCTGTAAAATTTCCAGTTGTAAAATAGGTGATTACATTTTCAACTTACTTACAAGATCACACATTTCTTTAAACATCTTGGTTGCTGTTTTTTTCGAGGCCACGCAAAACACGAAAGAATCCATTGAATCTTTGGAAATTTCTATTTTTATATGAACTTGATCCTGTACCGGACGCATCAATTTAGAGACAAGAGCCACAAGATCTTGCCGTTTTATCATGCGCAATTCTACCAACATCCCCTCGCAACACGTGCGTCCAGAACACCATAGTGTGTACACATTTTCGCTTTCCTTGATCAACCCTCCAGACTCAGTTTCCAATTTACCATCGTCACCTGCGAATTAATAATTGATCGTTTGCAAAAAGAGTAATGAATTCAAAGAGCAAGCTTCAAAAATGTATCTTTATTTGAAATGTAATTTGTCTATATAAAATGTTTCCCTTTATGAATTTCACGGAAATGCTACAAATCTAAAGTCAGAACTACTATTTTTTCTCCGGTGAAGTTTGCACTTCTGAGCTTCGGGTTGAAGTTCTTTTAATATTTGTACTATTTTCTTTCTTGAACTTCACAACTTCTTTTTGAAAATCTTTAAGAGCTTTTCTCGCTTCGTCCACGTTGTTTCGTATTTTTTGTAACTCGTTAATATGTGAGCGTCCCCTATTTATAGCAACATTAATCTTGCTTTTAAGATTGCTCAGTAATCGAGCCTGATTCGAGAGCCCTTCAAGCACCCGCGGATATTCCGAAGAATGTTGCACTAATCGTTCTTTATTTGTACTTCCCACAGAACTATTTTCCCCAAGCGAATGAAAAGAACACTCGATGTCGTCGGCATTGGCGCGACCACCCTTCCCTGAATTATTTTCTGATTTAGGTGATTTTGGAGCAATGCGCTCTTGGTCATCTTGCCTCGCATCGCTATTGTTTAGCACAATTTGCCCAGCGGCTTCACCAATATTGTGCGTGGTTTTCTTTTTATCTCCCTTCCCGAGCGTTGTCTTTTTCATAACTTCCATTTTTGAAGCCTCCTGCGCAAACGCCTTTTTATATAACTCATCAAACTTCTTCCTCTTTGCTTCCACTGTTCCAGCAGGTATTTTATCTTTTCGGTTTTCTAAGTTATCTTTATTACACTCTTCATTCAGACAATATGTTAAAACTTTCGAGCTTTGATTAGGCATAAAACTACCCGTTGGATTCTCCGATTCATGGTCAAATGAACGGATTAAAACTTGACCATGCTCAATATTTGTTTGGCTCTTTGAACCCTGTTCTTGTACATTTCGTGTCACTTCGGTTTTGCTTTTTCTTAAGATATTATTTTGCTGAATCTTGAGCTTTCTTAAGTCGCCTGCTAAGAATTGTGGAATTCGTCGAAATATTGGTACAACCTGAAGGCGCGTTCGGCTATTCGTATTTTCTCCAGGCTTACGCTTCTCCTTGCCAATCTCGTTTGATAGACTGTCCTGTCCAAACAATATTTTTTTATAAGTGCGCCAGGTTGTAGAAATGTCTGCATTATTTTGTTCTGTGGTTTCCTCTTCTATCTTGCCGTCTGCTTTTATAGCCTCAGTTGTTCCTTGACTTTTTTTCTCGATTTCTAAATTATTTTGGTCCTTCATATGTTTCTCTTCATATATCCTTAATATTGGCCTTTTTCCTTCAGGTTTTTGGGGCCCTGGCAGTGGAATCGCCTTACTCGAGTTCTCAAGCTTACCAAACGAAACATTTTGCATTACATCTGTAGAAACAACGGCATGCGCTTTGTGGTCGTCGAATGTGTTTCCAGAACCTAACAATGATCTTTCATTTGTTTCAATATTCTTTCTTTTTTCTTTTGAATTCGACTCAGATGTCTCTGCCAATTGTACTTTCTTATCTGGTTTCGATAACTTTTTGGAAACTTCGGTAAGCTTTTCGTTTTCCATTATGGTTGTACTTTAAATTTTGACTATTTCAGGAAAATAAAAGCAAACCGAATAAAGTTTCAATAAAAAATCAGTTCCGTATAAACAATAGAGTACCAAAACAAAAATATAATATACATGTACTTAATAAAGAGCCAACTTGGAATGGAATTTTTTTACAAAAATTATTGTTTGCTACGTTTGCTTCAATCAAAAGCGGCACTTACCCACCAATACGAAGTTCTCTTCAAGGAGACTGCGGTGCGTACTAAACCAAATATTTGCCAGGGTCGAATTGCGACTTTTTCCTATGAAAAAATTAGCGAAGTAAGTTGTCAAGCCTGCTATCATCAGCATTTCCATCCAGTAAGAATCCCAATGAGTGCTGGTGAGACAAGTTTTCTTTATGATTAATGAATACCTTGAGGGCACCATATTTACCGAAAATGCATAGGAACTTTAACCATTGTTAACGTTGGCTCTCCGGTTTTGTGGTCGCTGTGAGGCTCTTTTATATCTCCGCCATCAAACCCCTCGAACTCCTCTTCGTCTTGGAAATGCTCGAACTCACTATCAATGTCATCTTCGACGACAGCTTCGTCTTCATCCTGTTCTTCTGATTCTCCCACGACTACGAAATCTTCCTGCTTGGTATTTGCGCCCGTTGACTTGGCATCTGCTTTTCCAGGCGCATCTGCCGCAGATTGCCACTGAGAGTCTTCGTCAGTGAAATCCTCGTCTGCATCAAAATCTTCAAATTCTGCAAATTCGTTGTCCTCGTAGGCATCCATCTGCACTTGAGCAGCGCAGTAGAAGCTTACAAAGGTCACCACGAGAAGAGCTTTGACACAGTACATGACCTAAAAAATTTGATTTCTTCAAAATTATTTGGTTACATAAGAAGGGATTGAATGTGATTTGTTCGCATAGCCTTTGGTGATTGTTAAGTAGAGACACAGAAATAATATTCATTTCAGAACTCCAAATAATTTTACTAACAAATTTTATATTTACTAAAACAATCTAGTTTTCAAGTCGATGTTTTCACATAGAAATACCATGTTACCTTTTAGAAAAGCACCGATTGTGAGAAATTCTTTTTATTATTGAATTTTCAACACAATTTTTTTTTTTTACATTGACACAGCAAGAATTAAAACATGTGATGACACTTCTTCTGCTTCTTCTTTTTTATATTACACGTCTTGTGACATTGGGTGATGTAAAAATTATTACAATTCACAAATATTTTTAAATTGCGTCTTTTGTATACTTAAATTTTAGGGGATGTGTTACATTTTCTAATTAACTGTAATTATTTAAGCTTTAAAAGATTGCAAACTTGCCGAGCCGCATTGCGGAATGCAGACTGCGGAATTGTTGAATTAGTGGCGCTTCTCGTGTATTTTAAGAGAAACTGGAAAAAGGGTTTGAAGCCCAACTAGCCACTGACAGTTCTCAGCAGTTCTACCGAAGAAAAATCAGTGTAATGTTTAAAAAAAACAAGAAAAAGTGTCAACCTCCCGACAGACCAACAGCCGCTGAGATTTTACAAGATTTAGAAACATTCCATGTTGAAAAACCAATCAACAGTAAAATCAAACCAGCTAATAGTCTTTCTAACAAAAATGAATGGTGGAAGTCTTTTGAGACTTTCTTGCAGGACGTGGAAGACATGAGAGACTTACGTGCGGATTTAAATGGGTGTGAAACCAAATTAGAAACGGCCCAGATGGAGCTCGACACTTTGGCCAAAAGTATAAAAAATCAAATAGAGGAAACGTTGGAAAAGACCATGTGCGAGGTTAGTGAAATAGAAAAACGTTTGGAGGAGAAACAGTCCAAAGACGTGGCCGAAGTACCAGCTTCCTAATTTAATTTTGTACCAAGTGGTAGTTTTATACTTTCATAATAAATGACATTATTATGAATAAAGGAATGATCATGCTAATAAATAGTTTAATTTGGAACAAAGAGACGTTTAGCTTACAATTTGCATCATCGCGCAGTATTTAAATTGAAAGGCTCGGATCCACCAAGCGTGCAGCTTGCGAACTAAAAATATGGTAAACAGTCTGTGTATCATTTAAGTACATTCAAATATCAACCGACAGTTAGTGGTCATGATATTGCACAAGTTCCATATACTTATGCTTAATTGAATTTTTTTTATCCAGTGTAAAACAGTTATATATAATTCACTTGTCCTTTTAATTCAAAGAAAACAAAATAACACGAGTTTAGTAAACAATTTTTGGAATGCTGTAGAGTGTAGAGATTTACATTTCAATAATACGTTGTCAGTGATGGATCAGACACATAAGCGCAGCAACTACATGGATATCCTAGAAGAAAACAGTAGATTAATATTTACGGCAGATCAGAAGATAGAAAAATAAATGTTACTTCTAGCAAGTAGCTCAGCTATTCAAAATGGCGGAAATCAGCCAGAAATAATATTACTCCCAATTAGTATGTGTAAAAGGAAGACAATCTAATAAAATAGTATACTCACCCGCGTGCCTTAACGCCGGAAGCTGTCGAAAACCAGATATCCTTACTAGCTATACCTAATCACAAATATTTTTGTATATTTTTCTGTCAATGTAATCTCATGCAATAAATGGAAAATAGTGTTGTGCATTTAATGTATGTCGGTGCGGTTATCCTACCATGTTTGGTTAACATAAGGAAACCTTTACTTACCACTGAAATGATTGGATGAGGAATGAGTCTCTGAAATGGATATAATTATACATGCTCAATAGATTGTTAGGTACTGTGAAAAGGGGTTCTCTACAGACTCGACAAACAACGTTCCAATTCACCAACTGACTACGTTTTATTTTCTTTAAAGGTGAAATGATGTAATGACCAGCATGTATATTCTACGAAGTTTTTTACTCCTTTTTAAATATAGAAAATGGGTGGCAAACTGAATAATCAAGTTAACGGACGGACAATGAAGTAATTTTCCTATATGTAGGAATGGTTTACCAGTTCTTTTATGTTGGTTTTCTTTCTAGAGCATTTCGTATATCAATCTACGTATTCGTACAAAAAAAGGGGCGCAGTTTTATCCATTTCATCTATTGAACCTGTATAATACACAAAACACGTATGTAAACAAGCCAAGAGCAATGATATTTAGTTAGTTGATTTTAAATAAGACAGAAGAACATTGTTAGTCTAAGAAATTCAAAATAACACATGCAAAATTTTAAAAGTATATTGAACAATATGGTTCCAAGAAATTATTTTTTTTGTTTATAAATATGTATAGTAGGAGGGAGGTAGATCATTTTGATAATATATGTATTTCATGTAATTGATTAATTTTATAAGCTGTTCGCATATGTTCTTATGGCAAACAGATGCAGATTTAAAGGATTGACGAATAAAAATAGAAAAGATTGGCATACCTTAAAACACATTTAACTATTTTAAAAACGGAACCAGTTCTAATAAAACATCCACACAAGTTCTTTTAAAATTTTGGTTAGTAAATAAAACCCAATATTAAGTAAAATAAATTTTATTTTAAAACTAATACAGAGACCAACAATTTTATCTTAAAATGCAGTTCCATCAAAATAGAAAATAAATCCTTGAACACTTAGTGTTACTTTGTGATCAGAACTTTTGCTACAACTTCAGTAACAAACTCCGTGTAATTAATCAATATTAAAATAGCTCTAAAATCCTAAGTTTACATTATGCAAGTATGTAATATGTATAAGACTCAATAGCAATGGTTAACGCTTCGAATGCTCTTATTATTTACATTCCCTCCTTTAATTTGTTTTATTTGCTGTATGGCAACTCTTTAGTTTTCTTCTATCACAATCTTTATGAAATTATATTTGTTATTGATATATTTAAGTGCACTTGGTTTCTTGGTTTTATTGTCGGTGTTTTTTTGTATTTATTTTAGAATATCAGAATTTAATTTACTTCTTGTTTTACGGACGGAAGATAAGTATGTACGGAACACAATGTCCGTTATTTATGTGGTACCTATATTTAATATTAATTAAGATGACAAATTTGCGGATAAATGCAATTATTTAATTAGTAAAACATTCCCTATCTTCGAAAAGTCACTTGTCACTATTTACAAATGTTTAACTAACAACGCAATATTTTTACTACCTTCTACAAATATTTCTAAGACGGTAGCAATAAAATCTACTATAAGTTTCGCAATGAAATTTTTTGACAACAATTAAAAGTAGAGAAATGAAGTGATCGATCTGTGGTAAAATATTTTTGCCTTTACGCTATTCTTGCTTAATAATGGGAAAAAAAATATATTCGCGATTTTGCGAAAGTTATGATTTTAAACTATATCTGCGAACTCTGCTGCGAAAACAAACCAAAGAAATTTCTTTTTGTCGATTTTATGCAACCAAAATACAATTCCGTGTAATCAAAATAAAACTGTGAAAATTACGTTGCTTTTTGGTTCTACTATTGTTAGTAAATGTTTTCTCTCGATGTCATTTTGACACCAAATTGTTAACTTAATGTATTTACTGTAATGTAAGAAAGGGTTATTAATATGAAAGCAAATTATTGAATGGAAAAAATTAGTTTTCATAGCGTTCAGAAGCCAACACCCAATAAATTATGTTTAATTTTGACTTGCCTCGTGGTTTGCACGACAAGTGTCGCTCAACATACTGGCAAGCGCATGCAAACTTGGCGCAGTGCCTGGCTGGCTCTGTTATGGACACGTCTGCTAATCCGCGGATAATTTCATTTCCCCACCGTGATGCATAACGCAGATATAAAAGTGCAGCTCTTTCCTGCAAACCACGAAAGCATATTAAACATAATTTCATAAAAAAGGGTTATAATGTTAAGGCTTAATTATAGCAACAGAGGGCAGAGAGTATTGTTAAAGCTCCCAAAAGTTATTTATTCCTGGAAGAATTTAAAATTTTTATAAGACTATACATACGTACTAAGTACGTAAATTTAGTATTTACAAATTTTTGTAGAAACAAATGTACGATATTTTACAAAAAAGTGAATTACAAAAATAGCTCTAAAAATTTCAGAATTTTAATACATATTATTATGTATTATTCTTTGCAATGCACAAAAAGAAACTTTACGGTGAACGCAATTCTGAGTCTATTGATATTGGAATGATTCTATATAACTAAGTTTTCACTCGCTTCTACATAAAACAGGACATTTACTTGTTTATTAAGTATAACTATAGAAAATTTTATCCGAAATATAAAAGTTTTACTATTTCCTCTAAGTGATGCTCTTGATACCAGATCCGTAGCGGACAACTTTCGTAAAAAAAGTTGATTAGTACTAAAAACTAGTGGACTTTGAACGATTACAGAATGTACATTGTACAGTGTGTAGAATTAAACAACAATTAAAATAGATCTAAAACTTGTTAATACTTGGTTTGAAATTCGCTAATTCCATCACGTTTGTTATCTACTGCAAAGGCATTTTCTCATCCAGAATCAGTTTTATCAACGTTAACAGTATTCCCCGAATGGACTCTTAAGACCAAAGCAACACGTCTTGCTTTGCATTATAATTTTGTTATTCAAGATTTCCTCAACGTACTGACAAGGGCAAATAGATGACATCAAATGACGAGGTGTTTCGTGGACCCCTGCCTCATTAACAGTCCAGTCTAGACGCCTCCGGAGGAAGTCTTTCCCCCAGCGCTGCATGTAACTTAGGATAATTTCCTGAGCAATGGCCTATCGATGAGAGTGTAAGGACAGAAAGATAGTTTCAATGAAAGTACTTTCGCCTAAGTTACGCCAAATAGCTTAAGAGTGCTCACCTGCTTGCGAGACAGCCGCATTGGATTGCTGCCTTGGATCACGATATCGTTTACATCCAAGTCGAGCTTCGCTTCCCATCCGGATTGAATGTTAGTTCCGTTTTGCTCGCTTCGCTCGAGGTACTCGTTCAGATAAGCCACACACTGCGCCGGATCAAAGTACAAGAAGCAGAGATTAACCTTGTGGCAAGAAATCCGTCCTCTGTCGTCCAAAACCAGGAGGATTTTGTGTCGCACCAGTTGCTTGTTTACTCTAGCGAGGCACTTTTCTAAGCCCCGCGAAAGACGTAGCTTCATCCACATGCAGAGGAAAATTGCAGCCGCATTTAGGAACAGCCAACCGACCCCAAGGGAAAAGAGTGCTATTCCTTGAAGACCCGAAAATAACAACGTGAGGAGGACGCAGAATGCAAATAGGATCCAGCATATTAGAATCCGTTTATAGCAAATGTTGTATACCGTAAATCTGTAGTCGTTGACTAACGTCTCCATTGCATTTACGTACTCTTCCACTGTGAGCTGCAATGAAATTGTATTCCTTGGAGGTTTCTAAGTTATAAAACGGCGATCTCACCGTCAATCCTTGAGCCATTAGCTCTTCAGGTACAAGTTCTGGACGGAACACCGCTGGAGTCACCCACGGCCATTTGGTGTTTGTGGGCAGAAGTGTTACAATAACGTCTCCATTTGCTGCAAGACATTTTTAAGCATTGTGGGGATTTGTAAGGACGGTGACAATATTACCGAAACCTTCACGAATTCTACCAGTGGACAGTTCTATGGTTCGCATTGGAGGCTGGGAATGTATTGCAATCGAGGTATTCTTTGGAGGGTCGTTCACTATGGTTGAACTGGTGCTGGATGTGTTCGGCTTCTGTGCACTCATCGCCGACGAACTTAGATTAACGTGGGTGCTTTCAGTTGCTAAGACCGCTGGAGCTATGTCTATGTCTGTAACCGCCAGCGTGGTTGGTGTAATGTTCTAAAAACAATGAAATTTGTAAAGTAGCTTAAAAAACTAATTTTATTGTGCCAAGAATATTACATCAATGTCGAACTTATCTTATGAAAAATAATAGAAGAATGTAAAATATTTAAATAATTCCTTGCAACAGGGATTATATTGCGATAACTTGAAATTCGACGTTACACGAAATCGAACCAAATTATGTCTTATACACAAAAAATCGAGTCATACATATTATGTATATATAGTACAGAATACATAAAAATATACAATATAATAGAATACATAAAATATAATTATTGTTGTTTTTTTGTGAAAAAAAGTGCGAACAAATTTGTAGAAAAAACCTATTTTGGATTCTGAACGATTCTTGCATTGATCAGGTCAATCTGTAAAATCTATTAGCAACGAGGTTGCAAAAAGTTTTGCATAATGGACTGATTCCGGTCTACGTGATTATTACAAACTTATCAGTTTTCCCATATGCGGTATGCTTTCAAAACTATCGGACCATGTTGATTTGACAACTCAAACCCATTTAATTTATTACATAGCGATTAAGCCATTGAAATTTCTTCAGGGAGAGGGTGGGCTTCAATTTTGTGGGCACTTCCATTTTAGAGACAAGGTTGCAAATTTTGTTTTAAGAGCCAAATCTTAATGATTTCGCGCAAACGAAAAAATTTGCATACTAAAAATACTGAAAATTAAAATCTTGATGCTGATTAAGCAGGGTGTTACACCTGAACTCTGGTCCATTTGTTCGCTTTGTTCGAAGATAATGTGGAGTCATGTGTTCGCGATTTAATTTCCAGCCTGAGCTCACTATGGACTTGGTCGCGTCCCTGCGACACATCGTTGGACCACACTTGTTGTGCTTCAGGCAAAACGACAAGTAGCCATGGAAGCGAAACCCCTCGCCCCCTTGAGAAATTCGTCAGGTGAATATTAATCACCCTTCGATCCGAGGAAACCGTGCTTGGGAGATTTTCTTATCACTTGACCCCGCGATTATTAACAATGCTGATGCGGTCTCTTTCTCACCTGTGCAGGTGCGGGCGCGGTTGACACAGTGGCTGCGCTCCCCGAGCTCGTCACTGCTGCTGCATTTGATAGATTTGTTTTCATGGCAACCGCACCATTGTCATCATCGTCGAATTTAACCCAATTGGGTTTTGCAACACTTTTCTCGGTATTTGACCCGTTCGCACTATTTTTCATTTCGATTTCTATTACTTCACCATCATTAGCACTTTTTCCACTTGGTCTCGATAACTCCGTGACACCATTGCTAGTTAAAGCGCTCCGATCGGGCTCGTCAACGGTCGTAGCCGTGGCACTCATTTTCCCAACTCTTTCTATTTCCGGGGAACAATTTTCGAACACTTCCGGCATACAGCGCGGCTATTTTGCCAGAACAAGCACTTTATCAATGAAGGAACCTCGCCTGAACAACCTTTGTGCAGTGATTCAACCAACTTCTATATTGTTACGTGGTTAACATACTCGAGGAACATGGACGGATGAGAGGTGCAAATGAACTGGCACCGCCCCTACTACTGGTCTGCCAGAGAAATATTTCGAAATGTTTTCAGTCGAAACGAGTGCTACGGAGCCCACTTTGCCCCACAGCTCCGCAGTAGGCTTCCAAGCCCATCTCGGCGCTTTCAGCACGAACCAGACTTCGGCCAGGTAGACACACAGGAAAGGTAGAAACACGTAGAAAGGTAGAAAAGTTGCCCGCCGAAAACGATTGAACGCAATTAACTCTTCCGCGGCGCTTTGGCGAGGCTTGGAGATCGCCCGACAATTTGTCATAATCTTCGGATTCAAAATTCGCATAAAACAGGATGGAAAACTGAAAAGCATCTGAACAAGTGCACAAGCAATGCAAATTAAGTATTTTTGGTCTTCCGTTAATGACGTCGTCACTCCATAATTCCAACGATAAATTAATGAGGAATGTGTAGCAATGCAAATTACCCGAAGAGATAAAAACTGAAAAATATGTAATGTAATGTTAATAGGAGCTTAGCATTCTATTCGCGTTATCGTGGACTTAATGCCTTATGGTGGTCCAAAACTTATGACATCGTTATGAATTAGTTGATAAGCACAAATTCCAAATTTGTTTTATTAGCTATCATAAATCAATTCGGTTCTTATCCTCGCCCTATGGAGTTGAATTCACTGTTATTATTATTAGTTCAAATAAGGTAATTCATTAAAAGTCTGCGCTGAAAAAATTGAGAGTTGGAATAGTGGAATCGATAGTTTTACGCAATACATATAATAAGAACATATTTTGGACATAAAATACGGTGATATTTTATATTGGTTTATTAAATATATAGTACATCTTTGTATAACACATTTATAGTATAAACTATACAATTTCAATACTGTACACCTATGCCACCATTTCTACATGCATAATTCTCTTTGAGAGGAGTATCTACTGATTACGGTAATTTTCAAATCATAGCTTAATCAAAATATTGTGTAGATAAATTATTTAACAACTGATTATAGCTAAACTGCAATTTATAAAATTCGAAATACAAATATCAGATTTTGGTCCTGCTGTATTCGAGCAATCAATTCCTTGTCACAATCCTGTAGATCTCTCTTTCCACTTAAACTGTCTGTTTTCATAAAACTAATATTGCAAAGTAATATTGTGAAATGCTCGATTTTTATTTACGTATGTTGACCGAATTTAATTGAAATATTTTAGTTAATAATATACAGTTGCTTCTATATTAATTTGTCATAGTTTTATTTTGCGATTTGCATTTTGTTCAATAACTTGCTTTTAGCTGTGCTTTACACATTTTCATTGATTACAACGTCCATCCAATTCTGGGAAACAGAAATGAACCGCAAACGCTTTTCTATAATTTATATTTTGAATGTAAACTTAAGAAAAAATGTGATGACCACGAATTTGGGTATTTAGAGCAGTGTTGAGATTCCTTGTTCTCATATTAAATATGTACAATTGTACGTTCAATAAATGTATTTTAAAGCTGTTTTGAAAATAAATGTGTGAATAATTCTGTACATTTTTCACTTGCACAACCATATTTTTATTTTATCTTTTGAGATTCAGTAAAAAAAATTGACTTAATTTATTGCTTTTAAAAAATGACTTAGAACTATAAAAAATAAAAATTATAACTGAGCAATCTCATTTCCTTCTTAATGTTATTGATATTTAAAAATAACTAATTAAACAGAAAATAAAAATTTTAAATTTTGTTTTTTTAATTGTCTATTAAAAGACAAATAAATGTGTGATAAATGAGAAATAATTTACTTTTAAAAAATTTTCCAACCTTCAAAAAATTTGGTAAGTTTACCTTGGAATCTAATAAATTAAAACATTAAAAGCAAAAGTGACCCGATTACAGAATAATAAACAATTTCATGCACTGTTTTGCTACATTTGATTTAATTTTTTTTGTTTTCTGTTTTAGATTTAGCTTACTGTTTTCGTAAGTCATTCAAGAAACGAATACATATGCGAGATTTCTCTTAAGTATACTTTGTTACCTAAATCTTCTAAGAATATATTTACAAACAGTGGTACTTAATCCAACAAAATAAATTTCTCATTAATCACACTAAACATCACAAGAGCTTTAGAAATATAAGTGAAATACTTAATAATCACTATACTTAAATTAAATACTTGCAAGATATGTACAACATTCGAAAATATACACACCGAATTCAATACAAACAGTGTGCAGACATCTATAATTCTTACGTTTAACCTACTTCTAATTTCAGCCCAATACCGAATATGTACACTAATTAACAAAAAATCACAAGATTAAGCAGACGAAATTAGAAAATTTGTAAAATTGAAAGATTCACGTACAAAAATATTATAAAAAAAACAATGAAAAATCTGAAAAAAAACTAGTTACTTGGCGGGGGTAAACTGTTATGAGATCCGCGCCGCCTGAGAAAAGCTCTTGCAGTCAGCGGATATTGTCGAGGCAGAATAACTAACGATGAGCCCAAAGCAAGAGTTACTGGAGCCTTAAATTTACCTGGAAGACTTATAAAAACTGTTCCAACTGCTGCCACATTGTCACTCGTCGGCTCTATGGCCATTGGCCTGATATCGTTTCCACACAAATTCACCATTTTCGATCGTCCGCGGCGTCGTGTTTGAATAGGTGTTTCCTGTTCACTTGGTAAAACGATAAAAGCACACGCGAAAGGCCGCTTTGCCATGTGCAACATTTCAACAACATGTCGCCGTCTGGCGCGGCGTAAGTCTGCGGCTTGTTTCGCTTTCCAAGCAACAACGCAAACGGCCAAAAATAAGAAAAAGCACGAGAAAAACACGGAAAAGAAAACGAACAAATCAATATGAAGCTGATCCTGACGAAATACGATGGATCCGTAGCTGTGATCTGATCCGGTGCTGGCTTTCAACGCTATGAAAAACCTTGTTGCACTGAGATTGTGGGCGCTTTGTGGCAACGTGAGAACAAGACGGTTCTTAAGACCAAACAGACGGAGGAGCGTGTTGCATTGATCAAGTGTGATGTAAGTGCTCAGCTCCCTTGCGTGCTTGTCTTTTACATAAAATCCAGTGCCCCCAAGGGACTTGCAATCGTGTATGTGCGGAGGCCAAAATGCATTTTTTTCATTTGCGATTGCTCCAGTGATGTTATCGAATTCCAATTTATTTTGAGCGACATTCAGCGGCCTCGAGTACTCAGAGTTTAACTCAGTTACCCAAAGATATCTGTTGTCCAGGAAAATGTCGTGGTATCCTGTTGATTGGTTATTCAAAACGATGAATGAATCATCCTGAGGACTCATGAAAACGTCCAGCTCTCCTTGTGTAACATCAATTATTACACGTATATCAACATTCATAAAGCGTGGCTGAATTACGAAAAACACCGTTTGACCAGGCCGAAGAGGTGATGGCTTCACTTTGCATTCCTCTGGAAAATTTTGTTTTTAAAGAAAGTTATATGTATAGTGCAAAAAACTGTTACCTATAGGTTTAGCATCGAAGCACATCCTGTTCTCCACTGTGATTTGCTTATAACATTGATGGCCATCAGTTGGATTTCCTGCATAGGAATCGCGACATTTTGAACATTGAAACATCCAGCACAATTGCGCAGAATTTTTACTAGAACTTGCTGAACAAGTTGCGTCACTTTCCGTATTATTACCACAATTGCATTTTTCACCAGTCACGGGATCACAAATATCCCCATGGCCGTGGCATTCGCAAGGACGACAGTTGTCTTGATGATTGTCGGATCCACGGAAATGACCGACGATGCAATCCTCGCACTGATCACCTGCAGTGCGATTGGCACATCTCAAGCAGATAGCGTCCGAAACTGGACCGTCTGCTAAGTAATTTTCCAGTTCTGTTCGAGTCATGTTTTTGATGGGGGGCTCTGCATCGCGGCTTACACAAACATCTGTATGACCATTACAATATGTCTCACATGGCACACACTGGCCATTGTTTTTCGGATCACCAACAAATAAAGGCTTGCACTTTTCGCATTGTGCTCCCATTGTGTTATTATAACATTGGATGCAATCATCTAGCTTGTCTGGTCCCCCGCAATCAGAGTGTCCATTGCATTGGCACTGAATACTGCAGTTAGCACCCACGTATCCAAAGTCGCATTCGCAAACGTTTGGCTCAATACATTTTCCTCGAACACATCCTTGCGAGCAAACGGGGACACATACGTTGTTTTCTTCCTTATAGCCATTGCCACAAACACATTCGTATCTAAGAAGAACAATGAATATAGTAAACTATAAATGAAGCAGGTGAAAAAGGGAAACAACTTACCCAACTGGAGCATCCACGCATCTCTGCGACTTTTCATCGCAATTATGATGATTGTTGGCACATTCATTCTCTGCTGGACATTGCACGTAGTTCCAAGAAAATGTCTCTGCTTCAGAGGAATTTGTTAAGTTGTTTCTGGTCGCATAGATTACGTCGCACGTGGAACTAGCTGGGTATTCAGAGAAACTCTCCAGTGATCCTTCAGTGCAGACTCCATCACCGTCTTTGCCATTTCGCGAGCACCACCCGCAGTGAGCATGTCCCAAACATGTTGAGCATTGGGTATACGCGTGGCATGGTTCAGGACAGTGCTCAGGTTCATCTGGCTTCAACACAAGGCCGCAAACGCCCCCAGCGCAGTATAACGGCAGGAAATCCGGTGCTATGCAGGCGTTCAGTGAAGTAGACCAAGCGCAATGTTTCGAGTTTCCGGATTCTAGGGCTAAGCAGCTGCTACAGTTGGCGAACGTGTGGCATTTGGAAGGGCATTCGGTCAAGGTTGTGAAATTGTTTTTATCGATCAAATCCTTGGCAATGCATTCGACGGTTCCCATATCGTTGATGGCCCAATGGCAGTGCTCCACTTCGAAGCACGACTCGCAATTCAAAAAATGGCATTTCTCTGGAGGGCACTGCGCTATTAACCCAATACTAGTTTGTTTGGTGCACCATTTGTTCTCTTTATCACAGTCAACTCCGGCCGGCAGACATTTACCATCGGCCCCACATCCTTCGCACCACTGGCATACAGGGGTTGTTTCCACGTGGGATGGCCAGGAAGCGAGACAAGCGGAGCAAGTTCCAAATGACTGGCAATTCCTTCGAGATATCCAGGCGTCATCGCATACTGCACCGTGGTTGTAGGCTAACGACCCTTTGTGTCCTTCGCAGACATCTGAATATCCATTCGAATAGCAAAATGAGAGTGACTCCTCTTCCTTCGTTATCGAGCAATAGCTGCATCCCATGTACTGGCGGCACTTGTACTTTCCAGAGCCCCAAAGATGACAAATATCGTCAGGTAAGTTTATTTTAGTAACACGACTCTGCGAACTGCCATCCCAACCTCCTACAACATAGATGACCTTGCTCTCGGGATCCATCGTCATGGCCTCCGCGTAGGTGTACTCAGGAAGTTTTCCAACGATCTGGACATCTTCAGTGAGGCGCACCCACTGATTGCAATCATAAACGTACGCAAGCAAAGTATCTGACGAATTGAAAGGCGCCGTTTGACCCCCAAAAAGTACCATGTAATTGTCGGTGGTGACAGCCGAGTGGAAGAACCTGTGCCGCGGAAGGAAGTTCTCGACTCTGTTGAACTCCCTGAAGACGGGCAACTCAGTCCATACCATTTTTTGCAAATTTAGCGCGTAAAGTTTCTTTTGAATAGTTTGCTGAAAACCTCCGAAAACATAAATAACATGAGACAACGCGTGGTACACCGAGCTGTGACCGTAGAGTCTTGGCATCTTGACACCTGTTGCCAGCAACTCTTCCCAATTGTTGCTATCCAATTTGTATTCCCACAATTGGAGATGATTCGATGCATTTATCGAGTATCCACCAATCAAAATCAGCGAATCAACGTCGCCATTCTTCACTAGAGTCATGGTGTGCCCTGCCAAGGGTGGTGGATTCTTTTCTCCTACTACGTTGATTTCCTCCCAACGTTGATTTTGTATAGAAAATTGCCAAAAATCATCAATAACTTCGTTTGCGTGATTTTTTCCTAAACTTGTGAGTCCTCCATAAATAAAAATTGATTGCCTGGAAGAAGAAATCTCAGCTGCGTGGAAATATCTGCCCTGAGGCATTTTAGTGTCCGGTGTGGATTCCACAGTCACCTGCATCCAAGTGCCGTTCTTCGTGTCGAACTGCCTAATATCATTTAGAGCTCCATTGGACAACGAGTAACCGCCGAACATCCACAGGGATCCTCGTTTGTCGGCGTGTAATGAGTGGCCGAAGCGAGGGATCGTCTTTCGCAAGTGTTTCAAAGATTCGCTTAGCAATGCCGTGTTGAAAAGTTCGGTAACAAGCAAATTATGAGAACTAACAGATGTGGAGCAGTCTGCACCTCCGAATCCCGCGTTGCATATACACCGGCCGTAGCTTTTGTCGCAAACTCCTTGCTGGAGACGAGCAGAGCAGTTCTGTGGGCATATCTCCAACTCGCACTTAGATCCTACAAACCCAACTGGACAGACGCATTTGTTCTTCTCATTGCAGACATGTGGGGGGAGGCACGTGTCGGAGTGACAATTTCTGACCGTGTACAATGCATTAAAGCCGAACCCTTCTCCACCCTGTTTGTAGTGGACAGTAAGTTGGCCAGACCGGGCTTCGATCGTTCGAGTTGCAGATAAAGGAGCACAAACCACTGCCAGCAGCTGGTTTTGTTGGGTGTTTCCGATTAAATCTGGAAGCCCGTCGTAGATGTACACGGCGTTCTGATCACAGTACACGTTCAAATCCGTCCATTCGATGTCGACTTGGATCAGCGAGTCCGGAATTGCGGTGCCTTTCTGCGAGTGAGGCGAAATCAGCCACAAACACTCCCTGGCTTCAGAGCCGCCCCAAGGATTCCTGTATGACTGGTAGGATCCAATTCCCTGCTTACCGACATCAGTTAACATACCACGTGATTCGCATTGAAAATAGCATTGTCCTCCTTCCCGCGGATCCCCGTAGTATTCGAACTTACAGGTCTCACATTTGGATCCTGCCGTGTTGTCCTTACAGAAGCATTTTCCCGTTTGCACGTCACATATTCCCAAGTCCTGATTTCCATGACCATTGCACTCGCAGGGCTTACAACCTTCTTGCGACGTTGCATTCCCGAAGCTCCCGGGGCGACATCGTTCACAAGTCTCCCCTTCCGTCCAGTTTTGGCACATATCACATTTACCCACTTGCTCTAAGCAAGTGGAATGATTGTGGCAGCCACAATTTGTAGAACAATCAGTTCCTGTCCAACCCAAATCACACTTGCACACGTATTCCGGTGAACCGGAGCAATGGCCGTGGGTGCAGTTGTTGTAGCAGGTCCTTATGCACGACACTCGTCCGTCCCCAATGAAACCCCGACGGCAATGGCAATTGTAGGAGCCATGTGTATTAGTACACTTTGCTTCCTTGTGGCAGTCGTGCAAACCCAGTCCGCACTCATCTACGTCAGGACACTGAGCATAAGCCCATTCGGCTTCTTCGGAGCTGGTATTCAAAGCAGTTCCACAGTCTCGGACGGACTTACTAAAATCGCCACGCATGCATATTCCTTCAATCGGATTGTCGCGGTCGAAGCACCATCCACAGCTCAATGTCTTAAGGCACGAGGAACAGTTCTTGTGTAGCGAGCAGGACTTACATTGCTGGACTTTCGAAGGACTCACGTGATTTTCACTCTCGCCATTAACAGGCGCTAGTAGTGGAATGGTCTGGTCAATCCATTCCCTGCATATTCCAAATTGGAATTCACTGGTGTAGACCGCGAAGCTGAAGCACTGTGAAGTCGATTCGCACCAAACACACCTTCCACTTTCGTTTAGACATTCTGCGCATGTTCCTCGCGACTTGCACGGAGCGGGGCATTTACCAACCTCTTGAATACCACTCTTGGATTTTCCAATACGCGCGCATCTTGCGTCCTCTGGCCACCATTCGCAGGTCCTTGTGTTGATGCAGTGTTCGCATGTGATGTAGTTGGAACAATTCGAGCACTGATGTGACTGAATTATCAAATAGTTCCAGCCGGTCTCGCCTGAGCATTCGATGGTTTCGTTTACGCTCCGCAACAAACATTTATTGCTTATTGCACACCACCCGCAAGAAGAATCTGTCAGACATTGCAGACAATTTGTATGCTGGTCGCACGACCCAGTGGAGTAGGGCTCCAAGTATTCAAACGTGAACGCCTTCCAGTTGCTATTGCTGTAGTGCTGCAATTCCATTTTACTCTTTTGATACTGATTGTTGAAACTCCCCACCCCGATCTTTCTCCGCGCCTGAAAATCAACAATGAATCGATCGGTCAAACTTGGCCACTTCACAAAGTCACAAGCTGACTGCTGAGTGGATATATTCGCCACAATCTCTGTTTCATTCAGTGATTCTTTCTTACTACATTTTAAAAGAGAATTTGAATAACTAGAACAAATGTGCAACATTTCTTCAGAAGTTTCCCAATTTTTAGGTGGTCTTACAAATCCGAGCAGTCGAGCTATCATCTCCCCACTGAAGCCATGCTCCGTGTGGGTAGTTGGCGTTGGAGATGCGAAGTCGACCATTGTTGCATTTACAACTTGCACAACATCTGGCATGGTCCAATTAACTGGATAGTTATATTTTATGTACGTTAGTCCCGGCCTTCTATCGTGCATTGTACATTGCTGAGGTGATAAAACTTCTGTACCCTTCTCGCCCCACCATCCGGGGATATTTGACGGGGTGTCTTCCCCGCATACACCATAGTTATCGTCCCTATGATGACATCGAGCGTTTTGTACACACCACGTGCACTGATTTAAGCCGAGTTTGCTGGCAATGGAATGAGATTTGTAGTATGCCGACCAGGCTGTTCCATGAATAAGGCAGGAGTGGCAGTCACCCAGCGAAGGGCAAATTCCAGGACATCGTGTCGTCTGTAAGTTAGTTGTACAGTTAGCACCAATCGTTCTTCCGTAGCAACTGCTGTCAGCTGAGCACCATCCGCACTCAGGATCAAGAAGGCAAGCCGTGTGAGTAATGTGGAACCGACATGCCTCCTCCGGGTTGTAGTGTTGCGGATCTCGTACTCTAAATATATGAGGTAGTTCGTAGGCAAAGAGGTCAGCGTTTACGTTTCCGTGGTATCCACCAACTATCAGAAGGGTATTGTTCAATCGTACCGCAGTGGCGTGCGCAAACACACCTTGCTTTTTGGGGTATTGATACCCACCGCTAGGCACTTCTTGGTTAACCCAAGTATGGCACCCCAGATGATATAGGTACATTTGGTTATCGTAACAAATCTCCTCCTTGTTATGGCGGTGGGTATATCCTCCAAATATGATCATGTAGTTTCCGGCAATAGTCGCCGTATGAAACGCTCGCTCCCTTGGAATGTTGGTGTCGCGTAAGGCAGTGCGAGGGTACAAAATTTCAGTCCACTGCAATTTGTCGAGTTGAAATGCAAAAATACGGTCCGAGAGTTTGGAGAATCGAGCCACGCTCGTCATTATTCCTCCGTACACAATGAGTGAGTTTGTGTATCGATAATAAACCGTTGAATGAGCAACAAGCCGCACATCGAGAGTTTTTCCGCCTCGAACTCCCACTTTTTCCCATTGTTCTTCAGAGACATCTGGACATATTTTTATTCGATAAATGCTGGAAATTATTGGCAATTTAGATCATTCAAAATTTATTTATTTTTTAATCTATCTACTTACTCGGACGAAAATTCGCCTGTTTCCAAGCTTCCTCCAAAAACATATAAATAATCACCAGCAAGGGTGATACTGTGCCTAGTAATTGGTGGGGGTTTCAGTGTAGAGTTCACAGCTCGTAGCATCCACTGACCACCTGACTCGGTGACGTTGTAAAACCAGAGTTCATTCGAGAAATTTCCATCGTGAAGTTTCCCCCCGAATATTACAAAACCACCTGTAATTTTCGTAGAGAAGGGTAAACAATTTTACATTGTCCAAAAAACATTTGGTGATTGAATTTCAAAGGAAGCAAATACTGACCTCTAACTTTCTCCGCAGCATGACCGTATCTGCCGTGAGGACGGGTGTAGGTAACGTCCTCTAAAATATCATCAAGGATTTCAGCAATATTTTCTTCTGTCATATTTAGCAGTGAGCGCTGTTTTCGCGGCGTTATATTGGAGTTCGCCAACGTGTATAAAATACTACGAAAATAGGAGGAAACGTTGGTTTTTAAGCCCCACCGCCGTGCTTCTTCATAATCATTTGTAAGGACTGCTTTCAAAAGAGTATTGTCAATTTTTTGTGAATAGTGGGAGTTTTTGTTCTCAAGCTGAATGCCCCACTCATCTTCCCAGCGACTCTTTATGAAGCGATATACCTGAACAGAAAGCGGACAGCTATTAAGGATAATGCTCTTACTGATTGCTCCGACTTACTTGCAGTGAATCAATCACTTGGTTTAAATTATATCCGCCGAAAACGTATAAAGAGTCCACCTCTTCTAGATAGACAGCGGAATGGGAGGATCTTGGGGTCATACCTTCCGCATCGGTGGCTAACCATCGCCATTGTCCTCCCTCAGGTTCATCGTGCAAATCACACAGTCTGCCACTGTAATGCTGTAAATGATAATAAAGAAAACGAACGTTTGTTGTATTTTTAGCTAAACTCATCTTTGTTTACCTTGTTGCAACTGCACATTCCTTTTATACACTTTCCTCTATTTAAACTCTCCCCACACTTGTCCGGACATGCTTCGTCCTCGCAATCGGGGCCCATCCATTCTCCGTGGCATACGCACTGGTGACCAACGCACTTCCCGTGATTATGGCAATTATTGAGGCAGTTCGATATGTAGTAAGAAGCCTTAAAGCCATCCAGTACGTAGTTGGTGTCGCTATAAAGGAGGATCAACATCTGAAAGAACACTTTCTTAGGATATATTTTCAATAATATTGTCGGCTCCTACGCTTCCTGATTTCGCTACCACACTCTGAGGGTCTGTTCTTCCACTGAAGGTGCCCAGCAATGTAGAGTTGAAGGAGTCTCCGTCATACACGTAGATGTAGTCGTAGGAGCACTCCGTTCCCATGCTGTGGAATGTAAGAGTGATGAACTGACTGTTGTTTTTGGCCTTGATGAGCCACTCGCAGTGTGAATCTTGAGTATAGTTCATGTCCGAAGGGCCGTCCGCAAACTCCCCGAAGGGTTCCATGAGCACCTTCCTGCTACGATCGCAAGGTTGCGAAGGAACATTTTGATGGTGTGGTACGGGAAAAGCGTGGGGCACCACCAGCAGACTTTGATCACTGGAAATCAATGGCGCATGAAGACAGCACAAAAGAGTCACACAAACAAACGAGGAACCAGAGATGCTGCCTTGCAACATCATTAACTATAATTAATATTTAACACAACCGAAAGAAATTAGCACTTCACTACGGAACTAGTTCAGTTTCGGCATGCTGATCTGTTCTTTTCTTGTTTCAATACAGACGACCAGAACAAGCACCATAACCCATCCAAGGTTACAACATTAATCACATTTTTCTCTTCAGAAACTGAATACAAACTTTTGAGTTAATTTATGCACTAGTGACGCGTTAATTAGGCAAAAAATTCCGCCTATCCACTGAAAACAACCATCTCGGTTGATATGATACAAGACCAAGGTGTTTTGACATTCGATCTGTCATTCCTGTAAAATTTCCCTTTTTTCTTGACGAGTGGAAAATTTCATTAAAATACCCCAAACGTTGCTCGTATGTATGCGTGGTAAAGTTAAAATATGGACTAACTACTACGTAATCTAGCCCTAGGAATCCCTCCGCGTTGTCGTGCGACACAATGCGGCGCTGCGCATTCTTTTTCATTTCCCCTATCTCTAGTACTACATCGGTGACAACAGTATGTTTATATTTACTTTTTATTCTTATTATTATACTTAATATTCTTACACTTTAGTATACCCAACGATTCGTGTTTTGACCTGTTAAGCTTTTACCTGTTGTATTCAGCAATTTATTATTAAGCTGCATAACAAGTATTCGACTGCAACCGTTGAATGTCAACAAATCTAATTTTGTTCGCTGCGCCCACATAGATGAAAATTATCTTATTTGTATGCTACTTTTATGGTACAAAAAGGAAAACGTCTCGAATGCAAAATTTTTTTATTTTATTTTAGAGTTAAATAAATGAATTAAACACGTCCACATGCTACATTTTCGTCCCGTAAGCTTCCGGCATCCTTTCTATGGCATACTTGTGCTGAGCTACGTACATAATCGGTACACCTGGTATTTTTCGTATCCTGTTCCTGAGGTCCTTGTCATTGGTGGCCACTATGTAGCACTTGTGCTGAGTCACACGGTTTACGATGCAGTCATCGGCATAGGTTCCTTTGTGCAGGCACGGAATCCTTTCAAATCGGGGGTCAGTTATTATCCTAAGAGCCAATTTGTATTTAGCTCCGAGTTTCTCCAACTCTGCTCTGACACAGTCTGTTATGTAAGGAATACACTTCGCGTACAGGCAGTCCATCATGTTTTGGATTATGTCGAGTTTGGTTTTTATACTGAAATTGATGAAGTTCGTGTCTACTATAATGTGGTAGGGCGGTCCCAGCTGTGTGTTATACTGGAAGAACAAAGCAGAACTAATTTGCGGCACTTCCCGGATCTTCAGTTCATGAGGGTCTAAGGGCTTTTGCTTTTTTGGAGGAGCTCTTAAGCTCTCTTTAATTCTGCTATCGGAAGGTTTGATTGTCCTTTTCAGTTGGGCAACTCTTTGCTTTTGAATTTTCCTGGTTTTTTTCTGTTTACCCTATGATGAACATTTGAAAGAAAGCAAATTATTTAAATATCTCAACGTAATTCATTAATTACCATGGATAATTTCTGTGTAGTTGTTTTGTCTGAAAATGTAAACACGTGTGACAATTGACAAATGTCACCAATTCAACATACTATTGGCAGTTCTGCTTTTTGTAAGCACAAAAGGTATCCGCAAAGTTATTTCAATTGCTGAATTATTAGCACAACCTCTAACCGATAAGTACTAGAAGATCCTTCGTTGGATTTTCTGTGAACTGACAGATGGCGCGAACAAATATTAAAGAAGTTTATTTTTTATCAGAATTCCAAAAAAGAACCCCAATTTTCCCCTCCGGAAATGGTGAAATTTCGTAAATTTTTAATTTGGCTATATATTTAGTAAAATTGTAAGAAAGTTCCTCGTAAACTTCGAAAAGCAGCCGGAAAATAAGATTTCGAGCGATTCTCTTTCAGTTTTGAACACTTTAACTGTACGCACTTAATTTATTAATTATATTACATTATTATTTATACTGGAATTATACACATTCCTCCTCTTTTTAAATCTTTCTTAAGAGGTCACAAAACACGTTCAAGTTTACCTTTTCAAATTCTGTCACATTTCTAAGTCTCTCATTATTTTCACCAGATGGCATTTTAATCAGTAAGTTGAACTTATCTTTATTCTAACAATAAGGCATTCAAATTTCTAATTTGTTATAATATTGATTCTAATACTAAATAAGATTTTCAAAAATCAGTTATCTCAAAAAAAAAAAAAAAAAAACACAAATAGAGTATTATTATTTTCGAAGTTGTTTATTCACAAATTATGAGATTTATATTTAATATAAAAAAAAGAAGTGGAATATGCTTTCATCGATTCAAATCGAACCACACTAAAAATTTTTTTATTATAACGTATAGTATAAACGATGCGATGCGTTTGAGCTAAGAACACGACGTTGCGAGGGTGCAAGGTGCGTTATAATTTGTGTCATCTTTATTCGATCTGTGATTTTCTGTTTGTGACTTGGTAATAATGCTATTAAGTAGGCTATTAAGTAGGTACATGTAAATGCTAAATCAAAGAAGTAGTAATAAAAATATAATTTTACATTAGAAGTATTTTTCTTTAAAATGTTCATTACGGAATCAGTTATTTATTGTTGTTAAGTTGTTTAGTTGGAGAGTTGTTTAGTTTAGAGGCTTAGAGCTGGAGACCGAGCTCTGCTCGGAGATTAGGTTAACGTAACCCTTTGGCTAGCGTTCGAATCTTCCGTTAAGCTCTATTGCTCTAGTTTCCTACGAAGCGGTACCGTCATGTAGCGGCCGACGCCGAATTATTAAAGAGAGTGACGTAAGTAAAACAGTTACCCCTGTACCAGTTTTGTAATAGAATAGTTTATTATGTACCTACTCTTAAAATATATTTTATGATAAATACTTTGTTTTACCTATTAAGAAAATAACGACAACTTCATGTAAACAAAATTTCAGAATACTTTTAATCCTTAAAAATTGCCTAATATGTTATAATATGCTTGTTTTGATTTAGATCAAAGTTTTTTCCTATAAAAAAAGACGAAATGCTTAACATCTTCTGAGACAGTCAGTGCTCAGTGAGATCGATCAGCTTCGTCGGGATCCAAAATTTGAATCCTCTATTGGGTCGAAATTTTATGTACTCTGCAAACAGAAGAACGTCCTTAATGGAAAACAAAAGGAAAACTCTGAGTTGTAAATGTTTGCCATTTAATCAGTAGTTGAACAAACCATAAGAAGTATTTATTTTTAAAATTTCTTTGTGTATATTCCATCGAGAAAATTTCCGCTTTCCAAAAGACGTGTTTGCAATCACATTCAGCGAACAATAAAAATGGAGGGCAGATCTGAAGCAAGCATTCAAGACGGAGCTGTCTTCTTTAATATCCGTCTTCTGCCCACTAACGTGTGGACGCAAGCACTGTCGAATCCTATATTTTCACGGGGTGTGATTGAATCACCTTCTCCTCCTTAAGTCTTTAACGTGCTAGATTTGAGGGTGCCTCCTCCGCCCCTTTTTAAATTTGACTTTGGACGAGACTTTGGAGAAATCACGCCCAACATCAAAATGTAAAATCGGCGAGGACGCAGGACTGATTTCATCCTCTATCATTTAAAATGGTGCGTGAAGTTCGAGGCAGGAAAACTTTTCACGTTGAACTGTTCGAAGGGGATCTCCCCAATTTGCATACGGTTTGCGAAGAATTCCACAAAATGGAGTTATATTGAATTGTATGGCTGCTTGAGATATTTCGGAATTTTAATCTGAAAATAGGTAGGTATATGTATCAGTAATCCTTTATTTTTTTACCTTAGCTCTGGAATGTGCCTTTAAATTTAACTTCATTTCATATTCATATTCATAAGGAAGAAATTTTCCTGGCCACAAAACTTTTGACGATGGCTTTTTGCCGCTGTGCTCCAATGTTGTAAGTTACTTAATAATACTGTACAACAATTTATAGTTTTTAGCGTGACTTTTCACAAATTTTCATTTTCCTTTTGCTTCTTTGATTTTTACGAATAACAGAAAAGCGACTTTAAACTTCAGCTCCCTTCATTGGAATGGAAGTTCAATAAGATTAAGTGGGCAAGATTTTCCAGCAGCACGCAATTCACCTGTGCCAATGTCCTGACCGTTCAAGGAGTTTGGGTAAACGGTTCTTAAGAGACCAACCACTTTTGATAATCTTTTACCGCACCCATGTAAATGGTATTCGAAAAGAAAATGGCTCTTCTCGACTTTCTGTGCTTTCGTCGGCATCTAAAGATTTTCACCCTATATTTGCCTCCAGGCAAACAAACAACCAATTTGGGGAGCCGTCCGCACAAAGGATTTGATAAATTTTCGCCGTAACTCCAAGGGTATAAATGTAATGGGACCGATAGCATATCGAACCCAGGCAGAGGGTTTTAATCTTGTTTTGTGCATGCATTTGATATAAACGACTCTGTGCATGAAACGACTACGCCGGACAATGGTTGAGAAATGACCCTTCACTCTTCAGCCTATGCAAAAACCTTGAATCCCAGGATGTGACTCCTTTGAAGTCAGAGCAGAAGGCGAGGACTGCTTGGAATCGACTCATGACAAGATTAACATTTTTACTCGAATGAATGTTTTAGGTAACAGGTTAGTTCCGACTGCAAAAGCAATTGCAAAGCAATTGAAATCGTAAGCAGTAAGTACTTAAAGCAGAGAGTAGAACCCCCTCGACCGCACTGCTATTGTATTGTGGGGCTTTTGTGGGCGGCAAGGGTAAATGGATGCTTGCTAGAAATGCACGCTTCTTTCACCGGCGGAGTGCAAGAAGTTCTCCAGTGTGCAGCTCCCCAAGCTGTGCAACACAAAGTGACATAATGTGGAGCAAATTTTCCTACGCTATTGTGTGTCGGTACATAAACAAACATATTCCTCGGCAATCGGCATAAGCGGAAGGTTCCTTGCTCCGGTCGCATGCGCACACCTTTTCTATGCAATCGATATTTCATGTAAAACAGTCTGATGACTGCAAAATTATGAATAGCGTCGCGCTCATTGGCGCAATTTATGTTGAATTACTTTAAAATGTTAAAGGAAAGTTTCGCGCAACAGAAAAACACATTTTATTTGGCCCGAAAAAGAATTTAGTCGCACAGAGGCAGCAGATTTCTTTTTATAATATGATGACATATAGTATGATATGATTACATATAGTATGGAATGTTTTTTAAGATTCCGATTTCAATAAATTTTGGCTTAGCGCTTTCTTTAGAAAAAATAGGTCTCTTCAGAAATGCAGAGTTTGCTCAATTTGTGTTCAGTTGATAATAACTCGATTACGCGTGCAAAAGCCTATTTGCTCTCATTTTGAAGCAATTTTTTTGTTTTGGTAATAGCTCACAAAATAATTTCCACCCGATGAACACATTTCAGTCAGTCAATTCGGAACATATTTTATTCGTAACTCAAGGGCTCTAAAATTCAATCCCTTGCTGAAGTGGACAACGAAATTCTGGTGCGAAACTCGTGCGAAGCTATTTCATTCCCAGGGAAGTGCCCCTCGATTTATTTAGTCAACAGCTCCGGAAGGACAAAAGGTTCGATGGGGTAGTGAGAATGGGCCATGATTACCGCCACCATTACCACCTACGACCTAGCCGTATAAGAACCCTTTCCCGTGTACTATATACGGACTGGAGAGATGTAATAAAGCAAGCGGCATCCACTTTGTAAACATACACGGTCAAGAAGGCTCCAAATTCTTATGTAAGGCAACTCGAGGAAATAGCGACGAAAGAAAAGAATTCGAACGACTGAAAAGTGATGTGGGTCTCCTGTAATTTAAGGAGATGGAAGGACACCGGAAAAGATAAACAGAACAAAAGGAGGAGTCTTTTCTGTGGACTCTTCTTATTATTTCAAAATCGCATTAAGCTAACTAGTTTGATTGTAATCGCAGCGATGTACAATGAGGGAGGGGTGGATCTGGGGCACCCCTGTCGAAAGTTCAACGCCGCCATATTCACCCACCCGGACATATCGAACTAACGAACCGTCTTCTTGGTAGATCATATGTCGTTACAAAGATTAAAGGTTCTTAGAATTCAGACTGGTGCTGCTAAATTTTCTGTGCTCTCGAAACATTTGTCAAAAGTACGTCTCCCACCATTTTTTTTTTTTGCAGCCCTTTGCCGTTATCAGTGCCACCCCATCCCTGCAGCAACGGCTAAGGCAAACTCAATTATTTCTCCGGAAGCTTTTGATTTGTGATTTAATTTAAATAGGGAGTTTCCAGTTCAAGGCGAGGAAGTAGGAAGAGAAACATTTGCGACAAGGGCGCCCTCATTCAATCGCGTTTGAAATAAATCTGAGTCAGTTAATTTGATTGTGGTTAAGTTAAATGTTAAAAATTGCGAAAGCATGCTTCTACAGTTAATTAATTATTAAATGGGGAAATTAGTGTTAGGAAACTAAATCAGAAGTACATCCTTTTTGTTTCGGAATGAAGCAGGATATAAATAAATACTATTACAATTTACATGTTAAACGTTTGTCACTTCAGGATAACCGAAAGGGTTTCTGACTTTCTGTATAATAAAATCGAATCAATTTTGACTTAGATAAGTGAAACAATATTTAAGATGTTTTTCCCTTCCTTCAAGAATCTTTTCACATACTCATACAACATCTTGTTGTGTTGCTTGCTCGCAAGTACTTCAGTATTTTGTAATAATTCAAAAACCGTTAAAGCCCATGCTGTCCGAAATTGAGGAAGAAATCTTTGTAAATTGTTATGTTAACAACCAAAGCTATTGCCATAATCATCCATAAATTTCAACCCTCCTTGCGGACCGTTTGGTAGGTATCACATGTGACAACTTTTTAAATGCGGTATGAGGACAACTTTATACAGTTACTTGGGCTAAAACAAATCGTCAAAGTGACCCTCCTGAATACAGGGATCAACCTACCATCAAGGACCAGTCTAAGGTTAATGCAAGAACAAGGAACACCGGCTGGCGCAACAATTCAGATGTCGTCACATTGCGTTGACATTTATTTATTATATATGTACTTCTAGGCAGTCCTTTTAATAATGTCCTCAAATTTTTGTCTTAAATTTCTTCGAAAAAAGGAAAATTTATCATAGGAAAATGCTTCTTCTTCTTCTTCTTCCGCAAACAACGATTGGACGTTGGCTACTTCCTGAATGTTGAGCTCATTCAGATTTGTTTGCTGAGTCCTTGAAAAGCAAAGAAAGGCATCCATTCTTGTTACAATTATTGGCACGAAGTATGGATGGGTACCAGAAGGCACGCGCCTCTGGCAATAATAACATCCGCTGCAAAAAGGAAAGGACCCCAACTTTTCGTTCTTTTGTGTTCCCCCACTGAAGTACTGGTATTTCTGCAAGGGTTAAATCGCATTTCCCTTTTGTTCCTGTGTTTACATCGTTTTAAATGAAATTTGTGACGTTTATATACTTAAAAGGATTTCCTTGGCTGAAAGGATGAAAAATGGATTTGGGATACTTAGGAAAATTTGTTGCCAATGGAAGAGTTCGGCCTGAAATGATTTCTTACAGCACATTCAGAATGGCAGATTGAAAATTTGGGCAAAAATATAATACGTCGGTCGTTTTAAAACTACTGGAAGATAGAAAATGTATTCAAGCATTGATCAGAAAAAATGAGAGACACTGGTTCGTCCAATAATTTACCTTTATTTGCTACAACTAGGAACTATTTTTGGATAGTAAAGTTTTATACAAATGTTAAAATATCGCCTATTTTAGTTGCTTTGTGTGCTTCTTCTTCCTACCGGTTTTACTTATAAATTCGTACACATCTCCATACAACAACGTCCACACTGGCTACACTACGTTCTATACAGTACTCTGACTAAATAAGGACATAAATTCTGATTTCTCTATACATAAATAAATAATAACTTTCGTGATATTTTTAGTTGCTAGCGACTGATATGATGTGGTAGGTGTCTTCAGTTGCCGGGGGCCCTTTACTCGATGAATTTGGTTCCTTTGCCGAGGTGGTTGCTCAGGGGTGAGTAACGCGGACGGGAGTACTCGTTCACGCACCACGATGATGGCGGGGGTCATTCCGGCTTCATCCCCATCGTTGTGTAATGAGGCGAGAGACTGCTTACTGAGCTGCCCAAACTAATTGAGCTCGTCTCCCCACCACTGCCCGACCCCAAGCCCGCCCTGCTCATTGGCGGCATGCAAAATAGGTTGGGATTGTTGTTCGAAGCGCTGTTAGGGCTGTCGAGGGCGTTCGGTGGATTTATTCGCTTCTCCTTCTGCCTTCGGTTGCAAAACCACACCCGCACCACTTCCTTCTCCATGCACAACGACTCAGCAAGGCTAGCGATCTCCTCACTTGTGGGCTTCTGGTTGATCATGAAAGCCTTCTCGAGAGCGCCTCTTACTGTTGTTTCAATGGATGTCCGCTTCTTCCTGCGGCGTCCCATTGCGTCAGGGTTTGGAAGTGGATTCGCTAGCGCGTTCGGTCCAAATATTCTGAAAGCACAAATGTTTAATGTTTAGTAAGAATCGAGCTCAAATTCAGCAAAAGTAACTAACCCTCCTGGTTTAGATATACTCGTGTCAGCGTCCTCCAGCCACTTTTGGAGTAACGGTTTCAGTTTGCACATGTTTTTAAAGCTAAGATTGAGCGCCTCGAATCTTGATATGGTAGTTTGCGAGAAATCGTTCCCATACAGCTTTCCCATTGCTAAGCCGACGTCGCCCTGAGTGAAGCCTAGTTTGATGCGACGCTGCTTGAAAGTCTTCGCGAACTGCTCCAGTTCCTCCAGGTCTGTGGTCTCTTCCGGCGATTGCTCGATAGTTCTCGGAACCGAAAGGTGCTTTGAGATTTGTGGTGTCCTGCCACAAGTGCCGGGCGTCGTTGGAGTTAACATTCCCCCCACTCCTACTGAAGAGCTGGGAGGTGTTGTTTGATTAGCTGTCATCATCGCAACGGTGTTGTTACAACTTGGGCTCAACGAGGGACTCCTTAGGGGTGAAGGATTCACTGGTGTTGAGGAGTTTTGGCACCTCAGCTGCTGCTGCTGCTTTTGCAAGGCTTGGTACTGTTGTTGCGCCACCTGAGCCATGGCGTGCAGGGAGTTCTGCAGCAGGAACTGTGTTTGCGAATTGCATAACGAGTCGGCTGAATTCAACTTCTGATGAGGCGCAGCGCTGCGCATCATTTCAAGGTAATTCTGGATTTGTGTCTGGAACGCCTGTTGAATGTCTTGGGCACTAAGGCTCGCCAAGCTCAACTGATTTTGGAGAAGCAGTGGACCCAAAGGGTTTTGCAATGCCGCTAAAGTTGCAGTCAAATTGGAATTCATTTCATGTTGAGGTGTTGGACTTCTGTGGTGCGGTGATAAGTTGTTCCTTTGCAAGGGAGCGTGCGATCTCTTTTCATCTACACGCAATGCATTGGGTATTGATGTCGTTGTTCCTCGTCTAGATACCTCGTTCACCAAGTCAATCACGCCTTCTTCTCTGTCGTTGTGGGATTTCCCCAGAAGCGGGGTTGGGGATCTTTCCCTATCACTCAAGTCATCACAACTTTCCGCGCCACCTGAAATCATAACAGTACAACAAAAATTAGATCAAATGGAAATTTTCAATTTTTCATGTGAGCAACCCTCGCAGAAATAGCTTCCAACCCCCAATCCTCCTACGCTTTTTCTGTTTTCTTTTGGTTGACTTTCTGGGGCCAAATTTTCATTCAAGCCCGATAATTTGATTTTGGTCAGAGAAGGGAATTGAATGCAAACCGCTTGGCCAAGGATATGACTGGACGGACACGCGGCAGAAGAGACTCGGACGAGGACGCAAATTTTATTCAATCTTCCAGTTGACTAGATATTCCGAGCTTATCAACATGTCCACAACATTGCTCCAGTGAAGGATAATGCCAAAGTGGATTCATCCGTGTACAATAACAAAATAAATAAATGAGAAAATAACATGAAAAGGACAATATCGAGCGGTGGACCTTAAAGGGGTGTGGACAGATAAATACTTTCCCTCCGTTTTCAAGAAGAGTGCGCATATTTTCTAGATTTTGTTTAGATTTAAGATGTTTATGTTCGCAATAAAAGTCAATATGATGGAAACTTTCCACTTACTAAGAGACACATTAAAGAAGGAGAATGAGAATAAATTATCATTCGGAATATATTTTTACAAGTTTTCAATTTCACATTGAAACAAATCAAAATAATTTAATTACAAGTGTCCAAACGAAAAGCAACAATACGCTTTCTCTGTAATATTGGTAATAAAGAATATTTTCCACTAAATATTTTGATATGTACAATAATCAAATTTAATCTTCTTAATTAATTATTTAATTTTGGTACATTCAGTGCATTAATTAAGTTATTTTAAGCTATTCATCATATCACATTAAAATTAGGTAGGCTGTTATTTCTAATTATCTCGTTTCTAGACCCCTTTTGAGGTAACAGGTAGCAAATTAATAGCCCACTCGATAGCAAATAATTACCAGCTTCAAAAGCCCTTCACTTTGAATGAGTGTGTACGTAGCTATTTAAATATCAAAAATTAACTCGTTCACGCCTTGAACCGCAACGTAACAACATCCCCTCGACTCAACCCTTCTAACAGTACTTTCACAAGTGGTTCTTCCGCAAAGCGCTCCGCGTCAAATTTGAATAAATTTGCCTAGCGCCGGTACCTGAGTCTGAAGGTCGCGTAATCGGAGTCAATTTCACCGCCGGATGAAGGGATTGCGTGAATTTGAATAGGGTGCCGCGGCTCGGTTTTTACGCGGAGGGTTCTAACACTCGCGGCGATCATTTGTCAAGGTACAATAAGCGTGGACAGGTACAATGTAAATTAACAAGCATTAAGCGACTCACTTTACTGCGCGATGCGAGGGGAGATAAGGCGGCACTTAAAATTTATGATATTTGCTAATAATTGTTGATGTGCATAAAAAAGGTGATTTAATAGGTCACGGTTTTTGTGTATTCATTAGCGGGCAATATTACATGATAGTATTCAATTATGATTTTAATTTTCAGTGCATGGAAACCGACACACCAACTGAATGCACTTTTTAAGCGGGATTTCCTGCGAATGCCTTTAAACAACATGTTCCTGTAGATATAGTTTACACTTAGGAAATTCTACATATTTTAATGATAAATAGAGTTCTTAATATAAAAAATTTACATTTGTACCTACATTGCGAACTTTGGAAAGAGTTCAAAGTTCCCAGGGATGCCGCAAGGAAAAATCGTTGCCTTTTCCCTTGACCTACTTTCAAAAAGTCAACAAGATACTTCCGTTACTTTATTCGAACGAACAAATGAATTCGTCAATGTAAGAACTTTGTAGCAAAGTCGTTTTGTCAAGATATTTAGAAGTCAACTGGAATCCCCTCAACTTTGCGGGTGTCCAAAATTCCAAATGCAGGGTTTTTAATCGCAATTACTGCGAATAGTCATGAGAAATTTCATAAGAATGCATTCAACCCCTATCACAAGCCGCGGCGAATGTGAACCAATAAAAGTACACCCCAAACTTTAAAGTGAGGGTATAACTCTCTCTTGTCACAATAACCACCCCAAAACAAGGATCGAGAACACCCCGCTGCTATCCAGCAACCATTTTAAATCTGAACTCATTCAGTTCCTCAAATAACTGCGAAAAAACGAATTCCACACGCCGTGATTAGGAAAAAATAAATTCAAAAATTTCGAATAGTAATCACCGACCCAAATTGATGAATTATGGATACCCGATAAAATTATGATTGTTATGTGTATACTGTATGTATCTGCAGGACATAATCACGATTGCCACTGTCGGTGCATCATTCTCAAAGGGTGACATGCCCAATAGCAGCAGATGTCCTTAATTTGTTGGCAACGAGAAAGGGATATATTGTCGCCATTTTAAAATTATGCTTCTTGTATTCTAATCGGGTTATTCGGATTTCGCAGCAGATAACCATCGGATAGTTCAGCGTATGATCGCAAACTCGTGTAAATGCAGTGCACATGACGCATTCCACATGCATTCAATCATCCTGAATGCAGGATCTTTCGTGTATAGTTCCTACCAAATAGTAATCGATTCATCATACAAACTGTCTAATAAGTATAGTTGGGGATGTAATTTATGGACGGGGTCACTCACCCAACCCTTTTATTTCCTTATTAATTGGGAAGAAATTGAGAAGCTAGTGAAAATCCAGCCGCCTTTCGATAATGAGGTTTTGCTGACATCTGGATTACATGTCAATAAATTGCATTTGTATTGCAGTATATGCACGTTTGCGAACTGCCAAAAAATGTCTAACAGCAGCTAAACGAATTGGAGTACTCTAAACAGGTGCAAATTATTTTGAAAAGATAACGCTTTCGATGAAATAATAATTCAAAAAACTTTTGTCTAATTGATATCCTTCACAAATATTTTTCGAATCGAAGTGTGCAAGTCTCGTGCCCGAGAATCCCTCGTGATTTGAACTTGACTTGTGGCTCATCTGCCGCCGCATCCTCAACGGAGAATTGTCTTCTGTGGCTGAATAGTGCACCCATCTTAAAGGGTTGTAAAACGCAATAAAGGTCGTTGCACAAGCCCTTTCATCTCTGCTCGTCAACGGCACAGCACGAGGAGGATGCGTCTCTTTAAATCTGTTTCAGTATGCAGCTCTGAGCCAAGAGTCACCTTTGAGTCCAAAAAATTGTTGGTCCTAATCTGTGACGTGTGTTTTGACAATTGAAAAGAGGAATTAGGGAAAAATCTGAACCATTATCCTTTCTTTATCTGTGGCAAATTTTTCGAGTGATGAACAAAAAGGATGAAAAAGTTAAATGTGTTCATGTGACTTACCAGGCGATGGCAGTGGAGATGGCGACTTCGACGACAGTCGGTTGAGATCTGAAACGAAAAAGATCATAGTTAGTCCTTATAGCAAGGTACTTTGGACGCTGGCAGGATATGCAAGTAATTTTGCGATATGTCACGTAATCGATATGAAAATTGGTCCGGTCAGAGTGCATTACGACCTCATGCATATTCACGAACTATTGATTTTTTCCACTGGCCAAATGCACAGGTCCTCACTTCGATGGGATGATGTGGACAGTCCCTAATGGAGTCTCGTGCTCGGAGCACTCAAGAAGGAGCTTATTTCTGCATATACCGGCCGCAAACACGCTACAAGGATAAGGGGCTAGTTTTATTCATCATTGGGGGAGAAATAAAATATCTTGTTGCTTGCATATGCTCTTGCTGTAGATAAGGGAAGAGTCCTGCTACTTAATGCAGAAGTCCTAATGCTGTGGCAATTTTTCTGGGTCCTGGCAAACGGAAGCTTTCTGCAAGTATATGTAAGTTGTATTCTCCCACTAGTGACGATATGTTCCCATTCCTGTGTCCTTTTGTGAACGGACATTAAATTTATAGTTCCCAAGAGATGGTCAAGATCGAAAGATAATGCTCTGTTTATGGATTATTTTTCCCCGACACGGTAATATGTTTTTTACGCCCGACTGTTGCTGTGATTTGTTAGGAAGGGAATTTGAATAATAACACAGGACTGCAGGAATCCTTTTGTCTATTTGGAGAAACAAGGATTCCGAGGGATTTTCTAAGAAGCAGAGTTAGATAAAGTTTTTGAGAGAGATTGATTTATTATTCGCCCACGATTTTATGTATATAAAAGGTAAAAAATGTTGGTCCTTTTAATTCGAGCACGACTTCCATTTGCGAGCTAACCAGGTTCGACGAAGAATGGAAACCGAAAAACATCTGGGAGTAACTAGCAGATAACTTTTTGGGTGGTTACGGGAATCTATTCATGCAAAGCATTCCTCCTTTTATATAAAATTCTTACCACTGGAGACAAACAACACGCAACATACTGAATTTACTAAATGCAGCTGTGTTTTGTAATTACAGTTTTCCGGTACTTATTGTGCACACATACAGAAAATTTTGTTCTTTTTAAGCATGAAGTCATTAATTTGATTTTTTGCTGCTCAGTTTCCTCAATATTCGCTCGCATCGAAGAGTCCCTCAGAAATGCAGTGACACCGGGGTTCACAAATCACTCAAAAAACGCTTGCTAATGACAAGTTGCACCTTTGTCCGGTTGGTCTACTGTCTAGCGAAGGATTTTTCATTCCGTGAATACTCCTCTAAAAAGCGGAAAACTGCAAAAAAGGGACGAAGAATTTGTCTTTTTATGTTCTTCAAGAAAAGAAGAAATATTTCAATATTGAAGAATGCAACTCAGAGCTCCGAGTTTCACTTTTTGGGCGAGCATTAAATATTTTTTAGATCTCAGGTAGAAGACCCAATATTTGAATATTGTTCCGACACTTCGGTTAGAATACCTTCAAGGGATGTTTCGAAGGTAAATTGTAACATGATATTGTGATGCTGCGGGGATTACAATATCGCCTTGTCCAGGCCCTGTAATTTATTGCTGTTGCGGAAGGTCCTGCGCAGGTGATTTTCTGGTTCCCTTTGGAAACTTATCAATTCGGCATTTATTGAGAAGAATGAGATTGATGCGGTCATTATACCCTCAAATTTGAATTCGTATTTATTGTGCATGATTCTGACTTCGTATTGTGGGTATAATGGTACTGTGCAATTTTTTCGAAGGTCATACTGCAATACGATCTGCGAATCTTGATGCACATGCCCGTCATTCAATTTTCTTTAAGAGAAAACTGATTAAAACTATTTCCAAAAAATTAGGTACTCTTTCGTGTAAAATAAATTTATGTCAAAGGTGGTAGCTATAAGAGTATATTGTATAATATTATTTTAATGCGCGTTTCTGTTAAATATATTGTATTTATGCTACCCATGCTTCGTCTTGAAAAAAGTTGTCCTTAATGAAAAAATTATTTCGGTTTAGTATCATTTCAATTGATTCAATTACTTAAGTAATTGCAATAATAATTGAATTAGTTTGAATAAGAACAAGGACACTGCAAATTTGCGAAAGATATTCAATCTATTTGATGTACAATACACTTTATGTGTATTGTGTATGGATTGAAAAATTGTAAACTTGGTCAAACTCATAACTCATAATTTTTGTATTATATATCATAAAATCATTTCCACAGTTACTAAACAGATGAGTTTATTGAAACAAAGTAACTTAACCCAACAAAACAAAATATTCTGATTTCAAACGTGAGTAATATATTTCACAAGGTCAGTTAGTTCACTCCAAGAAGTTTAACTCGTGGAGAATTACTTACATCGCTTTCGGCTGTGCTTCATCGGCGTGCTAAGAACGTCCCTTTGAAGCAAGTGGTTCTCCGAGTCCAAGTGGCCATCCCCCCATTGCACTTGCGAAAGCACCATCATCTTGGCTGCTGCTTCTCCCCTTTTCGATCACCACATTGATTACCTTCCAACTGCACTCAATCAAGTCACATTATAATTCACTTCATGAACAGTTCAACTATTTCTGATTTGCATGAATTCTCGAATGCACTTTCAAATTTCAAATCTCGTCCTGTTGCCGGTGCACGTAAAAGCGAACTGAACTGGAAGGCGCTCGTAAAGTGGCACGAAGGTAAGGGTATCCTAAAAAGGATACGACTCGGGCCTTGTCTTGACAGCGCGTTTCCTCTGGCATTGCATCGAAATGTGCTAATCCGATTTGTATATAACAATTTCACCGAAGACGACCTTCTTTTTCTTGCAAGGCACTGAGCGGATCCCGAGTCGCTGCACTCCCCCCGTTAGTTTTTCTTATTTGTAAATATGCAGTTGGGATATGCTATAAAGATGCCGAGTAATGGACCATGGCATCGGGGTCACCAACTTCCCCAGCATCTGCACGGAAATTTTTCCCATTTTCTTTGCTTTGTTCCCCCCTGAAGGATCTTTCCCCTCTTGCGAGCCGCTTATTACTGCTTGTGGAACGTGAGTTGCATTGGTGGTGGTTTGTATTTAGTTTGAAAATTTTCATTGATTTAAATTGGTGAAAGGGGAATGCAGTGGGTAATGAGAGGGGATGCATTGTTCCTAACCTGCGAAGGGTGTGGCTTATTTTATTTTATCTCTCGCAACGCCATGCATGGACGGTTTCCTTAACAGACATCAGGACTATGTGGAATTTATTCAATGTTATCGTCCTGCACCTACATTGTAAGCAATCACTTTTTTATATGACCGAGGGTCATTCTTCTATTATTACAAACAGTGGCACGACAGGGGATGACTTTTGCACTTGTTCTCATCCATGCCAGAAAACTGAACTTGAGTAATTTCTGTTTTATGGGACGCCAAAAATTGCTTGGTTTAGGTATACAAAAATGTTTTCTATTATATAGAAGAAACCGTTATAATTAAATTGGCTAAAAATTCATAATTTAGTTAATATGTAAAATATGTAACAACATGGCAAATTCCTTAAAAAATACAAATGTGAGCTGCATAGTAATTTAATGAAATTTTATACATTTGAAATGTAGGTAAGTAGGTATCTGCCTGAAGTACAAAATAAAAAAATATTGTCCTGCTTTTCCTAATCCTAATCCTTTAAGAATCCAACAAAGTGCAATAGATTTGGAAAAAAATGACCTAATTCATATCGCTTTAGGAGGTGTTTTCAATTTAAAATTTAATATCAAAAAAAATATCGACAGGTACGACAGAAAACCAGTCTGAGAAATATTTTACAAAAAAAAGCGGCTTGCAATGTTCGTTTTTCCTAAAACTTCCCGAAATATGATGAAATACTCAAGTAAGAACCCGTGACCCGATTACTTATCTATTCATCGCAGTCGATACGTTTACGTGGATTCTACATAAAGCATCCAAAAACGTGGCAAAAAATACGCTATATAATAGAATCAACCCTAAAACGAAAGGCTGTAAAGCCTTGCGTTGTACAGCATCTTTTTGCTCGTCGACTGACAATTTTCCAATTTTTTACATTTTTCTACCCCTTGGCGAATTAGGAAAAAACATGTTATCGAGGGGTTAGGGTACCTTGATTTCATTTTTCCGCTTTTGAACAAAAATTTTGCTTTTTAGCCGTTTTTCGCGTTCGTTGTTGCACAATGAGTGCTTACTGCACGAAGCGGTCTGAGATGCGATCCACTCAGCTCACTGAAAAGATTTTTTAACGGACTTTCTCACGCATTTTTACCAATTTCTAAAAGACGAACATCGGGGAGAAGGTGATGGTTGTTTTTCGGTTTTCAAGGGTATAGTTTTTCAGAATAATATACGCCGAATTTTGGTTTACATGGTTTCGATATAAAACTGTCTAAAAAAGTAAATTCAGTCATTTTTTTACAGAACTTCATTCAATTTTGCACAATTAAAAAGCTGTTTAATTTAAACTGCCTAGATTTATATTCAATTCTATTTATCACGTCACTTCCTTATAAAACAGAATTAGGTGTACAACTGTTTAACTCAGAATCTGTTTTTTCAAGAAGGTATTTTGCATTTTGCAACAACCACGAAATTTGTATCTATTATTTCAACCTAATTTCTTCAAATATATGTTATTGAATGATCTGTTTATTTTTCCCGCCAGGCCGCCATTGCATGTTGCAAAAATCCTTTATGTAAAAAAAACAGACAGCATAAAAATTCGTGTGATCGCGATACGATGACCGGTAAAATGCCGAGTTTTTAATGATTTCCGGTGCAGATGTAATCAACTTGGTTTCAATTTTACAGCTTATGTGCATAATTTTATATTTTTATTTTTCTTAAGTATTATTATGAATCACACCTAAATTTTGTTACCCCAATAATATTATGCAAAATATTTTTTTTATTCTGTTTTGATTTTGTTCATGTTCTGGACACTAATTAATTATTGAATTCAGACAAACATTCTCGAAATACACTCCTTTAAACTGAAACTACTTGGTCTGGACTGAGAAAGTGTTAAATAGCACAAATCAAATGCTCGAAGGGAAACTTTCAAGGAAGTGCAATCACCACCATTTTCTCACCAAACACTTTAGGACTTTTAAAAATTTACAACTCCATTAGGTTCCACTTTCACCCCGTAGAGTTCCTAATAATCCTCAAATACAACGTTCACCGTAGAACACTGAGGATAGAAGTTGACCACTTCAGTTTTGGGCGAGGTCGAACGATTCTGGGAGCAGTGAGGGTGAGAAATGAAATTCTTAAATCCAATAAAATCACTTTGCAGGAAGATAAATCCTTTACTACATGCTGTCCATTCTCCTTGAAATTCTGTATTTAAAGGGTTGCGCATCAACCTATATGCTATTGCATGTCCTTTCCCCAAATTGCACTGTAAAAACGATTGAGAAAGAAGGGTTGAGGGTGCTAAATCCTTTCAAGAATGTCTGTAGTTGAAGTGTTGAAACCAAGGATTGAAATCCCTTTCCTGATGGAGCACAGAAGGCAACGATTTCTTAATAAACTGTTGATATGCACAGCAATTCCTATGTCGGTGAAGGGTCTGCACTATCGTTTGAATAATGCTCTCTCACGCATTTCATTCACCTGAGGACCCATTACTTTGCACCACCCCCTATTCCCCCTATTTCCACGCAGCACTTATGCAAACATTCCAACATGCAACATTGCCTGAAATCTATCTGCGTTATTCTCCACAGTTCCTTCTACTTTATTATTTTATTGATGACGAACCAAAAACAAGGACAACTGTCAGTCGTCTGTAAGGACGCTAGTTGTAACCAGATATTGTAATTAAAATTGACAAATTTCGATATACAGAGAGATGTTCGCAGAACAAACAGGAGTCTGGCAGGAAACTTTCTGGGGCTGTGAGCGCTGCCAAACTTCTCAAGCCGGCTATCTAGGCTTGCTCCCTCGGTCAGTCGGTCCTGATTTTATTTGCAAATTGAGTCGACGGCTAATCAAATAAAGCCAGCGTATGGTTGTGCACCGACCTTCCTGCACCTCGTCCTGCACACCGTTCGCATCACTCTTCTATCCGTTGGGTTGCCTTCTGAGTGGTTGTACATCTGAGTTGGTAAAGAAGTGGATCAGGAAAAGGGCAGCAGACGACCACGACTCAAGTTCGTTTCTGTTCTCTAGGAGTAAACAAATAAGTGGTGACAGACTGATTGGCTTTGGCATCCGAATTTTAATCTATGGACGAGAGCGGGCGAACGTTCCCCGATCGGGGATGTCCCGCATGTTCAGCCGACATGGAATTGGCCAAATCGGGTATTGTATTGAGCTACTTTAAGTGGTTCGATATTAAAGCTTTGCGATCTTGAAACACTTTCTACCTTCAAAAGAACAACCGCTGACAGAAGAATGTATATAACTAAAACTAACTAAAAATATAATACATATATCTAAAAATGTCAATCGGAGTCACGTTAATTTATATATTTAATATTAATTGAATATTTATCAAAATTCTCAGTTCTTCGTATTCACTTTTAAAGGAGGCTCAAAAAGGACTCATAATATATTGATGCTATTGATAGGCTTTCTTCATGTCGCAGGGCAAACTAGAATCGTTTCGTTCAAACTGGGACGGAATCTGCATTTAAATACAATCCCCCTCCTGTCGACCCCACAATGCTTACACCAAGTTAAGATATCCCGATGCGGTGCTGGGACAAACGGCTGCGAATTTATTCTGGGTTTTGTGTATTTTGAAAGTCTTTTGTTAAAGGCATTCGGAAATTGAAAAACGATGTTTTGAATTTTAAATGACCGCTTTGATATTTGGCAAAGGCAGGACGTGCGACTGCCGTCATTATCAGGAGGAGGTGTAGTGGGAGGTGGCAGTGTTTACTAGAAAACTCTTCAGTGCTACTCACCCTTGGTCTCGGTGTCCTGAACTAATCGATTCTGCACGTACACGTTGCGGTCCGCGCTGTCAACGCTCCCGCGGTGACCGTAGCCGATGTCCTCACCGACCTCCTTCTTCAGCTCCATGCGCTGCTGCTGCTGCTGGAGCTGGTGCTCCCGAATCAGCCGGTCCCGTTCGTGGAAATGGGACGCTAGCAAGCTTTTCTCGCGTTCCGAGCTAACCAGGGTGGATGGAAGGTTGGCCAGATTGCTTAATGCTGGGAAATTATCGGGTGCCGGCCTCGCAGTCTGTTCAGCGGAAGCCGGACTCTGGAACAGGGGGGGTGGGGGTGTCGACGCGTACGCCGAGCTTTGTGGAGCTCGGTTACAGCTGGAGCTGGCGTTCACGGGTAGCGGGTGATGGGCCGCAGTTAAGCATGAATTAACTGCCGCCGCCGACATGGGGGTGGGCGGCTCTTTTTGTTGTTGCTTGAACATTAGTTCGTGGAAGGGCAACGTAGAATTCGTGCTGCCAAAGCTCATGCTGCTCAGGGCTTTCGGTAACGTGTCTGTGTGTGTTGTAGGTGATGAGGTTTTTTGGGGTGGCATTAGCAGGAACTGGGAGGCTGTTGACGTTAAAAACGCGTGTGGGGGATAGAGCGGGGAACTGGGTGGTGTCATGTGCTGTGAGGATTGCTGAGGATGGGATGCAATGAATGTGGGTGAAGAAGGGATTGAAATCTGAGTGTATGCTCCTGGCTCTTCCTTAACGTGAAGTGGCTGCTCTTGAATGGTTTGTTGTGTCTGCTGCTGCGTTTGATGTGCTTGAGGCTGATTCTGTGTCGACGTTAATGGCATTGTTGCCGATGTTGGCTTGTTCTGGGAGAACGTCTGACGCCAATCATCTTTGCTCCCTGACCAGTACACACCTGGAAAAATCGGTCTACATTCAATTTACGATATATTTCACCAGAGTCAGCATAAATATGTAAAAGCATTCTTGCTTCTTTCTTATGCTTTTCATTTCAAATTCACATCATCATTCATCAACACAATAATAAAACTCATAATAATGAACACAAATCGGCTTGTTAAGCTCTTATTAATTCATATAAACTTTTAGATTCCTTGATTTTAATATGTTTTTAGATGTTTAAGATAACTAAAGAAAAGGATTTTAAAAAATATGAGTTCAATTTCTTTGAGAAATTTCTGTTGAAATCAACTCACAATTTCGAAATCTAAGCTCAAAAAGCCGTGAAATCGGTATTTTCCTACAAGTAAACATTTTCTCAAGCATTAGCTGTCGACTTGAAGTCCTTCAATTGAAATCAAATCACTTAAAATTCCAATCAGAATTTCTTCCGGTTAAAAGGATAAATTTTCCTTTGTCGAGGCCATGGATTGCTGCACTTGATAAAATGGAACTTGGAGGAGATTCCTTTGATGCCACCAATGCAAAAAACCAGCAAAAATGGTCTCCCCCATCAATTTTAAAATGTTCTCAACATGGTGGAACAAACAGCCTGAAGGGTTGTTTAGGTTGTGGCTATTGAATCCAGTTGACATTTTAGTGGGTCCAGGCTAGAGGGGTTGGTCTTTGCCCAGATCTAATTCAGTTTGGTTCCCTTTAAGTGGCTGGCTACTTCCGCTAATCGCGTCCCGGCAGACATATCGGATTTGTCAACCCGTCAACCGGTCGGTCGGGAGCGACAGCCGCTGCGATTTGCATTTTTTGATGAAGCAGGAAACAGCTCGCGTGCGTACCTTTCATAAATTGTGTACGTAATCACGGTCCACATAGTAATTACTGCGCATAGAGGGATTTTAATGCCTTAGTGGGCCTTGCCCACTTCGCCATGATTCTGAAAGATGCCGAAAAGATCTCTCTACCAAGACGGAACAATTTTTGCTTGTATTTTTTTATGCAAAGTAGAGTGGAGGAAGCGCATGCGGTACTCGCGCCTTAATGAGACTCATGACTATCTCTTCCCATCTGGCCTGATTGCAGTATTCTTTATTTCCGCTAGAACTTTTTGTCGTGGGTAAATTTCTTTCGTGATCATTTCGTTTCAATCAGATTTTAATTAATTGTACGTATTCGACTACGTAAATTACCTGCCCCGCTGCTGGCTAACTTAAGCTTAATTTTGCGTGTAAAGGCACCCATTTTATCTCATTGGTTTTGTAAAGTACAGTACATATAAAGATTTTTTAACATTGAGTAATGTTAATGTAAGTTTTAACAACACACATGCAACTTATAAAGAAATGATCTCAATTAAATTGGAACTTCTTAAGCAAACCTTTTTGAAAAAGGAGCCTGCGCAATAATTTGACAAAATTCGAGCTGATTTACTTAAAATAATAAAAGAACAACCCTTTCAGTTTGAGCACTTTGAAATAATATAATATGTACCACGGATAAATTGAGAGTTCTTATTTAATCTATTGTAATTCCATTGGCTGCCGAACAATATAAAAGTTATTACTAAAACAGCTTTTCAAAGGCTAGAAGGAGAAGGAAGAAGAACTACCTGAGGTCTGATTGTTTGGTTGTAATAAGGCATCCGATACTTGTGATAACTAAAAACAGCACATATTTCATATAACATCAAATATGTTAACAGCACATATTACATCAAATTGAGCCTGTTCATAAATCATAATAAAATGTGCGAGGATGAATTAGCAGGTATGTTAAAATTCATTATACTCACGACTGCTACTTTATGCTACTGAGAGCTCATCAAATAAACTTGTGGGTATCTCCGACTCCCCGACTGGTGAGAGCAATACAACGGACATTGTGCTTTTCCACTGTTGATGGATTTTATTGCTCAATAAAAGTGGCGTCAGGTACACAGAACGAACGCATTCCCACTATACCCCGGGGTCGGGCTAGGGGGCTCTCCTTTTCAGCTGTTAATGACGAATGTCAGAAGGTTTACAAACTGTTGAAGGAAGCGTCCAGCCGTCCTTCCCTGCGCAGACTTACTACCTCTGCGTAGTTACTCGTGAACTTACTATGCAGGAGCGTTTTCATATTAGAAGTGTCTAACTTTTATGATCCACATAATATGTAATGAAAATGACTTACAAAGCACGCAGACGTAATCTAACATACAGCATAACCGTTGAATTACGGTAATTGTTTCCTGGAGTTTTATTGTTTATCTTGCGAATAAGATGCATTTTAGAAAGGAGTCCTGCACTAGAACGGGTCCACCAAGTCCCATTTTTATGGAGGAGCAAGCCCTGTTCAACTTCGAAGATGTTCGCGAAATTACAGGACTGACAAAAAATACGCACTCTTTTCTTTTAGAAGTCCGCCTCCACTAGAGAGGATCTCTCTCAAATCGTCAGCCATTAAGCAGTTTCTTCAAAAATTCCCTTAAAAGGACTAAGGTTTTAGACTAGAGACCCCTAATTACCTTCTGCATGATAATGATCGAAGGTTTCGGCAAAAAAGCGAAACTAGAAAAAAACTCAACATAAGTCACTTCGGGGATGCAAACGAAGGAAAGTCAAAGATGTTAATTCCCGTGTGGCCCATTAATAAGGCCGCAGAGGTGCCATGCTCAATGCAGGTAGACCCGGTTTGTTGGCGCCCTTCTCGGCCGCAGTAAGAGTCCTTCCGCATTAAAAACCAGGCACTTGCTCTGAGTATAGGTCGGAGTAGCAGCATTTGGCCGGGGTTTTGCATTTTTTTGTTTACCTGCGCAGGTATTCTAATTTTACCGACTGGATGGAGGCAAAGGATCGAGAGGAAGACCGACGATGCTCCAGGCATATAATTGAGTGTCATAATTTAGTCAAGGAAGATGAATATTTTCGGCTATGATTGCTGGTCGGAAATTATTCCTGGGAAGGATCAGGACTGGGAATGGTATCGCCCCTTTGCCGTTGAATTTCCGTCTTATTAAAATATGACAGTATTGCCAGAGCTTCTCTTCCGAAACATCAGAACTCAGAAGCAATGTTCAAAACATAGAAAAACATGTTCCTAAGGTCAAAAGTTTCGTGGGAAAAGGATTAATGGAGAACTGCACACTTCTTTAAATTCCTTATCTTGCTTTACCTTTCTTTTTGTTCTTCTTCACAATACAATTTAATATTGCCAGTATAGTGACATTGTTTCTATAATAAAGTAATTGCTTTCTAGAGTTCCCAAGTTGTATTCATGCTTCAAGGTTTTATTCTTAATTTTATAAATCAAATGAGCTCAGATTATTGAAACAATATGAAGGGAATTTAAACTGTTATATATAAAATACATTCAACAAGTTCATTAGCAAATAATTAATTACGATATCAGACGAAGATTAAAACCACGTGTCAAGCCACGCGCTAGAATTCATCGTGACCACAAGAAAAGCCGAGGATTACGTTCAGACAGTTGACTACAACAAAAAAAATAAATAAAATTAAACCCCATGCCTAACCTAAATGTTTTATTAAAACATAGAGTGCTCGTGTCTGCTCAGATTGAACCGCAAAACCGTTGAAGAAGGGTTAAACGCCCTTCCATTACTCCTTCCAAACTTTTTTCCAAGACGTTTCACTGCCCAAACATTTTTTCAATATTACTGTCGTCAATATCTTGCTTGCATTCGATTTAATTTTTTTCCTCCAACATAATTCCAGAAGGATTGGGCTACAATGGATAGCGAAACGTTCGCTTTAAGCAGAATCCTTTCAATATTTGGCCATCAATGAAAATGAAAGGATATCACTTTCCACGGCATATGGCCCGGCCAACATGCAATATCCTTCAAATAACTAAAAACTAAAATCTTCGGGTTAAATTGGAGAAAGGCAAAAGGAATTCGCTGAGCCGTCCGTTTTGCCTTCTTTTGTGTAGAGAACTTCTTTCAAGGCGTCTCAGCCGACATTAGGACGTAATCTAAAACTGTAAAAAATTCTTATTCAATTTCTTATTTCAGTTTTATTAAGACATGTGTGGTGTGCGATTACTGTGAAGGAGTTTGTTGCAATTCCCGTGCGCAGGATGCATCCCAGTTAGGGTTAGATTGTGCAACGCCGAAAGGGATTCAATTTAGAGACGCACACACCGGTTTCCGTTTCAATGCGCGACAAAGGAATTTCTTGAGGCTTTCGTTTTCATTTGTGGAAAATTGATTTCGCTGAGGTTACGAATGACAGGGATCTGTTCAGCACGAAAGGATTATTACGAACAACTAAATCAGAAAAACTACAAACGTATCATGCCATTTAAACATAAGAAAATGGCAAATGAATCTTACGAATTCGGCAAGCGAATTTTTTTTCTAAAAATAAGGAAAGAGTAGTTCACATAATTCATTAGGGTTTTAGCTTCGAACGATTCTCCACGGTCAATATACTAATTAATAATCCGCGAATTTTATGCATACATAGCCGAGCGAAAGCAGAATGCCTCTGGTTCCAGGTGCAACTCCCATTCTAACAGGCATAATTTCGATTGGTTAATATTAAGTGCGTTTTTATGCGGATTTCAATCCAATTAACATCAAAAAACAAAATAAATTGTCCATGAACAATGTTAAGGCGGATAAGTGAAAATATGTATAATGGGTACTTCAAAGCACACTTGTTAGGAGAACCAGATTTGAAAGCGAAGCATTCAAAAACATGTAATTTAAACCAATGAAAATATATAAATATTTTAAGCTTTTTAACCAGAACAAGCCTATCGATGGAATGACAGTGCTGTAGTAAGATTACGGGTTGCAAAAGCAACTACAACTTCACATTTAGTTTTTGAGAAAAATCAACGAAATAAGGATGTTTTGGATTGGATGTGATTATTGGCTTGCCATAGGTATTAAATTTCGATTCTGATAATAGACACTGCTAAACTGCTGAAACACGGAAAAATTCAATATTTTAGCATATCAACGCCTAAGCCTTCAAAGTAGTTCACAAATCTGAATGATAGAAAAGCGTCCATCTCCAGATTGAACGTAGCTTTGTTTGCAATTAAGAACATTTCCCTTCCGGTAATCGTTTCAAGTGGAGCTAATACCTGCGATCAGTCAAGTTTGGTGCTGGCAGACGGAATGATTTACGACTGAAAACTATCGTCAGTGTTTCGTCTTCTACGCGATTCTATTCAAATTACTTGGACGATCATTGGAAGTTTGGGATAAATACCAAGGAGGATGAGTTGCGACCTGCCGCCATTGTCTACCTGCTATCCAAACAGCTATTGTGGCACTCGTGATAGATCCGACTCAAATCACGGAAACATGTGTTGGATTAATTGAACTTGAGACGATTAAAACTAGATTAACCCAGATTGGGTGGTGTAAGGTCGTGCACCGCATGATTTCACTATTGTGATGCTGTAGGTCTAAAATTTCTAATACCTTAGATAGGAAAACAATGAGTAACGCTCTACCTGAATGGGCTGCTTACAAAATCCTTTAATGTCACCGGATTAGAATTCAAAAACGCAAATGATGCTGCTGTTCTTGCAGACACGACCGCAAACTCCCCTCAGCCAACAGGTTTTCGTGGAAGGAAGGAAGAAAGGAGCATTCCTTGTGGATGAAATTGCGGTTTTAATTAAAATAATTACAAAATTTCGTATGCAATTTAGATAATCGCGAGCAGACTAACCCTCGTTCAGCGTATTTAAATTGATCTCGGTTACGCGCTCATCCTATCGCGGTCTTCTCCACTCCTTGCGGTGATCATTTTCATATTTCACGCATAATTGATCGTTGCAGATAGTCCACTATCCCCACCACTCCGCGATCCACCGAAAGGACGCCGCATCTTGTAATTATATTGACAGTGGATGGGTATGATTTGTTGTGGAAAGAGAGGGTTGCACTATTCAACCTGCTGTTCCGGTTGCTACGTGTGCTGCACCGATCTCCACTAAAAGTCTCACGAATTTTCATTAATCCAATTACAAGATAAGGAGCTTTAGAGGCTGCTCTTAAGGGGCGCGCGAGCCCATTTCGCTTCTTTGAATATGAGCTCCCTCGGAATATCTGATCTTGTCTGCGCATGGATGCAGAAACGAGTCCCGAGCAAATCGCGTAGACCATTTCCAATTACCCGCAACAGGTTGGCCAATGGCCATATTCCTCACTCCACAATGAATATTTGACCAGACATCGCGGAGGGTTTCGCGACTTTCCTTTTCTTGATGCCGTTCTCACATAAATAATACTATGGGTTCTTGTAATAGTCAGTCGTCGCGGAACCCGTAATAATCCAGCACTACTTTGCTATTAGTGCTGGCGTAATAAGTGTACTTAGCGGGGACCAAATTGGTACTCACCTGAGTGATTATTAGCGCAATCGTTGTCATCTGGAAAATAGGAGCTATAATTCCTGTCAGATTTTGGGACGGAGTTATGCAAATCGTTCTGCTCAAGGAATGCAATTAACAATATTCGCCGAAACAAAAACACATTTCAACTGGAAACGATTTTGTATTCGAAAGAAATTTTCAACTTCCTTCATGTCATTTGGCAATAAACTAGCTGCGAGGTCCACTTCACTGCCATAATTTGAGTCAAATTGGTGCGAGAATTACTCAGGAAATATCGCGCCAACGCTTGATGGCAATTTGACGATATTTGATTCAAATTCAAAAATTGCTTTCACTGGAAATTTTCTTATTACACGCGACAGGAAACAGCCGCAATTTTTGACTCTGCATGAAGAACTTTTTAAGGCGAAGAGAAACATAAGAAGCCGCCAATCATCTCGCAGTCGCGGTGAGACTGCATTAATTCAAAGGCGTCCGTCGGGATATTAATCTCAATTACACACAAATCGAAGCGATTCCTCAAACCGAAGCAGTGCAGCGTTGTGTCGTTCGCATTTCTTTCTTATCTTCAAACATCGTAAATTTTTACCGTAAAATTAACAACAAATACATAAAAAATTTATATTAGCTGTTGTACGCAGAAATAAGGAATGGTAATAATGCATGTGTTTAAATTATCTGTTGGGAAATGCAAATCCACCTGTGCCTTTTCGATCAATGTAAATTACAAACATCTACTTCTTATAATACAGTACAGTTATTCATCCCTCGTGATTACGAGCATTAAAAGGTAATTCCATTGAATTAAGAACACTTATCATATGTTTAGTTTGCGATTCTCACAAGACCTAAAATTGTTCTCGTCCAAAGAGGGGACGCGGATCTAAAAAGGGTTGAGCTAAAATGTCTTAAGCATATGCACCCTTCGAGTGGTACCCGCAAAAAATGAAGTCTTTCGAGAAGGCGAAGGGTTGTGAGATGACCTGGAATCATCAAGATGTCAGCCGATAAGTCCAATAAAGCGGAGCACGGGCTTCTGGAGAAAAGGGTGGCGTACTCTTCCGATTGAAAAGTTGGAACGCGCCCAGGGGATGATGTCGTGTGTCACGGAACGTTGTTAACAAGGTGTTGAAGAAGCTGTGAATTACAGATAAGCACTGGAGGGGACTTACCTGGGCGATCCTCGAGCTGATCCGCACAGCCGTCTTCCTGTGGATTCTCCATTGCGGCCTCGCGGCCGTTGAACGTTGTGTCGTGCGGGAACTGATGACTCGAGTACGTGAACGGCGAGTGGAAGGCGGTCGCAGGTGAGTCTTTGCTGTAATTATTGTTGTTGTTGGAGTAGTTGCCGGGAATCCCGTTCAGGCAGTGAAGGCTGCCGGTGCTGTTGGGGCCGTGGACACTGGCCTTCACTTTCGATATGGTAAAATCGAGCGGTTGATCGCCGGTGCCATTAGAGATTTGGGCGCTGTTGGAGCTGTCCGCGTTATGTCCCACCACATGGTGATGATGAGGCGTTTGCTGCTGGCTCCGTTGCGCAATCAACAGCTGCATAATGGCCGGTCACTTCCAGCCGGTGCTTGATTTACGGTCCTCGCCTTATTGAACTGGATGCTCGTACAATCGAACGACTCTCATCTCTCGAGGAACAAATATTTCTTCACATGCATCAACTCCGCAGAAAGGGAGTGTCGCCGCTCGTCACTATGACCTTCGCGACCTGAAAGGTATAAATAGTATCATTAGCAAGTGCTCAGGTCGCAAGTTTTCAATTTTTAAGCATGGTTCTGTGGCTCCCTCTAATCGCTACAGTTAATTAAGCAATTGAGTAATTTGTTTGGGCTGTCCACAGTAATTGGACTAAATGGATATGGATCTGGCGAGCGGAGCCGATCGCTAGTAGCGCGCATTCCAATTTGATTGGATTAACTTCGTGAGACTTCCAACAAAAGCTTTGTAAGAAATAAGAATCTAAGAATCTAATAAGCAACAAAGAACAAAGAATTTCTTCCGGACGGATGCTTTTCTTTCAATAATGCAACTCCATTTCTGCCCCTTCGATGACCACGAATTTATTAAAAAACAATTTTTAAATTTTTCAATTGATTTGCAATCTTTTTGTCGTTCAAAAAATACCGCAATCTAAAAACATTTTCAAGCGTGGATAACATAATTTATTTATTTTTATTCTTCAGTTTTAAGTTCAATTCATTTATTCAGGTGGAAACTGCTTCAAAGCGATATTGTAAATCATTATAACAATGACTTATAATTGTTATTATTATTGATAAAGCAAAAAATCCTTTTTCATACTTGCTTTCGATCATACTTATGATAAAAACGATACAAGTGCGTTTTGCGCAATCTTTTTACAATCTTAGAAAACCACAAGCAAAGCCAACAATTCCGAGTGGAAGTGCAATGTTTATTAAAAATTAAGCGAGTCAAAAATCCACTCATCTGCAGCAACATTTGCGCATGCACTTGAGCTTCTGTTTTGATTCAAATTCTTTTCCTTCAGGAAGCGTTTTTGAGATAATTTCAAAATAATAATTCAAAGAAATCTTAATGACTTCCTATACCAAGCTATGGCTTTTTGAGGTGCGTTATTTAATAACGATTAAATTAATTTAATCGATGAATGATAACATGTCTGCTTTTAGCCACCGAGTGATAAGAAATTGCGCTAGACTGACATTATCTTTCGACAAGATTCGTTTAGAATTTACGCAGGATATCAATAACAAATTGGATCGAATTCAAGCATTTTGCGCAAAATATTTTGTAATTCTTACTGATAACAAATTAAGAATTCGATCTTCGTTTGAATGTGTGCATTAGTGAATGAAGACTTTTTAGGAAATGATTCACATTTTATTTTTTAACCAAATATTCAATTTTTTATTTTCTTTTATCATTATTTCAGAAGGCCAGATTGTTTAATAAAATATCAATAAAAAATTGCAGTTGAAAAAACAATCAAACCAACAAATTTAAAACGTGGATAAGTAGAGATTTAGAGAACTATAGAAAATAATTTACAATAAGGAAATTTGTTTTAGAAGACAATTCGAAATGATTGACTGATTAATTACAGTTTTCAAATCGATAGTTCTACTTTCAACTCTTTCATAATATAATTTTTAATAGAAAAATGCATTAACAATTGAAAAAAATCACGTCACAGCTTTTTGAAAGACTTAACAAAGTTAAAATGGTATTTTAGTTTTCAAAACTTAATTGGTTCAGCACAATTGTGAAATTCATTTATTTTTAAATATATGTAGAATTCTAAAACTCATTAGGATAATGACTAAAAAGCTATATTTTTGATTTTCCTAAAGGTGTGAGGCATTTTTCCTTCAGATAGTGTTTGATAATGCAATGCAGCATATGTAATAAGAATCAGTGCATCGAAATAACACAAACTAACCAAAGGAGTTTTTAAAATAATATGGTCCTACCTAAGTTCGTATTTCACGAGTTCAAAAAATCCACGTCAACTACTAGAAGTTCATGCACTTAGTACACTTTTTGACACAATGACACCACCAGAACCGAAAGCAGCCCGATTCTTCTGCGGAAAATCCAATTCGGGGCAGAGCGTAGCAATTAGCCGCGAATTGCAGAACAAGTCACTGGAACCGCGTGATGCAGAATGCGCACATTTTTGAACACTGCAAACAATATTCGGATAATAACCATAATCCGCCAATAAAATTATGCACGCAGATTTTCACATCAAGTCCCGTACTTGGCTATTTGCGTTTTTCCCCTGATTCTCAACTTTTTTAACTCTCCGTTCGAAACGCACTGATTCAGAAAAGTAGCTCCGGCGTGCGTGCACAGAGATAACGGTTACGCTCATTAGCGCGAATCACTTAAAATTATTCACCTCATTCGATTTAAATGAATGATCGTTAATGTTTTTTTCGGCCAAATAAACGAAAATTGAGGCGAACTCCAAATTACTGCACTTGAACGGAATGTGAACGAACTGCTGAACGATCGTCAGATTGGCGCTCCTCTAGTGACCACCTAAATGCGACTAAAACAAAACAAAAGCGCGTCCGATGCAGGGTGCTCGAAGCGTTTGGTTTTCCATTTATTTAATGCTGGTCCTTTACTATTTCAATAATTTTGGGGACTGGGCTCGTTTTATTTCCTCAAAACTCGGCTTTCGTGAATATGAGACCGGACCGACCAACCGACACACTATAAAACACCGAGCGCACTACCGTGTCGGACATCGCCTCCCGCGCCTCCTATTCGACGTCGACCAAGTCAATCACTTGACATACACAGCAACGTTCCTTGCATGGATTAGCCCGACGTGACAGCTCCGCCACGGACTAGTGGCGCAGTGTTGGTGCCGAATCGGGGAGCAATCTAGCAACAAAAATTTTACAATTTTCAACATTTTAAGGTCCCCAGCCCCGGGAATATGGCCCCCTCACGCTTGTCCAGCGAGAACACAGTGCACCGCCCCGCCGCGTGCCCGCTTCCATTTAAGTGGAGCTGCGTTCTATGTACACTGCCGTGTCGCCGTGCTGCGCTCTGCCAAAAAGGTACAAAACGTGCTCCAAATCCCCAGCGGCCGCCCGCCTCTGCACCGCGCTCGTGACGCAAACCACTTCTGATCTGTATACAGTCGCAACTCCCCTAGTGAAACAGCTATGTATCATGTTGTCCGATAGTGTGCGAGTGGGGAGCTGCTTACAACGCCGGCTCAGCATGGTGGGGTTCGGGTGGCTCGGCCAATCGCGGCAATGCAATTTCCGCAGCCACACACTTACTCGCTTCCACACTTGCTTCGAAACGCGCTCTTTTGCTTGGTGGGGCAGTCGCTCGCGGAGCGAATTCGCCGTAGTAATGGTGGCGTTGTGTGCGCTAGATATTTCGTCAGAATCGGCTGAATTGACAGTGAGCGCCTCCGTTCTCCGTACGGAAACTGTCAACAATAATTTTCTTAAATTGGTGCGGGATCAGAGTTAGGTGCGATATTGCAATTAGAAAAGAAATTTCCGCTAATGAGGACATGTTTTCACGGCATGCCGGCTTTTTGCCCGGGCTCTTCAGAATCCAGAGAACAATTTTAATTAATTTGTATTGCAATTAGGGAATCCTTGATGAATTTGGAAAACTTTATTCAAATTTCGACAAGTGCTGTCGCAGGAGTTTTGCAATTAATAATAATGGAGTAGAGCACATCTTGCATATCGAAAAATAAACTAAAGTTCAGTCACCAAGAATTGGTTAAACAAAAAGAGGTACGGAAATTTACTAAAAAAATTGTTTGCCCAAAAATCATATTTAAATATCTCGTACTTCAGTGTGTATCAAATGTTTTAAATCACAGAATTCAGATTTTGAATACGTACACACAATTCATCCCCCTTGGAAAATAATTGCAGTATTACCTATAGGTACGATAACTTTCGTATTCTATTGAGACAGTAAGATTATCAAAAATTAATATTTTCCCGAGAACTTCACTCGATTTTTCCAGCCGTCATGTTTACATGTTAATAATATATTAAACAAAAATTCTTTCTTTCTTTTTAAAGCAGAAAACACAAATAGACATTGTGAGTTCCGAAGGCTGAATTTAATAGTTAGAAATTGAAGGATATTAACTTAAGAAAGAGGAAATGAACGATTAGATATTGTATGTACATTATTTAAAAAAATATAACCCAACAAATTTTCTTTATCCTTTATGTGTTGTGTTGGACGATTTCTTTCTATGTATACTCAACGGAAGAAACTTGCAAGGTTTGTACAACATCGCATAAAACTAGCTCACAAAATACACTGAGTATCACTATTGTTCACATAGAGAATCTATGGTAATGAAACTGATAAAATATATAGAGATTGAAAAATATGCGCTTTAATGAAATCGACCGTATATCCTTTACAGGGCGATGCCAATCTCAATATAGTTTCATTACTGAAAAGTTCTAGACCGTTTTCTAGTAGGAATTTTATTTTTTACTTTTAAAAAACTCAACTTGTAAATGGGCTTGACTAAAGAATGCTCAGCTCTTATTACAAGAGTTTTGTAGCAATTTGCAGTGTTCTTAGTGCGGTGCCGGGGAATGGGGATCGTTGTGCCCGTAGGATGCCCACCTTCTCTAAAATCGTTCCCAACAACCAAGGGAAATTCGTAGAAGCAAACAAATTCCATATTCCGCAGAAAATTGTTTCTGGCGCTGAGAGCCAATCAATTCGGCTCATAAATATTTTCAGTTTAATTTCAATAACGAGAACACCAGCTCCATAAATATTTAAAAAATAATTTTCTCAGAGCATTCAACAAAAGCCTCACACTGCCACTCACCAACCAACCACCTCCACCACCCCCAGACCAGTGGGTAGAGCGCCAGCGGTGGAGCATTAAAATTCCCCCGATCCGTGGGTATCCTGCTCGACTCCTCGCTTCTGCACGTTCCCCAACATTTGTGTGTACTTTGTGAAAAATTGTTTTTCATAAATCTAAAAATAAGGGAAATTCAAGGGGGGTCGGCAGAGACGGCCAGCAAGAAAATAAGAAAACACTTTTTTCTTCTCGCAGCCGGCGTAGAGCGTCATGCGTCCCTGTTTTATACGGGGACATGCGCTCGGAATTGCCCAATAAAAAACCGTTTTACAGAATTCATAGGGAAATATGGGCAGAGGCATAAATCCGGGCCCCATTTTTTATGTTTTAAGTCTTGAATCATATTTCCACCGAACCGAGGGCGCACAGGGATGGCACTGTACATAAACCTGATGCCTATTCAAAAGGGTGTGGATGTCCCGAAGTCAAGAATAGCTTGGCTGTCGGCTACGGGGAGTGGGTGGCATTTCATTGTGCCCCAGCCGAGTGTGACTGGGCAAGGTTTTATTCCTGCTCCACTTTGTGTGCGTTTTGAATTCACAGGATTTTGCTATTTTCCCTTTTCAATTGTACTCTGGGGCTGGCGATTGAATTCAACTTTTCAGTGGTGGATGGCGGTGGGGCTGGCACGGTATAGAATCCTACACTGGTTTGAATTGAACACTTGATGTGTGACTTTTCAAAATGGTAAATTACATAAACCGGGAACCCAAGTTGCGGGCCCTGGAGAGCAGAACTTTTGTAGCACAGGGTGGCAGGGGCGGTGATGCTTAGCGACTCAAAGACTGAAAGCAATTTTTGTCGCTTTTCTTCGAATGAATTTTTTTTTTGCATCTCTCTGCTGTCGTTAATATAGGAATTTCTGGTGAATCGGTTTGAGAATATTTTCAACGAAAAATATAAATAAATTGTTATTTTAATATTGTTCTAGCTGGACAGATGATTTTCTATCAGATTGATATCAGCGAGGGGGAGCTACTTTAGAATTGTAATAAACAATTCAACGCTTTCCTAAATTCAGGCTTAGAGTGGAAAATGGATGTTTGGTTTCAGAGAATCAATTCCGAGTTTTACTTCTTCTGAAGGGCTCAGAAAAATTTAATAGCAGAATCTACGTCAAAGCACGGACCACAGCACCCATCAGCCAATCAAGCCTTCCCTGAGCTCGATTCAGTTCGACATGCCAGCCCCTTAATTGCTGCTTAATTAAAAACAATCGCAAACCGCGAATCAGAGGCTACGCCGCATATGCAAAGGTATTGTAATGACGACGAGGTGAAGACACCCGTCTAAATTATGGCCTTATTTATTTGGAATTAAACAGGAAATACACCGCGCAAAAAATTGTGTGACGGCTTCAAAAATGCGGCCCCAACTTGGGCAGTGTACGTAAGGCTGTCGCATCCCAGTGAAAAACAAAAGAAAAGCGTCCCGGAGGGAAAAACCAGTCCTACCAGAAAATGGCATCCTGATTAGTTTTTGTTCGAGTAAGTGCGAGATGCCAGGCATCATTACTTATTTATTGTGTTCTTATTCACGCGGGCTGCAGCGAACGGCTAGTAGTGGTCAGTGGTCAGTGCGCGGCCATTGAGGCGTACAACTAGTGCAATAAATGCTCTGCCGTGGACCGCTGCCGCTCAGGGATGCTTGCGACAGGGCGTTCACGTCGCCTCGCTGGGGTCCGCAACCGATTGTAGATTCGCGCAACGCTCGCGGGTTCCGGTTTTCGAAGCTTCCCAGTCTGAGTGAATGCTGATGAGATTTAAAGAAGATATTCCCGGGCTCGATTAGATCACCTACAACGATTTGTAGTTTATGGCTGGTGTCAGTTTTTGCTTAAGCCAGCGTTTAACTGATTTGCTAGAATAACTAGTTTGTCATGGCTGAATTATGTGAGAATCGTCTCACTATAACGGTAAGCAGATGTACTCACAGGTATTAAGAGATATTTAGCTCGGCAGGAGACGCACCTCCATGCAAAAAGCTGCGCTACATTTCTTCATACGGTACTCGTTCTTTTCTGAAAATTCAACCTGATTCTCATTAAAATAAAAAAGCCAGGTCTTTGTCAGCAAGCTTTGGAGGACAGATGAATTTGGCAAGGAAGACTCGAACATTGGCTAAAAATCATTCGTGTTCGATTAGACCGAACGCAATATCGATATTAAATCTTCTGTTGCATGTTCCTGCCACAGAATCCTTTAACAATGAGCACAAAGTCTGCCCAAAGTGGTGCAGAAACCTCAGTTTTCTAATGTAACTGGGAAATATAACGTTCAACATTTCATGTGCAATAAATCATAAATTACACCGCGATCTCAACGGATCAACCTGCAGCGTCGTTAGGCGACTGCACCTACGCCTCTGCCTAGCGATTTCGCGCTCACCAAGGATCATATCTAATCGCACATTCATTTAGTCGCCCGTCTGCGGGACTATCAGTGTTTATCTCTCGTAAAGAACTCACCCGTAAAGCAGTAAACACGGGTAACATGACTCCAGCACTCCGATCTTCCCGGGGAGGCAGAGGGGATCGGAAACTGATTTTAATCGATGAAGCATCTTATCGCCCTTCGATCTTACTGCTCAGCCACAGAATAAAGTCTTGAAGATGGTTTTCGTTTCATACTCCTGCAAAACGTGATATACTTGAACATGCAAGAAATTGGACGAATCCCGGCGACTGAGAATTACGCTTGCGTACCCTCGGTGCGCTTGCGCTGCCGGCTGAAAGTGGTGGAGTTCATTTTATTATTTTCATGTTTTAATGAGCCCGTGCAAAGACACTGCTCCTCGATAAGCTGGGATCCTGAATGTACGTCATTCGATCACGTAAGGGTTCAGGCAATTGGGAAAGTTATCGTGATGCCGTTAATTTGACAATTTTGCTGGTGAAAAGACAGTGGGAATTTCGAAATCCTGCAAAACTATGATTTGTTGTCTCACTTCGGCATTACTGTGGTGGCTCTAGGCCGCAGCAATAAGAGGAATCGCCTATACCCACCACCACCCAAGCTGGGAGATAGCTTTATTTGATATGAAGTATTTAGTTGATTTGTTTGGAAAATGCTTTGCGAAAATGGTGAATTACTTGAGTTATGCAGAAGTCCTTGTTACTTTCCAATTTCCATCGGCATCGCGAAGAGCGTGGAGGAGTTTTTAAAAAAAGGAAAGGAAAGCTTACCTGAAAATTTTATCCTAGATTAATTCGTTTTTTCCAAGTCCCTCAATATTTAGAAAAGTACATATATATTTATTTATTTATTTCTACTTGCAGTTGTAAAACCGCAGCCGTCCACGAAATGTTTATTCACAGGAATGTACAGAAATGCTCGCCACATTTTATTGTTGTTTGTCGCAGAGCTTACGTTTCGACATTTTCCACTGGTCAGAGTGCTCGGGCAAAAAGGCATATTTTCCCGATCTGCAATTGCAACAATAAAACCCGTAACCGCGATCCCTGAGTCTCTTGGTTCCTTTGACAGGTTTACGCGATAAAAGCGCGCTAATTTTCGATATGAAATTTCAAATATGAAATTTTGCACACCTCGAGCGACTGTTAAAGTTGGGCCGAGCTGATATCGACGTAATGTCTGAAGGTGCAGAAATTGCAGAGCCCGGAGGAAGTCGACGATGCAAGACAACTGATTATTGGAAGAAAACGTTGAAAGGCAGGCCACCGGAGAGGAACGATGCAGCAGGCATTCCGCACACCCAGAGGTGAGAAATGCGATTTTAATCGGACGTGTCTGATTCCGAATGACTTTTAATGGGGCTCCTATGCCAGCGGCGAGCATTCCCATATGGCACACGGAACAAGACCGCGGTTGACGTGAACCGCCGCCCCCCGCCGCAAAAAAAATTGCAGTTGGAGCAGCAGCGGGAGCCTAGATCCTTGCATCCCAGGCAGCAGTAGCACGGGGCTGCCGGGCTTTCGATTTACATCCAATCTGCATACCGCCGAGAGTCAGGCTCGTTAGGCGGGCGAGAAATTGGGACCGTGTAATGCGCCGATAATGAGATCGATTTCGTGCCAAGAAAAACTCGCCGCACCGTTTAAAGGATGTGCGTGAGTGGGTATCATGCCTTTTTCCCGAGCCTGGGGCCCGTCCGGGGTTTTGCTGTTCTTTTGCAGATGGCTGGAGAACGACCTCGGCGATGGTCAAGCCATGAATGAATGGAAACGCACGCGAGTGAGCCTCGTAAATCGTTTAGCGTGGCTTATTGGATTCTGTGCCATTCTCTATCTGGAGCTGATGATCTCCCTCGTTTATTTGCGTTATTAAAGTTTCTTCACGGATACGGCTGCTGTGGTTTACTTTTTCTGCTCTGTCGTTAATCGTTGTAAGGCTCCCGGTAAGAGTTGCTTTATTAAATTCTGGCCGGCCGTGGCAGACGTCTTGAGGGTGCTTCAATCAGCTATACATTTTTGCGGTGGTTATGAAACAGGCACTTAAAGCTTCTCGTCCTGGTCACTTGTTCTGGAGAAGTTTCTCACGAAAAGTAACAACATATCTGAAGCGACTTGAATTCCATCGATCCAAGGGATGCTGACCTCTAATCAATTTCCAAAGCATTTTGTCGGGAACTTTCCTTTAACAGTTTCCTCGGATTTCTCGTCGCCTTCTCCGGGCGTCCTACCAAGAAGTGCGCTTGTGTTTTTTCTTGTCGTTTTCGTCAATGACTTTCATTAGTTGTGACGTTTATCGATTAGCTCGTCCTGGAGATTCTTACGAGAGAGACCAAAATAAAGTACCTCAAGGCACAGATCGTACAGCGAGTACCAGAAGCTCAAGTGGTGTGGAGGGTAGTCAGGAAACCACCAACCTTGAGCATGGTTTAGATCCATGACCTAACACAACAATCTTCCCGTTAGTGTCTTCACAGTTTTATAAATTCGAAATTTAACAACAAAGTACTTTTAAGAATTTCTTAGAAAAAGTATTCTTTGGAAAGAGTCAGATTGCTTATAAGCGATGTTTCAAACATTCATTTTTCAATGATCTGAGTTAAAATCTGCAGATGTCAATTTTCAACAGGGTCAAGGAACCTAGCTACATGTACAGTACATATAATTAAAATGTATTTCAGGAATTGTAAATATTTGAGTGTTTCCGTTAACAATTAATAAATTAATTATTTATTTTAATGTTGACAGTGTAACTTAATTTTTATAATAATTACGATATTCAATAAATCTGACTGGAAACACTTCTCACCTCGAAACACCACTATAACATATTTTCTTTGGAATTAATTTGTGACGATAGCCAAAGAACAACTATTTAGATGCCTAGTAATTTCTGTTTTTTTGCTATTTTTGTCTCCTTTGCAGAAAAGTACTGTTAATATGCATTCTGGTCAGAAAAAGTAACTCGCTGGGAAGTGCGTAATGGTTTAAATGTTGGAAGTTCTGACACTAATATATTCTCATAATTTGTTCTAAACTGGCAGTCTCCGAGAATTCCGCGGATTCCAGTGCAGATCTGAAAATACCTTAAGGTGTTTGTTGAGGAGAATCTAATACTGAAATCCACTCCTTTTATGTAGCTGACACATGACAATCCTCTTCCTGTTAACGTACCGGGAATCGACTGGAAGCGACTGAAATTATATTCTACGCGGTTCTCACTCTGAACGTTCCCAGCCATTCCGAATGTTTAATTCGTTAAGCAACTGCAATACTAATTAATTAATTAAAATTTATCGTCATTGGTTTGCTGGTGGAAGACTAGGTTTTTGTACCGGCAGATGATCGTCCAATTACGATGCGAACTCGTTTAAATTATCCCTTTTTCTACGGCTGCGTTCGATTATTCAATTGATCCGATGATCCCAACCCTACTTGTTTGAACTTTATCTGCAATAATTTGATCAACGAGATGCCCGTTGCTAATTGAATAAAATGATAATGAGCCCGCTGGCAGCCTCCGCCCCAAGCCCGCCTCGGCGAATGAACGTCGTCGTACAGAGCCATTGCGCTGGTGCAGCTCTCCGTGACCCGTTTTGCTGCATTTCTTGGTATGCAAAAAACAGTTCGAGACCCAGTATTTACCCCTTCGTTTCATTAGAACCAGCTACTTAGCATATGTAATCGATTCGAATGCCGTGACATGTCCTTAAAAGTGCATAAATTAAGTCCCGCAGATCAGCGCTAGGCGCACGCAGCAGCAGCAGTCCCACCAAGCAGCGTCTGCAGCGGCAGGGTAGGAAAAAAGCGCTGCGAATCAATGTAACGCAGCAAGTTTTTTGCTGCTTCTATTACAACAAATGGAAATTACATGAAAATATCGCGCAAAGCAGAAAAATTAATTTCAAAACTTGTCTTAATACGTGTCCGCGTCATTTCTTACTTTTCCTCCCAGCAACACTTGTCCGTCCACCGATGCGTTATGTCACCGCATTGCATCGCTGCGGAAAGGAGCCGTACGCCGGCGCACAAACAATGTTCACACGAGATCGCCTTGGTTAGCCGAGTGCGTTGTGTCGCGTATGAAAATTAGACGCGACTAGTTTAGTAAAGACAACATTGGTCTACTCGCACCGTGAGAAACTACTTACTTTGAGCATATGTAACAGAGTTTGCAGAAACTTTTTGCTCGGAGAAGCCTGGAAAGTCCTCGGCTAAATTAGCCCGCTCTGCACGATCCATTCCGCGTACCATGAGCGGGTTTAACAATCCGATTCCGGTCCTGATAAGAGACCTGTTTTAATCGTAAAAGGGACTAAGTATTCTAGCATTTCGCGTAATGAAGACTTAATTCTAGGAATCGCTCAGCAAGGTGAATATTGATAACGTTGCTTTCATAATTTATTATTCTTGCTCCCTTTTAAGAACGATGTTGTAATGTTGTTGCAGTCCTGGTTCCGTTAAATGGGTGAAGGTGAAGAGAATGTACAGCGAAATATTCAAAATTGGGGACTCTTTTTTTATAGTTTCTTTCGTTTTCCCCTCCTTCCAACATACAATTTTTTAATCTTACCACATGAATTAAATGTAATCTCGTCATTTAACATTGAAAAATGTCTGCCAAGAATTATTTAATTTTATTATCTTTTGTAGCGACATACATTTTTATTGCAGTAATTTGTCATGCTTTCATACATTACTCAGTGTTACCGTTTATCATTTATGTTTCACCTTAGAGTGAAAATGATAACCTGATTTAAATCGATGTTATTGGTAAACAGAAAACATTTTTCGTGTATAGAGTATAGACGTTGAACTAATGTTGATTTTCATTACAGTTCAAATGGCTTACGAGGAAATTCATGATAACAGTTTTGAAACACCCTTAAACTTGATATGCTCACTAAGTTTGAGAGGCCAATAAACAATAACAGAAATGTAAAAAACTGTAGTGCAAACAATTTGACTGCCTCGCCTGCTTTTGGCCGCGGCTATTCTGAGGTGTTTTTACTTGACTCCAACCGAGGAGTAATGTCCACTTATAACACATGATTTCATGTTTGCATTGCCCACCGCTCGTATCGACTTTCACGTAATTTCTGCCTGACCAGTGTGATAAAGTTCGCTGCTGCCCTGTTTACCTACCCCTGTTTGCTTTTGATAAATTTGGTTCGATTAGAATTAATATAAGAGAACAGGCGATCATAAAATCTGAATAAAGTAAAAGTCATTGAACGATCGACTAGTCCCAATCGTGTCCACTTTTGATCCGCCAATTTAGCGGTCTAATAATGGCTGTCGGCCGGACTATTCAAATAAGGGAGTGTGGTCGGCGCCGCTGCCTCCTGAAGTCTGTCGGATAACTCCTCTGTGGAAACACTTATATTTTTTAATAAGCTTACAAGGGTGCAATTCTGTGCCGCGTGGGAACTTTCGTATTTGACCACGCGTGATCTAAATGAATTCAGTTGAATTACATTTTTTGATCAAACGGGGAATATGTTTTGCACTATCAGTACGAATTACGATCAAAAATTTAAATAAATTCCAACATTGCGAGCGTCCCGATAATGGAGCCGTGGTATGTTCGCTGCTGCCAGGAGATCGGGGAGTGAAATCGCTCGTTGAATTATTTAGACCGCGGCCCTCATTAATCAGTTGAGAGAACAATTTCCGCCCAGATTAGATGCGAATTGCTACAATTTTACTGCTTTAAATGCGCATACAGATCGGATGGCATAAATTGAAATGCAACTGCACTCAACGAGCCCAAAACTATGTGATCAGGGGTCGGGTGATGGTAATAACGAGGAATTAAAGAAACTAACAAATCACAAATTAAAAATTTTCCGCGAACGGGTAATTTATTGGAGGTACTATAGGGATTCGCGGTTGCAGCGGGCGCAGTTCTACCCCAGTCGTGGGCAATGGGAGCTAGCCGGGTAAGAACCCAGCAATTACCTCGGATATCACGGAGGGTGTGCATACATTTGAATCGAGATTCGACATTCGTTTGGCTCTCTTCTGCTATATCGCCAGTTCCATGAAGGATAACCAAATCGACGAATGAGGAGATTTTAATACAGCAGACATTAACGCAGTTCCGATTCCCATGACCATGCCAATTGTTCCCGAAGGTACTGTTCAGTGTTCACGTCCAGAAATGGGAATACTCTGAGAAGTTCATGTGAGCTCAGATTATACACTCAAGCGTAATATTAATTAATTAAGTTGTCGATGCGCTGCTACTTACCATTTTAAAAGCTGGATGAGGAACAGAGGAAGTGGTTCTGGCCTCCAGATCTTATTTTATATCTATCTCGCCTGATTTTAATCTAGTTTTTACACATTAATAAAACTTTGCATTTAAACACCTTGAATATTCTTAAATTCAGTAAAAACCTAGAAAGCGGAAAAATTTACAAGTGCAGGCAAAGTAAATTATAAGTAGCAGAAAACACATACTCCGAGGAATAATTGCTCTATACTCTTGCGCAATATGTTTGAAGTACGCGCAGCTTTGGTTTAGTTTAACATTGAAAGACAATCAAATATTAAAACATTTTAATTGAGCAGATTTTCAGAAGTATGTAAATTGAGACATGTTAACATTTCTTGGTACTTACCTCTTAATCTTGTAAAAGCAAAAAATATTTTGCAGTAAAACCGCAAGTGGTTCATGTTCGTTTCATCGAGATAATTTTTTCAAAAAAGTTATGTTTTTTAACGCACGTTTTGCACAATAAAAGCACGGAGATGAATATTTGAATTATAATAGCGTATTAAAGTTGCTGAGGCGAATCAATATAATGCAAAAGGACCACCTTGGTTCGCAGTAACTGAGAGGCTTCCTCTTGCCACCCAATGTTGATATAGAACTTTAAATTTTTCGAAGACTGTCATTAGAGATCACAAAACCTCAAAAACCAATAAATAAAAATTGAGTCACCCCCACCCTCATTACAGCCGTTTCATATTTCACAGCTCTGCTCTGATCGCTGATCACTTGTTTTCACTTCCTCGCGATTTCTTCGCAAAAGTAATCGAATATGAAACAAATACATCACGGAAATTTGCATTCGGGAATGTTTTCTCTATGCAGGAAGGAGTCAGTAGGCTCTTCGTCCAGTTGCGGAGGCAGCGAAGTTAATTAATATGCTCCCTGACCCCTTTTGCGGCAAGTGGAATCAATCATCAAAGTTTGGCATTTTCTGGCTTGTCGAGCAGCCTGTGCGGAAAGAAAGAAGAGTGACCGCCCCAAAATAACTACCGGCTCAGGTGAGGAATTTCTCTAATTAACTTACATCTTAATTAGACCAGCCAACTTATTACGTATCCCTCCGAGGTTGTTTAATGTTATTATTCTCTCATTAATCTCAGTGCTCTGATAGCGCTCTTATGATGGGTGCTTTCGGATACTTCAAAGGTGCTTGAACCTTGCTCCGAAGGAGGCTGGTTAAAGTCGTTCTCTGCGCTTGTTAATAATAATTTCAGAGTTTGATTAACAACTCTCGACGCGCCTCGTCGCTCGACAACGCACACAATTTAACTACGCCGATGTCGAAACTTTTGCCAGGAATGTCGCTTTTGAAGCGCGCCCGATGACGGCCCACAAAAACACGTCTCCCGAGTCCCGCTCAGGAATGTTATTCAAATTTATTTCAAACAGGAGCCCTGGAATGATTGACGGAGTTTTTGTGTGAATCGTCCAGATCCAGTTAACGGCTCCTTCTCTGCCGCTGATGAATCAGGAATTCCCGTCGCAAACCTTCAACTTTCCTGAATATTTCTAATGCTGTGACTTCGCAAAAAGTGCTGTCCCAATCCGGCAAATTTTTAAATGCGGTAAAAATGCAAAGTATATTGGCGGCACATCTCCGATGCAACTTTTGTGGAATGCCCGCTACTGAGGGGTGGAGGATGCTTTTTCCCGCCAAAGAGTCCTCCGACCATGTCGGGTCGCTGCTCTAAGCGCGAGGCTATTTAATGGCGAATGTGGCAAGCTAGTTATCTAATTGAAGCCCAAAGCAATTAATTAATTAAATTCGAGACCAATCAATTACAATATTACTCCGGGAATATCTTAAGAAAGATGAATAGCGGTTGCTTGCAATGGTGTCATCCGATGATCCCCAACCAGGGTCTCTAGCCTGAAGGAGGTTCGTAGTTCGGTGGCCAGTGGTCGCGCATCCGCCTTCGAGCACACCGATTATAGATAAAAGCTAGATAAAATCGTTCGATTGCGTTTAGTAAATTCTGAAAATTGCGGCGACCCATTAACATCCGATTAATTGATTAAGCAAATGGAGGTGCCGTGACATCAAGTCGTTTGGCAGCCCCCATTCTCAAGGTGCTTAGCCTGGATCCACCCTTTTGCGATAAAAAGGTGATTATGTGAAAACTTAGACAAAAGCCTAATTTGAGTGTCCACCTGGGGCGGGTGTTGTGCGCCCTTGTTCGGACTAGACGGACAATTTTCCATCAAAATGTTGCAATTTAAGTACTTTGGATATATTCCAATCCAATCCAATGTAACGAAAATGTATGTTTCGTATTTAAGGAATACAAACTTTTAAAGTAAATATTTTATTATTGCATAGAACGCTGTATTACAAAATAAAAACAACAGGAAATATGTATATTTGTTATTAAAACTTTACAAAGCGATTTAATTTTTCAGTTCTCTGTATATTGTCAACTAGCTGAAAAAATAAATTACAAAAACAATTAGCAATAAATTTGCAAATTTTCACATCAACTGTTGGATATCTTGATTCTATAAATTATAATCTAAACCGTCTATTTAGTACTTAATTAAGAATTCTGAAATGGCTATTAAAGCATTCGTAAGGAGGACAACATGAGGTGCATGACTCTATCATTTAATTAAATACTGAGATATTGTGAAATTGGGAGTTCTCCTTCAGCCATTCTACATCATACTCGGATCATAATCGACGAGTAAAAGTTCTGTAAACGACAGTTTGATATTTCATTATTGGCTATTAAATGTGCAATTAACTGCAAACTAATTAATTTTATGCCATCCCGACCAATAAAAATTTAATTTCGATCAAACGTAACGAGAAATTGCTCTAGGGATGCTATTTGCGACAATTACTGGGGAAGCGTTAAACGTGCACTGCTCCGGATGTTGTATTTGTAATATTTTTCAAATAATCGTGAAACTTTTTCTAAATCAACTGCCATTGGCGCAATCTATCCGGAGGGGGAAGCACTGGGCGTGTTTAGAAATTAATAATACTAATTGCCTGAAAGTTGAAAACTAAGTCTAGAACTGGCTGCAGTCATTCAATCTTTTAATTCTAGCCTCGTATTTAATATCAGCTAGTTATGAATTTTTATATTCCTTGACATTCCTCTTCGTCTTAATTGCCTTCGAATTAAAATAAATACTTTTTTGCACCACATCATCTACTGTTGCATTCTCATAAAATTTATTCAATTATTTGCGGGCATTAATCAAGAGCAAACATTGGGTAATCTGGAATTTTTATATGTTTTATATTGTATGTTTTCTTTCATTACACATAGCTTGAATAAACATTTTCCGCTGAACAGGTTGTCGGCTGTTTTGCAACCAGTGAAGGCCTCTCAAGCGGAGGTTTTTATTCACAGCTCACAATTCGCCATCTTTGTTTGCCTAATGCATTGAGGACAAACAAATAAATGCTTGTTATCAAAACATACGAGTCCCTGGGCAATCCACCACTTGTAATTGCAGAAATCCTATAACTACAACTATTCCCACAAATTCGTCAATTTGACTTTGAAAAACAAAAACTTTGTGCGATTCGAAAAGAATTCTTGATGGAAACGTAAAAATAGCTAGACTTATTTGTCGATTTAATTAAATAAAAATAACAAGAACATTGCGCAAGAGTTTTTCGGAAATACATGTAATAAATGCGCGCGCAGGATCTTATCGCTATGATATCATCAATGGGCCTTCAAATCAAAATTAAATTCCCGTAAAACGTTCAATTCTTGCGGCAATTTCCATTTACGACTGAAGATAAAATTTGATTAAATATGAATCAGCGGCGGAACAAATTCACTCGTCAACAAAACACAGAAATTTTTGAAGGAGTTACAACATAACGAAAAACGCAGACTAATGTATATGCCTTAATTGAAATTCGCCAGATAAGGACTTCAACTCTTTATTAAAATGCGACGCAGAAGGGTGTGTCTTGCTATTGCTTCAGGTGGAGCCTTATCAGTTGGTGGGAAGTTATCAGGTGAATTCGATAAGAAGTGCTTAATAAACATGATCATGGTTTCATTTCCTCTTTTTTAAGAAATTCCTTCCGAATGTATTCAAACCGCACTAATACGTGCATCATTGCATGCATCTGTACAGACTACAGACGCACCTCTAGCAAAGAAGATAGCAAGTAGATATTCCTTGCCTCTAGATAGCCCGCATATACTGTAATGTAATGACCACTCAATCAATAAATGGACTAATTATTATTTTTTAGATACTGCATCGAATTTGAGAGCATGCGTGATCAGGTTATGTTTTATATGAAAGTTTTTGGAGTCCATAATTTTGTGAATGATGAAGAAAAAAAAATTAGGAAACTTAATAAATAAACACAAGTTAAATGTTTTAGTGACTTAAGTGTGTTACCATTAATTTGCTAAAGAGATTGATACCACCTGAGAATTAATGACACCTTTTACAGTACTTAAATCACCGTTGTATAAGCGAACACTTATTAGAAGCAATTTAACAATTACAACAATTATGAAGGCGGTTGCTAGGCGCCAATTAATCTGAATCAACGTTGCAGAGTAGAGAAATTTAATGAACGGATCTGGTACAAAGCTTGAAATAATTTTGATGAAATTTAAATACGCGCTTGATGATTGATGGCTGGATGACGGACAAGCATTGACGAGGGCGCTTCGTTGTGGCGGTACTTATACCCCCAAAACTAACTGGCTCCAACCTCCGGACTCATCCTCAGGGTGCCAGCAAAAAAAAACAGTTGGAAAAAGAACTGTTTGATTTCTAGTTATTGCTGCTCGCGTCCTAGAAATGTAATTAAAAATAGATTAAGTTTTTTACTGTGACGCGGTCCATTGAAGTTTGGGGAGTCGTCGGCCGAATTAAATTTCTACGAGTGCACGCGCGTACCAAACTCGCTGAATGAAATTTGTTGGACAGAATTGTGATCGCACTAACCACGCAAACGGGTCAAGAGGGCAGCGGCTGGAGCCAGGAGCGAGATAGTTCATGGGGAATTAGACTTTAATTGAGTCTTTACACAACCTGAGGCATCTTTTTTTGGACTCCCGCCAAACTTGACAGCTCCGATGGGTGGGTGCAATGTAGATCACGAGTTTGGAAGCGAATCAATTCGGAAGACGACGCAAACTCAGCATAATGAAAACACAACATAAAAAATTGAAAATATTAATTGTTCGTTGCAGCTTGCATACAAATCGCTATAAGTTACGTCAATTTTATCAATTCCTGTCAACAATCACTATTATGTTGTCGATAAGTTCATTAAGCACCTATGAAATTTGCATAAAACGAGATCGCATTTTCGCGCAATCGATGTTGATAACGTGTTGAAAAAAAGAGGTCCTGACGATCAACAATATGCCCCGTTCCAAGATTTCGCCGTAATTACTGCGGTTGCCTCGAGCTTCTAATTAACATTAATCAAATTAAGTGCTCGTCGTCAGATGGTCGTCCGACGGTCATATCTCATTAACGCATGTGCTTTGATTTATTATTCGAAATAATTTCTCTGCTTGAGCTAATTTGAATATAATTTCCGCCATGCTCTTCTCCCGGGTCCCATACGATTTTCGGGGTTCTGCTGAAAGTCCCGGGAAACGATGCTATTACAGGAAGAAAGCGAAATTCACCGCCGCAAAATCGACTAACTGCGATCTCTTCTGGACATGTTTTACATATTTGTCTTTTGTTTTCCAATAAGAAGTGACCTGTAATCGAATGATTGTGCCGCAAGAATAAAGTCAAACGGATTCCGCTGGCGACGTCCAGGGAACAAAGCGAACGGCTACCAGTGCCACTGATCATATACAGGTCGGTCGACGATCAAAGAACACGGCACCTTAAGAAGTTTCGATGACGTCTCTGAAAAAACTCTTCAAAGTCAAATCAAGTCTTGAGATTCAGATTCCTCACTCTTTTTTCCTGAGCCTTTTTTCACAGCCGATCATATTGCGGAGGCACACGAAAGTGGAAAGCCGGGATCGCTTATTATAAAAGATTGAGGCTTCTTGTCCGACGTTGTGTTTACCTTTTGCGCGACAATTTATGATCCCTCCAATGGTTAATTCACAGGATCCCGCAAGTGCCGAGGATCAAATCATTAAATTTCAAAAATTCTCATAGAAAAAAATGTCTGCCAATTGTATTTGTTGTTCGCATTGTTCGAACTGTGAACGAAACAATCTAAATAAATGAGGTGTGATAACATTGCAATAGTTTTTAATAAAAATTAATTTCTCCACTTTGTACATAATTTTATACAAACAAGTTCAGCGCAGTTCTTGTTTGAAGTCTGCGTAGTCTGCGCGATGCGATGACTTGCAGCTCAGATGTCTTCGGCTTTAGTCTAGAGTTCTTACGAATCATCGCCTTTTGACGATCAGTCATTCCCGGTGCCCCACATACCCCGCATCTGTGATTAATGTCGATCTTCCTGCGAATTTCTTTAATTATACTTGCCAGCATCACTTTATTGGCCCTCCCCGCCGCGGATCACTTCCACCGCATTTGGATCCGAGGTTAGTTCAATGGTGCATGTAAATAAGACCGGGTCGTTCTGCCATTGCTGGCAAACAAATCGCCCATTGATTTATAGTGGCCATTTGCAACTATCAATTAGCCCCAATGACAACATGAAATATGATCGAAGGCACGATCTGAAATTCGAGACCGTGTTATTAGGGTTGCGACTGGAAATTACTCGGTGCGGCGTTTTTATTTTTGAATTACCTATAGTCATACTCTCATTGGTTCGGGCAATGGGGGATCATCCACATTTACATTTTCTGGCAGAGGGTTTATTATCGGGAGTGCATTTGAGAGAGAATGAACGATTTGAAAGTCTAAATGCGAGTCTAAATGATTTAGTCTGTTTTGAAAACCTATCATCAGAAGCTGCATAACAAGGCATAGGCAATGAGGAGCGCGGGAGACTATCTCGGATGAATATTGCATTTTCAAGTACATTCTTGAAACACTACGAAGTACCCAATTTCAAAAAAATAGGTGACCAATATAAGACAATTTATATATTACCCCGAGTTCTCAAAAAAAAAAAAAAAAATAGACAAATTCGTATTGTAATTCTAACTGTCCATAATAATGAAGGCGAAAGAGGGCGAAAGAATAGCTCCACAACGGCCAACTGTCATACAAAATTTATATTGCATTTAAAATAATGCTTTAAAGTTGGTTGCCCTTGGGTCAATAACGAGCGCACCTCGATCCTGTCGGAAAGCCGAAACAATCGCGTGCGAGATCCTTTAAAATGAACAGTTAGCCATTTTACCCCATAAATCACACAGCACTCCAAAGACGACTGAGAGCCGAAACAAGGGATGATGCCAACTGTTGAAGTGCGATTAAACGCAAATCCTGGCATACATAGGTGCAGGAAGGACACTCGGCGAGGGCAGAATGGGATCAAACACCTGGCCCACAAATTGCGAGGGTGGTGAAACAAGCATTCTACCGAATCCTTCAATAGAGTGTGCGCTACCACGCACACAAAGGCCAGCTACCATTTATTAAGATTTCTTTTATTCCATATCATCCCTTGATTCCCCGGATTCCCGCCGCCGTTGGGGATGCTCACTACAAAGCCCGTATCTGATGATTAGAATGCGACAGTCCGGCACACTATCGCCATACACTCCCAGCAGAGGTTTTCCTCCGCATGGCCATCAGCTGGCCCGAAATAATGCATGTAAATTTATGTCCGCTGTCAAATTGGCTTTTTGCCTAACTACCCCATGGTCAGAAGATCCCTTTGGAAAACACCCTCGCATTAGAGTTCCGCCTTTACTCGGACGACCGTTTTATATTTTCTTAGCTTAATTCCCGGGTCTGTCGTTGTTTCGTTTGTGAACTCTTCTCTGGATCCGAAAACACATGAATATTTATAGCTCATCTTATTAGGTCGGTGGTGAGTGAGGACGAGTCCTGTCAATAGGGTTTTATGAAGTTAATAAACAACAGCCAATCGTTTGTGGCAAATTACAAGGTTCGCTCTCAAACGTGAATTATATGTGGTAAGGGAGAAGGGACCAGAGTTTTCGCACGCAAACTTCACATACTCTAGAAATTAAAAAACTAATAGGTGCTAAAAATTAAATTCCAGACGGTGCTAAATTATATGTGTAAGATTAACTGACGAACTGTAATACTTTCGCAATCTCAATGTAATACATTTCCAATTAAGTCAAGGAGTACGACTTTAGTCGAAACATTCGCAATTCTCCCTAATTATCTTATTAGACACATTTACAAGTGTGCAACAAATCTACGTTTTTCCGAAAGTACCATAATGAATAGATTTGGATGTTAAGCATGAAAACATATCCTTCCTGGCGGTCATTATCAACGCCATCGTCTGGCTCAGGTATCATCATCTAATTTCGAGCAGCGCAACCCATCCAAGAAGCATATTGCAGCCTCTTTACTCCAATTACCCTAAATTAAATGACTTCTATACCCAAATCGGTTTGTTAGGCCCGCTAACGACCACGTGGTCCTCCAAAATGAACTTGTCGTTTGGCTAATAAGCTGTGCACGCATGTTTAATGATCTCGTAACGGTCCGGTGCGCGACTCGCTTTTCACCTCTTTTTGCGTACACCAGAGTTCGCTTTGTGTATTTTTAAAAAAATTTGTGATCGTTGTCTGTGCTTGAGTATTTTTTCGCATTTTGTCGGCTAATAGCAAAACAAGGCTATAAGGGAAAAGCTGTAAAGTGGAAGACGCTTGGAAGACGCGAGACGAAGCATAGCGTCATGCAACCAGGTATGTGCGAGACACGCCAGATTTCCGCGAGCACCAGACTAGAGGATCCGTTAAAGCCGCGGACCGTAAAAGTATCATTCCACCATATGAGGCAATTAACATACGTCTGCATGTGACTACTCCTCTAGTTAAGGTGCTGCTCGAATCGGTGGCTTATCTCCCAGAACCTCTCGGTCGCTGCTCCAGCTGTTGTTCTTCCAGAAAACCGTCGCGTGCATTTTTCGCTGAGCGCACACCTGTTCGCAACCATCCATAGATCGATCCAATGAACCGATTTATTCACAACTCATTTGCCATCGATTCCTATTGTACGTTCCTTCCGAAACCGCGGAATTACTTTCACTTGGTCGTTTTGAAAATTATTGTGGTGCCCTCAACACACAAGACACAATACGTCGCAGGGCGTAGAATGGGGGGTGTAGGGCTCTTGACCAAAATGTGTTGACTGCAAAACGAATATTCTACTCGCAACACATTGACAGGCTGGACAACACGCGAAACCACAAATTGCGCCAATTGCCTTTTTTTGTGGCAATATCTTGGGAGGAAATGACGAACGCTGACCTCTACCGAAAGAAACACTTCTATGAAATATTTCACAAAATTATAATCGTAAAAAAATAGGGCGAAAGCTCGCGGTGGTGGCGCAATAATCAAAATAGGAAAATGAGTTAATGAACAATTTTAAATATTTATTTGGGAATATGATTGCTTGCGTGTACCGTTTTTTCAATGGGGTAAATTAATTTTTTGAACTAATTTAGTTTTCGACAAATCGACAACAGCCACGCAACATTGAGCCAACTGACTCGTCACGTGTTTTGCAAATAGTTCCATTTTCATCCTATGTATGTGTAACTTCAACCGCTCGCTGCCGGACATGGAGAAACATATTGACCTTGATTTCGAGTAGAACATCTTAAATTTTAGATTTCTCTATTAAAAATACAGTGAAAAAATACATAAGATATTAAAAGATCTTATGGAAACACTTCTGGAAGAAAGTGGACGCATGGACCATAAGTGTTTTTGGAACATCCATATTTGACATGGAAAATAATTAAATTGATAATGTAAATTATTCGAAAGGTCATACTTTAGTTATTAATATTTAGAGAATTTCAGGATTACCAGCATTTTTCAATATTTTCAATTATGATACTTTACAGTTGTGGCAGTTTTAATCAACAGTTTTCAACATCAAAACATATTTTTTGGCAGCATAAGCTGGACACGTGGTGTTGTGAACAATTGCAGCAATGCAGTCCCCTAATACTTTATCGAAATTGTCAGCCGGGAAAAGTTAGGAACAAATTATATTTCCACCCACTATAGTTTGGCTACTCGTATAATCAACCTACGCAACACTTTCCTACCTCATTTTAATTACGTTATACGAAGTTCACTCTTTACATCACGTTCTCACGGGTACTTATAACTTCGGTCTGACAAGGCACAACAAATTTCGAAGATAATAAGTACAGCCAGGAGTTGCCTTTATAAAATATTTTTCTCACATAATCAGGATAAAGAATGAAGAGCCAACTTCTTAATGAAACGGTGCTATTTAGATACCATCACACTCGGTCTTCCTCTGAGTGTAATTCCAGCAGAAGGACGACTCGGGCAAGGGATGATTTCTGGGTTGGTTCGTGAAAAACCTTCCCACATATTTGATGCCGTTTGCTTTTTAACGCTCAGGATGGAATTTAAGGTGATCATTTAAAGAAGTGGTAGGCAAGATTTTTGACTCATTTTTTCCTCTTTTTGCAAGGCTATTTACAATTTTATTGTTGTTAGGAAGATCTTCATGAAATTTTAATCAAACAAGTGAATAAATACGTATTTAATTCGAGTTGAATCATTATGCAAATTTATTCTAATTGTACCAATTATAACTAATTTAACTCAATCATTTCCTTGAGTAAAACAAATACAAATTCTCATAAAAAACAAACCATTTAATTGTTGAATATCGAAAAACAGCATTTTTGAAAATACTTACATAAATGGACAGGGAAGAAACCAAAGTGGGATGATGTCCTCAGTCCTGGTATCAAGTTTCAATATCCCGGATTCAAAGAAAACACTAATTGGTTTGGAGGAGATCTTTTGATCGCCACTGTTCTTAATGAATAGAACAATTACCGTTCACAGCTTCATGACCATCTCCCTCCCCTTTCTTCTGCTCCGCAGCATGTGGCCAAATGCCGGCAAACTTGAAGCTAATTAATCGAAATTCATCTCGGAAGGTCGGAGCCTTTTGACTGTGCCCCGCAAAATTCGCGCCACAGCAGCACAAGCTACGATAATTCGCCAATTGTAGCAAGAGCAGTCGCTCGCTGCAGTTATGCAATCGCATTTCGCTGAATGCACTCATTGCAATCATTGCACCGACTCACCCGCGCATAGAGAGCATGAAATTTGCGCATCGCATGGCGACAATTGAGCGCGATCGAAACACTCGCAATGAGGAAAGTCGGTTGGTCGCGCTTCCAGTGATGAATTAAAGCCGGAGCGGTTTTTGCATGCATGCATAAAAGATGCATTTAATTTCGAAATTCCCTGAATTAATTTTAATTTTGCATGTCTTCAGCGGCCCGTCAAGGAACGCCGTCACACTTGTCAAGCCAACTGACGATAGGAAGATCAAGCGCGGTAGATAAGATGATTGCGGGCGCCTTGACTCTCTCGGCGGAGTTCGGCCGTTGAATATTTCATTATATCCGCACGAGAGACGAACGGGGTTGTGCCCGAAGTACCCGCATTTGTAACTCGCGGGTCTTGGAAGATTTATGCGAATCAATGGCTAACTGGGTGGTGCTAAACGAGACCTATGTTTACATTCGCCATTCCACTATTTGTTTTCTTCCCTGCTTACTTCATTATGCTTCCTCAAAGTGTTAATAAATACTTTGTATTTTAATAAGTAAATAAATAATCGTACATTTCCGGTACAATACTTACCGAAGTCCTGTCACAAAAGTCCTTTGAAACTTCAACACAATTAACAACGACCAACGACGAAATGAAAAGCCAGCTTAATCCTCTTTTGCCTTTAATTTTTTTCATTACAATATTTATCACAGTATTATTTTTCATTATACAAAAGGAAATTATACATCATGAGGATACAATAGATGCGTTTACTTAAATAGACCTCCATCGGACAAACAATACAAAATTAAATTATTACGCTTACAACACTTAAACTCACTTAACTTGATAACTGCAAATTGTTTTTTACAAAGGGGAATTCGCTAAGTTTGGCTGATTACCTAATGCAAAACGTCGACATGCAATGAAATTAATTAGTAAACCATTTCGTTACTTGACACGTAATAATACTCTCGCGGTTCTTTGTTTACTTCTCTAAACTAAAATGTTTGCTTAAGACTACGAACATAACTAACTAAAAGTACAAGTGTGATCTCGCGGCTGCGAACTGTAGTTACCTGAAGGAAGTGGGCGACTCGACACCCCGGTGTGCTCTTCTAAGATCCGTTCAGGTGGATGATCGTCCTTGGGTGAGGGTTGCGCGCAACTGGGCTCGGACTTGTTCTTCACGGCTCAGCGTAGCAGCATGAAGGGTGACTCACTACCCCCGTTGGCGCTTGTGGGGCTGTCCAGTGCAGGGTTGATACGCTTCTCCTTCTGTCGACGATTGCAGAACCAGACGCGGACCACTTCTTTCTCCATGCAGAGGCGGTCCGCCAGCTGGGTGATTTCCTCGCTCGTGGGCTTCGGGTTTAGCATGAAGGCCTTCTCCAGTGCTCCCCGAACTGAAGTCTCGATGGAAGTGCGCTTCTTTCGCCGCCGTCCAATCATTTCGGGGGTCGTCACAGTTGTCTGTAAAGCTGTGGGGTCGTACACTCTGCGGAGAAATGCATAGGACGCCTTTGCAAAATACAGTTCGAAGAAATAAATTTCTACTTACCCTCCTGAGCTTGATATGGTTCTGTCGGCGTCCTCCAGCCACTTCTGCAGCAACGGTTTCAGCTTGCACATGTTCTTAAAGCTGAGGTTCAGAGCCTCGAATCTTGATATGGTCGTTTGGGAGAAGTCGTTGCCGTAGAGCTTGCCCATGGCGAGCCCCACATCGCCCTGGGTGAAGCCCAGTTTGATACGACGCTGCTTGAAGGTTTTGGCGAACTGCTCCAACTCTTCCAAGTCTGTTGTCTCTTCGGGAGACGGCTCCCCGGACCGGGGTGGGACTAAATGTTTGGGCATTTGCGGGGTTTGAGTACCACTTCCAGGGGTGTTTGGTGTCAAAATACCACCCACACTAAAACCACCGCTGTTCGGAGGAGTCTTTTGGCTACTTGCTGTGAACGACATTGGCGTGCTTTGGTGACATGGACTGCTGGTAGGACTTTGAATGGGGCTGCAGCCAACTGGCGTCGACGTTAGCTGGCTCTTCATTTGCTGCTGCTTCTGCAATGCCTGCAACTGCTGGGCAGCTTGGGACAAGGCTTGAGCATGATTCTGAAGAAGGAACTGAGCCGTCGCCATTTGCGCCGTCGCTCCAGGATCATCCTTGGATATCCCTAGAGAGCCGCTTCGTAAGACCTCAAGGTAATTCTGAAATTGTTGTTGTAAGGTCACTTGTTGCGCCTGCAAGGCTTGTTGAAAGGACTGGAAATCTTGCGGCGATATATTGGTGAGACCCCCAATGCAGGATAACGGACTTTGAATCAATAACGGACCTAGGGAGTTAGGCAACATACCCGGCAGCGCACACGACGCAGTTGAAAGTGGCGGGGAACTGAGCTCCCTGGGAGGGGATGGTGTACTCCTTACGTCATTCGACTATGCAAGTAACATATGAAAATCTCAAAATCTTATACAACTTAAAATGAACTCACTAAGTTTAGAGCGGCCGATGTTCCTGGAGTTTCGGGGCTTTTCGATTCGCACCGCTCGCTATTTCCTCCACTACTGTCACCCTCCACTGAAACTAAACATTTGAAAACTTCGAATGAGGTCTTAACATAATATTTTATTTTTTAATTCAATTACAAAATCTAAAATTCTCAGAGCTTTTCAACCTTTTAATTTTTAGTGCTGTATCAAGTGATCTGTCCAGATTTTTTTTATTGGACAACGAAATTGACTTCTATGTATTTTAAGAAGTAGCAAAACCACATAAAGCCATAAATTTTAGTTTACATTCCTTTATATCGCTTCCCTTCCAACAATCTGTAGTCCACGAAAATATAGAGAATGGCCGAATGTGCGAAATTCTGCTCTTTTGGTGGAAATTCGGAAATTGTTGGCGACGTGTTTGGACCGCTTCTGGCCTGATTTGATTTGCATGAATCGGCAATTCTCGAAATCGAACGACGACAGAAAGAAATTTGACGCCAATTTCTCTCCCGTGATTCCAGCTGCCCACGTCGTCGATATGCAGACGAGATTCAGGCCGTGTGCTGACCAGAGTGAATATGAAATGCATGTGATTTTCGAATATTCAACGAAAGGGTGAGATATGAGAAAGGGTAGGGACACCACCACCATTCTGAGGATATGAAAAATTTACCACAATTCACACTGCCAACAGGGGCACATGTTTTTCTCATGAACAACCCAGAATCCAGATCCGTAGTGGCTAAATTTATGCTGAAAAACGGTTACTATTCGGCAAAATTTGAATATGACAGACGAGGGTGGAATACGAATGCTGATCGATTTGAGGATTTTTTCCAGTCCTACATAAAATGCAGTGAATTCGATTCGGAACAAACGGCCGTGAAATTGATGCAGAGTGAAAAGCGAAATGGGCAAACAACTGAGACTATTTTTCAAGAATGGTTTCCCTTTTCATGTCAAGAGGAACGATGATTGCGTCAATCTACCGAAAAAACACCTTTTTTAACTAAACACAAGAAAGTACTTAGATCTTTCCAAGGTTGAAGGTAAACAAAAAGAGGCACTTTGAACTTTTTCCATATCAAAGAGTTCGAGATGTTTGCACACCTTTTGGGGAGAGTGGGTTGGGGCTACTTTTCTGAATCCGTTGGGCTATAAAATTGCCTCGTTCAACATTTTTATGAATAATGTCCAACTTGGCAGGAACTCTTTTTTGCATAAATGGAAAACCCTCTCGAGACACGTGGATCCCCGAAAATGGAGTTTGTCCGAGTTCATAGAAGCATAAAATGGAAATTCACTGTGATCTGCATATCAAACAGGTGCCCGAATTGACCACATGTGCAGGATTTACCCAAATTTCACCCTCCTGAGGCACCCATGAAAATTTCATATTCGATTTATTCTGGAATATCAATTGGGCGACCACTTTTTCCCTTATTTTGCATAGACAAATGCAAAATACGGTAAATTTTGACGTAGTTATCTGTTTCAATAGTTGGACTTCTTATAGTTCCTCAAAATCTAGTTTACTATCGTTTATCATAAAGTAAACTCACTTAAACGACACTACATCAATTTTAGGTGCAAAATAAACCTCATTCTCGTCTACAACCCCGAATGTTCATAATTTAATTTTTCGCATAAATCACAGCCTGTCGTATCAGCAATAGGTGGAGTATAAACCACGTGACGTGTGTTGTCCGTCAATTATTCATAAAGTAAATTAACCCGTTTTAAGAAGTGTGCCACTCTCGTTCCCCCGAACAAGGAAGTTCCTCGTAAATACGAGCTGAGTCCTAAATCTTGTTGTTGTGTCAACAGCCCTAATAACCTGAGCACCCCATTCCGATTACAAAATAAAAATCATCTTAAAACCGCCCGGAAGTGTGCACAACTCGTGTCTCTGCAAGAAAACATCTTTAAGATGGTCCAAATAAACGACGCTGCCGTAACCCATATGGATTCACACCACCACGATTGGGGTCGGCACTCTGGATGCATGCGAGCAGATGGTCGGCTCTGCTCCTTTCGGTAGCGTGAAGGACTGTCCAGGAATATTTATCTTGGCAAAGGTAGATACCTTCGACGATGGCTATAAAAAATCCAGCCCTGAACCCTTTCGCATTCAGAACCCTTTCATTTGAAACGTTGATATTATGTCACTCCCAGGGCACCTCGATCTCTTTATATTCTGAGGAACCATCAGGTTGAGTATTTTGACAGATCCTTGGCAAAGACGTTTAAAATCGATGACTTTTATCACAAGGCTCCTTAAGGAGATTTTCAGATTGGAAACGAATTCTGATTGAGTCCTACTTACCGTTCGAAGCCAGGGGTGAGGGGGACCTTGACAGCCGGCTGATAACTGGAAAGATAAGAGTTGAGGGCTTATTTAGACGATTCGATTACTATGTAAGATTAATGAGGGGCAGGCGTTAGTAAATTGTTTTTCAGCGCAGTTGTTAAAATTGCGACACTTCGAGAACTGTTGAGCTAATTGACAAGTCATGTAATATATATTGTACGGAAGAAAGCGAGCCCTTAAATGTCCTAACTGCTTTGGGTTCGCAGAGGGCAGCGTTGACCACCTGGTCCAAGGCCTCACGTCTTGTCTTCCTGTTCCGAGCGTGGACAGCCACGTCAATAGTAATTTATTGCGGCCATTATCTCGTGGGTGCAGTCCAAACAGAGAGGCCAAAAATAGTCTGCCATCGGCAATCGGCATAGACCTAACACACGCTCACCTTGACTAATCGCACGGACACACACCGGCCCACGTCTTGGACAGAGTGGACACAGCTTGCGTGGCGAAATATTCGGTCCATGAGCCCAAAAGGGCACTTCTATTCGGGGGATGAATCTCTCCGCCATGAATATGCATGCCGGCCGACCTAGCAAGGATTAGGAGTGAGGATGTGGCACGCCATGCCAGTCTGTTTTTCTCACCAGTTCCCGTCTGGACAGTCTCGGTCAAATCGATACAATTTCAGCGATTCAGGGGTCGATATGTTTGGCAAGGATCGCGACGTGTGCTAAACCACTGGCTACCCCCTGGGGTGATTTTGGATTATCGGCGAGTTAGGACGTTCCTCCACACACAAAACAAAGTTCTGAAGGGTCCAGCTCATTTTGTTTTCCTTTCTTTTGTATTGTTAAAGGTAATTTTCGTTTCGAAATGCGAATGCGACGCGCGTGGGTGACGTCGGTTATCCCGAGGGGTGCCACAGCAAATGCAAATCGTGGGTGATTGCTTCCTTCCAATATATATGTGCAATAAAATTTCGAATAAAACGCGATTTCACTAAAATTCACGAAGTAAGAATCAATAAATGACATCGCTATAAAAACGTAAATAACTGACAAAAATCTCTGAAATCAAGTTATGTAATTTTCGATTGTAATTTTATTTACAATAAAATTTATTTATGTTAATGTTAATTGTAATGTTTAAAAGAACAGGAAAATTTTAAGCATAGGTCCTACACATCAAAGTGGAATTGAATTGTAATTGTAAAAACCTTCATCTAACTTTTATTTGATATCTTTGAGCTTAATTGCAATAAAAATCTAGTATTTAAGAAATGTCTTATATTTCCCCATGAAAAAGTGTAACTGTGGTTATATGTTAATTTTATTATCCTAGACGGTGTTCTCTCACCTATAATAAAATTTCCTGTTGATCAGATATGTACTTCTAAAAATTTGAAAAAGTTATACAAATGTTTAAATTATTCTTTATCATAGTAAAATCCAATCCATTTTATTTTATTTTATGTTTTCTTGTAAAATTATGCAATATGCATATGGATATGTACACAAAATATAAATTAATAAAATTAAGTAAGTAAAGTAATAAAATTATGCTCGTTAAAGTTGTAACTGGCCACTGACGAAGTTTTTAGGCACACTTAAATACAATGATTCCAATTACAATTCATTGAAATCAAAGATAGAAATAAAAATGCCACAGTCAATAGAATGAGCCCAAGTAGAACGAGTGACCACTAAAAAACCGACGGTTAATTGAAGACGGTAGCAATTGTTGAATGTTTCCTAATTTGTTCGCCTTTTTGAGTAATCAATACAAAGTTAAAGTGCAAATTTTAAAATGCAAATGATAATTTTATATACACATACGCAGAAATTTTGTCTAAAATGGTACCTACTTAAAAATTAAAGTAAAAATTTGGAGAAAATTGTTAAAAAACGAAATTTGAACGATTTTCTTACTTGCGGTAAACATTAATTAGTTTTTAAAGTAAAAACACATTAAACCGTATTTATAAAAATCAAGCATTTGCTTTGAAGTAAAAGGTTCTTTAAATTTTATTTATAACATTTACCTTTTGCTTGCAAGGAAATACTTCAAATAAAAGAAATAAAGATTCCAGACATGTAACAAAAATTTCCAAAATTGCAATTCATATCTAGAGTTCAGCAAGACGTGTACAATTTATTTATTTATTTGAATTATTTCAAACTATTTCGAAGAATTAAACTGTTCATGTGTTTCAAATAATCAAATATATTGAGGATGGCAACGCCGCAGTCGTCCTTTTCTTTGATATAATATATGTTGAGAAAAACCGCCCCGCAATGTAATGTGTGAGAAATTAAGACTGACGACAAGTTAAATAGTCTTCAACTATCGATAAGTAATAAAAGTGTTACCTCAAAGAATTTTAAGTTAGTTAGAAGATCATTTTAATTTTAAATAGTTAGAGGATTGAAAATCTTGATCGTTAAGTGGCGGCCGCATTAAAAACAAATGGGAGTTCGTGAAAATAAAGAATGGAGAAGTATTGCCCTTGTTCAGCATCTTCTGATAAAAAAAAAATAGTTGATTTTTAGAATATACTTTTGAATGAAAGATAGTAAAAACAATAAACTGAAATACTAAACAAACAGTTTCAATACAATATTTGAAAAAAACTTTTTACTATAATTACGAGACATAAATAAAATAAATCAATTGAAATAATTAGGTCTTATTCAAAACACTAACAAATCAAAGTGGGTTCAACGTTCTTCTACTGGTACTTAAATTTACTGCAAGAGTAGTTCCCAGCCAAATACAAATGGATTTGCTATATAGTAAATAAAAGTTATGTGTTTAATGCAATACCTAAATAACTATAGACTACTACTACCCAAATCATTTTAGTTGTAACAATTATGTTCAAAAGTATTAGAATTCGAACAAATCTGATACTCGATTCAACTTTCAATTAGTTAAGAAGTTAATGTACAAACCGAAAGAAAACAGTATTGATTACTATACACTATACAGTATACGTACATCGGTTCTGCAGAGGTCCAACTGGAGAAGCTTTCAACAAGTCGCGCTTCAAGGAGTTGTTGTTATCCTCGCGTTTTCCATTCCATCGTACTTCAGACATTACCATTTTCACAATTTACAGTTAATTAGGTAAAATCGTGCAACCACAAAGCAGTTCTCATCAAAATCAAAAACAGTTTCTAAATCACGAAACAAATCGAAGTGATAAGTTGAAAACGTTCGCACAACTTCGAGTTATTTTTGTTTGAATTCAGTAATTAAAACATTCACGCATATTTTACTGTAGCTCGGATTGTTTTCTTGAAAGGTTATTGAACAAATATAGCAACACTCACAATATGCAAAATGCGTCTAACAAATCAGTGTTAACCCGATCCTGCTTCAGGCGACACTAAAAAATGAACTGAACGACTTCAGAACACCTTACGAACGGAGAGTTGGGTCGAGTTTTCTTACGAGAACTTCTTTCCATAAAATCTGCCACAGTTGGAATGTGTGCAGAACAATAATACCGCCAAACGAGTCTATGCAAGGATGAAGGATAACGACAGAACTGATTTTTCCCACAAAAAACGCATTCCACATACACAAATCCCGGTCGTATCCACAGGACCTGGTGCAGGAGAACCTTCGTCTTGTTACGGAGTTGTGACTGTGTTCGATTTTGCAGTCGAAGAAACCAAGTCCTGCTCACAGGGGTTGAAAAGCGATTGTGGTGGGGAGTCCTTCAGGGGTAGGCTTATATACACAAGGCCGTGTAGGGTGGGTGTGGCTATGTTCCCTTCTTGATCCCAGTTGTATAAGGACCAAGGAGACTGATTTTGTGGATTTCATTTTTTTCCTTCAGCTGTGGATTATGATTTACAGCAGGAATACAAAATTTCGCCCCATCATGGACCGGGGATGAGAGGCACTCTGCTTATTTTGTCACAAGTCTCAAACTTTTTCATCCTTCCTTTTGCATCGGTCTCCTTTTTATCTCCCACACAAGCATCAACACTTGGAGCCCTGCGAAGGAAGAAGATCCTGTGGGTGCAGAAGGACACTGAGACAATTACTTTCGGCTACGTTCCACTGTATCCTGCACGACCACTAGATGTGCTGAGCATAATCGAATGACCAAGGAATGATGGTGGCGGAATGATTGTGTGGTGGATGGTGTATACGATGTGATTAATATTAAACAAATGGGAAGGAAAATGTGCGAAAATGAAGGGTTGAATGGCAAATTGTCTTGTCTGTGATTTTTATTTATTTTTGTTCATCTGTATGTTGAGATTGAGGTAATAAAAATGTATATATAAGCCGAGCTTCCTGCAAAAGGTTGTGCGATTGCGGAGACTATTTTCCAGTTGCACGAGAGGCCTATTAAGATATTGCGTTACCAATGGCAATAACTGTCTTTCTCATTTTTGTCATTTAAATACGAATAATTCAAAATAAAAACGAATGGAAAAATCTGTTTAAAATGGAGTTAAAAGTTAAAACCAATAAAATGCGACCCAACAAATCATAAAAGGATTACAAGTACCTACATAATAATTGTTGGCCAAAAAAGAAAATTAAATTTACATAAATATTTCTACTCCAGTTTCACGCTTCCAAACATTTTTGTCTTCAATTCACAATTTGGAAAAGTACTTATCACTGCCATAAAGCACTTGTCGCATGCAGGTGCTACCTTCATCATAATTTTGAAATAGTGTCGGTATATCTCGTGGTCAAGTTTATTAGGACCCAATTATCCTTCAAATTACCTCGACAAAGTGACAGTGCAAAAAATATGCCCCTCTCACCCTAATGTCGAACTGTGGCAGCAATTTTGTAATGGTCGTGGGAATGTTGACCAGTCCAGATCGTAAAATAAGGGAACCTAACAAAGGGACGAAGATGTTGGGCAAAAAAATCAAACTGTTGCAGTGATTTGGGATAATGAAAAAACTTTCTACTTAGAACTGTAAAACTAAAGAATTTTAATATTTAAAAAAGTAATTTTTAATCTTGGGTGAAACCACAAATTACACATACCTATCCTATAATTAAACGACTCATCTGTAAAAACTGCACACATGACACAAGGAACTTGTAACGGTTCAGATTACCCTCAATATATCACTAAAAAATTTCTAGGCACAGTAAAAAGTCAGGACTATCCACAGATACCTTTTTGCACGCGAATTTTGGTATTTCAAAAGAAAAAAGAAATGCAAGAAGTCGTGAGAAATTCCGTTAAGAAATTGCATTTTTACTGAATTCACCAAAATCATCCCCTTTTACATAAATTCAATTTTTACCACCAAGGTAAAAAATTCTAGCCAGCAACCCCAATTTTACTGAATGTATTTTTTTACAGTTTCCCCGAAAACTATCAAAAAATTCGTTAAAAATCCCATCAAATGCAACGTCAATGCATTCGTTTACGTAAACAGGAGTGAACAGTGCCCAGAATATACGAACAAGGATAAAAAGTCGGTAAAAAACCCACCGAGGGCGATATAAATCTTATACAATCTAGAGCCAGGATGCATTGTCCTGAGCACTTCATCAGTTTTTAAATGCGCGCTCAACTTCAAATATCTGAGTATTACCTGAAAAGGATCTTTTGCGATTTTTATAATCACCAGCACTGCGACCCTTCGGTGCCGTGATAAATGACTTGTTTTAGTATTTGTGTGTGTTCTTTTTTTCCCAGAGCATGTTAAAAAACTGCTTGTGCTGCACTGAGGTAGTCAACAGTTAATTTGTGAGATTGAGATTTTACTACCGTCCTTCGGACATTTTTAGAATGTTTTTTAAGATTTCGTCAAAAGTCAGTTTTAGGGTGGAACGAACAATTTTATGATTTGCTTTTCATGTGGTAAATTCTGAGAGTTGCATTCAAATTGCATAAGTTTTTCGGAGTTGCTTTGTTCTACAACTAAAAAATGAATATTTGCTACCCTTCTGGTAGCCCTTCTCTGCTGTGTACTAAAATTGATCCTACGACTTTCCTAGAAACTGACTTCAGCGTAGCAAAACACAAGGCCAAATGCATGCATTTTATTTCGCCCGCCATTGATGATTTATGGTCCTGGCATAAATTGGCAGAGGACACATCAACATGCATTTGTTCTCAGTTATTTAGCGACATTACATTTATGCAGTATGCACGTCGAACGGAGGAGGTACATCGAAGACTGCGCCTGGACCGTTTCTGGCCGGGGCCTTGTGTGGCCGGCCGCGATTGTGCACCCATATGGGAGTTTTGAACTGCTTAATCAATTCAGATCTGATAATATGTCGCGCACTGTATAATTACGCCTTGGAACCACAGTCAGAGGTGGTCCGCGCGTTCCGAGCGGCCCAGTTCCGTCCTCGTCCGACCTACAAAGTCCGAATATTCCCCAAGAAGCCTCCTGTCGCGCACATTTGCAACTGACCCCTGAGAGGGACGGGGAGGGCCACAACAGTTGTCGTGACACTCGAGTTTACCTTTTTACTTAGCAAAATTTATTGATCGCCTCCACCACGGCGTTCTTCCCTCGTGCGGCGTGCAACTCATCTCGCATGCAGCGGCCACCACTGCAAGGCACGGCTTCGACTTCGCCGCGGCGGAGCAGAGCGACGAGGATGTGATTTGGTACGGGAAGCTTCACTAATCCTAGCCTGTGGGACTGGGAGCCCGATTAGACCAGAAATTGGGGGAGGCGGATTTAATTAAGCGCGTTGCAAGAACGTTTTCCTTTTGGGTTTTCAATTAGCGAAGGTACACAATCATCCTTGCTGGAAAAGGTCCGCATAGAAGGAAGTCATGCGGTCGAACGCACCACAGTAATTTTAAAGACAAATGAAGAAGCGATTCAAGAAGACTGACCTGATGAGGGATTCGTTGATTGCTTGGGGTGGAGGCGAATCGGGGGCGAGCATGTTTCGCAGGAGTTTGTGCAAACTGTTGTTTTCCGGTAAACAGGACTCTGATACCGCACCGCAGAGTTCAAAATAGTGATGTACTGTTAGAAAACTGAATTGTCTAATTTCAAATTAACCGAACTTACGTTATCAAATAAACATAATTTCAAAACTTAAAACCTAGCTGTTTCAGTTTCTTTCACCTCACCTGAAATGTGAATCTTCCGTGCACCGTTGTCGCCATCACAATTACTGCTCACTCTGGGCAAACCTTTCTTATCCCAGTTCTGGTCTCTGCTCGGTTCCGCTCGGCTGCCCGTTTCCTTCAAAAAAGTGTTATCCCTATTATCTCGACAGCCAATATCATCCTTCGAATAAACAATTGACGGCAAACTTTTGAAAGGCAGAATCCTGGTGGCTCCACCTAAATCTGCAAAAACAAAAGAGAAACAATTGTGAATTTCGAATATTCTCCCATCTTTCATCTCTGCGTAAAAATGATGATAAAAAAATCCCCAAAAAACCTCCATTTTGAAAGAAAACAAACAGCTCACTATGATTGCATCAGGATCCGTCCAATTGCCTTCAGAAAAGGGTTGAATTTACATAGGCATGCCGGAATTGATTTACATAATATTTCACCCGAGGGGTTGGATTTTGAGTTGTGATAAAAAACGATATGCTCGCTCGGTGAGCAAACGCAAATACGAAGCTGAGAGAAACTTCTGTGGGGAAAAGGGTAAAAGTGCTCTTCAGCGAAAGTGATTGGCTGTGATTTTAGCATTTTCATTCCAAAGGGTTGCCTCAATCGACTTGAGCACTTAAAGCGGCGATTACTTGAGAGGCGTGATTTAAATACTTGAGAGGAGTTTTGAGCAGCTAAAATGGTGAAAGTTGAACTAAGATTTCACGCTTCAATGGAGTGTATTGAAATCAGGCAAATTTATGCAAATCTGAGCACTTTAAAGTTGTAACCGACGCAATTGTAATCTTCCAGCTTATCCCTTGCCGTTATTGACAAAGAGACGAATACCCCTTAGAAATGTTAAAAAAGTGAAATAGGGAAGTTAACCCCTGCTAAAATCACTCGATTCTAGAAACATTAGAAATTCTGCAGTTTGTGACAGATAACGGGTTTTTTTCAATGAAAACCGTAAAAAAACTCAAAATGGAGACGTATGTGAATTATGGGTTTCGTGACTTATCAAAACTTTGTATCTGTAAAAAAATTCCGATAGAAAGTCTCACCATAATTTTTACACTGAAACCTTTAAACAATTTTAATTTTTATGATTGTAAATATTATTAAAGAATGGCTTTCTTGGTCACAAATTGCCATTGTCAGTTTAGTTTTAACAAAATAGTTCAATATGGAGAACTATCCATGTTCACTAAAGAAAATATTTATTTCTATTATTGCGTTTTATAGCGCAATGAATTGTTAATAATGTTTGCTGGCATTCCCCAGTTCTCATAAAATAATAAATTTCAGACAAAAAACTAATTTCACACTTTCGATTTAGCCATAAAACAATTGAAAACACAAAAACGGCGTTCTTCTGAAAAATTACTTTTTTCTACGTACGAAATTTGCACCGTGGAAGTTTGCGATTTGAATATTCATAAGCGAATCATTAAGTTGTAGTGATTCCCCAGAACGCTGGTCGGTGCATTTTGGATTTCCTTCTTTTGTTTCCAAATTTGCATAGAATCCATAAAAGTTTATATTTGCCGGAAACCGAAAATATGGCCTGGAAACTCCGCTGGGGAGAGCTGCGAGGCTCTCGTCATGAATTATATGAGTGCACTTGGATCGGAGTGCGCATCTCATTTGAATCCTTAATTACCAGCGGCAGGGAAGGTGCGCGGTGCGCCTCCCCGACCGACAGACTAATTTTTATATGCAAAGTACCTGCGAGATAATGATGACTTTCGTATTTGGATGATTCCTGAATGCGATAATTGAAATTGAGGGATTCAAGCAGCTAAGAATTGTGAATAATTTGTTTAATTAGACCACGAGAAAACTTATTTGTTCAGAGCGACATGAGAAGGTCGAGTTTCCTGGACGTAGTTAACCTGGCATGTCAGATATTAATCACTGCGTCAGTGAACAGGAAACACTAAAAAATTAATTTGAGACCTCATATTCCAGATAAAATATTCGCACGTCATTGTGGCAGACGATTTTATCGGAATCGGGAGTTGATTGTTGCACTTCGCTTTAGTATTTATGAAATTAAAATATCTGGACATTTGGAAAACACGAGTATTTGTGAACACTTAAATTTTACTTTTGGTTTTTTATTATTCAATACCGCCAAATTTACAAAATACGAAAACCAATCAAAGCTTGTCTGGTATTTCCGGCATTTCGAATTGCTTCCAGGAAACGAATGGTCTTCAGTGTGTGACATGACGACACGAGCCATGGGGTAACAAATACAGCGCATTTCAATGTTGGTATCCGTTGAAGAATCACAATCAACCTCAACGTTCCGCCAAATCATTCAACTCAGAACCCTATCACAGAACAAGGGGTGAAGCCAGCGGCTAAAAATTTCGCGTCATTCCGCTATACAATAACTTTGCCAACACAAAGCGAATGCGCAAGCGCAGCGGATTTTGGTGCTGCTGGTCCCTTTCGAAATAGCACCGGGACTCAGGACTGGTTCATCAAGGAGGAATCCTGTAAAAAGGGAAAACAACTTGGAGCAACACCTTTACTTTTGTTTATCATAGTTTCGTGTTGAAAAACATAAACGGGGTTCCAGGTAGATAGAATTCGATCGGTTGCCATTGGTTCACGCGATTGAATTGATTTTGATTACCCGCGTAGCACGCTTCAACTAGAAAGGGGTGAGCCGTATGTTCATTTTCACTTTCGAAATTTATAAACGAAAGCAAAACCTTATGTAATGACATCCTTCAAGGCAGGATTCAATCTTGTAGACAAGACCTTCGCGGTAAGATAAAAAATGAAGGAAAGGGTTACGAAAGTGTGTTTGGCTCACGTCGAAGTTGACGATGTATAATTCTTTTGAATATGTTCGTACTATACACATATTATGTATTATTAAAACAACTTGCTGCATTAAACTCTCTTTTAGCTCTATCATTTCAAGTAAAGAGGAAACTGGAGGAAGCAATGAAAATGCAGAATTAAAGCTTTTCTGCTTATGTGCTTATTACATATCCCATAATCGTGGCTGAATTCAAATTTAAGTCGGAACGTTGAAGTACGAATTTCCCATCCTGGTGGTACCTAAACATTTTCCAAATTCATTCCTTGTGACTTTTTTTTAATGTCGGCAAAAAACATCTCAGAACGCGTGGGAATCTCTCAGATCGGGCAGGTAAGCACTGCTGATGCAAGGTTGCAATGTCTTTCGCCAAGTTACCCTAATTTTGAGAAATGTCGAAAATCAAACATCCGTCCCGTAAGATACTCCACGATCCCCGAGCAATTCTTAAGAATGCCAAGATTTATTTGAATGCAGCGATCATACCTGCCCCTGACCTGCGCGGACCGTGTTGTAGGTGAGATGTCCTGCAACGTACATCTATCATTATAAAACACAATCCCCCTGAAACTCTTGCATGAAAGGACACTTTTATCCTGGCCATATTCATGCATGCAACGGCAGATGTTCCCGGCCTTTTCAAACTCGGCCATTGATTGCTGACGACTTTCGGCAGAGCACCGTTCCCAGTCGCTGTTGTTTCGTCTACTCAAATTTAGATTCCCGAATCTTTGATTGATTCCACTTTATGGATCTGAGTATCCAGATTTATTGAAAGCCGGAATGCGTTCATTGCAGCAGATCAAGGAACACGTGGAGAATTTCTTCGAGCTGCGAATTCAAGGAGAAATTTGCGTGACTGCGCGCAATAATTCATTCGGGGAGAAACGCATAGTGTGAAATTATATACGTGCAGATTCTATGTAATTTTTGCATTTTTTTGCTTATCCGAAGTTTGCATTTCTCTCCCCTGCTGCTCGGTGGGGCCACATTTGCATATTACGTTCCTCGGCGCGATACGCACCAGACGCAAGAAGTTGGAGCGCGCTCCTTTGCTCCGCGGCTACCACGCTTAATGGATTTTTGATTAATGGAAATTACTGGGGCCTGTTTATGATTAATTTTCGAAAGTTCGCTGCAGAGTGCAATCGTTTGTTTTGCAGATGATCAAGGATCGAGTCCGACACGTTTAATAAGCAGGTGTGCAGAACATGAATACATCTTCACTTTGTGGAACAGTAATCTCTTTTCCACCATTGAAATATAAAACGATGAAAAAATTGCGTGAATAATATTACGAAGTCATTTGTTAGAGTAAAATTTTAATCTTTCAAAGTTTTTGCGATGCGTGTTAACAATTCTAACAAATTAATACCAATGAATGCAGTTATTGGGCATTCAGGTAAATTTTGCGATGTACAAGTTATTTGTGTTGAAAATAAATGATCTGCTGAAATAGCTGTTGCGAAACAACTTAAAAAGCAAATAACTTTTTGGCATAGTTCTTCAAAGTCCGTTCCCACGTCAGTGATTCTCCGGATTGAGTCGCATTTACTTCCAAATAGCGCAATCACCTTGCAATTTTCTGACATCAATCCTGCCTGAATGCACAGTAGTTTAAAAACGCCCTCTAATCTAGGAGAACCCTGAAAAAGTCCGGCACAGGTAAATGGAAATTTTTTGCAGTGCTCAATCTGCCTTGCAAATGCATTGAACCTCTTTTGTTCGGCCAACTCCACTTTGCTTTTACCTTACTTTCACTTGATAATCTAACCCTCATTCATCGTGGGAACGTAAACAACAATTTTCCTTTAAAGGATCCGCAGAAATTGAGAACCTTACAAGGATGTAAAATTGAGAGGAAAGAAATATTCGATTCAGAAACTCAAAAGGTATAGAGATAGGGCTATAAAAATGATTTTAAAAATCGAACCTTGCATCCCATCCCGGCACTAGGATGTTTCCATAATTTGATTGACTGGTCAAAAGGATCCATATAGAGGAAGTATAATGGATATCCTCTTAGCTTTGTATTATTGTTGGCATTAGTAAAGCAATCAATAAATACATGCCGAATATAGAAAGCGCTTTGTTATACCTACTAATAGCGGAGGAGAGAGAAATTGGGGGAAATCAAATCAAGCATTCATCTATTGTCCTTTTTAATATTAAAACAAAAAATGGATCCTGATTGATGTCCAAATTCTGAATTGATTTTCGCCGTTTCAAAATTCCTGACAGGCCGGAGAGGAATCGTCCGGAAACCCCTTGACAGCATCCCTCTGTAGCTTTGCTGAATGAGATTCGAATTAGAATTGCCCAATGTGACTCGCACTCCAATTGGAAACTCGTGCAAGTCTGTAACGGAAATTGAGGTGAAAAAGAACGTGGACCTTGAGCGGTGCAAGGTTTCGAAGTTCAGGGCGCTCAACTGGCTGGAATTTCTTTCGACTCTTCTGTCCGATGAGCACCGGATTTTCCTAAAATTGGCGGAACCGCGAAAGAGAGCACGACGCCGCACCGCCGCAATTTATGGCTGGCTTGGGCCTCATTAGCAAGCTCATTGTTTTCATGATCTCCAGTATTTTGTGATTGCGACCGAGTCATAATTAGCGTACTCCCCGGTGTAATTGCATGTTGATCTTCACATGAGTCGCCTGCCGGGGATAGAGTAAGACAAAGTAGCAGTGGTTCAGTGCAACATACAACAACAAATCGGTAATTAAAACCAACGTACACTCGTAATTTTCGTTTTGTTGTTGGAGGAGCAAATTGCTGGGTGGTGAACTCTTATGCACTCGCGTCTTGTGGACCCGATCCCACCTGCGGGAGGGAAGGACGCAGACAGTCGGAGGCCGGATGCACGGGGAGCCCAGAGTGGGGCGAGACAGTGAACGAAAATTAATATTCACAACACTATGACGACTTAATTAGATATTCACGATAATTGGCACTGTTATGATGTGGGGGAAATAAAACTCACTTAATGAGGTAAACACTGTTTACGGGAGCGAGACCCAAGAGCTCACTTTCGTGATTGATGGCATTTTCACTCAAGAAGTCATTAACACGCGATTTTATGCAAAAAGCAATATTAGATAAAAATTAAATGGTTGCGTTTAAACTTATCTACGATATTACAAAGCTTCAGAGCAGGAAAAATCAAAATCAGTGCTGAGGCTGACTTGAAGCCGAAGTAGGAAAATTACCGATATCTTTTATAAAAATAACCACTTTGTAAGACTTTAAGAAAGCGGACGTCGGTTAACATTCATAAATTGTGAACTCCACGTACATTACAGAACGTGGTGTATGTATGAGAAAAAGTTTAATAGTAATTAATTACCGATTCTTTGTTTGCTCTTAGTTCACATGCACTTATGAGAAACAGTGGCGCTTTGAGTTGATATAATATGGCATTGTTGAAAGAGAGATGGAAGTAAACTGCTAAAAGTTTCTCTTCGTAATCCTTTAAAAAATCCATTAAATCTCGCTTTGCCATTACTAACTAGCCGCAAGAAGTAATAACTGTCGGACGATATAATTATCCCTTGAAAGCACTTAAAATGAAAGCAATTAGGCGCAGCTACCTCTCAATAAAGCACGAGGTCGCCCTCTAATGAGCAAAACTCATCATCGCAGCCGCGGCAAAAACCCGAAGCGAAACGTGAAAATTGATGAACTTCTTAGGGTGCGACTCGATTCCTCGCATGATCTTGACTCCTGCAACGACGGACTCAGAGCATGCGTTCCATCACTGTGGCTCGCGGCTAACTCTTTCAGCCATGTCAACTTACAAATTCTCCCATGACCTTGCCGCAAGACAAGTCCGGCTGACAAGAAGAGCAAATCCCGAGATGCAGCCAGCAACGATCGAGCAGCAAATCGCGAAGGCCTAATCTGTAGTCGCCCCCTTAATCTTACCTGACACATCTGCGGGCCAGCAAAACAGTTGTATGCCAACGAGGGCCGCGCGCATGAGCAAAAAGTCACGGAGGCTTGAGATCTCGAGCAGCGGCTGCTCCTTCCTTGTTGGAAGACCTCTGGATGCCATCCGCGAAAGGATTGATCGCTCCCCTCGCCAGCAACTGAGCTGTTGCAGATCATCTCCCCGCACCTCACGAGTTTACTCAAATGGGCAATTTGTGCAAAAAGCGGTTTATGCATACCCGACGCGATCGTCCCCCCCCGTGCTATAATGGAGCGCAGATCACGGCCTGAAAAACCGATCTCGGATTATTGCATATTTTTTATGCTGTAATTATAGGCCCGAACCGTTTTTTGCCATATTTGTGGGATTCACTTTGCTTATCGCTGCGGCCTGCGACACGTTTAGACTTAAGTTATCTAGCTTGAGGTTTTTCCATAAGGCGCTCAAGAGCAGACTGACAGGGAAATTGGGAAATTCGTCTTGAAGTAAGACGGTGGTTCGGATCTGATGCAAGGGGTTGAAAAACAGATCTCCCATTTCGAATGAATTAAAGGTTGATATAGTTAAACGCCCATACATAGTCGAATGGCGAGTTGAACACTTAAAATAATTTTTGTAGCAACACAATTCATATTTAAGATTTAAAAAGCTTCACAACGATCCAAATTTGTTTCGAAAAGTTACCTAAAAAATTAATCTACTCCATTTATCTAAATGTTAAGCTATGTTGAAACTTCGATTGCGCTTCAATCGAACAGTTGCGAAACAAGATGCTCAAAATAATTTTCAGGGGGAAAAATGTGAACTTCCCCATGCAACCTGGCTAAGTTTTACCTTGGTCAGTTTCTGTGCGATTTCTCCGAGCCCCGTGGAGTCCAAATATGTATTGAATGTAATGAAATCAAATTTCCATGCAAAAAATTCAATTTATTGATAAATTCAACAACGAATGCAGTAAATTTATTAAAAATTTCCATCTTTCTGGCGCTTTCAACAGCTCTAGTGCGTACCCGGACCGCTGACTGCGGCATTTCGTGGAGCGCGGAGCTCGGACGTTTTTGCCAACTGATTTTCCTCGTCCTCCTCTGATTGCTGACGACCAAGCAACACAAAAACGAGCACTGGACGAATGGACACAGCAAGGCAGGCATCGACTATCGATGATGGACCATGAGGTGATTGTATGCAACCGGCATTTTATTTATTTATTCCATTCTGTGTTTGCTCAGGAATCGGTAATAAGCGATCATAAAAAATCACCGCGGTAGGATCAAAGTTGAGTCCAACGATTTTGTTTTGATGAAACAAAACACAAAATGACCGATATCCAATGTAACGCCATGATCCGCTTCTGTTTTTAGTTGGATGCCCTTCAGCTACTTTTGTCACAAAAATAACTAGAGTTTGCAAGCAAATCATGAATTTCTAGGATTTTTTGCACAAAGTCCATTTGCGCCATTTTACCATAATGCAACATCAGTTGGATGCTGTTGTAGTTGTGAAGGGGCTTTCAATGATTGCAATGAGGTCTCTTAACCAAATATGTAAGTGTGTGAATGAAGTTTTTGCATAATTAAGTATTTTATTAACATTAATTAATAATAAATAATATTAATATGATTCGCAGAGCTTTTTTTCCAGACAACATATAGGTACAATGTACATTTATTTGCAAAGGCCTTCCAACTTTTGACATTTTTGTGAATTAATACTATTAATAAAAACAGACAACAACGCTGGAATTTAATACCTGCAATTTCAGGTGCTCACTTCTGCAACGCTTCATTCTCCCCGAAATTGGAATGTGATGCTTTGCAGGCCACTGTAGAGGAAATCGCTTTTCCGTTTCCCTCAATCAATTTGAACCGATTTAACTATCCTTCATTTCTCGGAACTGCATAATGATAATAATTGCGAAGCAGCAGTTTACAACCGCGACGGCAAATACCAGTAAGTAACGTCCCACACTAATTCTAGCTCACGCATCACCGTTGCACTGCAGCCACGCAGATGCATCTCGGACCGAGACGCTCAAACTAATTCGCTGGCCCCATCAGCCTCCTGCAATATTGTTCCCAGCGAGGCCCGAGGGCGGAGCTTCCGAATTGAGGATCACATCTCGAGATAACTGAATGAACATGAGAAGCGGCCGAACCTGCACAGGAATCCGCCAGGGCCAGATACAAAACAACCGTTTGGTCCGGTGCATTAATGCAATCTGCATGCAAACCAGAAAGCCAGAAAGCGATCGAGCGGAGCGGGCCGGGCAGGTTCAGACAAGATGAAATGATGAGCACCAAGATGAGTAATATCATGGGAAAGGACAGGGCCCGAGCACGTTATTTTGCATGTTGTACTACTTTGGGGCCGCGAGACTGCTGCACGGGCACGTCTTGGGTGCTCCGCTGATCCGACAGCCGAACGTGTCTGCTGCCTCGATTGCCTTCGCTTACCAATTGGCCCGATGTGCAAACTGATGGGATCTCTATGGACGTTATTTATTAAGAGGCCTGGATTGAATGGACGCCCCGAATGGTCATCTCGCAGACCGCGGATGGATCAATTTGGAATATCGCGAGGTGCATATTATCATCGAGGATTTATGACACCCGGTTCCGTGGGTACTCGTCTGTGGGTGCGCTTGGTGGAGCTCTCTTTTAATTTGCATGTGCCAAATACGATCGCGGACCGTGATCTCACCGCAACCCGCCTTCTGCCTTCGATATTCTCGGCCTCTTTAGGTGGGAAATTTCGGATTTTATCGCATCGCCGTTCATTCTCCACCACAATGCAGTTTTCGTTTATTGCAGATTTCATAAATCGACATTTGTTTTTATGAAAAACTAATTTCCAAGCAACGCAGGAATACGTAAAAGTACTTTAATTATCAATTTCCATCGTGCTTTCTTTTTCTAATTAACACTTTAATAATTTTTAAATAACGGAAGTCTACGCAAAGTAAAAAACTAAATTGATGAAAAGCAAGTAAATAGAAATATTCCAAAAACAGACAGCAATTATTTTTTTAACGGCACGTGATTCTATGATTTGAAAACTATTGTTGATAATACATACAAACAATCAACATAACTTAAATTAGAGAAATATTCACGCACGACTTTTTGCCATTTTTAAATCGACCACTCGCGCAACCTGCAGAAATTGTTGAGATAATCTTTTAATAGAAAGTAATTTTGGTGAAAATCACTACATTAAAAAAAAACGTTTGATGGGCGTATCTCGGCGATGAACTAGAAATGTTTCGTTATCTCAGTTGGAGCTCTGATCGCGGAAGGCGTCCCAAGGAGGACGTGGGTTCTTCGGTTCGCGCAATTTCCCCTCAATTTCCCCGCAGCATCTACTGAAGTAATGATGACCGCAAACCGATCTCGGCAAGCGGCTGTTTACTTGCTTCTAACAACCGCGAAATAGCACAATCGGAAACTGCTGCGCCACAATGCTGAGAGATTAGCTCCATTTGGGGTACACTGTCCGTAAGTGGAGCGTCGCTCGACGCGCCGCCTCGCACTCAACGTCATCTGAAATTCGTCAATTTGGTGTGCGTACTTTGGACATTGTAACGGTGTGACTTCCGCGAAGTCGTCACAAGCAGGTTTCATAAATGAGACGCTGCCCAACTCATTTCCCCTCGCAGGTATAAATGACTTACCGAATCCCCCGAGGCATGCAACGAGCCCCGTTGTCACGGCATGCACCACGATATGACAGGTGAGTGGTGGAGATTCTTCAAGGGACGCTCAGCGACGATCGCTCATCACTCCAGGTGACTAGGTGGCATGCGTGCGATTTCTTTTCTACCTTTTCTAATATCGCGAAAGGTGTTAGATCACCTGTCTCGATGATTAACAGACTTTCCCACGGTGGAGCAGGGGAGCGAGCCTCTTTGCCGCCAAAAAACATGCAGCGACGAGAACTGGTTTCTTCTGCGAGGCGGAGTGATGAAACTAGTGGAGTCGTCAACATTTCCATTTACAGGATGCTCAACATTAATTTAGAACCGAATATTGGTATAATTATACACCTGAAATAAGCATATCACCAGCAGAGCAACAATGACCACCTGATCAGCAAGGTCCAACTTAATGGGGCTATTGTGTCCGCTGGTCGGACTCGGAGGTCACTGCTGCGATAGTAATCTCGCCGAATTTCACCAAGGGGACAGGTCCATCCTATGTCTGCAAGCCAGAAGCCTCTACATAATTAATACTTCGCTTTCTGATAAAAATTTGAATTGAAAATTTTGCGCACAAAAATTCCCTTGGCAAATGCCGACAGAACCCTTTAATGGCACTCGCACGTAGGCTACACCCGAAGTTCTGGATATGACAAATGGAATATGTAGCAATAACACACCTGTCAATACGTGCCCTGTAAATTACATGTTCACGTAATGAAGTAGTTAGGCGAAATTGTGGTTTCTCAGAAGCACCCCAGTCAGCCTGCCAGCCAACTCGCATTACCCAAGTCATCAATTTTAAGCTTCAAATCATTTCTGACTCGGGAACGCTAATCGGTCTTTATGGGTATTATGTAAATCATCTTAAAACACCTCCAAGAACATGCTTTTTCAGCCGACAAAAAACTCTTAATTGACATGTAATTATCGGTTAAAGCCAGTCAGCAAAAACCTAATTTGATTTTTTAGTCTAACTATGATTTAAATTTGAATACCGCGCATTAATGGGCCGAACGTGAAAAGGATGACCGGAGGTAAGGGATCATCCAAGCACCGCTCAAAGTCTCGTCGTCGGGTTCGGCGATGATTCAGGAGGGCCCAGTTTCTAGGCAATTTCCGTCCGTCCACGGCAATTATTTAGTATTTAAATTTTGGCCGGCACTGCATGTATTATTTGCGGCCAGAAGCCCCCATTTTTGACGGAAATTACTTTGAACGACACTGCACCTTCGACTCGGCGGCGGCGTGCACCGAGGAGTAAAATTACATCGATTCAACGCGACTACCAAATTGAACTCTGCATGCCATCGGGGCAACCGTGGATTACGCTGTCCTCCTAGATTAACCGACGAATGTCTATTGTTGGTTCTCCGAACTCACAAATTATTTTGATTTGAAAAGAGTTTAGCGCTTATTAATTCCCGCAACAGCCACTGTTAATGGACCCGCGGACGCTGAGAGCTCCGAGCATTGATGAAGTCCATTTACTGCTGTACAACATTCTTGGGGCCCATGACGACGCAAAAGAAAGATTTAGTTTCACAACATAGGTAATTGTTTATTGTACAAGCGATGCTTTTGTAGCGCACGCAATTGCATCAAATGTAACAAACAATTTGATTGAATTCAATAGCGAAGTGTGATTGATTTGATCTTCAACACCAAATTTGGGAAAATGTTTGATGGAACGACAATGTCCTTCCCGAAATGAAGTTGAACGGATAAATCAGGAAATGGGAGTACCTACTAATTACGTCACTGTACTTTCTAGTCCCATTCATTGCTGCCATATAAGTCTGAGGAAATTGGGGGAATGCAGATCCAGCCGACCGGTAAATATGACGTCGTAAATATACGCCACATGAGTCGGTGCCCAGACTCCGCATACATCATAATAAACGTCAGGAGATGACATCTTAAGTTCTAGCACTTACCTTCATCCCTCTCAGGTGGATGGGGCGCATCCTTCTTGGGCTCGGTTAAGTTCCCGTAGAACTCATTGTACATTTGCTGTAGTTGTAATTGCTGTTGCTGCTGATACTCGTCCTGGGGCGAGTGCTGGGCGAATGCGAGGTGATGTGCTCCAGGGTGGAGCAGGGGAATGTGATGGAGGTGATGACGGTCAATGGACCCCGATGGGCTGCTCGTCTTGTATCTGGACATTGTGAAATCAATTGGTTGTTGCTCCAAGTTGAAAGTATTCCTACTCCTGCACGCGTTGTGCTCAAGTAACATTCCGTACGAGGCAGTATTCTGGTGGGCTATTAGCACTGGCATAATAAAACAAGGAATGGGGCGGCTGTAGAATTTCTTTCTGTACGCGACACAAATTTAAGGATTGCACGCTTCCCGAAAGCTTATGGCATTTCACTCTAGTCAGAAAAAAAAGTCCCTTGCTGTTGCAAAGCCCACGCACGGTCCCACGAGGAATCTGAAAACAAAACAAAAGGAATTCCTGTATTGTCTGATTTAATTTCCATTTGTGCACTTCGTCAATAAAATTGGGACCATTGCGAAATAGATGCACTCTGCCAATCGATTTCAGTTCATTCTAGCTCTTTCTGTTTAATTTTCTCAAAATTTACTGTGACAGGGTTATGTTCAACTTCGAATTAACCAATGTAATGGACCGGCCCAACATAACGCCAGCTCAGAAGATTGAGAGCATATTATAGATTACACTTTTTCCCAGCAGTCTTCCGTGTAATGAGTCGCAGGCAATAAAGCCGAAATTCCAGGGATCATGAATCCAGGGGCCACCCATTACTTTAAATGGGCAGCAAGAGGTCGACGGAGAGGGATGACTTTCGAAAATTTTACATATTACCATCTAGGAGAGGTCACTACACCGAATGCCAAAACAGTCGCCTCATCACCAGTTGTCCGCATTATGTCGGCATCTCATCTACATGCCATGTTCACAGTTGATCCAACAAAAAGCCTCGCGTAATTAAAATGACAAGCAAAAAATATTCAATTTCGACAGGTATTGACCGTTGATCGCTGCTGCACGAAAACGGGAGAGCCGCGCTGTATGCAAATAAAGAGGGACCGCCGCCGCGTCTCCCGTAAAAGAAATTAATTTCCGCTGGACCCGGGGAGCAGCCAGTAAAACTGGGCTGTCCAGTAAAAGTAAAATTTCAATATCAATCAATATCGATCGCACAATGAACGACGAGCCGAGGTGAGCGGCCCGGAGTCCCGGATTGGGCTGTGGTCGGGTAGAACGAACACGGGCCGGACTGCTTGCCATTGTCCTCGATGACGGCTTGACTGCTTCTTAAAAATTTGATACGCGCTCCTTTTAATTTGCTCCGCAATTAGAAATTTCGATATTAAGGAAATAGCTGCCCGCAAACAAAGCCAGCGGTCGCACACTGGATGACCGCCATCGCGCCTGTGTGTCCAGTAGTCGATTTGTAAGGCTCGCGCCTCCAGTGTTTTATTTCGGCCGCCTTTGTTGGTCCATTGATCGCGGGAGTTATTATCGAAAATATTCCGGTGGGTCTTTTAATGTACGCATGTAGTGATCGATTTATGGAACCGTTATCGCGCAGACTCAGCACCCAGGTAGCCGGGGCTCAAATAATTGATTTAATGCGAAAGAAACGGTCTCTTGACAGGTTCTTGCGACCGCAGACCGCTCCAGGGTTGTGGGTGGAATAAATTGTTTTACCGTTAATAATAAAGCGATAACTAGTGTTTTAATTTTAACGTGTGCATCCGCGAATTTGATGAAACAACCATTAGGCATTTTGATTTATTTTGCCGACGCCAGCGAATCGGTTCTCGCAGACTTTACTTGACTGAAATTGCTTTGTTTTGATATTTACTTCCAGTCATTCATTTTTTACAACAGAATTGTACCTACCCAAATTAACCTCTTCATCTTTTACCTTATATCTAGATAAACCAATTAATTTTATTTACATTCAGAAAATCTTTGTGTTTTCTGAATAATGCTAACTTAGCAAATAGTGTACCAAATTACACCGACACATAAAATAATAATGTTTTTGACTTTTGTCGACAACTCCAATTTGAAGTCGTGACTCAGTGACACCTGCTCGTACAAGGAGAGTTTCTTATCACTGTAACGGTATTTAAGGTATGTAATGATTTTTATCATGTAACTTAACTGCTTATTCAGTGAAATTTTCACTCCAAAGTGGAACTTCCGCTCTCAGTATCCTTATCACTGAATTACGACAATTTTCGTTCTTCGAATTATTCGCAATTAATATTAATCATCTACTAGGCCTCTCGTCCGGTTTAACATTATAGCACAACAAATATTCGTCAATAAATTACGGTATAGACTTTTCCACATAGGTAGGTATATATTTTTTATGTGGATGGTGGACCACATTCCATTCTGCTAATAAGACGAAATGATAATTATAATTAATATAATAAGCCAAAAGCACAACTCCTTTTTTTCAATAATATTTCTAATTCTATTACGTAAAGAATTTCCTGTTTATAGGGACTATATGCACTAAGATTAATTGACTTAAAATGTTCACAAATTAAGATTTTAGTCATTATTCCTCAAAAGTCAGTTAACTATACCTAAATGACTAAACTTTAGTTAGTTACCTACATTAATGCTGTTAATGGGAAAGAAAAAACAATCCTTTTATTCATTTCAATTCACCGCTTTGCTTAAGAACATACTTTAATGAACATGTTAATTTCGAAGTTTAGTTTAGACTTTACTATACACCTAAGTATATAGGTCTTGTAAGTAGTAAAGTTAAAAAATAAAAATAGAAAAAAAAGTAAATAACCGCCGAAAAAATTAATAAGTTTTAGCATTCACAAAACCATAAAATCATTAGACCATTGATACAGTGTAGTATATTATAAAATAACCATTTAATGTTAGTTAAAATACACAAAGCTATTATATTTACTGATTTAGATTATGAAACAACTCAAACGCATAAAGAATCTGGCTAAAGTAAAGTAAAGTTCAGCGCTAATTTTTATTTGTCAGACCTATGGTCCCGTTATTTAAAAAAATATGTGCAATCTTATTTCATTATTCTTACGTTTTGCAGTAGATACTTGGAAACGATATTAATTATGTTAATCACTTTCAGCTTATTACATATGTGTATAATACTATAAGGACGAATTATTATTATGTCTGCAAGATGAGATTTTTGCTTCTAGCTACTTGAGTGCTGGTTCGTATTGCTTTTGATATTTCAAAATTCTGCACCAATTACTTTCCATTCAAATTATACTTATGAGAAACAAAATTATTAGAGCATAAAAATTACGACTTCACTAAAACAAACAAAACCCGCGTGAGAATCAATAATGACAAGATATTCCCAAATTAGCACAAATCAAACGTAGCTATCAGTAATGTGAACAATTTACAGCAAGTGTTTGAGCAATAAAAGTAAAGATTCGACCGTGGCGTTATCTCCTGCGACTATTCCCTGAAGAAAGCTTATCTTATTGAAAAGCGAACGACCAGAAAAATAAATTTTACACCTTACGCTTACAGCTCTACTTTCGGTATCTTATCACCGGGAAATCAATCGGTAACGTAAACCGAAAATAAACACATCGTGTTTAGTGCGTATATGTATCTTAAGTAGGCAATTTCTTCATATTTACCTTAGCAAGTCTTTGGAAAATTCCAGCAAGGACGGTGATCCACCAATGGAACAGTTTCAGCTGACTGATCTCACTTCAACTCTAATCCAGATTGATTTCTCACTGCAATAAGTTATTACCATTTGAAGGCGACACTGATTAACAACGGTGCACTGTGAATTAAAATACACAAAAAGCAATGCGCTAAAGATGCACTCACATCCGGTAAGGAAGGCAACACGCACGCCGGAGCTTTTAGAGCTCACCACCGCCCACACAGCGGTCACCAAAAATCCGGAGCTTTTGCACAGGACAATCGACCCGTCGGCGAATTCACTGCTCACTGAGTCTGCAAGTCACGGGGCGAGAAAATCACATGGAAACGATCGTGTCCGCTGCACACTTTTCGCAGCAATGCTTCTACACCGGCCTACAAAACGCAACTAAGGCCCGCTCGGCCCCAGATCGAGCAATCACACTCTTCTGTCTTCGTTTCACTCGAACTGGAGATCACGGCCCCCCGATCCCCGATCGTGTTGGACACCACTACAATCCAGTGGGCACGGTGTGGACAGTGGCCGGCCAGTGCAGCCCGCCAACTCGACGTTGATCCCGCTTGCTATTCGCCACAAACGATCCTCAGTCGACCAGTTGTGAGCTGTGCAGCTGATCTGCTAGGGGATCGCGGTAAAGTGAAGCTCGCCGAGAAATCGACCCAATGCATGATCACATTGCTATAGCCTGGGGGTCTTCGATACACCAAGTGGGAGGCAAGTTCCAATGGAAACGCTGTCAACTGAAACAGGGTGGAGTTCGAAGGGAAGCCACCCAATCAGGTTATTGCAAGCTTTCGAAAGTGCCCCAGCAAAATTGTTCGCAGAAGGCTTCTTCGCCGTGATTTGCATACGGAAACGCTCAGTGGCAAAGAGAGACACGGACTAGGTATTTTGATATTTTCACCTGTTAGCTCTGCTCTTGCCTCTGGAAGGAGAACGAAGATCAACTGTTCTCGCTTCCCCGCTGCCAAAGTAAAATAGTGTGGCTCTCGATGGGGAGCATAAGCGTATTTAAAATGGCGGAGGAAGTGTTTTAGGCTAATACAATAAAAGAAAATATTAACATTGAATGATCAGGAAATTTATTTAGTTTGCTACAATTTTAAGAAACATTCTTACAAGAGTAACTGTTTATTTAATATTTTCAGAATAATCCTTAAATCTAAACATAAGAAATTAACATTTTAAAACCACTCTGGAACAGTTGTCTTGATGGACGTTAAATAGACACAATTAGAGGATAATTCAATGAGTTTATTTTGATGAGGTAGGTTCATTCTAAATATGTTATGAATCTTTAATGGCCACAAAATATTGTTTTCTTAATGATTAATGAATAATGATAGTAGTTCAAGGTTATTCAGAATTTTTCCCTTACAATCAGAACGCATTAATAGAAGCAACCAAATGACGTTTACTATAATGTTTTCAATAGATACAATTTTTTTAATATTTTTTAAATTTTTATACGTATTTTATCATATATGTATTTCAAATGTCTGTAACGTCGATACTTGAAAGTCTTGCGCTTGACTTAAAAGTTTTAGACTGTTCTTGATTTATAAGAGTAGAGATAGTGGAACGCTTTTGCGGAGGTCTGGGGTGAATAATTATATTTTTAAAATTTTGACCTTCCAAATCTCAATTTGACATGTAATTTGTACTTAAAGTAAAGATCTTCAAACACTTTTTTTTTTAAAAACCAAACATTTCGAAAAAGTAAAAAAATATATGATCTGCTTATTTTTTAGTTTTAGCTACAAAGGTAAGCAAACGGGGTTCCACTGCGTTCCCCTACAAAACAGCCCTGGTTTTTGTTGTTTAATCAAAAATTTGCGGAATTTCTGAGTCAAAGGAAAAAGTCCTTTTAAAAATGTCATTAAGTTGTGTGAACACTCAAGACATTATCCATTGGCACTGAAAATGCAAAGTTTTATATAGGCATTAGGCACCCTTATTCTTATAATTTATGTTTACATCTAACTGCTGCAGTAACTCGCTGAAAGTTCTTGTGTTGCTTGTAATTCCGAACATAGGAGTGTGGTTACACTCCAGCCGAATCGGGGTTAAGCACTTCACCTAACATCGCTCAAGCCGCGTCAGCAATCTCAGCGTTCCTTCTCCAATATGGTTGTCCCGATTGTTCCTGAAGAAATAATTGATTGCAGCACTGCAAAAAAGCAGAATGCTAAAGGTGCAGTTTGGGTGCTTAATGGCGCGGTACCCACTGCGCCGGGATGAAGATAGAACGGGCGTTTTACCATTATTCGGTAAACAAAACACCGGCACTTCATCACTTGTGGCTGTGAGCCGCAAAGACAATTAGTATCTAATATGAATGATGACGGCTCCTCCGAACTGGGAAGCGTTTCTATGTTCTCGGTAGCGGGGCTCGCCGCACTCCTTCGCAGTCCATTTCACACGAGAACATTTTAATTTGAAATGCAGCGCAGGGCCGCATGCTCAGGTGGATTCTCATGCCACTCTCTGCGAGCGCCGAAGTAAATTAGCCAATGAATCACGGCCCGGGAGCCCTTCATATCATAGCAGGCTCCAGCGGTCGCAGCTTCCCACAATCGGTAGTCATCTGGTCATCTTTTGAAGCTGTCTAATCTACCATGACGTAATGAGTCCGTGCCAATGCCGGTGTTAACTATTCAAATACCTTCAATTGTGCTGTTAATTACTTCCTCAAGAGTTCCCATCGCAAGCAGATGTAATGACATTTCCAACTTCGTCCATCAGCGCCCGCAAAAGAGAACAGCGAAGACAGGAGCAAATTGCAGTAAAAAACAACGTGATCGGTTTTGGTTCGACCACAACTTCGGGGAAAAATCCTGAGGGGGAATTAGCATCTTCACTTACAGATTGCAGTGAGCGCGGGCGCCAGATGCAGGGTGCAGACCGGACCTTATGTTTTATTGTTAAAGCGTCCAATTAAGCAAAATTTGTTTGATCGAGCCGCATGCTGGACACAGAAACTCAAATGCACAAGCATTCGCGCGGCTCTGCAGCGATTCCAGCATCTCTGCGCAGCCGCAGTGTCCACCTCGTCCCGTCAGGTACGACGACAGATTGGCCGAAGATGCGCAGCAAGAAGTTCTCGAAAAACCGGGTTCGTCCTGAGTTAATTTCTGGCTTGATAACAACGGATAATTGCAGACTTAATGAACGTTACTGGACGCAGAGTCCCGGCTCCATTCAAATGACCACTGTGCCCGAACCCAGCTCGGTTTAAAAATGCTTGTAATCTGTCTGCGGCCCCGAATGTCAAACTCCCAGATTAAAATTTAAATAAATTGCGTCGAGCGTTGGCCGCTTTTGCGGTTTTCGGGTTTTGTTTTGGGAGGCTCTCGTCGCATTCTTGCGGTCAGTACATGGCGCTGTTAATTTTGACCTCCTTTGTCCAGTGTAATTCCTCAATTGTTTCAATTGTTCGTGAACTTTAAAGAATTTCTTCAAGGGCTCAGAGGCGCCATCGAAAAAAGGCACAACAGTTTAGTTCCCCTGTTTTGAATGCGAATTCATTCGTTTCAATTTATATTCATATTTCATTTTTATTTGTTTTCTTAGAGTAAGTACTATTTTCACATTTGTACAGCTTTGGAATAATATGATGCAATTTAATATACTGAAGTGAAAATTATTTCCGTGTAAAACAAAAAAATATTACCATTATTTTGTTTTTTGCTTTTAATTAATTTATTTCAACCAATAGGTGTATGCTAATGCCACCGACTACTTTAATTCTTTATTCCTATCTCCGGAAGTTTTCTTCTAATTTATGGAAATGTGGAATAAACCAGAGAACTCAAGTGCAAATCGATTCAGAGGAGTGCGGTCCACACTTAGCCCCTCCAAAGGGGAAGATGCCTAGTGATCAATGTAACATGTTAAACGATTTCAAAATTTCCCGCTTTCAAATTGGCGCTAGTTTACGTGTCTGCAGGAATTTTCTGTGCTCCAGACAGTGTGAAGATTTCGAGTAATAAACTTATAACAGATTATCACCACGCCTAAGACAAACACTCCGAGGAGCAGTGGTTCCTATTAATAGTCGGCATACGATGCACTAGTTTTACCGGCGCAGAATGCATGCTGCGGTGGCTCACCTGCTCCCCCAAGCAGACCAATTTGAATAAATTTCCCGAACCAGGCGAATTCACAGCCTCATTACCCGATAATCCGCATGCTCAGTCGGGAGCAGCGGCGCGCGGACCACCCAGCCACCTACCTACACCCGAGTATATTAGCAGTTTGGTTTTGATCAGATATTTTGATTAGCATTATTCATACACAAAAATTTCCTATTCGATCCGTCAGCTAATTAGAATAGCTCCCGGCTGCGCATGGCTGCGCGACAGCATAATTTCATAATTCCGAAATCAGCACGTAACGCGGCCGAGTGGCGAGGTATTAATTGGCCAAAATAACAGCCCGCTTTCGAGCGCTAGACTCGTTCCTTCCCTAATTAAACGCGGACCTCATATCCATATGTACATACATCAGCGTCGGGTCAACACTTTCCAGTGTCTAATTGAAATGGGGAAGCGATTGCGCTTTCCTCGGATTCAGCCATCCCCGCACCTTGCGTCCGAAGATGACTGCCTTGCGAGGAAATAATTGAGTCAGGTTAATATGAGGTGAGAAAATTGATGCTATCTGCGGTAATTGCCGACTCTGCTGGTCTACGGCTCTCGCCGGCTCGGCTAGTTACATCAATTATGTAAATTCACTTTAAACATTTCACTGCCCATTAAGCTGCGTAATTGGTTAAAAACCGATTTCCATCATTCGATTGTGAATGACCATTTAATTTTCGAACAATTTTCCCCGTTAAGTGGAAGATGGTGCCCTTTGCCCCTCGTGGTGTGCGTGCGACCGTCACGCCGTGGGTAAGCGCGGAGATGCCGCGGGGAGCCTATAGGAAAAATAGAAAATCACATTTATTTGCAGGTCTCTCCACATGGCTGGGCTGTTGCTACGGACCGTGAAATATGTCCAGAGTAATAACAAGTGACCACGGCGCAGACCCGATGGGCTGATGAAGGTGCTAGATTCTCCGGCGTGCCATACCTGCTTACCTGTCGATGTCGGTCTCAGGTGCCGAGGTGGGCCGGGTCGTGCAAGTTGCAACTTCTTGCGTTTTAGCACGTTTTGGTATTTCGCAAATTTATGAGAGCATCAGATAAATTGGACAAGATATGCGGCCGGAGCGGATGGCATGACAATTTCCAGTGATTGAATATTAAACAAAGGAGACTCGGATAATGATTGCACTTGCACTGTTGCACTCCGCAATCGCAGTGAATGTGTATCAAAATATCATTTTAGTACATTGCTGTTGTTTTTTTGGTTACAAAAGTTAACTAAATGCTGCCAAAGGTTGTAGTTCTTAACATAAATATAGTTCAGAATTCTTTTTGTAAAACTAGTGCATTCAACGATATTGGTTTTATAAAAGTTTCTCTGTATTGTAATCGGAGTTGCAGTAGTGTAAGTACTGTCTTCAAAATATTCTTTTCAGAACGCTCGTTTGATTAAAGGTATAGTTTGGCACACTTTTCAAGGAGTGTGAAAATATCTTGAATAGTAATCTAGACATCAAATACTAGTAATCTAGTAATCAAAACAACTAATCTCTAGCATGCTAAACTCCAAATATTCCTAGCAAATGTTGTTTTCCTTAGACCTGCAAACAAGATCGCTTAATATGTATTGTGCTTTGAATATGATGAACGCTTTACTCTCTATTTCTCCGAGTCCGCAGCAGCTTTACAAGGAATCGTTCAGGATGTTGCTTACATAATCCGCAACTGGGAGGAATTGTGTAGCAAGCCCGTCTGCCAATCCGCTCGTCGCCCTGGAGCTGCTCTGTCATGTGGCTCGCACGTCCGAATGCATTCCGTCCAATCCGATGGAGCATTTCAAATTCACTTCTCGGCGCAGCATTCATCTTGGCGCACCAAATGCAACCAGACAGCCACAATTCGCCGCCCGCGAGCGATTGAATATGCAAAGTGTTTCAATATATCAGATTTATCGTGTTCCATGCGCCAATGGATCTGTACCAAACAAGTTCGAGGCGGGGTCTCCATTCCGCTTGAGTGCTCAAAGTTTCCATCTCAGACTCCGATGTCCTCTTTAATGATTCACGGTGACATGTTCCTCGTTACGCACACCTGCAAGCAGAAATGCATCAAATGGAGTTGGCTTTAATTTCTTCAGAAGATAATCAAATGTAAAGTGACAAAGCATTTTAATTGGATTTTACTGTAACTTCTTTGCGCAAATCGACGTCTTAGAATAAATTGATTCAGGACCTTCAGGATAAAACTGTCTTAGGATCATCGGTCTCATCTGTTTTCGATAAAATAGAATTAGCAAAGTATTACCTCTTCTTAATTTCAATACTAGTCTTATTTGTAACCATTGTTGCCCACTGGTGAAACGTATCCTTAATTGTCCCATTGTAAAATTGCAGAGAAAGTAGTTTTTTATGTCTTTCCAAGAGGAAAATAAAAAAAACGCTTATGCTTGCAAAAAAACTCAAGAGCTCATCTTTACATGACTAAAACAGTTGTGGTGGCAAGAAATCGAAAGGACGCGCACGAGTTAGGGGTTGGCATCCAACTGCCATTTACGAAGTCGTTCAATCCACGGCCAAACATCAAAGTAATCCGCGAATTTCAGAGACAGAAAAAACTCGAGGAAAAAGGGTAAGCTGTAAAAAACTCCTTAAAATAATTTTTCCACAGGAATCAGAAGAATTGATGCGCTTTTTTTGCGCGTCATATATAGAGTGTGTCAGGGATCGTTTGTGATGCGTTCCGAAGGAGTTTCGGAACGACAGCGCTGTCCGCAAGGCGATTTCAAATGTCGCGAAATCCCTCAAATTCCGCATGAAATTTTGCTGTGGCACGGGGACGGGTATCGGAATTTGATGGATTATTGAAGCGGCAAAACGTTAAGGGAATTTATCTCTACCACTTGGGGCCGTTCTAGCTAAAAAAAAAAACTAATCCTTACGAGGGGATACGGTTCATTAAAAAACTGATCTCGCTACGATCGCTGACTAATTAACAAGATCGCCGCGACGGGCTGCACTGCAAATATATTATTGTAATTAAGGCACCATTATCGATCACTGCCGCGAGTTTCCCGTAAATCGCAATTGAATATTAAAAGAGATCACTTTGTTAGAATCGGATGGTGTGCATCCGTGATCCGAGGCAGCGTGGAATAGGAGTTGCCTTCCCCCATTGTCGTCGGCAGCTTACAAATGGCTCCACAGCTTAAGATATTCAAACAATTCCTTATTCGCGAGGAGAATACGATCTCAGGTTGAGGTCGGCTTCTCTGCGATCTTTGATCAGCACCGGCACAGCTTCAGCCAGAAGACGCGTAATAATTTGCCTTGTGTACGCTCAGCCTTTACTACATCTTTTGCGCTAGGTCGTCCTTTTCCAGCGTTCCGGAGTGCTTCGCTTCCAGCGAGTAATATGACACTCCAAAAGGACCAGGTTTTCACAGATTCTTGTGTTGTAGGAAGTACTTTTTCGCGTCATTCCACTCATCATTCCAAGCCTTTGACCAGCAGAAGTGGTTAATGGGATGGTCCTATATTACAATTAAAATGCATTATGATTTGCACTTGCAAGACCGATTTAAGTTCAGAGTTTCACGTACAGGTGGCGTCGTATTCAACTTTTACTTATTCCATTTATTTCAATTCTGCTCACAAAAATTCACAAGGCAGTCAGGCAGGTCAAAAAACCAGGACTTTTGTTGGCAATTAACATATTGTGAGTAATTAATTAATTGTTAAAAATAGAAGTTAAGCAACTCAAAGTCCGGTTCAATGCACATCTGTATTTCCGTTGAAATTTGAGCAAAGCATCTCGTCCGTGCCTTCACTTTTTGATTTAATCTTCCCCGGTTTCATGTAAACAACAGAAATTACGCGTAACTGTAGGTTCAGCTATAAATTCAAATTAGCTATGGAAAAATTATTCAAATAGCCTAGTTTTCTTGGGAAAGCACAACCCTCGGCAAATACATAAATCAATCAGTCGTGCAAAACGAGATTAATGTGTAGGAAACAAACATACCTCAGTATTGCATAATTGTAACGAGATTCAGTGTATTTCTAAATGGAAATTAATTATTTAACTGGATAGTTTTGAATTTTTCCATTAATTAAATTAGTCCAAAGAAGGTAATTTTAAGCAGAATCCAATTATTTTGCCTGGTATTGAATCTATATCACGGCAAACGAGTAAATAGCGTGTTCCCGGGCTTCATTTGCTTACGGTTGTGCGTTTTCTGCAGCTTTGTAGTTTGTGAGGCCGCAATTTTTACTGCAAGTGAATTATACCGCACAATTATACCTGAAATGTAAAAACGCTTAGATTTGAATAAATTTTCCAAAATCATGCATGCTACTCTTGTGAATGATCGTCAGCGAGCACGAAGACCAGGAACACCTTGCAATATGGAGCTCTGAGTGAACGATCTTCAGTGCCCTAAAAACACAGAATCGAATTGCACTCGACGCCTACTCAAGCCGTGATGAGCTAATTAACAAAACACACATCAAATTAGCGATTTCAAATCATACTAGATGCACATAACATATGTACCTACCTCCGTACAATTGTTGCAACCACAGGAAAATAATCTGAGGTATAAGTTGCCCGTCTGGCACTGTCCTATACAAAGCCACGCCATCCACAAGGACTCGCCGAAAGATTCTTCGCCCTGTTCAATAGCTATTCCCTTGAAGAGCGGCCTTAATTAACGAAAGTCTCAAGTCCAGCTCTGTGAGAGCGTTTTTAATTGATGCAGTGTTTCAGTGGAGTCGAGCGCATTAGAAACTCGGACGTCGTGTGTAGCTGGATATTACTTATCTCGAAAGAATGATCGCCTATTAAATCGAGTTTGTAGAATTTCCAGCCTCGCTGCGAATCCGAGAGGCTATAAAAAAAATTTTGCGTAAACCATGCAGCACATGCTCGCATACCAAAACTCATAAATATTTAAAAACTATCTCATGCGCAAGTAAAAATGCCGAGAAAATGCTGTATGGTCTTGAGCAGTTAGATATCTGTTACGTGGAATTTCGACATCTCTAGCTTAATACTCACTTAAGATTTTCCCGTAATTAATAACGACGACAAACAAGGGCACTTTGATACCTTCGCACTTCAGTCAACGTCCTGCATTCCTAGTTTTTCTTGGAATTATCCTTACTTATGTTGTCAGATAAATTTAAACTAGGTATTTTTTATATTCCCAGTTGATTATAACGGTTTTCAGTTTCCAGTTGATATAAAGATCACGTAGTGGATGTATAGAAATTTACTTCTTCAGTTAATCTAAAAGGGAAACAATGAAGAACGTTACTGCCAAATTAGCAATTGTCCTTGATAGAAAATGATTTAATACCTACATACATAGCTGAATCCTTTTTGTAAAAGCTGACGCAAATTATTCTATTATATTATAAATTCAAGTCGTTACGCGGCTATGAATTCCATTTAATCACCACAGATTTTTTTTCTGGGCTCACTCAAACTTTCCACGAAGTGAAAAGGGGTGATGTTGAAAAAACTGACCGCAACTTTCCTGGACGAGGGAATTGGCGTTGAGCCGCTAAATTTGTTTAACCAGCTGAAGACCGTCATGATGCCGTAATTTATTGTTGTTATCTCTCTGGTCTGAAGAAGTACAAAAAACAAGTGTAATTGATTAAATTGCAAATTTGATTATTATTCGGTAGCCATGTATTATTCAGAATGTGAGTCATTAATCATTTGCGCCAGCGCAGTTCGTGAGGGAGCTAAAGGCGGCTGATTCGCAGGTAAATGACTCATCAGATGTAGACACGAAAACCACAGGCACCTGATCATTGGCCTCTCATAGATGCGGAATACATTACGATGTGTACAAGATCCTCAATTACGGTCCGCGAGTATCGCTTAAGTGCAGCTCACGCCTCGCGTAAGGTCCACCGCAGTGAACTGTCGACACATCCGTCGATAATTATAATCTCCTGTCAATGGGCCTCAAATTCGCAGCCGTGCAGCGCAGAGGCTTACACTGGGGATTTAGATCAGGTGAGTCGAACAGCATTAGGCTTTGTTCAATTTTTAATTCAAGACTTCATAATTACTGCCCTTATAAGTAGCCTGCAGTGCGCATTTACAACGGTGGAGGTATGACGCCAATGCGGTCTCGATTGTTAATCTCCTTTTTGAGAGTTGTCTCAGTATCGTGAGAACGTTTTCACATTGAGCAGATCATTCAAATCACAGTTCAATGTTTATTGACTTAACGAAAAACAGCCGCGGAGTCGAAAGGTCACAGCTCACAAACGCTTCCTAACATAGATCCATACTTTTAGCTAATTGCAAAAAACAACGTTTTTGGACTAAAGGAAGCAGGCTTATGGAGAGACAAATCTCAATCAATTCCACATATCCAACAACTGATTCAAATCACTTCGAACAACATGTTTTCTGTGAATTAAATTGCAAATTGATTTGCGTAATGCTTGTTGCAAATGCCCGCAGCCTTTTTGGTTTCCAATTTCGTGCACCTTGGAATTTTGGTTGGGAACGTTGCGTTGTTAGTAAGCCGACACTAGATTAAATAAACCGGTGAATGAGTGATATCGCGTCCTAACATTTTCCATACTCTCCGCAGGATCGGGTTTGTTTCCTTCGACAAGGAAATCTCACAACAGCTTATAGTCAAAATTATTTATAATAAAGGACCATAATATATAATATATACTAGGTTTATACCTTTCTATCCGTTTAAGTCTGATTTCAAAAAATCTAATTTTGGCGAAAATAAAAAAATACCTATACGTCAGTTTGAAGGATTCGTGTCTCGTAATGCGCTTGTGCAAACTTAAAAACATATTCCCCATCTACAATTTTCTGTTTAAAGTCAAAATATCTGGAATAAATACCAAAATATTTGAACTAATATTTTGTATGAAACTAGCTTAATTTTCAGTAAAAACTTTTGTCAACACACTTTTTCCACAATTCGTTTTCGATCGTTAAATCCAAAATTTCAACTTTTTTATTGGCAATTTTGAAATCTCCACACTTTACGTTCGCTTTTTACAGCGAAACTGCCACTCTCACGACCACGAACCGACTATTTCGTTTTAACGCAACCCCCAATGTTAGCCATCGTCAACTCGTCTAACCCCTGAAATAAAAAACAGTCCTAACCCTTTTCGATTTGCATGCACATATAACACGCCGATGCTGGAAGTTGTTAAGGGGAAGTGTTTTTAAAAGGGTGAAAAGGAATAGTTTTTAGTAAAAGATATCTTCATACTATGGTAAAAATTAATACATATACGCTTTTTCTGGTCACATAAAAACATTTTATTATGATCTCTATCAGGGAAACTGGACTGAATACATTTTTTATATTTTTTACTCGTACTAAAAATTTCCCTCTCAGTATTTCAAGGATAGATCATAGATGGCAGCATATACAAATGCAGGCAACTAAAACATTTGAATAATAAATGGTGAACGTTAATTAGTAAACAAGATTGAATGAAGATCTTGTATTTTTATCAATTGAACTGTAAATTTCCCATAAATAAATGCAAGATCAGTAAAACTTTCCCACAGACTTAAACTTGTGATATTGTTTAGGAAAAGCATAACATTCACAGAGTGAACAGAAATTCTTAAGAAAAACGAATTTTGAAAACAATTCATGAATTAACTGACGTTTTCTAGTAATAATTATGCACTGTGCAGACTGCAGAGGTATGGCTTCCAAGTAGTTATTTATGAATCTAACTTCGCTTCCAGGATTTGTTGAAGTTTCACGGAACGAAAGGGGTAATTGTGGCGAAATGAATACCGGCCAAAAGACATAAAGCCGCAGCAGTCTGATCGGCCACCTTTAAGATGGCAATTAGGGAATAAGCATTCGTGGCATTGGCAGTGCGATCAACCTTTTATAGCATTTTAAGTAGGGCTTCGGTTCGCTTTGTGCCGAAGCACCTCCCTTCATTACTTTAATCGAACAGGCCGAATCACGAAATCAGTGCGATCAAATGAGTTATGCATTTATGCGTCTCGACCGCGCATCCACATTAGCAATTATAAGAATTTTATTGCAATGAAAATCGTCACTGAAACGCTCCACTCATAAACTCCAAAGGCGCCAGTAACGAGGATTAATGGCTGCTCCTCTTCTTATCCTACGCCACCTCATTATTAGGGGGTTTTTATTAGCTCATGATTTCAGTACTGAAGGCGAATTATAATTTATTTCAGCTAGGTAAATGTTCGCAAAATGCCAAAGTATATAAAATTTTCTATGAAAATTTAAATTTTTATGACGCCGCCGCCTTTTCCCCGGGGTTTTTGCACATCCAACTGAGGCGAATTTGGACCATTCTGGATCGCTACATATCTTCATACCTTAAAACACCGTGCCAATTAAATTAGGAGGCTTTCGATCAAATTCATAACAAGTTTTTATGGAATGTTTACGAGTGCTACCAGCTTACGATGGTACAATACATAATTCAATACAATTTATAGCGGAATACATCCGCTTTAACTACCACGACCCGATCAAGTTCACTTCGTTTTCACATAATATACTTATAGTGAAATTTTAAAATTATTATAATGATGATGAAAAATAAAAATGATGTAAAATATCTTAAGAAAGCGACGAGAATTAAAAAAAAACAGCATTATCCTTATTATCCTTTTTAAAGAATTGAGTAGACTTTCGTTTGGACAAAAACAAACTTCTAAACGCACCAACGATTTATGCAACTATAAAATTTCACAATAATCAAAGATATCAACTTTAAATTCCAGTGGTTGCAAACAAAAACTAAATTACAAATGAGTCCCGATTTAGCGAAAGAAGTCACACTTGAAGACGCCTCGAAGAAGACTTGATCCGCGCGCCTCCTTAAAAGCTGCGCACTGTGACCATGAAGTACTGACAGCAGGTCTTCTGATCGCTCCTGGAGTCACCGACCCGAGCCCGCGTCCCGCGGTCAAGGAGTCCAAGGGAATCGTTAAGTATCGACACATAAGGAACGCTTGCAGAGAGCGCCATTTTCACTTCATATTCATTACACATCATGTAATTAGCTATTGCAACCTGCAATTATTCGATTTATTTCACATTAGGGGTATTAGTTGCGTTGCGGGCAATTAGGCTCTCTCCATTAGAATAAAGGAGAGTGATTGTCGGCTGCGAAGCCATTTTTTTCGTTAAGTTAAATTTATGCAACCATGAATTGTTTTCCGTGGGAAATGCTAAATATTCCGTCTCATATTTGATAAAAACAATAATGATTACAGCAGGTTTGAAGTAATGTGAAAAATAAACGAAAAACAAATTTAACAAAAATGTCAGTTACTTTTCAGTTAAGATTAAAAAAAATATTGAAGTGTATTGATGTTAAAGCTTCGGTTAATGACTCTTGTACAAACTGTTTTTCATGCACCATCGAGTCAGTATTGTAACTATAGCGCATAAAAACAAATACACAATTAATCGATAACCGAGCATTTAATAAGCTTGAATGCAACAACCCAAACTGCAACAATCCTGCATCCTCCGCTCCCCCTTCTCCTGCCAATCGAGCTGGTATTGAAAACCACGATGCTTATCTGCAAGCAGTTAGGCGCACGTTCCTTACGTATTAGTTCTTCAATTACGTCTCGAGCTACGCTTACACTGATTACGTAGGTACACTTAATCTGCCCAACCACCGCTGGCCAGTTGATTTTCCCTGCGATTGCTGCACATATCCCTTGGGAAGCATCCCATCCTCCATAGGTACGTACTTAAGATGCACAACTGAGATCGACTTGGCTCAGTGGTCAGCAAATGCCGGTCCGTTGGTGATTGTCCTTTATTTTCTGCAAAATGCACAACTTTTTGCTGATTATGCTATTGAGCGGACCGAGCATATGTAAACTTGATGGAATGTCCATAGCGGAGCTGTTAGCGATGTTTATGTTTCCAGGGTTTTTGCTCAAAATGTCCCTTGTCATATCTTCCGCTTGCGCATCTCAACGCGGCCGAGATGTCGCGGAATCGCGTTCCTGCCCCACTGCATACATTCACGCTCGGCCCAAGATATGATAAACCATTCGCGGCCACATTATGTATTTATGAAATACTTAACATAATTCCGTAATCTGAATGCAGGGAATAGTTGCGGGTCGGACTTATCTCACGGAGATGGGAATGAGCGCTGACGGATCCCAGCTCGTGTATAATTCCATGTCATTTGGATTTATCTGATTTGAATACATTTCGATTCCCGTTCAGGGAAGACATGTTCTGGGAGCTTCTGCGATCATTCGAAATGCAATTATTATGTGTCTTCCTGGCATTAGTCCCTATTATGCAGTTCGGATTTGCACAAAATTTCTCCTGCAAATTACCAATGCACCAATGCAATTGATAATAGCACGTAACACCTTCGAATCACTGCAGTTTCACGAGGCAATCTGCCGCCACTCTTTCCCTCCGCTCGGTGCTACGCAGGGAAGCTCTGGAGCGATGATGGTCTAATTAAAATTCACATGCAATTAACTCGGCAAACGGACGAGTCAGTTGTCGCTGCTCGTTGGGAACTCTCTTGTTAGGCGTTTGACAAATTCACTGCAGATCGGAGTTCTTCGCCGAAGACGGAGGTCGGACTGTCGAGCGTCGTTCTTGAGCGCATTCTTCATGGGATTTCTACGCTTAAATACGCTTATGACCATGTGAACCATTGCTGCTTCTGTAATAATTGCACTGTACATACATAATTCATTAAGGGTGGCCGAATTCGTGGCCACCAGCATTAAAGTAACCTACTTGGGTCACTATCGATTTGGACGCAAATTGTGTTGGCACTTCGTCACTGCACAATTTCGATACTTTGCGTATTATACACATGACCTTGCATAATACTCTTTACCTCATCCGACTGCATGTCATCAATTTGACCTAATTGAGACCTGGCGGTCGGCGGAATAAGTTTTGCACGCACAATTGCATGCGCCAGCATTTGGCATATGTGCAATGATTGCAAATTTTAATTTGCGACAACTACCCCTACCCATCGCGGCTTAATCCCAAATACTATAACAAATTAGCTGAAGTATTCAAGCAGTTGCAGTGAGACTAATTACCTCTTATTAAATTCACTTAATTAATGCCGCTATTGAAGTCGTATTTTTGTGTAGGTACACTAATCGTGAAAAACTGTACATACCTAGGTAATATGAATGCGACATTTTAAATTAACCTCAATTAATTAACAATTGTTATTTATTTCAAGCTTCAGTAATAAATTGTTCATAATGCATATACATAAACAAATGCTCAATCCATTAATTGTTCTCTTTTTTTTTTTAATAAAATTAAACCAAGTGTTACGAAGTAAGCTTGTGTAATTTTCACATCAAAAAGATTGAAAGTAATAGTCAGATTGAAAATGGATCTAAGAGGATCGTGATTTGCATGGAACGGCATTTGGTAATAAGATGAAGGAATTTTCTTGCAGAAATAACTCTTGGCAATTATTCACAACCTGACCATAAATGGAAACTGTGACCGAGGCGAAAGACACAGAGGTGCAATTGCGCCTGCTGACGACCGGCACCGAGAAGTCGCTAAATTTCCATCAATGCAACATTTGAAAGGCCACTGAAATCGAAACGTTTGTATTTTAATTAGGGTAATTATTTAATTAGCATTCTTGTATAAAAATCCATTGAAAAACCTGGGAATTAAATGAAGTAAAATCGATAATCCGACAAACAAGCAAAACAAAAATTTAAAATTCTTTAACTAAAGTAAAATAAAAGAAGAAAAATAATTTAATGTGTTAAAAGAAAAAAAGAATTTGAAACCGCCAGTTTAACAAATAGCAACTAATGGCAGACTTGCCAAATCCTAATCAATGTCCTTGATATTTTGTGTGTGGCAATGATTTCCTTAGAACATACAAATATGTATTTAAGGACAAGTACTCTCTGTTCAAAAATCTAACCCTTTTTAATGTTGACAGCAGAAAAAAAATGGAATTGCAAAAGGGGTAAGAGTAACCCCACTTTTTTATAAAGAGGGAAAGAGTATAGTATTGAAGTTACGTCTAAAAAACAGGCAGTCCTTCGATGGAAATACTTTTTTCTGATAGACTGCATTCAACTGAGTTTTATCCCCACCTTATTCAAAGTTTAAAACGCTGAATGTGCGCATATTCAAATTAGACATTTTCCGAATTGGTATTCTGGAAATGTATTTAAATAGTAGAAATCCTGCTAAGGATCTCAAACAAGTTCAGAACTGCTAGCATGAAACCTCAAAATATTTTAAATTATTAAAATACTGAATTCAAAATTTTAACGTTGATCTAAAGTTGAAAACATTTTGTCAGTGCAATATTAAAAATAACTTGCAATTGTCGTTATAGAGGATTAAAAGAGTTAAAGTGAGAATAGTGATATTGTGAAAGATTTTCTTAGGCTATTGGATTACTATTGAAACGCAGAATTTTTTTCGGAGACCTCCGCTCAATTTCCGATGCCTGTTTTATTTTTTACCTTTTCTACTACAATTTTTTTATATTTTATTTTTATTTTTTTTTTTAAATAAAAAACGTTAGCCTTAGTTAAGGCAGTTTATGGGATTCAACGCAGATTAATTATTTTCAAACCCCTTCGATCGGCTTTCACAACCACAACCTTCGAAAGGAACAATTAGTGATTACCTTGACAAATATTTCATTCCAACCAAAGCAGGATTCTCCAGCGAATTGAGCTGATATGTTTGCAAAAAGCTGACTGAAAAAGAAATTGCCGAGCTGCGTCGAACGATTTCAGATCGATTTGAATTGCTAATTCGAAATTGGCGCCGAAAATATTAGTGCATCAGAAATATTGCCTAACCGTCGAGTGCACGTTTTAGGTAGGTCAAGTACCTGCATATAATGTGGCAGCATGTGCCTGCCGAAAGCAAACTAACTGCGAGGATAAATTTCGGACAACCGAGGACTGCCGCTGACTGTTACACCAAAAGTCCTGAATTGTTCGCAAATTCACCACACCAGCAAAAAAGTCCTCGTTCGAAAATCTCAAATGAATTCTGAGCACTTATCCCAGTCCAGCTAATGATTAGTTCGGGCGGACAATAAATCTCAGCTGCGGGGCTTTTTATCTGTCCTGGTGACAGAAATTATTTGAGAACTAACAAAAACACGGAATTAATTTCGTTTTTCCCCGGCCCCTCATTATAGAGAAAAGTTGACGTTACCAAATTAATGCAGATATGCCCGCGGCAAGATCCGCGAGCCCAACAATAATATCTGGTGGCCCGAACAGGTGCAGAAAGTATGTGGCATGCCACAATCCCAGTGACATGGTCGCGGTGCATCTTTTTATCTCCGCACCGCCGCAAAGCCAAGCAGGTAATTTATGCGTTTACATGAGTGCGTTCTAATTGAAAATATCTGCAAAGTAGTCATGTGCTATGCCAGGGAAATTCTTGGGAAGTTGCACATTAGCATGCCTGGAACTCTTGAGCAGTCATTTGCCTTCAGTGGGCAACCGAAAATCCGCGCTTTTCCTACACTCGCTGGAGTCATGCATTTCTGGTGCTCAGTTTTGTCAGGGAAACGCGGAAAAGCGGTGTGGTCCTGCATCTCTCCGCAATATCAGCGATCCGCGTGAGGTTCCAGCATAATTGCTGGACATGCACAAGGAATCTGCCGAAGCCTCGGTGGTCGTGTGAGAAGAGACGATTAATTCCCGCTGCATAGGAAATGAGAGCGAATTAACGCATGTCGGAATGCGCCTTTGATTGCTATTAGCAGATGCAAATTCGCCAGTGTGAAATATCGCCAGCACGGACCGTATACAAATATGTTCTAATCTCACTTCTCCGTACCTCGGACTATCCAGCTCTGCGCAGTGCGTGGAATACGTAATGAATCCGCGTCAATGGCGTAAAGCGTGCGCTGAAAAAATTTTTCTTCTAAACAATTTTAATTACTGCACTTTCTCCGTGCATTACTTCTATTACTGTTATTAACGCGATCAATTAGCTCGTACAATTGATTTGCATATCAAAGACCAAGGATCGCTTTCAGTTTATGATTGGTAACTTAATTATTGCGTTGCGATATGGAGATGTGAAGTTTGAAAATTAAAAGTGCGGAAAATTAGCAAGAAAATTTCTACATAACTACACTATATTTTTCTAAAGGAAATGAAAATCTTCTTGTACCTTCTTTTTCTTATTCATGTAGAGATTAATTGACATACAAATACAATTTATACAAATTACAATTATTCATATTTCATACATACTGAAAATGCTAGAAAATATTCCCATAAGACAAGATGGAAAATTCAGGAGCAAAAAAAACAAGCTAATAACAAATTAGACCAAAAATAGATATAATGTGTAAATTTATATTAATTTAATCATTAAATGTTCCAATATATTTGCAGCTGAACCAAAGTGGAGAAGGATGATAATTCCGGAACCTTTAGTACTTTTCAACATTTAAGCAGCATTCACGCAATCCTGTTCCAACAAAGGGCGAGTGCGGGACTCTCCAATGAGACAAAGTCGATTCTTCGCATCCTTGTTAAAATATTCATGAACGAACACAAGTAACAGTACCACAAGTCCATTGAGATATGATAATTTGAAGGATGCGAGATCTGACAGCATCGAAAAAGTAACAAGGAAAAGGTATGCTCCTGCGAAGCGCCGGTCACGTACATGGCTCACCCACACACCTTCATTATGGAAAACTGAAGGGAAATCATCCAGGAAAAAAACACTGTTGGGGTGTGAGGAGACCGCCCAATGCTACTAGAAAGTTCCTCTCACTTGTGGAGATCCGATGGCATACAGGCGCGGGGGAGCTATGTGAATTGACATGCAAAGTAATGTGGGCCCCGGCATAAATTTCCACACATTGTTGTGTACGTGAGCATCCCCCTGCCATGCTGTGTAAAAGGGACCAAAGAAGTGCTCGTTATATATGCTCAATGTAACGGGGTGGAATACCCGTTTTCTATGGGACTACATCGTTGCTCCATAAACCGAAACATTTTCCACCCCCTATTCCCGCCAGGATGTATGCCTTTGTGTACCCCATGTCACTTTACAGAAACGGCTTTGTATATGTATGCAACCATTGAGGGTAGGTAGCATTTTTTATATTCCCGATTTTATTTTCCGCCCTTATCTTGCATACACTTACAAAATTTATATGTGAATTTTATGTGTGTGACACAAAAATCGATTTTCCCGTTGTCATAGATGATTTTCCTTCCACCCTTCTTCGGTAATAAGTTTTAGCATCCTGTACGAATACATTTCTTTGTTCAGAGCCGAACGATTGATCTGGGGTTGATTTATGCTAGGGGCTATCAACCCTTTGGCAAATTTGAATGCCAGACACTGCTGCATCCTATCTTCTGGGATGGAAAATTTGAATGCTGCGCCCAGTGGGTTGTCACTCTCCTCATAATTTTAAAATAGATTTAAAAAGGGATGCATGTTGAGGAACGCACACAATTTTAAGTGAGCGAATTTCAACTTTTGTTGCGCAAGCGTATTTTAAAGGTATGCAAAACGTATTTGGGGGGAAAGCGCGGGGAGCGATTTTATTTTTTATTGGTCGTAAATTTTAAATTGGGGGCGTGTTTTGTTGCCTGTCTAAAGCGAAGGTTAAGCATTTTACAAGAGGCACATTGTATCCACTGGCAGTATTATATACATGAGTGTGTACATAAGGTGAGTCCCAATGAACCTTTACGCGACCACACTACCAGATTTGGTTGGCGATAAATATTTATCAAGGCCGCTATAAGATTCATGTCCATAAATACATAATTAGAAAAGTTTTCTAAAAAATGAGCAATATGGCGTCCAAAAATGGAGAACGAGTGATTTTTAATTGGACGTGCCCGAGGGACACAGCTCTGATTAAATGTAACACGGAGGATCGCAGCAGAGTTTTTAATTAAGGATGATACAGGATGAAGTGCACATCTATTAAATTAGACATGATAGAAAACTATTATACCTCCAATTTACTTTAAAAGGTTGTATTATTTTCAACCTTCCAATGTACTTGAGCTTTTAGTCGATGCATAGGGAGTAAGTACCACTACCAGGTGTCCAGGTACTGTTCAGCAGTACAGATGTATTGATGAGTTTTTTTAACGATTATGTTGTAGTTGCTTTCAATTTTGTATATAAAACTAATTTGAATTATTAGTAGGAAACATCGTCATTCGTTCTTGCATATTTTCATTATATTTGAACACGAATCAAAGTAACAACAATTTTATGTTCATTATTCTTCTTGTTGGGGAAACCATTTTTTGATCTTCATGTCCAGGACGATGGTGGAATTATACAACACTGGATTACAACTTTCAAAACTGATTGCAGCAATCCGAACAGAGCACACTTATGCAAGTCGTAAACATAAGACAAAATTTATTGCATATTTTATATTTATGAATGTACTTATCATGATGGGCAATAAGTAGCTGTTCTTTTTGGCTGGTGCTCTGGTACCCAAATTGCGTACCCGCCAGGACCGTCACACTCCAGCACTGGTGGATAAATTTGATCAGATATGCCAAACACCACATTACAGCAAGCCGGAGCTGGTCCTGCTGATGTTGCTCCTTTCGTGAGCCACCCCTGGTTCTGCAAACACTTTCCTGCCTGATAGGACCATCACGAGAGGCAATTTTTTATGTTTTCATTTCGTGAATATGTTGAGATTGGATAGCTAAGATAAAACTCCAGAAAAAACAGAGCACTCCACTTTTATGAATATATGTATGGCTTTGAGTGGAGGGTGCACTTATTTTATTGCTTAATTCATTATTGTTATTGGTTTCCTTCTTCAAATTGAATTGAACATGAAAATTATGACTTTTCAAGGAGACATATATGCCATAGATTAACTCAAAGAAACTGATTGCACACAGTCACAAGGACTAAAGGAAAACAGCAGCTAAGAACTTGAGGTCCATCCCAAAAACTCATAATATACTATATACCTACTTTGTCCTTGGCTAAAAATGCTGAGAATATAGATTGCTACAAATTTATTGTTATTATTTAATTTTACCAAAAATCTGACCGAAATATTTCGTCAATAACTTACTCGATGGTATGCTTATGAAATGGATTCTAAAAATGCTTAAATTACTAACATTTTTACTTGTATTAGTAGTCCACCCAAATTTATATGTTTCTGTTTTCCTATTTTGAAAGTTAATGCCCTGGAGGCCTAGATTAGTTGTTGGCATATCTGTTCACTCTTGGCATGAAGCATAAGCATAAAATAGACTCGCGACTTCGGTCAGTTTTTTTCTTATAAGGAAGCACAGAAAAAAATGTATTATTTTGCATTAAATTTGCTGTAAAAAATTATGTCGTCCAAAAACACGAAAAACAACAAAATGACATGGCACAGCTGATTACTTTTTACATCAATTCACTACTATACGTATTAGTATCACGTACGGCGGCTGATACTAGTATATCGAGTCTAATAGAGTTACAGCAGGTAAATTTATAAGTCGAGTTCATAATAGGAAATTTACAATTTACTTGAGCTACGTCATTATGACGTCTCTTATGCTCTCGTCTGTCCGCCATATAACGCTTCATTAAGACATTCAGTCATTTATACATAAGTTATACAATTGTGTACTTTGATTAAATTAACATAGGAATTCGCAGAATTTAAACCAAATAAATTATAAGTCTGTGGGTTCTGTTATCCTTTATCAAAACTCTTGGCGCTGGGCGCTGGCGTCCTTACGAAGCGTGATAACCAAGTGCCATAAGAAAGTGATAGCCAGATTCATTGGTCCTTCAATGCCGACCAGATAAAGTCGCATATGACATATAAGTTCGGAAGCATCATCCCCCAATTCTAAGTGCGATGGGTTGTCCTTATGCGTATAGCTTCATTACATTTGATTCTTGAGTCCTTTAGCGTTTCAGAGGCCGCAATATCCCCATTTAGCCTGTATTCATGCCAGGAGGCTCAGGAAGCTCGCATTGGCTGGGATTATCCATGAATATTTTTGGATATTTTATGACCTTCAGAAGAATTTTGGCCCTTTTCCATTTGGCCAAAATTGAGTTTCTATATTTTATGATCGAATTCGAAATCCCCACACTTCCGGTTCCGCTGCTTTTTGTGGAAGGTAATTTCGGTTTTATTGCTTATGGAATGTATTTTGGAAACATCAAAGCTAACTTTACTTAAAGAAGGCAATTGGATATGGTAAGCGCTTTAATTTGGTATCAGTGCATGAGTGGGAGGGTTGGCATTGTTGACTATTCCTTATCTTCTCGTAGCTCTGCACACTCGTCGGCCTCCTTAATTCCAATTATAAGAGGAACTCTCCGAACATTTGAAATTTCTTTCTAAGGCAAGCCAAATGATGAATTTCTTCTTGGCAGATCCTTCCAATTCCACTTACCACTCGAACGCATTTAATCTCCTCCTGCTCTGAAACGCCCGGCTCCGTGTACGCATTTCGCAGAAGGCAGTCGAGCACTTGTACACATCAAAAGTTCAAAGAAAGTGATAAAATTCCATTTGAGCCTTCTCAAGGGGTAGCTTCTCGTAGCTTGTTTATTTCCAATTTTATGTCGGCTTAAGGACATAAACAGCACAAAGAGTAAGGGCTTCGCAAAAAACGTCATTCTTGAGTGGGTGGCAACCAGGGAAGAACATGGCCCCATATCCAGGACGGATACCTTGAAGTGAGGGGTGTCAATTTTTATGTATGCCATCGTATGAATAAAAAGTCTGCCTCCGATTGATTGGATTAAAGTTTTTGCATCCGACTGAGTCGTTTTCTAATCTGTATGGAGGGCAGGGCCCCACCAGAGTTATAGCGCAGTAATGCGAGCATTTCCAAAAATCCCCAATCGGATTATGTTTTAGAGAAAATATTTACAGTGCGACCTAAGCTGTTTTATTCGCATTTGAGAAGAGATTAAGATGTGGATTCAAACTGCTTTTACGTATACACATTTATTTATTATTTGTTCTTCCGCAGGAGACATTTGGAAATTATGGTATAATGGCTGAACAGCGAATTTCTTACTCTGGGTAGAAACCAAGAGAAACCATTACGTCCATTTGAACAGCGTCGCTTTAAACCAGCGCTAGACGAACTTCCAACCAACAATCCCAGTTCATGCATTCAACCGTAAAACAGTATTTATCAACAAAAATGATCGTTCAATTAAGGTTACCATTCCAAAAAGTGAACATGTAAAAACTAATTAAAGCAGCGAAATCAATTGGAAAGGGAACGGAGAATTCTTTTGAGTTGAAAAGGGACAAAAATCCAATTTAATTGGATCCTTACAAAGATGGAAACTTGGAAATTCTTCTCATCTCTGCTCCAGTTGAATCCAATTTGAAAGTTCCAACATTCCTCCGGTCATCCCTTATGTCTTATCTCGACTGCTTCGATTTTGCACATCGACATGAAGCCTGGGATATATCACCTTAACTCGAGGAGAAATTCTTTATTCAACTACACCCACAACAGTTTCACAATCCGAAGGATAAAGGTTCTTGGTTCTTGGTTGAGGACAAAAAAGCGGAATTGATTTGACTGTTGACTGACACACCCCATTCGTTGTCGTGATGGCATGGACCTGGCCACTACATGCACAGCACAGTTTCCTCCATCCCTGGGTATCGGGGAATGACATCGCAGCACCATTGTCCATTCTAATGAACCATTATTCTGACACAAGTTTCAGGTTGACAATTTCGTGCCGAAATTCATTACAAAACTCTGTTTTTGAAGAAATGCGATCATTTAAAACTTAACAATAATTTATATCGGCACTCACAATCGTTTAAAAATCAATCACTCACAAACTGTCAAACACTTTTCACGCAAATCGTATTTCTTGCTAGGACGACTGAAGGGGTGGGGGTGCTCGGATGATGAAATGCGTAGAAGTGAGTAAATCAAATCCAAACACCTCCTCTACGGAGCTCCCCCAAGATGACGTCTGAATATTGTTAACTTAAATGGATGAAAAATGATCCTTCGTTACATTCGGACAATATGCAATCTCATAGCCGGACAAAAATGCTAATTCCAAGTCCTGGAACACTCCATCTAAGGGCAGACGAATCAAAGCGTGTCCGCAGATTTTGTGTACTGGATGATTAATTGCTCATGCATACGAGTAGTTATATGTTTCGATTGCCTACAAATAAAATGGAAGGAAAATTAATTAAATTCTATTCTAAGGGGTGCAGTGCTATTTCGAACACATTCGATCACATCACCTCTAAACTCCGGGGCTTTTCTATGCTTCGTTTGTTTTAAATTCCTTCTCTAAGGTTTTTAGAAAGCCGATTACTCCCCCTCTGCCGAAAAACGGATTCTGGGAACACATTACACAAGAACGATTTGAACTTACTTTGAACATAGTAAGAGGTTTACTCTATAGGAATATTTCCCTCATTCTATCAAAATATAAAAAAAAAAATACATTTACTTTCGAAAGCTTCTTCCTGCGAAATTTCGAATTATTTTTCACTAATTCTGCGATAAGCCGAATGTTATTTTTTGTGTTTGTGAACTTGTAATAAGATTGAAAATTTCATGAATACTTTATAAGGATACTTAACTATTGTATACGGAAGTATAATTATTGGTTTAGGCCAATCATACCCTGGTCTAGAAGTCAAGAACTGAGAACAGCATTGTTTTAACACAGAAGAAACATTTGTTGAGAAATCAATAATAATAATCATGTAAAAAAACCGTGCAAAATCAGTTCTCCCGTGAAAAATGAAACTCGTTTTTAATTATTGAATAGGCTTGTAAAAAAGAAAAGTTTTTGGTATCTGTAAAATTTCATCGAGCAAAACCAATCCGTGTAAAAACATATTCATTCAAATAATAAATAAGTATAATTGTAATATGTATGAATATTGTATAATCAAATAAAAAAAAACCAAAGAAAGTTAATATGTAAATATTCAGTACCTACTTACCTAAACAAAATCAAAATTTTTGTATAAAAATGATTCAGCCTTATATGGCAACACTAAGAAGGAATTGCCTGATTTTGCTCATTTTACAATTTTAAGGAAGTAGAAATATCAATCCTGTAGCTATAAGCGTTTTGGAGTTATCGTCTGGAAAGACAGACAGACGGACATCCACGAGACGGTTTCTTTTCACTTCTCAATCATGAATAGAAAGTTATATTGTATGTATATGAAGAGCTGGCGTTCAAATCGTAACATGTCCAAAAATTTACAAAATGAATTAGATTTGAATTCTCCCCAGTTATTTCTATGAGGCTGTGATCAAGTTTTCTAGCAAAAAAAGTTATTTTATCTATAATTTTGACGTCAAAATATACATTTTCAGTCAATGCGATGTGAGACTGTTTTTACGTGTTTTCTCGACAATATTTATCATGGACATGTTACAATTTGAACGCCAGCTCCTCATATACATTATATTTAGTTCTTTTTTTCTATCTCTCAAAACTAATATTATACCTACCCTACATCTAGATCTAGCTGGTATAAAAACGAGAGGCAACTTTACCACAAACTACTCCCAACCATTTCGAATAATGATAACAACGTATTTCAGGTAAGCTTCAATTATAACTCATTACTTCCCATAAAAAACATAGGAAGTTTCTGGTTTCAAAACAAAACGTTAGGCGCGCATTTACCAATCCTGGCCGTATATTTCGATACCGATTAATCAGTGCATATAAATCAGAAACACCCAGGCAACACCAGGGTGTCCCCCGCAACCCCTGAGTTATTAGGACAGCGAGACATTCACTCTGCTGCTGTTGGAACGGAATTCGTGAAAAGACAGAAGCTGTAAAGCAACAGAAGGGATCCGATGTCACTGGACGGACCGGACAAGGAACCTGGTGGTGAAGTAACAACAAGTACAATGAAGCCCTATGAAATCCTCTCATTAATATTCCGCAACGATATCGATGCTCTGAGCAAAAATAAGATAAAATGTGAACATTATGTGTCTCTTCATACCCGGCTGGGACGGCGGCATGAACAGGATGTCTTCTGCTGTCGAGCCCACTCCTTCGGACTATAAGAAGCCTTGGAATTGCCCAGAACATGGTAGTCTGGATATCAATGCGGCTGTGATATCTGAATAGAATCGCAGACTGCTCCAACAACAAGTAATGTACAATAATAGTTGGCAGCCCCACCTCCTCGGTTCCCATACTCCTTGCATCCAACCATAAATCATGGCACTCAACGTGAAAGAAAGTTGGGGAACCGGGTGCACTTGTGAGCCCAGCCATTGGAGTTCTCAGATCTCTTCCGTTTGATATAATTTATATTACGTAAGTCGGAATTTTAAGGAAACATTGAAGAAGTTTAAAATCCTTTTAAGCATTTCACAACCCAAGGATGATAATGAAAAAATGTCTGGTACACCTACAAATTCCGCCAGCTTGCTGCACCGAGGGGCCAGAGCCGTGCATTCCAATCCTGGAATTACAACCCAGTATAAAATATTAATTATCACACAAAACTTCGTCGGCCCGTTCACCCACACACTGGCACCACTAAGTTCGCACAGTGGGACGGAGGCAACTCCTCCAGCCTTGCACACGAATAGTTGGTAAATTCGGGGTTGCTTACAGGAAGAGCCTCCATATTCACCCGGGATACCATCGTCCATCGTAAGTCACAATAAATGAATGCACTGCAGGACGACGATAAGGTTTCATCTCTCGAAATTAAATGAGCTCTGAAATTACTTTCTCTGCGTTTCTTTATTCCTCCTGCAGCCAATATCCAGCATCCGAAAGGTGGCGAATCAACTTCTCCAGATAAGAATGAATGGAGTCTCGGGATCTTTGGGGTTGGTCTGTTTTTGAAATATTGAAGGATATTTCTGAGAGTGACGTGAATTTAATTTTTATTATTTCGCAATAGTTCTGCAAGATTAAACTACAATACAGATGCTCGAGGGATGTATGCCCAATGCTGGATAGATCGCCGTTTCAAATGAGGCCTGCAATTGGAGTCTAATGACAATATCGATGTTGCTTTACCTAAAGTAAATAAATTTTTCTTAAAAAGTTAAGATAATTGACTGTATCCAGTTCCGGGACATATCGGTAGCAATACCTTTGAGAAAATGAAGCGCACCAGGTCAAGCAGAAATGTTTCTAAGGACATTCGAACGTAGTGATCTACAGTAAAACAAGCCCACGCCAGCCTCCTGTTCTATAGTAAACAATCAATCCAATGTTGAACGTACTGTTTGCCTTTTTTGCAGCATTTTTATTTTAAGCTGCGGGAAAAGGTCTTCCTTGAATTCGATTCCTGATCAAACAAAGGTAGGTGAGCAGTGTGCGGGAGTACAAGGATCCGGTTATTTAGATAATAGGACGAGACCCTTTTTCAAACAAATAAACATAATGATGTGTTCCTTTTTGACAAAACAAATAAGGTTCATGTATCTACCGAGTTTTGTTTCACATATTTACGAGAAATGTTTATTTATGTGAAAGTCTTGTGTAACAGCCCTCCTGAGGGAGCTTTCCCTTGCACAATTGTACCTTTCCTCCTATACAGGATCCAGGCACAACAAAGCTTCATTTAGAATTTCTATAAATTCTTCAAGAAAGAACGGCGAGAGATGACGCTCATTTGCAGGAGTATAGAGAAAAGGGATCACAAGATTCTTCAGATCCCTTTTTCCTTTCCATAAAAAGAAGGATAAAATCAAGGGAAAGCTTGAAGAGAAATAAAATTGAATTCAGCTCACAGAATTTCCTTCCTGTCAACATTGTCAGAACGTATCCCAAGTTCGATTGTATCCTTTTCGTTTTGTGTACATATTTCCATTTTTAGGGTGAATTCATAGAAAAGCTTGGCATACGAGATGGCCAGGGACATCCGTTAGGACAACGTTGCTTGGTTTGTTTACTAGCGACAGTAAAAAGTTCTATTTTTTAGATTTCTTTTTTTTCTTTCTCATTTACTTGCAAGAAGAGGGTGTGCTCCATTAAAATGATTAAATTTGCTGTGTTTGAAGGGCAAAGTTCTGTGTTTTGAATCTTTTTCACCAAACAAGAGAAACTCACTTACAAATGTGTGACGTTACAGACTCCGACACAAACAGGACCTTTCACAGGAGGAGCTATAAGTTGCTTCCATAAAAGGGGTATCCTCAAATGGTAACCCTCATTCACGCACTGGCTTTAAAATATTTTAATGATGAATATTAAATATAGTTGCAAGAAAAAAATTAATCAGAAACCGCACCATAGAAAACATAGGGTTCAGGATATTTATGCCGCAAGGTGTCAATATCTCACAGAAACTTTTGGTAGCTTCCCCAAATATCCCATTGCTGACTTCTTAGGTAAAATTCAACCCACTCGCAATATATATGAAATGAAAATATGTATAAGGAATAAGGATGCATGCAAGTACTAGCACAAAGTTACTCTCTGAATTCGTGCAACGTAATTAATCATCCGAGTCTCAACCCTTTCGAAAACTCCCCAGTGGCCAATGGGTTCCATGAGCGTTATTAGTTTCCAAAAAGGATCGCATCGAATTACACCCTTAATCCATTTCTACCTCGCAGGACATGCATTTTTACTTTATTCGCATCCCCCTTACTGTGGAGTTCGATTGGGGGCTTAGCGCCATCCCAAGTTCTGCCATCCAGATTCACTCCCTGGCCATAACTCATTCATCATCTTTTTCGATGATGTTCCTTGTACCGTCACACAAAACTCGTTTGTATGAGTTCATCCATTGTGTGCGCTTTTACCCTAATTTCACAGGCCTCAACTGTATACACCAAATTAACCCTTTCGTCTGCATTTGTGAGGATGATAGTGATGAGTGTGGGATTCGCACAAGCCGCCCAATGAGCCAGGTTTAAGTGTTCCCTTTGGCGACATGTTCCACCCAGCAGGCTGGTAACAACCCAGAGGAAGATGGCGGCATTTGAATAGAATGGGGTCGCCTTATACGTACATCCGACCAGGACACATTTTGCTGAGCGGGTGAAGACAAGTGATGTAGCAGAATTGCCAAAAATTTCTGACTTTTGTTTAAGAGCGTAAAAGGGTTCGATAACTCTCATCAATCATTGCATTCTGTGATGAGTCATGCTACATGAAAAAGTACTCAGAAGGAGGAATAAATCCAATCGAGGATATTTGCGTCATTAAGCGCAAAAAGACGTGTTTCATGAAAATTCTTTCAAAGATAACACTTGACCATCCTTTCAATATTTTCAAGTTGACGCAAGTTCTTGCAATCGCGTTGGATAGTTTCCACCGTGTTGGACATGGAACATTCATTATTAAAATGTGAAAGAGTTGGTAAACCCCATCCTCCAAGGCTCCAGTACACGAGGAAACTTCTGAAAGCCCTTAGGAACTAAACTGGAGATTTATCGTCTCCAAAAAGAGAAACAAATGCTCAGAAATTGGAACTAAAAATAAAAAATTACCAACAATAAAACAAAACGAAACCCCTTCATAAATTTTAATAAAAGTAGATAGCATGACGGAAACCATACTGAGAGCTGCTGTGTCCTTTTCCTGGATGAAACCATCCCTGTGGCTCGCTGGGATACGAACGATGAATGCACCACAAATACCAACGAAAATGTACTTTATTTATATTTTCATATTTTCATTCCGCTCTCCATGATTTTATCGTCTGCTTGCTGCGTTGTTTTTATTTATTTCGCGCCCACCCCAAATGATGACGAATGTAAGGATATCTCCTCGTTACCATTCCACCAAGAACTCTTCCAGGAAAACAGTTGCTATAACAACACATGCCTTGGCAACTTACCAGAATATATTACGTATGTAGGTTGATGTGGCGGTATGTTGCATAAGCTCGAGGAAAGCGATGGATTATGCATATTTTCAAAATAGTCCCTTAAGGCTAGGAAGTGCCAGGACGCTCTTCTTGATTTATGTTAGTGAATTCAATTTCAATGGAGATAAATGTTAGTGCCTCGCATTTGTGTAAACACACTTATTATGATTCCATTATTCCAGAATGCAGGCATAATGCTTTCAATTAGAAAAAAGTTCCTTTTAAAGTCATTTATAAATATTTCATGAAACTTTATACAATCTGTGCATTTTCGTAAAATAAAGTTCATTGTACTGCTGGAATATTTTTCTTGCGCATAAAGAAAACTTCTTTGATAACACTCGAAAACAAATTAAAACAGCTATTCCAGTGGAGAGAAATTCGCATCCTTTCGATACTCTGTGTTTACCTTAAGTGATCCATCCAGACAGAGCATTGCTCTCTGCATACCCAAACAAACTCCATTCAGCCCCAAACACTTCATGTTCCCGCTGCAACTTAACACCGTCCCAAGCTTTTCGGCTTCGGTATAATTACTTTATGAAAAATCAATAGACGGCACAACAAAACACCACCCTCAGAGCACAGATGTTTCCATGTGTGTACTTAAGAGTGGCTAGTCAAACGCCTGTCCCACACTGCTTAACTGCCACATCCACTTGTTCTCCACGCCAGCATCCTTGGTCCAGCACTTGCAAAGCTGAAATCCATTCCACTTCCCTGCGATATGTAAGATGCTATCCCCAAGTTGATGTGTCATTTGCAAGTGCCCGAGAAAAATCCCTAATGGAATTTATGTTAATAATGTGAATATAATTAGTATATAGTCATCGTGGTGTGCGGAGCTCGTTAGATAAGAGCAAGTTTTGGCAACATAGTCAATACATACCTAAATTTGTGATAAGGCACTAAAACTTTATGTGTCAAACATTGTTTCGCAAAATTCAGGACCTTAATAATATAACAGGATAACAATATTCACTAAACAAAAGCATTATATTGGACTTTGTGTTTGGAGTCAGGTCATGAGCATGTTATACTCAAAAGACAATTGTATGAAAGAGTTGTGTAATTTGTAGCCTTATTTTGCAAAAGTAGCTCTAATTATTTCTAGGTCCTGGAAAAGCTAGACAAATTATTACCTAAATACCTAACCAAAAAGTTTTTGATTTACTGATATCAAAATTCAGTGAAAGGTGCGTTTTTTTAAAGACCTATACAGATCTCCATAAAAAGCGTTCATCCTGCTATATAGCTGGATCAGATCATAGGAAATTTCATAAAATTCCCATCGTTTAGAATGTGGGCAATTTTATAGCAAATTTAATAAACTGTCATTTTTGGGAACTTTTTTTTAAAATCGTCTTCAAAAAATTCCTGCAAACATAATATTCAATAAACATTCATTGGCAATACTTTTCCCAACCCATATAGAATTCCATTTTTTATAAAACATTTAATTATTCCAAATTATATTATATATAATTTGACACTTCATAGTCTGACACTTGAAAGCAATAAACACAGCTTCGGTTTGATATTTCGTAAACTTCACCTGCCGTTTTTTTAAAGATCGGAATCTGCACCTGAAATTGAATTCCCCATCGAACTTTAAACGTACAAATAACACCCCAAATCTTTTATCACAGTCAAAACATGTTTTCTTTTCTCTTGCACGGCGTCCATTAGTACGCAATTTCACGTAAATTTCGAGCATCCCTTCTATGGCCGGCATTTACTCCACTTCGCCCTCAAAATCAGACAACTTGTCTTACCACTTCATTACGCTCGGATTTTCATAACCACGGGGTGAAAAGTTTATGAATGCTCACTTCCCCTGGCATGTTACCGCTGAAAAGAAATTTTCCACAAAAATATGAAAATCATAAGGAAGTATGTATAAAGAAAGGTCGACTAAAAAATTGCGCAAATACTGTGACGTTACGCAACATTTGATTCCCAATCCGGCACGTATTTGCGAACACCGACTCCCGGACGCCCCAAGGCAGCACGCACCCCGCACAAATTCCAAAAATTTACTCCCATTGTTGAGTAATAATCTGTCCGACATGAATTTTTCGACATTTTTTGACTTTTTAAAAGATTCGACGAGGGGTAAATCCCGGATGAAATAACGGGAAGCCCCGAAATAATGCTGGTGCTGCTTGAATGCCATGAACTGTAATTTTATGTCTGTTCGGGGGGAAATCGCTGGAGAAGCGTCTTTCGAACCGGAATCGAAAATAGAGACATCCTAAAGTGATTCATTATGCATTCTAGTCGTTGTAGATTTTGCTGAATTTGTTTACTGTTCGTCAGGCGATGGTCGTGGGGAATAACAAGAATATAAAAAAGGTTTATTTCTTCTTCAGAATTTCTTTATTTCTATGGTGATACAAAAATCTGGTTGTCGTTGCCATTTGCTGGGGAATGTCCTGTCCTCCACATTCGTACTAACATAAGTAACCAAAACAACCCTATAAACAGAAAAAAAGATGTTTTGTATCCACGGACCGAAAACTAATTAGTATAACTATTTCCCACGTGCCCAAGGAAATCGTAACAATTTTCACCGAAGATCAAATGTGCAGTTTTCAATGTTCCAGCAATTAATAGAGTGAAGCAATAGGGATGCGTTCGCCAAGTGCAATGAAACCAGGATGTCTAAAAGATTTAGTCAAAGTAATATTGAAATAGTTTTTTTTCTGTTTCAAATGACACGATTTCATTTCAATCGTTTCTGTTGCTATTTAAATAAAACGGCAAGTAATCGAAGAATCAAACGAACGTGATGGCGTAGATAATCCCGTAGCAAAAGAACCTCATCGATCAAAACACATACGAATCTGAAATTGTTTTCCTCCACACATGAATATTTTAAATTCTCCAGGAGCGATTTCGCAACGAAATGAACAACGCCCACAGAAACAGACCAAAAAAAAAACTCGAACCCTCCTTGAAAGCCCAAAACGAGAAAATAATTTCGAAATGGGAGGAAAACCAGAAATAAATTCATATTTATCGTTCTAAAATTATTATAACGTAATTTTTCATGTTACCACCACCAGGGATCAGAAATGTATGCGGGGGCCACCCTCCCCCCCGCACAATTCACACGGGAGTGAAAGCAGGACGACCCGGGGCAGCCGGAGTTCTTCACATTTACAATTGTAAATGGCGAAGCAAACATGTATAGCTGACTGTGTTGCATCCCTGCAGTAGGATACAACCCAACTGGGGACAATCTACAAGGGTGGCAACAACAACAATTCCCGAGCTGCCATCAACCTGCCCTCGAATCCGCAAACGAAAATTATTACAATGGAGCGTCATCTTTGGGCGATTGTGGAGCAGGCAGGCGGCAGGACAGCCAGGCGACGGGGGAGGAAATAAAATGGAGCAAGGAAATTCAAATGGTCTGAAAAGTCTACTTCCACAGAAGCGTCAAGAGCCTTTGGAGCTGCTGATGGCAGGATCAGAGTTTTCCTGTTGGATTTTGCAGGACGTCTCCGTGGAACTGACGCGGCCAGCGAAATGAAGACGGAATGTAGCACTTGGGGTAGTTGAAAAAATTACATTTTCTTTTTTGATAAATGATTTCACATAAATTGTTGATGGCAGTAGGGTCAAGAGGGGTGATTTTGAGCTTAGCGCCCCGTTGCGAGTTTGCGACGCGTCCTTTGCCTTCCAGCAAGCTGCGGAATAAGTGTTCGCCCTCAATTTACTTCAAATAACCACAATTTAGAATTTATTGAGTTTTATAATCGGAATTCGAGGGTAGCAAATTGAGTGACCAATTCATGCCTAAATGTCAGCAGGGCTGAGGAATGCAACCGCATTCGACTCCCCGCACTACTAATCTGCTACTACATAACATTCTAATTACACTAATTGAACCAATTTTGCCTTGGGAAATGTTAGGCTCACAATATTCCATGCGAAAGATAAAAATCGCTGATAACACACTCACCCGGTTTTTAAAAACTTCGGAGTTTGCTTTAATTCAATTAAAACAAAAAATACATATAATAAACAAAGACAAATTATTGTCATTTAACGCAAGCCATAAAAGTAAAAAATCGGAGAACAGAAAAGTCCTTAACGAAACGCAATTTAACCGGGGGCCATTTGTAAAAGTAATGTGATAACAGCCAATAAAATAAAATTAAGTTAAAAATAGTCCAATTCATTGCAAATACAACATATCATGGTAATCCTTTAAATGGTCATTCCCTTCAATTCATCTCTCTTCGTTATCCCTGGACGCACTAACAATAAATTTATTTCTGCCGTAGCTCGAAACGCACAACCTCCAGGCAAATGCCAAATGAGTTAGAAGGAATGGGGCCACAAAAAATGAAACGAAAAACAAAAAACATAAAAAAAGAAATCCAAAAATGATAGCGTTCAACACACAAAAAAACCATAAAACACATTAAATCCAATAGAATAATCGAAATGTCACATTACCCTGTAAAATATTGGAGGTTCCTGGATTTGTATGTCCTGCCGTCCTATTCTGTCGTTTTACCATTCCGTAGTCGAGCGTTCCTGGTCCATTTTTTACTGAGATTTCCTGTCGTATCGGGAGCCCTGGGGGATAATTTTAATGGATATTTTCTATGGGCCAAATATTCAAGAGCGTGCGGTAGTTGAGTGGGAAGGAAGGATTCGCCCGAAAGCGAAACTGGCCCAGTATTTCGACAGCCCCGACAGCTCTGTGACCAAGGGGTGAATGTGCCTGCGCTCGCACCCAAATATGTTGGATCATTTATATTCAAGAAGGGCCTACAGCCCTACACTCTACAGTGGTGATCAAAGTCCATGTGGGACAATTACTACTGTTAAAATAGTCTTTTCGTTTGGCCTCTGTTGAGGACGGACACGGGCCTTCACCTCGCTCCCGGTTGCAGTCTGCACTTTCCAGAGACATTTTTTGTCTTAGATTTGTGTAAAATTCGCCCTCCAAGCAAGTTTTATTCGAAATTTATTGCAAAAAGGCAAGTGAAAATTAATTGCAGCTCCGCAATCATCCCAACTCTGCTTAATTAGTTTCGCAAGTCACGAACGATAACGCCAAGTGGCAAGTGCGGAATGACTGCGAAACAAATCATCCCCTTGCCGGCGGACGCGCTGGTCAGCATCTCCTGGATGTACAAAGGTACTTTGCAAGTCTAATTCCGACCGCTAGGGGCTGCTAATGGCTCCATATCATTTCATTTGGATATGTGAATGCGGCTGGTTCCCCGCAGATGTATCTGAAAACGTATATTGCCGCTCATAAAACACATAATAAGCGGCGTAAATGTGTGTAGCATACTCGCAAGGATATTAACAAGGATTCAGCGTTATGTCACTGTTGCCCATTGCTGTTATTGTCCCACCGTGCCGATCTACCCTTAAGCATTGCGTGTTGGGAGCAGCCCCCACCAGATGATCCCACACCGGTTAAGGCAGGAGAAGAGCATAAAAAATTCTAACTGCCACCACCCCCTCTGTTTTTATGCTCTTGAACTCTGATGGAAGATCGTTTATGAGGGTACATACTAGATAAATATTATGAAAAATAAGCAAATAAATTATTTCGTCCATTTTTATTAATACTTCCGGTTTGCGGCAGATAGCGGCTGGCAGTTGCCGCGATTTTATGTGAATCCCTTTCAAGGATCCCCGGGATTAGAGCTACACGCTTGATTAGGACTATCAAACCCCGTCACATTATTCTCTGATTCTCAATGGATGCACAGACTGTTCTTATGAATAATTAGGAAGTGTTTTGAGGGAAAAAGAAAAATCCCAACAATCCTACAGTAATTTAGGAATACACAAAGAGTTTCGCAGATAAAAATTATAACACAAATACGTTTACAAAGAAACCCGTTACCAAGAAACTCCTCTCAGCGATTTGAATATACGTGGCACATCCTGCTATCAGACGTCGTTAATTATAATCCTGGACACGTTACAATTACGAGACTCCCCGACTTGTAGATTGTTGGTCGACAGATAGCCGAATGGCCCCCTTTTCTATTTACTGGACGAACCAGCGGCTAAACGACTGCGAAGAAACCACCCCAAAGTCTGCTCATTATATCAGCGTCTAGCACACGTTCGGAACTCAAAGGTGGTTCCTCACCCACGGTCCTGAGAAGATTTATTCCCGTTTTACGTTTTCGGCTCATTATTTTTCTGCATGTGTTCTTCCCTTACATATAAATTGGGATCCCCCACCCGTTTTTCGGCAGTGACCCGACCGAATAGACGAAGGGATTCTCTTTGAACTGCAGCAGCCATACTTAACAATACCCGGGGAGCGCCTCGTGGAGTACTACTTCAAATTCGCAATTATAAACAAAAGTCCTAATTGAGAAGTCACACCACTCCACTCTGCCCCAACTCTGGAAATTAACCAAAGGACGAAAAACTCTTTCCCAAATGCTTAAATAATCGAATGTGTGCATGTGCAAAATCGATAACGGCAGATCCTTAGGGATAGCTGCGGGTTGTTCGCAAATTCACCCTTGCAGGATGCAAAGCGAGAGCGCCACCTACACACATGTGCACAAACTCTTGCTCCACGATTTACATCCCTCTCTGCATAGCGATTCTATTCAACCGTTATTGGTCGGTTAAATTATAATTTCCATCCCCCATTCCATATTTTGCAAGGATGAAATTATGAACATGCGCACACGAATCGCGAGTAACTGTAAGCAAATTCGATCTAGCGAACCAGCAGCGTATGGCGTGAAATGAGTGGGGTAGTGGGGTATTTTTGAATTCATAGCATATTTGTCAAATCATCCACAATGTAATTTTGATTTAATAAATAATTTTTAAATTATAAAAATACTAAATGTGTGTGTTTTTAATTGCTTAAAAATCTCTTGCAGCACAACTCTTTCCAACCACGAAGTAAAGTGATTTTGAGGATCTCTTTGCATATTTTAAAAAGTAAAGCGAGTTTTTTTTTTAAATAAACCAAATAATATGCGAAAATATTTATTTATTTATTTATTTTTATATATTTGTTATCCTCGTATAATGAACCATCAACCATGACAGACTTTTGAAATATGTATATAACAAACAAATGAAGAAAATGAGGAAGAGTTAGTCCTTACCGATCGAAAAATCATTGCAAGCACTCATTAAATAGCTAACAAGCAAATTGTCCGCATTATAAGTAAAAAGAGTAATGATCCGAAAGTGGTCCTTCTCTGTGGAGTGTGGATGGATATTTTTTGTATATATATAATTTTAATTTCTTCTTTTTAAACCATAAACACCGCAAACGATGAAGCTTCGCCTAACCGCCACCGCGGCGCTATTGTTCGTTATTGTTCGCGTCCTCGCTATACTACTGTGCCGTAAATTTCATTTCTGTAGTGCTGAATATAGCTGAATTGAGTTGACGAAAAGCATGAACCCAAATCCCACTTTAGTTGTGTTTTTCCCGCCAGGTGACACTGCATTCCATCTTGTACCGTTAATGGAAAAAGTTATATTCAAAATTCAAATTCATTATATTTCCTATTTTTTACATAAAAGGTTTGAATTCAAAAATATATAGTTTGACCATAAATACAGCTGCTGTGCAAAATAATAACCACCCCCGAAAAAAGTTTATTTTTAGAATGAAAGAAAGCGGTCAGAGCGAAACTCCAGCACATTAAACATTTAAACACAGTAATAAAAAAAAATTAATTGATAACAAGAATGTTGCAGTGTTGCTACACACTGCTAAGTACCGGTGAATCAGTGTTATTTTAAATTCTTATTTAAGTACTAATTGGAGAAAATTTCAACACGAATCGCCCCTCCTATACCATTTCGTTCTTAAATCTGATTTTCTAAAAATGACAATAAACTACTGAGATAAATTTTGATATTTACCACTAAAAGAACTTCCAGAATATTTGGAAGCAATGAAAAGAGATTGATTTGTTGTTCTTTACAAGAAATTTTATTATAAAAAAAATATCGCATTAAAACAATTTTGGCTAACTATAAATTACCTACGTAACCTCCAGCTGATACAGTCTCTTTCTTTTAAAAATATTTCTCTTCCACACGATTTTCTTACAATCTATCAAATACTCTTAGAATCTTTTTTACAGTTTTGTTACATATGCATACAGTGTGAATAGAAAAATTCACAGAATCTTTTAAAGCAAAGTCGGATGTTTCCTCGGTCAACGGTAGCCGACCGACGAAGCCCCAACTATTTCACAGTTCAAGTATAAATATTTGTAAAGATAACACAAACGTTTAAACAATTAAATTAACTTAGCACACACATAGAGGGTTAGAAAACGAGACCTACAGCACCTGCTTTATTTGCTTACTTTATCAGTTTCATTTCCAGCTAAACAATTCGCGAGGAATGAATAACAAAATATAATTTTTCCAGAGATTTTACGCTAACGATAGTGCAGAACCATCTTCGATGGCGGTGATCGCGAATTGCTGATCGCTAGATGGGTTTCCTATGAAATACTTTAATCAATCTAAAACTAATAATTTTTGGCATCGACAAATAAGTATTGACTTGCGCTGGCTATGTTCAGAGAATTTACAGAAATGAATTTGATTAGTGTGATGTTGCCGTCTCATTCAGCATGGAATTAGGCGGTGATGGTTTTGTCATTCTTTAGTGGTACTCCTTCTTCAGCGTCGGCTTCGACATTCTTCTTCCGTTCGGGAGGATTATTCCATGACTGAAGCTCGCCAGAACCCATGATTAAGAAAGCCAAGGAACCAAAAACATAGGTCGCGGCGAGAATCCAAAAAACTAGCTGCCATGCTTCATATGTTTGCTAAAAGGGAAAGAATGCATTACATTCACTGCAAGGTCCAATCATATAATATAAAAGTCCACAAATGGCTCCAATTACTTACATTTTGGTATGTAACCGCTCCAACCATATAAGCTGAAAGGAATCCACCGAAGGATGACAAAGTATTTGCCATTCCAAATATTGTTCCACTAAAGTTTGGTGCAATGTCCAATCCGTTTCCCAGATATCCTGCAGTAACGGCTCCATTCAAGGTCAGGGCAATGGTAAATATGGTAACTGACAGAGCAGCTGTTCTACCAAAGAACACTTGCAATATCATCATTATCCCAGGAGTTGCAACAGCTAAAAAGAACATGTACGGAATTAATAGATTTTAAGATTCCAACGGAAATAATTACCGAAAGTTGTGAATGTTTTTCTGGTTGCGGTCGTTGACAACTTCCCAGTTCTTCTGAGATAGTCCGCCAGATAAGACGACAGCACGGCCATCACATATTTCCCTAAATACGGAAATGACGAAAGCAGGCCATTCTACAAGAACGAGTAGAAAAAATAAAATCGATCAGCGATGGTGGACAATTGGTCTATGTCAATGAAAGGTCAGCAGCTCAATTGATTCGTTGACTGATTGAACTAGAAAGCTTCAAACAATCAGTGGAATTAAGTCAGAGAAAATAGGACAAATTTGATTGAGTTTCGTTTATCGCTAGTCGCAATAAAATAACGAGATTCAAAAGTGAACATACGTAATACGCTAAAATGGTCATTTGAGACGCATTTAGTTCATTGGTGGTCTGATTCTTGGTCAAGAGGCTTGACCAATTGGTTGACGTACGAATTGCATGCTTTGCAAAATCCACGCATTGATTTGACAAGGAATCTCTTGTGGCTTAGAAACGACACTTGTGAATCATGGCTTGAAGATGATTTGGAAAAAACTTTGATAATTATAGTAATCCACGGCCCCTTGTATGAGACCGTGAAAGTCGTTGTTTCCTTATGAAAAATACCAAATCGTTTCCTATGCAATGCACGCCGCTTTTAAGTACATCAACTTGAAACGGCGCCATCAGATGGTGTAAGTGCCAACGACAGAAGTTCCAAGAGAGTAAGCAAAACCATTGATAAGATAGCGGCTCAATCGCTGCTTTTGGAGTGAGCAATTTCCCATTCATTGCCAGGAAACCTGAGATTCGACTTACCTCTTTGATATGGAACCCGAGGATGCTCTTCATATAGGTCGGGAGTTGGTTGACGACCGTAAAGTAGCCAAATACGGAGCAGCCGTGTGTTATGATGATGGCCCAGACGGGGGCGGAGGTGAGCAATTGACCCCATGGAACGTAGCTCGGCCGCTTTTTAGACGTCGAATCGCCAATAGCATCTTCGATCTCCTTTCTTTCCTCTGCAGATATTCTCGGATGCACCGCTGGACTTTCGAAAATCAGCATGAACCATGCGGCTGACCACAGCAGACCAATCGCGCCTGCAAGAACGCCATTTCACATTTGAAAACTGATCGCAGCCACTGATTAATGTAATGAATATGCCCGGACGAAAAGCAAGTCATCGATTAGTGCGGAAATTAGTTGCTTAGGCGATTTTTTCTTGCCAGAGAAAACTTGAATAACAACTGCACACACAAAGGGGACAACAATTCGAATCAGCAGCCGAACTGGTTCGATCCAATTCGATGGAGTTTTCATTCAGGAAAACTATTTATGCAAATTGTTTCTTATGTTCAGGTAACGGAAGTGCAAGTGCGCAAAACAACAATAAGCTCGCCGCGGTTATTTAAGTTATTGGACGCGGTTACATTTAATTTTTCCATCAATGATTATGCAAATCCTTCAAGACAACAACTTGTTTTCTTTTAAGGCTGACGCTCGAAGAATTCTAAACCGCATTCGGTTCCGAGAACTAGTGAAGGTGTTCTAAACGCGAGATTACGAGGTGTAGATTTCATGTAAATTTTCTGATTCCGCGGGGTATAGAAATGTTGTTATTAAAGTTGCAATTTGAAAATTGCAGTAATAAATTACCTGTGAAATAAAACACGCTCGCCCATCCTAGCGATGAGATCAAGAAGCCGCACACCGGCATCGTGATGGCCGCTCCCAGAGATGAGGCTGCAAGAGTTTAAATCAATTTAGAGGAAGTTGTTGCAGTTTAAAATGATTATTTTCTAAATAACACGCACTAATCTGGGAGAATTTGAAAAAGAAACCTAATAATTACCATAATCAACAAGTTCAGTTCAAAAGTAATAGATAAACAAAATCTGCCACTCGGAAGAAAACATTATAATTCCACGAATACTTGATATCTATTAATGGAAACAAAACCGCATCCGTTACCTTGAAATAAAACCTACAATTTTTGATTTGCATTATTGTTTAGGTAAAATAGAAACGAAACTTGTCTAAATGCTCAATTATATATGGACATTGTTAACATTTTGATGTGCTCCAATTACTTTTCAATGCAACCGAATTACCTGAGTTTGAACTCTATTCGTCATTGATGTTACAAAACAAACTTCTTTTGTTTGCTCAAATTAATTATAAAACAATTGCGACATAAAAGTCAGAATATTTTATTAATGTATCTCAATCTATTTGCCTGAATTATTTATAAAAATTGAATTTTCACTTTTTTTTTGCAACGCAATGCGCTTTAAATATTACTTTGATGCAATTTTCCTCCAAAAATACGTGCTTCTTGGTCTCTAAAACTTTTCTATTATTTGAACGCTTATATCTTAAATTAGGTACAAGTCAAATAAATTGGAATTACAGGATTCTGTAGATCGGTTCCGTATGCAATTTTATAAACCTATTCATTATTCAACGCTAAACAGCGACTAACTTTTAACTGAAACCGACCATGGATAAAACAAAACTTACCCATCATGTTAGATATAAACTTAGACCTTTCCATGGGTGGTATCCAGACGGCTGTGATTGGGAGAATGGCTGGCCACGATGCACCTGAAAGAATCGATCCATAAGAAACCGCCAGAATGAGGCAAGTATAATATCATAGCCCAAAATAGTCTGCATTTTGAGGAAGCATAAAAATAGTTCTAATCAATTGATAAATTATCTGATAATCCGGTTGGTTATATTCAGCGCGGATCAACAAATTAAAGATCGCGCCAGTTGAACTGCGGAGATTTGATTAAAATACATTATTAAGAACCAAAAAAATTTCGGCGATTGTTTAAAAATGAATGTTCTCTTAGAATTCTTGGCAATGTTACAAAATCTGTACTCGCTGATACAAAACAACAAACTTTTCAAGAATAATCTGGCATTTTGTTTTCGAACTTCTGACGTATGGTGAATCACGTGTGCACTTTTTTGCAGAGATTTATTTTCGTTAATAACAGCATGTCCTAAAAATCATGTAAACAAATTCAGAGCAGACTTAATATGACGACAGCAACATTCGAAAGACAGTCGTTAATTTATTACTGACCGTTGATGGTTAGAGAAATAGTAAATAAAAAGGTTATTTAATAGTAAACAACAAAATTAAAAAGAAAAAATGAGGTTAAAACTCACCTAACATAAAACCAAGCAAGACTCGAACAACAATTAAAGCTACGTAGCTTCCCATGGCCGCGAACGGGGTGATGAAGGTGAGGATGCTAGCCCACAGCATCGCATGGCCGAAGACTCGAGCGCCACCCACCAATTCGGCCAATCGTCCGCCTGGCAACTCCGTCAAGATGTACCCCCAGAAGAAACTGCCCAAAATGAAGTTCTGCTGATATTCATCCCAGGCGAATTTGTCCTCCTCGGGATCCACGACGCTGTCGGTGGCGTTCCCGTTGCCATCCAGTGTTCCATTTGCAGCGTGCGAGACTGTTTTCACCATGGCAACGATCGCGATCGTGAGGTTCACTCTCAGCGCATAATTCAGCATGAAGCCGAGGATCACCATAATATTCAGGACCTGGCGGCATGACAGAAGACCTGTAGTGGGAGAAAAAAAGGATGTTATTTGATGGCATTGGGGAGTTCACACAATCAAATCCTGTAAAAAGTGGAAAAAGTGAATTTCGTGAATTATTTGTTGCGCAAAAAAAACCATTACCCAGTCCAGGAAAACTTGATAAACACTACGGGGACACTGGACCATCAATTTCGATAGCAAAGTAGTGCCTCTACTAAATTTCGTTGTGGTCGTACAATAATTATTGAATTACTAAATGTAAATTTTTCTAAAAACGCAGAATTGATAGCGACGCGAACGAAGTCCACATCTTCCTTCCCTTATGACGCCAAGTTCAAAATACAATTTTTTGCAATTGGACTCTTGACTCCAGACACATTAAAAATCATTTCGCGCCGCAATCCAATGTCGAACTTTACTTATCTGCACCAAAAAGGCTGGAAAACGTATTTAATTGATAAAGAGAACGTTTTCAAGCTTTGCAGTAAGCCTTGAAGGGATTTTAAAAATGTTTGCCAGATTTTGTTCATTGCATTATTCACTTTGGAAATACAGAAGGGACTTTAACTGAGAGGGAAGGTCATCTTAAACTATTTGGAACAATTTTCAATATGGGAAATTTATACTCAATGTATGGATATGAAAGGGAAGAACACGTGGAAGATGATATCATATTCGTTTACTGTAAAACTGTTGATTCTACCAAACAATAATTGCAGAAAAAATTGCTTTCTATTGAAACATTTAACTCCAAATTAATTAAGTTTCGCTTGCAGAAATCGCGCTTTGGCCCGTTCAGGTTTCTTCCTCTGGCAGAATTTTCCACGTTCCCCATGCAAAATGCGTCTAGACTCTAGATGCAGCGGTGGAACACGATGCCCGTCCGCGTATCTATCTTAGCACGCCTAATTACTACAGCGTGCGGCGTGCATTGGCCTATATAAAATTTTCCACTGGAACCGCGCGACGGCGAATGGAAAGTCATTGAACAACTCAAGATTAGGGGGCTCGTCTCGCTTGATTTCTCGCTATCAACTTGACGTCCGCGAGTGGTTTTTACGAACACGGAACAAGTAAGAAAGACGTCTGTGGCTCGCAGTTCAATGGAAGTTCAAAGCCGCACTTGATTTGTTAATTACAATCCGTTGTCGTTGCGAACTTCGCGATTATGTGCGTTGCCAAAGCAGTTCGGAATGTTAAAGAAATCTGAGCTGCGTTATCGTATGCATTAATATAATTGGTGGAAAAGCAACCGTCATCCAGTCGGAAGTGACCATTAATACAGAATGAGTGGAAAATTTTTGGAAATTGGTCTGAAAAATGGAACTCGCCCAACATGGACTATTTTTAGGTTCGCGGCTTATCGTTGGATGCAGAAAAATGCAGGAAATATGTAAGACTAATAAAGACTTTACAGAAAACTAGCAATAATTGAAGTTAGAATGTAGACTGTAGACTCTACAGTGTAGAGGCTAGTAGTTCATTTATGTTGCTAGAGTTTTTTTTACTTTTCCCATCAAGCTTGGCTTCGACCGATCAGTGTGCATACTGCATAGCGCACATCACTCGACGTTGACATGCAGCTGAATATGGACAACAAAATAGCTCGTCCGCGCCATTAACATAGCAACAGAGCCATTGAGCATGGAACGAGACTTGTGACAAGTGCAGCCGTTGTGCAACAGCCATTGGCGCCGCACACCTTAGCAGGGATGAGGGGATGTTAACTGCCCGCCGGGAATCGAGGCCGCAGCAATTAGTCCTTTAGGAAAACACCCATCACCGGTGATCAACAATGCCCCGCGGTCCAGTAGACGTGGGGAATTTAATTATGCTAATCGCGAATATTTTTGTAAGAAATTAAATCTGGCGCCGGGGATCTTCCCCAACCTCCACCTCACGCAAATACCGAAACCCGCAGTGACTCAATCCACACCGCTTAGGGTTATTGCGCCCACTACCACATGATCACGAGTTCGTCCACCGTTGGGGGAGCCACCGTTGGTCGTTGGAGACTGCCTATCTGGATAGAGAAAGTCACTGTTGATCGAACTGGTTTTTGGATTCTGAAGTCTTTCTTCTAGCAAAAAATTTTATTTTCGTCCATTGGCATTTTTGCGTTCTTTATTCTTTATTATAGTGTTATTAATTATAGTTTTACTAATTTGATGATGGTTTTCTTCGAAGGCTGTCACAGTTGCTAATTTATGCGTTCACATGAAAAAAAGCGGACACATAGTGAAAATCTCAAGCCCTCGCTTTCTGTAGTAATTATATCTTTTAATTAAATCCCACGAGGCTGACCTCAGTCCTCAGTTGAATTGCTCCGCCAGACAACTTAAATTGGACCGGACTCGCTTAGATTAAGAAATATTGACATTCTCAAACACTTCGAGTCAAATTTTTATAGCATAGAGCAATCGCTGATTCAAACGATGAGGTAAGCCCTCCCATTTGCATACATTAAAAAACTTGCATTTTTATCTCGGAAGTGGGACAAAAGAGTTGGGGAGTGTGTCAAAATGAATATCGTAGTCGCAGTCATATAAGCTTGAAACAGATCGCTGAGAGGAAACCCTGGAGTGAAACAAGTTTTTATATAGCATCAGGGGGTTTCCCAGGATCCGGAAATCTGCACTTTTTTTAAACACCGATATTATGAAAAAAGTGAGTTAAAAGCAGCAACATATTTGTATGTATTCGTTAAAAATGAAAATATGACATGATTTTATGATAATTTTTTTATACACAGTGTAAAACGCTGTCATTTTTGCATTATATTATTAAAGAATTTATCCGGTTTCTTCTGCGATAACGAGATAAAAATTTGATAGAATGCATTGTCATCGACAACGAGCCTATTTGTAAAGTTTTAGCTCGATTGGATGACGCAAAGTGTGTTAATTAGCCGTCGAAAGGTTTTCCTTAAAACGGCACAAATACACAAATCCACAAACAAGCAAGTTTTCGCGAAGTTAATATAGATGAATTAAAAAAGACAACCACAAACATTTTCTTAAAGGAAATATTAAAACAAAATTGAATTATGTAATTTAGCAGTCCGAGTTTTAAAGAAGCTTTTTAATAAACACAAAACATCTACGGAATAATGTTCAGTTAGAGTAGAGAAAGTTTGCATTATTTGATTATTGCTGTCCTGAAATTTGAAGAAACCCTTTCTGATCCCATCGCTGTCCGCTTTATGACCGCTTTTTTAACATGTAGTTTACAAACAAACCAATAAACAGACACCCATATTCAATGAGGGTTGCTGGCGAATTTTTCTCTCAAAATTTTCATTTTGTTCCATAACAAACGTTCCAACGACAATAAAATTACATAAATTATTTTTTAAAAAGATCTCTTTTCGAAATCGTTTTTTAGGAACGAAACACGTGAACAGGTGATATTCATTGTCGTTATTGGCAAGTTTCATAGAGCTTTTTTTGCAATCAAGCATCTGTTTACTCGAAGGTTGAGTGTTCGTTCCTCGGCTCCGATTAATCTTCCTTTATAAATAGAGAACATTCGAAATATTTGCCATATCTTGTAAACCAAAATTCAGCGGCAACAGAAATGTGTGACGCCAATTTTAGCACGGATCTGGCATCCGACAGAATATTCTGGAGTCAGCTGCTGAGTTTGAAGAAGCCTGTTATTAGGGTAGGCTCTGTGCAATTACAAGGACGTCCCATCGCATGATTGCAGAAACCAAATTACTAGGATCACGCGAGTCGATCATTAGGGAATGTGTTCAAAAGAAAAAAAAAAGAAGACAGACAGTGATAGGGCAATGGAATAGAATAATGAGGAATATGGACATAAAAGTAAGTGCTGTGTTCAATTTGCACTGCTTGTAATAAAGCAAATTATAGTATAAGACGACTCTTCCAGTTCTTTCAGTAGTTTGAGGTAAGGAAGAACTTAACAAATAAAATACAATGCGCTTTAGAATTCCTCTCACAGAAACTCCCTCCGAAAATAACTCCACTCCGTCATTCAACTCCGCGGCATTCACTACGCGACATCATCTCGGAATCTATTTATATCGAAATCGTTCGATCTAATAAACTTGCGTATTTCCTCACATCCCGAACTCTTTCGTCTGGGACTGACGTAGCGTCCGAGTGAAATCCAATAGCGTACCGGACAAGGGGTTCGACCTATCTAGTGACGTGAAAATTTGTTTTGCAATCATCAAGATATGTCTTCGCACGAATATTTCAAAAAGCTTCCAAACCAATGATTTAATAAACACCATTTGCAAGCAGTTTTTTGTAGACACTCAGTTGCATTTCAAATAAAATTAACGAATTGATTTGCATTCATTCAGGTCAGCATGTCGCGGAAAGGCTTAATTTGAATATCAAATCACTCGTGTCCATTATTACTTACGTTATAACGAGTGTCCATTAATATCAAATATAGATATAATCTTAAAATGTACTCACTGTTTAATTTGTTTAATCCTTTTTTCTCCGTTGTAGACATCTTTGGAATAACCCTCACAGATTATCGCACTCGCCTGAAATTAAAAACGGTTTTTAATTCAATTTGAATGTGACAAAGCGAAGCACAACTATAATTCCTAAACAAATACATATTCACGAACTCCTGTAAGTTTAACCAACTACAATAATTTCAAGGCATAGGGAAAGGGGGGGAGTAGCTAATGTAATGCAAAATTCAACCGACATAGAGCAAATCAACTAAATTGAATATGTACGTGACTTTTAGGAGACTTTAATACAACCTCAAAAGATATTTGCAATTCGTTCTGAAGTTTCGAAAATAGAACTAAATAAAATTAAAAATTTACTGCTATTCTCAAAAACAGGAAAACTTGTTAGATGTTGGATTGTTTAAGGTTGAAATATTTGAAATTTGTCTATAATCAACAATTGGAATCTGCATACGGGCGTCACGAAACAGCAACGATCGTACGAGAAATTTGCATTCGCTTGTACTTTTCAGTCTTTAGGAGCAGCAAATGCGTTGATGTAACCAGATCTGCCCATCCTTTTGTCAGAAAGTTTGGTTCTGTGCTTCTCTCAAGTTCGAAGGTTTGAAATGTTAGCGGTTTTTCTGTTTTCAATTTACTGTTTTCAATGAGCATTTTTCTAGCCAAAAATCTCTAAAAATAAAGTATAAAATTTCTTGGAAATTTTTTCAGCTATCACCGCATTTTTGAATTTTTCACAATATTTATGCAAAAAAATTTTTGGATTTGAAGTGAACATAAATTAAGGAGGAGGAGTTTTTAAGTTACGATTTTTTTTAACCCAGCCCAGCAAAATTTGCGAGAACCTTAAAAGCAAAACTATACAATTGTAAGAATCTCATGCAAACCTTTTGGGTTTCAGCGAACAACACAAAATTCACTTGAAACAATATTTTCCACGTTTTACATATTGAAAGTAAATCTCAGCAATAGAAATTGCGATAAATAGCTTAGTAAAATTAATTAAACGAATTCAATTAGTTGAACAATGCACTTAACGCTTTCGTCGTATGAGTGCTCTTCACGATTTCAATTATCACAGAACAAGTAATTGGGCTGAGTGCTCAATTAGGCCAGGATCAATCACAAAACAACAACAAAAAACACATATAATGAAAACCTTCGCAATTGCACTAAAAGTGGCACTTGGAAAATTATAAAAAAAAAACTTCTACCAATCGATGAATTTCAGCGTTAAACGTTGCTGCACAAGTCCAACTCGCTGATATTCCACGTGCTCACTTCAAGCCCATCTACTTGGCAAGCCGTAAACCCGTTGGTCTGAAAATAGATCGCAACGGACCAAAGCGACACTTTCGGAAAGGGTGACGATCGTGGCTAGCCACACTAGCCCCGCCTGCCAAAATTATCGCAGTTTTCGTAAAACGTTACAGTTTTCCTCTTATCTTAAATACCACGTCTGATTCGTGTACCTTTTTCACTCAACACGATCTCCTCGGAAGTGACCTTTCGAAATTTGAAAAACGAAATCGCCAGACGAGAATCAGCAACGACCGAAGATCACAGCAACATATGTTCTGTTGCAAGTTAGCTTAAATTTAGCACTGCAAAGTAAATTTGTGCAACTGTTTACTAATTGATACAAAACAATCTCTTCCCCCTATTCGATACAACAGAAACTAGTAAAATCACTGGAAAATCACAGAACTGATGAATTCGAGGACCTCCGCCACCAGCAGATCGAAAGCAAATGCTGGAGCACGGGCTCCTCTGGCCTTAAAGTAGTCAACTCGCTGGCGCTAAGAAAATGAGAATTGCTCGATTCCACTTCCCAAGTTCCCACTGCTGCTGCATTGCTTCTGCTTGTTGGTGTTGACGTACGCAAGCGTTGCCTTCCCGCGTCTCGCTTTCCGTCGGTTGACGCGATTGACGCGCTCGTCCACTACACCATCAAAGCCCAGCGAAGTTGGGAAGTCATGCAACAGGAATTTGCGATATAACATCGGGCGCTTCGTCTCGTTCCACCGACCCGTTATCGGTATGGGACTGTTTCAAAAAGCACAACTGATTCACGCCACCAACTTTGGTGGCGCGATTTAAACACTTGCGGCAGTAACGACTTCCTTCGTTTTTCGCGTCACTCCACCGCTCCACAATCCTTCTTAAACGATTGCACGACTGGAATTGTGCGCCACTAATTCCATAAATCAATCAAGTCCTACTTGGATAAATCAAACTGCTACGAATTTTATTGAGATGCATGATCAATTGCGATTGGCGAGAACAAGCGGGCCAAACTCATTTGAATGCCAGTGTAGTAAACAAACTCATTCTGGCGCGACCTTGTCCGAAGAGGAGATCTGTGGCGCGCCTGGCGTCGCGCTAAATGCTGTGATCTAATTAAAATGAAATTTTGCAGTAATAACATCGAGTCGCTGCAATCCATTGGCGTGTTAAAGCTGAGCAATTGACACAGAAATGAATGTTCACAAAAACTTGCAAGCAACGCGCCCACGGGGCACAAGACTGCAGCATACGGAAACCAGCCGCACATAAATTTCTTATGCTATTTTTTAACTTCTAGATAGTAACTGAGCAGTAAAATAGTTCGCTTACAGCCATTTCAATAGCCTGCTCAATATACTGCATTGGTTGTAACCACAGAAGTCAGGACTGCAGGAGTCTCTGATTTCTTACAAGAGTTTCAACAAATTTTTCTTTAATTGCACCAATTATGTTAGAACAATTTTTAGCATCTGTACTCTTCCACAATATTTCAGAGTAAGTTCAGAGCTTTATTTGGTAGTTGCACTAATTAAATAGCAAAGTTATCATACCGCCCTCTTCAGTTGGAAAACCAAAGTCTAGATAGGAGATGTCATGGTCGAATTCAATTACCCCATCCATCCGTTTGATTTATCAATAATAGTCCCAAAATATTCGAGATTGAATTCAAGGGCGCCGTTCACAGTTTTTTGCAAATATATATTTAAAGTCCGTCTTAAAACTTTTCGAGAAGACTGTATAGATTCCACGTAGATCATACGTACGAAGCCAAACTGTATTAGTCATCAGTCGATTTACAAAAAAAAATAGTAATAAACAACTGCCATTAACAGTTTCGAAAGCATTAGATTTAGTAAAAGCTTGTAATAATTATAATTATATTGGTGCTTTTGCCAGCAAGTCTTGCGCGTGCACATGAATTCTCCCATTGAACAATCTTTTATCAATTAATTAGTGAAATTACAATGTTTATGTGAAAAACAATCAACCAAAAAATATTAGCAAGGAACTAAACGTAGCTGAAAGAATTGCATTTAAACAAAGAGACACAAAAGGACTGACAAATTGTTAACATTAAGGAAACAACGAAAAAGAAATTAAACTGACTTGTAATCGAATTGAATGATCATCGGCTAATTGTTATTCCAAGTCAAAGTGGTCTAGTAATTAGAGAAATGTTTAATTTACGCATTTTAGATTATGTAACTGAAGTCGCAGAGCAAACATTCCATTCGCGGATATCTCAAGAGCGTCTCTATGCAGTGTTGATAGGCTGAAGTTTTTGCAAATCAATCATTTAAATTAGTCCCATGCAATAGACTTGTTTTCTTGCGTTTGAAATTATTTTAAATTATTCGCAAATTATTGCGCCATTACCATATTAAAATTACACGGTTCTGTAAACCGCGCATTTGTGTGAGTTGTTCCCGCAGATCACTTTTAATCGAACGAGAAGCCATCAGCGTCATGAAAGCACTCCCAATCAACATAGTCAGCCATTATGGGAAAATAATTATTATGTATGAACAATTTTGTCTGGAAATAAGTAGATTCTTCGAAAACAAAGATTTCATAAGTAAAGACATTCGGGCATTTTAGAACCAAAATCTCGGAAAAGCCAGGGGCAAATAATGACAATAAAAATAACTTCAAAATGTTAAAGCAAACGGACAAAAATTTGATGTTCTATATGGCGAACTTACAAAAAATAGTCTCAGAATCAGAAGTATTTCACGTGAGCTTCTTATCAAAATCCCACAATATTTAATCCAGTGCTTCTAAGAAGGTTCCAAAATATTCGTTAGTGCAAACACAGTTGCGACAACTGGCAAACTTAATGAAGTAGACCTTGGTGTAAGCCCGTAATTAATAAATCAGAAGCCAACGTGAGGAGCTGACAGCTTTGCACGTGACTGCAAACAAGGAGTTGTTCTGAAAAGCTCTTAATCACTCTGATCGCAACAAGCGTGAGGACAACAAACAATAGCAGTTCACCAGACAGCTTCTTAATTACAATTGGGTGAGTCCCATGAGACACCTGGATTTATTAAACATTTGATAAAATTTGGTTATTTAGATTACATTTTTCAATCGAAAGTTCAGCGTCTTCAGAAACACCCAAAAACTACTCGGAGGAAGTCGAAGGCCTTTCAACCTTGGAACAATGAGCAAATGTTCCAGTGTCACAAGGACATTTCTTGAATTCGTATTAGAAGGCGCTAGCTAAGCTACCGGCAAATATTTGAACATCTTGACTTGTCTCGCGGCTTTTTGATTATTACATGCGCATTAAAATTTGAATATTTTGTTGAACTTCTCATTAGCACGGTTCTAACCAATTTCGTCTCGTGCGATTCTCGCCAAAATGACTAACACAATAGTAGGAAGGAGATCGCACAATTTAGGATAGCATAAAATATTCCGATCTTGTCTGCGATCGCGTTAATTGCCTAAATTTTAAGAGGTGAATTTTTAATAATACACTTTTTGTAATGGGGACAGTTTGCTGATACATATTTGTTGTTAGTTTTGCACTTGGACCAATGCGATTAAAGTAAACAAATACTTAGAATGTTTGAACAAGGAATGGAACACCAATCATCGACTCTATCAGAAACATCGATGACATCAAATTGATATTTTAGGTTGGTTCATTTTTGAAATTTTACCTGTGGCCGTGGGTGAAGCACAAAACAGTCCACGCCATCTACATTGAATCTGCGGAAGGTGCATGGCAAATTTACTGAACTAAAAATTATTAACGGCGGATTATAGCAGTTATTATTATAGTAGAGAGAGCACTGAATTTGTATTAATAATATTATGCCGTATATAATATTATACTGTATTCAAATAATGAATTAAATTCTCTCGAGTGATAGCTAACGATAAAGTCCCTAAAATAGATCCTTCCAAGTCTTAAGTAGCTCGTTTATGCGTTTCACCTAGATATCGAAACTCTGGATATCGGATGTTATAAAAGCTAGCTTTTCTCACTGCGCCAACAATAGTCATTCGGTTTGAGAGCAGCGGGAAACCACTGCCATTACCGCAACAGTGCCAACAATTGCAAGTGCAAAATCTCTGTACGTAGCCTTTAAATTAGCTGCATCAGTAACTTTCAAATAATTTATTGTTTCCGGAAATTTTTATTATTACGACAAGAAAATTGTAAAAATGCGATCTAGTTTTTGAGAGTTGGCAAGTCCCCCCTAACTGGGATTTCCGTTTTTTTCAATTGCCACTAGATAACGCTTATCGCAACATGTTTTAGGAAGTGTGCATGATAGCTTCCTTTTCTAAATATTCCTCCAGCTGATAACCTGCGCTATCTCCTTAAAACGAAGTGCCCAAAGTTCCTGTAAAAAAATTTAGCAAAACCTGTACATATTCACTCTACGTGGATTTTGAAGCAATTTGAAGAATTCGCCGATCACTTCGGGTATAGAAAGAATTCCTCGGGAACTCGGCGTAAATCGCGACTGCTGGCACCGCTTCAACACCCTGACGAAGAAGCACCATCGCAATAAATAAAAAAAATGAGCTGCTCGACGAGCCCCATACAACTTTGGAGCCGTCGTACAATCGATCTCGCGAATGTGATCAAGGAGGTCAGCGCGATCGAGCCCCCCAACGTCACAAGCACGTCGCAACAGAATTGGCCAGATTGGTTCGGCTGCACGTGTATGGGTGTACAATACAAAAAACAAATCCACGCGCCACATACTTATGGCCTCAATTCTACTGATCAGAGGAAAACAACTCTGTGCGCACGTTCAATGATTTTTTATCTTCGATTAAAAAGTAACGCAATGATTCCGAGTAGATAGTTATGCAATTATTGCGAAGAGCTTCTACAAAATTTGTTTACAGCATTTTTAATTTTCTTCGGAAATAAAAAACAGTTTCAACGAGAATTAAAATGACTAATGAAAATGGCAAACAATTTCTCTTGTTTCCACAGTACCTAATCATTTGAATAACTTTTTTATAATTTGATTTTTAGCAACTGTTTAAAGTAAGAAAATACCATAAGAAATACCATTTAACAGTTTTCAAAATATATCAATCATGCAAAAGGTAATTACTATTTAGATATAAAAAATGAGCTTCTTTTGCGTCTATTGAAGAGTGTTCCTTAAATCGAGTCGCATTTATCTTCTCAGTTAATTCACGTCATCCATCACAACTGCTGCAACCCTATTAATATCAATTGACGGAAGCTTATGACGAACGAATTACACAGATGGAACACTGACTTATATTGGCAGAGTCCTATTCGAAACTGCAAGATGTTTTCCATTTCAGTTTTATCAGAAGACAACTCTAGAAAACTATTTTGACTGGTTCGCGACGAATTACGAAGCATCTTTATTGCATATCGTTGGCCAGAATAATGATGCAATCTTATAATAATACAAAAACGGCATGAAATCATAAAAACAAATTTTTTCGTTTAATTATTTTCATTGTATTGAAGTCGCGAGTTTTACTGCTTCATTAGCAAGAAATGGCACGGGAAAGTTCAAAGATGGAGCGATTGAACTTGACCTTTACTGATACGTGTGATTCCTAATGTATTTTTAGAAAAAATCGCATGTTTGGAAAATATTCAAAAAAATATTCTTTCCTTCGTGATAATTTCCGGTAAAAAGGAAGTTTCGTGTTATTTTTTAAACAACCCGCAACAAACAGAACAAAACAGGTCAGAATATAGGTACATGTATTGCGAGGATGATTTCCTTATCGCTCAGATAATATTATTTCGAAGCAAAGGTCTTCAGATTGTTTATTCCGAACATCCGAAATTGAAAAGTCATTAGATTATAATAACGAAATTGCATATAACTATGAATTACTAGCAGCACTATTTTTGTAACATTTATTCACGATTTCAAAGTAATAAAGTATGTGTATAGAAAATATTGCTCAAAATAAAATTGCTGCAGCCGGAACTGCACTAGCAGGAACTACTTATGAATTGAATCCATTACCCCAACAGACCCAAATCGTAACAGGACGACCTTCAACTATTGAATCGAACTCAATCAACAATATTTGATGAATCGTTAAAATTAGAACACATTCAAAGTAATTAGTTATAGTTATTTCGGTCATAAAACAATATTAAATATATTTTTATCTCAACGGAATTAAATCAATTCATACTAGTTTTGTAAAAAATGTAATGTAAAAATTGTAGTGTTTTTTCACTTACTCACTGATGTTGTCCATCATTTGTAATCACCACCAGAAGTTTTAAATTTCTGAATGCATCTTGGCGTAAATCAGTTCATCAACATGCACTTAATAATACCATCCCGGAGGACATCCTCGTACCTAGTCCATTGGCGTAATGTTCCCCAAGCCCGTCTTAATCCATTGTTGAGCCTCCTTCATAAGCATAACCCGCTTTCCTAAAAAAAGAAAAATTCAAATTTAAATTTTGTGACGTGTTCAAATATTGTTGATGAGTCTACTCGTACTAAACTATTTTTCTCGCATCAAAAAGGTTTGTTAGAGGCTTGTTTTTGGATGGCACCTTGGCCCCGCAGGTAATTGAAACTCAGTTGAATTGTTTATGCAGAGCACATGTCATGATTACAGGAACTCAACGGATTCATTCAGGCGCCAATTGCAGTCGACAGGCGCCACTGCTTCGAACCAGGATAATTTTTCCAAACAAAATTAAAGCAATCGTTTGAATTGGCTTGGGAAAAGTCAATGCTGGGCAGACAGAATTTGGAATCCTCAATGGTAAAGGAAAACAGCGTTCTTTGAGACCAATACAAGTTCCCAAGTTAGAAAAGACACTAACAATGTCTTCGAACTTACAGTAATTGAAACAACAGACGCTTTTAAATTTTTACGTATAACGGTTCCCAAAACAGATTACTGAAGTTCTACAATAGAGGATCATGAATACACTCTTGAAAATTTAAAATAATTGCTTTCTATTGTTGCATTTGTCATTTCAGTTACTCATACACAAATTAGTTCAAATTAGTTTAAAATTACCACAATCTTATAGAAATAAGTAGCACTAAATCAATTCCCGGGGGGGTGGATTGGCGGGAATTTTGCCCATTTCAAATCTGTCTGCTTTGAACGCGTTAATCTCTTCTGCCGTCAGCTGCTCCATTTTACTATACGTACTGTCGCCGACCACTACTGTTGCTTGGAGTAGAGGATTTTGCTGGAAATTATTTTGCGGAGGCATGCTTGCTGTATTCTGATTCGTGGCTCCAAAGGGCGTAGCTCCAGGTTGCATTTGAGAGAAGATGCTGCCCTGCGACGAACCAAATTGAACACTTGGGTTGCTCTCTGCTTGGCCGAAGAAGCCTTGCTGACCCGTGCTCCCAAATATTTCGAGACCACTTGTTTGCTGTTGCTGGGGAATTACCTGATTTGGTAATTGCTGGGGAGCTGGCGGTTGTGGTTGAAAAGGTTGCTGCTGTTGTCCGAAATTGGAAGCAGCTTGGGTATTGAAACCTGTTGCAAACGGTTGGCTAAAACTACCACCATCCGAAAATGTTTTCGGAGCTTGATCCTGCGAAAAAATGCTGGTTTGATTAACGTTCGTACTACCAAATGCGGTCCCACTGCCGGCAAATGGTGCTTGCTGCTGCCCTGCAGTTGCACCGAAAATTGAGCCCCCAGACAATTGTGGGGCTGGCGAAGTTATCGCGAATATACTACCTCCTTGTGGTTGAGCCGTGATCGACTGCTGCCCACCGAAAACTGAATTTTGGTTGGTATTGAATCCTGCATTTCCGAATACACTTTGACCTAAGACGGAGCCGCTTCCCGCAGCTGGTTGGGCCCCGAACACGGAACCCGATGAAGCGGCAGGGCCTCCAAAAACAGAACCTGAAGCGAACGGATTTGCCTGTGGTGCATTACCAAAGAGTGCTCCACTAGAGCCTGATTGGCCGGCAGTACCGGCAGTTATAGAGAACGGATTACTTCGAGCAGGTGCTTGTTGTTTGCCAGCTTTTTGTGCCTGCTCAGCATCATCGTACAATTTCACAATTACGTCCACGATTTCACGCTTGTTCGCGAGCAGCATCTTCATTTTGTTCTGCGCGTCTGTGACCTGCTGAGCGATTTGCTGCTGGTATGCGGGGAAGTAGTTGTCCTTTTTTGCATTGTAGCATGCTAATCGAACTTCTTCGAAAGATTGATCTTCTATAAAGTTCGGAATACAAGGTTTTTCCTTGAAAGGGCCAAAACAAGAAAGTGGCCATTGGCTCCCTTTTAAGGCCGCCTGGACTTCCGTGGAGATATATTGCCTGGAATATTGTAATTTTTATCACAAACTATATTGAGTGGTAAGCCTACTTTAAATCGAAGTGCTCATTCACGCATCTTGAACCATATCGACAATTTCCGGAGAGAAAATATTTGCAAATAGTCATTTTACGCAACTGTCATCACAAACCATATGTTTACTTCTAAAAATACAAATTCCAATAAATTCCAATAAGTAAATCCCTGACAGCTGAAACTGAAACATTCTCGTTTCCTCACGTTCCTGCTGTAACAGCGGCTCAGGCTGTAGACGTATTCTGTACTACATTATCTTTCGAATTTAAAACTTTCGTCGGCGATTGTTTGACACTTTGACAGTTAAGCCTGGCCCGACCGAATTTACTAAATAAAAATCAGTTAAATAATTCTTGTTTTCGAAAAACACAAAACAAAACAACAAAACGAACAGCACTTACGACCGAATTTATTAAATAAAAATCAGTTAAATAATTCTTGTTTTCGAAAAACACAAAACAAAACAACAAAACGAACAGCACTTAAGGCCCAACCAAAATGTACATAAGAAAACATAACATAACATAACATAAGGCTGGACATATGGGCTACTAATGTATTCGCCCAAAATGTCCGTCAACTTACGTTCGTCAAGTCGGAAATGTCAAATTTACGTTCGTCAAGTACGCAAGATTGGGTGAGAATCCAACTCTTGCGTATGCTGACGGAATTTTGACATTTGGGCAAAAGCAATTTGTTGTGTTTACCTTCCGTATCGTCACGTATTCATTTCGGGTACATTTACGTTTTGACGTAATTTTGACATACGAAAGCTTACGTTCGTTCAATTACGTACGTATTCTTATGTACAATTTGGTTGGGCCTTAAGACTAAGTTTTCATTCATTGCGAAGGGCGCGCAAGCTTAAAATAAGTCTAATGAAAACAAATTTGAATAAGAAAAAGGTAAGCAGAATGTCGCTTTCACCTGCAATTACTTCCGCAATCAAATCACCAGCGCACGCGTCAATCTGGCAGCTGAAGTAGTTTCTTTTCCAAATTAAAATTAAAACGCAAGTTACTAAGAATTGGGTTTGCGTGATTGATAAAAGTTTGCAATTTGGAATCAGGGCGAAACCAACTCCGCAAATCTGCAAATTCCGCAAATCTGCAAAAACTCTCAATCAAAACCAAATTTTCCCGCCTCAAAGCTGAAATGGTTATGAGTTTTTCTTCTGTAAACCAATTATGTTGATTTCTGGAATACTGGAGAGTGGAGAGAATTTGCAGGAAAGCTACCCTGCAAACAAAATTGGAGAGCGATTCAGCAATATTGAAATTGCAAACAATGGACAGTCAATAGTCTTCCCCAAGTGGTTTCTGCAAGCTGCTGTATCATATTCCACTGTTTCTCCAGCCACACAAGTCACAGTTTTCCGCAGTTTGCAGATTCCGCATAATCCGCGGAATCTGCGAACTGCGGAATACGTGATTATTTTGTGTGTGTGGTTTCAAGTTGCCATGGTGTGTTTTATTTGATTTCAATTTGGAGAGCGTTTACAAGCTTTCGCTCCTTTTTTCTCATCATATGGCTGCAGGGTGATTGATTATCGTATGTTAATATTGCTTTGTTTATTGGGAACAATCTTTGACTACATGTTAAAACTAAATAAACTTAATGGTTTTTTTCTACATTGTTAAGTAAAACTTATCCGACTTCGGCTAAACATGTTTAAAAACTCATGTGAACCGTGTTAAAACGATTTGAAGAGCAGTCGCAAGTCGTCGATAATATGCATCACCCTGTGGACATCGCTTCAAATTTGGGACTCTCCGCACTCAATCGTTGGAAACCGTTTCCCAGTCACAGAGTGAAACGCGATGAGCGAGCATCGATAGTGTTACGTACGCGTCGTTACGACAACCGCTGTATATATAGTTTTGTCATTTTATATAAACAATAAAGTATTAAAAGTAAATCATTCATAAAATAAGTGAGAACTTAAATAAGTGCGTTTCAAGTGGTTCCCTTTAGTGAAAATGGAAAAATGTTTTTGCCTATTCCGTTAAGAAAAAAAAGCTATAACTGTGCAACAACAAAAAAGATAATGGAATACGAGGGAATGGCTCACAAGGGGAAATTCCCGGCGAAGAAATTTTCCGTGCGGACAGTGTAAGTGGCTTATCTTTTCGTATTTCTTTTTTTGGTAGAGATTTCTCGCATTTTCTGCAATCTGTTCCCAATGGGCCAAAGCAATGGGCGTTTTTTTCATCGAGTCGACATTGGCAGAAGTTTACCGCCATTTAGCTCTTTTGGCTTTCTTTCCACAGTTCACAGTTGAACCCACGGTGAATTTGTGCATCGTGTTGCGTTTGGCGAGTCGCGGAAAGCTCGTGATTGTCTGGCTGGATAGATCGTTCCAATCGCCAGCCATATCGCGCGACTCAACACTTCGAGCGTCGTTGCAGCGCTGTTTTCTGGCTCTTCTTCCAGATAAACTTATTACAAAAAAAAAAAAAAAAACACCGGTTTCGCTCACCCAGCGCTCGCTTCAGACATTTTGAGACCGATCAATGCGCGCTGGGTACACTGACTCTGGAGTCGGGGGTGAACGCGGGCCGCGATGGTGCGATCGCCTCGTCCACCGTATATTTTCAATATCAGCGGTCCCGAACGTTTGTCACCGTCAATTGTGAATTGAGTGACACGCGTACAGCCATCGCAAATCTGCGCAGTTGGTGCTCGCCCCGGCGAAGACATCCCACTTCCTCGACTGGGCTGGCTGCCCCTCTCCCACTCGGCTGGGAGCACACTCTCCCGACCCTGGAGCGCAGGGGTGGCCACTACAGCTAGATCTGTGGATTTGCATTGATAACGGAAAAAGTGCTTTATTGGTTTCGTGGTCATCCCCGGGCGATCCGACAATAGGAGCGAATCAAAAAAAAAGGATTACGCGACACTATCGAATGGTGCAGAACGTTGACGGGGTAGTGGGTCGGAAGGGGTGTGAATCTCATTGAATGCCGATTATCGATTATTCTCCCGTTGTTTGCACGAATATTAGTCCCAATCCTCTGCAATTGTCGCAGCCTGAAACTGTGCCTCCCCCGTTCTATCCGTTTAAGTTATCCGGCATAAATTGCTCCCAATGCTTGTTTTGTGGGCTCAGGGCAGCCGGAATCAATATTCGATCCGAAACTCAATCCCTATAAATATTCCACCCGAAAATGCTTTACAGTCAAAACGGATAAAAACTAATTGCGTTCCCAGCAAGAACAGTCTGCATCCTCGTTTTGATAGTGTGGGAGTTTGGAACGGGAAGAACAAAGCATACATGAAGGACACACCCAAACACGCCGAAATTAGGGACACCTACGAAATAATTTGCCGTTACTTCAATATAAAAATTAAAAGAACAACTTTTGGAGGTTCTGAAAATATAAACTTTAATCATGTCCATTATCTTCAAATCCGTTTGCACAATGCACATATTGCTTTGTTTACCCCTTTGAGAATATTAGAACGTTCATATAATTATTCTAAAAAAAAAAAAAAAAAAAAAAAAACCATTTTCCTGCTTTCAAGCTGCTTTTCTGTCTTCATTTTTCGTTGCTGCCCTTCAATTGCAATTGCAGAAATGTTCATGTACACGCAAAGATGGAGCGCACTTCCATCGTGATGTTGCCGTTTTTTAATTTAACAGAATTATAGTTTCAATAGTACTTCAAACCTACATCTATTCCAAATAGTTTCTATAATAGATACCTACGTAATTACGTTTCGAGATATTTAGCACGGATTAAATTCTGTGTGGTAGTGTCCTTCAGTTTTATACAAGTAAAATAATCACCCGAAAAGCGAAACATTTTTTAATATGCATCGAAAATGCGAGCAATTACTGCGAAACGCTTTTTGCAATTTCCATGGTTACTACAAACGCGATAATTTCTGAATGCAAAGAACTGCAAGTTCGAAAGTAATTACTAAAAACAAATCTGCGAAAGCAAATATATTTCGGTGATAAAGAAAAACTCACATACATCGGTGAAGTAGTAGAGTAAACAAATCATTCGCTACGTTGATTTAGTTTAATGGAAAAGAGGCCAGAACAATACAAAATAAAATGTTGCTTTTTGTAAGATGTCGCATTTCCAGCAGCAGGATTTCAGTCCTTTTCCGCTGTGATTAATGCGAGGAACATACCAGAGCCCGCTCTCTTCCTCCCTTTATTCGGATGTTTTGCATAAATTCGCCTCACTAACGACGCACCTCCCCTCTTCATTATGTCGCAGGACGTAAGCATGTATTTATTCTACGACCTTGTTTGACAGAAATAAAAGTCAGAAAAAATCGATTTCCATATTATGCGTCTCGCTCGCACTCGCATATCCTGCGTGTTTTTCTCAGGCGGTCTCAGTTCCCCCTTTGTTCGATATCCGCAACGAAAATGTAAGGGCGAGCGGTTTATTTTGCCTCCGTTAAGTGCACACTTTTGCTTTTCGTTTTTAAGAAAACAACAAAAGGGTTTCTTTAAACTTTCATATAAATCGAACTGCAAAGGAGTTGCATAGACGCTTTAATAACAATAAATGACAGCGATTTCAGAGATATTAGGCACTGGAATCCGTAAAATATTCCCCTGAAAACGGAACTATTTTTTCCGAAAGTATAGTTGAGAAAGTTTTGCTCCAGTATTTGTGAAACTGTATTCCGATAAATTTTGAGAACTTCGAAACTCAAAAGTGTTATTCTTAGGACAACGGAAATAATACCCAAAATTTTTTAACGTAATTTTTAATTGTATGATTTCTCGGAAGTTCAATATTTTCATACATACAAAAAGGGAAATTCCCTTGGAAAATTGAATGTGTGAATTTTAGTTTTGTTTATTCAAAAAAATTTCAAACATTTCCAGCAAAACAAACAAAAGAAAAACTGCAAAACTTATTATATTGTTTATTCAAAGGTTATTTCCATTATTCCCCAAACAAACAGAACGTGCTGTTGCCGGCGTTTACGCAAATATTTCATAGTTCTGTGCTTCGTGCGAATCGAGGTTGCCAAGAGCTTTCACATCGGACGAACTAATTGCTCCGATATTGAAATTTCTACGCTCCGAATGAACCGTTATAATTTCCGTTGACACCCGCCCACAGGAGGGAGGGAGATCTTTGCGACGCTGTTGATTTTGACATTATCCTGCAAACTAGTTATTATTCAGTGCAATTCGTTACTGTTAGTAAAATCCGATGTTCAGGCCCATTTACACGTTCAAGAAATTTCATTCGCAGTTCGGTTTGACGATCGCAGCTGCAATCCTCGTTGCATCGAGTCTGATGTTTTTCATTTCGCTGAGCGATCTTCGAAATTTTGACTGACTTTTCGCCAGAATTCAGTGAGTATTGCTATGTTAGCTGAACGAGTTGCACTTCGCGACGGTTTGACTAGGACAAGGCGTCCAATGGTTTTTAAACACCGGAATAATCTTGGTTTGAAAGAACCGTTTTTGCCCAGCGGAACACTTCTGGTGAATAGAGTATGTTGACAAGTCGCAGTGGATCTCAAGTAAGGAATATCGGCAACGTACTGGGGAAAACGACTAATGAACGACACCGATGTACAGTACCCTAATATGTACAATCTGCATTTCCACAGAACGTCTGAAAAACGTAACATGCCGCGAATGGATAGCCTCTATTTTGCACAGCTGAGATGATATTCTTTGCTTATTAATGTTCCACAGCTCCTTAATATCTGAACGCGTTTGTAGTTTGTATATCCTCAAATCCACCTTTTCTGTCTGTTAATCCAGGCTCCAATAATTTGTATCCCGTAACAACCAGACTAAGAATGATGCTCGGTTTTCATGCTTTCTTCACTCGTTGCAGCTAAACGATGTCGACAGTAGCAGCTCCAGAGTGCCATCGAAATCGCAGATTCCGTACTCACCACCATTTTCAGGAAGCATCTTTTAAGCTGCCGCCGCCGCTCCCCACAGGGAACCTTTGTCAACACCCTCGAGCGCCCTCAGTGCCAAGCACTCGGCTTGGGGCCGCACGAGTCTTTGCCATCCGCAACAATAGAACCTTCCTCGGCCGAAAGATCGCCACCTAAAGAAAGGACAGAACAGCGCGGGTGCGTCGTGATTAGTCAAAGTGCGAACGCGATCGGAACGCACAAAGTCGCGCTTGGATGTTTCTTGTTTTAACAGTTCTTTCTGAGATTCGCGAATTTTTCGGTACATCCAGGAAATTTGTGATTATATTTTATTGAAAGAAAAGCAGTGAGCAAAGTAAAGTGGTGTGAAGTGGTAAAAAAAGAAGGCAATTTTTATTTCAAATTGGTGAATTAATAAAGTTCAAATCGATTTGTGGTGAATTTCATTAATTCTGTTTGATTTATTGTTAATCATTCGTTTTCGTAGCCGCAAGAGGAATTGCGCGTAGTGATTTTTTTTTGTTCGCCAGCAGTGATAAGGTCCTTTTTTGAAAATCGTCATACGCATATTAGAAAAGGTGGAAAGTAAGTAATTTTTAATAGTGATTTGAAGGAAGTGCTCCTAGTAATTGTAGAAAATAAATCGAAAGAAGCTTCACTGGTTGTGTGTGCCCCGCGGTTTTAGCATGTTGACGAAGCAGTAGAGACAAGTGCGATAGCGGGGAAAGCGGAAAAGGGAAATAGACTAAAGTTCTTTTTTTCAGTTGTGTGTTCGTTAATAGCGCCTTTTTGGCAAGAAGTATTCACTGCTCGCAATTAGGCAAGCAAAAGGAAGATTTGTGCTTTCAGAACGCGGATCGGGGAAAACACGGTGTGCACGTAGCACAGTCCATTGCCGAGACGGGTGAAGAGGTATAGGGGCGATCGGATCGACTAAACCCCCTTGAAGACTCCAAAATAAAAACTGTCCGCCATCATCGACACAAAACAGCAAAAAAACTGAGCATTGAGAAAAATCGATGCGTTCCGGTTTAACATTCTGAATTCGAAATCTGTGGTCCCCTCGCCCTGCAGCTGTTGGTGTGAGGAGTGAAAATCTTCGTTCGCTAGCTGGCCGTCGTTGTTGCCCCATCGTCATCACCGCTGCCGTTGTTGCCGTTTTTATCCGGTTATTTTACACTGTTTTCCCATCCACACTGGCTTGGGTGACGGTATATAAAGGCATATAGCGCACGCACACAGCTTAACGAGACAAAGTTCGATACACAAAGCAAAGAAAAAACATCTGCAAAATAATGGCCGTCGTATAAAAGAATTCGTGGCGGTAGTAGTGAAAATGCGATGTTCAAATGAATGGATACGGATTGGCTGTGTGTGTATGCAGTAATTATGATCGAAATACAAAAAAAAATTTATGGAAAAATGTTGACTATTCCTACATAAAATTACGACAAATGTTTAATTTGAATTGCGGGCATTTATAAACAATATGTCGAAGGCGAAAATATTTCGCGACAACGTGAATTTGCTTTCAATTTCAAATGCGCCAATTCAACTGTTCTGAAGCCTGAAGTATGCTATGCATTCAAGTGATGAAGTGAAACAGGAACTCTCGACGTAAAATATAAGAGAAAAGGAAGGAAAAGGAATTTTCCCTTTGTAATCCAAAATAAGACATTGAAGTGTACTCTTTCCGCTAAAAATCCTGCAGAAGTGTAGTGGTAAGCCAGATAAGCAAGCCCTATATATAAGCAGTGACTAAAGCAGTGGTGGCTGGTGTTGGTTAATTCATTTAAATGCTCTTTTTGAATTTCTCTCATTTACTCCTTCAGAAGCCGATTCTGGGCGCTCTTCTGGCTTGAAAGTTCGTTCGCGCGCCGGGTTTATGTCGCATGAATTTTCAATTTCTTAGTACGGTAAAAAAGTCTGCAGAAGAAGAGACGAGAAATTCCCGCCGTGTTGAACGAAACGAAAACGGTACGTAAGTCAGTGCACCCTGTCGCTGTGTTTTATATGCTTCCATCGTTCAGCGGTTATATATAAGGAGTGTGGAAAACATAAGTGCAATTCGAATTTCTGTGCAGTGCGAGAGAGGGAGAGAGAGTAACAAAGACCTCGCTTATGGATCCAAATTACAGTGCTGCGCGCGCAAAATACATAAGAAGCTTTCGAACTCTGGATACACAGTCGCTGAAAATAATTAACTTGACCGGAGTGGAGGAATTGTGAATTTGGTGATCCACATGAAGAGCATAGTGCGATGAGCAGAAAGGCAGCGTGAAAAAGAGCGATATAGGCATTTAAAAGGTAGAAATCGTGCGCGTTTTTTCTGCCTTTCGACTTTCATGCCAAGCAATTTTTTCCTTGGTTAAATTTGAAACTTTTATTCGTTGTATGCGCACACACAACCATGTTGCTATGTAAAAGCGTCGACAAGTGTATATGCATCGTTAAATAAAAAAATGGAATAATTATTACACGTCTATACATAATATATTCTGTGGATTAATTTATAGAATCTACCGCATCGTTCTCGCTCACACTTGGATATATATATTTTGTAATTGTTGAGTGAGATATAATTTAGCAAAAAGAGTAGAGAAAAAAAGAAAATAACAGCTGTATACATAATTCTATGAAAATATATAACGAATAACACGGAATTTCTATATAATTCACAAAGTATATACATAGCCAACCACTACAACACCCTATTATATACATATAGAAATTTCTTTGGGAGGACGCCCTGCGGAATCGCCTCCATGAAGAACATAAAGCAAAATGGTACGAGAGACTCGACACCTTTGGGTTGGAAATTTACCCGAAACAGTACGTGAGGACAACAGAATACGAGATCATTTTAAACGGTAATTATGCAACATGTTTTTTCTATTTTAGTAATGCTGTCATAATTCTCCCCCAACTAATGCCTTCCTCCAAAACATCAAAAACGTATTTCAATTCTTAAAGATAAAAACGAGCTTCATCTTAATTCTGGGACGAAAAAAGAACAAGAGCAAAGTCAATCACCGAAACTTGGCAACGCAGTTCATGATGTCATTCCTTTTACGTAGCTAGACAAATTATAGAAGAAACAAGAAACATGTTATATAAGTAGCCCAACGCATGAACAACTCCATCCAATTATTTAAATACATAGTTTTTCTGAAATTTATGGCTAATTTATAATCGACGGATAATGAGTCCAATATTCGGTTGTTCCGCTGCTGTAATGTGGGGAAAATCTCGAAATTCTGCTGATTGAACCTGTAATCTGGATTCTGTGCAATGATTTCAATTACGCTTAGTTCGTTCCTTCGGTAATTGGGTACTGTAAGCCTTGAAGATCGTTATACTGTTTGGTGGTGTTGCTCACTGCTGCAAACAACGTGGCCGACTGATTTAGGTTGCCGCAGCAGCCTCACAAACACACCGTCGAACATGTGACTGGACAGTGTCGCATTGGTGTGTACGTGCGATTGGCCAGCGGCCCCGTATCTTCCCAGAACAGCGATTCGTCGCTGCAAAGTTCAGCAACAAAAGATTTCTTTATCGCCCTTTTTAGTTTTCTTTTTCTCTTGCGAACTGTAAATAGCGGCGATTGTATGCTTGCGCAGCATTTGACTAGAATTCGCTGTCACGTTTCATTTGTAAATCGGATCGGAATTTCATTATATCAGGAATATTTATTTTTTGTTTACTACACATTTCCCTTCTATTTATTTATTGTTTTTTCTTACACTTGCCTCAGATTTTACGGTACATGGCGATGTCTCACCTTAGCTCTCTAAAATATTCGTTGTTGTCAAATTTCAGATTACAATGTTATTCATTTTGGTCTTTGTCTTGTTTTCTTGTTTAGTCGGGTGTGGAAGGGGAGGGGAATGACTAATTTTGTTGTGAGGTAGAGGAAGAAATGTTTTGTATTCTGTTGATAATTCTAACAAAGTATATTGTTTTATTTCATATACTACACTAACTAAAAACAAAAGTACATAGAATGTTTTTCGTGTTCGTAGATTAAAAATTACTGGAACTTAAATATCATAAAAATATTCCGAGAAATGCGTTATAGAATCAACGCGAGAACTAAAGATTTTTTCTTCAAAATCAATTGCTAAATAGGTGCAGTGAAAAATGCCCACGTTTAGCCCACGTAAATTGCACTATTTTCCGTGTGCAGCTAAATTAGACTGCTTCAAAGGTTTCCTTTTTCGCGAACAGTCCGCGGCCTCGTGGGAAGGCTGCTTGCCACTTGCCACCTATTTAGCCGAGGTACTGAGCTCTCCAATGCGTCCGAGTGGTCTTTGGTTTTAGTAGTCAATTTGTTTACGTAATAAACCACGAAGGCGCACTTTCTACTTTAAATTTTCAACATGTTCGCCCGGAATTTCTTTCAAAGATTTTAGTTGGGGGGTGGTGGGCATTGGAAAGCATTCAGAGAATTTTCGTATTTATAAACAAACGGTTGAGATAGATTCAAAGGTCTGTCGTTGACCCCCTACTCCTCCTCTGCTGGCTCTATAGTTCAACAGAGCTGCTGGTTACAAAATAAAGTTTTGTTGCAACACCGCATGTTTCGATTCGCCCACGTATTCGCTGGGTTTTTTAGGCTTTGCTTACTCTTAAATTGTGGCATATTTTCGTTCGCAAACAAACTGACGTAGCAGTTTCTCATGCAGGGGCAAAATCGTTTTACTGCGAGTGACTACCTCCCAATAGCACGAGGGGAGCTGTGAATTAAAAAACGTCATCTTTCGCAGTGTGAGCGATAAATCTGGCATCGCCGCGTTCTATTTACATTTACAATTGGAGCCACGGAGTTCGTTCTTCGGCCGAGAGTTCAGCCAGGCGCAACTACAGCAATTTCAGCAGGGGACTGGGGCCGCACCGATCGAATAAACAAGGTTGATAGAAGCGGATGGTTGCGGGTCGGGAGAAAGGCGATTGTGCTGGGCATGCATCTGTGTGTGTGCGGGAATAAATTTTTATTATTTTCTGTTATCTTAACTCAATCGGCATTACAGCAACTCATACCAGCAAAGCAACGTTGCTTGCCAGTTGCCGACATTGTTTTTTTAGAACGTGTGGAAGTACTCGCATTCAGAGCGCGGTGGCAGGGGTATTTCGGATCCATTATGGCTGCACAACTAATGCGCTTTCTGGCAGCAGTAAAAATGTTTTGATTGCATTTGCCTGCAGTACAGTCCACCCAGACAGTTTTTTCTCATGTAAATATTCTCAATAATAAGTGTCACGTTATAATGATGCTCTTTCCCGTTACCTTTTATTATTTGTTGTTTCTCCTCTATGGCTCAAAGAGGTGCGGTGCAGTTCGCCAATATCGTGCCGTCCTTCTTACACTCTCAATTCCCACGGTATACGGGTGTACTTTGTTTATTTCTAGTTTTTCCTCAAACGGAATTCGTTGCACCGCCACCGCCAGCACGAATCTCCGTTGCCAGCGCCTTTTCAACCTCAGTCATAGCATCATCGTCATGAAAAAAAAAAAAAAAAACAGGAAAAGAAAAACATCCACTATTGATGAAGCTTCGTTGCCAAATTTCACTCAAGTTACGTAATTGAATAAAATTTTCGCTGAAGTTACGTGTTTCGTGCTATTTTAATAATTTATTTTTTGCGTATTATATCGATATTGATTGTTGTGCTTCTTTTGCTAACCATCATACCTGCTTTATGATTACTTCTTCTGATTAAAAACAATTTCAACTGCTGGTGTTTTTCATGATCATGAATAACTCTAGAAGCGATTATCCATCCAGAAGGCAACTTGATTTTGTTATTCTCGAAAATAGAAAATTCTTAAGCAGGTACAAGATTATCGTCGTTAATAATGTAGCAAGGTGTATTTCGTTAATTATATTTGTTACGAGCCTAGGTTTCTTCAAGAGAGACAAAGAAACTATTTAATAATAACACATTCAAATGTCCATTTATGAAGCTATTTTCAGCTATTTTCATGAAAAGTTTGTTTCTGAAATTCGCTCTCGATTGTCCCAGAAAAACAAATTGAATGAATTCACCTTCTGAAAAGCCAGTGTTGCACAACTCATTCATTTAACCCGTTCCAAAGTGTGAAACTTGTAAAAGTCATATAAAATTACCAAACAATGCTTGCATTAATCCGCCGAAGGAATTATTTTGCTAATAGTATGGAGTGAAGGTGTTGTGCAAATCTGCCCCCGAACAATTGAGCAAATGGATCCATTGCTTCGTTGGCGTCGGCGGAGATACAAACCCTCCGAGCGCCTGCAGTGCTGCATCAACCACAACGCTTGCAGCAGTCGCTTGGCTTTTTTTTCTTCGAGTGACGACGCCTCGTTCCGTTGTCCCTGCATCCCCCGCCCACTGGATCATTACAAATGTGCATACATATTTGTGGAACGGCTCGAGCATCGAAATTCAGTTACGACATCGTCTTGCTGAAACGTGCATAATTACGGAAATTCCTGGACGGAGATTTTCCGTAGTTGTTTTCCTCCGACCAGGGCCCATTCAGACTTGACTTGCTAATGCCTTGTCCCACTGTCTGTAATGTATGCCCATGTGCTCACCCAGCTTCATTAACCCTTTCCTGGTGAATTTTTTTTACCATGCGCTACTTTATCTTTACCCCAGATGCTGGTGACGAAATCGTCAGCAATTTCGGAATTTGAATTGATTTGGTGAAAGGGATTGCCGAATAAAAGGACCATCCCTTGCCTGCGACTAATTTGTGGAAGACATTCAAGTCTCGTACAATGATATTAATAACATTAGTTATTAATTAGGTGCCACTACTTTGTTGTAACGCTCTTCGATTGTAAGACGTTCTTCCGGTGACAGTGATGCTTCTTCAACAAATGTATCTTTCATCATGGCTAGTTTCTTGCAGAGATTTTGCAGTTTGTTTAAAACACGGCGTTTGGTCGACTCAAAAAAAAAATTCTCTCACATCTTCGCTTACGCAAAATTGCTTTATCTCGTTGAAGAGTTAGTAACATTTGACTTCCCCTGGATGTTGTTCTGTTTTTTTTGCAATATATTCAAAACTCAACGTGCAATATTTCGTAATAATGTGCAATTAAAAAACAATAAATGCATTTCATTGCATGATGACAGCCTTTTATTAAAGCATCGGTACTTCCGTTCTGGACATTGGCATCTGTGCGGGGACCCGTGAAGAACCTTCACCGTATTCTATTATACGTTGCAATTGTAGAAGCGAGTTGTTAATTGCATGGCCGGTAAAATTGACGCCGTTAAGTGCAAAGCATAGCGGTGAGATGACTTGCGAGGTTGTCCCTGTGGAGCATGGAGCAGCGGCGGAACGAGTGTTGCTGTTTGATGGAGAAACGTCAAGTCCCGGAAGTGTCGTTGTCTCCTGAAAATATTTCCCTGCTTGCATAAAAGAACTTTGACGAATACTTTGAGAATATAATACGGGCAACCGGCCTAATGTAGATTTCCAGTTTCAAGCCCGTTAACCTTTTACCTAGGGTGAGGACCTGAGGGGGGCGAAGCATCAATGCGGAGAACTCATAGAACCATTCAATTTTGCCACTCCCGCGACCTTGGGACAATCTCGACATCTCTAATGCGCGCGTGGCTTCTGTCGAGTGTTCGTGTCGTCCAATCCTGACGTAGAAGGATTGCATGGTCTCGCAATCGATCTCTTGCTACGTCACAAAGTCCATGTTACGCCACGTGCACTGAACCTCTTCCATTTGGATTTCATGTAATGCTACTTTGAGGGTATAAACTCGACAATACCACCCTTTTTCATCCACTGCGAAGTTTTGAATAGTGTTCGAGGTGGATTCATTTTGCACAATCAACAATGTGCATAGAACCTTGTTGGGAAACCCTGGGTTCCGGTCGTTGGAGCACACTTTGAAGATGTAATTAGAAGCTATCCGGACAAATAATAAGGTAGCAATTACAAATCGGAGATCGCGTTATCAGTGGTCGGTACTTAAAAAAAACGCAACAATTAGCAAATTCAATTGTAATTGGTAATTGCTCAGCGTTGGTGGCAGAAGAGTGACTCCTTGCAACAACATATTGCGTTTCCCATGGGCGATTGGTTTACGGATGACTCATTGCGTTCGCGGTGGGTCGCAGACCATTAGGGGCAATTTTCCAATAGTTGGATAAGGGTTCAACACAGCTCCAATTGCATTAAGCCAAGGTTTGTGGAGGCCAGCGATTGTCTCGCGACCAGCTTCGATGCCATTAAAATTGCATTTCCTGAATTGTGGGGAAGTGAGGAGGAGGCAGCAGCTGTCACTCGTTTGTGATGATGAAGTTTAATTTTCACCCTAGCAGACGACACCCTCTGATGGTGTTTCATTTCTTAACGCTGCCTTGCTTCACACCCTCCCCCATATCTCCTGACCGATAGAAAGTGGCTCCGCCGTTGATGAGGGCTTAAAGAAAAGTCGTAAAAAGTGAAAATTCACTGTCAATGTCAAACACGCAACAAATAAGGGAAGTATTGTCGACCAAGGTGCGCGGAGAGTTGCGGGCCAGGGGACTCCAGGCCCGAATTATGAAGCCAATAGGTACATCTTCTGAATAATGACTGTAGAACAGGACGAGGGAGAGCACGCGGTGGCACTCTTCTTACTCCAGCCGGCTCCAAGAAGCACTCACCATTAAACCAGCCCCGCTGCGGTGCTGCTCCGCTAGTTTTCGACACTCGGGACGGGATGCGCATTCATCCGTTGACTGAGCTCACATAAAAGCAGGAAAAATAATAAAAGCGAGAAGGAAGCCGCAACAAAGCCGCCCATATGCGATTGAATTGAGAATCCCCAGTGCCCATATGGAGCAGATTTCACGCTGGTGCTATTCAATCTCTGCTGTGCCCGCCGTGCCCTTTTCATGTTTTGTCGTTACATTGCGCGTTTCTGCACCACACTCCCTGCCGGTCTGTCTGTCTTTCGGCCGCCATTTTGTCATCCATACAAATTGCCAACTTTTTTCAAAAGGAAAATCTTAACTTGCAAATCTCTGGTTCTTGCCTCAAGTCTTCGCAACCACAGTATGTGCGAAAAACGGATCGTTTGTAGTTTTTCTTGCTCCAAAGCAAAAATACACCTATATATAAAGTGGTGTGTGTCTCTTTCTGGAGCCCACATCTCCACGCCTAAGTGCTCATCTGCTCTTGTTCTTGGGCCTTTCAGTACATCTATTCACGCGAAATAATTGTGCTCTGTACTTTTCGATTCGAATGTTGAAAGGTTTGAATTCAAACTCTGCTCTGAAGGAATCACAAAAAAGCAAACTTACATGAAGAGATGTGATCATCCTTGTTTTCGCACGGCATACGACGTTCTCTCGATGTGTTTCTAGAATCTAGATCTTCTTTGCCGTATATTGGTTCCTTTCATTGGATCCATTCTGCAAGAAATTGTTCTAAATTTGAAACATGCTGCCGGTTTCAAAAATCTCGGTAAAGGGTCAATAACATCCTAGATCATCTCCTACTTCTACTGTGAGGCTACCTGCAGTCTGCAGACTTTTAATTTGACTACAAGAAGTATAGATTCCCCTGCATTAAGGCGCGCTAGATAGATTAGCTAAGCTATGCGTGCTAAGTTTTCTTAGTTTTGTAGCTTAGCTTGTGCATGGCTGCACAAGTGCACACTACAGTGAAGCTAAGCGATAATTTTTTTAAAAGAACTATTGAACTGTCACCTAATATAGACGATTTGCTTGCATATAAATATCAAATACACCAGAGTTACATGCATTGGTTAGCCGAGCTCATGTTATGCATGCGAACTTAGCGCCCATCGCTCGAGCAGAGAAAACATCGCTCACATAGCATCGCTAAAGTGTGCAACACTCCATTTAATTTCTTTATTTTGACAACCGAGCGAGGAACTTAGCTTCTTAGCTTAGCTAAAGTGTATAGCGGGCCTAATGGATTTTGGACCCACTTATTTAGCGTGGTGTTAATACAGGGAAAAAAATAATTACGCAGGTTTGTCTTTCGAATCTCCGCTATTGATCAAAGGTGTGATGGGAGTTCCATTTCGTGGTTGCGACACAAACGGAGGCACAACTGCAACTGGAGTCAGATGGTTGGGTTTATTTTAGAAAGTTTTCTTTGCTTGGTCGAAGAAGCCTTTCAACCATTGTCGAAGCGGTTTGACACCGTCGCAGTGGTGGGAGCAATGGACACTCACCTTAAACTCTGCTGTGTTCTCGTTTCGCAAGAAAGTTCGTTCGAAAACAAGAAACACACTTGAGAGCTCGTCACAAAAAGCGTCGACACACACGCAAGGGACCCGGAACGCAGTTGTAGTGATGTTTTGAAAAGTGCCCATAAAAAATAAGCGAATAATTTACCCGGAATGTGTGCAAACAGCTTTTTGCTCACAATGTGTTGTGTTCAAAGTTCAGATGATAATTGGATCTATGAGGCAGAATTGGAAGCGGCAATGGCGGGGCGATGTAGAAACAATAGCGAAACGGCGAATGTGAATCCGGTTAAATCAAAATCCAAATGCGAAAAAGCCCTAAGTTGAGTGACAGCCATTGCGGCTGTTGTGTGGATAATTTTGGTTACAACCACTCCACTCCACTCCTCCAGCCGCCAGCGCCACGTCGCTCCCAAACCCCAGAAATCCTACTTAACTGCCTCGCTACCTCGAATGACTCACTCAATTATGCTTCGATGCTTTTTATCCGCTCGGAATGTTTCTCGCTCGCTCACTCGTTTCTTTGAGAAAAGTGGAATGTGTGCAAACTGTTTCGACCGGCACTCATGAAGTCTTCCCCCTGTCCTCGTTGGGAGGGGGTAAGACCGTGGATTGCATGGCTGCCGTGCGATGATGCCATGTTTCCTCATTCATTATTTCCCCATGTCGCGCCGCTCATGCGGATACTTGCCGCTGAGTGTGAGCTTGTTTCTAAAAGTAGTTTGTGCCTCGTTGCCAGTTTTCGATGTTTCTATGAAGGATGAGGAAAAACAACTTTCCAAATCGATTCTGATACAGTAGTTTTCTGATGACAGGTAGTTTTTTTCGTCGTCTTTTACTTTAGAAGTTACGACGACATTTCCTCGTTTTCGAATTTTGAAATGCACTGTATGTATTATCGAGCGAGAATCAAGAAAGAGGTTCTTGAATTTGAAACGCTGGCGAAAACTCTTCGAAAGTAGACCACAATTTGTAATTCATTTTAAATTGATTTTTTGCTAATCCCTTTTCCCTGCAGCAACGCACAAATGTAATTATCTTACAGTCTAAACTAATGTTCTTTGTACAAAATATTAACTTTCCTAAGCAGAAAATAGTCAAATACACAACCGCGACAGGGGAACATAGATTTCAACAAATTATGCTTGCAAGTTTCCTTGCATCGTTGTTAACACAGATATCAATTGTGCACACGAATTGCATGCAACGCATTCTTCTCTCGACTGCAGCACTTTCCTGCTGCGCTCAATGTTGACATTCGGCGCAGAGCAGCAGCCGTAAATCAAAACGGTTCTGAAATCTCGCTGCAATTCCTTTCAACCGTTGCGCAGCCAAATTCATGGCAAGTGAATGTTGGAGTGTTGCAATAGAACGGTGCAGTACAAATGTTGCATAGCTTATATGGGATGACAATTGTACGCGTTGGCTTGCTGTATCTGCAACAAAAATCACATGTTTTCTTTATGCGCTGGAAATTTGCCAAATTAGTTGGAAGAACAAACTCCAGTTACCGCTCATCATGGTTCCGCATAGGATGAAAAGTGATGATCAACCCTTCTGCAGCACCCCAGTTCGACTTTGCCCTCAGACGATAAACTTAAATTCTAATTTCACGGCTGCAATTGACACAGAAAATGCAGCCCTAATCTACCTGTAGCACTTTCCCCTCATTGTCAGCGGCGGAGCGTTGAGTTCTACACGTAAGTCCAAAGTCTGCAAATGTGGGCCGTTCACACAGGCGCAGTGAGGAATCCTGTAAAATGCCTTGCGCTTCCCCCTGGCGAGGATCGTGTAATGTTTGAGAAACCATGAGAACGAAGCACCCCTGTGGTCTCAGGCTACAGCCTTGAGCCCGCAGCCATCTGCGCCTGGCTGACCCTTCAGTTTGCATCCTGCTCTCTATCAATTCGGTGTTGTGACGAGTCGCATCGTACGAGTTTTTGCGCAATTTCTCGTGTCCTTGGAATCAGAATATCAATTCAAATCTCGAGTCCATTGGTTTTCGCTGTGTGAAAAAAGTGATCGAGGATATAATTCCCTTGAGTTTAGCGCGCAGCCCATCTGAAACGGCGGATAGACGCGAGTTTAGGTGTATGTAGTTACAATGTGCAGTTTTTGTGCTATTTCCGTAATAAAATCCTTCTGAATTTCCTGGGAGTGTTACGTGTGTTGTTTGTGTGTTCAGTAAAGAAGTTATACAAAAAGTAAAAATAATTATATAAAGAGTGAAGTGAAGTTCTCGAAATCCTGAATGATTTCCTGCGCTTCGGCCACAGGACGATTTCATATGACGACTGTGAATGTCACGCAGAGAAAACATGGTGACTTGGGACTACGCCACTGGAACGTTTGCAGGAAGTAAGTTAATTTCGCCAATACGAAACCCACAAACTACTTCAGAAAATAAATGCCCCTGGGCACTCAATCCCGCATTTGGCGGGAAATACAGGGTGAAATACGATTGTGTGAAAGGTACATTTCTAAAATCACGCCGCACAGATAGTTATAAATGAGAAATCAACACTGAATTTAACTAATTCAAGTAGCCGCAAATTGGACTCTAGTCAACACAGATGCAATGCCGATCCTTTTTCTCGGAAGTCCTCTGGACAAAGACGCACGTAGTGTTTTTATGGTCCGGCAGATGGTTTAATTTGCATAAATTGGTTCTATTCTTCATCGCAATGAATTTCCATATTCTCGCAACAAAAACAGTTTCAGTCAACAACCACTTCAACGGTAAATGTGGGTCAGAAGATCCTTGCACGGTTTGTTCCGGAAAATGGTAACGATCCAAATGTCGCTGCAATTGGAGGAAAGAGAATTCAATATGATTGAAAAGAGGATTCACACTGATGATAGAAAATTGTCCGATACTTTAATTTAATATTCTCCAATGACTCCCTATTTGAATAAATCATCCTAAATGTCATTCGGTGAAGAAAATGTTTTAATAAATAAAGGGACTGCAATGAAAGAGGTTTTTTGCTCCTTGATATAGGTACTTTGGAGGGTAAGGGGCGAGAAAGATGCCCGCCTTGAATCCTGCGGTCGATGAAGATGCAAAAGAATATGATTTCACAAATTGCTGCAATTTTTGGTGGTTTCTTTGGAGAACTTTTATTACAGAACAAAAAAAAATCGTTTTTCTCGTTTCCAGTGTTAAAAAGAAGAGGATAACCAAAATTCACTATCATAAGAAACACTTCCTCTATATTCTATCACTTGTTTTGTAAACACAACCCCGCTTATGACCGTCTACTTCGCCATAGTTTTGTTGTTTTCTTCTATTTATTGGAATTTTCAAACGGTTTGAAATATTCCCCTTTTTATTTTTCTCAAATTTTTTTAAAGCCTCTGGGAAGAGTCCAGTATTTTGACCATTTCATTACTTTAAAGTTAAACATGTAAATTTTAAAATATTGTACCCGAAATGCAAATTTCAACTAGAAACATTTCTTAAAAATATTTTTTAAAACAAAAAAGAACTTTTAATGCTGCCTGCTTTAGAAAAACTGCACCAAATTTTGGCCCCTCTTTTAAAAATGATGATCGTCCTTGTAATTAAAAGCAATCAAAATATCGATAAATATTAAATATAGTATGTATTCTAAACAAAAATTAAAAACTGAAACCTTTACAAAAAAAGCACATTTTTATTTGCCAATCAAATATTCCGAATTCGAAACGAAAGGAGCTGGAATTACAAAACCGTAATGTTTGTAAGTTGTAACTAACCTATGTTTAGAAATGACGCTGTAGAAAATGTTAATTATTATTTCTATTTCAAAATCCAAACTTACTACATAATACTCTACTCCGAAATAATATAACAGTTCTTCTCAACCTGTGGGGCGTGACAGTGTTATAGTGAGGGGGGAGGGGGGATCTTTAACTGTTTAAAAGCACTTTAAAAATAATAATTAATAAAAATAAATAAATAAAAGAATTAGGAGGGGCGTATGTTGTTCAAACAGCTCCCAGGGGCGTCACGTCTGATAGGTTGGGAACCGCTGCACTTAATAATTTATGTGGTTCGTAAAACCATAAACACGTAAAAAGTTTCTGGCGGACAGTGGTCTAGTTAGCTCTGATGGACTGTTCGAGTAAGGATTACAATTTTTCCCCGTGAGAAAAACAGACGGACATAGTTCGAATCTACCGATACTCTAGTGCTAATCTATACGCATTCTCGATTTAAATTTTTGCTGTTAAAATTTTGTTGCGATTGTTTTCAAATGGAAATTTTGTTTAATTTAATTTCATTTGATAATTCCGTCGACTCCATTCTTGCATAGCACAAAAAGACACGTCTAAAACTTTCTTGTTGTATTGTACTAATCAATAATATTTTATGGCTTATCAATGTACATTGCATGTGGCAGGTACATCACGACGGTGGGAGGGTTTCTATGGTTGCGTCATATTCTGACGAATTGCAAGAAGAGGTCTAATTACAGATCCAATCTAATATTTGAAATAACTATGGAAACCGACACATGGCTAATTGCGCCAATTACATCTCTGCTATGCAATCGCATCTGGTTTTTCAAAGATGCTGTTTTAATTTAGTTTTTAAAGTAATAATTGCGGAAATACACGAATTCGTCGATTTTAGAGAAAGTAATTTACGTAGCAAATAACCAAAATTATTTGCGAACAACTGAAGCAATATAATTTCGTAAAGAAATATTCGACGTGAGAGCAAAAATTGTACAAATCTGTTTTAAAAAGTTTGAGTTAAAAAATCGGTTTCCCGTTTTGCTTTAGTAATAAATGAATTTATGCGGTGCAATCTTCTGCGGGAACGAAGGCAATTCTATTCAGGCTTCCTCTTAAAGTTCTCCAGACATCCAGAAATTTTTGTTAGGATTTACTAAAAAGTGACCGTTATTATAGCTTGTTTTCATTTGATTACTTTTGAAGATAAGGCATCTTTGGGCTGATGATGCAATTTCAGTTATATTCTGTAAGTACTAATGATTAAAGTTTGTTGCCAATTTTAACAGAAAAAAAAAACTGTATAAAGATGCAAAGGTGGGAAGACTGTAATTTTACTGTAGCAACGAGTAGACTTGGCAACTGTGCGAAGTGCAGGGTGTGCAAGTCACTTGAGAGAATCACTAGCGTCTTTTGTTTCGACCGCAATTGCGTTGATGCCAAATTGATATAAATATGTAGCTCAAAATAAGGTGTTAAAATTTAAAATCTTAGGCGGTTGGGGTGTTGTCAAATCTATGCTCATTTGGTTGTCTGCAAAGATAAATAAACATTTGTTGGAAATTTTGTGACAAAAATCAATAAAGCTCTATAGGTATTTCAAAACAGACATTTTAGAATTCTTAATCATAGTCATTAGTTATAAAATATAATCAAATGCGTTTCATATTAATTATCTATCGCTCGCTAGTTTGTCTTATACATTAGACATAAACTTTTAAGCTTATCAAATCAAGCAGATTCGCTGAGTCGTATGGTTTAACAATAGTGAATTCCAATGCTAAGCGATTTCGTTTTGTGACTAACAATTTCGGTGAGAAACAATTAAGCAATTCTGGAACTTTGATAACTTTCAAAGAGAGGATTTTTCACCTCTCCGAAGTGCAGACCGTACTTTATTAGCCATTCATTACGAAGACGTTTTATCTCACTTGCTAGCTAATCATTTTTAATAAGCAAGTTATCAGCTTATCGCGCCATGATATAGAAGCACTCCACTTCTACAAGGGTTGTGTGAGTTTAGGATGGCGTAGTGCAGCGTTTTATGAGTTCGGAATTTCAGAAAATTGGCTTTTCTAAATGGAATCGATTTGGAAGAAAAATCCGTTTCGTAGTGGAGCTGAAACGACCTGAATCAGTCCCTCTGCCTTCACCCCCATCATGGTGGGCATTTTAAGATTGCGAATCCGAAATGAGGAGCACCCTGGATGAAAATCCGTTTGTCGAACCCCGGCACCAATTCCGTGGGGTAGTGTATCAGGCTATCAGCCCCAACAACAATAACGTTAGTATACTATGCACTTCGGGGTTGGCAGCAAGTAGAGTAACTCGAAATTACAGTCTTGGTGGTGGTTGGATTGCACGTCTTCTCGTGCTAAAATGCTCCTCGCTCCTGGACCTCCTAACTGGTCTGGCCTGAGAGGTTGTGAATGTTTGAAGTTTGAATAAATGAGGTTGGGGGCGGGGAAGAACATGTTTTAAATTATGAGTATATTATGTGTTATCTATGTATTATTCACGTTAATGCGATCGGTTTTAGATGTTTAATTCTGATCCAAGAAAAATTCCAACCACCCCCGACACCGACCGCGCTATCTTACAAAAATTGCACCGCATTTCAGGAATCTTCCAGTTCTGGGTATTGGGCGATGACGGGGGCCTGATGCGAGCGAACATCTGTTCCCTTTGTCATCTAATCGTTCTCGCATACCAATGCTCTTGTGAATTTCTATATTGCCGATAAATGCAGAGGGGAGAGAACTAGAGAAGGAAGCGTTGCGAAACTACTTCTCTGTGTCTTTGTTCTTTTTAATTTCTTTCCTACAATCGGATATTAATGTTTCGATAACTCGCAATGAGAATTCATTCCCATCAGTCGTTTCACAAATTTTTCTCGGACAAATTTCCATAACATTTTCTCGTTATGGCGACTGACAAAAATCAATAATTGTGGAAAAATGATTGAAAATAAAAACGCCACAAATACCAGTAATTTTTTTTCAATTTCCGTTGGCCAATGCTGAACAAAAAATGCCTCCGAACTTAAAATGAGCTCCTTCGAAGCATTTCTCTGGGTTTGACGAGGCATTTATTTTTTTCGAGCTGCGAATTGAGGTACAAAAAGTGGAGCAGGATCGTTCTGAACAAGTGCAGAACCGCAGTCGAACGTGCCCTCTTGCTGTGGTAATGCTTCATCCACCACGTTGCATCCAATAGGAACTTCGGAATGGAATTGCGCCGCGGTTGTTGTGATACAACTATACAAGGTCTTGATAGACTTGCGCATTCTGGAGGCATTCCTGTTGAATGGACATGCTGTGCCGATCGGTAAGCGGGATTACTTATGCGGAGGGAACGGCAATTTCGCGGAAAAAGTACCACGAATAACACAATTCAAATTTTTGGAAAATTTGAATGTTTCCAAAATCGCTAAGTCTCTTCATAGTCTAATGCCATTGAAATGCAAATCCTTCCAATGTTTTCCCATTTCCTTTCTTTATAATAAATTTTAACCCTTCTTTCCTCTTTTTAGTCAATAAGCTAAACTTTATTAATTGAAATTTTCTAACAACAATCTCAATTCTATTTCCAGGTATGTACAAAAGGAAGAGAACACACGAAAATAGGTTAGTCACATTTTTGTATTCCTTCAAACTAACCACAGAAATTGGCACAAATGAACTAACGCGCTTGAATCACAACTCTTTGTACTCGGCATATGTCGAAATTGTACGAGTATTTAGCAGTTCATTCAATGAAAGAGTTATTGCAATATAAGCTTCTCTTTGACACCGTGCGCCCTTTTGCAAAATTTGGGTCTAGTGGAGAGATCTTTGTACGTTTTCTAAATTTAAGTGAAATGTTCTCTTTACGAATATAGATTAGAGATATAAGAAACTTATTTTCGCTTAAAAACTCAGTAGTTAGAGAATGGCACAGTTCTGCTTATAATATCCAATTTAATTTAGTTAAAACTTAGCAAATTAATAAGTAAAGGGAACGAAGGCTTTCCAAAATGAGTCACTAATTTCGATTCGTAAGTGGGAAATAGTTAGTAAATTGACATGACAAATGAAATTTCTTTTTACAAAACGGCGGGCGGGTGAAGATTCCGCTAAGTGCAGGAGAAAGGCAGTGCTTAAGAAACTCGATAATCTCACATAACGAAAAATCGAATTGCATTTACAACTGAAGACGACAACAGCCGTTTATCAGAGTTGCCAATTGTAACTTGTAAGAGTGTTGTGCGCCGCGGGAAAGAGTTCCGGTCACTGGCTCCCCACTGCACTCGAGTCATTGCTTCACCGAGGATCGCAGATTGACTTCACCGGAGACTATTGAAGGAAATGCTCAAACCAGCTGGAATCTTTTCATAACCGCGGTGGGGACAAGGGATGTGAGACTTCTAACGATTGGATGAGGAGTGACACGGCTCTAGTCTTGATATACGGAGACCCAGACTTGACTCCCGCGCAGTCAACGGACTCCCACGTATTTACCTCGCCACATCCAGTTCGTGGAGCTGGAGTATGCGAAAGCGGGTAGCGGTACCGTGACAACAGTCGCCGACACTGACGATTTTTGTGAATGTGACACAGATTCAACGTTGCCTGAAGATTGAAGAAAGCATCCCTACACGAACTTCCCCAATTAAAGTGAAAGCGGGAAGGAGTTTTTCTGCATCAAGGCCAGTGTTGCCCCCCTCCCTACATTAAAAAAAAACAACCTCATTGTATAAAGTATAAATCAACTTTTCTTTGGGGGGTTTCCAGAGTCCCGAACTCCACGTAGTCGGTTAGCGTCTTCTTAGGACAATTCTGGATCCACTACACCCGTGTGTCGTCTCGCCTGCTCGGAAGCATTGTTGATCAACATTTTCACTACCCAAATCATTTGTTTGTTTTCTCTTCATGCGTCTTTGGTCCGTTTCCTGCATTAATCTTTACCGCAAGATTTCAGTAATTTTTTTATGTTGAATATATTAAATATGAAATTATTTTTAGGTTATTCAAGTGTGTGATTTTCAACTTATCAGAAATGATTCCAATTAAGTCAATGCTTAAAAAATAAATGTGAATCTCTCTCCTGGCGTATGCTTTTTTATGTAAAGAAACTGCTTCCATCTAAATATTCTAATTTATTCCAGCTATGTTATTTTTGCAGCTCATAAACTCGAATGTATTAAAGAACAAAAAAACACTGATTTTTTTTTTATTAAAGGCAAAAAAAAATCTAAGCTTCATGCGCACGAAAAAGATGCTGAATTGCTGATCAAGCCGTGTTCGATGACCAAATCTCACCACAATAAACAAGTTGCTGTTCGTGGCTTAGTATTTTTGTGCTCCCTGCGGACAGGTTTTGTGGCATCCACTTTGTTTTCCAGAGCCTCGGCAACGTCACTCGGACGTGTTTTAATTTTCCGAAGTCAGGAAAAACTGGAAACTGGAATCAAACAGAAAACACCATTTCTAACCCGACACGACCTGCATGGGGCCGGTGGCTTCGTGAAATGCGACTGGATTTGCCGAGGGCTGTTTCCATGAGTAGATTATGTAGATCACATGGTGGAGCCGCGGAGGTACATCGCCTCTCCGCCGCCGTGAGACACTGTGATTGCCCTTGTAGAGTTGGGAAACCAGTCGTAGACACATACACAAACAAAGAGTAGAGAGAGGAGGGAAAACTAGTCTTTCGGGTTTCTCGACGACAACAAAAGACAGAAACTGGGGGCAGGCCGCGGATGTAGACAGGTATATCTTCCAGGTATCAGGTCGTCGGGGCTCACTGGGGATCAACAGAAACCTCATTTTGGTCACGACTTCGCAGAAGGAAATGAAATGAATCAGATGCGCTCCCGCGATCCTCTATGGATGGGATAAAGGTCAGAGAGTTGGTTGTCGTGAGTCCCCATCATCCCCCTGCCGTGAAATAAAGTGTGGCTCTGGTTTCTGGACAAAAGAGGGTAGTCATGCGAAAACTCCACTCCAAACAAGTGCGCTTATCGGGAATTGAAGATCTGCAAGCGGGAATCGCAATGCAGCTTGTTTATCTGAAATGTGACGAGTAAATGCAAATATAGAGTTAGACAACCTCCTTCAACGAGATTTCCTTTGCTTTTTCACCACTAGTTATTGTCATATGGATTTAAGGAACGAGTGCAGTTCAGCAAAAGAAAAGTCAGCTTACTTCAAGATTGCACGAGGAATCACTGCAACTTGGGGAAGATCGTTAAGTTGTTTATTACATTAACGCAAACCCGGCAAATTATTATATAATTACACAACTAGTTGTGGAACATTTCCGTTAAGTTTTATGTTGTTGATTGCACATTTAAGTGATCTTATAAACAGGAGATTGCCTCGAATCCAAGGAATGAGAAAAGCGCGCCAAGAAAGTCATCTCTCGGCACTGGAACCATGTCAATGCCACCGACTGGTTACAAATCGTTGCAATTGAATTTGTAATAGGCGTGGAAATAGGAAGTGGGGGATACATCTTGGGCAGAAGAACCATTAGCATTACATTTGATTAGCTTAATTGCTTTGATTTGTGACCGTAAATAATGGAGTTCAAGGTTCCTGTGCAAGTCCTCCTCCTTCTCTTTTCACAAAACAATGATTTAGAAAGTTTTTATACAGCAGCCGCTATTTGTAACTGAGTTACAATTTGTTAAGGAGTATACTTGCTTCTCAATTTCCAACCAATGAAAAGCCTCTGCGTCGCGCCACAGTAATTTTTATGCTTACAAGCCACGTTCAATATCCATTTTGTGATCTCTGAAGCCAACCGACAACAGTTGCTATATTGTCAACGACGTCGTAGTAAAAAATCAAATCAAATCATCCGCGTACAGCTCACCGCTATCGGGGCAATTTCCTGAGTCTCGGTCGTGGCAAGAGGTAGATGAAAACAAAAAAACGCAGTGAAGTTGGTTTGCAAGAGTTCGTCGAACCCAGGGCCGGAATAAAAACGCAGGAAAACACAAGAAAAAAACTCGCGTCTAATTTCAATATCTTCAATCTTCTACGATGCGCACAGATGAGCATCAGCACAGATGGAGGTCGCCGCAGCCTCGGATTGTGACGATGGCTCCGATGACGCTGGCACCACGAGGCGCCTCCATCGCCCCTCTTTCCACACCTTCCCAATGCTAAATGAATTCGCCCACATTAATTGAACAGTATCTTATGGGGAAAAACAGCGATTTCGTGGAAAGTTGCAACTCTGCCGCACAGCTTAGCAAATACAAATCTCATCATCTCATGTAGTGGATTCGGCCTCGCATTACGCAATGGGCTCCCAGTTGCCAAATGTTCCTCAGCTGTCCTAGGATTTCCCTTTTTGGTTTCGTTGGAGGAGCCAGCAACAAGATCCAACATTGGATTTTGTTTTTCAATTTAAAATTTCTTTGGTAGTTTCCCTGAATTTTTAACTCTATTTGCTTGGCTTGGTTGAAAATTAGCATATTGCGATGTTTGAATTAACAATTAGAAATTTTGTCGAGGAGCTTGCATCGCTTTAGGTCCTCCTCCATTTCTTTATTTACGAATTATGTACTTCAATGTCAGTGCAAGATCCCAGAATCCGGGGTAATTATGCTTTATTACAGATGCTCCCGCAGTCCCGCATCGGGTTGTCTTATATCACACATACTCCGAAATGGTGGTGCATTTACTCCACCTCGCATTTGCAACTCATCTGTGAGCATGTACACAACGCTCCCAGGGGATCGCCTGGAGTCTAAAACGTGAAATTTATGACATAAGATTTCCCATAAATCACACACGTAAATTGCTTTTATTAGATTTATTTAACAATGGAAATGGAGTTGGGGTGCAATTTCCTGGGGTCGCGCCGCCGCCGCTCGCACGTTACGGCATCTGATAAATTGCAAGTTCTTTCCTTGCCCAATCAAGCGTGACGCCATAGAGACACCTGCGGTGTTGTTTTCTTGCGCCATATGGAGCGGCACAACTTCGAAATCGGGAAAGAACCTTACAATCTCGCTGTGGGAGTCTAGGAGATAGGAGCAATTCATAAACGAGTTATTGTCAAAACTCGATCGTTGTCACCTCCGGCATTCTGCAACATTTCCTTGTCGCCTCGCTGAAGTATAATATATCTACTGCGTCCTGCATCACCCATATCTCTTGGCTGTCAAGTATGCCCCAGAATAGAAGGTGGTGCGTCTGCGGACAATAATCTCAGCGTCATCCTATCAGCCGAAGGTAAAAACAGATCGAGGTCCGCGCTGGCATCGTCCTCAACCCAAACTCACATGTCAACGGAATTCTCTGTTTAAGCTATTTTTACGTCAGCTAAAGGTCCACTACGGATGGGCTAATCGCGCTGACGGTCTGCTGTCAGGTTGAACAGTGGCTGTTGTCCATCATCGTCAGCAGAATAGCGCAATACCACTGGGCGAAAAGGGTTATCGGCCAGGCGGTCTTTTTGGCTGGCTTCCAAGACTAACGAAGTTGTGGGGCTCACATTCTGATGAAAGGGGGTCGCTGCTCCGTACCCCAACTTCTCATGAAAAACGTCTTGCGCCATAGCATGGCTGTCGACACTGCGCTGCTCTCGTGGGGTGTTGTAGAATTCCGATGCACACGAATCACGTCTCGTACTACTGGTGAATCACTTCCATTACAACCACGTTGGAGCGGTTTGGAACGGTGTATGGATGCAACCAAGGAACGGTCGTTATCCTTCTAGGGTGGTACAGCAGGACCGACCACATTTTCCCCAAAATTTCCGTGAATACTCAGAGCTCCACAATGCCATTCCACGTTGGGGATCGAATAGTGCAGCTTTGTTCTTCAGACTTGAATTGTAAATTAATAATATATAACTAATATGATGATTTAGTTTAGGTATAAAAATGTCGAATTCTTCTATTGCGGTGATTGTTAGGTCGGATCCTTAACAAAGCAGGAAATATGCTCTCAGTTACGAGCCGACTTGATTGAAATACTCAAATCAGTAGCAAATGAATTGTCGTAAAAGTAAACAACTATGTGAATGCAATTGCATTGTGAGCTGCAGCTTATCTGCCGTGGTGCAATTAACACAACGTAAATAGACCTTACGGGGGAAGGAAACCTTGGCTCAAATATGAGGTAGATGCGCAGAAATCGTAGTGGGAGTAGGAAGTCTTAGAACATAGCAAAACTTATGAATTGAGAATATTAACAAAGTTGTGTTTTAGCACGCATAAATAAAACCGGAATACGATGTAAGCCATTAAAAAACGTCGATAAAACTGAGGACAGTCACGACTTATTGGCGAATCCTTGAAAACGAAAATTCTATTACAGGCGAACAAAATGATGATTGTTATAAAGAAGCCCGCAGTAGGTGTATTTCTAAAAAAATAACTACACTTGTAGGTACAATAAATTTGAATTGAAAGCCTTCTATAAATATCCTCTAATATGCGGAATCTTTTATCAAGTTGAATTAGCAATTATGTACTTGACCATTTAAGTTATGAAAAAATTGTAACTACCTCAGAGTTCCATTTTTGATTCCTCCTAAGAACATGGCTGCGCTTGGAACAATCCTGCTTTGCAAAGTTTTGTTGTTTTAAGTTTGATAAAAATCGCAACAAAATGTAATATTGTCCGTTGGGGTTCGCACATGGCAAACAATCTTGTTCGAACCATGATCTGTTTCACGTTTTCTATTACACAATCGTGATTAATAGCGATTTGTGCCTTTTGAAATAGGAAAACAGTTAAAATCACCACACCCTAAAACTCAGGGTAAATGTCAGGTTACTGATGCACGTTTTTAATCTTTAACACGTTCCGTTATTTAGCTGCATCGTCAACCTGTTCTGCGGGTGTAATACCTGCTTGCATCACCATTCCGCCGATCTACTCACAAGTCCCGCTTCACACTGCCATACCGGCGTGTTCCGTTTGCAATAGTAAACTTATTGCTTCTTCCTTTTGGAGGATCGTGGTGCGGTCAGCGTCATTTCGGTAGACATGGACGATCTTCAAGGAAAAAGAACATGCAAATCTTCGAAATGAAGTGATTTTGTAAAACATCGTGAAAAAATGAGTGCTTTGGTTTCATCTATCAACGCTTGTCCATGTGATATAAAATGTTTGAAATGAAACACAAAAACTGAAACTTAATGGAATCGGACGTCCGCACAGACACACTTGCACGAATGACGGCTTTAAGGGTTGCAACTCGTTGATCAATTTATGCGTGGTCTTGACTGCGCAAAACAACAATTAAATGAGAGTATGTCAAAATAGAGTAAAGAACCATCGCAGACGCATCCGCAGCGAAGCGTGCTGTGGGGCAATTCGAGCTGAGCACAGCACAAACTCAAGAAACCCGAGAGAGTTAACCTTGCTGAAAGTATTATGTGATGTAGCAAGGCCCCGTGACCATGACATGCCGACCGACGGAGTGAACAACAAATTTTCAGGTGGATGCGACGCGATGACCAAAGAAAGGGGAGCGCGGAGAAAAGACCAAAATCGTCGCACACAACGAGGCGGAACACTAATTTTCCAAAGCCATTCTGTCTGGAAGACACCAAAACAAAGGCATTGGAGTCAAAAATTAATTTAAAGTTTCTAATTGTTGCAGCGCCCTCTGAATGTCAAATCCATTGATCGATCGATTCAGTTTAATAATTGTTTAACAAACATTTGCGTATTGCATTGAATGTACGAATGACAAGCATTCATGTAACAGTAACTTATACCCAAGGTTTTTCAGGGTGAAACCCTGTAAATTAATGTAATTAGCCCCGCCGTTATTATTTAAGATTAGTACGAAATTTCGCAAATTGGAAAGCTTTCTGAAAGTAAATTTCAGTTGACATATTGAAAATTGCTGTTTACAAATCAGTACACTCGAGTTAGGTAACTTTATAAATAAATTTATAATAAACGTGAGTGTAGTTGGTGAAGCTCGCGGCAACTTTTCACGTAGCTGTAGGAAGTATTGAATAACGCTGATAACATTACACTGTAGACATATGCAAGTTACTGTGACGGGCTAGGAGGGTTTAGTTTCATCCGATTTCTTGGAATTTGATGGCCCACCACCACAAAACAATGCCAGTGCAACAAGAACCTTTTGTTACTGATCCTTTAACCGTTCTCATAGAAACGCTGTGGACAAAAATCAAAGTCTTTGTTTCCGAAATTCGCTCAATCCAAACTTGCTATAGTTTACAATGCTGGATCTTTATCCTTTATTCTAAAAGAATTCTCTTTTCTTTGCAGGTACGTTGAAGATTTTACTTTATTGCGTTTATCTTGGCAACTGAAGGCTTTAAAGTGCGCACTCGAACTTTTAAGTATTCGGTTCAAAGATAAAGACTATGTAAGTGAATGTACTTGTATTTACTCTTTTGATTTTGATTAGTATTTGCTTTTTGTGTTACTAATCTTTCTTCTCTGTTGTCTAATCAGTTCTGTTATCACTGACATGTTTTCAAGGGTTTTCGTTTCGTGTTTTCCTTGCTTTAAATGTGTTAGAAACCCCAATTCAATTTTATACGGAATTCATTTAGTTTGTCAATGTTTTTGCTTCAATGTTTCAGAAACAAAAGAATAATTTGTGTTTCCAGGTACAGGCCTTGTAAGATTTACGGAAGTGTTTAGTACAACAATATCTCACCGGGATACGATTGTTTTGGAGCAATGAAAATTCAGAAGTTGTTAATCTCTCATTCGAGAGAATCTCATATTCTTAAGTCACCAACATTTTATAGCGTCGAAAGTTTGCCAAAAGTTCAAAGGATTTTTGTTCCGCTATCAATGTAACTGTTCCATTTTGAATAGGGTTTTTCGTCTTATCTGGTAACCGAAACATAAAACGCAATGACAACTACCACCACCCAAGAGGCTAGAGTATTCCGCCCAGCACTATCAAGCACAGGCCAGGCCAAGCGGACATAGGGTTGGAAAATGCGCAGTGGAAAAGATTGCCTCTTGCTTCGTCATTTTCCTTGCCAACTTTTCTCCGCCATCGTTGGGACTGATCCTGTCCTTCTGAGTATGAGCCACTTTAAGAGGGAGAAGCTACTTATATCAACCCCCCCACCTCTACTCTTTTTCTTCAAATACCAATAAAAATCCAAAAACTGAATTTCCACCCACCACAGGATGATGAAGGAAAATTTATGCCAGAATCATAACAACAAGTGAATTGCTGAGCGGCGGGGATGAGTTAAAGTTCTCTAGTGTATGTAGGTTCGTTATTCACCATGTACCACCCAACACCACGGACAATCTTGTCCTGCTGTCTTATCAAATACAATTTTCCAGCTCATGTTGCTATAGCGCAGCACAAATGCCTTATCGCATTTCTCGTAAAATTCTATCGGCAACTTTTTCTCTGCTTCTAGTTGCGTCTGTGAAATGTTCAACAGGGGTTGCAGGGGGCTGGGGTGCTTAATAGTTTAACTTTTTCAAAGTATTCGTTAAGATTATTCTTTTCTAATGCAGCAAGATCTCTTAAACACAGGCCCTGGAGTTCGATTTAAAGCGATTTCCCTTGAGTGTTGCCAAACTGACGTGATTGGAGGCTTCACAGACTCTCCTCTATTGTTATTATCTTTTCCGCGTTTAATACATGCTTTTAAATATTTCTGTAACCAAATTCATCTCTTTTACCCTGCGGTCATGCCATAGCACGGTTTCTATTTTCAAGAAAAGGTGAACTCTTATTATTGGTGTTCCACAGTGCGACACTTTGTTGCATTTTATCAAACATGCATTCGGAAAATGTTCGAAAATACGCGAAAATAATAACAGCAGTTCTGCTTGAAGCGTTTTGCGTGGTTGCGACAGCAGATTAACATTTCTAAATATTTTCACACATCCGAAACGGTTACAGGGAATTTCATTTATGAGTGTATCGACATAGTGCAAAGGCGTTCAGGGGCTAATTTCGCTGTGGAAAGGGAAAATTCTGCAATTGCTCCGAAAGAACTAATTGCACCTTCCTTGCAGCGTAATTACTCGACTTCTCTCTACTGGGACTAGGACCACTGCTATAGACATAGAGAAATGCAGCAAGAAGAGGAAATGGGAAATCAGAAAAATGCAACCGAATGGAATACCAAGCCCACCAAAGGAATGCTTCAAATTGCAAGTGTTTCTTATTTCTGCACCTGATCTCTCCCCCTTTCTCTTATGCACAAAATCTCATTGCAGTTTTCTTGCTGCGGAATTCAGCAAATCATTAGACGTAGTCGCAGTTGCACTATAATCAATCTGAAGCGCTACTGGACTCTACAGTTTCAAGTTTCAGAGAAAACAAAAAAATCACAACATAATATCGGATTGAAGTGAATTGAATTGATTGAAGTAAATGGAAATATTTAAAAAAAAAAGTGTGAAATTATTATTCTTGAAAACTATCCAAATTCCACAGGCTTTCTTTATTTTTAAATTCACACCTACAGCAAACGCAAACGATAGTGTGTAACTAGCTCCGGAGCTAGTGAGCTTTTTTAATTCTCATCAGAGAACTCATCCTTATAAATCCTTTCTCCGCTCCTATTATTAGTGTACGTCATTCTCTGTTGCCCCCACGAACGGCTGAACAAGGGTGGCTGTGGTTGTGTGCAATCGGAAATGAAACTAATTTTACTAATTTGCATGAGAGATTTAGTTCAAGATAAATTCCTGGCAAAACAAAAATAATTGAACACGGTATGAGAGCAGTCCCTAAAAAGTGCAATTGGGTGATTGTACCATGACTATTTCAGACTGCAGTCAGAGGTGAATGAGTGAGCAGTCGAAGAAGTCGACGTTTCAACTGCACAATCTTTCTGCACGTTCTGCAGAAACGCGGGGCCAAGGCACAACTGTGATGAAGCAAATCGGTGCGACCGACGGATGCACTCTTCCATGGAACACCGGTGTCCGGTGAATCTGCGCAAACTATTTCTTTATTATTAACAGAATCCGAAAAACTGTGGAGCCACAGGGATAATGCATCAAATTTCAGGACAATATTGGAAGTTCATTGTTTGTGGGGTAAAGGTATGGGTGACGGAATACACTGATCCGCGTTACCGGGTAAAATCCAAAATTCAGAAAATGGATGCGATTGAAACTCAGTTAAATCAGTTGTCTCTTATAAATCTCGAAATCAGTCGTAAATTTAAATTCACTCAAATGATTTACTAAAGTTGGAGACTGGTTGATTGGAATGAAAAAGTCAGATGCAATGAACTTTTTGGAAAGTTGGCTTTTAGCTTAAGTGCTTCTGTATTCTAATTAAGAATCTTTTACATTATACTGCGACGAGGAATAACGGAAGCGAACAATAAGTAAAAGAAAGTATGAACTCGTTGATTGCATCAGCTGCGAATTACGAATGTAAATCGCAAACGACAAAAAATTGTTGCCAAATCAAAAATCAGGCGGAGTCTATTAAATTCAAGTAAAAAAATACTAAAGAACTTTGTTTATCCTGCTTGAACGCGAACCGAAGTTGCACTCTATGGAAACATGGTTTGTAATCGAAGTCGATTTTCTGATCGCTGTTTGTCATAGTTGGAGCAGCCAGTAGTTGTGAATGACGGCATTCCACATTCGACAAAGCTTCGATCATTAAATTGACTCGAACAGCTTTGAATAATGAATATAATGGGCGAATATGATTTGATTACTTTTGAAAAAATAAACCCGATTAACCCGGGTCGCTTGACGAAATCGTCCGCCTGTTTCAAGGTGTACCTCACTTTACCAGTATTGATTACTTGTGCAATGACACTTTGCGTCGAATTTATCTCTTCGAGTGAAATGCTTTTGTGGGTTCAGTCGTTGTGGTCCTGGCGTCTATCGACCTCTTGTTCAATTCCCATTGCTGGGATAGTTCCAATAGAATCATCTTCCTCTTGCAAATAGTTTTTGAAAAGGTCCTTGTCTGGCTTCTTCCTATTTTCACTTCATGCTGGCTTTTGTTTTGTTACAGATGCTGCGCATGTGTGCAATTTCGCTTTATTATTGAAAACTAAACAAAAGCGCAGGAGGTAGATTGCAGATCAGGAACAGGAATTGCCGGACTCGCTGCTCGCTAAATATATCTTCCCAGGAACTCGGTTCTTTTGTTGCACTTGTGCTATACAAAAGAGGAACCAGCAGCGCACAGCTTTCCAATAAACACCCGCAACACGAACACGCCAAGGTGGCAACTTTGCATTTACTTGTTCCCTGCTCTGGCGTGGTGAATTCATTTCAAATGAAAACTAGAAAACAATGCACTTCGAATGATTCATTTCATTGATCACTTAAGATTTTGTGGGAAGCAAAGGAAGCAAGCTGAAGTCGGACAAGCTACAAATAGTGTATATGTGAAAAGCAGCTGAACGTATTGGGAGGGTTGGAAATCAAGCCGCAAAGACCAAAGCAATATAACAAAATATTAAAAACAAAATTGAATAACTTACGGAAACGCAATTACAAAAATAAGATTGGTGCCCGGCTATAGGAGGTCTTTTCACAACCCTTTTAATTCCCGCCTCCTGAAACAGCCGCTGGCCTTCATTGAGAACGCTATCAAATCGCCGAGTTCGTTATTGCTTTTCTTCGACATTCAATAGAATCTTCTGGTTGGTGGAATTCAATTTCAGAACTCTTCCTGGCTTGCAAACGAAAGAAGGTAAAAATCGTCCGTTAAGTTCATTTCCACTGCCAGCAGCATTTCCAAAAATGGTAAAACGTTCCCGCTGGAATTAGGCGTTTTCCAACTCCAGTTCCAAATACGAGCTTTCGTGGCAAATTTATAAAATTAGTTTTCACATTGCGTAAGATTCATTATAAGAGAAAAATGCAAAAGCTGATTACGACAAGTGTCATAATTCAAATTTCATCATTTAATTTACGTAAGGCTGAAAAGTGCTGCTTGGTGACGTGAGCTGTGGGGTCGCTCACCGACTAACCGGATACAAACACGCGCCCACACCCGTTTTCCGAAGTCGTGATTCCAGAAAATGATAGCAGCTAGGATACTAAGACGAACCGCAGTGAGCTTTCATTTTCCGTTACTCTTGTGCATGTTTTCCTCTTGTCCTCATTTTTCTGTAAAAAGCGCGAATGGTGACATCCCTACCACCACCATCCCACACCCGACCCGATTCCTGCTGTGAACTGTGTTGTACATATAGCTCCACAGGATATGAACACGTCTGTAGAGTGTAGAAAATATTATGGGGATGGGCATGATGGAATAAAGTCATCCCAGTAAATACAGGGATTTCCATCCATTCACAAACACATGCCCATTGATGTTGAAAATTCGAGAATATATCTCTCCTCCCTCCACCAAACACTCTTGGCAGCCACTTGTTGGGGTGAGTTTAGGAGGAAGAGGAGGATATCCCGATGACTTTTCTTTTTGTACCTTATCACGTTTTGTTCCCTTTACGTAAGACCGTGGTGCTGTACTGTGCAATTTTCTTACCTCCTTGCTTGGCACAAAAACAGCCATTCATCCACCGCCCCGCTTTCCAGGCAATTGCTTCCCCTCATTTTGGACACCATGATGAACGTTTGTTTTTATCGGGTTTCCTACGGGACGTGCCCCACTCCGAAAGTTTTGCAGCTTCATTCTTATTTCACATCATCAGTCAACCCGACCCAATTGAACTGGTGGGGGTCGGTCCCGGACGGCTCTGGATTAAGGGAAGTTAGTGAACTGGGTTGGAACCCCCAACTTGCTGCAAGAATGGCAAATTAAAGTGGGAGGAAGGACCGCAAAAAATTGAATAGCATTTGTGAACTTTTACACAACTATTATCCTCAAGGACTGAATGGAATCGAAGTGACCGTTCGCCTCCTCCATTCTCCACCATCTAGTGGCCAGTGGGAGTGTTAAGAAGCGACCGTGCTATTATTGCAGGACGACCCTTGCAATATGCTGTGCCTGGGATCTGAGTCTGATTGACTCTGACAGTCCTGGTGTGTGTTGCGGAGCCGGCGCACTAGGCAAGGGCAGTTGCTTCAGGACGAGGGGAGTGTACGTCCCACATCCCCGCTGCCCAGTAGTTCTCTGTATTTTTACTTTTAAGTACAAACGCACACAAAATAATCGTAGCTCAATTGATTTGCCGTTTTGTTTAACCTGTTAATCCATTTAAGGGGAGAAAAGCATCGTTTGTTTCGAATTTCGATGACCGCAATAAAAATTGATTCTATTCGTCATTTTTCCATACACAATACACATTCATATTTTTTTGTACATTTGGTAAAAACCATAATACATATTTGCTTTTATATTGCAAATTTTTTACAATCGGTTCTATGCAACTCTTTCGTACTTTATGCTCCTACTCGAAATCTTGTAGGGGATGGTAGTCGTTCGGGACAACTGCTCGAATGCCACAGAAGCATTGCGCAGGATAAATTGAGCCCCGGATCTACTGCGTGTAGTTGCCAAAAAATTAGTCTAAAAACAGGAAATCGAAATCAAAAATTGTGGCATGCCAAATTCACGCACGTCTTCTTTATAGCAGAGTTAACAAAATGGATCTTTAAGTGGCGCAATTACAAAGAATATGATTTTAAAAAAACAAGTGTCCACAGCACAGTGGGGCAAAGCAGTTTTCATGTTGCATTGTTACCCATTGCTGAAGCACTAACGCAAACAAACGAACAAGATTCCCCGACTGCGTTCTCAACAATGCTCAGAGCAATTTCTAATGTGAATGACTCCAAATTGATGTCAAGTTAACTTTAAGTGGTTTCAATGAAGGCAAAAAACAGCAGCACACTGCAAGCATATGGCATATTACTCCTTGAATTTTCTAAAAGGTGAATCTCGCGCAACTGTTCTCTTTCTTTATGTTTACGGCATTTTCTTCTTTCTTTTTTGTTTTGTTTTTAAAGCTCAAATCAGAAAATCACTTGTTTGCTATTTTATCACCTCAAATTGTTAGCGGTGATTACAGGACCATGAGCAAAACTTGTGGCCCATCACAGCACCAATTCAGGAGCAACTTTGGTGTAAACAGAACTCGAACAAGATTCAACTTCGTTCGACTGGAAAACGCATGCAGTGTTGCAGTTGTGTTATTACAAAAGCGAACACACACAGAAAACCTTGAAATGTAGGTCGTGAAGCTTTTATTGCACTACTGTAGGTTTTCAAAAGCTGTTTTGCTCCTCTTTGTTGTGCATTAAAATACCATAAAATGGGATGGAAAAAAACTATGGCAATGTTTGCACTTAATTTTCAGATTTATGTTCTAGTGTAGATTGTTGATAGAGAAACTCATCGGAAAATACCTCTTCGATATACCTCCTTGTCGCTGGAACTCTTCAGCAGAGGTTTCCCTATGATTAGTTGGCTGAGGGAGTAACAAGCATTCAGAGCGCTGTTCTTTGGTCACTCCAATAGTGATTTCGTGCTCACTATTGGTGAAAATAGTAGAATGATATTTTGTAGTTTTTGATACGCCATAAACTCTATCAGTGACAAAAGTATCTGTAGACAAGTCTATCTATTTTTCCCATTGCATTTCCAGGTCCACAGAAGACGTATCGCCTCCGAATTTTGATCAGCGGGGTACCACCTACTATGAACGTAGTTCACGGTTAGTTAGCGAAGATGAACAGTATATAAGGCGACCAAATAACTATCATACGGGTGATATACGAGGCAGGGCGAGAGATAGGTTATACAGAAACGGACCATACTCGTCTTTGATAGACAGGTAAGAGGGGCCACGAGGAAGCGTAGTTGCTTGCTGTTCGAAAGCGTTTAGCTTAACACTTGTGTTGTTCAATTGCCTCTGTTGAAACTGTTGATTAACCAATTTTAAGATATGAAATTGTTCAACAGTGTGTAATCGCTCTCGTTTCCTTTCAGAACAACCCCCGTTGGCAGTCATCACAGGGTTTCAACATGGTACGACACAAGTCCCAGTGGAACATCCACAGCATCAGCACAGAACGTGTCGCCTGCAACACGGAATGTGTACGGGAATGTCGCAAGTGCTGTAGTGCAGCCTGACACAAGTAGTTATGATTGTCAGCTATTGAAAAAGAAAAAATCCCGCTCTGGTTCGGAATCACCCTGTGGTGGTAGTAGTAGTTTAAACGCCGCAAGTAGTCATAGTAGTCATTTAGTAGATCGAGGGAATGGCGGAAGTGCAGCGTCGAGTCGTTCACATTCGCGGAGTCCGAGCAGTTGTAGTTCAACAAATAGTTCATCGTCAAACTCACACGCGTCCAGTCCTATTTCTGGCAGCGATCTACCTGCATCATCGTCGTCACGGACGCGAAACCTACAATCGGCTGTGTCAGCGCCTAACCAAAGCGGAATGACCGTTAATAACCAGTCATCGAGCACCAACGCGGGATCATCTTCATCATCATCGACGAGCAATCCAGTGGTACATTCCGAAGACAATCGGCCGTTAGCGATATGTGTTAGAAATCTGCCGGCCCGTTCCTCAGATACATCCCTTAAGGATGGTCTTTTTCATGAGTACAAAAAACACGGTAAAGTTACGTGGGTAAAAGTGGTTGGACAGAATGCCGAACGGTATGCTCTAGTGGGCTTCAAGAAGCCTGATGATGTAGAAAAAGCTTTAGAAGTATCTCACGACAAACTCTTTTTCGGATGTAAAATAGAAGTAGCTCCTTATCAGGGTTACGACGTCGAGGATAACGAGTTCCGACCTTATGAGGCAGAACTCGACGAATATCACCCCAAGTCCACGCGGACACTTTTCATAGGCAACTTGGAAAAGGACATTACAGGGAGTGAGCTGCGAAAGCACTTCGACTGCTTCGGTGAGATCATCGAGATCGACATAAAGAAGCAGGGCATGAACGCATACGCGTTCTGCCAATACTCAGACATTGTATCTGTGGTAAAGGCGATGCGAAAAATGGATGGCGAGCACCTGGGAAACAATCGCATCAAACTGGGCTTTGGAAAATCGATGCCCACCAACTGTGTTTGGATCGACGGCATTGCGGACAGTGTGAGCGAAAGCCACCTGTCTGGACAATTTTCTCGGTACGGTCCAGTATCGCAAGTTGTAATTGATCGGGAACGAAAGTTGGCTCTAGTGTCCTTCGATCAAGTACAATATGCACAAACGGCTGTGAAAGAAATGCGCGGAGCAACACTGCGCGGTAGAAAATTGCAAGTGGATTTCGCATCCAGAGAATGCCAGGAAGCTTTCTACGAAAAGTTAGAAAAACAGACTTCAGGTAATGGCTGCACTGCAACTGAACTCCCCAACTCTATAACCCCTGACGCTACAAACCGTGTTGTCTCTGCAGCAGGCGCACGTTTCAGTCGATACGATAGCCAGACAAGATCAAGGACCTCATCGTTTAGTCGACACGGAAATATTAATTCAAGTGGAGCCACCTCGCCCAGCAATGCTGGCAGTGCGGGCTCATCAACAAATTCCACATCGGCCTCAGCAACAACTGCGGGTGGTACGACGCCAAGAGGTGGAAGATCACGCAGTTTACGGCACTCAGATTATGAATACCCTGATAGGCGATTTCGAAGCTATGATGAGTATAGCCAAGGCTCAGGAGCATCACATGATGATGACTCTTATATATATCAACGCTCAGATTCACCACTCTTGCGCTTGGGTCCTGTTGCTGGTAGTAATGTTGATACACTTGAAATTAGTAGTACTAATAGCGGACGACGTCGATGCGACAAGAGTCCAGGTAAGTGACCAACAGTTTTACAGTACGACATATTCTCATTTAAATGTTTCATTCCGAAAACTTCCCGCATCATTGTTGTTAGTAGAAATGCTGTGTTTACCTTGAAAGTTTCAAACGCTCGCTTTTAAAATAATTTCATGTTTTTCCAAAATTAATGGACTTAAAGCACTCGAATATTTCTATTTTATAAATTTTCATTTAACGGGAGTTAGTTAAGAAATGACTGTTTTTAAAATTGACTTGATGCCGCCGCCATGATCCCGATCCCATACAAATGACAATACACTTTTAGCCTTTGCAAAACTGTTCAATGTTCATTACTAATTTTGTTTAGATATATTTGGAGTTAATGTGTTTGTAATTTTGTGTTTCAGGTGATATCCGAAACTTACAAAAGGAACGATTCCATTTATTGGAGCAGTTAGAAGAATGCCCGTCCAGTGGTGATGAAGTAGTTAGTCCTAAAAAACGTATGAAATTTGATCACTCATCTCATCACCACAATCATCATCACACAGTATCTGGTCTGGTGAGTCAAGATTTTACCAACGATACCGTCAAATTATATCAGTCTAATGCAAACATAATTGTTAAGCAGCCTCAACAGCAGCAGCAACAGCAACAGTCGCATACGATCGATTGTTCAACTAGTAGTAACAATAATAGTAATGTACATCAAACAAACTTGTCAATCGGTGACTCCAACTGTGATGTTTTAAGCAACCATAGCACAGAAAGTGGTTCTCTCCACCACAGAAAGTGCGTTGAAGTTCGTCGTCTATCAGAGTGTAGCACTCTTAAGTATACAACTCAGATGCCAAGCAGTCGTCGACCGTCCACTGAATCGGGTCCCATGGTCAGTGGCTCATCACTGAGGCATGGCAGCCATGACCACAATATGACGAACACAGCAACGGTGTATGCAGCACCCACCGCGTTATGCAAAAGACGACGAACGAGCAATGTTCCTGGAACATCAGTAGGAGCCCCTGGAAATGAAACGAACGAATTTCATACTTCGAGGGGAAGAGGTCATCAATTGCATTCCCATCACTCGCATGAAGCATCTGGTGGAGAAAGTGCCGATGGGTCTAGACCTGGCACTCCTCTGTGTGATGAAAGGCCAGAAGTGCTGCCAAGCGAGCCGAGGCGGATACCGCGTGAGAAACCACCTGAGCCAATGTTACTACCTCTACCGAAATTCGGTATTCAATTTTATCAACAAAATCGAACTTCGGCAGTGGCACCGTCTACATCAACATCGTCACATACAGGACAAATGTACTCTATTAGCTCTTCGACGAATATTAATATAAATAATAATAGTAATAGCATACTAAATTCAAGTTCTTCTTCAGCACTGTTAAACAGTAGTAGTAGTCACTCTAGTCTTAGCAATACACTCTCGAGTCCGCCGCTACTGGCTGGAACAAGGCTATCATCTTCGTCATCTTCCTTTCATCACTCAACTCAACCAGGCACCTCACATCATGGGGTTTCGGTACATCCCTCGTCTGCGTCCTCGACATCTACGATTTCGCATCAACTACAATCGGCCCACCACCACCATCATCATCATCATGGGCAAAATCATCATGTTGGATCAACGTGCATTGGTAGTTCAAATATATCGGGAGGAATTGAACAACCACCAGCGAGTCCCATAAGACCACGATCGCTCAGTTCAAACTCGAGCGACTCAGATCTGGGTCCGCTAAGCACAAGTCCATCGATAGAGGAACGAATAAAAACCCTCGATGAAATGTTCGAAATTTGGTCTGGTGGTGGCACCGCCGGCAGGCCGCTCTCACTTAGTTCGGACACTACACAACTCAGTGCCAGCTCAAGTTTTTCATCGCGCCACAAGTATCTAGAATTAGATGTGAACGATGTTAAACCCTCAGAGATTGTTAAATCGGTCCTGGCTAGGAAATCAATATTCGACGACGACTTGCAACGACTGAAGAACATAAGCGACAAGTATGAGCCGGGAGATTTTTCGAACTTTTCTCGCGGTTCATTAGTGTCGTCTATGACTCCGGCAATTCCGAATTTGGCTGCGACTAAGACACCCGTTGTGGGTTGCACTTCCGTGAGCAAGTTACCCGCTCAATCAGCGGCCACTGTCTTTTCACCGCCGGGAGTCAATCAATTACAGAGGCTTAACTCTTCTCCAATGAACAGTCCACAAGCAATGTCACCCTACAGCAGTCCGTCGCCATCACCAGTAGTAACAGCTGCAAACAGTAAGGTAATCAGTGCCCCACAAACAGTTACGGTTCCTCAACCGGCCAAGGGTTTGCAATACCCATTCCCTAGCCATCCTCCTGCAGTTAACTCTGCAATTGGGCTATCAAATGTGACAACTGCATCTCCCACCGGCCAAACTGTTGTAAGCCCAGTAATAACGATGTCGCAAAGCAAATCAACAACAGAAGTTTCGTCTGCAAGTAGACCAAAGACCTGTACAATTAGCAAAAGTTTTAGTGTACCAGAGAAGGCAAGTGTTCCAACAGGAACCAGTGGAAGTAATCCGCTTGCAACTACATCTAATAAGATTCTATCTAAAGCCGCCTCAATACCGGGCAGTACGAATGTGGGAACTGTAAAATCCACCATGATCCAAGGTACATCAATATTGCCAACACATCATAGTAATAGTGCAAGTACCAAGTTTGATGATCCGGAGGCTACTACTACAGAACAAGGCTTTAGACGTGGAAGTTTAGATTCCTCATCGTCACGAAGTGCATATCAAAAACAAGCGGGAACTAACACTTCTAAAAAAGGAGACAAAGCTCACAAGCACTTACATAGAAATGATGGTGACAGGAAGATAAGTAAAAACGACAAAACACGCAGCGAATCGATTGATAAAAGAAAAACGTCCCATTCCGATGATTTATCGGAAATCAATGATAATCAAAAGGACGATGAAAGATTACAAGATGATAAGAAAAGAAAGGAGCAAGATGACCAAGAAGCCCTTGAACGACAGGAACGAATGAATCGAGAACGAATAGAAAAAGATAAACAAAGGCACGATAAGGAAAAACAAGAGAGAGAAAAAAGGGATAAAGAGCAAAAACGACGGGAGAAAGATGATCGAGAACGGGAAGAGAAAGAAAAACAAGAGCGTGAAGAAAAAGACCGGGAAGATAAAGAGAGAAGACAATTTGAACAGCACATTGAACGGGAAAGAAAGGATCGAGAACAAAAAGAAAAACGAGATCGAGAGGAAAGAGAACGAAGAGATAGAGAAGAAAAAGAGCGACGAGATCGTGAAGATCAAGAAAGACGAGAGCGTGAAGAACGCGAACGTTGTGAAAAAGAAGAATTTGCTAAGCGGGACTTCGAAGAACGAGAAAGGAAAGAACAACAGGATAATGAACATAAGGAACACGAAGATCATGAACGACGTGAGAGAGATATTCGAGATGACCACGAACGCAATGATCGAGAGCGAAGGGAGGTTGAAGACAAAATTAAAAGGGAACGAGATGATAGGCAAGATCTTGAAAAACTATTGCACGACAAAGAAGACCATGGAAAAGAAGAACGGCGGAAAGAATTTCATGAACGACTGCGTTTTGATGAAAAAGATTCTTGCGTAATTGAACCCAATAAGTATAATAGGAATGATGACGAATATGAGAAAGCATCTCCGAAAGAAAAGCGGGATGAAGAACATTCTCGGCAAAACGTTCATCATGGGAAGCTCAAGGACGAAAGGCACAATAAGGAAAACAGTGAAATTTTTCATAACAGTGAAGATATTCTGCAAAAACGCAAAGATCAGAAAGCGTCTGCGAACTCTCCAACTCGAATGTCCAAGCGGCGTCTTAGTTCACAAGAAAGTATGGACAATGAAGAACAAATAAAAAGGCTTAGGCTATCCGAAGATGGTAGAAAAATATTGGATCGCAGGGATTCTAAGGATCCGAACAGAATTTCAAGACATCATAAATCTCACAGTCGCGGTAATTCTTTATCAAAGAACCCTGAGGACAAAGTAATGGATGAAAGAGGTCACAGAAGGGAATCAGGCCCTGACGAGAAGAAGAATAAAGAAAGAGAACATAAGAGGTATGAAAGAGACAGGGGAGAAAAGCATAACTTTTCTTCCCATAGATACAAAACGAAACACAATCCTACCAAAGAAGAAAAGAGTTACACTGTAAGTAATGACAAAGATGAGGAAGCGATTTCTACGGATAAGCATTCATTCGATCCGCATGATCTGCGCTCTACGGATGACGACGGAGAACACCACATTCAAGAACATGTACATTTGTCAAAGCACAAGTCTAAAAAGGAACACAAGGAGAAGAAACGTCATGACTATGATGACGATAATCATCGTCAAAATCATCAACATAGTGGTAGATCTGAAACCAAAAAACACGATACCTCACGGCACAATGATCGCAAATGCTCTAGGTCTGAGGACTCTGGAAGGATGAGCACAGACAAAAATAAAAGTAAGCAATCATTGAGAAAAGTGGCGCTAAGTTCGAATGATTCGGATTCGGATGAACCAAAGAAACATTCCATTTTTGATATACCCGACGACGGTCCTTACGTTTCAATGTACGATAAGGTGAAGGCGAGATCTTGCAAAAACATGCAAAAGCAGGAAGAAGAGAAGAAGATCAAAGCGAAATTCACTCAGTTAAAACAGAGTCGAGCGAAGCGAGAAGAAAAGAAGCGATCGACAAGCTACGACGGTGATTCCGATTCCGATTTTGACGAGCGCCACTCGAAATACAAGAACTTCAAGTTGAACAGAAGCAGCGGGTTCATTAACAGCTCCTCTGATGAAGGGCCATTTGCCCGGCAGAGGGACAGTATCATTTCAGACTCTGACTCGGACATCCGTCGAGCTCAATATCGAAACAGATTAAACGAATTGTGTGATGGCGACAGTTCCGAGAGCGGCGTCATCCAACACCGGAATTCATGCAAAAAGATTTCTTCTAAGCGCAACTCTCGATCTACTCGTATTGCGTCCGATTCTTCGGATGGTGAAACCGCGCTTTCGGAATCAAACATCAATAAAGAAACAACTGTAATGGGATCTGAAACCGAAACAAAGGTAAAAACTGAAATTAAAAAAGAAATGGACGATGACATCGATGTTAAGAAAATGGCAGATGCGTTTTCGCCAATAAAAGCCGAAAAAATTAAATCTGAATGTAACGATGCTGCCTCACCCCTCAAAGTAGAGATAAAAACTGAGATTAGAGTCGTCTCTGGAAATAGTTTCTTCAACACACATGAAGACTCAGACAACAATCCTAGTTTGGGTAACGCTCTTGAAAGTAAGGACTCAATTTTCGATCAGCTTTTTTCAGGTGAAAACAGAAAGAAGCACAAAAAGAGCAAGAGACGCCAAAAGAGCATTGCGCCAATGCCTGATAACGAAATTGGTGTTCCAGAAAAATACGAAGATACCATTATGGATGAAAAACATTCTCCATCCTCATTAGAACACGTCTTTGATGAACTCAAGCGAGAATCTTTAATGGCTTCAGCGGCAGTGGCTGCGACTGCAGTGGTGGCTGCTGCAAGCGTTCAATTTTCTGACAAGAAAAAGCATAAAGAACGAAAAGAGAAACGCCGGGAAAAATCCCGAGATGATTATGAAAAGTCTTCTTTGTCGAAGGAAGAGCGTCATCGAATTAAAAAATCAAAGAAGTCATTGAAAAGTGAAGGTAGTCGTTATCCATATACGAATATGAAACGGAATGAAGAGAAAATGGAGGACATCTTCGGCCCAATATCCGACGAAGATTCACAGTTGTCTGGAAACGAATCACTTCCCCGTGAAAGCTGTACCTCGCGTTTATTTGATACGCCCACTCACACGCAACAGCCGATGGTTTCTACCACCTCAAATCCATATAAACAAGAACCTCTAACGCCCAAGTCGCACTCCGTTGAAGAAAATGAGGGCAACAAACAGAAATCAAGTTCTCATATCGATCGTGAAAAACATAGAAAGGAGAAGCGAGAAAAAAGGCGAAAGGAAAGAGAGAAGTCCCGAGAAAAGCACGCCTTGGCAACACTGCAGCATAAAGTCGAAGATGAGAATAGTGTTGATTTGGACGAAGCTGGACGGGCGTTAGAAGCACAGCTTATGGATGACTCTGACAATAAACTGGTTGAAGAATTAACTCCTTCAACAGCGACCACTCTCAAGAGCGATATGACAGACATATTTCGCTTTTCTGATGGTGATGAAAACAGCTTAGAAGTTGTTCCTCAAGAGAAAAAAGATGTCTCCGAAGCACATAAAGTCAAAGATAAGAAGAAAAAGAAGAAACGCTCGAAAGACGAACGACATCAAAGACGAGAACATCACCATCACAGCAGCGGAAACCATAACAACAGTCTGATGTCTCCACCTTCGTCTGGCAAACTTTCAATTGATGTCACTGCGGAACCTGTCGAAGAATCTAAGGAAGTTTTATGTAAGCCATCTCCTAGCTTGCCTTGTCTGCTTGACGATGACCCTATTCAAATTAAAAAGTCCTCCTCTTCTTCTGAAATCAATTTATCCATTTCACCCATCTCCAGAGATAAGTCAGTGATCAGTCCCATTCCAAAAACTCCCACTGTTTCCTCTAATAAAACAATAGAATGCAAAAGAAGCCTGACAAATTTATTCCCGGCTTCGATGTTGAGCTAGACGAGAAGATCAGTGAATCTGCAGTAAAGTCGATTTCTTCTGAATTCAATTCTTCTACTATAGATTCAATAGTTGAAGAACCCAAAATTCCAGTTGAAAGTCCTCCAGAGTCAAAAAATTTGGACAAAATTGAAGAGAAATCTAGAGTGATAATTTCACAGGAAGAAACTGAAGATGCTGTAGCCGCTCTGTTAGGTGAAAGTTTTGGAACTTCCAGCAATCCGGACTATTCATTCAATGATGATCCCTGTGATGTGCCACAGGAAGAAGACGTTGTACAAGCCGCAGTAGAAACCATAATTCCTGAAGAAGATGCAGAGGAAATGCGTAAAGCTGTACAAAGTTTAAGTAACGAAGATATTGACATAAAAGCAGACACTCCTCAATCAGAACATGACCTGCAAATCGATACAGATACTGAGGAGCATGAGGAAGATTCTGCCAATCAATTACGTTTTGAGAACACTAAATCTTTAGAAATTGATTTGCCAAATGAACGAAAAGTGGCGGAGACTGAAAAGAAGTCGGATAATAAACAAAACGAAAATCAGAAAGAAACCACTGTGGGTAGTACCGTTATAACAAAAGGTTCTCCGAAAGTAACT